>OY978461.1:5403573-6748216 GCA_963854805.1 Plagodis dolabraria
ATGTAATCAATGACAATCATGTCACTAGCAATATTGAAACAGTATCTACCTACTAATGTTATTATAAAACGAAAGATGACTAAAAACAAAGAACAACAGAAGGATCGCCCTAAATAGGTAGGTATGTAATATATTACATATTTATTTAGGGCGATCATATATTGTAATCTATTCATCATATTATCTCACACGAGCAACGTACCTAACGTATATATAGGTACTACAGGTAACAGGTACCTACTCTCCGCGAAAATTTATTGCTCTGTGAATTTAAAATATTATTTTATCTGAAGAACCTACACACATCGTGACGTAGCTTGAGATACTATCTCCGTCCGTCGTCAAACATAGTAATTCGTTCGGCATGGTTCGGCTTTCATTGATATATCGCAAACAAAAATATTTTAAATAGGTAGGTATGTGTCGAAAGTTTGTGGGTATGTGTGTTACTTCTTCACGCCTAAACGGCTGGATGGATTTGGATGAAATTTGGTATGGAGATAGCTTATACCCTGGATTAACATAAAGACTACTGTTCATCATCACCATCATCACCCTTTTTCATCAGCGCGCGGGTAAAACTGCGGGGCGCAGGTAGTTGGTAGGTACAAATAAATCATGCAGGACAAGATGTTGTACAGAAGTACAGAACGGACCTGTGACACTTCACCACAAACGGCACATATGATTAAACTGTGGCTAGTTTGTTGCAGAATCAATATAGAAAGTGTGATAATTTGACTATTTAGTGTAATAGGTGGGTTTTTTGTAGTAGGTAGTTTGTGTGTAGGTAAAGTAAAGAAAAAGTTAGTTTGCATAGTGTACCTATATGTAATATTTATATTTCAGGGTAACCCATATTAGGTAAATGAATAAAAACAAAAAACATGTAGATGTATCACTTTTATTCCGTGTTTTAGAGAGAGAGAGAGTAGACTTATAATATGCTAAGACGCAAGAGCTAGAAATAAGAAGACAAACGTTGATTAATTTTGTCAACAACACCAACAACACAACGTTTATTATGTAGGTACAACTATGGCACTTCGTGCTAGACACACAACTTAGCTAAGCACTTAGAACGCTAATAAGCAAGAGCTAGAAATAAGAAAACAAGCGTTGATTAATTTTATCAACAAAAAATTAACAACACAACGTTTATTATATAAGGTTGACATTAATTCATCAACAATACTGCGGGGGATGGTGTAGAATCGATAACGGCATGTGTTCCACTCATGTTTAATTTTCACATACAAAAAAATCTGTATAACTATTTTCTAAGCGCGGCGCGTTGCCTTTTAGTATGATATCGAGAACCGCGGTTTACTCCATTCTCACATGTACGAACGCTACCCGATGTCAATTAGACGCTATCATTATGGCAAAACAGCTGTTTTGCCCTAGTGATAGACGAAGCTGTTTCACGTACCTATTCTGACGAACGCGAAGGCCTTACCGGCCAATCTAGCTAGACTGTCGAATGCTATGCATAATCGCCAATCGATTAAACTCATCTAAATGATAAAAAAATTTACTTACCTACATTCTTTTTAATTTCAAGTTTACGTAGGTACGTACTGTATTGTGTTGCAGCTACTTAGGTATGCCATATTGTGATAAACCGCTACCGCTTCGCGCGTTCTTTTGTCGCAAGCTGCCAAAGACCGACTAGGCAGAATAGGTACACAAAACAGCTGTCTATTGTGCCTAGTATAGCAGTTCATTGACTTCGCGTAGCAATCGTGCGTGTGTGTGAATAGAGTAGATACACCGTGTTCGTAGACCGCGGTTGTCTTTGCTAGTATTCCCAAAGCCAACGTGCCATAGCTTAAGCAATAGTACAGACTTTTTGTGTATGTGAATATTAAAAAAGAGTGGAACACATTCCGTTATCAATTCTACACCATCCCCCGCAGTATTGTTGATAAATTAATATCCACATTATATAGGTACAACTTTGGCACTTCGTGCTAGATACACAACTTAGGTAAGTACTTAGATACTGTAATTCTAAAACATCTTAGATTTAGAGTAAGGTTGAGACAATTAACGCACTATTGTTAAAAGTTTATGCCTTTAACAATTTGTCAACTTCGCCGTATATTGTTAACAAAAGTAATTTTCACAACAGATTATCAACTACTATAACTAATCAATGTCACAAATATTAATAAAATCACCTTATATGTCAGCACATAGTGCTGGACGTGAAAATTACTTTCAGAACTAGTAAAGCAGAATTTTCAGACTTAAATTGTTATAATTACGATCACAACAATTACAAATTGGTAATAAAATAACTTTATAATATTTTTATTCAAATTTTCTTGACTATCCCACTATAGTCTGTTTTTTTTTAACAAACGAAAACTGAGTATGTCTCTCGCACATTTCTGATATTGACAGAGTGAGATGGGTAATTGCCGTCATTGGTCAATGTCTTTGTTTTTATTTTGAAATTGTCAAAGCCCGATCATATTGAATACTTCTAAAATTTACCGTAGAAAAAATTACGTTATTATTTTACGATTTAAATTTGCATGCTGAGTATATTCGTAACGAAATTTTCTGTTCTCGTTCATGATATAAAACAATATTGTAATAGTATATATATTATGCAATTCAACATATAAATCAAATAATTCTACTACAATTCTTGTAATCTTAAAAATTTTCGTCATCCTTCTGATGAACTTTCTGCAGATACGTCAATAATAAATTGTTCAACATATTTTGTACATTTTTGTTTCTATCTTAGTTATTACATGATTGAGACAAGAGCACCATTTTTATCTATTCCCTTTATTTCTTACTCCTTGTAACAAAAGAGTTCAGACTTCATAAATTTTATAACTTTTGTCATATCCTGCCATAGCCCTTCACTTGAAACCAAACGAGTGCAATTGGGTTGAGCTCACAGTGATACGTCGGCAAACGTATGACGAGACGATTTGTTGACTTAGCAACAACATTTTTTCCGAAACGATCTTTGTTTTGCTTACCCTAATTCAAAAGTTGCCACTTTAATATTGATTCGTTACAAGCAATATTTTTCGAATTGCATATACCTACATGTAACTACAGAGTTCGTGTGGAACGAATTTTATGTTGATTACGCGGGCCAATAGCAACGCAGTAAAATTTTCGGTACTCGTTTGCTAAAAAAATAGACTATAGATTTGAATTAGACATCCGTATATAGCAATTGAGCGTCCGTATAAAGCTATTGGTAACAAGCATATAATATGTACATGTTTGTCTAGTCTATTTTTTTTATAAATTTAAGAAGAATATTGCTTAATTAGGTACGTAATAACTTCATTTGTGGGTTAAATATAAATATAGGTATGATAAAATCGGAATTGTATCGTACCATGGCCTGAACCAATATTATATATGGACGTCCAATATTATATATGGACGTCCAATATTATATATATGGACGTCCAATATTATATATGGACGTCCAATATTATATATATGGACGTCCAATATTATATATGGACGTCTAATATTATATATGGAAGTCCAATATTATATATGGACGTCCAATATTATATATGGACGTCCAATATTATATACGGACGCCTAATAGCTGTATACGGACGTCCAATAACCTGGCTACTTTTATTATAAAAATACGGCACTATGTGAGGCAGTACTGTTTGGCTACAAGTTACTGTATGGTGGAAATTTTGTTGCCAATTGTGTTGCACCATATTGGATTATTCCCATTTGTCCCCACAGGTTTCCCCGGGACAAATGGGAATTATTGGCAGTAGGAAGAAACAAGTTTAATCAACTTCTCTTGACGATCCCACTAGATTTGAATTAGACTTCCGTATATAGCAATTGAGCGTCCATATATAGCTATTGGTCGTCCGTATAAAGCTAATGGATGTCCGATTTCTCCTTTATATAAAGAATTTACTAAACATATTTAGCAGCTTTTCTGTCGCCAAGCACCTAACGGTGTGTTCCGACAGCTGTCCTTGAGAGCCAGTAACTCTAGGTTAGTCTGAACAACATCCTCGACCACATCATCACTTACCATCAGGTGAGATAGTGGTCAAAGGCTTAAAGGCAAAAACCTATCAGGCTCAAAAAAATAAATTTAAGCCTGAACCACCGTTTTTCATTCGCGTCTGGTGTTGCGGATGTTTGTAGGCGACGGTAATCACTTACCATCAGGTGAGCCGCCTGGTAGTTTGCCCTACTATCCCACAAAAAAAATACCTTTAGTGGCCTCTTATGACACCCACAGGTAGCAATCGGGGGGTGACATTCTAGCTCGGCACCCCACGGGGCACAAAACGTATTAATATTATTTATGTATTATTTTTCTACTAACAGCTAAACATTGCTATTTCTAAAAATATCAACACATAAAGATTCATAAAGATTTCTACCAAACAAAATAATACATGAATAAAAATAACTTTCTTTTATAAGGGTAGCTACTGACTTTAAGCTATTGCAAGTCTAGGCAGCGGAGTAAAAAGGTCTTTCGGATTCCACTGGTGGATGGTATCGTCATTACATATTTAAGTCTAGTCTAAATGTAAATATGTTGATTAAATTTCAAAATTGAGGAAATTTATAAGTCGTAAATTTTGTAACTAAAATATCGAAAAATCGATATTAGATTATATAGATTATATATTAGATATTATATTAGGAAGAAATATTGTGAATTAACTTCTCTTGACTATCCCACTAAATTTGAATTGGACATCCGTATATAGCAATTGAGCTTCCGTATATAGCTATTGGTCGTCCGTATAAAGCTATTGGGTGTCCGATTTCTCCTTTATTTAAAGAATTTACTAAACATATTTTGCAGCTTTATCATCGTGTTTTAATTTACACTACATATAGGCACGACTCGGGAAGCGAGTCATGGGTACATGAACAAATTACTCTCGTACTCGGGAGCTGGGTGGCAGGCCCTCAAATTGTTAGAACGTATGTATTTAATGTACAGTTTATTTATACATATTATATATATATATATATGGGCATTTTGTGAATTCTTGAAGTGGCAAGAGTCACTAAAAAGGGGAAGGTTTTTTACCAAAAAATGGAACCGACTTCAACACTCCAAACAGTGAAATAATTGGTTGAAGTCGGTGCCATGCTAGTTTGAATGAACCAATTGTCATATTATTGTGCGCATGGTACCGACGTCGACAAGTTATTTTACACTTTTGAGTGTTGAAGTCAGTTAATTTTTTTGTAAAAATCCTTCCCCCGTTTTAGTGATTCTTGCCACTTACGGGAACTATTGTTATTCACTGCCAACTACCTAATCATCAAGATAGAATAACACTTTACATATAGTCTTAGCAGTAATATAGCTACCTTCGATAAAGTAAACCTACCACAAAGTAGTAAAGGGTTAGAAGCTCTATCTACGATATGATTATCATTTATCATATAGGCCTGCCTAGGTACGCAACTGTCAACGATGTCAAATTGACATTCACGGGCGCGCATTGCATTGCATACCTATCTACCTACATATCTATGAGATCACAACAAATAATTAAGTTAGTACTATGTATCTACCTACGTAAATTCATAGAATAAGTATAGGTATATATTTGTAGTAGGTAGGTATGAGGTAGTACGAAATTTTATCTGGTAAACTTAGCAATGATTGTAGGCACTTACCTAATCAAAAATAACCTATGATTAGTTATTGATTTTTATTGGAAATAATTTAATTTTAAGTTTATTACTATAAATAAAAATCTTTGTAATCACACTAATAAAAAATAGGTAGGTATGTGTCGAAAGTCTGTGAGTATGTGTGTTACTTCTTCACACCTAAACGGCTGGATGGATTTGGATGAAATTTGTTATGGAGATAGCTTTTACCCTGGATTAACATATAGACTACTGTTCATCATCACCATCATCACCGTTTTTCATCAGCGCGCGGGTAAAACTGGCTATATGAAATAATTATATTTCAATAGTTTTTATATCATGCTCATTCATACAAAAACGTGGCTAGGTGATAATGTAATTGCTATCATTAACTTATACATAGTTATTATTACTTATACTATATAGGGATAAGTGAACTTAGGTTACATCTGTCACAACCGGTATATTCAAGTGGAAACCTTGGTAGGGATAGGTGTACAAGCCGAGTATATTGTAGAGATTTCATATTTCAGTAAGGTAAAACCAATATCTTGGAGTGACGAGCAGGGATTTTACGGTAGAGGTATTTACAGATACGTAATCTATTATATTATTATTATTTATTATTATTATAATAACAATATTGAGGTGAATTCACATTTCATGTTCTCCTATTGGATGTTGAAATGATGTGAGTGGAGTGTTGTTCCACATAGGGTCATAGGGTGCATGACATGGCTTCTTATAACCTTCATGCCCAGTTCACGCTAAAAGTTGCGGGTATAGGTTGCTACCTACGAAATGATTTCAAAAGATAGCTCGCTATTTAGAACCTGGGCAAATTTGTTATTTTTATGCTACCAAGTAAGTAAGTACCTACTTAGTAATTAACGTTCACGACGAATTAATACCTAAGATTCAGTCTAATAGCAATAGAAAAATTAGCTACAAAAATTACTTATTCAGTCTTGATGATGTATAATATTTTTTTGGAAAACAATAATTCAACAACAATAAGTTGATTCAATTTTGCTATCATTACTAATGTCTTAGAAATAGCAACCTTTACGACGTTGGTACCTACCTACCTCAAGCAAATATTCTACAGGTTAGCATCTCAGCTCAGTCCTTGAGAGCCAGTGAATCATTCATTACAAAGACATATTAATGATCGAAGATTATAAATTACAGGCAAATGAGGCTGACTGTACGTATATTTTTTCGTAACATTTACTGATTTTTTAAAAGTTTAAATGAACTCGGGCTCCTAATGATACGCAACGCGTACACCACCTAAGGCGAATATATTGTTTTGCTTAAATATCGTGTGATAATTGTGATTTATTGTTGGATTGTTGCAAACGAGCTGGCAACGTCGCAGTTGTGGACGCCAAATACGCGGATCCATAGTCAGGAACTCTCCGCGATATGCGGCTTTCAATATACGCACGACAGCAGCGCCACACCTGCGCTAAGATTTCGTCGCGAACTTTTTAATATATTGTTGCAGCTATTTAAGTGATATTTTGGCTTCTATCGATATTTGTCCTATGGCTAGTCAGGACCAATGGGACGTAAGTGCCACTGGCCAACAAAGTGGCGTCCAGTATGCGGACGCCAAAAGCAGGTGGACGTCAGTTTAAATGCACTTTTCTCTTCAGAGGACGTCTAATTGTTTGCGGGATGTATATATATATATATACGTGTATATACCAATTTTACAGAAAACAGAACTACTGGTTCAGCTTTTTTTGTTTTGTATTGCTTGTTGTTTAGAAATATGGAACAGTACTTCTGCTCCGGTAAAATATGTACGTAATGCACTGTAACCGGCAACTTAGCTGACACTAAGATCACTAAATCAATGGCGTCATAACGGGTTTGCAACAGGAATTAGAGGGAGACAGCAAGGGTTTGCGCGCAAGCAACGTCATAAGGGATAGCATGCGTCATCGGCCGCATCCCACTTGTGTGTTTTTATTTTGTATATGTCAAGCATGTTATATCAAATAAAAATATTTTCTTTCTTCCTTTCGTTCTGGATAGTCGATACTTAACTGATTCTAATACTTTTTTATTTGACTGTACTTCATAATGTATGGGCGCGCGAGTTAACGACACAAAAAAATAGGTAAAATCAAAAGGTGCCAACTCGCGAGCGCTCGCGAGTTTCACGCTCGCCAGTTGACGAATAAGCCGTCAACGCCACTGAGCCATCACTGCTGATAGCAGAATAATGGTGATCGGAACGTCTCGTGGCGGTTCGGTGGTTACACAAATTGCTTATTTATCTCTTTCTAACAACAGATATGACGCATAATATTTGAACGTTCTTTCCTTGTCATTACAAACTGCATATACATGTGCGTAGGTGTGTATATAGGTAAATTCTAGTACGCTTTTGGAGCAGTAGTGTTCGGATATAATTACTCTTTGTATTTGAACTCTCTGAATTCACTACGTTTTTTTGTATGTTTGTTACTCGCGTACTCCGCCAATTATGGACTTATTTTGAAGATTCTTGTTTGTAAGCTAAACAAAAAAAAAACCTTTCAAAATGTTTGTTAGGACTAGCAGAACTCAACCCAAGAGGTTGTTAGCGTTTTACCAATAACCCTGTATATGATATTGTAAGCAGTATACATCATTAAAAAAAACGGAACCAACATTCAACACTGATAATTATGGAATAAACTTGTGGAAATTGGAACACGATAATATGGGACACCTTATGAGTATGACGTAAGTTGAACCATAGGTGTCGCTCCATCCCATACGATGGTTAAAGAACGATTGGAAAAACTATAGTTATGACTCATTGTCATGTTAGCTAAGTCGGTAGGAGCATACCCCGGCTATAGGGATGGATGACGCAGGTACGAATCACATTACTATAATATTTCCTCTCGTAAATTTATAATAAGATCAGTGTTTTGAATCAGCATAGTACCAAATCGCAGTGAAAGATGGCAGTTCTTATGAAAGCGCTACTGCATACATTTTAGTATATTCCCCAATGTTTCTTAAATTTTCACAGGAAGCCATAGACAATACTTTCAAACTGTTATAGAATAGATAATGAATAGATTCAGGCGTTACTTTGCGGAAATCCATATTTAGTAATAACAAATATTAAAAAATATATCTAGTTACAATTCCGCCTAATTTTCTTGTTAAGCCGACGTGACAGCATAAACAACACGCAGCATAACCGGAAGAATTTTCGACGCGGGCGATTCTACACGAAAAATCCTCAGGAAATCTTGACTTTAATATCTCGACTTCGGACTTTAAGATAAGTTTGTGACGTCACGTCGGCTTAATTTAATGTTTTCTTAAAATATTAGTTATTATTATTATTTACTAGAACAAATCTCCATGTGGGTTACATGGAAATGTATCCAGAAAAAATTTAAAGTTTTATCAATGCATCGCATCGTGTGCAAAACAGCGTATTTGTACGGTTATTGCCGAACAACTAGTGGGATACGTGTATAATTCGCGAGTCGGTTATCAATAGTCTCGTGGGAGAAGGACCTCAATTTGTCTTATATAAAACTCTTTCGGTCTAATGATAGAGCAATATCAACAACTATTTTGTAACAACCTCTCTTCTTTATCCCAAAAAAATCTGACATGAAACGTCACTCCAAATCAATTCAATAAACATCTCCCAGTTCAATTTCTAGCCAAAGTAATAGTAATATAACAGTATTGTCTGCCATGTAACCCCCTCAACACCCAGGTCATGAGTGCGCGGAGCCTTGTGTCACATTTTTGGGAGACAGCATTCTTTCTGCTGATCCTGTTCGCCGCATACCTTTCTATCCGAGGACTGCTCCGTGCCACTACTAGATCTATGCCTTGTGATGATGAGTATTAAAGTTGAGAGAAATTCAGTCTCAGGGAAATAACTAAGGAAGCAGTAATGGCCCAGTAGTAATGGGTGTGGACTGCCATGCAGAAGATCCATGGTTTGCAACCTGCCGCGGGCTGAGCTTCCCTGCATAGTGAAGAATCTCTCGCCAAGCACTAAGCGTTCCGGCGACTGTCCTTGATAGCTAGTTACCATTCTAGGGTAAGCCTGTTTACCACCTTCGACCATCACGTTTTTATCACCTAGCATGAGGTGAGATTGCCGAAGACTAGCCTATGGACAAAAATAAGTGTAGGTAATCGTTGTCATAGTGATGCGAATGCTCGTGTGCATGGATATATTATATACACCTCATAAATATCATCATCCTCAGAGTAAAATCCGTATCCAAGCACTGTTTAAGCTGCTCTATGTACCTGAGAAACCCAAGCGCATTTGTCGGCCTTTGTCGGTTTTGCATGGTGGAAGGGCATTTTTGCGAATGCCCGCCTGGCTAGCGACCACCCTCACGTTGAAAATCTGTCGCCAAGCACCTAACGGTGTGTTCCGGCAGCTGGCCTTGAGAACCAGTGATTCTAGGTTAAGCCTGTTAACACCTTCGACCACATCATCACTTACCATCACGTGAGATTGTGGTCAAAGGCTTACCTATCAGCAATAAAAAAAATAAAAAAATAAACATCACGTAAGTACCTAATATCACCAATAAGTGATCGTGAAAAACCAGTAACAATTAAAAAGAAGCATATCTTAACTACTTTACTTTTTGCACGGTGGCAGGCATTTTGCATATGCACCCTCAAGTAAATCTGTCACCGAGCGGTGAGCTCTGGCCGCTGTCCTTGACAGCATGTAATTTTAGGTTAAACTGAATAACATCTTCGACCACAAAATCATTTACAATCAGGTGACTGGTCAAAGCTTGGTCTATCATCCTGTACAGGCTGACATACAGGCTGATAGATAGACTATAAAAAACTGTTGCCGTTAGATTTTGTTGCGCATGGCTTTTTAGATCAGCGTTTGAACGTAACTAACTTTTTTTTTTTTTTTTTTTTTTATTGCTGATAGGTAAGCCTTTGACCACAATCTCACGTGATGGTAAGTGATGATGAGGTCGAAGGTGTTAGCAGGCTTAACCTAGAATTACTCTGGCTCTCAAGGACAGCTGCCGCAACACACCGTTAGGTGCTTGGCGACAGATTTTCAACTTGAGGGTGGTCGCTAGCCAGGCGGGCATTCGCAAAAAGCCCTTCCACCATGCGGTGAAGCTCAAGCCCGCGGCGGGATTCGAACCATGGACCTGCTGCGCGGCAGTCCATACCCAAAGCCACTGAGCTATCACTGCTTCAAGACTCGTTAAGTTAACTCGTTAAAGGTAAATAGCTAACGAGAATTTCCTAGGATAATTGAAGACTCACTAGACTATGGGTGATGATAGTATTTGTATTTCCAGTGTGTTCCAGTTGTGATGATTAATCAGTGACCTTGTGGCTGGACCCTCTTCATCCGCGAGGAAGATATTATTAATGTTAGATAGTTAACCTAAAACTCCGTCGGATTTGCAGTTTCGCATTATTGCTAGTTCGTTAAAGATTTTCGTTTCTTTCTGCCGGATTTGTAAACTGTAGGTAATTGTTAAATTCTATATTAGTGTATTTCATCAGCATTGTTATCTGTCCTCACTGAAAGTACATACCCTTTTTTAACTGTAAATTATAGTTGCGTTCGATTGCAATATTTGTAATCTCAGTGGCGATGCGATCGTCGACAGTACCTACATACCCGCCTAGAAAATGCCCACTTACTCTTCCAATCAAGTGGTAGGCCACCCCAGAGTCAAATATTCTTCCTCCAAGCATCAGATTGCGAACACTGAAATTACCGGCAATCGAATGTATCGGAGTGTCGGGCGCAGTGCATTGTCACACACATTGGTGACACTGTAACTGTAATGGACAGACGTGATGCTTACTATCAGGCACTGGCTTGTTCGTCTCAGAATTAACAAAAAGAAAAGAACTTTAATGTATACCTACGGATATTTTATATAAATGATAGTCATCAGATCCAGCTGCAATAGGCGGTTAGCGGCTGGGAACATAATTTTATTGCACATTATAGGTACTCAGATATTTATTTTGTTGCAGATAACGATAATGGAATTGGTAGCAGTAATTTTGGGATTAGTGATCTATTTAGTTTTAATCGGAATGCGTGAGTATTTATTGAATAATATCGACACAGTAATATTAATTATTTGGAGCTTTCCTATATTTTTTAGAACGCCATCTATTTTGTGCTGTATGAAACCTGAGAACAGAAAAACCTAAAAATTTCATTTTAATTTCAGTGGTTATTGTAAACGAAGTGTTCTGCAAGACGACCTGTTTGAAAAATGCTCGTCGATACAACAACGAGAATTCGCCGGATGTAGAACTTGATGAAAGAAGTCCAAAGCCAGTTACGAAGCAACCAAAAAGGAGTCATGGTACTGGTGACGCCCCGTATACATACATGATGTAGTTCAGCTACTCCATAATAGACGGCGCTGGTATCACCAATCAAATTATACTACCTGAACTTCCGAATTATTTGATATGATATTATTAATGATCAAAACTACAGTTGTTTGGCTATGCCTAATTTTTACACTAAGAATGTTCCTATTCTTTTACAAAATATCGTATTAATTAAAACAATAAATATATGACCCTAATCTTGCCCATACTTACTTTATTTAATTTTGATTTATTCTGTTGTAAACTCAGTTAAGGTTTTAGAGTAGGTTCATTCATCTGGCTGCATTTATTTTATATAAGCATCTATACACTATGATATTTTATATTATTATATTTTTACATAGGTACATTACTTATTCAATAGGTGCATTAATTACATTTCGAAAAAATAAAATATTGGATGTCGTACGTGTATGACGATTCAGAATAAAATGTTTTAACATATATTAAGTACGAGTATTATACTCTATTCCCCCATAAGAACTAAAATTATAAGTAAGTATAATGAAATTACTTTTATGCAATGGAATTTAACAGACTTTGATGTGCCAAATAGGCCCATTGTTTTTTTTTTTTTTTTTTTGCCTATAGGTAAGCCTTTGACCACAATCTCACCTGAAGGTAAGTGATGATGTGGTCGAAGGTGTAACAGGCTTAACCTAGAATAACTGGCTCTCAAGGACAGCTGCCAGAACACACCGTTAGGTGCTTGGCGACAGATTTTCTACTTGAAGGTGGTCGCTAGCCAGGCGGGCATTCGCAAAAATGCCCTTCCACCATGCGGTGAAGCTCAAGCCCGCGGCGGGATTCGAACCATGGACCTGCTGCGCGGCAGTCCATACCCAAAGCCACTCAGCTATCATTGCTTCAAAAAAGTCTAAATATTTTTTCCGTCGACGGATGATAACATCAACTGTCACTTTGACAGCTGTCACATCTAAAGCCTTTTTTCAGAGTCAAACCATTAGAAACTAAAATATATATTATTTGTAATATCGATGAAGCAGTTAATTATGTTCCAACTCTAGTGCAGTGGGCGGACGGGGCATCGCCCATATTGGCATATACATCCAATACTGCGACACTAGCGCCACGAGCGTACGAGAAATATACGTTTTCATCTCCACCACCGCCGCAACCACTCGCGAATTCCTCCCTACTCCCGCATATGTTTTTAATATATTCTGTAGCACCTACGAGGCTGTGTACACTCCATAAGCATACAAATACATAAACCACAGCTAAGTATTTTATTCCTGCATTCCTGGTAAGTTCTTTGAATGAAGATTTCTTTTGAAGTGCCAAAGCAAGCACATTATCATTAAAGGCCATCGGGTGATACTATGCTCGACTTGTCTAGAACTATTTCTAGAAATGCTCCACCGTTTTATTCTCGTCCAGCAAACTTATAGGGTCAGTCCCGATAGCTGAGCATCACAAATTTGGTCACATAGAATTTGATGGTTAAATATTCTTAGATTAAGAGCCCGTTTCAGAATGTCCTAATAAATTTTCGGGTTGCTATGCAACACATAAAATAACTGAATGATAAAAATGACAGTTAACATGCAGCGCGTTTCAAGCTTTAACCGATGGATAGGCTAAATCGATGACTGTGAAACGCAAAGATAGTGATTTATTTATTAAATATGATCTGGGTAGTAAAACCGGAACTTACTCGAACATTCTGAAACAGGCCCTTAGTTTGTTTATCGAATTGGCATATTTCAAAAAAGCTACCTGCAAGCGCGGATGAATTGCAGTTGTAGTTATTGTATTACCTCGCCAAGTGATTGTTATTCCTCTCCGAATACATACAGAAGATCAATTTCAATTAATACAATTTTAATAAATGTTCATATTAGTATGGAAACTCTTTGTGCGAGTTCTTGCGGAAAGTATTGCCACTGTACCTACTTCTTACACCAAGTTGTACATGTTTGCATTACTGTGTCCCGGTTCGAAGGATGCCGGAGTAATGACGGGCTCATGAGACTTAACTATTTATGTCTCAGAGTGCTATGATGGGCGCAATGCAGTTGATCAGCAGAGTCATAAATAAATAATTGAAAGCATAATTTCTCTATGGATTGTTTAAGTTGTCTTGTTGTCTTTTGAGAGCATTTTTTTTTTATTTTATGTGATTGTCAGGTGCGGAACTTGCGCGAGGCCCACCTGATGCTAAGTGGTCTAACCTCTGTCTTTAAACAATTCTGCATATAAATAAATGCATACAACAACATTTTACTGACTCTCAAGGACTGATGCCGGAACACACTGTTAGGTGCTTGCCGACAGAGTTTCTACTTGAGGGTGGTAGCTAGCCAGGCAAGCATTCGCAAAATGCCCTTCCACCATGAGTTAAAAATGAATCCTGTATTGGAGATTGAACCATGGACCTGCGACACGGCAGTCCATTGTTATAACCGCTCGGCCATCATCGCTTCAAAATAAAGCATATCCTTTTTTTATGTATGATAGCCTCTGACCACTATCTCACCTGATAGAAAGTGATGATGTGGTCGAAGGTGTTGTTCAGGCTAACCCAGAGAATTACTGGCTCTCAACGACAGCTCCCGGAACACACCTAACGGAATTATTCTAGTGCTTGGCGACAGATTTTCTACTTGAGGGTGGTAGCTAGCCAGGCGGAAATTTACAAAATGCCCTACCACCATGCTATTACGACTGCCATCCTATGACAACAACCGGGACCGACGGCTTAACGTGCCCTCCCGAAGCACGGAAGCGCTCAGTAGTAATGTCACCAGCGGTCTGGATGGGTGACCGCTCTGACTCATGACAGAGGCGGACATTGCTAGCTTTGCTGATCGGTTTGGAATGGCTAAGCAAACTTCGCTACGAGCGCTTCCAAAGCTGAGATGGGTTTATTATTGCGAACTTAATTTCAAATTGAGCCTTCATCTGTAATGAAACACATCATTTGTTTATCTACATTTATTATTTATACTTAAAAAAATCTAATAAAAATATCTAATTAATTAAAGCAGTATCAATAAATATACGATTCTAACCCTAACCTACTTTGTGATTTATTTATAATAATGTATTCATACGTAAGGTAATATAATACTCAGATTTAACTGAAGAGATTTAGAACAATTATACAAAATTTTAATGAGACTGTTTTTGACAATGTTGCCTAATTAACCTCATATTTTAGTAAACATCCTATTATTTTATATTCAAATATCTTTAACACCTGCACATCTGAAAACATACAGATATTTCTAGTAAGAATTTGATGTACAGCAATGCTTGCTATCACTACAGTGGAATGCCGTAGAATAGTATAAAATATGATTTAGTTCTGTCAACATTTTAGATAACTTGCATATAATTCACCAAACAAATAGGTAAATGATTTTACCAAGTTTCCTGCAAGTATAATTAACTTGAGAAACTTTACAATATGAACCAGTATCCGTTACAATATGTACCACTCCGTCAAAATATGAACCATTCCGTTACAATATGTACCATTCCGTTACACTATGAATCACTATATCATACACACCATTTTTACAAATTTAACTACTCAGAAATTTTACATCTCGGTGTCGTAAAAAATACCATGTCTTTTCGGATACCAACAGAGCCACCGAGACTGGTTGCAGAGGTGAGATGTTGCACCCTTATAATTGTTATAGGGCATCAATTAGTCAATGTTCGTCAGGCCGAATGACATGGTATTCACACATGTTTTTCTTAGTTAGGTCACTACACAGCTTAATTTTTATATAGGATTGATAAAACACATTTTAATGTGTTTTGGAAGTTTAGGTCCTTTTTATAAATCCTATCTTTGATCTCGAGAAATCAAAAAAAAATATGGTTAAAGTCTCTCGATTAAATTATGAATCTATCAAATGTATGCAAATTTTGGATTCCGTGAGGTTTATTATTTTATTAAACTATAGTTTATAAGAATATAACACAATCACAATAATGTAATTAATACGTATCCACTTGAAGCACATAAGAATAGATACCATTATTCATTCGTGGTCTCAGGATTTTCTTACAACATAGCTGAAGACACAGAGGATAACAGAAGACATATTTTCGGGCCCGTTCATAATAGAAGAAGCTATAGTTCTACTACCTCTAAAGTAAACCTCTTACTTCTTCCCATCTAATGTGACGAAATCCTTTTACCATTATAATCACGACACTTACGAATCATACTTGAAGTCGTAGAAGACTTTCTCTAGAACTTTCTTCATCATTTAACATGTCTCACAACAATCCCTAGCTTATAAGACACTCCATTCAGGCAAAGAGAAGCGGTGACACAATCAAGCAATAAAATACCACAAAAATCACGTGATCAGGTGGATTTGTGAGCTATTTGCAATATGATAAGTTAATTATCGTCCTGAATGGAGCATCTTCCTTACATAAAGTTCTCAGTCTTCTGGGAATATCTTGTTCATGGGCACTTTGTCGAAGATCTTGTTGGTGACGTCCTGGAACACGCCGCTGAGGGACTTCTCGTAGGATTCCTTCAACTCGTTGAAGACCAGGTCTGAGTTCTCGTTCAGGAAGCTGGAATAATAAGAGAAAATAAAATCTGATTTTCATGTGGAGAATTTAAATACTACAGCAACGGTTAAACAAATTCAGGATGTTATGAAATCGAAGATCAAAAATTCTGTGTATTGAATGTGACAAACTTGCAGTCCCGTCAAAGGAATGTAATCAGTCGAACTAAATACTCGTGTTTATAAATTAACCTAAGAAAATATATTATAAATTAACAGATAAAAATCATGAGGTTACTGGCGGTTGATGCTATGTTTAGAGGTGTAAAGTGACAGGACTGAAGAACTGGAATCATGGTTTCGAATCCTGCTAGTACCGATTTATTTATCCTGGCTTATATTCGTTTTATTTACTTTTTCAATAGAAGGAAAAATGTTTGTCCTATATTTTGTGTTGCTCAGTGATTAGTAGCGTTACTATGTCCATATTTGGCATTCATAAGATCTGTGAAAGTATGAACACAAACAAAGAAGTCGTACGAAAGAATATAATTTTGAGTGAATAAGATGATGACATACACGTTAACCGTAGATTCTGATGAATTTGATGTTGATGCAGAATCCACACAAACCAACATGAAGTTCATCAATCTAGAATCTCATTTGTAAAAATCAAAGACAATGTACTGGTTTACTAAACTGAATTCTATGCATGCTTATGTTTAGCAAGAAATTACGGTAATAATTAGCGTAACTTCCTGCGGCACTCGTATTATATTAATATTTAAAAAATAATATAGCATCAATATAAAATTTAGATATTAAAGATAATTAGCTGGCGGTTCATCTAATAAATGAAAGTTATACACCCCGTCTGCGAAGAAAGCACGTTCTTCCCTCTGACTGGGGAGCATTCAGTAATCAAGTGGAAGACTCATTTTATATAACAAACATACCCACAAAGAATCTTCTGAAATTAAAAACGTCTGGAGAAAACACAACGAAAAAAGTAAAAACGGAGGAAAGAAACTCACAGGTTCATCTGATCTCCCAGCCTCTTATCTCCATTGAACAGATTGGAGAAGTAGAGTATCACTCGTTGCGGGATGAACTTGACTCGGTACTGCTTTATGTGCATGTAGGTGATGCCATCTCGTACCACTGGCTCGCCGATCAGATCGTGTTTCACTACCAGATTTACTGAAATATAAGAAACACATTTTTAAATATTATTATTCCCTTGACCTCATTGACGATACAACCTATTGCATTGGTTGCAATGGAATATTTGAAATACAATACTATCCTGTGTTTCATGTACTTAAGCATTACAATATTTTAATCTGTGTTACGATATGATAGATTATGTCAATATGAAAAGTAACAGTTTCTTGGTCTACAATTATACCACATTTAATTCTACCTCGTTCAGGATGCTTCGTCAAGCTCGGGGTATCCTGATGAACTGCGCTTTGAGTGGCAACACGGTACTTGACAATGTATGCATTGGCATTATAAATGAGTCACTCAAAGAAATTACATTGAAAGCAGGGATCGAAAGAAATCCGTCATTATCAACGCCATCGTGTAACTATATTGTGATATCGTGATTGTAAAATATTGACACAAGCCTATACGTGAAAAGAATGTTATTATTTCATGGATTCCACTATGGATGCAACACCATACGCTAAAAAGCTTTTGAGTCATCTAATTTACCTATTGTTCGATGGCATGATTACTGATAGTTTTGATCAGTAACGCATATTTGATTGTGGCATAGAGAAATTTCTCTATGACTATACTAATTTGTACAAAAAAAGTAATACGGTGTACTAGTCATTAAATAGTACTGCTACTTGATCATAGATGGCTTAACTAGTACCATTCTTGATATTTTGATTGAACTCACCCATAGTAATATTGGCGACTCCTTTCCCCTGGATAGGCAGCACTAGAATCCTGCCCTGCATCACGTAGTCAGCTAAGAACTCCATCTTGGGAGTTCGGGTGTCCGTCCTCAGCCGGTAGTGAGGTAAGTCCGCCCTAATATACGAAAAAAGGAATTAGCATAAAGTTGAGTCATAATTATTAAATGCATTATCACAGGTAGAAATATATTGCTAATAGCATACCATAAATTGTGCTCTGTGCCCTACCATTTAGGTGTGCAAAATATAGATTGAATTTCCATGGAAATATTTTTTCTTGACACCGGCATTACTTAATTTTACAAAACAATACAAATATTATGATCTAAAAAAATATATCATATAATATATTTTTATGTCTATAATTAGTTAATAGTATTTATTGGATCTCTCAATTAGTCGTCAACAGTATAATATACATTTGAATCGTGTTCAAGGTATTTTCAACTGTATTTTTTTTAATAATAAATACTTTTAAAAGTATCCTAAAAAACATTAAACAATATTTAAATAAAACACTTAAAAAGCATAAAATTATATATCTAGTGACAATTCCGCCTAATTTTCCTGTTATCTACGTGACGTCACAAACATCACGCAGCCTAACCGGAAGAATACCCGACTAGTTTCGCTTCTAAACGAAGCATCTTCAGGAGGTCTTGACTCACCGAGCGCACGATCGAGAAAATGTTATTAATTTATATAAATATTTATGTTCTATGGTGTTACCTCAAAAGTTTTTAAAAGGTGTACTGACCTGTGAGTTCAGTTAGAAGTCTTACCAAGAACGATGGAACTGATCATAAAGATTAATATATGCGTGCTTCGGGTACTATTAGGCACTATTCATTAGCATAGATAGAAACCATTGAATTGTTTGGTGAGGCTCCAACTGTAAAGATTACTTTGAAACAATCATAGCCGAGCTATGGACTGCGGTACTGCAGTCCGTGCCGCGCCGCCGCGCGCCGCTTCACCGCATGGTTAGAGGACTTTTAGTGAATGCTATACCCATTTAACAATGTGTAGAGGTAAATTTATACCTGCATCAAAAGACCAATGACCTTTTAGGGGGATAAGGTCCGCTTGGTTAACTACCACCCTCCCGTCCAGGCGGACCCAAAATTCCTACCACCACGGTGGTTCTTCGAGTGGAGTTGCAGCCCTCTGTGCCGGCACGAGATGCGACGAGTACGCCTCCACGCTTATCCCCCTAAAAGCTTACCCAATGACAAAAATTAAAACTAAAAAGAGATGTTATTCAGCGGCTTCCAATTCCACTTTATCTGTGGACTTCTGTAACATTTGGGGCCTCCACTCCAACCTAGATGCCGTTCATCACCACCTTGAAACGGTTAAGCCGGCCCTTCTCTTTTTAACGGAGACACAAATATTAAACCCGGCGGATACTTCATACCTACTCGTATTATATCCAGGTCACACGCTCGAGCACGCGTTTACTCGTCGCGCTGGGGTTTGGCTTTTCGTCCGGGCAGATATTTTCTGTCGGCGTCTTAATGGTTCTGAAGATAAAGATCTATCCATACTATGGGTTCGCGTGGATTACGGAGGCAAAACTATAGTTTACGCTTGCCTTATAGAGGTCACATAGCGATGATATGGAGACTACCTATCTTTTCGAGCACCTTGCTAGAGGAGCTGATAAGGTCGGTGAGCAGTACCCCTCGGCCACGGTAATATTATTACCGTGCCTCGGCGATGTTTATTTTCTCGATTCTACCATCGTACCTCGCGTCACCGGTTAAAAGCTCATCCAAAAATAATCGACTCCTGAAAATCGCACACAGGTCAATTTTTGCGTTCCTTCTTACCGCATACTTGCAAAATGTGGAATGATCTTCCAGCTAGCGTTTTTCCGCAGAGCTACAGTATGGATTCCTTCAAAAAATAGTCTTACAGGGTCGGCAACGCTTTGGTAACGCCTCTGGTGTTGCAATTGTCCATAGGCGACGGTAACCGCTTACCATCATGTGGGCCGTCTGCTAGTTTGCCAATTATTACATTAAAAAAAAACTGGCTCTTCCATATGTATAGAAAATTAATAAGTAGGTACTTACTAACATAAAATCAATAACTAAATTCTTTAAATTTTCTTTTTTAATTAAGTGAGTGTGCGTGAAGGTGCGCGTGTTTTTTTTTATTTTATGCCTGATAGGTTAGCCTTTGACCACTATCTCACGTGATGGTAAGTGATGATGTGGTCGAAGATGTTCTTCAGGCTAAACTAGAATTACTGGCTCTCAAGGACAGCTGCCGGAACACACCGTTAGGTGCTTGGCGACAGATTTTCAACTTGAGGGTGGTAGCTAGCCAGGCGGGCATTCGCAAAATGCCCTACCACCATGCTGTAACGACTGTCATTCTAAGACAACAACCGGGACCGACGGCTTAACGTGCCCTGCGAAGCACGGAAGCGCTCAGTAGTAATGTCCAACCAGCGGTCACCCATCCAAGTCATGACTGAGGCGGACGTTGCTTAACTTTGCTGATCGATTCAGAATGGCTAAGCAAACTTCGCTACGAGCGCTTCAAATGTGTGGATGTGTATGAGAGGAAGGGTGTGTGCGTGTGTGTGTGGTAGAGGTCCGCGCCGCGGTCATGAAAGTCGGCAGCGGCGCGCTGGTAAACGTACCCGGCGCGGCGCGGCGTAGCCGGCGTGTTATTGATTTTTTTACCTATATGGTGGAATAGAAAAATTTAATCTGCTGTATATGTACTAAAAGGGTAAATGTTTATTTTCTTGCATACAAGTAAGTTCCTACTCAAATTAATTAGTCAAAATATTGAAGAAACAGGATCTTGCCACCAACCGATACACAAACTTCCACAAAAGCCCAAAATCGACTGGCCTAAGTTTATGAAAACCGCATGAGCAAGGTGTCGGTATTAAAATTGGTGACAGCATCGGCGTCGGTGTCCGAATAGCTGTCAGTTTTGGCGTCGCATCGGCGTCGGCGTCGGCGTCGGTGTCATTGTTGGAATAGGTGTCGGCGTCGGCGTCGGTGTCGTAATAGGTGTCAGTTTCGGCGTCGCATCGGCGTCGGCGTCGGCGTCGGTGTCATTGTTGGAATAGGTGTCGGCGTCTGCGTCGGTGTCATTGTTGGAATAGGCGTCGGTGTCGTAATAGGTGTCAGTTTCGGCGTCGCATCGGCGTCGGCGTCGGCGTCGGTGTCATTGTTGGAATAGGTGTCGGCGTCTGCGTCGGTGTCATTGTTGGAATAGGCGTCGGTGTCAGAATAGGTGTCAGTTTCGGCGTCGCATCGGCGTCGGTGTCATTGTTGGAATAGGTGTCGGCGTCTGCGTCGGTGTCATTGTTGGAATAGGTGTCTGCGTCGGCGTCGGTGTCAGTGTTGGAATAGGCGTTGGTGTCGGAATAGGTGTCAGTTTCGGCGTCGCATTGGCGTCGGCGTCGGCGTCGGTGTCATTGTTGGAATAGGTGTCGGCGTCGGCGTCGGTGTCATTGTTGGAATAGGTGTCGGTGTCGGAATAGGTGTCAGTTTCGGCGTCGCATCGAAGTCGGCGTCGGTGTCATTGTTGGAATAGGTGTCGGCGTCGGCGTCGGTGTCATTGTTGGAATAGGCGTCGGTGTCGGAATTGGTGTCAGTTTCGGCGTCGCATCGGCGTCGGCGTCGGCGTCGGTGTCATTGTTGGAATAGGTGACGGCGTCGGCATCGGTGTCATTGTTGGAATAGGCGTCGGTGTCGGAATAGGTGTCAGTTTCGGCGTCGCATCGGCGTCGGTGTCATTGTTGGAATAGGTGTCTTCGTCGGCGTCGTTGATGTTGTTGGAATAGGCGTCGGTGTCGGAATAGGTGTCAGTTTCGGCGTCGCATCGGCGTCGGCGTCGGCGTCGGTGTCATTGTTGGAATAGGTGTCGGCGTCGGCGCCGGCGTCGGTGTCATTGTTGGAATAGGTGTCGGCGTCGGCGTCGGTGTCATTGTTGGAATAGGGGTCGGAGTAGGCGTCGGTGTCATTGTTGGAATAGGTGTCGGCGTCGGCGTCGGAGTCATTGTTGGAATAGGCGTCGGTGTCAGAATAGGTGTCAGTTTCGGCGTTGCATCGGCGTCGGCGTCGGCGTCGGTGTCATTGTTGGAATAGGTGTCGGCGTCTGCGTCGGTGTCATTGTTGGAATAGGCGTCGGTGTCATAATAGGTGTCAGTTTCGGCGTCGCATCGGCGTCGGTGTCATTGTTGGAATAGGCGTCGGTGTCGGAATTGGTGTCAGTTTCGGCGTCGCATCGGCGTCGGCGTCGGCGTCGGTGTCATTGTTGGAATAGGTGTCTGCGTCGGCGTCGGTGTCATTGTTGGAATAGGCGTTGGTGTCGGAATAGGTGTCAGTTTCAGCGTCGGATTGGCGTCGGCGTCGGCGTCGGTGTCATTGTTAGAATAGGTGTCGGCGTCGGCGTCGGTGTCATTGTTGGAATAGGTGTCGGCGTAGGCGTCGGTGTCATTGTTGGAATAGGCGTCGGTGTCGGAATAGGTGTCAGTTTCAGCGTCGCATCGGCGTCGGCGTCGGTGTCATTGTTGGAATAGGTGTCGGCGTCGGCGTCGGTGTCATTGTTGGAATAGGCGTCGGTGTCGGAATTGGTGTCAGTTTCGGCGTCGCATCGGCGTCGGCGTCGGCGTCGGTGTCATTGTTGGAATAGGTGACGGCGTTGGCATCGGTGTCATTGTTGGAATAGGCGTCGGTGTCGGAATAGGTGTCAGTTTCGGCGTCGCATCGGCGTCGGTGTCATTGTTGGAATAGGTGTCTGCGTCGGCGTCGGTGTCGTTGTTGGAATAGGCGTCGGTGTCGGAATAGGTGTCAGTTTCGGCGTCGCATCGGCGTCGGCGTTGGCGTCGGTGTCATTGTTGGAATAGGTGTCGGCGTCGGCGTCGGCGTCGGTGTCATTGTTGGAATAGGTGTCGGCGTAGGCGTCGGTGTCATTGTTGGCATAGGTGTCGGCGTCGGTGTCGGTGTCATTGTTGGAATAGGTGACGGCGTTGGCATCGGTGTCATTGTTGGAATAGGCGTCGGTGTCGGAATAGGTGTCAGTTTCGGCGTCGCATCGGCGTCGGTGTCATTGTTGGAATAGGTGTCTGCGTCGGCGTCGGTGTCGTTGTTGGAATAGGCGTCGGTGTCGGAATAGGTGTCAGTTTCGGCGTCGCATCGGCGTCGGCGTTGGCGTCGGTGTCATTGTTGGAATAGGTGTCGGCGTCGGCGTCGGCGTCGGTGTCATTGTTGGAATAGGTGTCGGCGTCGGCGTCGGTGTCATTGTTGGAATAGGTGTCGGCGTAGGCGTCGGTGTCATTGTTGGCATAGGTGTCGGCGTCGGTGTCGGTGTTATTGTTGGAATAGGTGTCGGCGTCGGAGTCATTGTTGGAATAGGCGTCGGTGTAGGAATAGGTGTCAGTTTCGGCGTCGCATCGGCGTCGGCGGCGGCGTCGTTGTCATTGTTGGAATAAGTGTCTGCGTCGGCGTCGGTGTCATTGTTGGAATAGGCGTCGGTGTCGGAATAGGTGTCAGTTTCGGCGTCGCATCGGCGTCGGCGCGTTAAGCGGCAGGGGGCGCCCCTTTTTGATACAATTAATATTATTCAAATTATAACTAACGAACAATCGTCGCTCGTGGCGCGTCTCATCGTACTCCCGCTGCGGATTGGGATAAAAACAAAACACACTTTTTGTGTTCTTTTACAATAATGTAAATGTTTTAACTTTTTACTACATGTTAAAGTCAGGTGTTCGTAAGTAGGTAAGTACGTACGTAATGTGTGTAAGTGTATTTTCCAGAGTACCTATCTAGGTACAGTTTTCTCTCGGATTCGGAAGCTTTTCGAATGATATTGTACCTTGTACTTGTATGAATGTTATTTAGAATACGAATGAAAACGTTTCCTTGCAAATATGAATTAAGTACCTACTAGGTATGCAGATCATCACATTATGTGCACCTTCAAAGGTCGACACCCTTTGTTTACCGACCTCCAAAAGAGGTGGTAGTTTTCAATAGAACGCGTACCTAACTACCTAAGATTTTTTTACCTGTAGATGATTTGTATGCCTTCCATATTTACTAGACGAATTCAGGGTAATTACCTGAGTACCAGTAGTACTTACCAGTCTTGCACTTCCGAGCATCCGGTGAATACCTACATCGCCGCTAATCGTGTTTTTAGGAATAATCTGTTGACAATATGCCTTCCTTGTGTCTTAGACTCGGCACCAATTATACAGGCACTGTGAGAGATAAGAAAACTGTTTAATTTCACGCGTAATTATAGCTTTTATTGTTAAAACAGAAAATATCGTCATTTTGTTTTATCTTAGAACGAATCTCAATGAAATGGATGAGCGAGATATGTGTATCGTTTGGTGTGAGAGAGTGAAAGAGATCGCAGCATGATCGGAACGTCTCGTGGCGGTTCGGTGGTAGAGGTCCGCGCCGCGGTCATGAAAGTCGGCAGCGGCGCGCTGGTAAACGTACCCGGCGCTGCGCGGCGTAGCTGGCGTGTTATTGATTTTTTTACCTATATGGTGGAATAGAAAAATTAAATCTGCTGTATATGTACTAAAAGGGTAAATGTTTATTTTCTTGCATACAAGTAAGTTCCTACTCAAATTAATTAGTCAAAATATTGAAGAAACAGGATCTTGCCACCAACCGATACACAAACTTACACAAAAGCCCAAAATCGACTGGCCTAAGTTTATGAAAACCGCATGAGATACTTCAACTTCAAGGCATGTCACAACCCCATCAGAAGTGGACAATCTTGCAGAAGAGATCACTCAATGCACGCAGAAGGCACTTCATACCTCCACAATTAAAGAAAACCCCTAAGGAGAATCAAGATTGCCCATCCTCCCCCGCTGTATAAGAGAGCTCATAAAAGAAAAACGCCTGCTCAGAAAAACCTGGCAACATTAATGAGACCCCATCCACAGAACTGGGCCTCACTCCACAAACTCTGCAGGCAACTTAGGAAACACTCAGAACCAATTCGTTGTCTTTTCCACGAAAATTGCAACTTGAGATACAGAGCAGAGGACATGGCAGAAATATTTGCCCAATCCCTTGAGAACTTATTCAGGCCCAATCCCACAGTGAACAGAGAACACTCAGACTCTGTGGAACAGTTCCTCGATGAATACTTCAGTGTCCCATAAAACACAGAAGAAGATATTGGACAGTGATCCGTCACCTGTCCTCTAAAACCACGGCAGCTATCACGCGCCTGTTTAACGGGATCCTGCGCACGGAGCACTTACCCTCTCAATGAAAAATGAGCCACGTGGATATGTTCCCAAAACCCGGCAAAGACGTTTGGAGACCCGAGAATTACAGGCCTACTTACATGCATTTCGAAAGTCTTTGAACGCCTCTTCTTAAGTCGGATAGCCCCTCACATGAAGTCCCGACCGGAGCAGTTCGGATTCCGGTCGGAGCACTCCCCCACACCTCAGCTATCCAGGGTAATGCACCTCACGGCAGAAAACTCTAAATTGATTTTCGACGTCGGCGCGAATTTGTTCATGACCCGGCGGCGGCGGCGGCGCGCCGAGGTAACTCGGCGGCGGCACGCCGGCGTGGCGCGGATCTCTAGTGTGTGGGTATGTTAACGTTTGTCGTCATGGACATTCTCTTAATTTTGTTTTAATAATATGAAGTTTATACGCGACGAGAACTGTTTGTATTTTAAGTCCAATATTGTTCTCGTGTAATTCAAGACTTTATGAGAATAAATAGGAAGTTTTATAAATATTGTCCTTTAGCGAAAGCTGTACGTACTCTTTTTATCGACAAACTAATATATTTTTTCGTTGCGTAAAATTTATTGGATCATATTCAGTTGTTTTATAAACTTTTTGGACAGATATTAGTATATACAGCTTCAATACTGTTAGAAAGTCACAAAATTTAAAGTTCATTTAAAGAGAAGCGATATGGTTCAAGAAACATAGTCTTGAACAAAGCACGCTGTGCCCTTTATATATTTATATTAATATTCATATATTTCATAACGATATTGTAACATGTCAAAACAGTATATACTTAATAGATAAAAGTAATTAACTAAGTAGTATGTATATTATGGTTAATATTATTGAATTAAATTGTCTATAAAAATTATGTTCATGTCGGTAATTATTAAAAATGTTATTGAAAATATATTAATTAATTATTTGATTTATTTCACCATCTAAATGTATGATTATTTTTAAATTATTATATTTTCAATAACATTTTTATTATTTGTTTTTTTTTCACCATCTAAATGAATGATTATTTTTAAATTATTATATTTTCAATAACATTTTTAATAATTACCGAAACGTCAGAAAAATACAATTAGATAAATATTTTCATTTCTTTGTATAGTCAAAGTCAAAGTCAAAATCATTTATTCAATTTAGGCGTCTACGACGCTCTTATGAAGGTCAATTACAAATTTTAATATTGAAATATACTACATTGTACTGCCACGTTCAGCAAACAAAAATTATAGAGCCACTGCGAGAAGAACGGGCAAGAAACTCGGGGCCATTCTTTTAAACGTTTTTTAAAAATGTGTTAAGTACATACTATATAGTAAAATTATTATAATACTTAATTTACATTACGTAGGTGTTAGGCGCTAGCTTGGCAGAGGCGAACCAGTCCAAGCATTTTTGTCGTTTAAGTAATCACAAACTGTGTAGTAAGATTTCATTATCAAAATATTCTTCACATGCAACTTGAATTTTCTTTCTGTGAGCGTTGTATTATGTTTGGGCAATTTATTATAAAACCGCACACAATTTCCTAAGAAGGACCTTTTATTTGTCTTTGCTAATCTAAAACCTGGCACCGCTATTTTATCTTTATTCCTAGTGTTATAATCGTGAGTGTCACTGTTTGATTTAAATTTGCTCAAATTTTTACGAACATACATAATATTTTCAAATATATACAGACTTGGTAAAGTTAAAATATCAATTTCTTTAAAAATATCTCTCAGGGATTCCCTAGGATCCATTTCATATATGGCTCGAATTGCACGCTTTTGTAAGATAAAGATTGTCTCTATCTCAGCAGCAGCTCCCCACAGCATAGTCAAATAAAGAGCTCATTATACAGGGTTGGTAAAATGCTAACAACCTCTTAGGGTTGACTTCTGCTAATCCTAACAAACATTTTGAGATTATTATTTTTTCGTTTAGAAAAACAAAATATTTTTTTGTGTTTTTTTTTTTATAGTTCTTTGACTGAATAAGTACTAGGAGCACCTGGAGTTAAAAGGCTCTCGTGCCTGTAATGTATAATTTTTTTTTTTTTCCCCAGACGGAAATGCATGATTGACTAAAGCTAGATCATATTTCCGTATGACGTTAAGCACCTATATGTAACTGTTAATTTTGGCAGCTCTAACAAGTTGAAAATCGGTACCTTCCCGGTCATCTGTTTACCATCCTCGAACACAGTGAGATGGTGATAAAAGGCTGCTGGCTGTCAGCTGGAAGGAATAGCCAATCTTACTTGTAGGTGGTAATAACAGAGGTAGTTAGTCCTCTGAGCTTGATGTTCTTGTAGTTCTGGGTGATAGTGACAGGACCAGCCCCTGAGTCGATGTTGATGCCGGCCACCTGGAGCGGTTCCATTGGAGGCACTGATAGTGCTGTGATACCTGGAAAATGGGGAAGAAGGAGTTTCAGGCTTCCCTTAGGAATTTTGAAAGGGTTTTCACTTGGTTCTTTGCTGCTGTTAATCTTCTAGGTTATGGTGCTCCATCGGTGGCATCATCAGTTAACATCAATGGCGGTCAAACGCAAGCAATACCGAATTACTGGGAGATTGAGACATACGAAACGATGACGATATAGCCTCTCAGAGTGACGAGCACAGTTCAGTGTCAGGCAGAAAAAGAACAGTTACACTGTAATAGAATGACTCCTACCATCAGGCGAGGAAACTTCTTATCTCTAAGATCACTAAATTAAATATATAAAAATTAAACTGCGCGATTCTCTCACGCGCGCATAACACTCTTGGGAACAGATATAAACTCTGTAGATGCGGGTTCGATGTCCACCGAAGTCAAGGTAAATAAATCTTTTACCAACTAAAAATGGAAACGATTTCAACACTCAAAAGTGTAAAATAACTTGTTGAAATCAGTACCAAGATAGTTCAAAGTACGTATTATCATAATATTGTGCGCATGGTACCGACTTCGACAAGTTATTTCACCCTCTTGAGTGATGAAGTTAGTTCCAATTTTAGGTAAAAAAAAATTGGCCTTTTTATTGTCCCTTGCTACTTATGGGATCGATTGTCCTTCACTGGCAATGACTATATCATCAAGATAGGAAAAACTTTTCCAGTTATAAGAGTGTAACTCAAAAACAGCTTGACCGATTTTGATGAAATTTAAATGGGACCACACGGCAAGCAGCAGATTTTAAATAAAAAAGAAACATCAAAATAGGTTAACCGAGTAAAAAAGTTCTGAAGTTAGAATCACAAAAAAAAACAGATGAATTGAGAACCTCCTCCTTTTTGAGGTCGGTTAAAAATGGGGAAAGTGTGGTGTTATGGTGGTAGTTCTCTTCAGCAGTAGTACCTCCCAGTGGTCCAACACAGTGTCAAGTATTCTGCTCGAAGCAGAACTGTAACTTCTATTATATTTAGGCCTGAAGAGCACTGTAGCAATTTAAATAACTAGGGGAACGCGACATAAGAACTTAGGTTTCGGAGTGACGATTGCAGTGTCAAGCTGAACGATGACCGAATACTTCACGCCTTAACATATTGTTTGCTCCACAAATCCATCTGTCGTCAGCACACTAATACTATTTTTTTACTGGATAGCTTAACCTTTGACCACTATCTCACATGATGATAAGTGATGATGTGGTTGAATATGGTGCTCAGGCTGACCTAGAATAATTGGCTCTCAAGGACAGCTGCCGGAACACACCAGTGCCGCACCGTTGCACCATGCTTGGCGACAGATTTTCTACTTGAGGGTGGTAGCTAGAAAATGCTATGAGACAGAATATATGACACTTCGGTGAAACCAACCACGACGGCTTCTTGTTGAAGAGCGCTACAACTTGGTTCAAGTAATTCCGTAGACAGTATTGTTTGACTAAGGCACAGATTACCCCCTATTGGGGGTAGTCTGTGCCTTAGTCCACAGATTATCCCCTATTGGGGGTAAGGTAATGAAACTATAAATATTATTTCTAAATACGATTTACAAGCACTATCGCGTGCTAAGCGAAAATTATAATTTACAAATTATTGAAGTACAAAATTTTATGGGAATAGAACCCACGTCCTGCGATATCACGTCGGATGCCTAAACCTCCTCGGCCACCTGGACTCGGCATTTCTAGCCGAAATTTCGTACTCCAATTGTATTACGAGTACTTTAACCATCATAGGGCACGGTGCGCGGCCTTTAACCAGACTACTAGACTTCATCTGATCGAAAGAAGTGTTTTTTCAAACACTTAACTCTCGGTATGATGTCGCTAGTCGCTACCCTTCTATATTTCTAAATATGATTACAAGCACTATCGTGTGCTAAGCGAAAATCATAACTTACTATAATTTATCATTATTTGGCTATAAATATTAGTATACCTTTCTTCATCTTTCTGAGGGCATCAGGCACAGCTTGCTTGAGGCACTCATTCAGCTGAGGATCCTTTTGTTTGCATCGTATGAAGTCATCAGCTGCAATGAAAAAGAAACATGGTTTAGTTGGCTACTTCCGGTTTAATAAGCTGATACTGAATAGATTCAAGCGTTATTTAGCGGAAATCAATATATAATCATAATAATAAAAATACCTATGTATAAGAAAAGGTTAAATTCATATTTTAGAAAAACACTTATAAATATAAAAGTATATTTAGAATAATTCCGCCTAATTTTCCTGTCAAGCTGACGTGACGTCTCAAACGCCACGCAACCAATCCGGAAGAAATTTAGATGCGTTTCTCCTTTACCCGAAGCATCCTCGGGAGGTCTTGGTGTCCGCTAAAGCACACGATCGAGAATTTTCTCTAATATTAAAATATCTGTTGTTATTGATAAGGTCACATTTTGTAAACAGCTAAGTAGGTAAGTACTAATATTCAACTCAACAACAGCCATGACGTTCAACTGTGAACAAATCCTTTCCCTTTGGGGGTTAGGCAAAATCCCCACGCTTGGTGTCTTGAAGACCCCTCGGTTGATGTCTTGCAGTATAAAATGGCAGTTTTTCAGAAGGTGCTGCTGCCCACCTGTAGTATAGTAGAAAAGAGAGCTGCTGCCCAGGTAAGGTACAGAAAACAAATGCGAGATTAAATGTCAACATTGTATATCTAACACTCTGACGTTGTTTGTTCTTTAAAAATAATTGATTTTTATTTTTTATCAGCTTTGACAACATCTTTGTAAAGAAGGCATGGATGCATTTGGACACTCATTTTCACATCGCTCAATCGCCTCCCATTTCTCTGGTGCCTAAATCTAAGCCAAAGCTAACGTCCTGTATTCTTGATTGTGAAAGAAAGTATAATAAATAGAAATAAATAGTATAGAAAGAAAAACAAAGGAAGACTTAAAAACTAATATTAGTGAGCTATTAATTATAAATATAGGTAGGTATAAACATTGCTACTGTTGACACGCATTAGTATGTAATGTATTTACGAGGTAGGTATTCCGTGCGGACACATTGTCCGCAAGAAGTGCCCCTAAAAAGGTACTCTCCTGTCATCTGCCACAGTTCTCAAGATGATGTTGCTGCTCTCCCGTACCCTCCTCATCAATGATGCTTCCTTTTTACGAATATATGTATAAGTTTCACCGAGGCAGCCATACTACAGTATGGCTATGATATGAGACCCTTATCTATAATAATAATATATTTTATCAAATAAAATTCGTACAATTGCAAGTTAACATATATTATATAACAATTAACAATCTATGGCAGAGCTCCAGGTTCTAAAGCTCGTAGCGAAGTCAACCAACACGTTCAGCTGCGTCCGCCGTGTCGTCCAAGATTGAGATTACTTAGTTTTCATAATATTTTTCAGATTTTTTTTTAGTGGATACTATTGATACCAAAACACTTTAAAAAATATTTAAAATAATCTCACCGTACAAACTACCTAGGGTTGCCCGGGAAATTCGGGATAGTCCCGGAATGGTGTGTGTTGTCCCATGTCGAGTAATTTCACTGTACTGTTCCGGGATTCACGAGTTTTAGGTTGTTTCACAAACATAAGGACACACACACACACACAACGGCGAATACCGGCCGTGTGTGTGATTTCAAAGTTTAGTTGACAGGCCTATATAATGTTACAGATTTTTTTCTTTTAATGTTTCATAAATAGTTAATATGAAAAATTAAATAATTAACTTTTTTCAACTTATAGAGAGGTCCTATTTTGTTTGAAGTTTAATTTTATGTTATATTGATTTCTAACCTGATTTCGGTAACATATTTGTCTCAAATTTATGTGTAAAAATAATTGCCGTTTTTTCCTATGTTCAAAACCACTCAATCGAACTAATATTTATAAATATATTAATTAATAAGTTCTAACTGTAGATATATTTAAATTTGGAATTGAGATCTAAGTACCTACCTCTGTTTCTAACCCCCGAAAAGTCCAGGAATTGATATACCTTGATCTGGCAACCCTGACGTTACCGCGGACGCAGCTTGAATGCGTTGGTTTGGTCGCATAATTTAGCGAATAATTTGCCTTTAGTAAGTGCAGTCACCTGGCTATACAAACTACTTTGTAATCTGTGAGCTAGCGTCCAACAACCTCTCTATCTAACCTTGTAATGGTTACCAACGTAATCTGCGTAATGCGGCGCGTATTTACTAACTCTATTTACAATATTATTAACTAGCATTCCGGGCGCGGCTCCGCCCGCGCGTATGTCGGTTATCGCGCAAAAACATTAACTTCTTTTTGCGCAGTTGGATAAAAACTATCCTATGTTTTTTCCCGGGTCTCAAACTATTTCCATACCAAATTTCATTCAAATCGGTCCAGTAGTTTTGGCGTGAAAGCGTAACAGACAGACAGAGTTACTTTCGCATTTACGATATTACTAGCTTTTCGGGCGCGGCTCCGCCCGCTCGTATGTCGGTTATCGCGCAAAACATTAACCTCTTTTTGCGCAGTTGGATAAAAACTATCCTATGTTTTTTCCCGGGTCTCAAACTATTTCCATACCAATTTTCATTCAAATCAGTCCAGTAGTTTTGTTATCGGTCCAGAAGGTTCAATAATATCATATTATAGTACTGACTGATAGTACTAATGTTTGTCTATATAGTTTTTATATTTCGTTTTTACAATCCATACTAATATTATAAACGCGAAAGTAACTCTGTCTGTTTGTCTATATCTGGCTGTCTCGCTTTCCCGCCAAAACTACTGGACTTATTTGGATGAAATTTGGTATGGAATTGAGACGCGACGCGGGGAAGGACATAGGATAGTTTTTATTCAACGGCGCAAAATGAGGTTAATAACATACCCGCGGCCGGAAAGCTAGTTTGATATAGATAGGTATATGTAAGAAAGGCATCACGTTTATAAATGTGATATTCTAGGTCTTAGGCATTATCTCACCAGTTGATAAGTGATGATCAGATTGAAGATGCTGAAAATAATAATAATAAGAAGAAATAATGATTGTTTTTTTTATAATGAAAACGAACGCAGTTTCCACTCATAAATAATACGGGATAACTCACGTGAATAAGCCAGATTCAGATAATCATTAAATATATAATTAAAATAAAACAATGCAACTTTAATGGAGCTCTTTTTATATAGTTCGTAGTTTTACAGGTAAGTTATATTTTAATGTGTTCGTCTTTTATGTATCAACAAAATGTAATTCAACAAAAAAATGATATGTTTAACACATAATAACCATTTTAATATTAAACAGTTTGGGCCACTAAGATGGGGATGTATTGGCAAGTTAAACAGTTAGTCATACAAAGATATCTTTGTAGGACTTATTGTTTAAACCATGACATTTTAACCATGTCATCCAATTTAGTGACAAGAAAAACTGCATTCATAGATTTAAAAATAAGAGCAAGGTTGCTGTAATCGTAAATAACATAGAGTTACCAAATTATGTTAATATTTATGTACAAAAATCAGAATCCTAATATTAGTCATTCAATGCACCGTAACATGTAAGGTTCTTAGTACATTCATTTCATTACTAAGAACTTTACATATTATCCAGTTGATTAATCATTAATTTTAGTATAACTTGATTAAAAAAAGTAAAATATCCGACAGCAAATTATTTGCTTTCATTAAAAGTTTTATCGTTCCATTGAAATTAAAACTGTAATTTCTACATATGTTTGTAATCGTTTCTTAAAGCCCTTCATTTTGATATCCTACTCGATGGGTTTGGAGGAAAATAAAAAAAAATCTCACAATATGGGGTTTTAATCCACTAGTTTGGTTTTTCATTTATTTTTATGTACTTGTCACTTGCGCTATCAAGAAGAATCAAATGATATCTCATACGTTGATTTCGGATTTAGTTGAGAAGTTATGATGGAATAAAGAAACTCACAAACATACATACATACAATATGAACTCTGAAAACACACTTTCTCCTTTTTTGGGCAGTCGTGTAAAAATATACGAAAATTAAAAATATACGCGGACAAAGCAAACTATTAGACCAGACTTTAGCAATACGCGTGCCTTACGTTGTCGGGCAGGTATGCTATATAATTACGAATAGCATTGCGTAAACGCATCGCCGCCGATAAATGGCACTTATCAAAATATTACTGCAATTCGCATGCAATCTGTTAGCAGACCAATGATAGTTCTTATAAGTATTATCGACCGTTTAGTACGAAGTCACCTTGCAGATTATTCACATTGATTACAGATAGTTCACCTTGGCAGGTATCACCCAATGAAGCGCTCGTAGCGAAGTTTGTTTAGCCGTTCTTATTCGATCAGCTAAGATAAGCAACGTCCACCGCAGTCAAGAGTTGGATGGGAGACCGCTAGTGACATTACTATCGAGCGCTTTCGTGCTTCGGAGGGCATGTTAAGCCCTCGGTTCCGATTGTTGTCTTACGATGGCAGTCGTTACAGCATAGTGGTTGGGCATTTGCGAATGCCCGCCTGGCTAGCTACCACTACCACTCAAGTAGAAAATCTATCATCGCCAAGCACCAACCAACGGTGTGTTCCAGCAGTGAATCCTTGAGAGCCAGTAATTCTAGGTTAGCCTGAACAACACCTTCGACCACATCATCACATACCATCAGGTGAGATCGTGGTCAAAAGGCTTACCTATCAGCAATAAAAATTATAAGAAGAACGGCTGCTTAGTGTGTACAAGCCTATAAACGCAGCTTCAAAGCAGACCTTTCTCGATTGCACAATTCACTTTCTTCGATGCGGTAACTACTTACGATACTTCACAGGTAACTATAGTTACGGTATCGGTAACCAGTTACCGGTAGTTAAGTTAGGTCACGGTGAGGTTTCGTAACTGCGCTTCCTGAGGTTTTATTGAATAATTCAAACGGTCATTACTGAGTTTGCGTGGTTGAATCGTAATTTGATGTTACGCGTCTTACAAAATTACAATATATTTGAAGCAGGAGATAGATTTGAAGTCTGTGTATGGAATGCGGATGCGGGATGGATAGTTACGGGTTCGAATCTTGTTCATGGTTCAAACTTTGCCTTTCCTTTCGGTTATTATTATTAATGTTAGAGATACTGCGTCTTGTTAGTGATAGTGACGAATGGTTAGTAGGCAAATGACGTAGTCTGTCTGTTCTTTGGTTTGCTGTTACCAGGGCTGTCACTATGACATACCTACTGTGTGGGAGCCACATTACTGGAACCCAGATTTAAAACTTGTACCTAAGTAGGTGCACAAGTGTTCACAAATATTTTATATCTCTTAGAAGTTTCTAAATATCTAGTTTTTAAAAATTTTGAGATCTATTGACGCTTGTGAGTATTTTGGAATGGAGACCTTAGAGCAAAGACATATGTAGCATGATATCGTACCTTTGCACGATATATTAAGCGGTAAAATGGACTGCTCTGAACCCTTATCCTGTATTTTTAGCTTTCCAAGTACCTCCCCGTCGTACTCGCCATACAGTGACCTACTTAACGTCCCGCTTATCAGCACAATCTATGCTCAAAATTAATTGTTATTTCACGCACCCCGAACTTATAATAAACATTATACTTACCTGGCTTTATTTTGTTATCCTAAAGCCACACCTAATATTACTATGGTTTGGATATATTTTACGCATCCATAACATTTACCACCTCCTCCCCACCCCTCCTTCCCCTCACTCACAAACACATCCTCACACACAAACACACAGACAATTTTATCTTCTAGCGCTATCACTATTAATGTCTATGCTTTTACTTAATGCTGCATTCTTATATACCTACTTACTGTTAGTAGATCATATTGTACTGTATCAGCCGATTTGTCCACTGCTGAACACAGCCTCCACCATCAAAGGGGGGGGTTGCCATAATACCGACTTTTGGCAGGTGTCTTGGGGATCGCAATTTAAGATGACTTTTATTCAGAAGGCAGCCATCTTCTGGTGCACTTCTGGTCCGTCACGTATAAGCCGATGATGGTGGTATTAGCATGTTTTTTAATTGCTGTTGCGATTATGATGTAGTTGCAGATGTTACCAAGCTATTCCTGGATAGAAAACTAAATATTCTCATGTCACTTTCTAGTCATAACACTGGAATAAAACTTGTGGCAATGTGGTCTCAAGACCTTGCTACAGATAGGTATATTATGTTTTTTTACGTTATGAATACCCATATCACAACAAATTTAAAAATTTCCACAAATGATATCGTCGAAAAATATCAATATAATTATCGAACTTGCTCACAAAATTTAACGAAAATCGGTTGAGGAATGCGACCTTTAGACGAGAACGACCAGAAATCCGGAGATACATGCATTTTTGGCCAAGTCGAAACGGCGTTCGGTCAATCATAAATATCACAATATATGTATACACGTTGTCAGTTCACAATCGGAATATTCCTAAGTACCATTTCGTCAGAGCATGCAATCTGCCTGGACCGGTGCGTTGCCCAAACGGCCTGCAAGGTCGGCCGCTTGTGCAAACTGTTGCCGACGATGAAAGCAAGTAAAAGCAAGGAATATGCATATTATGCATACCTTACCATAGATACGTACTTATTGGTCTGTGCTACGGGGTTTGGTAAATGTTAACACATGCCCAAGGTCCTCAGGTAATGAAATGGAATATTGCTACATTCGGTCGCATTGGTCTTGACCTACGACAACTTGATGACTCTTTGGTTGTTTCTCTATGGAAAATATTTGAAGTGTTGCAATTTTAATTATATACTAGCGATCCGCCCCGGCTTCGCACGGGTGCAATGCTGACACTAAATAATCAGTAATATCTTCGAAAATATTTATTTAAATAACATGTTGTACAGGGACATATTGATGTATATTAAATGTATTATGTATTTAAGATGCTTAATTGGATAAGGAATAATGCTGTATTGCTTAAGATCGATTCGTAAATAAGCCATTATTCTCATAAAAAGTAAGGAATAAAAAATGGTTATTGTGGGTTATTCCCAAGAGATAGACATAATATATTAGGATATAAAATGCAAAATTTCATGAATTTAAAACTCACGTGTTCGAACACGTGGTGTTTAGAATATGAAGAATCTACGTTTAGGTGGAGAGTGCTACATGCAGTAGAAAATCTGTCGCCAGTCACTTAAAAGTGCATTACGGCAGCTGTCCTTCAAATCACAATTTCTCATCTAACTTCACTACAGCGAAGAAAATGCTAGATGCAAGAAAAATTGCTCAAATAATGAGGTAATCATGCCTCGCGCATTGCGTTAGCAGATAAAAAGTGATTAATAACATGTCATTATATACACTATTATAATATGTTAGTTTAAGGTATATATTTTATGGGCCTGTGTTATTTATAATGCTAAGTTGCCTGAAATAAATGGTTTATTATTATTATTATTATAAAGATCAAAAGGAAATGACTAAAACTGGTAATATTGAAAGTAAATTCATTACAAAATTAAAAGAAGTTTTTTATAGCTTATTGAGCTTTTGATCACAATCTCATCTGATAAGTAATGATGTTAACAGATGTAACCTAGATTATAGTCATGTGAGAGATATGTGTTATAGACAAAACTAAAATATTAAAAAAGTAAATTTTCATTTTTCTGGAACTTTTATGGAGGTTCGAAATTTAAAAACATTTTCCACACTAGCGGATCTGAGGTGAAAAGATATTCTCATCCCACCATCTCGGAAAGAGTATTTTTAATCTTCAATATCTGAGTGGATAAGCCGTTTTTATTCTCTAGAGGATAAAGTAAATTGAATTTAGAACATCGTGTGCACTAAGTTTGTGAACTAAAAAATAGTTATTTGTTATACAAGAGTGCAAAGTTGCTTTTTAACCGCGTGTTCAATTTTGATGACCGAGCAAGGGAAGGATTATAAAATTGAATCACGAGCGCAGCGAGTGATTCAAAATTAGAATCCTGAGCGTTAGCGAGGAAATCAAAAGAGCACGAGGTGAAAAATCTTTGCACTTGAGTGCAACACGTAACTTTTCATTCCACCTCAGCGAGGAAATGTCTAAATGCCAAATTGAAAAAAGAACACCAAGAAGGTTCCGAGTCTGAGTTTTTAACAAATTAAAAAAAAGTTGTATGATATATTCGGCACCATAGAGATACCTCTATGGTGCCGAATATATATCATACAACTTTTCTTTAATTTGTTAAAAACTCAGACTCGGAACCTTCTTGGTTTTCTCGCTGAGGTGGAATGAAAAGTTACGTGTTGCACTCGAGTGCAAAGATTTTTCACCTCGTGCTCTTTTGATTCCCTCGCTAACTCTCAGGATTCTAATTTTGAATCACTCGCTGCGCTCGTAATTCAATTTTAAAATCCTTCGCTTGCTCGGTCATCAAAATTGAACACGCGGTTAAAAAGCAACTTTGCACTCTTGTATAACAAATAACTATTATTTAGATACTTACAGCTTTAACGAGATTTCGACAAAACCACAAAAGTAAAAGTAAGTTGTGTATGGTGAAGGTAAAACAGAAAGTTTGGAATAAAGCAAAATGCTCTTACTGTGTAGGTACCTACTTAGTTTACTGTAACGAGAGCGCGCGTAGCTATGTAACACTAACTACATTCTATTAAAATAATTGAGCAAGTGCAAAACGGACCTTTCTTTTAAAAAAAATATATCTGCTTCGATGCTGCTTCTTATTTTGTATAGGAAGGGTACATCAATACAATAGTAAATCGGTATTACAATGGTACAAAGCTCATTATCGCCTGCCGCATGCCGTAGCATCGTCTCTTCTCAGGACAAGCTCGGAAGTAGGCCAGACGTTGATATACACTCGAGAGCAATGAATCCGGGTCACTTAAAGAATCCTAAAAATCTCGGAAACTAAAAATGATAGGTTAATGCAATAAATTGTATTTAATAGACAATGTAATACTCCTTAAATGAAAGTAAAAAAAATATGAGTCACCATACATTTTATTAACACAAAATTACATAAAGAAAAAAACTGCTGATCTCTCCTTAAAACAAAAATAGGAAACATGAAATTTTTGAACTTTATTACGATTTTCTTGAATTTTAATACTTCGTATTGCCTCCTCGTGCTTCCATTACTGCGTTTACGCGGTTTGGCATGCTGTACACCAAGTTCCTTATACGATTTTGGGGAATATTCTCCCATTCCTCTGTGAGAGCAATTTTGAGCTCACGAAGCGTGATTGGGGGAGGGTTTCGTTGTTTTACGCATCTGCCTAGCTCGTCCCAAGCATGCTCGATCGGGTTGATATCCGGGCTGCGCGCTGGCCACTCCATACGAGTAATGTTTATCTCTTGAAGGTAGTCATTCACAATCCTACCTGTATGAGGTCGGGCATTGTCATGCATAAATATAGCATCCTCACCTAAATTGACCATAAATGGACCAACGTGATCATTGAGGATTTCTTCCACATATCTTACGCTAGTTAAAGAGCCGTTTTCTATGATCACCAGCTCTGTGCGACTTTCAGAAGAAATTCCGGCCCACACAAGTACAGACCCACCACCGTAGGCTACTTTTTCTTCGATGCATGCTTGCTTGAATCTTTCCCCTGGTCTTCGATACACTCTGTGTCTTCCATCGTGCTTGTAGAGCATAAATTTTGATTCGTCGGAGAACATAACTTTTGACCAATCTTCAATACTCCAATTTACGTGGCTCTGGGCATATCTTAGTCTCGAAATACGATGCCCACGCTCCAGTTTAGGGCCGTTTGCAGGTCTAAGGGGTTTTAAGTTAGATTCAGCAAGCCGACGTCTTACTGTCCATGCACTTGGGTTACTTCCTCCGAGGCGTCGAAACTGATTGGTGAGTTCAGTTCCTGTGAGAAAGCGATTTCGAAGCATGGTGTTCACCAAGTATCGGTCTTCTCGTGCTGTGGTACACCTGGTTCTGCCCGTTCCTGGTCTGCGTAGGTTAGAACCAGTTTCTTCGTAACGTCGGAGAACTCTTTGTACTGTTGACAGCGACACACCGACAGTCCTGGCTGTATCGCGCTGACTCCGGCTGGTTTCCAGCATTGTAAGTATTCTGGTGCATTCTTCAGGCGTAAGCGACATAATTTCAGCTTGAATAATGAATATAGAGCACTATCAACATGGTTTATGTACCCACATAAATGACAGATTACAAACAAAAGCAAAACCAAATGCTGTAATTTCGTAGTTCCATCTTCGAAAGTGGCCCTTTTTCAAATTTGATTTTTTTATGATATAACTTTACAATAACTAAGAAGTTTTAATACCTTCATTTAAGGAGTATTACATTGTCTATTAAATACAATTTATTGCATTAACCTAGCATTTTTAGTTTCCGAGATTTTTAGGATTCTTTAAGTGACCCGGATTCATTGCTCTCGAGTGTAGTTGTGATGCATAGCTACGTCTGCATTGCCCTTTATCTCTTTATCTTAGGGCTGATTACAATCTGTCAAAAACTACAATGTATGACACAACAAACTTTATTTAATGGGTTGTTGCACTGCAGAACCCTATTATAGCAAGGCCCGTCTCGCTCTAAGCCAGTTTTTTGAAAGGTAATAAATTCATTGACATTGATTTATGTAAGGAAAAAAACTGATAACCAGGATGTTTACTGATATGCTCATAATTATGGCCCTGAACTCGAGAATATCATTAATCGCTTCGGTCAGACGGAAGTACCATGATCAAACCGGTTCGAGTAGAATCAGAAGGTTAGCCCTTTGATAGCCTTTCGCAAAGAAATAGAGATGACTATGATTATGCCTTTAAGAATATACATATATCGTTGCCTACAAAATTACGAGAGAAAAAATTAAAGTCATCCCAATTTTGTAATGTAATCCACGGGGCGTTATTGCATTGCAATAATAAAAATATTAAATAAAAAATATCGTATATTACGTACCAAATACAAGCTTCTCGTATCTTTGAACTAGACAGTTCCTGGCTTAAAAAAGAAATGGGCAACGGCGCGTCAGCTCTCACTCTATTAGGGTTTCCTAATAGAAAACCCTAACCGCTTCCGCTTCCCAACACCCAACTCCGTCACAAAGATAATCATCTGTTCCCTTTGCTTTTTTCGGTCTGGTCCAAATGGAAAAAGTCAAGTGTGCGATGTATCCTATCCTTGGAGGCAGATTAGTTTCTCCTCGGACGATCCTGACACATATACGTATTTGGTCTCGAATGTGGTTTTGCAGGGTATGGAATGTTACATTCCTCTCTCTGTAATCACGATCGGTGACTCGAGCCAACCATGGTTTAATCAGATGACTGCGGAGGCTGTTAGCCTAAAACAGGGAACTTATGAGTCATTCTACTCCAGGGAGTTTTTACCCTAAAAAATCTAATTGTAAAAAAGTAAATTATAAAAAAAATAACCCTGCAAGAGCAAAGTTTGAGAGGCAGAACAACTTGCGGATTTTCCTTCCGGAATGCGGGCATTTCTGTCACTCGCCAAATCTGTGGACGGCAATATTTTTTGTCAGCGGTCATTTCGATCTTTGCGCACAACAGACAACCAACTGGTGCACGCTGCAAAGGATAAAACTAAATTTAGGGCAATATCTTGGGATCCAATTTGACACTTCTTGTTTACTAGCTCTACGATACGATATGAGGTCCTGTAGAAAGGGGGTCTTAAAACTCCTTAGAGGTCAGCACCGCGTTAGTAACCCATCTGATGTTACAGACGTCCATAGGCGATGGTGACCACTTTCCATCAGGTGGGCCGCCAGTCTATCTGCCTATTATAAGGCAATAAAAAAAATATATACCAATGATTCTCCTTAAAGTAATGTTATATATTTCATCAACAAAGTTATCTTTGATTCGACATCTTAATATAAAATACAAGTACCAGAATTCGCGAGACCTTAGGTCAAGGGCACACCAGCATCAAACCGCATGTAAATAGTTGCATTGTCCACCAAAACAAACAACCATTTGTATTCCAGTAGAGTAACAATGGACGATGGACGGTGTTCCAAACGTGGCTTCCAAGTAGTGGCCTTGGTGCATCGACCCTATCTGATAAGCGTTTTAATGGGTAATTATCAAGGAATGAAGGATGATGCCGCATTGTCAGCATTGACCTTTTATTATGTTATGACATACGAAACACTTCCTAAACAACACCTTACATACCATCACGTCTGAGTATCCCTGAATGGTTAAGCAAAGAGGTGTCTAAACCTTAAAGGCCTTAAAGGCCGGAATCGCATCCTCGAGACCTCTGGTGTTGCGGATGTTTGTGGGTGATGGTGATCACTTACCACCAGGTGAGCCGCTTGCTCGTTAGCCCTCCTAACCCATAAAAAAACCAACGTATTGCTGTTTTCTTTTATGAAGAGTATTTGGTGAATATGAAGAAGATATTAGATAATAGAGTACAGCATGAAGTTCTTCAAAAAGGGCTTGAAGAGATTTCTACAGGATCGGCAACGCGCGAGTGATAACCCTGGTGTTGCAAGCAACTTTAGGCTACGGTAACTGCTTACCATCAGGCGGGCCGTACGCTTGTTTGCCACACTAGTGGTATAAAAAAAAGATAGCAACCGTAATAAGAAAGAATAAGTTTCATATTTATCCCGCACAGAGATACGTTGATTAGGTATCGGTCATAACATTGGTAAGCAAAGTAAGACCCCATTTCAAGAATAAAGTTGAAAGGCTACTAAAAATTTTATTAAAAAAACTATAAGTTTCATATGTTTTCTCTTTATGCCAAAATAAAGTATAAATAAAGCCACTACCACATTTAAAAAATATTTTTAAAGCATTTTAATTTAAATACAGCCATTTAAAGTTAGTTCTAATCAATGAAATCCTATTTTACGTTATCTAAAGAATTTAGGGCAATAATACAAAATTTATGAAGTCACATGTTTAAGCCCCGTCACATACCCGGTGGGGTGCCGGGTCAGAATTGCACCACCCCATATCAACCCATGTCAAAGTCAAAGTCAAAGTCAAAATCATTTATTCAATTTAGGCGTCTACGACGCTTTTATGAAGGTCAATTACAAATTTTAATATTGAAATATACTACATTGTACTGCCACGTTCAGCAAACAAAAATTATAGAGCCATATGATGAGGGCCTTGCGATAAAATTTGATGGAAATAGAGAAACAGAGAGGTATGAAGTTGAACATAGGCCGTTAACAACCAGTAGGCTAGAAACTCTTGGTAACAATATAGAAGCTAAGCTTGGCATAACAAGTTTTTCTCACTGTGACCCGAATGACATCTACAATAACTTATTTTCTTTAGTAAATATTGAGTTTCAAAAAGTTTGTCCAAAAATAAAGAAACAAATAAATGGAAAATTGAAGTTTGGTGATTGGGCAACTAGAGGTATTCGAAAAAGTAGAGATTATTTGTTTGATCTTTATCGCAGGAAAAATTTAACATCTTGCAAGCAGTTTCATGATTATGTTAGGAACTATTCAAAAACTTTTAAGTCTGTTTGCTTGTGTGCTAAATCTCTTTTTATTAGAGATAAAATTAGCAAGTCTAAAAATAAAATAAAAACCATTTGGAAGACTATAAATATTGAGACTGGTAAAAATAAACCTAGAGATTCAAGATATGTCTTAACTATTAATAAAAATCAAATCTCTGATCCAATACAAGTGGCGAATATATTTGAAATTTTTTTTTCTAACTTACCCCTAGAAGTCACTAAATCATTGGATTCTTGTCCCAATGTAGCAGAAGCCCTATTAAAACATAATTTTCCCTGCAAAACACCGGACTTTTCTTTTAGATACACGACAAATTTTGAAATTATAAAGACATTCAAAAGTTTAAACATAAAGAGTACTGAAGACTTGTGGGGTATGTCAGTTAAAGTGGCAGAGTCTATAATTTGCATTATCGCACCATACTTAGTAACAATATTCAATCTTTGTGTCGATAGAGGAAATTTCCCCGACTTAATGAAACTATGTAAAATCACTCCAATTTTGAAGTCGGGGGCTGCCTCTGACCCTTGCAATTTATAGACCTATTTCCATCTTACCTGTTCTGAGTAAAGTATTCGAAAAAATTATGCTCAAACAACTTATATCTCATTTTAATGAGCATAATGTATTGAATGAGAATCAGTTTGGTTTTACTAAGAGCAGATCCACTACAGATGCAGGTGTTCAATTGATGTCACGTATACTTGAAGCCTGGGAGAGTTCACATGATGCTATTGGCGTATTTTGTGATCTTTCCAAGGCATTCGACTGTGTAGAACACTGCACTCTGATTCGTAAGCTTTCACACTATGGTATTCGTGGAAAAGCTTTGAATCTAATAGAGTCTTATCTGTCAAACAGGCTACAGATGGTTGGAATAAATGACAATACTTCTTCCGGGTCTTTGGTAAAAATAGGTGTACCGCAGGGATCAATTTCGGGACCTTTTCTGTTCCTAGCGTATATTAATGATCTGCCTTGCATGGTCAAAGATTTCTGCAATATTGTTTTATTCGCCGATGATACCTCTCTGATTTTTAAAGTAGATAGGAAAGATAGTGAACTCATTCATGTAAATAATGTGTTATCTATGATCTCTGAATGGTTCGCCGCTAATAATCTTCTCTTAAATTCAAAAAAGACCAAATGTTTAAAGTTTTCTTTACCAAATGTTCCTTATGTTGAACCAAACATTAAGCTTGGCTTAGATAAACTCTCTATTGACAAAGCGACAGTCTTTCTGGGAATCAAAGTGGACTCAACTTTACAGTGGGATCCACATATACATGATCTAGCCGGAAGACTTAGTTCTGCTGCATATGCAGTTTGTAAGATAAGACAGTTAACAGACGTAGCTACTGCACGGCTAGTTTATTTCGCGTACTTCCACAGTCTTATGTCGTATGGTGTATTGCTGTGGGGAGCTGCTGCTGCGATGGAAACAATCTTTATCTTACAAAAGCGTGCAATATGAGCCATATATGAAATGGATCCTATGGAATCTCTAAGGGATCTTTTTAAAGAAATTGATATATTAACTTTACCGAGTCTGTATATATTTGAAAATATTATGTATGTTCGGAAAAATTTGAGTAAATTTAAATTAAACAGTGACAACCACGATTACAACACTAGGAACAAATATAAATTAACGGTACCGTGTTTTAGATTAGCAAAGACAAATAAAAGGTCCTTTTCAGGTAATTGTGTGCGGTTTTATAATAAAATTCCCGAACATATTACAATGCTCACAGAAGGAAAATTCAAATTACATGTGAAAAACATTTTGATTAAGAAATCCTACTACACAGTTTGTGATTACTTAAACGACAAAAATGATTGGAAAATTCCACCTCTGCCAAGCCATCACCTGTCTCCTACGTAATTTAAACAAATATTGTAATAATTGTATTATATTGTTTATAACAAATTGTAAACAGACGTTTAAAAGAATGGCCCCGAGTTTCTTGCCCGTTCTTCTCGCAGTGGCTCTATAATTTTTTTGCTGAACGTGGCAGTACAATGTAGAATATTTCAATATTAAAGTTTGTAATTGACCTTCATAAGAGCGTCGTAGACGCCTAAATTGAATAAATGATTTTGAATTTGAATTGAATTTGAATTTGAGCCACTGCGAGAAGAACGGGCATGAAACTCGGGGCCATTCTTTTAAACGTTTTTTAACAATGTGTTAAGTACATACTATATAGTAAAATTATTACAATACTTAATTTACATTACGTAGGTGACTGGCGCTAACTTGGCAGAGGCAAACCAGTCCATTTTTGTCGTTTAAATAATCACAAACTGTGTAGTAAGATTTCTTTATCAAAATATTATTCACATGCAACTTGAATTTTCTTTCTGTGAGCGTTGTAATATGTTTGGACAATTTATTATAAAACCGCACACAATTGCCTAAGAAGGACCTTTTATTTGTCTTTGCTAATCTTAAACCTGGCACCGCTATTTTATCTTTATTCCTAGTGTTATAATCGTGATTGTCACTGTTTGATTTAAATTTGCTCAATTTTTTACGAACATACATAATATTTTCAAATATATACCGACTTGGTAAGGTTAAAATATCAATTTCTTTAAAAAGATCTCTCAGGGATTCCCTAGGATCCATTTCATATATGGCTCGAATTGCAAGCTTTTGTAAGATAAAGATTGTCTCTATCTCAGCAGCAGCTCCCCACAGCAATATGTGTGTCGTAAGAGGCGACTAAGGGAAAAATAGTGGAAGGTGGGCAGCAGCGCCTTCTAATGAACTGCCAACTAACACTGTAATCCCCAAGGCGCCTGCCAAGCGTGGGGATTATGGCAAATACCCCCTTAATAGGGGAAGCTGTATTCAGCAGTGGACGATCCGGCTGTTACAGTATGTTTAAGAGAATATCATACTATTGCGCGAAGATATTCCTATAAATTTTATCATCGATATATTTTCGATGATTAGCGGAGCACAGCACTAGTACGCTAGTAAGAAACTGAGATGGAGGAAAAAATATATAAAAATACTAGCTTCCCGGGTCGTGCCTCCGCGCGCACTTATGTCGGTTATCGCGCAAAAACATTAACCTCTTTTTGCGCAGTTGGATAAAAACTATCCTATATCCTTCCCCGGGTCTCAAACAATTTCCATAACAAATTTCATCCAAATCGGTCCAGAAGTTTTGGCGTAAAAGCGAGACAGACAGACAGAGTTTGGCAGTATTAAAATTTGTAATTGACCTTCATAAGAGGATCGTAGACGCCTAAATTGAATAAATGATTTTGACTTTGACTTTGAGTTACTTTCGCATTTATAACATTAGTATGGATGAACATAAATTCACAAACGACAGTATGGGACGGCAAAAGACATCAACGCGCTCCCGTTTATTTTTTTAAGTATCTTTTTATTTTCTTATATTTATGGTTTTGTTTTCTTCTAGTTAAAAATCTGAACTAATCTGTGCAATGAAATGTCAACCTTTGCATGTCTGATTATTCTGTTCGCGCCATTTTTCAGATTAATAAGGTGTGCTTTAATTGACCTTAAAAACCAACCTTATTTTCTCCACGCTAAGGCAATCTAGTATTGAAGTGATACGATGTGTAAGCTTTTTACTGTTATAGTCTGTGCGGTGGAAAGGAAGTTGTACTGCAGTCAAGTGGATATATTGGTCAGTGATAGCATATATTATGCCACTAGCGTCACCCATCCAACTAATGAACGTAGCGCAACAGTGGATCAGTTAACTGCTACAGATCGGTAATTAATGAAAACAATTGAATTCTTTTATTTATTAGGTTTTCCAACAGACTTAACACAAACACATATGTAAATAAACATATAAAAAAATCATAGTGTATGTAAATCCACTAATTAATGAATTAAATAAATGAATAATGAATTAATGAATAAATTAAATGAATAATAAATTAATGAATTCATGAATCTATTGTTATACTGTGCAAATTCGGGTACGTCAATCTGTAGCGTTTAAGAAAGACAAGGCAAACTTCGAAACGAGATTTGATATAGATGTAAATAGGTTTTGCATTAGTGTTATTATGCAAATTTTCAATGAATAAACAATTCGATATCAACTACATATTACTATGTATTCATTAAATATGATATTCAAATATGAGTCTATTACAATGGTATTTGCACGACTTAAACAAATTATCCTTATTTGCGATTACATAGAATTCTTCATTGTTTTCCAAGCGACGATAAAAAAGAGACGAATTTGAGTTTTTCACACGGTATAAGTTATGTGCCTAATGTTTACCCACTTACGGTGAATAGCGCGTCTGGCGGCCTGGTTCATCAGGATATTTTCAGCTAGGAGCCTATTTTTCGTACACTAAAACTATGTATCGCATATTCGCGTTACGCCACTTCCTACACATTCCTCGCTGACGTCTCTCGCACACATTCCTCGCTCACGTCTCTCGCACACGTTCCTCGCTCACGGCCCTCGCACACATCTCTTGCTTTTATATGTACTTACAAATACATAGCTCCACTAGCCTTTTACCTCCAGAACTAGCGAGGCTAGGGAAATATGAAGTGATCCAAATGGTAGTTCTTTTTTCGCATATCGCCTAGCTACTTCTCATATCTCTTACGGATTCCTACACGGCCTATTTAGGGTCCTTTTGGAAAAGATTTCATGATTGGGTACTATAATAGAGGAAATAAAAATAAGCTATATATTCATCTATAGAAAAAAAAGCTCTTTAACATCTGGTCAAGGCCCGAGTAGTTATTGACTAATTCCATTGGTTATGAAAAAGATATTTCAAAATTAGGTCGTCTTCATAAATAGTCTAGTTACACAATAAGGTTACTCAGGTTTTTCTAACAGAAACTTTTATTATATTATGTGCTTAAAGTCTAAAATTTATTTATTGAATGTCAATATTACTTCTTATTAGATTTTGGGTCAACTTTCTCCTCAAAATATCGTTATTTTAGGATTATTAAAATTTAAGGATTTAAAGGATCCTCAAAGCGGATGTTCCAGTAGGTAAATAAGCGCTGAAATATATATATAAATACATATATAGGTTTAAAATATATATAGATATTTCAAACCGTCGTTATATTACACATAAGGAAGAAAAGCTTCTCCATAGTCGTAAGTTACGCAAATTACCTAATTTTATTATGTTCAGTTTGCTTAGTCTGTGTATAATTAATTATAATAAAATGAGTAAATAACATCTTGTTTTCCAAACCTCACAGTGCTCGGTCAATGCGACGCGCGACGGTTGGTCAAAAATCTTGCACTTATTTGGCTCAACAAATATAAGCATATCAAAAAAGCAAAGCTGCCAGCATGCTAAGCACGCTGCCAACTTTTAGTGGGCTGGAGTATTTCTATCTACCTGTGAGCCTCAACGGTCTTTTGGTTGTCTATATGCTTTCGTTGTTGTATCTGTACCTACTACTATTTTGTTAATAAAGGCATATTGACCTACCGCAGATAAAAAAGAAATTTAGGAACTGCTTTCTTAATTATGGTTTATGTCACGCTAATTAAGGCATTTAATTGAGTACCTAGAATAAAATATCGATAACGATTTATCTGTTTGTCACTAAGTGGAATGTAATTTGTGTAATGGGTTATTTCATAACTACTAGCTCCAATAACTAGTAGTTCCCGCCCTCGACTCAATCCATACTGGATTAAGTTGGCAGAAACACGGTACTAAGTACTTTTTTTTATAAATAATAATGTCGTTCAAAACAACGTGGCTGAAGTGAAACAACAGCTTGCTAGACACAGACTGCCTTTTATCTCTATTCAGGTACACTCAATATATTCGTAACTACCCATTTTATACAACAATAGCACACACAGACAATATGTTACAATGAGTAAATAAAAAAGTATGTTTTTATATGAAGCACTATACTAAATACTAATTAAAGAAAAATTACTGTGATGACCAACGATTGAAATAAAATAAGGAAGATAGGGTACATACACTCTATCGATTCTCGGCTTTTTGGCTAAGACCAAGGTGTAGGTCCTGTTTATTCTGTGGTGTAGGTACGCTCTAATCAGTAACTAATATTATAAATGCGAAAGTAACTCTGTCTGTCTGTCTGTCTGTTACGCTTTCACGCCAAAACTACTGGACCGATTTGAATGAAATTTGGTATGAAGATAGTTTGAGACCCGGGAAAAAACATAGGATAGTTATTATCCGACTGCGCAAAAAGTGGTTCATGTTTTCGCGCGAAAACCGGCATACGCGCGGGCGGAGCCGCACCCGGAAAGCTAGTATCACTATAGTTTAATGTGGAGAAAACGAACACAAGCATATAATGCACACAGTTATACTTCTACATGAATGCTACAAGTTCAATTACCTGACTTTTAATTTTATTATTTTATTTAATGTAATGATGAATTAATCAGAATTTAGGTATCTCAATAAAATTATTATTATCTTGTTTTATTTGATCAACATTTATATTATTATTTTTTATATTCAGTTAAATGGCTCTAAAATTTGACTTTATATTGCATATTATGAGCGTAAGTTTATTGCATACTTTGTTTAGTTGTGTAGTGTTTGACTTATGACCTTGGTGTTATCAATAAATGATTTGTATTTGTATTTGTTCAACCAAGTTATCTGTGAAGTGGCAGGAAAAGAAACTACGAAATTGCTTGTGAAAATTAAAAAAGAATTTGGTGTTTCTCAACCGACAGCGCCTCTTAGAGTTCACACATAAGTTGGTCGAACTGTACATGATACGTTTTAATTAATGACAAAGACAAAGAAATGACAATGACAGGAAGAGAAGCATGCAATAGACGCACATATGTACACTACTGAGACTGTCGTCTGATTTGACATTGCCTTGTTCGAGGTACGGGTGCCTTTTCTCCCGTTTTTTAACCGACTTCCAAAAAGGAGGAGGTTCTCAATTCGTTTGTATTTTTTTTTATGTTTGTTACCTCAGAACTCTTGACTGGATGAACCGATTTTAAAAAATCTTTTTTTGTTTGAAAGCTGATGCTTGTCGTTTGGTCCCATTTTAAATTTCATCAAAATCGATCAAGCCGTTTTTGAGTTACGCTCCAATAACTGAAAAATATTCACCTATCTTGATGATATAGTCGTTGACAATGAATGAGAATCGATCCCGTAAGTAGCAAGGGTCACTAAAAAGAGTGAAAAAAATTTTTTTACCAAAAAATGGAACCGACTTCAACACCCAAAAGTGTGAAATAACTTGTCGAATTCGGTACCATGTGCACAATATTGTGATAATAGGTACTTTTGAACTATCATGGTACCGACTTCAACAAGTTATTTCACACTTTTGGGTGTTGATGTCGTTCCATTTTTTGGTAATTTTTTTTTATAAGTTCGGTTTTGTATAAGTTGATGAGATGACTGATGGTAATGACGTAAAAAGTTTCTGAACTGCAATAATTCTATTTCAATATTCACGCCCCTTTGTACTGATTATTTTATATATGTTTTTATAACAGAAATTTACTTTGTATCAATAAATAAATCACCGAGAACTTAAATCAGTTGACAATGTTATTTCATATTGGCATGTTCCGGCTACTTCGGCGGAGCAACTGAAGCGGCGCAAATATGCTAACCTCGGTATGGGTTACATATTTGAGCCGTTTGGTGTAGAGACGTTGGGTCCGTGGGGACCGGGAGCTCATCGTATTTTCCAAAACTTATCTGAGCGCTTGGTCGATGCGACGCGTGATCAAAATGCTGGCACATATTTGGCTCAACGAATAAGCATTGCAATTCAACAGGGCAATGCAAACCCTATACCATCTGTAGATATTTCGTAAGATAAACTTTGATAGTTTATCTTACGAAATATCTACAGATGGTATAGGGTTTGCATATTCCAAATTCTTATCTCACGCCTGACATTGGAATTTGAGTTGTTGTGGTATTTCTTTTTCTTAGAGATGTATTTACATAAAGGTAACGATTTTATTTTACTTTAACGTCACTAGACGCAGGTGAAAAAAAATGGCTTTGAATTGCTTTGATAGCTCCTCATATTATAATAAATAATAACTCATTCAATTCATCTTTATTTATTCGTATGATAAATATAAAATGTTTAAATGTTTTATACTCGTATCTTCCATTTTTTTTTGCAAAATTTATAGAATCTGCTCTAACAAAATAATATAAAGTCAATAAATAACTATATGAAAAATAATTAAAAATTGAGTAAGTAGGTAGGCAATCCTTACCAAACGCTTCATTAATATTTGCTATACGAGTATTAACAATACGGTATAATGGTTTCATTATAAACTGATAATATTCATAAATAATTAAATAATATTTGTATCATTTAAAATTCGACCCTTGTACACCAAAACCAATGGTATCTGGCAAAGGAAATGTCCATACAGATATTATAATTGACTAGCTATAAATATAAAGGTTAAAGGCAAAAATAAAACGATGCAATTGCCTAAAAAAAACTACTTACGCAATAAACTTTCCGCACTCACAAAACTCGCTATCGTCGCCGACACCAAAAAAGTGTTCATTAACATTTTCAAGACACTGGCACTTAAACAAAAAAAATAAAAAGTTTGAAATGTCAAAGCAGAGCTGACTTTCAAGTTCCCGCGCAAAGTATATTCAGTGACTGACGCGCGCGCGAAACGTCCGCCATATTTATGCACTTTCATGATTGCGTATTGGCAATATAGTAATACGATTGCTATATGAGAATGAAATATGAGATTTCTTGTTTAGGATGTCGCGAAATTTGTGATATGTTGCATTTGTTGATGTAGATAGCTGTTTATTAATCTGTAGTAAGAAGTTTGGATATCTTGGTAATAGTCTTGTGCAAGCAGTGCAAGGAACATGTTGGCGTCATTTACGTTGCTCAATTTTATTTTATAGGTATACCGACCTCGGTAGGTTAATAAAATTTCTACCAAATGTCAGGATTCCTGAAGAGAAATAGATTTTTTGTTTTGATAGGATAGCCTTTCACCATTATCACATCTCTTCGGTACTTTTCTTTTTAAAATTGAAACAAAAAACCGATCGGCGTACCTAATTGGCGAAAGATTTTTTAAGTTGTTAAGCGTAGGCAAATAGGTAAGTATTTTGCTGGTTCCAGTTCCAGCCGATGCAGCCTAATTAGAGGAGTAGCTTTATCACGTAAAAAACCAGCCAAGAGTGATACTGCACTGTTCAACAACAATAACTGAGAAATAGTAAAACAATTAAGAAATTATATAAATAATCGGCGTTTTCAGTATTTGTTGGTCTTACAGCAATCTTGTGAATGGGTGTTTGAAAATGAGAACAGGCCAACAAAAGTGAGGCAGGCGAGAAACGTTCGATAGCGTTCAATGAGCACGTTGAAAACATGCCTTCAGATCTGTGGTCCTCCTGTTTTAAAAAATGGTTCGATTGCATGAAAAAGTTTATAAAATGTAAAGGTACATAATATTTTGTTTATAACATGTTGTTTTTTAAGTTACGCAAAAGTTTTAGTACGTATTATATTATTATTATACATTTATATATTGTAATCATTTCGATTAGGTGGAGGTAACATTACACTACATTCAATACCTACAATGATACAACCTACCACAATTAAAGCATTTAGTTAGGCAACCAGCAATCGCATCGATATGTCGATTCGAAAAGTTTTGGAAAATAAGATTATAATGAATATATATTCTTTATTTGTGATTATTAATTTCCGCGTTACTTTGCGGAAATTAATAATCACAAATATTTGAAAAAACTTGAAATTAATATAGTAGAAAATTACCTACTTAAAATATATAATTTTTATTTTTTTATGCATGATAGTTTAGCCTTTGACCACTATCTCACCTGATGTTAAGTGATGATGTGGTCGAAGATGTTGTACAGGCTAACCTAGAATTACTGGCTCTCAAGGACAGCTGCCGGAACACACCGTTAGGTGCTTGGCGACAGATTTTCAACTTGAGGGTGGTAGCTAGCCAGGCGGGCATTTGCAAAGTGCCCTACCACCATGCTGTAACGACTGCCATCCTAAGACAACAACCGGGACCGACGGCTTAACGTGCCCTCCGAAGCTCGGAAGGGCTCAGTAGTAATGTCACCAGCGGTCACCCATCCAACTCCTGACCGCGGCGGACGTTGCTTACTTTTGCTGATCGATTCAGAATGGCTAAGCAAACTTCGCTACGAGCGCTTCAAAATAATTATATCTAGAGACAATACCACATAATTTTCCTCCTAGGCCGAAGTGACGTCACAAACGCCACACAGCCAAACCGGAAGGGTTTTCGACAGGTTCGATTCTACACGAAGCATCCTGGGAGGTCTTACCTCTTTCTTCAAGCGCACGATTCAAATTAAAACTATTTTAAGAAATCATCAAATTAATACTTTATAAAACACTTAAAAATAAAAAATAAAAAAAAATTGCGACAATTCCGCCGAATTTTCTTGTCAAGCAGCAGTGACGTCACAAACGCCACGCAGTCAACCGGAAGAATTTTTGACGCGTTTCACTTCTACACAAAGCATCCTCAGGAGGGCTTTACTCTACGAGCGCACGATCGAGATCGACTGCGTGGCGTTTATGACATCACGTCGGCTTAACAGGAAAATTAGGTGATATTGTCACTAGATATATTTTTGTTTCCACGTGGGGTGCCGGGTTAGAATTGCACCTCCCGATATCATCCCGTGGGTATCGTAAGCAGCGCCTCCTAAAGTACTGCCAACTTACACTGCGATCCCCAAGACGCCTGCCAAGCGTTGGCAGGCGTCTTGGGGATCGCAGATCGCAGTGTAAGCGTTAATTGGGGGGCTGTGTTCTGCAGTGGACGATCCGGCTGTACAGTACAGTAATACTTTTGTATATTTTTAACAAAATGTTATGCTTTTTTTCTTGTACATATACGTTAAAAGCACCACGTTACACCTTTAGCTCACGTGTCCAAGCACTCGCATGAATAAAATCAGTGTTTTTCCATAGCTATTTTACATTATGTATGCAATATTAATAACATTGAATAATTGCCATTGACCTAAGTGATACTCACGTATTGCTATATGCTATTATGACGTCATCTAACTTTGTAATAACGTTTTGATTTGAGGAAGTCAAAAAGGAAGACTTAGAGCCTGAGTTTCAGAATGTTCGAGTAAGTTCCGGTTTTACTACCCAGAACATATTTAATAAATAAGTCATCGATTTACCCTATCCATCGGTTAAAGCTTGAAACGCGCTGCATATCAACTGTCACTTTTATCATTCAGTTATTTTATGTGTTGCATAGCAACCCGAAACTTTATTAGGACATTCTGAAATTGGCCCTTAATCTTCCCGATTAACTTTTTATTACGGATATGTTAACGTTTAATTAAATTATAATTTTTGTATTCAAATATATAAAATGTATTATTGAATAGCATGGATCATACTTACAACTGAATAAGAACATCCGAGCTTTAATAAGGACGTAATTGGCATTTTTGGACGAAAACTAGTAAATCCATTTACTAGTCTAGTCATGGAAGTAATAAGTACTACGTACAACTAGTACTTAATACTTCCATGAGTCTAGATTTGACACCAAAAAATAAACAACAAACCGTTTTAAAACCATTCTTAAAAGATATATATTAAGATTATCAAAAAATAAGAAAGGGAAGTGAGACAACTTAGTATTTGGTTGGGAGGCATAAGGGAAACGCAAAATTTCTATAGCATAAGCTCTGCCAACTTTTTGTCTTCCATTAACAATACAACCAAATTAATAGAATAAATCTCGTACCTTCTTAAGGCTCTTTTTGATATGCATAAAAATAAATAGATATAATAAATAATGTTTATTATTACAAAATAATTTTTAACTCAATTTTTTACCTGTAGATGAGTTGTGTGCCTCCATATTTACTAGAGGAATGCAGGGTAATTACCTTAGTACACACAGCACCACAGCAAGTATGGACATCACATCGCTTTTCTCGCTCATTTCTACCGCGTACTTGTGGGATGAGGAACGTCCTTCCTCCGGAGGTCTTTCCGCGAAGCTACGACATTGACCAGTTCAAAAGGGGCATCTACAAATTCCTCTCTGGGCAGGCAACGCATCGGCAGCGCAGCTAGTGTTACAGATGTCCATAGGCGGCGGTTACCGTTTTCCATCAGACGGGCCGCCTGCTTGTTTGTCACAAATAATTAAAAAATAAGAAAAAAAAATCAGAGGCTCGAGTCGTAATTTGCCACCGCGTGCAAGTTCCGATACTATAGTGTAGTGTGTCGAGGTGATAAAGACATTCACGAAAACCAAGCGGGGGTAGATTTAAATCGCTCCCGCCGCTCCTCAAGACGATGACACCCGCTTCTTCAGTCCACTCGTGACCACGGTCAATACAACTTGATCGAAACGTCTAGGTTATAGGCAAAATATTATTTTGATGTTAATTCGTGCGTGGATAGACCCGTTAATGATTTAGAAACATGAGTTTAGTTCACGAAAGCTTAAAGAAATGTAGAACATAATAGTCTTGATCATATTTTCTAGGGCCAATTTAAATCCGATATACATTTGCATGTAATAATCTAATTTTAAATTCAATAGTATACAACTTTTATTTTGAATTTGTTAGCATCAAAATAGACTATGTATGATTTACCAATTTTGTGACATACGAAGGGAATGCAGGATTTACAACACAAGAGTACATCTTAGTGTAGATTCTGCAAGTATTATTTGCAACTAATTAGGCCACTTTTAATAAGTAATTTTAAGTGTCAGTTGTTTTATTTGTACCCTTTTTGTGAAATAATTATATTATTATATTAAAAAAAATATAAAAAAATATTTATATTACATATCATATTATTATTATAATCTCGATATACTTAAGTCGTTATTTAGAGTCAACTTTGCACTTTGTAAAATTCTTATTCTGAGAGACAAATTAAGTTACATTTTTGATTTAAGTTACTAGTTTTGTGTTTATAAACTTTTTTATGTGATTGTGACGAAACAAGCTCGAGGCCCACCTGATGACTAACCTCTAACCTCTGCCTTTAACAGATGCATTTCGTCACAAGTCACGAATTGCACTGCGCCTGTTACTTTGAGACATAGTAGTTAATTCTCATGTGCCTGTAATTTCACTGGCTCTCAAGGACTGCTGCCGGAACACACCGTTATGTGCTTGCGACAACTCACTACTTGAGGGTGGTAGCTATGGCCAGGCAGGCATTCGCAAAATGCCCTTCCACCAGGCGGTGCATGAAGCTCAAGCTGGTGTAGGTGGAAGGAATCGTACCTGTGGCACCGCAGTCCATTGCTATCATGGCTCCAAAAGTTAAAAACTACTAAATCCATCAAATACTTTCGTTAAAAAATTTTATTTTTCGTTAAACATAAAGTAATCAATTCAATTCGTTTTAAAAAAAAAAGATATTACATATATACTTATAAGCCCCGAGCCGAGGTGCTGAATTGGACCCCGAATATCGTCCTGTGGGAGTCGGAAGAGAGTGTACCAGAAGGTCGGCAGCAACGCTTTAATTTTATGCTGGTATATCGTATCCACCCCACTCAATTAGGAAATCTATCACCAAGAATCTAATGGTTAGTTCCAGCACTTATCATTGAGAACCAGTAATTCTAGGTAACTCATGTTAACACCTTTACCAATTCAGTTGATTTTATGGTCAAAAGCTAACCTTTCACCAATAAAACTAAGGTCAAACCTTGTTTTTTTTTCTTCAATTTCCCTTTTGACATCTCATATTCAAATCAATTAGGTAGGGGTTTAAAGTTATAGGTGAAAAGGTAACAATTTCAACAAAGGTATTTATTTTCATATATTTAAATTTTAGCTGTGTAAAAGGTGTAAATTTTGTAAAAGTAAATTGTTGGACTTTATGTAAAGTCCAATCATAACATTTTAATAAAGATTATCAGCTTTCACTATGGATACAATATTTGTACATAGGTAGGGGAAAGGGGGGCACAGTGAATCACATTTCTTTTGTAGGCAGCTAAATCTCATACTTTTTAAGATATGACTATACTGTTGATTTGCATAGATAGCTAGATATTTTGGCAAACAAATTTAAGGTTTAACTAAGCTATTAGGTCAATAAATTTAAAATTATGGCCTCTTTAAAAAAAAGTGGGTAACGATCCTGTCTACCCCACGTTGGGGGCACAGTGGATATAAGCTTGGGGTACTATGGACCGGCAAGGGGCACAATGAACTGCTACATTATATCTTCATACTAATTCCTACGGGGAACAGTGAACTATTTGGTATTAACTAAATAAAATATTATTTTGTGTTTAAATTTGTCATTGTCTTTATTATGTGTGAATCAAATCAAAAACTAGTATTTGAAAGTTTATAAAGTATATTAAGTATTATTATTTTAGTAAAAGATCTAAATAAAATAGACTTAAACTTCTAAAAACATTGAGATATTAAAAATTAACAACTTAAGAAAAAGTAACAGAAATCAGTCTTCAATGTAGTAATTAGAGTAGGTTTCGCTATTTTTAGACGTTTTCTTAAGAAATTTACTTCCAGTTCTTGGTTTTCATTCTCTTCTCCAATGACTTATAAAAAACTTTTTTATTTTTTGCAATGAATTCTACCAAAACAAAGCTACCTTCTTTTGAATAGGAGTCAAGTAGCCGCAAATTATCTGGTTCTATTGTTACTTCTTCTTCTTTTTCTACATTTTCATATTCGCCTTCTTCTGAATAAATATTGATTTTCTTCATCGCTAGATTCTGGCTGTAAAACTTTTTCGCTCTTTTTTTTCGTCTGGTCTTCTCGGCGTTTTTGAATTTTTATTTTATTCGGTGTGTCGGTTGCAATTATGCTTCTACCCTTACGCCTTGGTTTACGAGGATTTTTCAGAGGTCCGGCATTCAGAATCCCTCTAAACTCAAAAGGACTTACTATGTGTTGATTTTTTGTTGATGTTGATCCATCTGTTGGTGGCGAAATGACTTCAGTGTCTGGTATTGGTGAATTATGCGGTAAATCAAGATAAATCATAATTGATGGTGATGGAGACAGTGTGACGATGTTGTCAGTTAGTTCTGCAACTTTTATATGAAGACCAATGTTCGTTTTTCTAACTCTGTTGCGGACCATTTCGAACTTCTAAAACATAAACATGAACATTTAATCAGCAAACTTATCAAGGGGCACACTGAATCGCTATCCACTTTGCCCCATGTCAAAATGATCCACTTTACCCCATGACGCCATATTAAAAAAATAACTAATTTGACTTAACCAAACACTTAGAATGTTATGTAATTATCCGTCAATTTAAAGATTAATTATTGATAATGCCGATAAAAAGACCACATTGTAAGTTTAACAAAGCTAACTCACGTATAAAGTTACGAAAAAAATTTGTAAGAAAAAATAATGGACACTTACATCGGACAGTATGGCAGCCACGCGTCCTCACGCTCCCACAGGGTAGCAAGCACTGGCGCGCGGGAGGGGAGTTTGCTAGATCGTTCGATCGTCAATAGTACGTGTGTGCGTGTGATGACAAACAAGCGAGTTATACGATTTTAACCACTGTACCCCTCGGTCCCCTGTGCCCCCCGTTCCCCTACATATTTTTTAAATTTACATAATGATTATCTGAAGAAGAGTTCACCTTCAAAGAGACCTCTTATAATGTGAATAACTTCGATATAAAACCGACAAACCACTACTGAAAACTACCTATGAAACGCAATTTGGTTTTATTTACTTTAATGACATATTTTCTTGTTATTTGGTTTAACAAAATAAAACTGTATCGATTTTGATCACATTTATATGAGAACACCTCTGAAGTGTTTGTCTCCCCTTGTAATTCAACATCATTTTCATCCAAAAATACGTAAGTATACATAGAGCATTTCTTTTAGGACGAATCTTCGTGATAGACAAAAGTCCTTGTCTAAGATTTTTTTACCTGTAGATGAATTGTGATTGACTTGTGAGCCCCCATATTTACTAGACGAATGCAAGGTAATTACCGTAGTCGCTACCAGTCTTGCACTTCCGAGCGTCCGGTGAATACGTTGCCGCTAATCGTGTTTTTTAGGAATAATTTGTGTACAATATAAATCAATATGCTTTCCGGTGTCTGCACTATTTTACAGGCACTATGAGAGATACGAAAAATGTTTCATTTCACGCGTAATTATTGCTTTTATTGTTGAAATAGACAATATCGTCATTTTGTTTTATCTTGTCGTTAAAATCAACAAAGTTTAATTAACAGACCGCTGACACCTTAAATTTATACCATGAGCTGGTCGGTAGTGGCATGGAATCAGCAAGCTCCCTGCAGCCTATTGAAACTATTCGCGTACTTCCACAGTATTATGTCTTATGGTATATTGCTGTGGGGAGCTGCTGCTGAGATAGAGACAATCTTTATCTTACAAAAGCGTGCAATTCGAGCCATATATGAAATGGATCCTAGGGAATCCCTGAGAGATATTTTTAAAGAAATTAATATTTTAACTTTACCAAGTCTGTATATATTTGAAAATATTATGTATGTTCGTAAAAATTTGAGCAAATTTAAATCAAACAGTGACACTCACGATTATAACACTAGGAATAAAAATAAAATAGCGGTGCCAGGTTTTAGATTAGCAAAGACAAATAAAAGGTCCTTCTTAGGAAATTGTGTGCGGTTTTGTAATAAATTGCCCAAACATATTACAACGCTCACAGAAAGAAAATTCAAGTTGCATGTGAAGAATATTTTGATAAAGAAATCTTACTACACAGTTTGTGATTACTTAAACGACAAAAATGCTTGGACTGGTTCGCCTCTGCCAAGCTAGCGCCTAACACCTACGTAATGTAAATTAAGTATTGTAATAATTTTACTATATAGTATGTACTTAACACATTTTTAAAAAACGTTTAAAAGAATGGCCCCGAGTTTCTTGCCCGTTCTTCTCGCAGTGGCTCTATAATTTTTGTTTGCTGAACGTGGCAGTACAATGTAGTATATTTCAATATTAAAATTTGTAATTGACCTTCATAAGAGCGTCGTAGACGCCTAAATTGAATAAATGATTTTGACTTTGACTTTGACTAACAATAGATATGACGCATATTTGAATGTTCTCTCCTTGTCATTACAAACTGCATATACATGTGCGTAGGTATGTAGATAGGTAAATTCTAGTAAGCTTTTAGAGCAGTGGTTTTCTGATATAACTACTCTATGTATTTCAACTCCCTGGTCCTTGTTGCCTTATTTAAGATTGCTTGTGTTGGTTAGTAGCCTGGTAATATAATTTGAAGCAATGATGGCCGAGCGGTAATAGCAATGGACTGCTGTGCCGCAGATCCCTGGTTCGATCCCCACCGCCAAGCTTGAGCTTCACCGCATGGTGGAAGGGCATTTTGCAAATGCTTGCCTGGCTAGCTACCACTTTCAGCAGTGTTCCGGCAGCAGTCCTTGAGAGCCAGCAAAAATACAGGCACGCATGAGACTTAACAATAGTCTCAGTGAAATTCGCAGTGCAATTCGTTCGGTCGAAATGCGTCTGTTATAGGAAGAGGTTAGTCCACTTAACATCAGGTAGGCATCGTAATTGTTCTGTCACAATCGTATAAAAAGAAGTATGACATAATACAGAATTATTTTTTTTGTATAGATAGAGTTGCTAATATTTTTAAGTTTTTCTTCAGTCGTTAGTTCGTAGATAGTTCATTAGAATTAACGTCACCATAATTGAACCCCTCCCACCCCATGTCACACAATGTCACGCTTCGTCAACCCCCTCCGGACCCCTTTATGTCTGACGTAATTTATGGATGGCTAACGAGAAGTAACTACATAAATAAAAGTACAATATAAGTTTTTAATTACATATTTATTCGTTATTTAAATAACAATTACATCAGCTTTATCCAAATCTCTGTAACTATAATCTTCTTTACCTTCGAACTCTTTATATCCCTTCTGGTACTTCAACGCAAACGAATTACTCGGCAGAGTACAATTAAACATTGAATTGCCAAAACCATCCAGATTTATAACCCCAAAAAAGATCACTTCTTTCTCCTTTGATGTCTCTTCCTTTCTCTTCTCTGTTATAATCAGAGGTTCTTTTACAGGCAACAATAGCATTGCATCCTGGTTCTTCTTGCCAATAGTAACTTTGGCTTGTATTGTTCCATTTATTTTGGATGCTTCTTCAACGTTTAGCTCCATAGGTAGATGACATTCAACACATCTGACTTGGTTGTTATGGTCTGTACTTAGTGGTACAGGGAAGAGTCTATCGTTTAGATAAAATCTGTACACGCATCTGTGATCTTGAAGACTGGTAACGCTTCCTTTATGTCTGATTCTGGACTTAGCTGAATGACATTCGAAATAATTCTTCTGACGAAACTCTTTGAGATTCTTCAAACTATCTGTATCATCAGTGTCCAGGAAAGTGAAATCTTCATCGGAATCTGGGTAAATTCTGAAGATAGATTCTGATGGATGTATTTCTGATACTTCTTTGATGGTGTCTAAAGATATCTTCTTTGCACCGTTAGTGATTTCTTCTATGGATTCTGTAGAAGGTAGATAGTTTTCGTTTTTGTAATACTGCTGGATCGATTTACGTAACTCACCGGTTTTCGTTCTGGATTTTCTGCTAGCGCTGCTTTTTTTGGTCGAGCTACTAGTGCTTTTTGTATCGGTAGAACAAGTTGGTTGCTCAAAACTGCCTGAAGAACACGCAGTATCGCCGCAATTTTTGCAATAATCGATGGGTCCTTTGATAGGCTTTCTGACACTAAAATCTGATTTTGTGGTGTTCTTGGGCTTGGTTCTTTTTTCTTCTTTTATAAAACCAGCGGAGCACGCTTTCCGGTCAGTGGTAACGCTTTCGGGAACTGTTCTAGATGGTAACACTCGCCTTGGGTTGAAAGTTTTTGATTTTGTCGTTTTTGCAGAATTTGCTCTTGTTGGGATAAAACGGCAACTTGATGTCCTTGTGGAGGAGCTGTTTAGCTTATGCGAAGACATGTTTTGTTTACAATAACGTAGAAGTTATCAATTTGTACTATTATGAACCAAACACAATGTTTTGAAATTATTAGTCAGTCTGTTGCCATAGCAACGTTACTTTTTTAACACATCGCGGCAAACGGCATATTTTTTATATCTGTAATTTTGTAACCTGATTTTATTGTTTTATTTTTATATGTAGATGTAATGTCAATAATGTACAATAAAATAAATAAATTAATATAATACCTACTAAAGTAAACAATAAAGTTAATTGATTATTGATAAAGTGGTCATTCGTAAAGAAAATAATTATTTTTAGAGTAAACGCCCTCTAGCGGTGAGTAGTGCTACTACGATTAAGTATTTGTTGTAGGCTAGTGGTAAGTCAGTAAGTTTTGTCGTAATGCCATAGATAGAGCTAAATCCAACTATTTTCAATTCGTACAAGTTCAAACTTCAATTATTGAGGATTTCTCAAATCTAATACTACCATTGATTAGCGATTGCAGCAAAATGCATATCACATAGAAATATAATAATATCACATCGGAACATATTTGTTTATTATAATCATTATTTTTGAAAAAGCTAATTATAATAATTCATCTGTAAGCAACTTCGACGATCTACCAAAATACTATCTATAATAGAGTGTAAGTTTATCTAATTTTTAATATTCCACATCCTACTAAATTGCTGTTGCCCGAGATAGACCGACGATGCAACATAACTTAGGAACCATCTATAGGACCCCCAACAATATAACTTTGATGTTGAGTGGAACACACAATGTTTCACTCACTACAGAAATTGCTATATGTTCTATTATCGCATCCATATGAACAGTGTTAGGTATTTTCTCTAATTTTCGCGTCTTTTGGACAAACACAAAGTCTTAGGGCCACGTGCTGCGTACTTACATTGAGGTTGAAGTTCATAAATTGTTTTTTACATATTCCGTTACAATTAGCTTTAGCTACAAAAACGTGCGATTTGGAGAATTGCTTACATTTGGAACGGGCAACATTATTTTTAATAATTTTGTAGGTTTTAGAGTTCAATATCTAAGATAATACGATTAATTAACTTGCTAATATTCTAATACCATCCTATGGAATGCGTACTGTTATAACGATAATTGGGTTTCAGTTTTAAAAAAAACACTATTTACATATATTCGACTTTTATATATTTCGAGGGCATTAATCAATAAAGACAAAAAAAAAGACTGACTTAAAACTAGTATTAGGAGTAGGGCCTCGATCTCAGGACCGTTGAGCAAGCTAGATGGGCTGCCAGGACAGCACAAAGGCTAGCTAAGTAGGGTGCACCACGAAACCTAGCACCCAGCGTAGGTATTACAATGGTATACATATTGAATAAGTATTCCTTCTTTTTCTTTTTAACCGACTTCCAAAAAAGGAGGTGGTTCTCAATGGGTCTGTATTTTTTTAATTTTTTTTTATGTTTGTTACCTCAGTACTGTTGACTGGGAGAACCGATTTTGAAAATTCTTTTTTTGATTGAAAGCTGATGCTTGTCGTTTGGTCCCATTTTAAATTTCATCAAAATCGGTCAAGCCGTTTTTGAGTTACGCTCCAATAACAGAATAATATTCACCTATCTTGATGATATAGTCGTTGACAATGAATGAGAATCGATCCCGTTAGTAGTAAGGGTCACTAAAATGAGAGAAAAAAAAAATTATCAAAAAATGGGACCGACTTCAACACCCAAACTTGTCGAAGTCGGTACCATGTGAACAATTTCTGATAATAGGTACTTTTGAACTATCATGGTACCGACTTCAACAAGTTATTTCACACTTTTGGGTGTTGAAGTCGGTTCCATTTTTTGGTAAAAAAAATTTAATAGACAACAATGCAATACTTACTAATACTCTTTATCGAATACCAATTTTAACAAAATAATTATGTTACAGAGAAGCAAAATCATTTGAGATGGCCTTATTGCAAGTGCATTTTCTTACAGGCAACCGTGAATGGATATGAAAATGAATGGATATTGGGGACGGTGTACAAGATTCAAAGGAAATTATCGTACCTGAAGATAAATGCTATGTTAAGATTATTTTTTTGCGTGTGTAACTTTTATAAGTGCTGTGCCCGGTTTCTATATTCTATCTTTCGCTATTCGTGAAAGTACTCGTTATCAATAGTTGTGTTCGTGGTTGAAATACAGTGCTAGCAGCCGGTTATCTGTCATCTCAGTTACACATAGTATTATATAGAAAAAATTGAATTAAAGGTGAAATATTGTGAAAAATATGATATATTAATTATTGACTAATTTATTTTATTATCCATTGCAACAATATGACTTTATTTTATGGCTTATAGGCTAACTTTTGACCACTTTCTCACCTGGTGGTAAGTGATGATGTGGTCGAATATGTTGTTCAGGCTTACCTAGAATTACTGGCTATTAAGGACAGCTGCCGGAACACACAGTCAGGTGCTTGGCGACAGATGTGCATCTTGATTGTGTAGCTAGCTCGGCGGCATTCTCAAAAAGCCCTACCAACATGCTGTAACGACTGCCATCGTAAGACAACAACCGGGACCGACGGCTTAACGTGCCCTCCGAAGCACGAAAGCGCTCAGTAGTAATGTCACTAGCGGTCACCCCTCCAACTTCTGACCGCGGCGGACGTTCCTTAACGTAGCTGATCGATTAGGAACGGCTAAGCAAACTTAGCTACGAGCGCTTCAAATTTAATTTCTATTTAATTTATTGACATTTTTAATTTTCAATTTGGGACACATGATCGTATTTCTTTATAATTTTATTATTTGACATTTCTTACTTTGTCTGATTTGTGCAATTTTTATCTTTAGTTTTTGTATTAAAATTTTAGGTATGTATAATATATATATAACCTTATAATAAAATGTATAAATTAATAATATATAAGTATAAGTAATACTGTGATATTTTTTTATGAATAATTGTAATAAATGTATAAGAGACTATGCCGTGCTTATTATAGCAAATAAAAAAAAATAGAAACATTTTCCACATACACCTGGTCGAGAAAATAAGTGATCGTTAGAAAAACGATCCATTTTGACATTAAAGACACCGGAAATAGTCACCAGGTATCATCTACTGTACTGAACTCAACGCAGCATCCTGCATGAAGAGGGGGGGGGGGTTGCCATTAGAATATCGAAGCCTCAGAAGGCACTGCGGCCCACCTTCCGGTATTGTACCTTTACTGGCCGACACATGACATTCTAGCCCTGCAAATTATTCCGTCCAAGTGGTCGTGACTATAGAACGTTTTTCACGGATTTGGGTAACCCATTCACAATGATACAGAAAATAGTAAAGATTAATTGTGACGAAGATACTTGTAAGTGATTTTTAATTACAGATCGTAGTTAGCCACATTTATACGACGCTCGACTCGGCGCGGGCGGCCGCCTCCCGACCCGGCGACAGCCAAGCGGAGCCCGAGTCCGAGCCCGCAAACCACTCGCAGTCGGTGCCCGATATTTCATGTCAGTATAATTTCGCTAAGGCGGATTTTATAAATTTATACGAGTCAATCGTAAATCTGGATTGGAGTCTATTATATGATATGCGGGAGCCCAAAAGGCAGTAAATTACTTTTACAGTACATTTATTAGTATTGTATGTGATTGTGTACCCAAGAAGCGAACAGATAACAACAGGTCCGTGAGATATACTTATCCAGTGTGGTATACCCCAGATATTATCCGAGCCATACGCCTAAAAGCGAAACTACACAAGAACTATAAATCTAGTGAAACGGCGGAAAATTACAAACTATTTTCTGAAAGTAGATCACGGGTAAAAATTATGATTGAGCATGCACATAAACAGTGTTTAGAAATGGTCGAAAATAATTTCGCGAAAGATCCCAAGGCGTTTTGGAGTTATATAAGGTCGAAAAAGGGTACAATTTATAACAAAAAAATTACCAAAGAGGGAAAAATTTTACTTGACCAAGACTGTGCTAGTGAGTTCGCTAATTTTTTCCATTCGGTGTATGGCAGCAGCCCAGCAGTGCTCAACGTGGAGGCGGCTGCCGCGACTGGGGGCGCGGGCGCCGTGCGGATCCATCTTCCGCATCTCACGTGGGCGGAGGTGCGGGCGGCGCTCGCTCGCCTCAAGCCGAAGCGCTCGGCGGGGCCGGACGGTATACCTTCTTTTGTTATAAAAGATTTTCGCATGGCTCTAGTAAAACCATTGTATCACATCTACAACTTGTGTTTGGATGCGTCATATTTTCCGGATTGTTGGAAAATAACAAGAGTGATTCCGATTCCAAAAGGTGACGCTGGTTCAGAATTGAGCGGCTTCAGGCCCGTGGCGAACCTGTCTACGCCTGCGAAGGTGTTCGAGAGTGCTGTGCAGAGCAGTATCCAGCGCCAGGTAGCACCACAGCTCTCGGACGCCCAGCACGGGTTCAGGCCCGCTCGCAGCACCTCCAGTAACTTGCTCAATGCGATGGCTTACATCATCCCTCATGTTGACGCGGGTGGTCAAGTCGATGCCGCCTTTTTTGACTTCAAAGAAGCGTTCGACTTAGTTGACAACGACATATTATTGTCAAAATTGGCGGCTATCGGATGCACCAATAAGCTGTTAACGTTCTTTGCGAGTTACATGAGGGCAAGGAGACAGTACGTGGAGTATGCTGGGTTCAGGTCTGAACCCTATGTAACGAAAACGGGTGTCAGCCAGGGATCGAATCTTGGGCCGCTTGAGTTTATTATTATGATCAATGATCTACCGAATGCAATTCGGGAAGCTAGATGTTTGCTCTTCGCAGATGACCTCAAGCTCCTCCTAGCTGTCAAAAACAGAGAGGACTGCCAGCGACTACAAGAGGACATCGACAGAGTCACCGAGTGGAGTCAAAATAACAAGCTAGCGTTCAATGTCTCGAAGTGCTCAGTGATCTCGTTCGGCAAGTCACGAGATCCCCTCCAAGTCGAGTATAATGTGAATGGCGAGGTTTTAAAGCGGGTAGACTCGGTGCAAGATCTCGGAGTACATATAAATAACGACCTGACGTTTAGAAACCACATAGTATGTGTTTGTAAAAGAGCTTATAAAACGTTAGGTTTTGTACTGCGTCAAGCAGCAGGATTCAAGAATATAAGAGCCATATCGGCTCTGTATGATGCTCTTATACGAAGTAAACTTGAATATAACTCCGCAGTGTGGGCTCCACATGAGATTAAATATACATCAATGTTAGAGCGGATACAAAATAACTAGACGAGGTTCTTATATTTAAGGTTATATGGAGTTTACCCGTTCTATCCTCTAATGTAACCAACTCTCTTCGTACTAGGAATGGTCGGATACAATAAATTAGAAGTGCGAAGGGATTGGGCTCTCGCATATTATGTAATAAGGGTATTCCGAGGAGTGTTGACTAACCCGGAAATATTAGGCATGATGAGGTTGTGCGTGCCGGAGGGGTACCTGGCGCGCCGCCGGCGGCCGCGGCTGTTCTGCGTCCCTCGCGCCAGGACTAACTTACTCGCTAAGACCCCATTAAATCGGACGCTGCACGCGCTAAATCGAGTTGCAGATAAAATAGATCTGTTTGCTTGTTCCGTAGCAGAATTTAAAACGGTACTATTGTTCGATCTGTGTTATGCTAAGACAAATGACAACAATTACAATTTAAAATGACATTTCTTTAATTTACTAATCGTTATTTAATGTAAGATGACTATAGTTATAATTTAATGAATATGGTTTGATTGACAATTAATTAATTTTAAGTATTTAATAAGAAAGACATAGTATTAGTATTTTAAATAAGATAATGGGATTTCATGATTTTATTTAATACGTATTACTAATTTAATAATGAAATTAAATAATTAATGTATACAGTTATTTTAGTAATTGCAATATTTTTGACTACACTATTGTATTGGGGTTAATCCTGTAAGAATAGTTGTAATGAATAAATAAATAAATAAATAAATAAATGTATTGCAACCATGTCCACCCTTGAGCTAAGGCCTCTCTCATTAGGAGAGGCTTGGCAGGAGGCGTCTTGGTGATCGCAGTGTAAGAAAGCAGCTACCCTCTGTTAATTTCCGCCTATCTTAGGAGTCCCGCAGAAAGATATGGGGGTGTAATTCTATTCGGTACCCCACGGAATTGGTTGGCAAGTTGGTTCCCTATTAGTATTTTTTACACATATGGTATATCATTAGTACATAATAACAATGACAGCTGTCATCAGTAAAAGCGATAGTCCAGCACGAGTCCAGAATGGCTGATGAGGCGGCCAGGCTTGGCAAGGTGGCCGGACATCAGGCTGCGGAGCACGTACCGACAGAGGTCGTGGCCTAGCAGGGTGACAATACTACGTTGATGATTACGGACAACATATATCTTTTGAACCGACTCCAAAAAAGGAGGGAGTTCTCAATTTGAGTGTATTTCTTTTTTTGTGTGCTACCTCATAACTCTTTACAGGATGTACTGATTATGATGATGTTTTATATTCGAATGTTGGTGCTTGTCACGCGGTCCTATATAAATTTGAGTGATATCTGACGAGAAGTGTTTGAGTTATACCTAATAATGCATATTTTATGTATGAAGTCTGTTGTTTTTGTGTTATAATTTAACTTGTGTAAGATAGAGACAATCTTTATCTGACAAAAGCGCGCAATTCGAATCATATATGAATTGGATCCTTGGGAATTTCTCAGGGAACTTTTTACAGAAATCGATACTTTAACTTCACCGAGTCTGTCATATAATTGAAAATATTGTGTTTGATCGTAAAAAAATTAGTAAATTTTTTATTCCACTGTGAAAATTAACACAATCATATTACATGCATTACATCATATCAAAACATATTACAATGAAGAATTCAAGCTGCACGAGAAAAACATTTTGATTCGAAAATCCTACTTTACAGTTTGCGAATACTTAAACGAAGAAAATGTTTGGATAATTCTGCATCTGCGAAGCTATCGCCGCCGTCTCTTACGTAATTAAAATAAATATTGTAATAATTTTCTTCTAAACTTCCTAACACATTGTTCAAAGACATTTAAAAGAATGGTTCAGAGTTTCTTGCCCGTCCTTCTCATAGTGGCTCTATACATTTCTTTTGTTGAACGTGGTAGTACAATGTTGAATATATCAATATTGAAATGTGTAATTGTCCTTCACAAAGCGTCGTAAGCGCCTAAATTGAATAAATGAATTTGATTTTCTGACAACTTATTCTTTAATAACAAATATTAAAGAAATTTCACTTAGTAGGGTAATGGTCTAGACTTGCAACCCCTTGTCTTCCTGGGGGTGTCTGTATCTTATTCTATTTATTCAATTAGTATCACACAAGTACGAATTACACTAATGTTAGAAAATTAGATAAGGAATACAAAATTAATAAATGATTGATACATGCGCATCACAGAAAATTACAAATTACAATTGTTGATTTTTATTTATAAATACTAGAATAAAAATAAAATAAAATAAAAATTCTACCGATTTTAAATTAAATATCAATAACACAACTACAAATAGAATATGCAACGTACGCTCGTAAGTTCAATAAATATATTAAGTTAGCACGAGACGACGAAGGAATAATGTGATCTCCAAGATATCTGCCAAGTGTGAGGGATTATGCCTCCCCCCTTCATTTTCCTAGTCTTATTGAGCTCAGCGATGGTATTAGTGTTTTTTCTCTTACATGGCTCATTTTTTTCGTACATCATTTGATATCCTAACATATGATGTGGATGTCGTGTTGTGGATCCATGAATCGAAGCTCGCCGCGGGGTTGACCTTCATTGCATGGTGGAACGGTATTTTCAAATGCCCGCTTGGTTTGCTGCCATCCTCAATTAGAAATTTTGTCGCCAAGTACGTAACGGTGCGCTCCGGCAGCTATTCTTGAGGGCAATTAATTCTATATTAAGCTGGTTCAAAATCCTCGGCTACATCATCACTTACAAACAGATTATATAGTTATTATTTAGTAACCGGCTTGGACTCGCGTAATATTTACCGGATATTGCTCCGACCAGTTTCGAACGTGACTCACACAATCGTGACTCCCAGATGAAGAACTTCAAATAAGTCCAAAACTGGTCGGAGCAATATCCGGTATATATTACGCGAGTCCTAAGCCGTTTACTAAATAATAATTATATAAGGACAAAACTCCCGACAGTTTTTTAGATTATATAGTGCGCAAAGGAAAACTCAGTCAACTCATTTAACCCAAATTAGTAGTGAAAAAAATACTGTTTTGATAAAAAGCCCCAGCGTCGCTCGTCGTTATAAATTTGCTACTACTAAAGCAATCCAAAACTTTCCATGTATCGCCAAATAAATGGTCACCCCACCCGCAGCCACTCCTGCGCATCATCGTCGCAGCGCTGAGCGCACTCAATCAAGCATTTAGTATCGATGTGCGCGGGCGCAACTCGCGTCTTCACCATCTGGCGGTTCCGGCGTAGAGGAGCGAAGAGATTCGCCGCTGTTAGGAAACTCTTCGGGAAGAAGTGACTATGAAGTGGTACTTAGTGTTTGCTGCATTTGTGCTGGTGAGTTTTTTATGTCTTTGCTATGGGCATAACATTTAAATTATTGTATAACTGATATGAAATGTGGTGATGGTAGATTTCATCCACCATCTAACCCATTGCTAATTGACGATGCCGTCGGAGATAATAAACTAGTCCTAAAAAAGATAGATTCAGGCGTTACTTTGCGGAAATCCATATTTAATAACAACAAATATACAAAAAATATTTTAAGAAAACATAAAATTAATATGTTAGTTAAACATTTAAGTAAGTACTTTATTTTACGTATGCTCGAAGACTATACTAGATTATATTTTCAACTGTTTTAATGCTCGTGGGGTGCTGGGATAGAATGTCACCCCCCCCCCCCATCTCTACCCGTGGGTGTCGTACGAGTAATAAACTGAGGGTAACACATCAGACTGTGGGCAGCAGCGCTTGCGATCCCCAAGCCGCCTGCCAAGCACCCACCATATTGGGAGAAGCTGTGTTGAGCAGTGATCTGGTTGATATACCTAGTGTTTTACTAAAATATTAATTAGATGTTATCTTAAAATATTTGTAAAATATTTATTACTATTATTATGGTAACCATTTCTTTAGACAGTTACCGGAAAAAGTTATATAAAATCCTGATACGTGCTAGGGGGCTAATTTTTTACTTGAAGGTGTTAGTTATCCAAGTAAGCATGCAAACTGTCCCATCGTCTTGTATAAGCATAGTGAATTTTCCAATTATATATGAACTAAACAAACTCAGTGTGTGAGAAGTATGTTAATAGAATCGCCAAATATTACATATTGAGATGAAAACAAGGTGAAATGTGGCTCAGAGAGCTCTGCCTATATACCTCTCCCGGAAATGTAATCATGCAAATATAGAAAATACCATAGACATAATTAATATATTTTTATATTCAAAAATTCGAAAATTTTTCCTGTGTTAAAATAGGGAGCTCAAATTTTCGAGCGATAATATAAGAGTAGAGATATTATGCAAGGATCGTAGCAAGTGGAATTCTGTGGTCTCTACCTACCCATACAGGAAAGAGGCGTGATGTTATGTATGTACCTAATAAAAGTAGTACTATTCCAACTATGACTGCGCCTTCATTTTAGGGTGATAAGTTAAGGACAGATCCGTAAAGAGTTGATGAAATATTGTGTTCAGTTTGTGTAAGGAATAACTTCTAATTCTTCAGTACTTCTTCCTAAAACTGAACCAAATTTATCACACATGCATGTTTATTATTATTCAAATCAGCAATACCACAGAATACATACTAATCTGTAAGCAAACTAAAGAAATCTTGTCGTTAAATTACAATTTACGATTGCCAGTTTGAGTATTCTATTAAAGGATTTGTAACTAAGAGAATGTATAAAAAAATTTGATTATTAATTTTGCATAAATTTTTAACATAGCATACTCAATGTTTTTTTTTTTCATAAAGATCAGGACATACGAATGCTGTGGATATATATAAATTATTACAAACCTTCTTCACTAACAAATATGACATAACGATGCAAATAAATTAATAAATAAATTCAGGTGTTACTTTGCGGACATCCATATTTAATAATAAGAAACATTTTAATAAAACATTATATTAATATTTTACAAAAACACTTACAAAATATAAATCAAATCGTTTTTTGCAATTATATATGTGATAGATCTGCCATATTTGATCATTCAGCATGCGAACATTCATGAACTTAAAAATGTCATTACTGACATATTCAAATAAATAATTGATTTCATACATTATATTATATTATACCATATAATATAATATATGTAAATTACTTTAAAAAGATTTTAATTAATGTTACCATACCATAAAAAATAATACGAGTAATAAATCTAGGTTAGCCTAAGCAACGTCTTGAACCACATAATCACCATCAGAAGTGATAGTGTCAAAAGTTAGTCTAACTGGTATCTGAAAAAAAAATTAAGTAGATACAGTTTTTATGTTTATGTAGAAAATTACAAATGGGGTAGTTACTAGACGGCTGTTTTTTTTAATATCAACCTAATAAAAATTAATTATATTACTCAGGTTGCGTTTAAGTACTGGCAGAGCACAAATACAGGCAATACAGTTTTCTTTAATAGGTAGTAAATTTTACAGGCGATTAATCATTTAAATGACGATAACGACTACTAAACCTAAAAAAACCGGTGTGAACCGGTCATCACCCTAAGGGTTCCGAACCGCAATAACCCCTGAGAGTTTTTTTTAATGTGATTGTGACAGAACGCTTGGCTAGCTACCACCCTCAAGTATAAAATCTGTCACCAAGCACCTAAGAGTGGCTGTCCACCGGCAGCTGTCCTTGAGAGCCAGCAATTCTAGGTTAGCCTGTACAACATCTTCGACCACATCATCACTTACCATCAGGTGAGATAGTGGTCAAAGGCTAACCTATCAGGCATAAAAAAAAAAAAAACCATCGGGTGAGATAGTAGTCAAAGGCTAACCTATCAGTTTTAAAGGGACTTTTTTCATACACGTAAGGAGGTTATAGGTAGATACTAAGTTATCATTATAAATTTAAGAAAAACAACTTAAAAACAATTTAAATTATTTAATAAACATAATCGTAGAAAGAGAAATGTTACTGCATATAAATTATCTAGTTATATAAACGCTCAATATTTTGTTGTCATAAACGAATGATTAACTCGGTCAATGGCAAAGGTTATGATCGAATGAATCGATTCACTCTCTGACCTCAACGAGTCCAAAATGGCGGCACTACTAATATCTGCACAAAAACTAATCTAACACTATCTTACCTCTCTGAAGAAAAGGCAACGGTGTATAGTCACCATTGTTGCCCATGTAAAATGGGCCGAGCTTGTTGCCATCTATTACAGCCATGATGTCCACCGTTGAATATAAATCTCCCACATTGCGAGGCTTAGCCATAATCCCGATGCTTGACAGGCGTCTTGGGGATCACAATTGTAAATGGCAGTTCTTCAGAAGGCGGCCCATTCTTTGTATTTTCCCTTGGTCGTCACTTACTACTGAAAAATGTGGTGGGGTGCTACAATATTCTAGTTGGACACTCCACGGGGTATTCCCTTACCCCGTATCTGATTGCTTCTTATAACTAACTGATAGAATTATGAAGTATTTATATATAACTCCCTTATATATAACAACGTGGACGATTTTGCATGGTGGTAGGGCTCTTTGCGAATGCCCGCCTGGCTAGCTACCACCCTCAAGTAGAAAATCTGTCGCCAAGCACCTAACGGTGTGTTCCGGCAGCCATCCTTGAGAGCCAGTAATGCTTGGTTAGCCTGAACAACATCTTCGACCACATCATCATTTACCATCAGGTGAGATAGTGGTCAAAGGCTAACCTTATCAGGCATAAAAAAAAAAATAGCCCTGGTTGTTCGGCTACTGTGCAGCAATTATTTTCTCTCGTTGTCGTTAGTATATATTAGACATCCAGAAATAAATTATTATGAAGTAATAAGCCCGGAACTGTCCGGCATACAAACTTTTTTTACTAATTATTGTATTTATATTACATTATATTATTGTTATGTTTTCATTAGGTATTATGGTATTATTGGACATCAATAAATATTTAATACTAGTCAGTTAGCGGATGTGGTAATGGCAGCACCGATCTGACAGTGGCACCACCATTTTGACGGTATTAAACATACGACACACTCTGTGATTGGCTGGGTGATTTCCCGCTAAAACGAGTGGTGACTGTTGACACGAAGTGAAGGGCGAGGCATTATTGAGACGACCAGCAGACTGGAAACATATGAGTCGAAGGGCTTTTCAGTATATAACATTATGCTATTTATTTTTATAAGTTTCCGTAGGTACTATGAAACGGGACCCTATTATAGTATGCGTCGGTTGCCGACTGCATGTCCATCCTGTATTTTTTAAAAGGCTTATGTTTAACTTACCTCCAGATATAGTAACATATAACAGACAAAAATAGTAAATGATCAACAAAATTATTAAACCCGCATTTTAATGTAAACTTAATATCTCGCTATCCTATTAAGGGCCTGTTTCAGAATGTTCGAGTAAGTTCCGGTTTTACTACCCAGAACATATTTAATAAACAAAACACTATCTTTGCGTTTCACAGTCATCGATTTAGCCTATCCATCGGTTAAAGCTTGAAACGCGCTGCATGTTAACTCTCAATTTTATCATTCAGTTATTTTATGAGTTGCATAGCAACCCGAAACTTTATTAGGACATTCTGAAACGGGGCCTAAAGCAATTAAATCCTTGTTAACCCAAAAGTAGTAAATGATCACCAAAATTATTAAACCCGCATTTTAATGTAAACTTAATATCTCGCTATCCTATAAATATATATATTTAAGCAATTAAATCATTGTTAACCCAAAAGTAGTAAATGATCACCAAAAGTAGTAAATGATTACCAAAAGTAGTAAATGATTACCAAAAGTAGTAAATGATTACCAAAAGTAGTAAATGATCACCATAAGTAGTAAATGATTACCAAAAGTAGTAAATGATCACCAAAATTAAAACAGGATTGAAACGTAAAATTATAAACATAGTTTTTACATCTAGCTATAATTCTTTTTTGGCGAATCGCTGGCCACTGCCGCGGCACGCTCACTTCGCTCGCTCGACTCGCGCGTTATTGTAGACACAAGTAACCTAACGCTCCTCCTCGCTTCGCTCGTCGTCGTACCTAAATATGTTTTAGTGATCATTTACTATATTTGGTGTTCAATTAAAATTTTTGGTAAAGGAACTAAGGGTATCAAAGCTTTTTGGTGGTCATTATATTTAAACGCTTTTTTTATTGGTGTTCGGTAAACCTTTGTCCACAATCTCACCTGATGGTAAGTGATAATGTGGTCGAAGTTGTTAAACAGGCTTAACCTAGAATTATTTTTTAATCATAATAGGTAGTCAGTAGACATCGTCCCCGAAAAAATAATTGCATGGTGGGTTTTCCAAAAAAATATAATATTGACAAATTATAAAATAAAGAGGGAAACCCCCTACATTCAACGTTTGTTGTATTTTTAATATACGAGTAATATAAAGTTTCCGGCAGCTCTCCTTCTAAACAATTTCCGTTATAGCCTTACCACTACTGTTTTCGATTTTGACAGCCAGTTTCCATGGTCGTTACACTTTCGACCACATCATTACTTACCACGAGGTGAGACGGTGATCAAAGATTAGGTGAGTTAGTGAATAATTTCCATAAAGCTGGCCCTTCTGTAGGTAAACAAAACATTCACATTCTATATCCATTGGATATATTATCGTATCAAAGAGATATTTCGGATCTCGAGAAAGTTGGTTACTTTCTTTAGTACAAAATTAATGAGTCGACAAAACCAGTTTTGACAAGTTTCGTTTTTTTTTAACCTCAATTATGCATAAAAGGTCCTACTTATGTTTATAAATAATAGTTAACAAATATAGTAAATTATAGGACATTAATAAGTAAATATACATCACTACATAGTATAAAACAAAGTCGCTTCCTGCTGTCTGTCTGTCCCTATGTATGCTTTGATATTTAAAACTAAGCAAAGGATTTTGATGCGGTTTTTTTTTTAAATAGAGTAATTCAAGGGGAAGGTTTATATGTATAATACATGCATAATATACTAGAGAAACACTGATAATTTTAGAGGTTTCTAATGTGATGTCGTAAATAAACACATTTTTTGCGCTTACATTGCAAACGCTGGCTGAACCCTTCGAGATATATCAAAATAATGTACTACAGTATTGTACACCTTAAAAAGATCTACAAAAAAGTCTGCAATGGTATATGTCTATCTCTTAGGAATAACCCACAATAACCATTTTTTTCCCCTACTCTTTACGTAAAGCAATGGCTTATTTACGAAGCGATTTTAAAAATACAGATTAAGTATAATTGAGTATACATTTAATTAAGTACCTTAAATACATTGTGCATTTAATATAGATTAATGTGCATGTTGTATAAATACATTCTCTAGTACTAATATTTAGTGTCAGGACTGCAACCGTGCGAAGCCGGGGCGGGTCGCTAGTGTTACATACTTTATAGGTAGTTTCAAAAGTCCTGTGACTCTTTAAACATCCAATGCAGCCTCGTACGGTAGGTATCCTAAAATAATGAATCTTGATTTGAGTGCAACTTTTGTAAAGGAAATAAGAATAAAATTTATAAAAGACTTTACCATAAACTGACCAGGATTAATAACTTAAAATTAAAACGCTTATCAAAAAGCAAATCAAATCAAAAAATATATTTATTTACTCCCACAAAAGGTTGGTTACATAAAAATACAAGAGACAAGAATGCTAAAATTAAACCTAACTTTGTGGGGGGCAGGTGCCTGGGAGCCAACTCTCACCTCTTATAGTAATTAACTTGATCTTACTGCAAAATTGTATACCTCGACGTCAATTAAGCAGGCTTACAAGCGGTAAAGGAATCGCTCGGCGCTTTGATGACGTCACAACAAATAGTTTACTCTTTTCGCGAATTCTGGCGTGACATTTAATACGAAGCATTACTGTTCCAACGACAAATCCGTCATGTTTATCCATCTTAAAAAAGTTACTTTCTAGCAGTGGATTTAAGCTTCATTTTTATTATTTTACGATAAAATGGGTTAATGAATGTTTAAATTACGTACAATGTTTTTATTTCTATTATTCTTTAAAATAAATGCAGTAAACTTATTTGATGAGTAATAGTATAAAAAGTAACAGATAGTTTTTGTGAAGCATACAAAAAATGTCGTAAACTATAAAACCGTTCCATAACATCGTAGTTCGGAATAGTCCGAGGGGGATAACGCTATATTATAAACAATTTGTATCTCGCTTGCACATCCGTGATACATATTTCATTCGATCTTTAAGTAGGATCAAACCAATATTGTTGTACGCTATTATGGGTCGGTGATAGTTCGTGTCTGCGAATGATGATTTTAAGCATGAAACAAAACGCTACTTTTTTATGATGGTTTCGTAAAAGGTGGGAGTTGGCCCCATGAAGTAGTTTTCTAAGAACCTGTATCACAGGTCACCAGGACACCTCCCGCGGTTAGAAATAATCTCTGGCATCCCTACCTTGTTATACAATATAAAATACAGTTTTACGCTACTACGAACTACATGTAGGTAAGAATTTATAACAATTTATCTTACAATATAATTGTTACCTAATTAACGCAGTAGTAGGATACTGACTGCTAATGTTATCCATTTGGGTAGGTCATATTTATTAACTTTTGGTTATGTTATAATGTGTTAGGACATCAGCTATAGTCAGCCATACCACGGTAATGTTAAAACCACGGATTAAGTCACATGTAAGTTACAGTCTGCGTTGCATAAGCTCAATTCTTATTAGTTTAAATGTATTTTTTTCTATATATCATTCCTCTTTAAGTATATCATATCATTTCATTTGTTTGAATTAAATTGTATAAATTAGTTAAGTACATACTAGTTTCTATCTGAAATTAATTTGTAAATTTAGTTATTTTTTTGGAGTGAGGACGTAGCAACTGGACAAACCTCTGCGAGGTTTTTAGTTGCTATCAGTAAATAATTATGTATTACTATTATGTTCTAAATAAAAAAAAAAAAAAAAAAAATTAAATCCGTGGTTAAAACAATACAACTGGCTACCGAAGAGATACAAAATACTCTTTTCATCCCACCATCTCGGAAAGAGTATTTTTAATCTTCAATATCTGAGTGGAAAAGCCGTTTTTATACTCTAGAGGATAAAGTAAATTGAATTTAGAACATCGTGTGCACTAAGTTTGTGAATTAAAAAAAAATATTAAACCTATTTACTGCTACCTCTATGGTGCCGAATATACCATACAACTTTTTTTTAATTTGTTAAAAACTCAGACTCGGAACCTTCTTGGTGTTCTTTTTTCAATTTGCTTTGTACGCGGTTCTTTACGCGGCATTTAGTAGTTTCCTCGCTGAGGCAACTTTGCACTAAAAGCAACTTTGCACTCTTGTATAACAAATAACTATTTCTTTGGCTACCCTCTATAAGGTCAAGTTTAATTCAGGCTCGCGCTGATGGTCATAACACGTTTTTGTTTACTTTACATTAAAATTTAATTACCAGTTTTATGTGAAAGATAATACGGAAAACTCATTTCGCGAGTAAATTTGTTTTATGTAATTGTAACGTAACAAGCTCGAGGCCCATCTGGTGTTAAGTGGTTAAGTAAATGCATTACGTCACAAATCACGAATTGCACCGCGCCCGTCACCTTGAGACATAGTTGTTAAGTCTCATGTGCCTGTCATTTCACTGGCTCTCGAGGACTGCTGCCGGAACACACCATCAGGTGCTTGGCGACAGATTTTCTACTTGAGGGTGGTCGTTAGCGAGGAGGGCATTCGCAAAATACCCTTCCACCACGCGGTGAAGCTCAATCCCGCGGCGGGTTTCGCACCATGGATCTTTAGCGCGGCAGTCCATAGCCAAAGCCACTAAGCCATCACTGCTTCGTACCACATCACCATTTCGTACTTAGCCGCATTATCTGTTGTATGAGTGCATCAATCGAACATAATGCAAGAAGCAATAATACATTATACATCTGTAAAGGCCGCGCCACACCCAATAATCGATTGTATACCAGACTGACGCACATCCTCTGACGATCAGTTACTAACCAAACTTAACAGAGCGCTTGATCGATGTGACGTCTGATCATGATGCATCCACCTATTTGGCTGAAAGAATCATTGTAATCTAACATGGCAATGCTGTCAGCAGGCTGGGCACGCTGCCAACTGGTAGTGGGCTGGAGCATTTAGACTGTCTGTCTTTTTTTTTTTGTTTTTATGCCTGATAGGTTAGCCTTTGACCACTATCTCACCTGATGGTAAGTGATGATGTGGTCGAGGATGTTGTTCAGACTAACCTAGAGTTACTTGAGGGTGGTAGCTAGCCAGGCGGGCATTTGCAAAGTGCCCTACCACCATGCTGTAACGACTGCTATCCTAAGACAACAACCGGGACCGACGGCTTAACGTGCCCTCCGAAGCACGGAAGCGCTCAGTAGTAATGGCACTCACCGGTCACCCATCCAAGTCTTGACCGCGGCGGACGTTGCTTAATTTTGCTGATCAATTCAGAATACCTATTCTGCAAGCAAACTTAGCCACGACAGCTCCACGATTTTTTAAGTCGGTGAATGAAAAACTATTTATGGATTAAAATGATTATAAATATGTTCGTGATGTAGGTCGTCATGAGTTCCGTCCACGCATATCTCTGATTTCATCCAAAACACAGCGCTTGGTTCATTCTTCTTCCTTGCATTTCAGAGGAGTAGGTCTTTAATTCGACTTCTTTGTATTTGTAACGATATTACGCCGACGATTAGGGTTTTGTTTTGATAATTGAACTTATAAAAAACGGAAAATACGGCATCCTTACCTCGAACACGGCAATGTCTGATTAGGTGACGTCTCCAGATTGATAAATACATATTTTTATCACTTACGGGATTTGTACCGTGGCGAATTTTATTTCTGAGCTCCCGATATTTCAACGCAGTTACATGCATCATGATCGCGGGGTGACTGGAGAGACGAGCGGTTGACACTAATCACGAGCAGACGAAACGGTCTACCCTCTTTCTTCGAACCCCTTTTTCTCTTTCTTTTTTTCGAATTCGACTGAAAATATCGACAAAATACACTCACAGTATCACTGCACATGTTATTATACTCCGGCCGCCGATAGAATGCGTTTGACAGAACGTGTTTTTATTGGCGTTGTGGCTTGTAAATGGAGTAAAATAAAATATTTACCCTATTTTTATATACTTCGATGCTTGACTAATACAATATTATGCAGTCAAACTGTCTATGTTACTTTGAACTGGGGAAAAAATATTCATATGGTTTTTTTTTCATACCTGATAGGTTAGCCTTTGACCACAATCTCACCTGATGTTGTTCAGGCTAACCATGAATTACTGGCTCTAAAGGACAGCTGCCGTAACAGCACCTAAGTGCTTGGCGATAGATTTGACAAAATGCCCTAATATCATGCAGATTGGTAAATACAATACAACTCTTTATTGCAAAAAAATTTAGAATACTCGTATTTTAATATTAAAATTTGTAATTGACCTTCATAAGAGCGTCGTAGACGCCTAAATTGATTAAATAATTTTGCCTTTGACTTTGGAAAATCAATTTAGGAATTTAAAATTAGGCTATAGTAGTAAAATATCGTTAAACCGTCAGCCAGGTTTGCGTAACCTGAAGCTTATATGACTTTAAATAAGACCTCTGGTTACACTCATTGTTAACAGCACATTTCCATCGCCAATAAAACTCACCAAAAGAAAAGTGCTAACGTCAATCAACATCAAATATACCTAATAACGATATTAATAATCCAATAAAGAAAATGGTGCCATTGTCAAGCGTATATTGTCCTCAGAGTAAAGTATCAAAATTACGTGATCGAACTATCAACGAGTGGCATTGGGACCAAGGATCGAGATGTGTCGACCGTTTAAGGATGTGTTCGATGTTTAAATTGTGGAAGTTTTAGATAATTTAGGCGGGAAATAACTTTTGATGAGTAACGTTTTCGTATGACATTGAAAAGGCTATTTTGACCGTTCCAGCGCGAAGAGCGGTTTTCGTATGCTATCCGGATTGTATCATATATATATATATATATATATATATATATATATATATACGACAGGTCTTATTTCTCAACCGATATTTAGAGCCAGTGATTCTAGGTTAGCCTAAACAACATCTTCGACCACATCATCACTTACCAGCAGGTGAGATAGTAGTCAAAGGCTAACCTATCAGGCATAAAAAACACTCGTGAAAACTTGAGCAGGTGCGATAATTACCTGCTTATATGTTTTATTTATGTATGTTTATTTATATTTTTTGCCGGATTTATTTATAATATTTAAATATGTTTATTTAGTTCCTAGATTATTTTTCAGAGTTTCGAATATAGGTTGCAAACTAAAAAAAAACATATTTCAGTTATAACGTTTAGTCAGTACGTTAGTACTGTATCTTTGGTCAAGTGGATTTAAAATTTCGATGTCATGGGTTCGATTCCTGAGCCGGCAGGTGAATATTTTATGTATACCTTTACATAGCGGCGGGTATATTTGTATTCTCGACTTGAAAGTACATAACACTGTCTATATATAATGTTCAAAAAATCTTGAACCGGACCCAATGTTGATCCGGCAACAGACCATAAGAGTCATTGAACTAAAAAATAAGAACTTTGAAAAGCACTACATAAATACTCACATAAAACTTTCAGTGTACACCTCGTCTATTGAAAGCCAGTAATCCTAGGTTAGCCTGAACAACATCTTCGACCACATCATCACTTACCATCAGGTGAGATGGTGGTCAAAGGCTAACCTACCAGGCATAAAAAAACGTGTAGCAAATTTTGACTTCAACTTTCTAAAGAAGTTCATCACAAAATCAAAAAACTGTCTGGCATAATTGTGTTCCGGTAACTGTTCTTAAGTGACAGTTAAGATTTTTGATATTATATGGTAGTAGGGGCATTTAATTATAAATGTTTAGAAAGCCACCAACCATCAAGTAAACATTTGCGCCAAGCACCTATTAGTTATTTTAAAATAAATAAAGGGGGTCAAAATGCGGGCCCCATAATTTTGAGCGAAAATTGACCTGAGCGTAGAGGTTAAACACACAGAAATACTTTTGGGTAACACTCGGTGCTACAGTACCTACATATCTACAATAATAAATTCTGTTGATCAACAATCTTAAGGAAAACCATAAAATTATTATAAACAAATGAATACATTAAATTGGACAATGGGCGGCCTTATCGCTTAAGCAATTTCTTACAAGCAACCTTGCCAGGAGAGGATTTACAATATTGCGGTTTAGGGTGTTCAAAAAGAGAAAAAAAATATAATAAAAAAGAATGATAAAACATTATGTACTTATTATACATTATTATAATAAGCACAGCATACAAATAATGGTAAGGCATTATGTAATTTTAACCAACTTCCAAAAAGTACTTGGTTCTTATTTTGTTGATATTTTTTTTGTTTACTTATGTTACGCGGCAATTATGAACTGATTTCCTTGATAACTATTTTTTTGATGGTATACTCTACCTTCATGTTTAGCCATTTAAATGTCATCAAAATCGGTTGAGTAGTTTTCAAGTTATTGTCAATGAACTGAAAAAAATATTTGTATAACCGTATATACGACATCATGTAAGCCAATAATTGCAAGTCTTGTCGATATTATACATCAGTTTTTAGGCGAGTGAATGTTCTTTTAAGCAGTGCGCATCGCTAAAATGAGTGAAAATACAAAAAATATACTTGTGTAAGTCAGACCATGATAATGTGGGGTCAATGTTTTGAATGAGCATGGTACCGACTTCAAACAAGTAGGTAATTTCATACTTCCAGTAGCAGTTTTCGGCCTGTTTCAGAATGTAAGTTCCGGTTGTACATATTTATTAAACAAAACACTATCTTTGTGTTTCACAGTAATCGATTTAGCCTATCCATTGGTTAAACCTTGAAACGCAGCATGTTAACTGTAATTTTTATCATTCAGTTATTTCAAGCTATTTAGTGACCCCATATGAGTAAAGAGATAAGGGTAGGAAGAGTGAGGCGCAATATACACTGCCATCTGTTATACTATGCCGTCAACAGCATGTGGCTAAGATCGCGCCCGTGCGATATGTGCAGCGCTGCTAAGCGTCGTCGATAGTTCGTACTAATCGCAAATTGTAAAATGCCTACAATCCCACTACGGTCCAACCCTCACCTCTTAAAGTAGTAATAACTTAATCTTACTATTAAATTTTATACCTCCACGATAATTAAGCAAGCTTACAAACGGTAATGGCAACTCCCGGGGTTTTGAAGACGTCACAATAAGTTGCTAACTCTATTCGCCGTGTACTCGGACTGATCCTACGAATCTGGTCCGCCCTAGGCCTGCAAGCAAAATAAAGTAAAAACTAATACTGTAAACTAGCTATTGTTTTTAATAAATAAATAAATAAAGCAGTAAATTCATGCTACAAGTTGTGTTCTACAAAACGTTCCTGTAACTGTTAGTGAAAACAATATTCAATGTTCGACTACTCACCGCTAGATGGCGGTACTAGGTTTTTTCTTCCAAAGAGTATCGTAATATTTATCACAATCTCACCTGGTGGTGATGACGTGGTTAAAAGTGATACAAAACCTAGAAAGGCTCTCAAGAACAGCTGCCGGTACACACAGTAACAAGAGTTGGGCTACAGCTTCTCTACTTGAGACATGTAGCTAGCGAAGGTGGCCAAATGACCAACCAACATGCTATCATGACTGTCATACTAAGAAAACTTGGAACGACTGCTAGTAGCAATCGAAGCCTAGTAATTATTTTTACCTGTTAATAACATCTTTATAATAATAACATAATATTATATTACAAAACAAGCATTATCGATTGAAAAAGAAACTAACAATTTTTAACCCCTCAGTCTCTTCATGGTTTGTTGTTTTTTAACAATAACCGCGCGATTTTTTCAACAAAAATAAGTTCAAGTACATATTTACATATTAAATATGACGAGTGAGATATATTGTGCTGTTTTTAGTTACATGAATTCGTCAAAAACGCATCCAGAGATAACTTTTTTAGATTACCTGGAAACTGAAAGGTATAATAAAATAATTTTACTTAATATTATAAAACAATTTTACTTATAGTAAGTAATTTTTTTATATTCTTACATATAGTTGACGGTACATAATGTGTGTCTTTTTAATGGACAAGTATTTCCTTTTATCCCGCGAAAAATGCCTCTTACCACCTCATACCAAAATAAAATATAATAATAAAGCATTTCGTATGTACGTCTCACAAATATTTTTCGGTCGCCAATTTTTAAGAACGATGTTTTATTCAAACATAAACATGGTTTTTTGTTTAAATCTACCTACTGGTCAAGAAAACAACACGCATTTTTAGTGAACACTTCCTGTGCAATTCACAGAGTATTTTATTTGTTTATATAAAAAAAGTATATTTACAATCACAAACTAAATAGAAACACAAAGTAGGCAAATGTAATTAAAATGCTGGAGGCGGGCAGCCCTATCGCATGTTTACGTACAGCGCGGATGTAGGTACTTATTTCGAAGACAGAGCCGAGTTACAATACTGTATAGATAACATTACCGTGACAATACTTTGCATGCTGTGTTCACAGTATGAAGGATGTGCTCGCCTACACATGTTTTGTAATGTAATTATGCCTGGTGTTTATTTTTGTGTATATCCAGTTCCATGAACCATCAATAAAAAAAAGGTAGTGTTAGTATCAAATAGTATTTTGTATTGTCAAACATTTTCTTCATTCTCCAAGTAATTGTAGGAACACTTTAATTTATCTGTCACTTCAATTAGTGAGTGTAATTTTATTTAAGCATTGAGACGAGATATAATAAGTTTGTAATATATATAAGCATAGTGAAACATCCAGTTTTGTGGACCTATTAATAAAAAATATAGTAGTACCTGATGTCTGAATGATTTTCTATTTTTTTCCAGGTGTACCAGCCATGCACCAGCCGCTCCCTTAACGACGAGGACTCAGTCGTTAGCGTTTATACCACTTTACCTACCACTGGCAACACTGGCGGTCACCTCGACGTGTATAAACAGATAGCAGATAATATTGCAGAGAGGATCACTCAGCCTATCTACAGGTCAGTTTTGTCGTCGATTACCAAAATATGCTACTAAGCATTAAAATCACTCTGTCAAAGAAAATCATCATTCTGAAGCAGTGATGGCTTAGTGGCATTGGCTATGGACGTCCGCGCAGCAGGTTCATGCTTAGAATCCCGTCGCGGGCTTGAGCTTCACCGCCTGGTGGAAGGGCATTTTGAGAATGCGCGCCTGGTTAGCGACCACCCTCAAGTAGAAAATCTGTCGCCAAGCACCTAACCGTGTGTTTCGGCAGCAGTCCTTGAGAGCCAGATAAATTACAGGCACATGAGACTTAACAACTATGTCTCAAGGTGACGGACGCAGTGCAATTTGACTTGTGACGAAATGCATCTGTTATAGGCAGAAGTTAAGTCCGCTTAACATTAGGGCCTCGAGCTCCGTCACAATAAAATAAAAAAAAAATACTAAAAAATCTAGCCTATCTAATGAGGATTTTTTAAGAAGAAAATGGGGGGATTCATCCTTATCATTCAGATAAGTTGTATTATTATTATTATTATTGTATTTATTTATAGCAATAATATAACATTTGATAATGATTACGATATATTATTTATTAATATTTAATTTTTAATTTCACATTACTCACCAATATAATAATAATAATATATGCCTGTAGGTCCATATGTTACGTATTATTATTATATCATACCTATAAATATTACTAAATAATATATTTTAATATTTTTATGTTTTCAATAACGCATGCTCTGCGGATTACATTACAAAATTACAAATCTACGAGAGGAAAAATTTAAGTCATGTGCGGGATTCGAACCCGGGTGGACGCGGATGGACGCGGGTTCGAATCCCGCACATGACTTAAATTTTTCCACTCGTAAATTTGTAATAATTTGCCGATCTTTGTTATTATAATAGCATTATAATGGTTCAACCAAGTAGGTGCGTACCTATCTATCTAGTTATTTGAACAAAATTAACTATTACGTTTGATACTATATTGATGTTCTCTGTGCCAAACAGGGACTGTAGGTATATTATTTTATTGTAGTCCCAAATTATTTTTGTAATTGTAATCGTTGGCACGGATATCCGGAATGGTCATGCTCACAGAAAGGTGTTGTCTAGCGGCGGTGTTGTGTGTCGGGTCGCCATCTTCCCTCAAAAATGGTTGAGGAAGGCGATGGCTGGCACATGCGTCAACTCGTGAACGGGTGCTGCTAGAGGATACTGGTCTGCTCTGGATGCTGGTGCTAATGACATTAACGGAAAAAAAAGAAAAAAAAAAACTTTTAACACTGTTCCCCCTTGGAATGTTGCATGTTTCCTATTTAATATTTCTTGCTTACTAATAAATTATGTCATAGTTAAAAAAAGGCACGGACCCTGGAGTCTGTGGAGTGTAGATTTAAAATTAAAAAAAAAAAAAACAAAACAGGGACTGATCAATAGTTCTGACCGCTCTAGGCTAATTATGAGGACGCGCCCCCGCCGCAATTTTGCAATTGGTTTTAAACATGTAAATGATGATGAAGCATGTAATGTCTCATAAAGAGTAACAACGTTAGATAAGTGAACAGAACTTGCTTTTAGCTGTGCACTAACAATTTCTTTTAGTGTTTTGTCTCGGTCTAGTTGAAATATGAAGGGTAGATGCAATGATACTAGATTAATAGTGCATGCGAAAAAACGATTTAAACGCGCCCCCCTTATCCTCGCGCCCTAGGCTGCAGCCTACTTAGCCTAAGGGTTAATCAGGCCCTGGTGCCAAAGAAACATTCCATGAAACATATGCAGCCCTGTAAAGGGCCTTTTGTTAAAGTTTTGCTCAAACTCAGACCGTAGACGACCACGCGACGTAGGTAGCTATAATGACGTAGATACCTAGGTACATACAACAAGACACGCGCGTCCACACGCAGTCGAGAGAGTTTAGGTTAGGTGCGTTTGCCTCTGATTCTTCGCGCCAACAGTATGTTTTTTTTTTTTTTTTTTATGCCTAATAGGTTAGCCTTTGACCACTATCTCACCTGATGGTAAGTGATGATGGGGTCGAAGATGTTGTACAGGCTAACCTAGAATTACTGGCTCTCAAGGACAGCTGCCGGAACACACCGTTAGGTGCTTGGCGACAGATTTTCAACTTGAGGGTGGTAGCTAGCCAGGCGGGCATTCGCAAAGTGCCCTACCACCATGCTGTAACGACTGCCATCCTAAGAAAACAACCGGGACCGACGGCTTAACGTGCCCTCCGAAGCACGGAAGCGCTCAGTAGTAATGTCACCAGCGGTCACCCATCCAACTCCTGACCGCGGCGGACGTTGCTTAACTTTGCTGATCGATTCAGAATGGCTAAGCAAACTTCGCTACGAGCGCTTCAAATGTCCTTGGGCATGACAGTGACACTTATAATAATAGTGACTAGCTTAGTCAACATATTCCAACCCATATCCTAGTTAAACGGTGTCGTTATAATATGGGCTTCTCTAACAAAAAGCATACAACAAGAGCATGTTTAGATATAAGTTCTCTTTAGTAACACGTGAACAACACAATGATGTAATTTTAATAATATTCGACTACAATTTAATGGCAGGCCGCATACCTGACGCAACCCTCTTAGTGAATGCTCTTGTTGATAGTATATCTGCTACACTTCGAGTAATCAAAGCGGTAATGGTAAAAAAGCCTGTGTGCAGCAATACCCCATACTTGGGGACATCTGCATGTAGATGTTTATAGCAACTCAGACATGGCCGTGAGCGTTTAATTTTGATTGTGTTAATAAATTAAAATTGTGATTGTGATTGAAACTTGTACTGAAAAAAATTTTGGTCTGAAAAAAATTCTGCAAAAATTCTGCAAATTTTTAGTAGTATTATATTTTGTACTCTATCTTAATGAGCTCTATACGATGACATCCCACATAATCACATGAAAGGGCGCAGATTTTTTTTCTATTACTTTCTCATGTTTAGTAGCTGCCCTGAAAAAAATATGTGATTGAATTTTTATATTCCTTTTTGGGTCACACAAGGTTCACCCATTCCGTATATGAGCTAGTGATATAAAGACAGACAAACGCACGGATGGAAAAACAGACAGATACACAGAAAGCATCAACGGGACTCCGTTTTGCTCTTTGGGTACAAAAACCCTGAAATGGGTAAGAACAAATTATAAAAATTTATTTGAAAAAAAAACTGTAATTTTCAGATTCTTCGGCTTCGGAAATAGCTCAGCAGAGGAGAAGACAACCAAGCGACCGTTTGACCACATTGAACTTGACTCTACGGAGCTGACCTCCAATCCGACAAAAACCGGCAAGAATGGCTCAAAATCTGTCACCGAAACCGAGAACAACGACTCCAAAATCGACACTGGAAGAACCGAAGTTAGCACCAATGAAATAACCCCAGATAGAGACGTCGAAGAGCTATCAGTACTATCTCTTCAAAAACCATACAAAAAACCTGAAAAACTCATTGCTAACTCACCGGAAAAGATTACCTTGTATTCGTATCTACCCGCAAAAGAAAACTTTGAGATAAATAATACCAAGGTGGACAACGACAATACCAGTTTAGAACTTGATGATGTTGACAGCGATGATATAGATTTGGACGACGATGACGACAAAGAGAGTGCCAGAGGGCCTTTTATATACATTTTGGAGTTGGTTGGAAGTATTATTCAGTTATTGTGGGGTGGGTTTTTAGCGATATTCAAACCGACGACAAGTTCGGAATAGAAAATAGATTCGAATTCAAAGACATCCATATAGAGTTTTATAATTTTTGTTCTTGAATGAATGGATGTAACTTTGCATTGTTAGCGTTAAAACATACCAAACGTAACTTTGACATCAATGATGAGTTAAAATCGGCCAATATTTATACTACAGCATTACAATAAGGAGAACATAGCAATTGTCAATGTTAAACCCTTTTTATTTTGAGTTTGACGTGTCTTGAGTTAAGTTCTGCATTGACTTTCAACTCTGCGCACGAATCTAAGAAACTGCCCACGACGAAGTAAGGTCGTTTGTGCTGTTTTATGACAGCTTCAAAAGGGCTCCTCCTTATGTGTTAAACTTAGAGAGTATGTAGATGGGATAATTTGTCAGACACAGAAGTGCAAGCCAACTTTTCCGCAGTTTCGGTATTCATAACTGTAAGGTTGTAAGACCATCAGTGGCTGGTGGGAATACTATGCAATTCCCCCGCCTACCAAACTCCATACACCCAAGTCTGCACAATATCGGAGAAGCTCTTTTTATGGGGTTGCCTGCTGGGTAACGAGGCCTTGGAGCAAGTGCTTCTGCACTGCCTGGCAATTGAGGAAGTACGAACTACGGTGGAGCTATACGAGCACGTTTCTGCGAAAGAATTGTCGCCACTGAAGCAAATGCCACCGGACCAAAAAACCTAACTTTTATGAGCGGGCTCATAGAAGAAGTTAGAATGGCCTGGGAAGAAACCGGTGATTGGAAATGCACAATATACTCAATGCTGGACGTCAATGTAGAATTTATCGCTCCCATCTAGAATAATAATATCAAAAGTATTGTTTTCGATCGTACTTGTCTTCGTAGATGCTAGGCATAAAGTCATCTCGGCTGGCAGTTTGTAACGCCTTATGATGCTCTACAATGTTTTCCTTCAGCAGTGTTTGCTCGATTCTGTCTAACTTTACACCAACAGTTGTCCACAATGATCTACTAGTTTTAATCTGTTGGCCGACCTCTCGATTGGCGAAGGAAGACTGTTTGGATGGCACATGTGATCTGGGCATGGTATACTCATTGGCTGAACCTTATCGTTAGCAGCCCTATTGTCCAATATAATCTTAGCGTGTTTTTTTAATGGCCTGTTTCACGACCTAAATAAGGAACTTCGCTCTTTTCTTCTTTTTTCTTCTTCTTTCAGCAATCTTTTCAGCAGATAATTATCATTATCATCGCACCTGTGTATTCCCAAAATATTTCCGGAGATATCTACACTATTACCCAAGTTACGTGTTTGGTTCTTTAGTAGTAGTAGACAAGCTTATAGTCACTTATAAGGGATATTTCCGAATGGCAATGAGAAAATGTGCCCATGTTTTCTTTGTAAGCAAAAAATATAAAGTTAGCACTTAACGAGCTGGGCCCTCATTTTCTGAATCAATGATTCTCATTTCGACATTCCAACTCCATAATGGCCACAGTTCTCAAGAAACATGTCGGAATTCGCCACTTGGTCATTGTAGTGATTTGTTCTTTTGAGCGGGTAAGTTCTAAATATAACAGTTATTGTTTGAGCACTATGAACATATCTTTGACATCTACATTCAAAACTTATTTCGGCATTGTGAATCAGGCACGTTGAAGCGCAACATCGTTGATAATGAGAAATTGAGGTTAAGCCATAATGATAGGTTAAGCGAATTTGACATCTTGTAAGTATTAATTTTATATTGTCTTTTATTGTACCCATAGTAAGACCCATATACACATTATTTCAGCTTCGAGCGATGGTTTAACCGGACCCCATACCACCAACACCGGTCCAGTTTATACAGTTTAAACTTAGCTTAAACTAAATAAAGAAATATGTGTTCAAAAGAAGTAATTTACAAGTCTCCAATTGATTTAATATATTCGATACATTTTTAATATATTTGTTATTATTATAAAAATGACGTATCACTTGTATTTTGAGTTTAACTAATATTTAATTTATTACTTGATATTTTTGATTATGAAATGATTTATGTTATCATGTGATATTTTGTTATACAAAAGAGTCATTTAAGATGAAGCAATGGATTTTTTCATAGTAATAAGTTTCTGTGCTACTTAAGTTATAATCTTTAAAACAAAACGTGGTCAATCTCGAGTCTGACCAGTGCACCGTGGGGTTCAAATATTATACACTTCATGCAATGTTCTGTTTTTCAGTCCAGGATTCTAATCTCTATTCCAAACCACACAAAAATGTGCAATAGGACTTGTAATATAGTAAATTAAATAGATAATTATGATAGAGTTAAGTGAAATAGAATAATTAATATTTAATTAAATAGATTAATTAATAGTAATTTTTTTTGTAATCATAATAAAATTTTCTATGTAGGATTTCTATAAGACTCCGAAACAAAAATAGACAGTCGGTAGGTACCTCTTTTTATAGATATATTCTATAAATGGCAAAAAATAAGATACAACTTTGTATTCTATACTCAATTTGTTATTACACATGTTAATACACATAAAAAAAACTTTACTCACCACCAAATATCTTAATCCAGTATGTTCTTATTTGCGAGTCAGAGTCTATACGGACACCCAGACTTACCACAGAGTAAAATTAATACTCCTAATCATATAAACCTTACACTAGTGTAATTTTATATATATTTAGTGTTTGCTGAGATCGTTTCTGTTGTAGGCGCTTTATCTCGGGCTAACCCAAAATAAAACTAAAACCAACAAATCTAATTTGAAGTAACTAGTATTGATTTAATCATACTCCTTATCATATAAACCTTACACTAGTGTACGGACAACCAGACATACCACAGTGTAAAATTAATACTCCTAATCATATAAACCTTACACTAGTGTATAATAAGGTTTATATGATTAGGAGTATTCATTTTAAAGTTGGTTTTATTGTAGTTATGTTGTAGTGTTTTAGTTTTGTTTTTAGGAGAGTATTGATCTTAGCTAAGACTAAATATATATAAAACCATACGGCAGATAACCTATATCAAATCCATATTCTGTAATTTAACTGTCCATGTTGTTTTATAAAGCTATTATATCCTAACACAATTATTTAGGTCAATTAGAACCAAAACGTAAATAAACTTTTGTGGAAGTTTGTGCCATGTAATTAGTTGGAATTGGTATGTATAAACGTACAAGTCATTAGTTAACATTAAAAACATAAATTATTTATCAAATCTGTGTTTTATTTATTTTAAAACAATCATTGTAGCTCAATACGAGCGGGCCGCGGTCCCCGATCGTTTCCCGTTTGTGTGAGCGCATTCGCGCAGTGAGTAAGTGAATAGTTTTCATTTTATAAGCAGATTTTTGGAATTTCAATACTTAAAAGTTCACCTTAGGTGTACCATACCCATACATAGTGAGAATAGCTGAGTCAAATATACTGCGTACCATAGAGTATTACCTATCATCAAAATTTGCGTCTCCGTTAGCGCAGTACATCTATGCAATAATAATGAACACGTTCTATAAGTACATATATGTTTTACACTCGACACCAAAAAATTGAATTTTCTTCAACATTACAGTACATTTAAGGTTATTTTGTGTTTTCTTTATTTGTTCTCAAAGTGTATAAAATAAGGTCTTGTTTGTTTTAATAGCTGCAGACACCGATAGCTGATCGTCCCATGCTTGTTTTTAGTTAATAGAATCAATGGCCAAAAATATATTAACATTTATTTGTTAATATGATTCTAAATTTCGTGTATTTTCATAATAATTCAATAATTTTCAACATTTTTGTATATAGTTCCATTGCATCAATACGAGCCGGCTGTGTTCCCCGATCGTTTCCCGTTTGTTTGAGCGCCCTCGGAATAGCTGTAGTACTTAGTTTTCATTTTATAAGCAGATTTTTGGAATTTCAATTTTAAAAGTTCACCTTAGTTACCATACCCATACATAGTGAGAATAGCAAAGTCAAAAATTTGCGTCTCCGCCAGCGCAGTACGACTAAACATAATAATCGACACGTTCTATGCATATTTTACACCCGACCGCAAAAAACTTAACTTTCTTCAAAATTACAGTAGATTTTCAAGTGCCCCAGTGGCTCAGGGAAACACAGGTGTGTTAAAAAAGATCCAAAAAAAATAATTATTTAACATATGTCATAGATGTAGGTACTAGATGAAAAAAAATTTAGAACGTTGATATGACAGATGTAGCAGGAACATAAAAGGGAATAGATTTAAGCAGAACGAATAAAAGCTAGAGTCTACATAGCGTTGGTTTCGTCATATTTTATATACCAAGTGTTCAGTCATTGAAATTTTGCTTTGTTTGCATGTCGTTGATCCTAAGCTCTATATATGCTTCTAGAATTCTAAATATGATTACTAGCACTATAGCGTACTAAGTGAAAATCATATTTTACAAATTAACTTGCTTCTAGCTTCTTGAAATAGTTACAAAGGACACCAGCCTCAATTTTATATTTTTTGCCACACTTACGCAATTTATACAGACACACGACACTACATTCCGACCTGTGCCGCCACGCCGTGCACACCTGTCTACAGCTCCGCCAGTATCTCCCAGTGAGACCGCAATAGTCCCCGCACTATTGCCGTCTCACTCGGGTCATCGTTCCGACGCTAGTTGCAGACCAGTGCCTTGGAATACGCAGTCCTGACGAAGTTTTTGTTTTGTGTGCAGAAGCTGAGCAGCCGCCGAACGCCGAGCAACGCGAGCTACGAGCTCGCCGTGCCGTCGCGCAGAGGCGCTCTAAGACGTCTGGCATTACCACCTACCCAGTCCCTTGTTTCGGACGAACAACATCATATCGGGCTGGTGGTCTTGCTTCGACCGCACTTTTCGGTGCGCATTTCACCACTTTACTATCCGACACAACATAGTAACAGTCGCGTAACAACACACTTTGTGCTGTTAAGCGACGTCGTTCAGGCGTGGGGTAGCGTCAGCCAAACCCGTCTGAACGATCAAATCCGCCATTTGCTGCGGTCGCAGTGTGACACCCTACGGTGACAACGGCCACTGTTGTTGTTTTGGTTTAACCTTGCACCGTGGCCTTTCCCGCTTCACGGGTCAGCCGAAGCAAGCTGGGCTCCGGAATTCTGGCCTTGGGGTCGCCCCTAGTCAAACCCGGAGTAGCGCTTAGGAGCACCCCTCTCCGCCGAGAAAAAAGCTCGGAGAGGGTACACAACTAGGGCACACCGTAGGTACACACTCCCTCTCACACAGTGAGCTCACAAGGTGTGTGAGGGAATTCAAACCCTGGATAGGGCGTCCTGAGTATTCCCCTCAGGATGCAGTCCCGTCCCTCTAACGGTGAGGTGCAGGTCCTTCAGACCTTCGCCCTCCGCCACCCCGATCTATACGTTGCACATATGCAACTCCTAGAAGAGGAAGAGAATGCCCGCTTCACGGACACTCTCATCGCTCCCTCCGGGACTTCAAACCCGGAGGCCAACGTCCCTCCTCTGACCCGGTCCTTCTCAGAGGACAGTCCGCTTTCGCCCGCTCCGGGCCCAGACAACAGACGCACGGTGGTAGCCCCTCCCCGTGAGAGGTCTCGCTCGCGCTCACCGATCGGGAGGCCAGCGAGCACCCGTCCCTCCATCGCCGTTGTAGAGCCCACTTCGGACTCCGAAGCGGAGATGGAGGTAGATCCGAGTCGCGCCTTACGCACTGACTCGGACTCAGATAACGACGGCTATACCGTCGTAGATAGAAAGCGCAAGCGTGCTCCTAAAGCCGCTAGTTGCGCAACTTCCGCCCCTCCCGCCAAGGCACCCGCTAAGGCCCCCGCCTCCGGCAAGAAGCCGACCCCCGCCCCGCGCCCCGCGTCTCCTCCCTCCGCTCCGGCCACCACTGCCGCGTCCACTCAGGACGCGAGCGCGCGCCGCGAAAAACCGCCTCCGCCCCTGTTCATTCAGGACAAAACCAAATGGGACATGCTGTCCCGTTTAGTTTCGGATCGTGGGATCCATTATACTAATGCCCGCTCCACGCAGCAGGGCATTAAAGTCCAAGTCTCCTCCATTAGCGACCACAGAGCGCTAACAAAACTCCTCCGCAACGAGAGCATAAGTTTTCACACTTATGCGCTCGAAGAGGAGAAAGTCCTCCGAGTGGTCATCCGCGGTGTGCCCAAGGAGGTACATACCGATTCGGTATGTGCCGACCTGAAGGCACAAGACTTCCCCGTACATGCAGTTCACCGCATGTACAGCGGGAAGGACCGCAGTCCCTACGATCTAGTACTCGTAGTACTAGATCGTACTCCTGAAGGCAAGGCCATTTTTAATTTAAAAAAGGTCTGTGGCCTCTCAGGACTCGATGTCCAAGCCCCATACAAGAATGGGAGTCCCTCGCAGTGCCACAACTGCCAACTATACGGGCACGCCTCCCGATTCTGCTTCGCTCGCGCTAGGTGCGTTAAGTGCCTAGGCGATCACGCGACAGCAGCGTGCACTCGCACCCGGGATTCGCCGGACCCACCCAGCTGTGTGTTATGCGGCGCTCAAGGGCATACCGCGAATTACCGTGGTTGCCCTAAAGCACCACGAGTGAACCACAGGGTGGCAAGGCATAGGCCAACCCGTCCCTCTTACGACCGTTACCAACGGGTAAGCCCCAAACTAACGGTAGTACCTGCCTCACAGGTAATACCCGCGCCGCTCCCAGCCCGTAACGCATGGTCTAAACCACCCAGTATGGTTAAGACCGTCGCTACCGCCCGCGCCCCGGCCCGCGCGCCCGCACCCGCGCCCGCACCCGCACCCGCCCGCGCCGCGGCCCCTGCCCGCGCACCGGCCCCGGCTCGCCCCGCGCTCCCGGCACCCGTCGCCAACACCATTCGCGCGCCTCCCCGCGCCGCTTCCCGGCCACAAGCTCCACCTATGCCATTGATGGCTGCCCCTCTTCAAGAGGCAATCAACCTAGTCAGCGATCTGGCTATGTCGGTTGACATCAATGAGGTACAAGAGCTATTTCACAAGATGCAATACGCTCAATCCCCAGCGGACGTGATCCAATACACATTGGAACACGCGAATTTACTTAGCGCCCTTAAGCGCTTCGTTCCCCAGGCCCCTCCCCAGTACAACCACTATGGGTAGTACAACCGAACGCACGAAACCGTACTCAGTTTCGTTAGCGTCATTTAACGCTGACGGCCTCTTCAGACAACGTGACCTCGTCCACGACTTTTGTTGTACCCACCTTATCGATATCATATGCGTGCAGGAAACCTTTCTAAAACCGGGGAAGGCGAACCCTAGGTTTGCCAATTACAGAACGGTACGTGATGATAGAGTGAACTCCCGTGGGGGAGGCACTCTTATCTATTACAAAAGGTCCCTGCACTGCATTCCCCTACCTACCCCGACTCTTGTTAATATGGAAGCATCTTGTTGCCTCCTAGCTATGACTGGTCATCAACCTATAGTCATAGCATCCTGTTACCAAGCTTGCGCAAAGCCGATCGTCCGAGCTGACTTAGAAGCCCTATTCTCATTAGGAAGCGCCGTCATTCTGATTGGCGACTTCAACAGTAAGCACATCCTATGGAATTGCAACGTCAACAATCCCAGAGGTATTGCACTTGAAAACCTAATCGCAGAACTTAACTTTGACATAATTGCGCCCACTGAGCCCACTCACTACCAACGACTGACCTCCCCCGCCCCACTAAGACGATAGTGAACTGGAAGCAAGTAGGCGATGCCCTAAAGGCTATCAGTTCACCGGACCTAGACAAGATCCCTGACGACATCCTAACAAAAGATGACGTAACCCTTGCGATCGATTCGTTCACCAATCACCTCTCCACCGTAGTAGGTGCATCCGCAAAGGAGGTCATAGTGCCGGACGACCGGCGCCTTGTCATTCCAGCGGATGTGAGACGATTGGTGACGGAGAGTAAAGCAGTGACCCGACATTACGACTCTTACCCCAGTAAAGAGAACAAAACTAAGAAACGCCACTTTGAACGCATGGTTCAAAGTCGCATGTCTGAGTTGCGTGATCAACAATGGGGCGATAAACTTTCAAACCTCGTGCCAAGCCACCATGCTTACTGGGACTTGGCGCGAGGCTTGAAAGGAAGTAACCATAACGACATGCCTCCCTTATACAGACCAGTCCCACTAGTCCCAGCGTTCTTTGACGAAGACAAAGCTGAGTGCCTAGCTGATAGCCTAGAGGCTCAGTGTTCCCCTAACGTAGATCACGTTGACCAAGCTCACCTCGATTCGGTGGATGCTGAAGTCGAACGTAAAAGCTCTGTGGTCACCTCTGAACTTCCACCAATCACCTTAGCGACTTACGCTGAGGTGGAGAGACTGATCAAGGCCCTCCGACCGCGCAAATCCCCCGGTGCCGATGGCATCTCCAACAGGGTTCTTAAAACCCTCTCTCCTCCTCTCATCCATCTCTTAGTCAGCATCTTCAATGCTGCTATGAGCCACTGCTTATTCCCAGACACCTGGAAATGTGCAAATGTCATTGGCATTCACAAACCAGGCAAAAGCTCATCTGACCCCACCAGTTACCGCCCCATCAGCCTCCTCAGTGCCTTAGGCAAACTTTACGAGCGGTTACTTGCAAACCGTCTCCAGTCCCATGCTAAGGAACACCACCTTATCCCAGATGAGCAGTTTGGCTTCAGACCCGGACACTCATGCGTCCAACAGGTGCACCGCCTCACGGAGCACATCATTGAGGGCTTCAATAAGTACCCCAAACCCCAGACTACGCTAGCAGTCTTCCTCGACGTAGCGAAAGCTTTTGACAAAGTCTGGCACAACGGCTTGATCTACAAGCTATACCAATTTGGCGTGCCAGAACGTCTTGTGCTCATCCTACAAGACTTCCTTAAAGCCAGAAGCTTTCGCTATCGCGTGGAAGGCACCCTCTCCTCCCCCCACCCAGTCAGAGCCGGAGTCCCTCAGGGCTCCGTGCTATCACCTATTCTCTTTGCACTGTATACCAGTGACATCCCACGCTCTCAGCCCAAAGTATTCTTAGCCCAATATGCGGATGATACCGCCATTTACACCACTGGGTGGCATATCAACAGACAGTCCTATTTCGTCATGCAACGGGCCATCACCGAGATCGGTGACTGGTTCCGAAAATGGCGCATCGCGGTCAACCCAGCTAAAAGCACAGCTATGTGCTTTACTGAGAAGACACGCTCCCCTTACCCGAAACCGCTTATTTTGTTCGACGAACCCATTCCCTGGGTTCCTAGAACAAAATACCTCGGAGTCACCCTTGATCGTCATCTCACCTTTAACGATCACATAACAACCGTCCGTAACAGAGCGGCCTTCATAATGGGTCGCCTTGGTCCCCTACTTCGCAAAGAGAGTAAAATGTCTCTTAGTAATAAGAAGACACTTTACACTGCCTGCATCCGCCCCATCATGACTTACGCATCAGTAGTGTTTAGTCATGCTAGTGAGGCCCACCTTCATAAACTTCAAGTCATCCAAAACCGTTTTCTTCGTAATGCAACCGGCGCCCCGTGGTATATCCGGAACACCGAGTTGCATTGCGACTTAAACCTTCCCTCTCTAGCGCAGTTCAATAAGGACTGCGCCCGCCGATACTTTGATCGAGCGCCCCACCACCCGAACCCATTGGTTGTCCAGGCATCGAACTACTCGACTGCCTCTTCTATCCCATTTTTCAAACCCCCCCGTCGCCGACCACGGCAGGTATTAGACGACCCGGATGACCCCATCGCAGCCATTACGTTGGCAGCTTTAGCGTTATCCGCAAGTCGTCGAGGTAAAATCCCCAGGTGTGAGGTAATCAGAGGTCACACAATCAAACACCGAGCTCGCCGGCGAGCTCGAGGCAAAAACAAGGTCACGATAAATTGCTCTCCAAATAGTCAAAGAGTATTATTCAGTAGGGCCCAATTGTGCAACACTGCAGTTGCGCAGGCAGGAAGCGCTCGTAGCCAAGTTTGCTTAGCCATTCTGATTCGATCAGCAAAGTTAAGCAACGTCCGCCGCGGTCATGACTTGGATGGGTGACCGCTGGTGACATTACTACTGAGCGCTTCCGTGCTTCGGAGGGCACGTTAAGCCGTCGGTCCCGGTTGTTGTCTTAGGATAGCAGTCGTTACAGCATGGTGGTAGGGCACTTTGCAAATGCCCGCCTGGCTAGCTACCACCCTCAAGTTGAAAATCTGTCGCCAAGCACCTAACGGTGTGTTCCGGCAGCTGTCCTTGAGAGCCAGTAACTCTAGGTTAGTCTGAACAACATCCTCGACCACATCATCACTTACCATCAGGTGAGATAGTGGTCAAAGGCTAACCTATCAGGCATAAAAAAAAAAAAAAAAAAAAAAAAAAAAAAAGGCATTTTGCTCCGATCCCCCCCATGTCTCTCGACAGCGAGACAAGCCGAGGTCCGAACCACAGTGGTGCCCTTGAGCTCGCTGTCAACCCCTCCTATAGTAGCGGTACGTTTTCGGCGTCCGCAGGAGACGGAGGTAGAAAGCGCTTTTCGCCTTCTACGCCCGTCTCGGGAGAAGTGCCTTCGGCACTTCTCCCTCCCGGGCTATTGTAGGGCCAGGCCCTCGCCCAAAACCCGGTGGAGCTGGACGACCGCACAGGCGGTAGCCAGCATCTATGTCCTCCCTAAAAAAAAAAAAAAAAAAGCAATTTATACAAAACCTACTATGGTTTGCTCCGAAAATACACAATTATAGTAATAATGTATTATTATTTTAAAAGGTAGAATAAGTAAAAGCATCAACTTCCATTCGCTATGAAAGTTCATGAAGCGATATTATTTTTTAAATTAAGAAAATAAGTATACATATGAAGTGTATTAAATTACCAGGGCCACATAATCAGTTAAGTAGTGTACTTTTAACGAGTATTCGAAGGACAACCAGCTCGTAAGAAACCTCTCCAAATGTTACGTAACCTGTTATGTATTGTAGTATGGTTGTGAAAGTATCTATTACCTACACATTTTATTGTAGGTAAGAGTACAAATAACGGGGGTAGAATATTTGGACTTCTGTTACACCGTGACCTCCGCTGTTTATATCAAATGAATGACGTTTTATGCAACTTATTTGCCAGTAGACTTATGCAAAGTGTGTCAAAGTGTGATCAGGATACACTATTTGCTTTTGATAGTCTTCATCTGACGGTTGTTGATGAAGCTTCAGTGGTCATAAGACTTTTTCCTTGCACATTGTTAAAGTGCGACAGATTAGTACACATGAGTCCCAGTCCACTCTGCTGACGTAACATCGAGAAGATTGACGAAACATATTGTGCAAAATTATACAAATGCGCACTTATGAGGTTTTAAGGAGATGCATAGTGATATATCAGTGTGTCGCTTACGCCTGGTTTTAGAAAAAATCTGTTTCCTCGTAAAAAAGAGTCGTATGACTCAGAGATATCTGAATTGATAACAAAAATTTTGAAGCGCTCGTAGCGAAGTTTGCTTAGCCGTTCTGAACCGATCAGCAAAGTTAAGCAACGTCCGCCTTGGTCATGACTTGGATGGGTGACCGTTGGTGACATTACTACTGAGCGCTTCCGTGCTTCGGAGGGCACGTTAAGCCGTCGGTCCCGGTTGTTGTCTTAGGATGGCAGTCGTTACAGCATGGTGGTAGGGCATTTTGCGAATGCCCGCCTGAATGTTGAAAATCTGTCGCCAAGCACCTAACGGTGTGTTCCGGCAGCTGCCCTTGAGAGCCAGTAATTCTAGATTTGCCTGAACAACATCTTCGACCACATCATCACTTACCATCAGGTGAGATAGTGGTCAAAGGCTAACCTATCAAACATAAAAAAAAAAAAAAAAAATGGAAAAGGGCAAATTTATAAGAAATTGAAGGTTTATTTTGATTAAAAATAGTTCTCAAGAGACGCAGGTTGTTACAGATGGATACAAGTGGCTACCTTTCGTTGTGGCTTTCTATAGGGGAGGCATTCGTTCAACAGTGGACGTATTCTGGCTGATAATGATGACGATCTCATATAAATATTTATCGCAACTCTAAAATTTCGCTATTTCTATAAAGTATAGTTGGAGAAAATGCATGTTTTTTGAAACAATCCCGTCTCTTCAGCAAGTTATATCTGGCAGGAAAGCATCAATGTAGTGAATAACAATGATTTTAATGCGATTAAAACATTCTGATTCCAGAATTCAAACATGAATATTTATTTCGCTTAAAAAATATAGGTTGAACAATTCAATGAAATTCGTGACATTTAATATTGTTTATTTATTAATAATAATCTTGAAAACATAACCAACATGGTTACTGGACACTGAAAAATAAGGATTAATGGCGCGGGTTCGAATATCGCTAATGACTATAATTTTTCCACTCTTTGTAATGGAATCCGCTAAACATGCCTCATTGTAAAAATAAAAATATCAACATTTAAATGTATTCGTTGATTGTAAACCTTTTCATTGTTTGTAGCGTGATCCATGATTACATGTCGGTGTGAGAGTTACCCACATTTTCTTAGAGACGCACCTTTCTGGAGAAATGTCTCGGAAATACGTCACGACACGGCTCAGAGAGCTCTGGATGTATCGCATATTCATTTATAAATGATGGAAATAGGAATGAGCGCTCATAAAATAAGTGTTTTATTAAATAGTGTATGTAGAAAGAGGAACAGTGGCAAATTTTCATTTTATCTTAAGAGTTCATTACATTGCTGAGAAGTGAACGAACGATTGATAATTTGTTTTTGTTTGGTTTTTGGTTTTGTGTTGGCATTTATCATCATCATTATCAGCCGGAAGATATCCACTGCTGAACAACACCTCCCCCATAGAACGCCACAAAGAACAGCCGTTTGTGACCATTGGATTGGCCTACCAACTCTATATCTACCAGTGTAATGTAGTAACCACTCGAGAACCTTTCTCCCCATCGGTTATCAGTTCGTCGAGCATTGTGGCCCGCCCATTGTCACTACAGCTTGCAAATTCTGAAAGCGACGTATACGCGAGATATATGTAGCGTGGAAGTTTTTAATGTTTTGAAGTAAAGACAAACCTCCGTGAAAAATATTAAAATTCCAAATTTAAAACCAATATTTTCATCTACTCTTTGATCCTCTAAACTCCATTACCTGCAAGGCAAAGATTGTTTTCAAAAAATTATGAGGGCGACACAAAAAAATCAATTCATTTTGTCTCAGCAAACGAAGTTTGCTCGACCGCCTTTTACATCGGGAAATTGGATTTTAAGGTAAAATCAAATTCAGTCATGTAACTAAAGTTATTTAAGTCGATCCAGAGACTGGTACGAGTGTAATAATGAGTAATTCTAGAGCGTAATCTAAAAATATATGGTTGATATTCATATATCATCAATACTGCGGGGAATGGTGTGGAATCGATAACTGGATGTGTTCACCACGACGACGGGTTCTTCTCAACTTACATCCATTTCCTTACCTTCACGAACGTCAAGCCGGTGAGTGGAGTGAGTTTGATACGGGACAAGTACCTAACACTTTGATTTATCGACGCTATTTCTAGTCTCTGATCGCTGCTAGTCTATATTCATTTGGGAGTCTGTGGTGTAACACTAGTTTTGCCTGACAGTTCGAAGCCTACGTCATGTATCAAAAGTGTCAGTCGGTCTTTTACCATCCGCCGAACAGGCAACACTTAGCTCTGTTGTAAAACTTCTTGAATTTTAGATTTGAATATAATATATGTCATATCCCTCGGGGCCGATCAGACTTATTAAAAGACTGGCTTGTACGTCACTATTTTCCTTATACACTCCTGATGCTTTAACAAATACCTGGAATTGTCGTAACCATTTTCGCCACGCGGCGGCGCGACATGCGGGCCCGCGCTCCAAAGATAACTGTGCAGGAGGCCTAGCATGTTCCATTACTCTTCAGCACTTGTTAAATATAATAAACACACCGTAAAACGTTTTTCAAGCAAATTTACTACACTAAACTATATATGCGTAAACACCGCTGTCACCATGAAGTAAACGACCAGATGGTTGGTTCAAGACCGCTTTATTACATTCTCTAGCCTACCTCCAGATATGAATAATTATAATAAAAATATATATGTTGTTGAAATAGGTTTTCTGAATCATAATGAAGTTCACGTACAACTTCTTATTATTAGCCTTTACTATCTAACGCACCTGTACCATTATATTATGTCTATTTCAGGTGTTGGATTGGCGATTGTCACTGTTTGATTAAATTTTTAGGTAATTTTGTTTTTTATTTTTTTTAGGATTCTGTACCCAAATGGTAAAAACGGGACCCTATTACTGAGACTTCGCAGTCCGTCCGTCCGTCTGTCTCAAGAACGGTGATAGCTAGACAGTTAAAATTTTCACAGATGATGTATTTTTGTTGCCGCTTTAACAATAAATACAAAAAGTTGGCCAAGTGCGAGTCGGACTCGCGCACGTTAAAACAAAAAAAGGTTAATATATGAAGTCTAATGTTGTATAGGTAGTTAATGGTTCGAAACCCTTCGTGCGTGAGTCCGATTTTTTTCAGATTGGCCTTTGACCACAATCTCATCTGATGGTAGGTATTGATGTAGTCCAAGGTGTTAACAGGCTTAACCTAGAATTACTGGCTCTCAAGGGCAGCTGCCGGAACACACCGTAAGGTGCTAGGCGATAGATTTTCTACTTGAGCGTGGTAGCTAGTCAGGCGGGTATTCGCAAGACGCCCTTCCAGTATGCGGTGAAGCTGAAGCCTGCAGCGGAATTCGAACCATGGACATGCTGCGCAGCAGTCCATAACCAATGCCATTGAGCCATCACTGCTACAAAATTTACTTTAATGTGTATGAGCATACATAATATTTGCAAATATTCAATATGTGTTTCTGACAAATATAATCTGGGGGAATTTAAGGCAAGAATGAATGGGTATTTTATAAGCGGGCCTATTCTATCATCAAAAGCTTCGTCACTTAACATCAGGTGAGGTTATAATACAGTCAAACGCAAGCCTATTTAGAATAAAAAAAACATATAGTTGAAAAGCCAAGATTTTCAACTATATACCAAGCTCTTGATGTTCATGAGCGTTGTAATGCTTTACACAGGGTGCCAACTCCCGAATTTAAGGACCATTATTTTGGTTTACTTAACATCTTGCGTAACAACAAAATTGATGCGAAAGTGTGACAAAAGCAGGTAAAACATACAAAACTATGCTAAGTATTTCTATAGAAATAAGCAAGTACGGAAATTAAAAATTTCTTTATTCTAATTTTGTGCCTAGATATCACAAGTTCAAAGGATATTTATATGAACAACTAAAATTAAGGTAAGGCAGGAAATAAGAGACAAATATAAACAATGCGTACTGTTTTTTAATTTTATTTAGTAAGAGTATTTTTGTTTCTTAAATTTAGGTTAAAATATAAATAAAAAAATACACAAACAAATATTGATTTGTTCAGATTACTTATAAATAATAAATACTTGTAGGTGTTATTAATGTAAATGCAAAGTAGATAATATATTTAGAGATCGTAAAGGAATCTGTTCTCTTTTGAAATATAAATAATAATTGAGAAGGGAAATTGTCATAATATTAATATGGCAATGCAAAGCAAACTCAGTTCTTGATGTGTTGACAACCCGTAATGCACAATGCACATCGAGACGCACAGACCGTGTGTGCAATTTCAATCGATTTACTTACACAAGCGTACTGATTAATTAGGGCTGTCAAGAACTTATCAATCAGAGAGCATGTTTTTTTTTAACAGTCTTTTAGAATATTTTTTACAGAATTTTTGTTTAATTTAATATTTATAAACCAAAGGCTGTAAGTATCTCAGCTCAGACGAGAGTTTCGACTCGTCTTTTCCAAGTTCCTCCACCATTTCTCTAGCTCTATTGTTAGCATATTCATGACCACAGTCCTTTCGTTCCACCATCTTGTCAAGTACCATCCGGAGCTGGGGCCTCGCTCCTCCATTTGAGGATTCCACAAGGTTCTTCATCACGTCGGGGGAGAAACCCTGGAATTGGAAATATACAATATTACAATTGTGTTTATGATTGACTGTGCACTTATGAGTATAGGTTTTATTGCAGATCCTCGAGTACTTTTAATATAGTCTTACGAGACTTAAGTAAAACAGAGGGGTTCATAAAGGACATAAGCTAGAATGTCACCCCCCACCCCCATCTTTCTGTGGGTGTCGTAATGGAATACCGGAAGGTGGGCAGCAGCACCTTCTAAGGAATTGTCATCATTAGCTGTAAGCTCCAAGACCTCTGCCAATCGTGGGGATTATGGAAACACACCCCCTTCTCATTGAAGAAGACATTTTTTAATGATGGACGCTTCGGTGAATGTTAACAAGCGTTTTGTTTATTGTCATAGTTTGTGAAGTAGGTGTTAGTAGTCGATTAGCAAAGACTTTACGAACGTAACGATTCAGTACCAAATTAAAAAGTCAAAGACTATAATATACTTATCAAAAAAGTAAACTAAACGTAAGTAATCTAAAAATATTAATAAATCTATATTATGTTCGATAAGTGGATCTGTTTGGTGCTTCTACATTTTTGAGTGGATTTTAGTGAAACATGGTACATTTGGTTTTTCGGGCCTGAATCAGAAGGTACTATGGAAGATCAATTTTATATTTCATACAAAATAGAAAGCACCATTTTACCAATTGGTAACTTCAGCGAGAGTCCATCTTGGCATTTCTTTCATATGTTCTGCATTACAGCAGGACGTGTCTCTAAACTACTATGTTTAAACGTGAGAGGCACTGTGAGATGTTACAGTAGTTTACAGAGAATTACTGAGCAAACGAGACGTTAGTTCGTCTCGAAATGACGAGCAGTGCAGTGTCAAGGAGTACGATAAAGACCAAAGGAAAAAAGATACATAGCCTACTTGGCACCCTCGAGACCTCTAGAGTTGCGTGGTATAGTGATCACGTCCCACCAGGTGAGCCGCCTGCTCGTTTACCCTCCTATCCCAGAAAAACAAGGACGGTGAAAACATACATAACCTTTTGTCGAAAACATTGTGACCGACAATATTGGACGTTAAAACTCATTTTCTAAATATACCTACAAAAGTTATTAGTCGTTCTAAATGAGACGAGACCCAAATCGGGGTTATTGGAATTTATTGGGGAAAATGTTCCGATATTATGTCGTTATTCTTTTTAGGAATTTATTCGCGAAGGTGGCTGATGTAAATGGTATGTGATAAAGCGCATAATAAAAACTGACAGATTCAAATGAGTTTCCAATTCGAAGATGAATGGCCACATATATCTGATATGTAGAAATATTTCTTTATGAGGTAAAAAGAACCGAATTAACAAAAAAAATTCGAAGGTTTAATGGCTTATTAGATATTATGATTAACAAATTCTTTATTTTGAAGCGCTTGTAGCGAAGTTTGATTAGCCAGTCTGAATCTATCAGCAAAGTAAAGCAACGTCCGCCGCGGTCATGAGTTGGATGGGTGACCGCTGGTGACATTACTACTGAGCGTTTCCGTGCTTCGAAGGGCACGTTAAGCCGTCGACCCCAGTTGTTGTCTTAGGATAGCAGTCGTTACAGCATGGTGGTAGGGCACTTTGCAAATGCCCGCCTGGCTATAGCTACTACCCTCAACTTGAAAATCTGTCGCCAAGCACCTAACGGTATGTTTCGGCAGCTGTCCTTGAGAGCCAGTAATTCTAGTTTAGCCTGAACAATATTGTCGACCACATCATCACTTACCATCAGATGAAATATTAGTCGAAAGATAACCTATCAGACATAAAAATTAGGCAAAAAGTTCGTAACAAAAATTCATAAAATAGGATTACAAAATCCAATGAAATATTACACTACAGAATTGGCAATATATGATAAGGGCGGGAAAATATGTTGTAATCAGAATGTATGGACTTAACTTGTATTTGTGTGTGTATATTGTGTCTGTGTGTATTATGTGTGAGAGGGTGTATGTGAAGTGATTATTTCAATACTATACCGAGAACTCTTCAGCATCTTGATATGTTAATGACTGAACCCAGTCGATACACTTTGTTTTGCATTTATGTAAGGTGAGGGTTTAATTTTTTAAGCCCGCTACTCCTGTCCGTTTCTTTTCAAGGTAACAGACCTTATCATATCAGCGTTTGGTATAGATGAGGTTCGGATCAAATGGTAATGAGAATGTGTCCTCAAAACCGTATGCAGGATAAAGAAATGTTAAAACTTAGGACTTTATACAGTGAGTTCAGCAGTAAGGAACTGCAGGGGGTTTTCGGACAGAAGTTTGAGTACACACCCTTCCTAATCTTTAAATGTAAAATTACGTGTCATGTTGTTTGTCCGCGATGGACTCCTAAACCACTTTTCAACAAACCGATTTTAAATTTGATTTGCACACCGTGTGCAATTAGAGCCATATTGAAAGATAGGATAGCTTACATCTCAATTTATAGTCGTAATTACCCGTGCGAAGCCGGGGCGGGCCACTAGTAATAATACATAAAGTAACATTCCAGTGCCTTCTTACTTAGTTATAGAATAAGTTATTAAACAAAAGATTGCACAAAAGTATAGTAAGTTGTCTCTAAGTATTGAAAGTTACTATATTTCTGAGGTTTTTAAAAACATTAATCAATTTCCGGCTGTAGCCACCATATATGGGGATTTGATGGTTCCATACCTTAGCATTGTCTATGGACACACTCAAATACTTGATGGACATAGAACATTAGTTTTACGACCTTATCCAAAACCTAAGCATGCAGATATTTCACAAAATAACATTAAGTTTTTCTAGTACCTCCACAGAACTTAAAAGTGTCAGACAGTCACTTTTAAGTTCTGTGTATCGTAGTAAAAGACAATGCTCAGAGCGCCTGCCGCGGCAACATTGGACCGCGCCGTGCTCCCTTTGAATAGAGTTTTGAATATTTACATCGAGGAAAGTAAAACAATATAAAACAAATTGAAATGATAAATCATAGGCACAAGAGTCTTTTAATTCGTGCAGCAAAACAAAATAAACATTCGACAACAAAATTGTTAGGTCTAACAAAAGTGAACTCTAAGAGGTTGTTAGCATTTTTCCAATAATCTTGTGTATTAAAATGAAACATATATTATATTACAAATAAAATACATCCAGTTTAACCTTGTTACCGAAATACAGGTGTACCGCCTTTATTTATAGCAATAAAGCTGTAGGCGGGGAGCTAAAGTGCTTTATGTGATTGTAAAACTTTTATCACTTCAAGCCGAAGGCATACCTACGTACCCATATGTAACGAGGAGAGGTTTATTGTCTTGAATGGTAGTGGTTTTGATTCTCGGAGTATATGGAGCGAGTTTTTAAATAAAAGCTTCTAACAATAAAATAACATATTGTCACGTATTAAGAGTACGTAGCCCAAGCACGAACAATTCGATAGTCCGTAACGTAAAAGTATCGAGTTACAGTACGTTTACGCAGGAGGTAAATAAAATGTATTGTACCTTCTTTCTAAGAGCTAATGATTCATTCCAAAAGAGGTTTGAATTCTTTTTCAGCTTTTACAAAAGTCCTCTATGATTGATATTCATCAATTTTCGTGTTTTATTTCTTCGAGCTTACATAAAACACATTCTACGTGACGAAACGTTCGCGTTAAAATCTCGACACGTTAGATGTCAAAACCTTTCAATCTGCCAAAATTTAGTTCCTCTTACGCACTGTAGGGGCGCTGATCAAATCCTATACAAAATGTTGACATTTCGATACGTTAGCGAAACGGTTACTTTTCACAAGTTATTCGTGCTAGGGCTACAGTTCACAGAGCGCGTTTTAAATACCAAGTGATCAAACTCGGTGAAACTTTGCATGTTTGTTATTGAGCTTAATATCTATGTCAGGTTTGCCAGATTTCCGTAAAGTTAAGTATTTTCAAAAATAATTCGATAAATCGTTTTGTATGGGAATTGTTATTTTGACATTAAGGGATACATTCAGTACTATCATTCATCTATATTTTTTCAGTACTAATATTATAAATGTGAAAGTAACTCTGTCTGTCTGTTATGCTTTCACGCCAAAACTACTGGACCGATTTGAATGAAATTTGGTATGGAAATAGTTTGAGACCCGGGAAAAAATATAGGATAGTTTTATCCAACTGCGCAAAAAGAGGTTAATGTTTTTGCGCGATAACCGACATACGCGCGGGCAGAACCGCGCCCGGAAAGCTAGTAAATAATAAATCGAAAACTGGCAAACCAGAAGCATAGATATTAGGCTCAACAATATGTGTACAAAATTTCAATGAGTTTGAACATTTGGTATTTAAAATATGAAGAAAATACGTTTGTATGGAAAACGCTGAGTGAACTTTACTCTGTCAGCAGTGTTGCCTAAAGATAAGCTTCTATACTATTTTTAACCGACTTCCAAAAAGGCGTAGGTTTTCAATTCGTCTGTTTTTTTAATTTTTTAATGTTTATTACTTCAGAGCTCTTGACTGGGTGAACCGATTTTGAAAATTGTTGTTTTTGTTTGAAAGCTGATGCTTGTCATTTGGTCACGTTTTAAATTTTATCAAAATTGGTTCAGCCGTTTTTGAGCTACACTCCAATAACTGAAAAATATTCATCTTTACGATTTAGTCGTTGACAATGAATGGAAATCGATCCAGTAAGTAAAAAGGGTCACTAAAAAGAGTGAAAAAAAAATTACCAATGAATGGAACCGACTTCAACACCCAAAAGTGTGAAATAAGGTATATTATAGGTACATTTGAACTGTCATGGTACCGACTTCAACAAGTTATTTCACATTTTGGGTGTTGAAGTCGGTTCCATTTTTTGGTAATTTTTTTTGTATGATACAAACGAGGAAGTAAGTAAAGTTTGTGAGTACGTGTTAGTTGTCCTAACCTGACCAGGTGGTACAGCTATTAGCAAGATTCCGTGTTGGTGGGGTACCACCAGAGTCTCAATTATTCTGCCTCAAAACAGGAGTGTGCAAATACTACTGTGTTTATCAACGCCACTGTAGCAATCAGAGTTACTGGCTGAACTAGATATGATAGAACGAATTTTTTGAAGTGACGAGCACAGTTCAATGTTATACAGATACGCGACGGTGACACTGCAACTGTAATAGACAGGCGTGACGCTTACCATCAGTCTGGGGAACCGTCTCGTCAGTTCATCAAATAAATTCACGCAATCCATTAAATATGTAATCACCATACCAATATCAATTAATAAAGTAGTTTATGCAACTGTCATATAATAGAGGGTATTAAAAAATGAGTGTAGTTTTTTGAAACGAGCCACAGGCGAGTGTCAAAATATGATTACACGAGTGTTTTAACACCTAATTATATGCATTGTACTTTAATAATAAAAAAAATGTTTTAAAGCATTGTTTTGTTAGGAGAATAATTTTCTTAAAGAAGTATGTAAATAAAATATGCCAATAAAAGTCTGTATTTCATTTCATAATTAGAATATTACCGAATGAGATTATATAAATACATTTACAAAATAAGCTGGTCACTGCGAACTGGTAGTGAGCTGGAGCATTTAGACTGCCTGTGAGATAATTATGTTTTACATGCACATAAAGGATACGTTTCTTTTCTGTAAGAACTATATATTTAGGATTTATTTACTATTATTCAAAAAACTTTTACATTTAACAAATTTTAAACCGACTGAATCAATCATTTACTTTACGAACAAAATGTATAAAATGTACGATTCCAATAGCAAACTAAAAAAAAGCACAGTCTTATGTACCGCCACTAGATGGAGCTAACCATTGTTAAAACAGGCAATCGTTTTGATTTCAATACATTATAGACATGGCGAAGGAATGATGTTATAGTTCGCATTGAAAATTACGAAATTTAATAATTCATAATAATTTCTGTAGAAGATAGTATTATTAACTATCTTCTGATTGATACTAACAATTAAATTCATCCATATGCCATATACTTGTACAGTATATATATACAGATTAATACATTCGTACTACGATTGTACGAATTTCGTAGTATTTCGTTAGGCAAAGAGGCATACCGCTGCGCCGGTAAAAAAATCAAGTCACCTGATGGTAGAGATGGGTCGTCGACGCATTTAACGTAGACGAAACTAGACCGTCCATTTTCTTCCGTGGACTAGTCGATCGACTAGTTAAATTCATCGACTAGTTGATTTATACCGACGGCGTTTTCTTTATGGACGATTAGTCGACTCGATCCGTTACGTACGACTATTCAACTAGACTAGACGCATTAGTAGTAGTAATGAATGAGTATTCTAGTTAAATGTAATTTGTATCGTAGTTTTATATGTTACGTATCACAAGCATATTATTGAAAAGTTTGACCTTCCCTACATACTCTTTCCAGGCTATAAGGACTGGCTGAATAGAATTTATAATAGTCGATTATTTCGAACTTTTTAAAATAGGGATATTTAGGCGTATTTAGAAGATCAACTGATTCTATTTACAATCATTGTTTTTTTTAATGTGTTTTATGTACAATATTTACGACGGTAATGACGTAAAAATAGATATATGCTTCCGTTTTAGATGGCTTTTTAAATTTGCCGCAGTAGATTTATACGCCAATTTTTCATACATATATTTAGCATTGCAAATCGTCTTTCCACTAGATATGTCCTTTTCAAAGTGATGCCATAATTCACTTAAATTTCGTCCTGCCATTTTACTGTTTCCTACACTAAAAAGTTCACTTAGGTATATCACCTATCTACTTATTAAAATCAACCATAATGTTTTGAAAGTTTTTTAAACTATTTACATATAATTTACACTATTCACAATAATAAAATACTCGTATGTAACAAAATTTGATTTTTTTGATTTCAAAATTTGATTCATTTAATCAAAATTTGATTAAATGAATCAAATTTTGAAACTATAGTACGTAATTTGGTTAAACACGAAATAAGAAAGTTTCTAATAAGTGCATCGTTCGCGTTTCGACTGTAGTCAAGGCGCCGCGCGGCCGGTCTACGTCTATGACGGAGGATCAACACAACACGCTCAATGTTATTATCAACTCAGAGCTCCTACTTTTAAAGTTCAATTTTGTCTGCATGGACGGTTCAACGATTTCAACGCGTTAAAATGACCGTCTATGCAGACAAAATTGAACTTTAAATGTAGGATCTCTGAGTTGATAATAACATTGAGCGTGTTGTGTAACGGACCAATGAATGAATATATTAACCGACTGTGTTCACGAGTCGTCGTCGCGTTGACAGTCGCTATGAATTTTGTATAGACTACAATTTAGCCGTCCTGCCGTCTACAGATTCTACTAGTCCATTCATCGTCGATGAACTGTCCGTTCGTCTATTGTACGTCGACGGTCGAATTAACTAGTTCGTTCATTCAACGCTCTTCTCTACCTGATGGTAAGTGATGATGTGGTCGAAGATGTTGTTCGGGCTAACCTAGAACCAGAAACACCGTTAGGTGATTGTGTTAAAATAAACGGCAACAAATCTCCTTAGAAGATTTTAGTTTTAAGGTTTGTTACTAGTGTCATAGCTTTTTATACGAACTGTCGTGTCAAACATCTAAAATAAATGTTTTCCCTTTTCTCAAATAATATCCTTGTATTATTATAAATCCACCCAGAAACTATCTGGTTATGGGCTCAGAACGCTCTAGCTGATTTTGCAGGGTGATATTATAGTAAAAGGTCGGCGGTAAAGTCGAAAGTAAAAAAAGGGAGACGGCGGCGGTATCAGTCGTTCGGTTGTTTTTGCGGTAAAGCATATTCAATTATAAAATGGACAGCATAGATTCAGTAACGAAGTTGGAGGGCAATTCCAACTGGGGGAGTTGGAAATTCAGACTACGGGTGCTACTAAAGGCGGCGGATGTATATGACGTGGTTGATGACTCTGTACCACGACCTACTGATGATGACAAGGAAAGCATCAAAAGATGGAGTTCCAAGGACGCCAAAGCACAAGGTATCATTGTATCGAGGTTATCTGACAAAGTAATAAATCAAGTCATTAGTTGCGAAACAGCATCAGAGATATGGATGAAGCTACATACTATTTTTGAACAAAAAGGTGAACTGTCTGTTCATCTTATACAGCAACAATTTTTCTCTCTTCAATATAAACCAACAGAAACCGTGTCCGAGTTTTTAAGTAGAGTTGAGGAAATTTTGGTTCGACTGAAATCATTGAATTCTGCAGTTCCGGAGAGTATGGCGATAACAAAAATTACTTCTAGCCTCCCGGTTCAGTATCAGCATTTCGTTTCTGCGTGGGAATCAGTACCAATTGAAAACCGTACCATAAGTGAATTGTCATCGCGTCTACTGGTTGAGGAGCAGCGCTATCTTGCTCGTAATTGCAATATTGACAACTCTGGTTCAGCTCTAGCAGCAATTAATAAAAATAGGAAGTGTTTTAAGTGTGGCAAACCGGGCCATTTTAAAAAAGACTGTAACACTAGTTTAACTTGTACATACTGTAAAAAATCAGGTCATGTTGTAAAAAATTGTTGGTTTAAGAGAAATAATAAGTCAGTATCAACAAGTAGTAGCTCAGCAAGCAATGCTTTTAGTGTCTCTGTGCTGTCAGCATTAAATGCTAATATACATAATGTTTCAAAAACTGAGTGGGTGATGGATAGTGGTGCCACAGAGCATATGTGTCACTCACAAGGTATGTTTAAAAACTATAGGTCCTATAAAAAGGAAATCTTAATAGGTGATGGTTCAGTCATCGAGGCCATAGGTATAGGAGAGGTAAAGTTACTTGCATACAACGGAAAACACTGGATTAGTACTACCTTGTACAATGTGTTACACGTTCCAAGCATACAGGTAAATTTGTTTTCAGTTAGCTCAGCAACAGATAAAGGATATGTTTTAAAATTGAACAGCAACTTCTGTGAATTCGTAAAAGAAGGCTGCGAACAGGTGGGTGCTATTGCTCTGAGAAGGGATAATTTGTACATTATGCAGTTCAAGTATGAAGATGGCAATGCATTAGTGGGTAAGCTTGTAAATAATTTGGAGGAATGGCATAATAAAATGTGTCATTTAAATATTGAGCAGGTGAAGGTTATATTAAAAAGAAGCAATATTGATTTTAAAAGTAGTGACAGCAGTGAAAGTTTAACTTGTGTTCCATGTGTTAAAGGTAAGTTGCACAAACAGCCATTTAATTTGAGTTTAAATAAAACTGAAAAGCCTGGTCAGTTATTCCATCTCGATTTATGTGGACCGATGGAAAAAACTTCTTTAGGTGGAGCAAGGTTTTATTTACTCATCAAGGATGATTTTTCCAAGTTTAACACGGTCTACTTTCTTAAAAACAAATCTGAAACTGTCGGCAAGGTTAGAGGTTTTTTGCAATACGTCACAAAGAATTTAGGTTATAAAGTAAAGTTCATCCGATCAGATGGGGGGACAGAATTTGTTAATAGAGAAATGAAAGCCCTCACTGACGAAATGGGAATAGTCCATCAGACCAGCGTAGCATATACGCCGGAACAAAACGGTCGTGCGGAACGCGAGATTCGTACGATTAATGAAGCGGCTAGGTCTATGTTAATATCTGCAAATTTAGATAAAATTCTATGGGCTGAAGCAGTTAATTCTGCAGTTTACGTTTTAAATAGGACGGGTTCAAGCAGAACCAAAGATAAGACACCATTTGAAGTATGGTTCGAAAAAGAATTATTTGACGTTACCCAGTTAAAGATATTTGGTTCACGTGTTGTCGTTCATGTTCCTGGTCAAAAAAGAAAGAAGTGGGATAGTAAAGCTGAGGAAGGATATTTTGTGGGATATGGTGATAATACAAAAGGTTTCAGAATTTATTTTCCACATAAAAATGACGTACTGATTAAGAGGGAAGTTGTTTTTATATTGTTTAATTGTTTAACTGTTTGGTATTGTAAAAAACAGGCTTCTGTTTCATTATCATCTACAGAATCTGAATATGTAGCTTTAAGTTGTGCAATATGTGAAGCATTGTGGCTCAAGAATATTATGATAGATTTTGATGTTTCTAATTGTAAAATTTTATTATTTGAGGATAATCAATCAGTTATAAATATTTGTCAGAATAATGAAAATAACAAACGTCTGAAACATCTTGATATCAGATATCATTTCATAGTTGAAAAGGTTGCCAGCAAAGAAATAATTCTGAAATATGTTAAGTCAAGTGATAATATTGCTGATATGTTAACAAAGCCTTTGGGCAAAATATTGTTTGTTAAGTTTAGGAACTACATACTCAAAAATGTTTTATTTTAAGTTGCCATTTAGGTTTTAAAGAAATGTTGACTGTAAACATAGAGTTGGTAGTTAAACGAAGTTATTTCTAACATTTCTTAAGTTTGAATGATTATTTTTGAAGAAGTCAATGTTTTAGTTAAGTTTATTAGACTCTAGTTATTGAGATTAGGTTCAAGTTATTAAGATTAGGCCTAAATGCTCTATGTGTCAACTAATCATAAAATGTGAGGTAAGATATTTGTTGAAGGGGGGTGTTAAAATAAACGGCAACAAATCTCCTTAGAAGATTTTAGTTTTAAGGTTTGTTACTAGTGTCATAGCTTTTTATACGAACTGTCGTGTCAAACATCTAAAATAAATGTCTTCCCTTTTCTCAAATAATATCCTTGTATTATTATAAATCCACCCAGAAACTATCTGATTGGCGGCAGATTTTCATGTAAAATTAAAAGTTATGCCGAGATGTTTTCCCACACCGAACAGCTTTAAAATTTAGTTTTCATTAAATCTCCAGTGCCTGTCCGACCCTAGTCAAATCCTACCACCATATAGACTATTCAATCCAAATTAAACGTTTACTGGTTTTAGTAGACAAATTCATCGGAATTATGTGTGTGACAAACTAATATACCTTATTGAGACAAATCGATTTTGTTGGCAACACCTGGGGATTGCAAATTGGTAATTGAGATGGATGAGAGTAGGTAATTAATAGTTATTTGTTCAACATGTGAGCAGTTGTTTTTATGGTGCGAACGCCGACTTATCCTGAGCTAGTGAAATATTTAGGTACGTAATAGATACATACTGAGCACAGTGAGGACCTGAAAGGCATGAGACCTATAAAAATTTGCTCTCATGTGAAATATAAAACTTTCCACCTCCGCCAGCGATAAATATGGTTAGGTACGCACCATTTTTTTTATTTACTTCTTCTTTTCAAGATTCTTAGAATATAATTTTTTTATGCCTGTTAGGTTGTTAGCCTTTGAGCACTATCTAACCTGATGGTAAGTGATGCTGTGATCGAAGATGTTGTTCATGCTAAACTAGAATTACTGGCTCTCAAGGACAGCTGCCGGAACACACCGTTAGGTGCTTGGCGACAGATTTTCTACTTGAGGGTGGTAGCTAGCCAGGCGGGCATTCGCAAAATGCCCTACTACCATGCTATAGTGACTGCTATCTTAAGACGACAACCGGGACCGACGGCTTAACGTGCCCACCGAAGCACGGCAGCGCTCAGTAGTGATGTCACCAGCGGTCACCCATCCGATTCATGACCAAGGCGGACGTTGCCTAACTTTGCTGATCGGTTCAGAATGGCTAAGCAAACTTCGCAACAAGCGCTTCAAAAAACTTATTCCTAGTTAATATTAAGAACGTGTTAAAAACTGCGATCGAAGTAGTCTATCATTGATCTGCAGACGAAGCAATCTCAAGTTCTTGTGAATGACAAGAAATCACCTGCGTCAGGTTTTCCCGTACACTCTCATTCATAAGAGCTGTTCCTAGCTGCACAAAGTTTTGCGTTTCAGTGACGCACTAGTGTTGGTTGATTATTTCTCGAACCAGTTGACACAAATTTGTCCACTAAACATCGATTCGACTCAGGAGGACAGTTGTGTCGTGAATAAAATGGCGTTATACGAGGAACGTTTCTCAAAGGGGCAATGATTTATATGATCAAATTTGATAATTTGCACTAATTCAAAGTGGTTACTTCCATAAATATTTACCATACGATTCCCAAAAAATTTTACTAAGTTTGATACCGATTGAAAGAAGTTATGATGTACATTAATCTAAGTAATATAAAGATATTTCTTACACTAGAATCCGAAAGCCTCTGCCTCTTCGCGTCCCGGCTCAATAGATCATACAGCAACAGCAGCCTCAGGTTCGAAGACGAAAGCTTGGCCTTCGACATGACAGGCTGAGGGCCAGACCTCTCCCAAACATCCACCACCCTCTCATCATGAGGATCTTTTGCCATCTTGATCATATTCTTTACATCATCAGAGAGATATTGAAGACTTTCATCACTGATATCATCAAGAAGAAATCCATCAGACCGACTTGAGATTTTCACGTCAAAGTGCGGAGGCAGCAGTGGCAGAGCGTTTGGACTGGGCTCTACCAAAGGTTCGACTTCTTCTTCTTGTATTGACAGTAAATGATCATCAGATCTAGTCTCCTGAGGGCTCAGGACCGTGTATTGAGAGTTGTACATTGGGAGGAGAAAGTTTTTCGATTCGTAGCGCTTGAAAAAAGGCTTGGGTGGTGAAAATGGTGCGTAGAGGCCTGGCTTATGGAATGGTGTAGTCTGGTCTGGCCTGCAAGAAGAGAAGTAAGTTTTGATAACTGTGAAATAATGTTCAAAAGTATATCGTTGGACTAAAACAACTGTTAGACACACTGAAGAAGCTGGTTTTTTTTGTAGAAATTCCTAATGGCACGGGAACTTTACTTTAGGATACGTGTTTGCTTGTATGCTAGCCGGTTATCTAAACGTGTATGTTCTTATCAGTGTCAAGAGCTGCTTTGTCAGAACCGTAGCAAAAATGAATGTGGACACCGAGTAATACATGTACTGGGTAGATTAGATTAATAATCTTATTTTGCATGGTTGAAAGATATCTGACGAGACACATTCTGTGCTTCCAGGTGTAGGAATCGGAGCAGTCTTATCAGCACTAAGCAGAGAGTTTCTGTAGCCTTTGAGCCTCAAATTTTAAAGACTACCTTTACCTCTTTTATGTGCATAATGGTACTCTGGACTTGTGACTACAAGTCCAGAGTACCATGTCGGTTGAGGGTAGGTAAGGGGTTTCTGACCAATGTCATAAAGAATCGGGAGATGAATAACTTGTGCCAACAATCTATTCAAAATGGCCACCATAATAAACTTCGACTTCACTGAAACTTGGTCTGAATACCGGATTTCTCTGAAAAGTTTAATATTTACAAATAAATACATACTGTCGTTTAGTGCTTTTATGCAATCCTTAAACTAATTTATATTTACATTTCGTATTATTTACAGTTCGTAGATAAAAAAAAAACTAGTTACCCATATGAAACTGTGTCCTGACAATTTTGTGAACAAAGTCAATTGCTGAAATTGCTGACAATAAATTGTGTTAGTAGATATATTTACATACCTACCATTAAACATTGGGTGAAACATAACGAATATTAATGAAAGGCTTAATGAGTTTAGGAACCAGAGTGCATACTAAAGTTACCCTTCTTTTTTTTTATTCTTGATAGTTTAGCCTTTGACCACAATCTCACCTGATGGCAAGTGATGATGTGGTCGAATGTGCAGGCTTAACCTAGAATTACTGGCTCTCAAGGACAGCTGCCGGAACACACCGTTAGGTGCTTGGCGACATATTTTTTACTTGAGGGTGGTCGCTAGCCAGACGGGCATACGCAAAATACCCTACCACCAAGCGGTGAAACTCAAGCCCGCGGCGGGATTCGAACCATGGACCTGCTGCGAGGCAGTCCATATCCAATGCCACTGAACCATCACTGCTTCTTTTTTACTCATTACTGGTAATCCATTTTGTTAACCTTTCCTTAATACCGAATAAATACCGAAATCCACCCACAAGCCATCACCAAATTATTGCTATTATCTAGGAATTTTCATAACTACTTAACTCTCCTTATATTCATTTAACAGTTCCTTACCCAGAGGGCAAAACGAAACTCCGGTAAGGAGATTCCGCCATCAGTTTGTCCGTCCGTATGTTTATCACGGGTCTCTAAACATTTAGGGTACCAAAGTGGACCCCAAGATGTATATTTATTGGACTAGAGATTCAATCAAATATTTTTTCAGCGGGCTCCATTAGATCGGGAGAAGGATGAAAAACAAAGCTATTTTGCAATATAGCATGTGTAGTGTTATCGTCTTGATCTTATCGAGTATAGTATAAATACTATTTAAAACATGTTATGTATAAAAAAAGCTGTCAAAATTGTCAACTTTAGACCATTTTTTTATTATGTACCATATCCTGTTTTAACCAATAAATACTTTTTTACTTTAATAATCTTCCGAAAGATACTGTGATCAAAACCAAAACACTTTTTTTTATTTTACGGGTTCTTACAATGCGGAACACTAAGAATATAACACTTAAATTTATAAAACTATCTTCTTAAATATAAGTGTTATAAGTACTACCCTGCTGACACCACAATAGCATATTTACAGCACAATCTACAGTTCCAACCTTAATCAAAATGGAAAATTTACCCGTGGCCTTCCTAATACCTGAATTCATAAAAGTAGGCATCATAGTCATACTTCCAGGTTGTTCTCAAAAGACATGTAAGGCTGTGATTCGCGGAGTAGTTGACGAGGTGGGCTTTGTTGTGGAAGAGTTGGGAGTTTTTTCGAAGAACAAGACGCTGTTTTCCACGAGCTGGTAGTTTTCCTTGCATTAGACGTAATGTGAAGGCTTGACTTTCAATAGTCACGAGAACAGAGTGCTAAAATGCGCCTCTTTCGGGCGCTGATTAGAGTTGGCGACTAGGCTAGAGCGATAGGAGTTCGCGAGGGAACTGTTGACAAGACTTGTAGAAGAATATAGTCTATGGGGAGACGGAGTTGATTTAAAATTTGATCATCGGTAGTAATAGAAGTAACACCATTTAATCAGTATATGAAACCTAATCTTATTAAGAAGATCAGCGGCTAGGGGTAAAATACTCGGAGGTTGGGAATAGCGCTTCCTGTGAAACTGCCATCTGCCCCGAAACGTTTGCCACGCGTGAGAATTACAAACCCCCATTATGGGTGAGGTTATGTTCAGCAGTGGCGTCATCAATGCGAATGATAAATCACAGTACAGTATTTCAATTCCAAAATCACATGATAGTCATCAACGAAGCATCCGGAACAACGTTGGGAAAGAAAATTACCACCTAAAAAATATAACCACAATGGCTTCAATAATCCACGTCCTCTCAAAAAGCATATATACAGCACAACCTTTTGGTAGTATGTGAACCCATCCACCAGACGTTAGTGGTTGGCTTGAAGCCAGGCCAGCCGGTTGTGACGTACGGCCGCGAGGTGGTCGTCGATGTGGTTGGCCGCGTGGTCGCTTGGGGAGTGGTCGCTCGGGGAGTCGATGGTGTGACGTCATCGCGTGTCTCGAAGGACATCTGGTCGGTGAGGTGGGCGATGATCTGCATGGCGACTGGGAGGTAAGAGTCGGAGAGCTGGACTTGCTGCTTCGCTGAGTGGACCTGAAAGATTTGAAACGATTATTAATACATTTTTGGAGAACAATAATAGTTCCCACAGTCATCAGACACAGTACCCCACTCACAACGACGTTTGTGGTGCCATGCTTATTGGTCACATGTTCACCGTAGTCACCTATAATTTTTGATTAAATAGTATATTTGTTGTAAACATAAACGCACATGGCTTGAGTAATTAATGTGTGAAATGTCAAGCGCGCGTCTGATATTCTGGTAAAGAGAGATTTTTGATATAAAGAGACTAAAATCAGATCTTTTTGACTTATTGAGGCACAACTACACCCAACTTCGTATGATATGAGTGCACGAGTGATAGTAGTTTTATTTCTTAATTTCAAGGACTGCTGCCGGAACACACTGTTAGGTCCTTGAGGAGTGTAGTAGCTAGCAAGGCAACCAAAATGCCCTTCCACCTTGCGGTGAGGCTCAAGCTGGCAAGATTTAACCGGACTTAATCACGATAAAATCGTGTATATTATTAATTTCAACGTTTCGACCAAGTACTGTGACCGTCATGTGTAAAAGTCGCAGAACGTCTTAAAGCTACTGATCACATAATATGCGTCTGACATGCTTATATAGTTTTTGGTACAGAAACTATAGTCAGTAATTTTTTTCTTATTAATGTGGTAGCAACTCCCTCATCGATGCGAGTGGTGGAATTCTGCTCATTGGTCACATTTTCTCTTAAGTCACCTATTATTATTTATATACCCATAATATATGTACTCATAAGTATCGTCTATACATTATATATAACACTAGCGGCCCGCCCCGGCTTCGCACGGGTAATTACGAGAGTAAATTGAGATGTTAGCTATCCTATCTTTCAATTTAGATCAAATTGCACATGGTGTACATATAATTTTTTTTTTTTTATGCCTGATAGGTTAGCCTTTGACCACTATCTCACCTGATGGTAAGTGATGATGTGGTCGAGGATGTTGTTCAGGCTAACCTAGAGTTACTGGCTCTCAAGGACAGCTGCCGGAACACACCGTTATGTGCTTGGCGACAGATTTTCAACTTGGTAGCCAGCCAATTCAGTAGTTTAAGAGTCCATCGCGGACAAACAATGTGGCACGTAATTTTTATATATAGGTATAAGGATTTGGAGTATGTTGGAGTATTGATGAGACGTAAGGGCATATGTGTATCATATTCCTACTTATTTTTTTTGATAAAGAAAATATAATGAGATCTCTTTGACATATTCATTAAAGGATGTGTCTTCATACTGATTTCCACAGAAACGTAGTTTCGAAATATTTTATATACAAAACTGGCAAAACAGAATAAAAGATATTAGACTATACATGAATGAACAATTTTAACGAGTATGAACACTCAGTATTTAAATTTTTAAAATAAAACAAAACTACGTTTTATCGAAAGAGGTACGACACTAAGTAATTAACCAAAGTAAATTATGTTCCGGGTCATGATATCTACAGTATTAAACGAAAACTTACTAATGACAAAATCATTTCGTCATCTAGCCCAAAAATGTGGGTGGCCCTAATGACTATATTGGCCCGCATCGATGTAGATTACTTATAGGTAGGTATGTATGCATAGCGGGTATAAAATACAATTTTAGTACATGACAAGGAGACCCAACTAATTAAGTACCTAAATTTTTTTATCAAAATATTTTTGCATGTTGGTAAGGTATTTCGGGAATGCCCGCCTTGAGAGCCACCACCTTCACGTAGAAAATCTATCACCAAGCACCTAAGCCGCATCAGAGAGATCAGGGCTTTGCGTTGCTGTGCGATAGAAAGAGAGACGTAGGTGAATATAAATATTAGGGACTCCGTGCAATGCAAGCTGAAATACACATTACAGCTTCGTAGCTAGTCGCTTATTGGAATATCTTTGCAGTGTGAATCTTCTGGTCTTTTTTATTCAGTGACAAAGATATGTGCACGACACCCGTACTCTTCGCATTATTTTGAGAATGGCTTAGTAATACTCCGTGAAAACCCAGCTGGAACGCAGCGATTTGCATTTGTTTGTATAAAGATGCCATAAGACGTTCATATGGCAGATTCAACGCAGGCACCCATGGTCTGCATTGCATTATGTTGGAAATCACTAATAGTATTAGTAGTTCATTACAAGTCCGGTTATGTATAGGATACTGCGTCCATCTCTAGGACGCCTCAGCCAAATACCAGCTTTGGACTCCATTGAAAGAGGTGCAAAACACCTCATTGGCTGCGATGCTTTGGTGAAGACCAGGCCGTGAACATCGTCGCAAAGTTGCCGGTCTTTCAGTATTCTACCGGATACATTTCGGAAAATGTGCAGTGGAGTTGCATAACTTAGTATCCTTTCTACTACCGGACTGCAAGTCGTACGGAAACACGGCATCCGTATATGGTTGACATTACACCTGTCCGCACAAACCGATTTGCGTCGTATATATTAATAAGAACTGCGAAGGAATGGAACACCCTCCCAGCGTCTTTGTTCCCCGAGAGCTATAATCTGGAGGTCTTCAAGTATAGAGTGAATACGTATGTACCTAATGCCCGTCTGCACAAAAATTAGACAGTTCCTAAGTCCATGTTAATCTCATTTATGGCGTTCGTATGGTCCGGTGTGGGCAAATGGAACATTGCCCATTGTGTTGCTCCAATCCTCATACTACAAGGCTGGTATTAATTTATTATTTTTATTTTCGTAAAGGCTCATGCTCTGCAGGTTATATTACAATATATCTTTTCAAATTCAAATTCAAATATATTTATTGCATGAACATGGGTGATAAAAAAGTTCTCCATTGTGACCATTCCGCAAAATTTTCCTGATAAGCTGACGTGACGTCGTAAATGGAAGCCGGAAGAGTTTTCAACGCGTTTCGATTCTACAAGAATCATCCTCAGGAGTTCTTAACTCTTCAAGCGCATGATTGAGAAATTATATAGTTAAAAGTATTTAACGGGACTTAAACGCGATAAAAATATGTATACTGTTTATTTACCTCGACGTGAAATTAAACATTGCATAGGTATTTATATATGTATTTCTGCAAAGTAACATCTGAATCTATTCATTATAATATTTTTTAAACTAAAAAAAAATTAGCATTACCTAATCCGTACCTTATTTATCAAAAAAGATTCAAGAAGACACCTACTCTTTGTAGCACTTATATCTATTATATCTAGAAATAAAAGATATAAATATCTACCAACCAAATTCATTTAAAAGTAAATCCATTTACAGTTATAAAGTAAAAGTAACCATACATTAGGTCTTAATTTACATATACACAACCTGTCACATAAGTAGTTTAGATATTAAATTAATTAAACAAAAATATACCCTATCCCCAAAACATATGACTCAAAATAAATTAAGCAGTGCGTAATTGCGACACGTAGAAAGTGAAATTGGCGAGACGAAAAAAATTGCAATTGTACGACAAGTGTGGCAAAGGAAAAGGTACTGAATTATTCATGGGGCTGATGAGGTGCGTCGTCAGAGGCGGCTTTAGCTCAAAGGAAGTAAGATGGAGTGCTCTCTGTCAACGCATTTTACGGTCTATAGGTTACTAATAGGCGAGCATATTAGTAGGGCAGTTTACGAAGGCCAGTAAACCTCAAGTAGAAAATATGCAGCCAAGCGCTCGTAGCGAAGTTCGCTTAGCCATTCTGAATCGATCAGCAAAGTTAAGCAACGTCCAACGCGGTCATGAGTTGGATGGGTGACCGCTGGTGACATTACTACTGAGCGCTTCCGTGCTTTGGATGGCCGTCGGTCCCGGTTGTTGTCTTAGGATGGCATTCGTTATAGCATGGTGGTAGGGCATTTCCAGCTAGCACGGCCCCACACGTTTGAGGGGTGGCCTTGGTGAGCCGGGTCGCCCCTTCACAGGCGCAGAGGCCCGATCGAGTTCGGGCCTACCGCTGGGACAAGATAGTGACTGCTAACGCGACCCTATCTTGCCCCACCTCGGTGGAGGACTGCTCACGGGGGGGGTTTAGTGGGTTCAAGTCCCACACATCCCCTTCCACCATCCCCATGGTGGAGAGGTAGTGCGAAGGCATTTCCCCCCCTCAAAAAAAAAAAAATAATGGTGGTAGGGCATTTTGCGAATGCCCGCCTTGCTAGCTATTACCCTCAAGTGGAAAATCTGTCGCCAAGCACCTAAGGTGTGTTCCGGCAGCTTTCCTTGAGAGCCAGTAACTCTAGGTTAGCCTGAACAACATCTTCGCTACCACATCATCACTTACCATCAGGTGAGATAGTGGTCAAAGGCTAACCTATAAAACATTAAAAAAATAAATAAATAAAGCGCTTGACCGTATGTTCCAGCAGCTGTTACTGAGAGCTAGTAATTCTAGATTGCCTAAACAACACCTGCAACCCCGTCATCACCTACCATTAGGTGAGACCGTGGTCAAACGGTATAGGTAATATTGTTGTATAGGCCATCTATACAACAATATTACCTATTTGCAAGTATCAGCATTGCTCGACGAACTGATAACCGATGGGGAAGAAAGGTTCTCGAGTGGGTACCACGTTACACTGGAAGACATAGAGTTGGTATGGACTGACGACATCGTAAAAATCGCGGGTAGCCAATGGTTACAAGTGGCTAATAGCCGTTCTTTGTGGCGTTCTTTGGGGGAGGCATTTGTTCAACAGTGGACGTCTTCCGGCTGATGATGATGATGATGATGATTTGCAAATCACAGCGCCTTTTCCTAGTTGATAGATGATGAACTACTAGCCAAGCTCAGCAATGAGCATACTTCAAAGAAGTTAAAAAAATCCTTACCAAAGTCATCAGCGTTATTTGTAAAACGATGGAGAACAGCATTGTATTTCTCTTCATTTTGGATATCTGCAAGAAAGAAAAGATATAAGTAATTACAGAAAATATTTTAGCTCTAGATCGTGCTCTCGATGAATCAAGATGATGCTTCGTGTAGAAGGGACATGCGTCGAAAATTCTTCCGGATAGGCTACGTAAATGGCGTTATAAGACGTCCCGTCAGATTAGCAGGACATTTAGGCGGAATTGTAAATAGGTATTTTTTTATAACTTACCTATTAGGAAACGGCTAGGACCCGCGTTATATTTACCGGAAATATTCCGACCAGTTTCACCAGTTTTTTTTTCAAATTGAAGGTTTTTATAATTAATTTAATTTTTATATGTACATAAATGTTTTTCTTATATATTCATTTAATACTTTCCTAATATATTTTAATAATTAGATGTGAATTCCGGCAATATAACGCCTGCGTTAGCCTGACTGTCGCGTAGGTTCAGTGGTGTTATGCGTCTATTTGGAACCTAGAGGTGCTTGGTTCAATCTCTTGGCGTGATAGTTATTGGATTTTTTGGTACATGGAAGGCTCGCTCTTTAGTACATACTTGTTCACTCATGAAGGCGCGCCAAATGTGCATTTACTAAGAAGTAGTAAATACCTATTTTGTTTGTACACTACCTCTAAGTGTGGATGTACATGCTAATGGTACACTTACAGTAAAACTATCATGTAAAATTAAATCATCTGTAGTAGTTGCAAATACTCTTGAAATATGGAGTGTAATTCGTGAGTGGTAAGGTTTGTGTATGGGTTATGCTAGATAATAAAGAACAATTATGGTGAAGCGTCAATGCCTTGTTTATGTAATAATTTTCTTTCTCATATATACTACTCCTATATCTTAGTTCTTAACCCTTTACTGCATGATTTTTCACTGTAGCGCGAAATAAATATATGTTGTGTAAAGAAATAAATAAATAAAGTATTTGAAGAAAATTCAATATAATCGCTAAAAATTTGGAAATTAGGATTTTCCTCTCTGAATCAAATATGGCACACTATGCAAAAATCACATATATTTTTTTATTTTAAATTGTGTAAAATTCTGTCTATAGTACCGTGTAATGAGATCTACCTGACAGTCTGGGCTTACAGCGCTGCCTGGACGGGCAAATGGTCCATTTGGTCCAGAAGTACGTCCTACGATGGTATAAATGCTTTTTCTCCCCTTATTCTCTTGAATATCATTTTCTAGACGGTCAGAGGAGTACCTTTCACGTTTCACACTAATGCTGGGCTTGTTGGAGATAAATATGAATCCTGTAGTATACCAAGAGTACGTCTAGTAGATCCAAACCCCCCATATGCCAATTATATATGTGGTTACAGTTTTGGGATATAGGGGACAGCTTCCTAAAATTGGGGATGATACTATTTAAACATCCATAAAACTTTTTAAGATCCATATCTAACACAACATAACAATGTACTTTTCAAAAAGAAGGTGTAATATCTTCTTTTTGAAAAGTCAAAAATCCCATATCAGTATGTTTGCATTATTCTAATGCATGATGTGCCAAATACAGACCAAGGGTAAAATGTGTATTTGTGCATGTTGGCACGAATTTGGACCACACCTAAATATATAATTTTATGTTAGTTGAACCACAAAAATAAAGAGTATCTTACATTTTCTTGATGAATCAATATATCTCCTATACAAAATGCATTTTTGCCCTACAGAACTGGAGCAATAACTATTTTTTCACTAATTTTCAAATCTCAGTCGGGCGGCATATCTGTCAAAGCTTGTTCGACTAACTTGAAACTAAGTTTTAATTACTAAATATGTGCAGAGATGGCGTGGATTGCACTTAGTATGGAAGCAGGATAGCGCCAATATGCTGCAGAACCCATCGTATCATCTGCTTTCTGAGTTTTAGCTCAACGCATCCCAGAGATGGCGTTAGCAGTGTCGTTTCGGTAGATATTTGACGTTATAATCTACCTTCAAAAAACCATACAAGGTCCTCGCAACGAATATTTTTGTATAGGAGGTAAAGTGTAGACATTCGATTCGTGTGTTCTTCGCTAAATAACCTACATCGCCGCTCTGTTTTAATTTTATTTATTTGGTTGAACACTTGAAGACGCATGAAATAAACTTTGATTTACACTCATTATTGTATGCACATCACAGTGCAGTGAGTGAAATATATTTCGGGCAAGACTTTATCCCAATTATTTGAGATTTGTGTGTCGCCGGCCGGTCACCATATAAGCCAAGAACGACGTCTGCTGTAAATCCCAATTTGAATGGTTTGTAGGCATAAACGAGAATTGCTTAAGGTACGTGGGCTATTTACTACTGCATTGTGAATGTATTGGTGTTTTTAGGGAGGTTCATCAATTTGCTCTATAGGTCAGCCATAAATTTTAGGCGCCATTGACCCCAACTAATTATACTGTACGCAAGTAGGTACACATCAGGTGTAGGCTATTTACACGCCTCACCGAATTATTTGTACCTATAGTAGAAAAGCCTACAATTCGCTGAAATTAAGACGAGAAGGAAGTGTAGAATTTTCATACAAAAAGAGAAAATGTTTCTGCCCCCCTAAACAATCACCGATTTTGATGATTTTTGGAGAGGTTACAGATATTATCAATATTGATGTTTGTAAGTTTTGCTTTTTATCATTATATCATAGGAATTTGAATTAATGGGTATTTAAATACCGAATTTTTCTCAAAAAATTTATCTCTAGTTTATGAATTGTTTATATGAAAAATAATGATAAATAAAGAAAAATGAAAACCTATAAACATCGTTTGTTCTGTCTGTTATAAAATAAGACCAATTTTTTTAGATTTGATTAATGTTTACTATAGGAGAAAAGTTTTCTCCCAGAACTCAAATTATGCGGAAATTCTAAATCAAAACTTGAAGAAGCTGCAATTGTCCTTATCGCACAATTCTGTTCGGGGGGCAGGGTAGCTGCACAGAATAAATCATAGTAGTTAGGTAGAGGTACTTGCATTAGTGATGTCTATATGCATTTTCGATATGTTGGATGGTGAGCGATGGGAAAAAATCGATGGTGTAGATATTTCGATTCTACGAATATTATTGTTTTCTGAATATTACATTTGAATTATCGAAACTAAGAAATATATATGACGTACGTAACCCAATATACAAATATAAAAACATGTTCACAGATCAGTTTTTACCTATTAATAAATTTCATATTTTTACCTATCCTTCAAAGTATACCTTTGTCGTGAAATCTTAGCTTCTAAAGCTTACATTATGACGAACATTGATTGAGCCGATGTTGTAGATATTATATAATGTAAATTAAATGTCACAGCACATTTTGTAGCAAATTTAGTAAAGTCTCTAAAGTAAGTAGGTATAGGATATTTGTTCTTCGATACACATAAAACATGTTTTTTTATAAAATGGATTCATCACACAATAAAAAACGAACAAAAATTAAACCGACTTCTATATAATAACTAGTCAAAGTCGGTACCATGACAGTTTGAAAAGTATGATCTCTATATTGTGGTCATGGTGACTTCGACAAATTATTTTTCATTTTTTAGGTTTCATTATAGGTATTATGTTAAAAAAAATGTTAGCCCTGCCACTTCGGGAACGATTTGTGTATTCCGGTCTGAAACCACAATCGGATCCCACACCGTTCATTTACAATATAAAATTGCAATTCAATACAAATATAAATACAATATAAATTTTTCGTTCCGGTCTGATCCCACTTACACATTGTTTCATGGCCCTGACTTGATAATAGTTACAGCTTGGGTACGTTATCAATAAAGGAAGAAATTTATGAAACTATGCTTAACACGACAACACACATTGGTACACATACCAATATAAGAATTCGCAAGTTACCAGGAGAGCAGAAGTTCATAGGAGTTTCATACTGTAAATCTTGTTACAGAAAAACATTTATAAAATTAATTATTAGCTTAAGTTGTGATTACAAATTATGAAACTCACGCAGAGAGCTCACTTAAATTATATTAACTTAAGTTCATCAGTAAATAATCAGTATATGTACATATATAAATGTGGCTCAATCGATGCTATTTACTGCTATTTTTCCTTAAAAAATACTTTGAGTTACTCCTATTTTTATTTTTAAATGTACTTACATAAGAATAAAAAAAACCGCTTTAAAACGATATCACTTTTTATTGTAAAAGTTCAACTAAGATATCGAAACTTACAATCAACATTAGGAAAATAACTATATACAAACAATATGGGTATATTTTTATAACCATTTACGCATGCTTAGCGAGAATATGAAAATAATGTTTGATGGAAAAAATATAATTAGGACTGGGATCGGATCCCACGATCACAGGTACCTGTAGTTGCAGGCTCGAATCTTGCCAGTAGCTAATGCTTTTTCCATCTAACAGTATAAAACCATATTATATATAAATTGGTCATACAGTTGGCTGTATATCCGCAGGTCATACCTATATAATTTTTAAGACCTTCAGCCAATTTACCTTAGAAGAAAGCATATAATTAACAAACAAGCAATTTTATGTAAAATTTGTAATAAAATATATAAACAGTATAGATATTATAGAGCATGCCATATAGTAGATTATATCTACGAAATATTATTTAAAGATGTCAATAGCTTCAACAAAAAACAATAAAACGAGTTTTCCTAAGAGTAACTATTCAGACTACAAAGTCAGACAATAAGTAATCAACAAAGTTAAAATATGCAAAACTTTTCCAAAAAAACCAACTGTGATTTTAGCTTTTTGCAGTTGATCTGTAACATGGTAAATTCATTTATTTCTTCAAATTATTTTGTGAAACTACGCTTAAGTGCCTGTTGAATTTTGTGCGAAGGAGTTGGGCCGCTTGCCTTCAGTTCCGTGGGAGAGCCTCAACTGCGTGAGGCTTTTAAAGGATGTCACGGCCCTGAAGAGCAGCATGAGCCAAGTTATGAGTAAGTTGGAGGCCTCTGAAAATACCATCAGTGAGCTGCGTGTTGAAGTGGTGTCATTGAAAAACATTATTTCAATAAGTAGGTCACCTGAGGTCACTAACATCAACGTAAATCGCGGTGGTGCAAAGAACGCGTCGTCGAGTTTCGAGTCAGCAAAATTCGACTCGCCGCCCGCTGTCGTCACCACACCGCCGACCGATGCACCGCGCCCCGCACCCCGCGCACCCACGATGCCGATTACGTCATGCGTCTCTGCATCCACGCCGGAACGCGCTTACGCCGCTATCGTTGCCAGACCTACCCCGGATCTAACTGAGGGAAGGAGGGAAAAATTGGGTCACTGCGACCCAGTTTGCATGGCTGTGCCTTTGCGCCTGCAGAACATCCAATGTGATAAAGACGGGTTCACAAAAGTATAGAGGAAAAAGAAGAAGAATACCTCTCAGAATAAGAGCGGTACTGCACCCACCGGCAATAACCATCTGCTGCGCCCAGAGTTGCCGTCAAGGCAGCTCTACGTTTCTCGCTTGCACTACACCACGCAAGTTGAAGACCTGGTGGAGTACATCGCGCTCAAAACCAACATGAAGCTGAGGGTTCAGCGATTGGAGTCTCGTCACAACGTGACCTTCAAATCTTTTGTGGTGATAGTGCCGACTCGCGAACTACAATCTTTCATGGAACCTGAATTTTGGCCGAAGGGTGTCAAGTTCCGGCCGCTCCTCGGTCGGATACCTGACGCCTCGCGCATCGCGTCAGCAGAGAAAACGTGATTATAAATAAACTTTTATGTATGTTAGTTTAAGGTATATATTTTATGGGCCCGTGTTATTTATAATGCTAAGTTGCCTGAAATAAATGATTTATTATTATTAAGTGATTATTGCCTTGTTTTATATTGATTAATAAGTAATATATTTAAGTTGGCATCTTTTTCTAAATATTTTAACAAAACTGGTATTTATTGTGGTGCATTTTAATAATGTTACTATTTAATTTAAAATGCCAGCATTCCATAAAATGTTCGGTGATGTTCCTTATATAGTACACAATATGTTTACATAACTTTAGTCTTCTAGCCATTGAGTCACCATGTAGTCGTTAAAGTCTTGTACTTCTGCAGTTTCTGGTAAGTCCTCGATACTATAACAGCAGTCTTCTCCAATGCGACCTTTTTCAAGGTACAGGTTTTTTATGCTTTCAATTTAGTATTGTTGATAAGTACTTCATATACGTTAGTAGCTTGTTAAGCGTAATAATTACAGCACGATTGTAAAAAGCAAATGATCACCTTCGTCTCTATTTTTTTTCTAAGGACCAACAAACAGTTTCACAGTATTTTCTTAATGTAAAAGTATTATTATTTATAATAATAATCGTGAGACCAACATCGTTTGTTCAGTTTGGTTTATTCAGTTGATAAACTAAAAAGACGAGAACCATAAGTTTATTTTCTAGCATGTTTACAAAGAAGAAAAAACAAAAGAAATCACATGTATACAGCGTAGTAGATATGATTTCTTTAAACTTCTGCCCTGCTGGTACTTTGTAAATTAGTTAAATAATATAAACATGTGTATAATGGTAAATTTATCTTTCAAACCGTACTTGAGGAAGTGCCTAAATGTATTTAAGTGTTGGTGGGATCAGACTCTAATAGTAAATTAATAAAAATAAACGGATCCCACTTTAAATAATAAGTGGGATCAGAACGGAAAATATTAATAATAGAAAATATAACTAATAACGTGTGGTATCTTTTCATGGGATCGGACCGGAAGACACCGATTGGGGTGTGGCACCGTCAACAGTGAAATTATCAAGATAGGTAGTCGTTACACTGCTCGGTTGAGAGTAACTAAAAAACCGCTGAACTATAATAATGTTAACGAAATCTGGAAGGTGGATGGATAGTAACTCTTGCCCTATCAAGTACTCAGGTAAGTACATTAAATGACGTGCGAATGACATTTGTCTATGTATTTTTTTAATATATTATACTCTGGGACCATAATTCAATTATATTTGTGATCAATAAAAACATGATAACATTATGTGTTTATTATGAATTGTTAAGGTTTCATGTCGAAAGGAAGGCAAATAAAACAATGAAATAATAGTACACTAAAAAAAATTAAAAACTAAGTCCCACCGAAATACAATAACCGACTTCCAAAAAAATTTTTTACCAAAAAATGGAACCGACTTCAACACCCAAAAGTGTGAAATAACTTGTTGAAGTCGGTACCATGATAGTTCAAAAGTACCTATTATCACAAAATTGTGCACATGGTACCGACTTCGACAAGTTATTTCACACTTTTGGGTGTTGAAGTCGGTTCCATTTTTTGGTAAAAAATATTTTTTCACTCTTTTTAGTGACCCTTGCTACTTACGGGATCGATTCTCATTCATTGACAGCGACTATATCATCAAGGTAAAACAGCTTGACCGATTTTGATGAAATTTAAAATAAAATGCCAAATGGCAAGCATCAGCTTTCAAACATAAAAGAATTTTCTAAATTGGTTCACTCAGTCAAAAGTTCTGAGGTAACATAAAAAAAAAACAAATAAAAAAACAGATACATTAAGAAACTCCTCCTTTTTTGGAAGTCGGTTAAAAAGGGAGGAGGTTCTCAATTCATCTGTATTTATTTTATGTTTGTTACCTCAGAAATTTTGACTGGGTTAACCGCTTGTCGTTTGGTCCCATTTAAATTTCATCAAAATCGGTTAAGCCGTTTTTGAGTTACATTCCAGTTACTGAAAAATATTTACCTATCTTGATGATATAGTCGTTGACAATGAATGAAAATCGATCCCATATGTAATCTAGCAAGGATCACTAAAAAGACAGTTTTTTTTTTAAATCTAATAATGGAACTGAATTCAACACCTAAATGTGTGAAATAACTTGTTGAAGTCGGTAATGCGAACAATATTGCTATTGATAATTGAACTGGTACTTTTCAAGTATCATGGTACCGACTTCAACAAAATATTTCACACTTTTGGGTGTTGAAGTGGGGTCCAGTTTTTGGTCAAAAAATTTAACTCAAGTCAACGAGAAGTAACCAGCAGCGCGCGGAGCGGCGGCACGGCGCGGCGGTGCAGCGTGGAGCGGCGGCGGCGTGGAGCGGCGCGGCGAGGCGCGGATGCAAAGAGAATTCAATAATGACTCGACTGGACGACTCTGCACTGTAGTACCTATACATATTATATGTTTATGGGATTTGACGACGGTGCGGGGCGCGGAGCGCGAGGCCGGCGTTTAGCGGCGAGACAGCATCATTTTGTTAAAATACCTATTTTTCTGTGGGAGCTTCTCTTCAGTGGCCTTTTAAAGAACAGAAAATAGTGTTTTGATTTATTTATTTTTTGAGATGAAAACGATGAACATTTTTTGTACCTATTGGTGAAGCATCAGCAGGAGTAACAATAAAATTATATTAAAGTTACCCAAATATCCATTAATTTAATACATAAAAACTAATTACCTTTAATGAAATTAAACGAAGGTACACTCATCCCACCAAAAAAGGATCAACGAGATTAGTTGATCAGGAAATTAATAATGCGTTATCAAATAAAAGATAAGTCAATATACACGAGAACCTTCCTCCTGTTTACTGACATCGGTAAAATAGTACATTAATGGTACCAACCTGCAAATGTGTAATGTTGGTGATTACCGCTGAGGCGCCATTGAGACCCGAGGACGGTAATCATCATTACACACGTGTATCATACGACGTTTTTCAACACACTTGTGAATAAATTAATACAATTTTAACGGTGAAAAAGAGTTGTGCATAATTTTCCATAATGGCGGGAAAAATGAATCAGTTTTGCTATTCGGGCGCATGGCGATCGGCCAGAGACTGAAGAATGAGGTTTCTTTTTTTTTTTGCTTTTCGCGGATAGCGGTTTGCCACGTACGAAATGGGGAATTTTAAGTTTTCTTTATTACAGAGAAAATAAAAGTTTTATTTATTAAACACGCACAAGTTGAAATTATCTATTCAAATACGAAGAATGAGCAAACAATTAGGCACATTTATTTATTTGTACTATTGAACACGATTTTTTTAATATCGAAACTTTTTCAAGAACAAAGGAACTCAACCATTGAAAAAAATAGCTCTATAACTCATTTGTGAATAATAGAAATGAAAAAGTCACAGTTTGATTACAGTATGTGCCTAATTGCGATGAGATAAGACCCATTTTATGAGCAAGTGTTTTGAAAATACATTTTACTATAGCACTAATTGACATTGGCAACATTATTATAACACATTTTAAGTTTCCCCTTGCAGATGTCAGCTATAAATCACATTATGAAGCATGACTAGATTCTTGATCATGTCTATGAAAGACTTATATCAAGAAATCCTAAAAACATTTTTAAAAAAGTTTATTCAAGCTTTTAGCCTGAAATAATTTTCTCTTCATTCCCAAATTTGTATATGTTCATCGAAATTCAATCAACGCCTACAACCACGTTGAACTGCGATAAAACACCCCCCTAGCTATATTATTAATTCAACCCCTTCGTAAAACATCTGTTTATGTTCCATCAAAAACCATCCGGGCATACGGCTTGAGGAAGAATTATACATTATACCTAACATTAAGTACCATAGACGACATACTTCCAATGGATCTCCCATGATAGTTAAAATCTATTGAATACAATAATTAATAATACCTACGGGTACTAGTTGCCGTTTTAGCACTTCATACTACAAAGCTATTGCCCCCAAAGACATTGATAAATGATAAATCGTCATTTATATATATATCTGTTGATATAAATCGCAGCGTAAATATTTACGTTTAGCGACGTAACAGTTGTAGCAGAAAGAAAAAATATTTATTCTTAATTCATTATACCTAAGTAGAATCTGGTGTTACTGGTGGTTAGAAAGCTCATGAAAAAGTGAAAAAGGTTATAATAAATACTGCATATAAATATGTTAAGTTTTGTTTTCAGATAATTGTGTGGAACCTGTTCTTTTTAACAGTTGAAAAAACCTCATTTGAAATAAACTACATACTTATTTGATCAATAAATAGGTATGCTACCGTTGTAATATTATATAAAAAAAACGCAACACGAAAATAAATAAATAATGTAACTATATCTAAGCCTTTAAAATGTCATATACATAAAAACAAACTGTGAACTCTGTTTCTACCAGGAGGCAAACATAAGCAAGATAATATTAAAACTTTTACTCAAATATAACTTTTATTTTCTCTGTAATAAAGAAAACTTTAAATTCTCCATTTTGTACGTGGCTAAAACGCTATCCGCGACAAGCCAAAAAAAGGAACCTCATTCTTTAGTCTATGGCCGTTCGCCATGTGCGCTCATAGAAAAACTGATAAGTTTTCCCGACTTTGCAAAAATTTTTCACAACTCGTTTTCACTGTTGAAATTATAGTTATATTTATTAATTAAAATATTTACAAGTACTAGTTAATATATAGTAGAAGAATATGTATTAGCGTACCAAAATTTCATACAATGGCAAAACAACAAAAGTAGTACACAGTCTTTTTCAGAAAACGTGTTCATGGCGTAATTTAAAGAATTAAATTCTAAGTACAAGCTCTTTGTGGTGTTTTTAGGTACTCAATGTTAAAAAATACAGTCCGAACAAAGAATGGAGTGAACTTATAAACATACCTACTCTAATTTGTCAACTTATCTAATGAAACTATCCAAAGGATTTAGAAGTAAGAAATCAAAGGTTTTATCGTTTGACGATATTGTAAAAAAATATATAAAATGCTGCAGATAACCAATATCTGTCAAACTACTAAGGTTAGTTAAATGAATTTTATCTACTAGGTATATCAATATAATGATATAAAATGATTTTTTAGTATTCTTTTCTTCACAAATGTGTTGATAAACGTCGTATGATACCTGTTGATTGAAGTATGATACACATGTGTATTGATGATTAATTAATTAACCGTCCTCACCTCGGGTCTCAATGGCGCCTCAGCGGTAATGACCAACATTACACAATTACACACCTGTATCATAATGTACTATTATTCAGTAGTCTAGTCTAGTTATAGTCTAGTCGCTCGCACGCCCGGCAACGCCGCCGCCGCGCCCCGCCGGCGCCGGGGCCCGGCTAGTAGGCTTGGACTGATGTACGCTCATAAAAGATGGGGGTACTTTTGTGGTGTACATGCACAAGTGTACATTACTGCAGCGGCCAGCAAAGGAGGCATTGATGGACGAACGTGTAAATGTGGGCCGAGGCGAAGCCGAGGCACACATACGTAAGTCCATCAATGCCTAGTTATGGCCAAGGCTTGTATAGTGCTTTTCTCAAATAATGCGCGGAAATTAAAACAAAGTAGTATGTACCTAGGCAGAATTTTTTATTTGAAGATACAGTTGTTAAATGTACAATTTTCAATAAACAGCGTTCTATTTGCAAGCCAGATCGAAATTTAAATAAAACCTTTGATAAGTTACCTCCTTGGTTGCCATGCTTCGAAGTAAAAATCTTGTATCAATATTTTATTGTAATTGTACTAATTTTAAGGGAAGACACTGTCTGCTGCAATACAGTGTAAAGCAGCAGGCAGGGTTTCATATTATTATTAACTAGCTTTCCGGGCGCGGCTCCGCCCGCGCGTATGTCGGTTATCGCGCAAAAACATTAACCTCTTTTTGCGCAGTCGGATAAAAAACTATCCTATGTTTTTTTCCCGGGTCTCAAACTATCTCCATACCAAATTTCATTCAAATCAGTCCAGTAGTTTTGGCGTGAAAGCGTAACAGACAGACAGACAGACAGACAGAGTTACTTTCGCATTTATAATATTAGTACTGATGTATCTTATTTATTTATTAGCAATAAAACATTTTGAATTTGTAATTGTAATTGTAAAAGATCGTTCCATTTTTAAATTACACGACAGATATGAGTTTACTGTGCAATTTATTTGGCCGCTAGACACGACAGATATAGATTTTCATACATTTTTTGCCGGCCGCGCATGTATTTGGCCAGTACAGCAATTTCGATTAATCTCGAAGAAGGTTGTTAAAGTAATGCTCACATTTCCAAGCATGTTTGAGAAAAATTTATTACCGGGATAGTGTCAGATTTCTGAGTGAAACTTATTTCACACGAAAACTATAACATTCTAAATTTAATTACAGACGTGGCATTTTATGTTCTAATTTCAATTCATTTTACATTCAAGATACAACGAAAAACAGATTAATAATCAAATACGAGTTCCGAGGCAGAACCTGCACGTCAATGCTGTGTTGGGAAGGTATAAAGGACAGTTAACGAACGCACTGCGTTATTTTTATAACTACTTTCGTATTGGAAACCTCGAGCTGAAAAATAACCTACGAAGAAGAGCGAGCCCCTAAGGTAAATAACGATGAATTGATGGTAAGGGTGGAATCCGATCCATGTCAGCCTATCAAAGTAGCATAGTTTCATGATAGCATTCTCATAATATTGCAGCAAGTTGGTAAAAAAAAAGAGAGAAACGGGTGACTCATGCATGATTTGACTGATATACAGAGAGTAGCGCGTGTTGACGCTTGTCTTACATAATTACCTTGATTTTTTCAAAGGGCATGGTTACCTAAGAGGAATTTTCATTGACATACAGCAATTATGGCCTGTAGCACATTTATTGAGACGAATTACTTCAGCATTCCATGGTTCACCGTGCGGGTGCCGCGTCCATAGCGTTGCAGAGGAAGAGGCTAGAGGGGCCTGGGACTTGCAACCCAGGTGTAGGGTTAAGGGGCCCTTTATGATATATCAATGCTCCCCTTCGCCGCTCGAGCCTCCTCCCCTACCTAACCAAATCTGGTAAGATCCTATTAATGCCGCCTTAGATACACGTTCTAGGATGGAAGTTACGGTTGTTCTTGTCAGGCCAAAGTCTTTGAGGTTATATAGGGAGGTCTATGTTATATATGGATTTCGCTGGTATACCCCTTGCTCCAACTTCTATAGCATATACATTAACCACATAACCGTTTTTGGTAAATTCATTTTATAGGTCATAATATTTGTTTGTTTTTAATATGTGGTCTTTAGGTATGTTTGTTTTCCATGGCACAGTAAGTTCTATAATACTATGCGTTTTGGATTTTTTGAGTATAGAAATATGTGGTCTGACGAAAAACCAACATCCTCAGGAATTTTAAAGTTTTTCATACATGTCCATCAAAAGAGTTAAATCGGCGCCTAAGATAAGGTAAGGCTTGGATTTAAATTTTGTAGTTGACCCTTCTTTCTCAAAATCGATATGATAATACATATTGTAAAAACAGTATTTTAAAATAACCTGTACGCTCAGGTCAATTTTCGCTCAAAATTATGGGAACCGCATTTTGACCCCCTTAATTTAAAAATATATAAAAATTAAAATTTGATGGTTATATATGATTATTTTTATTACTATTTTTTTTTCTTTTTTCTTATTTAATTTTTATAATTTGTTCAATTCAGACTGAGCTGAGAATAGATCTATTCCATAATGAGTCGGGAGGTGTTTGGTCACGTTACTTTCCATAACCTAAATAATTATAACAATTATTAATTAATCCATATTTGAGTTATTCGGTGTCTACTGCTTCAGTCCTCACCTGATCGCAAGATAGTTGCGAGTTAAGTATAGCGCAGCGTCTCAGTGGATCGTAAACTTTATATCTCGTAAAGGCGAGGCAATAAACCAGAGACATTGTAAAATATTGACGTTAAGTTATGACTTTAGGGTTGTGGACCACTAGCAGATGTAATCCGGAAACATATACATATTGATTTATTACATTAAAAAAACCGGACGTCGGACTCGCGCACCGAGTGAGGGTTACAAAAGGGTTGCGAAATTCTGTAGGTTATATACCTAGTAAAAGATATGGTATTTTTATTGCTAAACGAAGTTCATAACTTAAAATGATTAAAAATATTTGTTTATTATATGATGTTACTAAAATTGTATGCTTTTCGCAATTTTTCCTTCATCTGTGCTATAAGACGTTATATTCGTACCAATTTTCAAGATACTCAGTTCATGGGAAGTACCCTGTAGGTATAAATTCCTTTGCCAGTATCGAAAATTTGCGGCATAAACGGCTGTGTCTTTTGATTGCGTTGGCTTAGAAGTTTAATTTTTTCACAGTTCTTAGGGACAGTAGACCTGAGTATTTGATATGAATTTCTGATTGATACCTCCACGCGTTCCTGAGAAAAAAGGTCTTGGTAGACATTCGGAAATCAAAGTGATCCGGATCGTAAGAATTCCGTTTTTTCCTTTTGAGGAACGGAACGGAAAAATAGATGAATACAGTCTTGCAGCTGACCAGTGTTATGGATGAGTGAGAAGAGAATTTTGAAGCACTATATTATATAACACTTAAAAAAAGGTATAAAATTGTAAAAAAACACTACGGAAGAAATAACTTCATGAAGTCGGTACCACGGTGGCTCAAAACACCCTGTATTATAATATTATATGATATTTCTTATGATCTGACTTCAACAAATTAGTTCATACTTTTCAGTTATTAACTAAATATGCCGGCTAGCATTCAATTCGAGGGCTGCTAGACGCGCACTGAAACTACCCGCATTCCTTGAGAATGAGCATCTTTACTGCAAGAACACTGGTCGGAGATTTCGACTAGACACCGTGAGTGCTAGCCGGTATATATACTATATATATACTATATTTTCAGTGTTAGGAGTAGGTTCAGGAGGCCAACTACCATCTCTTAATTCAGTCATACCTTTGCCTTGAATTTACAATATTATTTTGCAATGCCAAATATCACTATAATACTTAGATTACAACTTTAACACGAGAGCGGGCTGCACGCATCGAATAGTCATTTAGCATATGTGGGATAGAAATAACGCTATATGAACATTATTGCAAGACGGACATGGTATGAATCTCAGCATTAATATTTTTAACTTGAAATTATGAAGTTTTATTTCCATAATCATTTCTAAGTGGAGGTATTAGATTATTATTAGATAATTATCTAAAAAATATTGTTATTTGATGCTTTGACGACTGCCCAAAAAAGGAGTTTATGTATGTATTTTATTTTTTATATTTAGCGTTATTTTTCCAGGGTTTATGTATGTATGTACGTATATTTGTGAGTTTCTTTATTCCACCTTAACTTCTAGGCTTAACCGATTTTAATTTATAAGACATAGTTAGATTTGTCTTGGTAGGGCAAATTACACAAGGCATATAAAAAAACAACAATAAAAAACTGACAGCTTTTAGACGACATATTCTGAGATAAAAACCTTTTTATTCCAAACCTATCATTAAAAAACGATTCCATATATATGTATATATAACTTTCAGTTTTAATTTCAATGGAACGATAAAACGAATATAAATAATATGCAGTGGGATTTTTTCTTTTTTTATTAATTTATATATGTTTACATATCCAACGCCACTCTTTTACCCTTCCATTTACCTAACGCTTGGCGTCACCTAGTCGCCTAGTTACCGATATCGACAAGTCGCATCATAACGACCATCTGACCTTTCACCTTGATCTCTCTTCAACCTTATCTGATAACAGGGGGTTGAATATAGGATAGAATTAATGGCGTGTCAAGTTTGGGATTAATTTGTTGTACAGAACATTTTGGTATACAGGACATGTTGTTGACTGCTGTTTAAAGGGTGCCATACCTAAAGGGTAAAAATGGGACTCTATTACTAATACTCTGCCCGTCTGTCTGTCTGTCACCAGGCTGTAGCTCATGAACCGTGGTAGCTAGACAGTTTAAATTATCACAGATGATGTATTTCTTTCGTCGCTGTAACAAGAAGTGAGATGTGGGATGTCATGTTTGAGAGCACATTAAGCACATTACAGATATATATTCATAATCTAAAAAAAAATAAGAGGAGCGGCTGTCAAAGTTGTCAGTTGTAGACAATTTTGGTTACTGGGTCTTTAGCAATGTAACGAACCAGAACGAGGCCGTTGAAGGCTGTTTTTAATTGAATTTATAAACTTTTGAACTTTTATTTCTAATGAAAAAAATAATGTATATTTGTTTATTCAATTAATTCAAACTAAGGTATCACAATTCCGTTCAATGCATAATCTGATGAAATTTAAATTGTTTTATTTTTGTGTATTTCAGAGTGTAAAATAGGTAAAGTTTGGAGGGGTAACCAAATTTTATCATATGACCAAAGGCAAACTTACTACAATCATGTCTTATTTTAGGGTTCCGTACCCAAAGGGTAAAAACAGGACCCTATTACTGAGACTTCGCTGGCCGTCCGTCCGTCTGTCTGTTACCAGGTTGTATCTCAAGAACGGTGATAGCTAGACAGTTGAAATTTTCACAGATGATGTATTTCTGTTGCCGCTATTACAACAAATACAAAAAGTTGACCAAGTGCGAGTCGGACTCGCGCACGTTAAAACAAAATAAGGTTAAAATATGAAGTCTAATGTTGTATAGCTAATGGTACGGAACCCTTCGTGCGCGAGTCCGACTCGAACTTGGTCGATTTTTATTTATAGCTGCTGTAGGGACACATCTTTTAAATTGCCCGCCAAATCCGCGTCACCAACCACAAAACTATAATGTGCTCGCAAGCGCCCCTAGCGCGTGCGAAATAAACCAAGATACCCTGCGGGCGCTTCAAAATCCTTGTCCTTGTGTCAGAGAAGAGATCTACCAACCCCAGATTTGTGAGATGGGGGTAGGAAATGCACAACGAAAGGTTGTGTTTATACCTTTTACATTTCCTTTGTGCCCTCGAACAAATACATTAGATATCAGGCCCCGATTCACCGTTACGATCCGGTCTCCGGAATTGGGCCTCGCTAATAAATTCCATTGTATCGGCTAGATAGCCTAGAACAAGACCTGCCCTACCTACATACCTAACTTATTTATATACAGGTTATTGTTATATCTATGTACATTCGAACGGGACTTCGCTTTCTAAACTATAGAGGTACCTTTGCCGAAGAGATCATAGAGTATCTAAGTTAAGCCTGCACCAGCGGCAGCGATACGTAATTGTGGTTCGTTTGATCCCTTGCTGTATCTTTATTTCTTAGTTTTGAGTTATGTAATTAATATATATTATATATAAGCATTCATTCTAGAAATCATACACTTTGGAAACACGATTATTTAAAATTATCTCTATAGAAAGAAAATCCAAAATTACATCTAAAAAACGAAATAAATCCTTAGTACGGCGTAAATACTTAACGGAGAGTCATCCGTATTTGAATAATAAAAAAACAACATATTTTCTATAACGTATACAAAATACATTTTCAAATAGGTATTTGTTTTTATCATACGAGAAATACTCAAATTCGCGCATGTTCCGCCCATTTTAGTCAGAGCCGCGATCCCTATCCGCTTTAGTAATTCTTCGGCCGTCGGACGGGGACGGATGCTGTTGGCGTGCATTACTTACGCACACATACGAGGCGCGCCTAAAAAGCTGTTGTAATTTGGCGCGGAGTTTTCGCGGTAAATGGTAGCATAGAGTAATAAATACAGTTACAGATCGTCTATGGCTTTGGTAGCGTGTTTACTTTTACGTTATTATACCTTTAGTCGTTTCTTACGACATAGGTAGCAATGGGGGTGAGATTCTACCTCGGCAGCTCTATTACATTATACTATATTACCTAACTTTATTATTATTGAAGCAATGATGGCCGAGCGGTTATAGCTATAGACTGCCGTGCAGCAGAGCCTTGGTTCGATCTCCATCGGCAGCTTGAGCTTCACCGCATGGTGGAAGAGCATTTTGCGATTTTTGCCCGCCTGGCTAGCTACCACCCTCAAGTAGGAAATCTGTCACCAAGCACTTAACAGTGTCTTCCGGCAGCAATCCTTGAGAGCCAGAAAAATTACAGACACATGAGACTTAACAACTATGTCTCAAGGTGACGGGCGCAGTGCAATTCGTCACATGACGAAATGCCTCTGTTATAGGCAGAGGTTAATCCGCTTAACATCAGGTGAACATCATGCTTGTTCCGTCACAAGGTATAACACTAAAAAATATGGGACCAAAATATGACAGGTGAAGCGGGAGTCTTTAGACACCTTCGCGTACCCCTTCGGAAAAATACGACCGTGCTACTATGTTATGATGTGATTGTACCTTTTCAATTTGATTGCATCAAAATAAAATCCCAACAAAAACATTTATAAGTTTATTTTCAAGATAGAAGTTGCCTTTTTGCGACATTAGTCTGGCAATCAAGTAATCAGACCCGGCTAAACCAGTTTTGATATAATTTATCGGTTCGGACTTGTCTGATATAAAATTTTATTCATAAAAGTTTATTTTGTTTATTTTGTTTTACAAGTTACGTTTTTTACGATAAGGTTAGCAATTGTGTAGATATGTATGGAATAAAACGTGTATAGTTCCCGGACTTTATATCAGGACATTTCTATATATTTAACACACGTAGTCACAAATAGTTAGTCGTAAAATTATTCTTCCCCACACATATAAATAACCCAAAAATAATTTAAAATTCTTGTTTTTAATAATTGAAAGCATGAAAGTAAGCCCCCGTTTTCCCCTAAATCCTAGGTACGCCCTCATTTTACACGACTGCCCAATAAACAAGTGTTATGTTTCCAGGGTCAATGTATGTCTGTATGTATTTTAGTAAATATTACGGGATAACTCAGGTGAATCAGTCAGATAGCTCCGACTATAGTTTCAACCACATTCGGTGGTCTTTTTCAAGGAGAGCTCGAGACGCCCGCGTTGACGTCTCGCTTATTTTTATGTTATTGTGACGGAACAAGCTGGAGGCCCACTTGATGTTAAGCGGACTTGTGATGAAATGAATCTGTTATAGGCAGAGGTGCCTATAACAGATGCATTTCATCACAAGTCAAGAATTGCGCCCGTCACATTGAGACATAGTTGTTAAGTCTCATGTGCCTGTAATTTTTCTGGCTCTCAAGGACTGCTGCGGGAACACACCGTTAGGTGCTTGGTGCCAGATTTTCTAATTGAAGGTGGTAGCTAGCCAGGCGAGCCTTCGCAAAAGGCCCTCCCACCATGCGGTGAAGCTCAAGCCCGCGGCGGGATTCGAACGATGGACCTGCTGCTCGGTAGTCCATAGCATAGTTGAAGCAGTGATAGCTCAGTGGCTTTGGGTATGGACTGCCGCGCAGCAGGTCCATGGTTCGAATCCCGCCGCGGGCTTGAGCTTCTCAGCATGGTGGAAGGGCATTTTACGAATGCCTGCCTGGGTAGCTACCACCCTCAAGTAGAAAATCTGTCACCAAGCAATTAACAGTGTGTTCCGGCTGCAGTCCTTGAGAGCCAGAAAAATTACATGCACATGAGACTCAACAACTATATGTCTCAATGAGACGGGCGCACTGCAATTCGTCACATGACGCATGCATCTGTTATAGGCAGAGGTTGATCCGCTTAACATCAGGTAGGCATCGAGATCGTTCCGTCAAAATCACAAAAAAATTTAAAATTCTTCTGATTAAATTTTAATCAGAAGATTTTTTTTTTTTTTAAAACCTTTAAAAAAGAGGGCTTTGTTTAATTTCTTAAAATAATTTAGGGAGTTTATTTCCTTTATATTCGGCAAATCGTTATGCATTTTAGCGCATTCATAAACAACTAGATTCTAGAAGATCATTCTAGAACATGACTTTACCCCACACGTTAGGAACGTTCTAGAAACAAAAGTATTCCAGGCACAAATTCCCTTTGGAGACATATCTAATTTTAGTTCTCACATTTTTATTTCGGTTTGAACATAAAACGATTTAGGGTTTTATACGTGATTTGGGTTTTGTTATGTTTTTGGCAAAGGCTCGTAAACCCTTTGGGAATTTCTTAATTGAGTTTATTGAGTTAGGTCTGTTTTAAAGAGGTATTTCTTTATAATGTTTCTTTGTTTGCCAGTTTATTTTTTTCTAGGTAAAGTTCTAACTACACGTCTGTGCTTAGCTAGTTTTGAAGCGTTCGTAGCAAAGTTAGCTTAGCCATTCTGAACAGATCACGTCCGCCGCGGTCATGAGTTGGATGAGTGACCACTGGTGACATTAGGTACTACTGAGCGCTTCCGTCGCAGAGCATGCTAAGCCGTCGCGTCGGTCCCGGTTGCTGTCTTAGGATGGCAGTCGTTATAGCATAGTGGTAGGGCATTTTGCGAATGCTCGCCTGGCTAACTATATCCCTCAAGTAGAAAAATCTGTCGCCAAGCATCTAACAGTGTGTTCCGGCAGCTGTCCTTGAGAGCCAGTAATTCTAGGTTAGCCTTAACAACATCTTTGACCACATCATCACTTACCATCAGGTGAGATAGTGGTCAAAGGCTAACTTATAAAGCTTAAAAAAATCTGTGATTAGTTGCCGGCCTATTAGTGAAACCATTTTGTTTTTTACGTTATATTATTACAGTGGTGTTTTTTTTCTTTTTTTTATGCCTTTGACCACTATCTCTGCTGATGGTAAGTGATGATGTGGTCGGAGATGTTGATTAGGCTAACCTAAAATTACGGCTCTCAAGGACAGCTGCCGGAACACACCGTTAGGTGCTTGGCGACTTGGTGTTAGTTAAAACTTATTGTAGAGACTTGAAATTGAAGAGACATACGTCCTGGTATAAGTACTGTTATACTGCTGATTCGGCGCAGTCATTCTCTTATACAGCTCTAACAACAATCAATATGAAATCATCCCTTTAATCATAAGCTACCGGGAAGTGTGCAGCTTACTGAATATGTTGTATTAACGTTGAAGTAAGAAATGAGTATTCAACACCCACTAACCGTTACGCAAAGGTGTTAACGGAAATGGTCAGAAGAAAGCGTTTAGTGGTTAGAAAACAATAACATTTACTCGTATACTTGTCTGGTATTCATAAGATTAACCGCTCAGACATTGAATACATCCACCCACTCCCTAAAATACTGAGCCCCAATTAAGACTGAATTTTCAAATTTACGAAAATCTATATCATTAATTATTCATTAAAACTTGCATAATTTTTATCATTATATCGTACGTATTTGAACAATATCGTTTTTAGTTTCAATACATACTTCGGCGATTAGATATTTGTTTAGTTAATGGATTTGTAAAGCGCTTTGTTGCTCTAAACAGCTAACAGATGGAGTGATTGGTAGTTTGTTGTTTGATTGTTGAGTTATATCAACGGCAAAATCCATTTTTATAAAATTTGTTAATAGAAAAAAACAGAGCATATTTTCTGAGTAGTTCCAATAGTGCCATTGACATTGGCAGAATTCGTAATATGACTGAATCGTTTTCACTTCCTGTCGAAATAAAGAAAAATATTTAAGCCTAGAGAAAGCGTATATAAACTTTATTATTATTATTATTCTTGACTCGTTATGTACAATAAAACATTCTGATAAACATTTTTGTTACACTTCTGGACTTATTTTAATTCATCTATGTACATAGAATAATATATCAAATGTAATCTTGAATGTGTAATTAACTTTCAAAAAAGCGTCGTGGTTACTTGAACAGAATAACTAATTTTGATTTAAAAAAACAAAACAAAAAGTGCCACATATGCATAAGATTATTTGTTCATGAAAATTAGATTCCATTTTTTTTATTTTATTATTGTTATAGTAGTTTCATGACTGTCTTGCTTAAAAATATTGATTTTAGTACTTTACAGTTTACTACCTACATTTTTGACAACAATCTTTATCGCTTACTTACACTTTTAAAAATATTACTTCTTAGAATATCTTAAAAAAAAAACTTACTAAATAACCACAAAATCATACCAAACCCTGCATCTATCGAACATCGCGTATGTTGGCTTTTCTGAAAGTTGGCAAATTATGACAGGTCACATTAAGTTAAAAAAATAAGAATACCGTTTGTACCTAAACTCTGATATTTTATTTTATAAGTTCTTAAAACCCATCCAAACAGAAGTCAACAATCTCGCTATCCTAAAATAGAGACTAGGTTGTTTACCAACTTGTTGACCCCATGGATTTGTTGACCCAATAAGCTTAACGCGCACTTAAGCATTTTGCTTCGAAATAATTTACACGTTAAAATAAGGTTTTCAACAATTTTACTACAAGTTGTAGTAGTTATGTACTATTTTTCAGTAATAAATTCTATTTAATTTGGAATAATTTCTAAAGTTAATTAAAAGCTTGCTAACCAGCTAGTAGCATATTCAATACATGTATGTCAACCTACCTATGTCAACATCTGTAGAAGTATAAGTAGAAAATCTGTCTGTGTTAGTGCTCAAAGGCTTACCTAAAAAAACTACAAGACGTGATACACACGTTTAAGATCACTATTCTTATTATAAATCCTAAATTAATACAGAAAATATAATATTATAAAAAAACACATTACAATTTTGTTTTACATTAAATTTTTCGTTTTTTTTTTAGTAATTACTGCTGCACCCATAATAAACACTGCATTTATCTGGGCAACATAACCTACTCAAATTAACCGATGTGAAGTTAGCGGCCTAAAGTTAGCGGCCTATTATAACCCGACCAATTAAGAGAGTCCCTATTATTGAACCGCGGTTTTTTATATCGTATACATAAAATACCTATACAGCATCCTACGAATCATAATATGGGGGTGAGGGTAAAAAGGGAAAAACTATAGTGATTTGTAAAACGTTAAACTCAAACTATAAAATTTATATCTATACCAAAAATGGCGTTTGTATAGACCTTTCTGAATAAATAACTCTAAATTTCTTCCACCACCTAGAAATGGCCGAAAATAAAAAAAAATCTTAGGCCGCTGAACAACTATTGCATATTTTGCTATGTTATCGATGAAGTATCAAAATTTGTTTTATACAGGAAGATAGCATTAAAATAGACCTTTCTAAAGTAGTAACTCAAAACTTCTTCAACCTCTTAGAAGTGACCGAAAATTAAAAAAATCTTAGGCCGCTGGACAACTATTGCATATTTTGCTATGTTATCGATGAAGTATCAAAATGTGTTTTATACAGGAAGATAGCATTAAAATAGACCTTTCTAAAGTAGTAACTCAAAATTTCTTCGACCTCTTAGAAGTGACCGAAAATTTAAAAAATCTTAGGCCGCTGAACAACTATTGCATATTTTGCTATGTTATCGATGAAGTATCAAAATGTGTTTTATACAGGAAGATAGCATTAAAATAGACCTTTCTAAAGTAGTAACTCAAAATTTCTTCGACCTCTTAGAAGTGACCGAAAATTAAAAATATCTTAGGCCGCTGCACAACTATTGCAAATTTTGCTATGTTATCGATGAAGTATCAAAATTTGTTTTATACAGGAAGATAGCATTAAAATAGACCTTTCTAAAGTAGTAACTCAAAATTTCTTCGACCTCTAAGAAGTGACCGAAAATTAAAAAAATCTTAGGCCGCTGAACAACTATTGCATATTTTGCTATGTTATCGATGAAGTATCAAAATGTGTTTTATACAGGAAGATAGCATTAAAATAGACCTTTCTAAAGTAGTAACTCAAAATTTCTTCGACCTCTTAGAAGTGACAAAAAAATTTAAAAAATCTTAGGCCGCTGAACAACTATTGCATATTTTGCTATGTTATCGATGAAGTATCAAAATGTGTTTTATACAGGAAGATAGCATTAAAATAGACCTTTCTAAAGTAGTAACTCAAAATTTCTTCGACCTCTTAGAAGTGACCGAAAATTAAAAAAATCTTAGGCCGCTGAACAACTAATGCATATTTCACTGTGTTATCGATGAAGTATCAAAATGTGTTTTATACAGGAAGATAGCATTAAAATAGACCTTTCTAAAGTAGTAACTCAAAATTTCTTCGACCTCTTAGAAGTGACCGAAAATTTAAAAAATCTTAGCCCGCTGGACAACTATTGCATATTTTGCTATGTTATCGATGAAGTATCAAAATGTGTTTTATACAGGAAGATAGCATTAAAATAGACCTTTCTAAAGTAGTAACTCAAAATTTCTTCGACCTCTTAGAAGTGACAAAAAAATTTAAAAAATCTTAGGCCGCTGAACAACTATTGCATATTTTGCTATGTTATCGATGAAGTATCAAAATGTGTTTTATACAGGAAGATAGCATTAAAATAGACCTTTCTAAAGTAGTAACTCAAAATTTCTTCGACCTCTTAGAAGTGACCGAAAATTAAAAATATCTTAGGCCGCTGAACAACTATTGCAAATTTTGCTATGTAATCGATGAAGTATCAAAATTTGTTTTATACAGGAAGATAGCATTATAATAGACCTTTCTAACGTAGTAACTCAAAATTTCTTCGACCTCTTAGAAATGACCGAAAATCAAAAAAATCTTAGGCCGCTGAACAACTATTGCAAATTTTGCTATGTAATCGATGAAGTATCAAAATTTGTTTTATACAGGAAGATAGCATTAAAATAGACCTTTCTAAAGTAGTAACTCAAAATTTCTTCGACCTCTTAGAAGTGACCGAAAATTAAAAAAATCTTAGGCCGCTGAACAACTATTGCATATTTTGCTATGTTATCGATGAAGTATCAAAATTTGTTTTATACAGGAAGATAGCATTATAATAAACCTTTCTAAACTAGTAACTAAAAATTTCTTCGACCTCTTAGAAATGACCGAAAATCAAAGAAATCTTAGGCCGCTAAACAACTATTGCATATTTTGCTATGTTATAGATGAAGTATCAAAATGTGTTTTATACAGGAAGATAGCATTAAAATAGACCTTTCTAAAGTAGTAACTCAAAATTTCTTCGACCTCTTAGAAGTGACCGAAAATTAAAAAAATCTTAGGCCGCTGAACAACTATTGCATATTTTGCTATGTTATCGATGAAGTATCAAAATGTGTTTTATACAGGAAGATAGCATTAAAATAGACCTTTCTAAAGTAGTAACTCAAAATTTCTTCGACCTCTTAGAAGTGACCGAAAATTTAAAAAATCTTAGGCCGCTGAACAACTATTGCATATTTTGCTATGTTATCGATGAAGTATCAAAACGTGTTTTATACAGGAAGATAGCATTAAAATAGACCTTTCTAAAGTAGTAACTCAAAATTTCTTCGAACTCTTAGAAGTGACCGAAAATAAAAAAAAATCTTAGGCCGCTGAACAACTATTGCAAATTTTGCTATGTTATCGATGAAGTATCAAAATTTGTTTTATACAGGAAGATAGCATTATAATAGACCTTTCTAACGTAGTAACTCAAAATTTCTTCGACCTCTTAGAAATGACCGAAAATCAAAAAAATCTTAGGCCGCTGAACAACTATTGCATATTTTGCTATGTTATCGATGAAGTATCAAAATTTGTTTTATACAGAAAGATAGCATTAAAATAGACCTTTCTAAAGAAGTAACTCAAAATTTCTTCGATCTCTTAGAAGTGACCGAAAATTTAAAAAATCTTAGGCCGCTGAACAACTATTGCATATTTTGCTATGTTATCGATGTAGTATTAAAATGTGTTTTATACAGGAAGATAGCATTAAAATAGACCTTTCTAAAGTAGTAACTCAAAATTTCTTCGACCTCTTTGTAACGGGCAACAAAGCAGCGAGCGGCGTGCATGCCGCATTCCAAGACACAGAATAAAGAACAGTAGCCGAGTGGACACCGCGCCCGCGCCGCAGCCCCCGCACCGGCCGCCTCTGCGTCATCACGTACGCCGGCCGCGCCCCACTGCAAGCGACAGTATAAAAGCGAGCGGAGCTCAGTCAACGGCAGCTCCGCAGGAGACGGAGGTAGACCGCAGGAGACGGAGGTAGAAAGCGCTTTTCGCCTTCTACGCCCGTCTCGGGAGAAGTGCCTTCGGCACTTCTCCCTCCCGGGCTATTGTAGGGCCAGGCCCTCGCCCAAAACCCGGTGGAGCTGGACGACCGCACAGGCGGTAGCCAGCATCTATGTCCTCCCCAAACAATCAACGGCAGCCACTCGTCGCGGGCTCCCAAGCAATACGGACGTGCGGACTGGGGTTCTCCGATTCGTACCTGTATTGTGGAAGGAACCCAAAGGCTAGAGGCTCACTCCCAGAACTCTGCCCTGTGCGGCTCGGGGATCTCCGAGTAGCACGGTGGAGGCACTGGCTCTAGGCAGGGACGTAGGATCACCAAGTGCGGCCTGGGGCTCTCCGGGCAGTACGGTATCCTACAAAACCAGACGCCCAGTGCGGCTTGGGGTTATCCGAGTCGTACGGTGTCTTCGCACCCCCCTTCAGGGATCCCAAGTAGGGTAGAATAGGGTCGCGATAGGTAGATCATATGCACGAGAAACTATCTCGCGTCGGCATAGAATAGCTTAACACATATCCTCCACCCATGTCTCTCCCCCGTCAATGTAACTAGTTAAGCTTTACAAGATAATATATTTACAGTACCGAGTTATCCTTGTTTCACTTCTAAAGTCCTCACGCTAGGGAAGCTAGCAGGCCAACCCCTTCTAAACTACGCACCCCGTTGCGTAGAATGTCAAATGGACGGACGAGGTTCGAACCCTCCAGCCCGCTCCATTACATCTTAGAAGTGACCGAAAATTTAAAAAATCTTAGGCCGCTGAACAACTATTGCATATTTTGCTATGTTATCAATGAAGTATCAAAATGTGTTTTATACAGGAAGATAGCATTAAAATAGACCTTTCTAAAGTAGTAACTCAAAATTTCTTCGACCTCTTAGAAGTGACCGAAAATTAAAAATATCTTAGGCCGCTGCACAACTATTGCAAATTTTGCTATGTTATCGATGAAGTATCAAAATTTGTTTTATATAGGAAGATAGCATTAAAATAGACCTTTCTAAAGTAGTAACTCAAAATTTCTTCGACCTCTAAGAAGTGACCGAAAATTAAAAAAATCTTAGGCCGCTGAACAACTATTGCATATTTTGCTATGTTATCGATGAAGTATCAAAATGTGTTTTATACAGGAAGATAGCATTAAAATAGACCTTTCTAAAGTAGTAACTCAAAATTTCTTCGACCTCTTAGAAGTGACCGAAAATTAAAAATATCTTAGGCCGCTGCACAACTATTGCAAATTTTGCTATGTTATCGATGAAGTATCAAAATTTGTTTTATACAGGAAGATAGCATTAAAATAGACCTTTCTAAAGTAGTAACTCAAAATTTCTTCGACCTCTAAGAAGTGACCGAAAATTAAAAAAATCTTAGGCCGCTGAACAACTATTGCATATTTTGCTATGTTATCGATGAAGTATCAAAATGTGTTTTATACAGGAAGATAGCATTAAAATAGACCTTTCTAAAGTAGTAACTCAAAATTTCTTCGACCTCTTAGAAGTGACCGAAAATTTAAAAAATCTTAGGCCGCTGCACAACTATTGCAAATTTTGCTATGTTATCGATGAAGTATCAAAATTTGTTTTATACAGGAAGATAGCATTAAAATAGACCTTTCTAAAGTAGTAACTCAAAATTTCTTCGACCTCTTAGAAGTGACCGAAAATTAAAAAAATCTTAGGCCGCTGAACAACTATTGCATATTTTGCTATGTTATCGATGAAGTATCAAAATTTGTTTTATACAGGAAGATAGCATTATAATAAACCTTTCTAAACTAGTAACTAAAAATTTCTTCGACCTCTTAGAAATGACCGAAAATCAAAGAAATCTTAGGCCGCTAAACAACTATTGCATATTTTGCTATGTTATAGATGAAGTATCAAAATGTGTTTTATACAGGAAGATAGCATTAAAATAGAACTTTCTAAAGTAGTAACTCAAAATTTCTTCGACCTCTTAGAAGTGACCGAAAATTAAAAAAATCTTAGGCCGCTGAACAACTATTGCATATTTTGCTATGTTATCGATGAAGTATCAAAATGTGTTTTATACAGGAAGATAGCATTAAAATAGACCTTTCTAAAGTAGTAACTCAAAATTTCTTCGACCTCTTAGAAGTGACCGAAAATTAAAAATATCTTAGGCCGCTGAACAACTATTGCAAATTTTGCTATGTTATCGATGAAGTATCAAAATGTGTTTTATACAGGAAGATAGCATTAAAATAGACCTTTCTAAAGAAGTAACTCAAAATTTCTTCGATCTCTTAGAAGTGACCGAAAATTAAAAAAAATCTTAGGCCGCTGAACAACTATTGCCTAATTTGCTATGTTATCGATGAAGTATCAAAATGTGTTTTATACAGGAAGATAGCATTAAAATAGACCTTTCTAAAGTAGTAACTCAAAATTTCTTCGACCTCTTAGAAGTGACCGAAAATTAAAAATATCTTAGGCCGCTGAACAACTATTGCAAATTTTGCTATGTTATCGATGAAGTATCAAAATTTGTTTTATACAGGAAGATAGCATTATAATAGACCTTTCTAAAGTAGTAACTCAAAATTTCTTCGACCTCTTAGAAATGACCGAAAATCAAAAAAATCTTAGGCCGCTAAACAACTATTGCATATTTTGCTATGTTATCGATGAAGTATCAAAATGTGTTTTATACAGGAAGATAGCATTAAAATAGACCTTTCTAAAGTAGTAACTCAAAATTTCTTTGACCTCTTAGAAGTGACCGAAAATTAAAAAAATCTTAGGCCGCTGAACAACTATTGCATATTTTGCTATGTTATCGATGAAGTATCAAAATGTGTTTTATACAGGAAGATAGCATTAAAATAGACCTTTCTAAAGTAGTAACTCAAAATTTCTTCGACCTCTTAGAAGTGACCGAAAATTTTAAAAATCTTAGGCCGCTGAACAACTATTGCATATTTTGCTACGTTATCGATGAAGTATCAAAATGTGTTTTATACAGGAAGATAGCATTAAAATAGACCTTTCTAAAGTAGTAACTCAAAATTTCTTCGACCTCTTAGAAGTGACCGAAAATTAAAAATATCTTAGGCCGCTGAACAACTATAGCAAATTTTGCTATGTTATCGATGAAGTATCAAAATTTGTTTTATACAGGAAGATAGCATTATAATAGACCTTTCTAACGTAGTAACTCAACATTTCTTCGACCTCTTAGAAATGACCGAAAATCAAAAAAATCTTAGGCCGCTGAACAACTATTGCATATTTTGCTATGTTATCGATGAAGTATCAAAATGTGTTTTATACAGGAAGATAGCATTAAAATAGACCTTTCAAAAGAAGTAACTCAAAATTTCTTCGACCTCTTAGAAGTGACCGAAAATTAAAAATATCTTAGGCCGCTGAACAACTAATGCATATTTCACTGTGTTATCGATGAAGTATCAAAATGTGTTTTATACAGGAAGATAGCATTAAAATAGATCTTCGAAAGCAAAGCTAATTTACAAAATAGTAATAATAAAATAAAAACAAAAATTGTTTATACCACAATTATGTCGATAAGGTTGACTTATTGCTAATAAATTTGAGCATTTATTATATAATAACATAGGTCGTAACAATAATATTTCTAGGTAGGTTATGGAATATAAAATAAACTTACATGATGTCCAAACGAATTTTGTAATCACATTTTTATACGTAAAACTTAAATGTCAGTAACTCCATTAAACTACTGTCACTATGCACCTCCTATAAGTTTCACTATCCTATTAAAACTCACGTAATCTTCTTACTGAACATAGTTAAGGAAGGTAATTAAAGCCTACAATTAGTTCACGTTAAAGCTCGTAGCACATCATCTGATGGCATCTCTCGTAAAACTGACGAAATATCCAAAAACTGTTATTATTATTAACGCAAATGGGGGTTGAACTATTTTGAAGTAAAGTATCGTTTATTGCATATTTTGACTACCTTAAATCATTATCGGTAGAACACAACAAAGGGCCACCAGGATCAACTCTGTGATGATAAGGGACCGCTATGCAAAAAACAAATGCATTGTAATGGAGTCTTTTAAAAACGGTAATAATAAAGGGCTTTATCCATAATTACCTACCATGAATACAACTTTTTAATTTAATTATTAGCTCTTCTATTAGGTATATTTCTATACTAGTCTTATCAAGATATTCAATTAGTTTGTTGGTGCATAATTATAATTGTTAGATATATTAAATCGATATAAGCTTCTTCATCCAATGATTACTTACATTTCAGTAATTTTTAATAAAAAAAAGCATGGTGATAAATAGCCACTAAAAATAATAACAAATATTTCAAAAAAACATTAAATTAATATTTTTTATATATTTGTTTGCAATAACACGTGTTCTGCGGATTACATTACACAATAAAAAAAAATTACGAGAAGAAAAATTTTAAGTCATGTGCGGGATTGGACTCATCTTCATGTTAGCTCAATCGGATTAGAGCATACCCCAGCTAAAGGTGTGGATGGACGCGGGTTCGAATCCCGCACATGACTCAAATTTTTCCACTCGTAAAAATTGTAATTAAATTAATATTTCAATTAAACACTTCAAAATTATAAAAATATATCTAGTGAAAATTCCGCCTAATTTTCCTATTAATGCGACACGCCAAACCGGAAGAATTTCCGACGGATTCGATTCTACACGAAGCATCCTCAGGAGATCTTGACTCTCCGAGCACACGATCGATCTGCGTTCGTAGAGTAACGCCTGAATTTATTCGCCACTAAAAATGTTTAGTTAAGAGGCACTATACATTTTCATTTCTACGTATATTGCCGTGTTATGTTAATAAAATATTCTTGATTTAATTCAAATGGTTTGGAAAAGATAGTTTTGATAAGGTATTCAACCATCTATCAACATATCGTAGGTATTTATTTCATACCATCAGTAATTATTTAGATAAAATAAAATCAAATAAGTTTGTAAATACAATAAACTAGTATTACCGAGTAAAACTTTAACTAAATAAATGTGTGTAGGTAGGTAATATGAAAAATATACTATTTATGTGTAAACAAATATTATATTTTAACATATTGTTAATAGGACAACATTTAATAACGTAGGGGTGTGGAGGGGGTGGAGGTTGTAAGTAAATTATATACCACTAAAAAAAGGCAAGGCAGAAAGGCTTTTGATGATATTTGTCACAGTTGCCTGTACAAACATACGTTAATAATAAAATTATTGTCAACACTACGTTACAATAGTCACAGTATTTAATATTATCAAAGTCTTCGAGCCCCGTGGGGTGCCGTGTTAGAATTGCACCTCCCCCCCATATCATCCCGTGGGTGTCGTAAGAGGCGACTAAGAAATGGATGGGTTAAGAGCACGTGGCAAGGCAAAAACTTAAACAGATTCCACCAGCACTTAAGTAACCTTTGATGTTATAATCTGCCCAGAAATCGCAGGTAAGGCACAGAGACCTCCAGATTTGCGAGCCACCACCTGGCCAGTGCCCATTGTTATATTTACAATAAAAGAAACGAGATAAATGCGGCCGCAGCATAATAGGTATTTGAACAAAAACATGCGGTCTCGCTGTCATTGCTGCCGCGCCCCGCTACGTTGCACTGACTATCTAAAAATTATAAAATACTACTAGGTAGGTACAGTGCATACGCTCGTAGCGAAGTTTGCTAAGGCCAATCTGAAACGATCAGCAAAGTTAAGTAACGTCCGCCACGGTCAGGAGTTGGATGGGTGACCGCTGGTGACATTACTACTGAGCACTTCCGTGCTTCGGAGGGCACGTTGAGCCGTCGGTCCCGGTTGTTGTCTTTGGATGGCAGTCTTTGGCAGCAACATAGCAAAATATGCAATAGTTGTTCAGCGGCCTAAGATTTTTTAAATTTTTTTGTCACTTCTAAGAGGTCGAAGAAATTTTGAGTTACTACTTTAGAAAGGTCTATTTTAATGCTATCTTCCTGTATAAAACACATTTTGATACTTCATCGATAACATAGCAAAATATGCAATAGTTGTTCAGCGGGCTAAGATTTTTTAAATTTTCGGTCACTTCTAAGAGGTCGAAGAAATTTTGAGTTACTACTTTAGAAAGGTCTATTTTAATGCTATCTTCCTGTATAAAACACATTTTGATACTTCATCGATAACACAGTGAAATATGCATTAGTTGTTCAGCGGCCTAAGATTTTTTTAATTTTCGGTCACTTCTAAGAGGTCGAAGAAATTTTGAGTTACTACTTTAGAAAGGTCTATTTTAATGCTATCTTCCTGTATAAAACACATTTTGATACCTCATCGATAACATAGCAAAATATGCAATAGTTGTTCAGCGGCCTAAGATTTTTTTGATTTTCGGTCATTTCTAAGAGGTCGAAGAAATTTTGAGTTACCACTTTAGAAAGGTCTATTATAATGCTATCTTCCTGTATAAAACAAATTTTGATACTTCATCGATAACATAGCAAAATTTGCAATAGATGTTCAGCGGCCTAAGATATTTTTAATTTTCGGTCACTTCTAAGAGGTCGAAGAAATTTTGAGTTACTACTTTAGAAAGGTCTATTTTAATGCTATCTTCCTGTATAAAACACATTTTGATACTTCATCGATAACATAGCAAATTAGGCAATAGTTGTTCAGCGGCCTAAGATTTTTTTTAATTTTCGGTCACTTCTAAGAGATCGAAGAAATTTTGAGTTACTTCTTTAGAAAGGTCTATTTTAATGCTATCTTCCTGTATAAAACAAATTTTGATACTTCATCGATAACATAGCAAAATTTGCAATAGTTGTGCAGCGGCCTAAGATTTTTTTGATTTTCGGTCATTTCTAAGAGGTCGAAGAAATTTTGAGTTACCACTTTAGAAAGGTCTATTATAATGCTATCTTCCTGTATAAAACAAATTTTGATACTTCATCGATAACATAGCAAAATTTGCAATAGTTGTTCAGCGGCCTAAGATATTTTTAATTTTCGGTCACTTCTAAGAGGTCGAAGAAATTTTGAGTTACTACTTTAGAAAGGTCTATTTTAATGCTATCTTCCTGTATAAAACACATTTTGATACTTCATCGATAACATAGCAAATTAGGCAATAGTTGTTCAGCGGCCTAAGATTTTTTTTAATTTTCGGTCACTTCTAAGAGATCGAAGAAATATTGAGTTACTTCTTTAGAAAGGTCTATTTTAATGCTATCTTACTGTATAAAACAAATTTTGATACTTCATCGATAACATAGCAAAATTTGCAATAGTTGTGCAGCGGCCTAAGATATTTTTAATTTTCGGTCACTTCTAAGAGGTCGAAGAAATTTTGAGTTACTACTTTAGAAAGGTCTATTTTAATGCTATCTTCCTGTATAAAACACATTTTGATACTTCATCGATAACATAGCAAAATATGCAATAGTTGTTCAGCGGCCTAAGATTTTTTAAATTTTCGGTCACTTCTAAGAGGTCGAAGAAATTTTGAGTTACTACTTTAGAAAGGTCTATTTTAATGCTATCTTCCTGTATAAAACACATTTTGATACTTCATCGATAACATAGCAAATTAGGCAATAGTTGTTCAGCGGCCTAAGATTTTTTTTAATTTTCGGTCACTTCTAAGAGATCGAAGAAATTTTGAGTTACTACTTTAGAAAGGTCTATTTTAATGCTATCTTCCTGTATAAAACAAATTTTGATACTTCATCGATAACATAGCAAAATTTGCAATAGTTGTGCAGCGGCCTAAGATATTTTTAATTTTCGGTCACTTCTAAGAGGTCAAAGAAATTTTGAGTTACTACTTTAGAAAGGTCTATTTTAATGCTATCTTCCTGTATAAAACACATTTTGATACTTCATCGATAACATAGCAAAATATGCAATAGTCGTTCAGCGGCCTAAGATTTTTTTAATTTTCGGTCACTTCTAAGAGGTCGAAGAAATTTTGAGTTACTACTTTAGAAAGGTCTATTTTAATGCTATCTTCCTGTATAAAACACATTTTGATACTTCATCGATAACATAGCTAAATATGCAATAGTTGTACAGTGGCCTAAGATATTTTTGATTTTCGGTCACTTCTAAGAGGTCGAAGAAATTTTGAGTTACTACTTTAGAAAGGTCTATTTTAATGCTATCTTCCTGTATAAAACACATTTTGATACTTCATCGATAACATAGCAAATTAGGCAATAGTTGTTCAGCGGCCTAAGATTTTTTTTAATTTTCGGTCACTTCTAAGAGATCGAAGAAATTTTGAGTTACTACTTTAGAAAGGTCTATTTTAATGCTATCTTCCTGTATAAAACAAATTTTGATACTTCATCGATAACATAGCAAAATTTGCAATAGTTGTGCAGCGGCCTAAGATATTTTTAATTTTCGGTCACTTCTAAGAGGTCGAAGAAATTTTGAGTTACTACTTTAGAAAGGTCTATTTTAATGCTATCTTCCTGTATAAAACACATTTTGATACTTCATCGATAACATAGCAAATTAGGCAATAGTTGTTCAGCGGCCTAAGATTTTTTTTAATTTTCGGTCACTTCTAAGAGATCGAAGAAATTTTGAGTTACTTCTTTAGAAAGGTCTATTTTAATGCTATCTTCCTGTATAAAACAAATTTTGATACTTCATCGATAACATAGCAAAATTTGCAATAGTTGTGCAGCGGCCTAAGATATTTTTAATTTTCGGTCACTTCTAAGAGGTCGAAGAAATTTTGAGTTACTACTTTAGAAAGGTCTATTTTAATGCTATCTTCCTGTATAAAACACATTTTGATACTTCATCGATAACATAGCAAAATATGCAATAGTTGTTCAGCGGCCTAAGATTTTTTAAATTTTCGGTCACTTCTAAGAGGTCGAAGAAATTTTGAGTTACTACTTTAGAAAGGTCTATTTTAATGCTATCTTCCTGTATAAAACACATTTTGATACTTCATCGATAACATAGCAAATTAGGCAATAGTTGTTCAGCGGCCTAAGATTTTTTTTAATTTTCGGTCACTTCTAAGAGATCGAAGAAATTTTGAGTTACTACTTTAGAAAGGTCTATTTTAATGCTATCTTCCTGTATAAAACACATTTTGATACTTCATCGATAACATAGCAAAATTTGCAATAGTTGTGCAGCGGCCTAAGATATTTTTAATTTTCGGTCACTTCTAAGAGGTCGAAGAAATTTTGAGTTACTACTTTAGAAAGGTCTATTTTAATGCTATCTTCCTGTATAAAACACATTTTGATACTTCATCGATAACATAGCAAAATATGCAATAGTTGTTCAGCGGCCTAAGATTTTTTAAATTTTCGGTCACTTTTAAGAGGTCGAAGAAATTTTGAGTTACTACTTTAGAAAGGTCTATTTTAATGCTATCTTCCTGTATAAAACACATTTTGATACTTCATCGATAACATAGCAAATTAGGCAATAGTTGTTCAGCGGCCTAAGATTTTTTTTAATTTTCGGTCACTTCTAAGAGATCGAAGAAATTTTGAGTTACTACTTTAGAAAGGTCTATTTTAATGCTATCTTCCTGTATAAAACAAATTTTGATACTTCATCGATAACATAGCAAAATTTGCAATAGTTGTGCAGCGGCCTAAGATATTTTTAATTTTCGGTCACTTCTAAGAGGTCGAAGAAATTTTGAGTTACTACTTTAGAAAGGTCTATTTTAATGCTATCTTCCTGTATAAAACACATTTTGATACTTCATCGATAACATAGCAAAATATGCAATAGTTGTTCAGCGGCCTAAGATTTTTTAAATTTTCGGTCACTTCTAAGAGGTCGAAGAAATTTTGAGTTACTACTTTAGAAAGGTCTATTTTAATGCTATCTTCCTGTATAAAACACATTTTGATACTTCATCGATAACATAGCAAATTAGGCAATAGTTGTTCAGCGGCCTAAGATTTTTTTTAATTTTCGGTCACTTCTAAGAGATCGAAGAAATTTTGAGTTACTACTTTAGAAAGGTCTATTTTAATGCTATCTTCCTGTATAAAACACATTTTGATACTTCATCGATAACATAGCAAAATTTGCAATAGTTGTGCAGCGGCCTAAGATATTTTTAATTTTCGGTCACTTCTAAGAGGTCGAAGAAATTTTGAGTTACTACTTTAGAAAGGTCTATTTTAATGCTATCTTCCTGTATAAAACACATTTTGATACTTCATCGATAACATAGCAAAATATGCAATAGTTGTTCAGCGGCCTAAGATATTTTAAATTTTCGGTCACTTCTAAGAGGTCGAAGAAATTTTGAGTTACTACTTTAGAAAGGTCTATTTTAATGCTATCTTCCTGTATAAAACACATTTTGATACTTCATCGATAACATAGCAAATTAGGCAATAGTTGTTCAGCGGCCTAAGATTTTTTTTAATTTTCGGTCACTTCTAAGAGATCGAAGAAATTTTGAGTTACTACTTTAGAAAGGTCTATTTTAATGCTATCTTCCTGTATAAAACACATTTTGATACTTCATCGATAACATAGCAAAATTTGCAATAGTTGTGCAGCGGCCTAAGATATTTTTAATTTTCGGTCACTTCTAAGAGGTCGAAGAAATTTTGAGTTACTACTTTAGAAAGGTCTATTTTAATGCTATCTTCCTGTATAAAACACATTTTGATACTTCATCGATAACATAGCAAAATATGCAATAGTTGTTCAGCGGCCTAAGATTTTTTAAATTTTCGGTCACTTCTAAGAGGTCGAAGAAATTTTGAGTTACTACTTTAGAAAGGTCTATTTTAATGCTATCTTCCTGTATAAACACATTTTGATACTTCATCGATAACATAGCAAAATATGCAAAAGTTGTTCAGCGGCCTAAGATTTTTTAAATTTTCGGTCACTTCTAAGAGGTCGAAGAAATTTTGAGTTACTTCTTTAGAAAGATCTATTTTAATGCTATCTTCCTGTATAAAACACATTTTGATACTTCATCGATAACACAGTGAAATATGTATTAGTTGTTCCGCGGCCTAAGATTTTTTTAATTTTCGGTCACTTCTAAGAGGTCGAAGAAATTTTGAGTTACTACTTTAGAAAGGTCTATTTTAATGCTATCTTCCTGTATAAAACACATTTTGATACTTCATCGATAACATAGCTAAATATGCAATAGTTGTACAGTGGCCTAAGATATTTTTGATTTTCGGTCACTTCTAAGAGGTCGAAGAAATTTTGAGTTACTACTTTAGAAAGGTCTATTTTAATGCTATCTTCCTGTATAAAACACATTTTGATACTTCATCGATAACATAGCAAATTAGGCAATAGTTGTTCAGCGGCCTAAGATTTTTTTTAATTTTCGGTCACTTCTAAGAGATCGAAGAAATTTTGAGTTACTACTTTAGAAAGGTCTATTTTAATGCTATCTTCCTGTATAAAACAAATTTTGATACTTCATCGATAACATAGCAAAATTTGCAATAGTTGTGCAGCGGCCTAAGATATTTTTAATTTTCGGTCACTTCTAAGAGGTCGAAGAAATTTTGAGTTACTACTTTAGAAAGGTCTATTTTAATGCTATCTTCCTGTATAAAACACATTTTGATACTTCATCGATAACATAGCAAAATATGCAATAGTTGTTCAGCGGCCTAAGATTTTTTAAATTTTCGGTCACTTTTAAGAGGTCGAAGAAATTTTGAGTTACTACTTTAGAAAGGTCTATTTTAATGCTATCTTCCTGTATAAAACACATTTTGATACTTCATCGATAACATAGCAAATTAGGCAATAGTTGTTCAGCGGCCTAAGATTTTTTTTAATTTTCGGTCACTTCTAAGAGATCGAAGAAATTTTGAGTTACTACTTTAGAAAGGTCTATTTTAATGCTATCTTCCTGTATAAAACAAATTTTGATACTTCATCGATAACATAGCAAAATTTGCAATAGTTGTGCAGCGGCCTAAGATATTTTTAATTTTCGGTCACTTCTAAGAGGTCGAAGAAATTTTGAGTTACTACTTTAGAAAGGTCTATTTTAATGCTATCTTCCTGTATAAAACACATTTTGATACTTCATCGATAACATAGCAAAATATGCAAAAGTTGTTCAGCGGCCTAAGATTTTTTAAATTTTCGGTCACTTCTAAGAGGTCGAAGAAATTTTGAGTTACTACTTTAGAAAGGTCTATTTTAATGCTATCTTCCTGTATAAAACACATTTTGATACTTCATCGATAACATAGCAAAATATGCAATAGTTGTTCAGCGGCCTAAGATTTTTTTTAATTTTCGGTCACTTCTAAGAGGTCGAAGAAATTTTGAGTTACTACGTTAGAAAGGTCTATTATAATGCTATCTTCCTGTATAAAACAAATTTTGATACTTCATCGATTACATAGCAAAATTTGCAATAGTTGTTCAGCGGCCTAAGATATTTTAAATTTTCGGTCACTTCTAAGAGGTCGAAGAAATTTTGAGTTACTACTTTAGAAAGGTCTATTTTAATGCTATCTTCCTGTATAAAACACATTTTGATACTTCATCGATAACATAGCAAATTAGGCAATAGTTGTTCAGCGGCCTAAGATTTTTTTTAATTTTCGGTCACTTTTAAGAGATCGAAGAAATTTTGAGTTACTACTTTAGAAAGGTCTATTTTAATGCTATCTTCCTGTATAAAACACATTTTGATACTTCATCGATAACATAGCAAAATTTGCAATAGTTGTGCAGCGGCCTAAGATATTTTTAATTTTCGGTCACTTCTAAGAGGTCGAAGAAATTTTGAGTTACTACTTTAGAAAGGTCTATTTTAATGCTATCTTCCTGTATAAAACACATTTTGATACTTCATCGATAACATAGCAAAATATGCAATAGTTGTTCAGCGGCCTAAGATATTTTAAATTTTCGGTCACTTCTAAGAGGTCGAAGAAATTTTGAGTTACTACTTTAGAAAGGTCTATTTTAATGCTATCTTCCTGTATAAAACACATTTTGATACTTCATCGATAACATAGCAAATTAGGCAATAGTTGTTCAGCGGCCTAAGATTTTTTTTAATTTTCGGTCACTTCTAAGAGATCGAAGAAATTTTGAGTTACTACTTTAGAAAGGTCTATTTTAATGCTATCTTCCTGTATAAAACACATTTTGATACTTCATCGATAACATAGCAAAATTTGCAATAGTTGTGCAGCGGCCTAAGATATTTTTAATTTTCGGTCACTTCTAAGAGGTCGAAGAAATTTTGAGTTACTACTTTAGAAAGGTCTATTTTAATGCTATCTTCCTGTATAAAACACATTTTGATACTTCATCGATAACATAGCAAAATATGCAATAGTTGTTCAGCGGCCTAAGATTTTTTAAATTTTCGGTCACTTCTAAGAGGTCGAAGAAATTTTGAGTTACTACTTTAGAAAGGTCTATTTTAATGCTATCTTCCTGTATAAACACATTTTGATACTTCATCGATAACATAGCAAAATATGCAAAAGTTGTTCAGCGGCCTAAGATTTTTTAAATTTTCGGTCACTTCTAAGAGGTCGAAGAAATTTTGAGTTACTTCTTTAGAAAGATCTATTTTAATGCTATCTTCCTGTATAAAACACATTTTGATACTTCATCGATAACACAGTGAAATATGCATTAGTTGTTCCGCGGCCTAAGATTTTTTTAATTTTCGGTCACTTCTAAGAGGTCGAAGAAATTTTGAGTTACTACTTTAGAAAGGTCTATTTTAATGCTATCTTCCTGTATAAAACACATTTTGATACTTCATCGATAACATAGCTAAATATGCAATAGTTGTACAGTGGCCTAAGATATTTTTGATTTTCGGTCACTTCTAAGAGGTCGAAGAAATTTTGAGTTACTACTTTAGAAAGGTCTATTTTAATGCTATCTTCCTGTATAAAACACATTTTGATACTTCATCGATAACATAGCAAATTAGGCAATAGTTGTTCAGCGGCCTAAGATTTTTTTTAATTTTCGGTCACTTCTAAGAGATCGAAGAAATTTTGAGTTACTACTTTAGAAAGGTCTATTTTAATGCTATCTTCCTGTATAAAACAAATTTTGATACTTCATCGATAACATAGCAAAATTTGCAATAGTTGTGCAGCGGCCTAAGATATTTTTAATTTTCGGTCACTTCTAAGAGGTCGAAGAAATTTTGAGTTACTACTTTAGAAAGGTCTATTTTAATGCTATCTTCCTGTATAAAACACATTTTGATACTTCATCGATAACATAGCAAAATATGCAAAAGTTGTTCAGCGGCCTAAGATTTTTTAAATTTTCGGTCACTTCTAAGAGGTCGAAGAAATTTTGAGTTACTACTTTAGAAAGGTCTATTTTAATGCTATCTTCCTGTATAAAACACATTTTGATACTTCATCGATAACATAGCAAAATATGCAATAGTTGTTCAGCGGCCTAAGATTTTTTAAATTTTCGGTCACTTCTTAGAGGTCGAAGAAATTTTAAGTTACTACTTTAGAAAGGTCTATTTTAATGCTATCTTCCTGTATAAAACAAATTTTGATACTTCATCGATAACATAGCAAAATATGCAATAGTTGTTCAGCGGGCTAAGATTTTTTAAATTTTCGGTCACTTCTAAGAGGTCGAAGAAATTTTGAGTTACTACTTTAGAAAGGTCTATTTTAATGCTATCTTCCTGTATAAAACACATTTTGATACTTCATCGATAACACAGTGAAATATGCATTAGTTGTTCAGCGGCCTAAGATTTTTTTAATTTTCGGTCACTTCTAAGAGGTCGAAGAAATTTTGAGTTACTACTTTAGAAAGGTCTATTTTAATGCTATCTTCCTGTATAAAACACATTTTGATACTTCATCGATAACATAGCTAAATATGCAATAGTTGTTCAGTGGCCTAAGATATTTTTGATTTTCGGTCACTTCTAAGAGGTCGAAGAAATTTTGAGTTACTACTTTAGAAAGGTCTATTTTAATGCTATCTTCCTGTATAAAACACATTTTGATACTTCATCGATAACATAGCAAATTAGGCAATAGTTGTTCAGCGGCCTAAGATTTTTTTTAATTTTCGGTCACTTCTAAGAGATCGAAGAAATTTTGAGTTACTACTTTAGAAAGGTCTATTTTAATGCTATCTTCCTGTATAAAACAAATTTTGATACTTCATCGATAACATAGCAAAATTTGCAATAGTTGTGCAGCGGCCTAAGATATTTTTAATTTTCGGTCACTTCTAAGAGGTCGAAGAAATTTTGAGTTACTACTTTAGAAAGGTCTATTTTAATGCTATCTTCCTGTATAAAACACATTTTGATACTTCATCGATAACATAGCAAAATATGCAAAAGTTGTTCAGCGGCCTAAGATTTTTTAAATTTTCGGTCACTTCTAAGAGGTCGAAGAAATTTTGAGTTACTACTTTAGAAAGGTCTATTTTAATGCTATCTTCCTGTATAAAACACATTTTGATACTTCATCGATAACATAGCAAAATATGCAATAGTTGTTCAGCGGCCTAAGATTTTTTAAATTTTCGGTCACTTCTTAGAGGTCGAAGAAATTTTGAGTTACTACTTTAGAAAGGTCTATTTTAATGCTATCTTCCTGTATAAAACAAATTTTGATACTTCATCGATAACATAGCAAAATTTGCAATAGTTGTGCAGCGGCCTAAGATTTTTTTTAATTTTCGGTCACTTCTAAGAGGTCGAAGAAATTTTGAGTTACTACTTTAGAAAGGTCTATTTTAATGCTATCTTCCTGTATAAAACACATTTTGATACTTCATCGATAACATAGCAAAATATGCAATAGTTGTTCAGCGGCCTAAGATTTTTTAAATTTTCGGTCACTTCTAAGAGGTCGAAGAAATTTTGAGTTACTACTTTAGAAAGGTCTATTTTAATGCTATCTTCCTGTATAAAACACATTTTGATACTTCATCGATAACATAGCAAATTAGGCAATAGTTGTTCAGCGGCCTAAGATTTTTTTTAATTTTCGGTCACTTCTAAGAGATCGAAGAAATTTTGAGTTACTACTTTAGAAAGGTCTATTTTAATGCTATCTTCCTGTATAAAACACATTTTGATACTTCATCGATAACATAGCAAAATTTGCAATAGTTGTGCAGCGGCCTAAGATATTTTTAATTTTCGGTCACTTCTAAGAGGTCGAAGAAATTTTGAGTTACTACTTTAGAAAGGTCTATTTTAATGCTATCTTCCTGTATAAAACACATTTTGATACTTCATCGATAACATAGCAAAATATGCAATAGTTGTTCAGCGGCCTAAGATTTTTTAAATTTTCGGTCACTTCTAAGAGGTCGAAGAAATTTTGAGTTACTACTTTAGAAAGGTCTATTTTAATGCTATCTTCCTGTATAAAACACATTTTGATACTTCATCGATAACATAGCAAATTAGGCAATAGTTGTTCAGCGGCCTAAGATTTTTTTTAATTTTCGGTCACTTCTAAGAGATCGAAGAAATTTTGAGTTACTACTTTAGAAAGGTCTATTTTAATGCTATCTTCCTGTATAAAACACATTTTGATACTTCATCGATAACATAGCAAAATATGCAATAGTTGTTCAGCGGCCTAAGATTTTTTAAATTTTCGGTCACTTTTAAGAGGTCGAAGAAATTTTGAGTTACTACTTTAGAAAGGTCTATTTTAATGCTATCTTCCTGTATAAAACACATTTTGATACTTCATCGATAACATAGCAAATTAGGCAATAGTTGTTCAGCGGCCTAAGATTTTTTTTAATTTTCGGTCACTTCTAAGAGATCGAAGAAATTTTGAGTTACTACTTTAGAAAGGTCTATTTTAATGCTATCTTCCTGTATAAAACAAATTTTGATACTTCATCGATAACATAGCAAAATTTGCAATAGTTGTGCAGCGGCCTAAGATATTTTTAATTTTCGGTCACTTCTAAGAGGTCGAAGAAATTTTGAGTTACTACTTTAGAAAGGTCTATTTTAATGCTATCTTCCTGTATAAAACACATTTTGATACTTCATCGATAACATAGCAAAATATGCAATAGTTGTTCAGCGGCCTAAGATTTTTTAAATTTTCGGTCACTTCTAAGAGGTCGAAGAAATTTTGAGTTACTACTTTAGAAAGGTCTATTTTAATGCTATCTTCCTGTATAAAACACATTTTGATACTTCATCGATAACATAGCAAATTAGGCAATAGTTGTTCAGCGGCCTAAGATTTTTTTTAATTTTCGGTCACTTCTAAGAGATCGAAGAAATTTTGAGTTACTACTTTAGAAAGGTCTATTTTAATGCTATCTTCCTGTATAAAACACATTTTGATACTTCATCGATAACATAGCAAAATTTGCAATAGTTGTGCAGCGGCCTAAGATATTTTTAATTTTCGGTCACTTCTAAGAGGTCGAAGAAATTTTGAGTTACTACTTTAGAAAGGTCTATTTTAATGCTATCTTCCTGTATAAAACACATTTTGATACTTCATCGATAACATAGCAAAATATGCAATAGTTGTTCAGCGGCCTAAGATATTTTAAATTTTCGGTCACTTCTAAGAGGTCGAAGAAATTTTGAGTTACTACTTTAGAAAGGTCTATTTTAATGCTATCTTCCTGTATAAAACACATTTTGATACTTCATCGATAACATAGCAAATTAGGCAATAGTTGTTCAGCGGCCTAAGATTTTTTTTAATTTTCGGTCACTTCTAAGAGATCGAAGAAATTTTGAGTTACTACTTTAGAAAGGTCTATTTTAATGCTATCTTCCTGTATAAAACACATTTTGATACTTCATCGATAACATAGCAAAATTTGCAATAGTTGTGCAGCGGCCTAAGATATTTTTAATTTTCGGTCACTTCTAAGAGGTCGAAGAAATTTTGAGTTACTACTTTAGAAAGGTCTATTTTAATGCTATCTTCCTGTATAAAACACATTTTGATACTTCATCGATAACATAGCAAAATATGCAATAGTTGTTCAGCGGCCTAAGATTTTTTAAATTTTCGGTCACTTCTAAGAGGTCGAAGAAATTTTGAGTTACTACTTTAGAAAGGTCTATTTTAATGCTATCTTCCTGTATAAACACATTTTGATACTTCATCGATAACATAGCAAAATATGCAAAAGTTGTTCAGCGGCCTAAGATTTTTTAAATTTTCGGTCACTTCTAAGAGGTCGAAGAAATTTTGAGTTACTTCTTTAGAAAGATCTATTTTAATGCTATCTTCCTGTATAAAACACATTTTGATACTTCATCGATAACACAGTGAAATATGTATTAGTTGTTCCGCGGCCTAAGATTTTTTTAATTTTCGGTCACTTCTAAGAGGTCGAAGAAATTTTGAGTTACTACTTTAGAAAGGTCTATTTTAATGCTATCTTCCTGTATAAAACACATTTTGATACTTCATCGATAACATAGCTAAATATGCAATAGTTGTACAGTGGCCTAAGATATTTTTGATTTTCGGTCACTTCTAAGAGGTCGAAGAAATTTTGAGTTACTACTTTAGAAAGGTCTATTTTAATGCTATCTTCCTGTATAAAACACATTTTGATACTTCATCGATAACATAGCAAATTAGGCAATAGTTGTTCAGCGGCCTAAGATTTTTTTTAATTTTCGGTCACTTCTAAGAGATCGAAGAAATTTTGAGTTACTACTTTAGAAAGGTCTATTTTAATGCTATCTTCCTGTATAAAACAAATTTTGATACTTCATCGATAACATAGCAAAATTTGCAATAGTTGTGCAGCGGCCTAAGATATTTTTAATTTTCGGTCACTTCTAAGAGGTCGAAGAAATTTTGAGTTACTACTTTAGAAAGGTCTATTTTAATGCTATCTTCCTGTATAAAACACATTTTGATACTTCATCGATAACATAGCAAAATATGCAATAGTTGTTCAGCGGCCTAAGATTTTTTAAATTTTCGGTCACTTTTAAGAGGTCGAAGAAATTTTGAGTTACTACTTTAGAAAGGTCTATTTTAATGCTATCTTCCTGTATAAAACACATTTTGATACTTCATCGATAACATAGCAAATTAGGCAATAGTTGTTCAGCGGCCTAAGATTTTTTTTAATTTTCGGTCACTTCTAAGAGATCGAAGAAATTTTGAGTTACTACTTTAGAAAGGTCTATTTTAATGCTATCTTCCTGTATAAAACAAATTTTGATACTTCATCGATAACATAGCAAAATTTGCAATAGTTGTGCAGCGGCCTAAGATATTTTTAATTTTCGGTCACTTCTAAGAGGTCGAAGAAATTTTGAGTTACTACTTTAGAAAGGTCTATTTTAATGCTATCTTCCTGTATAAAACACATTTTGATACTTCATCGATAACATAGCAAAATATGCAAAAGTTGTTCAGCGGCCTAAGATTTTTTAAATTTTCGGTCACTTCTAAGAGGTCGAAGAAATTTTGAGTTACTACTTTAGAAAGGTCTATTTTAATGCTATCTTCCTGTATAAAACACATTTTGATACTTCATCGATAACATAGCAAAATATGCAATAGTTGTTCAGCGGCCTAAGATTTTTTTTAATTTTCGGTCACTTCTAAGAGGTCGAAGAAATTTTGAGTTACTACGTTAGAAAGGTCTATTATAATGCTATCTTCCTGTATAAAACAAATTTTGATACTTCATCGATTACATAGCAAAATTTGCAATAGTTGTTCAGCGGCCTAAGATATTTTAAATTTTCGGTCACTTCTAAGAGGTCGAAGAAATTTTGAGTTACTACTTTAGAAAGGTCTATTTTAATGCTATCTTCCTGTATAAAACACATTTTGATACTTCATCGATAACATAGCAAATTAGGCAATAGTTGTTCAGCGGCCTAAGATTTTTTTTAATTTTCGGTCACTTTTAAGAGATCGAAGAAATTTTGAGTTACTACTTTAGAAAGGTCTATTTTAATGCTATCTTCCTGTATAAAACACATTTTGATACTTCATCGATAACATAGCAAAATTTGCAATAGTTGTGCAGCGGCCTAAGATATTTTTAATTTTCGGTCACTTCTAAGAGGTCGAAGAAATTTTGAGTTACTACTTTAGAAAGGTCTATTTTAATGCTATCTTCCTGTATAAAACACATTTTGATACTTCATCGATAACATAGCAAAATATGCAATAGTTGTTCAGCGGCCTAAGATATTTTAAATTTTCGGTCACTTCTAAGAGGTCGAAGAAATTTTGAGTTACTACTTTAGAAAGGTCTATTTTAATGCTATCTTCCTGTATAAAACACATTTTGATACTTCATCGATAACATAGCAAATTAGGCAATAGTTGTTCAGCGGCCTAAGATTTTTTTTAATTTTCGGTCACTTCTAAGAGATCGAAGAAATTTTGAGTTACTACTTTAGAAAGGTCTATTTTAATGCTATCTTCCTGTATAAAACACATTTTGATACTTCATCGATAACATAGCAAAATTTGCAATAGTTGTGCAGCGGCCTAAGATATTTTTAATTTTCGGTCACTTCTAAGAGGTCGAAGAAATTTTGAGTTACTACTTTAGAAAGGTCTATTTTAATGCTATCTTCCTGTATAAAACACATTTTGATACTTCATCGATAACATAGCAAAATATGCAATAGTTGTTCAGCGGCCTAAGATTTTTTAAATTTTCGGTCACTTCTAAGAGGTCGAAGAAATTTTGAGTTACTACTTTAGAAAGGTCTATTTTAATGCTATCTTCCTGTATAAACACATTTTGATACTTCATCGATAACATAGCAAAATATGCAAAAGTTGTTCAGCGGCCTAAGATTTTTTAAATTTTCGGTCACTTCTAAGAGGTCGAAGAAATTTTGAGTTACTTCTTTAGAAAGATCTATTTTAATGCTATCTTCCTGTATAAAACACATTTTGATACTTCATCGATAACACAGTGAAATATGCATTAGTTGTTCCGCGGCCTAAGATTTTTTTAATTTTCGGTCACTTCTAAGAGGTCGAAGAAATTTTGAGTTACTACTTTAGAAAGGTCTATTTTAATGCTATCTTCCTGTATAAAACACATTTTGATACTTCATCGATAACATAGCTAAATATGCAATAGTTGTACAGTGGCCTAAGATATTTTTGATTTTCGGTCACTTCTAAGAGGTCGAAGAAATTTTGAGTTACTACTTTAGAAAGGTCTATTTTAATGCTATCTTCCTGTATAAAACACATTTTGATACTTCATCGATAACATAGCAAATTAGGCAATAGTTGTTCAGCGGCCTAAGATTTTTTTTAATTTTCGGTCACTTCTAAGAGATCGAAGAAATTTTGAGTTACTACTTTAGAAAGGTCTATTTTAATGCTATCTTCCTGTATAAAACAAATTTTGATACTTCATCGATAACATAGCAAAATTTGCAATAGTTGTGCAGCGGCCTAAGATATTTTTAATTTTCGGTCACTTCTAAGAGGTCGAAGAAATTTTGAGTTACTACTTTAGAAAGGTCTATTTTAATGCTATCTTCCTGTATAAAACACATTTTGATACTTCATCGATAACATAGCAAAATATGCAAAAGTTGTTCAGCGGCCTAAGATTTTTTAAATTTTCGGTCACTTCTAAGAGGTCGAAGAAATTTTGAGTTACTACTTTAGAAAGGTCTATTTTAATGCTATCTTCCTGTATAAAACACATTTTGATACTTCATCGATAACATAGCAAAATATGCAATAGTTGTTCAGCGGCCTAAGATTTTTTAAATTTTCGGTCACTTCTTAGAGGTCGAAGAAATTTTAAGTTACTACTTTAGAAAGGTCTATTTTAATGCTATCTTCCTGTATAAAACAAATTTTGATACTTCATCGATAACATAGCAAAATATGCAATAGTTGTTCAGCGGGCTAAGATTTTTTAAATTTTCGGTCACTTCTAAGAGGTCGAAGAAATTTTGAGTTACTACTTTAGAAAGGTCTATTTTAATGCTATCTTCCTGTATAAAACACATTTTGATACTTCATCGATAACACAGTGAAATATGCATTAGTTGTTCAGCGGCCTAAGATTTTTTTAATTTTCGGTCACTTCTAAGAGGTCGAAGAAATTTTGAGTTACTACTTTAGAAAGGTCTATTTTAATGCTATCTTCCTGTATAAAACACATTTTGATACTTCATCGATAACATAGCTAAATATGCAATAGTTGTTCAGTGGCCTAAGATATTTTTGATTTTCGGTCACTTCTAAGAGGTCGAAGAAATTTTGAGTTACTACTTTAGAAAGGTCTATTTTAATGCTATCTTCCTGTATAAAACACATTTTGATACTTCATCGATAACATAGCAAATTAGGCAATAGTTGTTCAGCGGCCTAAGATTTTTTTTAATTTTCGGTCACTTCTAAGAGATCGAAGAAATTTTGAGTTACTACTTTAGAAAGGTCTATTTTAATGCTATCTTCCTGTATAAAACAAATTTTGATACTTCATCGATAACATAGCAAAATTTGCAATAGTTGTGCAGCGGCCTAAGATATTTTTAATTTTCGGTCACTTCTAAGAGGTCGAAGAAATTTTGAGTTACTACTTTAGAAAGGTCTATTTTAATGCTATCTTCCTGTATAAAACACATTTTGATACTTCATCGATAACATAGCAAAATATGCAAAAGTTGTTCAGCGGCCTAAGATTTTTTAAATTTTCGGTCACTTCTAAGAGGTCGAAGAAATTTTGAGTTACTACTTTAGAAAGGTCTATTTTAATGCTATCTTCCTGTATAAAACACATTTTGATACTTCATCGATAACATAGCAAAATATGCAATAGTTGTTCAGCGGCCTAAGATTTTTTAAATTTTCGGTCACTTCTTAGAGGTCGAAGAAATTTTGAGTTACTACTTTAGAAAGGTCTATTTTAATGCTATCTTCCTGTATAAAACAAATTTTGATACTTCATCGATAACATAGCAAAATTTGCAATAGTTGTGCAGCGGCCTAAGATTTTTTTTAATTTTCGGTCACTTCTAAGAGGTCGAAGAAATTTTGAGTTACTACTTTAGAAAGGTCTATTTTAATGCTATCTTCCTGTATAAAACACATTTTGATACTTCATCGATAACATAGCAAAATATGCAATAGTTGTTCAGCGGCCTAAGATTTTTTAAATTTTCGGTCACTTCTAAGAGGTCGAAGAAATTTTGAGTTACTACTTTAGAAAGGTCTATTTTAATGCTATCTTCCTGTATAAAACACATTTTGATACTACATCGATAACATAGCAAAATATGCAATAGTTGTTCAGCGGCCTAAGATTTTTTTAATTTTCGGTCACTTCTAAGAGGTTGAAGAAATTTTGAGTTACTACTTTAGAAAGGTCTATTTTAATGCTATCTTCCTGTATAAAACACATTTTGATACTTCATCGATAACATAGCAAAATATGCAATAGTTGTTCAGCGGCCTAAGATTTTTTTTTTATTTTCGGCCATTTCTAGGTGGTGGAAGAAATTTAGAGTTATTTATTCAGAAAGGTCTATACAAACGCCATTTTTGGTATAGATATAAATTTTATAGTTTGAGTTTAACGTTTTACAAATCACTATAGTTTTTCATTTTTTACCCTCACCCCCATATATTATGATTCGTAGGATGCTGTATAGGTATTTTATGTTTACGATATAAAAAACCGCGGTTCAATAATAGGGACTCTCTTAATTGGTCGGGTTATAATAGGCCGCTAACTTTAGGCCGCCAACTTCACATCGGTCTCAAATTAGTGTCTTTACAGTGTACAGCTTTCCTATATGCTAAATACATAAATATAATAACACAGTATTTCAAATAAACCGTTAAAAATTGAAATAAGAACTGTTATAGGTACATAAGAAAATATAATATAATGCAAACTCCTCTTGAAAATTGTTTATTTTTCTCCATTATTTAAAATGTATATAAATAATAAAGACACTTACTGCTTCGTAACTGATGTGTGCGCATGCGCAGCGTCCCGAGAGCAACCGACGAGCGATCGTGCGCGCGCGCCACTGGACACTGCTTCTTGCCGCGCAGCATCCCTGGGCCGTTGACCCACCTCCTTGGAACTCTATAGAGCTGTTCGATTCGACACGTGGTTTCAACTACTATAATTGGTCAAATGCCAGAATGTATACAGGGGTGCGTTCTTATAATATGTCGTCCGACGACGGATGATCGCTCCAAGCAGAGCGACGCTCGTCGTCCGCCTTTTAAGAACGGCTCTGTATCATATCTGTATCAAGAACACTACTTAAAATGTTTCACTGACTCGGAAGAAATGTATTTACAATTATGTACTTTTCCACGACACACAACAAAAACAAACATACAAAATATAACAATAATAATAATACAATTTTGTAAACAGAAGTCAACGTAAACAAAAAGTAACCTATAAAACAAAGAAAAATCAAGTCCCAACTGTCAAACGAAACGTCAGGGCGATATTTATCCACCGATTTCGTGGGACGACCGGTGCGTCGTCGAGAACGCTCCGGATGATCATCGGACGATCGCTCCGGGCATATAAAAACGCTCGGGGCGTCGTCGGACGTCGTCGGACGACAAATAAGAACGCACCCCAGGGTTATTGGCAAAATGCTAACAACCTCTTAGGGTTGACTTCTGCTAGTCCTAACAAACATTTTGAGCTGATATTTTGTAGTTTTGAAAAAAAAAAAACAAAAACACAATTGTTTTTTAATATTTTTGTTTGTGTTTTAATGCTTACTCCGAGCGCCCGCCGCGGTAATACTGGACGGGCGCCGTGCTCCTTTTGAATAGAGTTTTGAATATTTACATCGAGCAAAGTAATCAAAAATATAAAATAATGCATTAAAGGCACAAGAGACTTTTAACATCAGGTGGACCTCGTATTTAATCCGTCAAAAACACAAAAAAACTAAAAAAAATATAAAAAAAAAACAAAAAAAATCTAAATAAAAAAAGTCATCTCAAAATGTTTGTTGGGACTAGCATAAGTCAGCCCCCTAAGAGGTTGTTATCATTTTACCAATAACCCTTTATATTGTGGACATGTACTTCAGTAGAATTTACACGCAGGATACGCAACAGCGCCACCGCTTTATGGTGGATACTCCCATTTACCCGAACGAAGCGATTTGCTTCCATACCCAAAGGGTAAAAACGAGACCCTATTACTGGGACTTCGCTGTCCGTCCGTCCGTTCGTCCGTCCGTCTGTCACCAGGCTGTATCTCAAGAATGGTGATAGCTAGACAGTTGAAATTTTCACAGATGATGTATTTTTGTTGCCACTATAACAACAAATACAAAAAAATGGCCAAGTGCGAGTCGGACTCGCGCACGTTAAAACAAAAAAAGGTTAAAATATGAAGTCTAATGTTGTATAGCTAATGGTACGTAACCCTTCGTGCGCGAGTCCGACTCGCACTTGGCCGATTTTTTTGTATTTTTTTTTGGTTTGGCTGATATTTAATTATTAAAGTTGTTTAATATTTTTGTGGTTTTATCACCTCTATAAAGTTTACAATCAGGACAAAACAGTATAGCGTTAGTTCATCGACATGACCAGGTAATATATTAGCATTAAGGTAAAATTTACCTGTCGCTGTATTTTAGGAGCTCACATACATACATAACACATACAATCATACACGCTTACATACAAATTTGGGTGTTTGTATTCAACACACGTTAGGCTAAAATGTGTATTGGTAGATACCTACCTACTTACTTTCTTTTGATCTTTGAGTCACTTGACTTGGGTGCTTTCAACGAAAACATTGTCATATTTATCTTTTGAATACATGATGGCGAATGGCTGTGATGTGTTAGGGTACCGTATCCAAAGCGCAGAACGGAGCCCTATTATGAAACTTCTTTGTCTGTCTGTCAGTCCATCTGAAAGTCACGGGTCTCTTGCTCGTAAGCGGAATGAGTTACAAACCTAAAATTTTGCATTTATAAATAACTAGCTTAAGCCGCGGCTCCGCCTGCGCGTTTTTCGGTTAAACTATTAACCTCTTTTTGCGCAGTCGGATAAAAACTATCCTATGTCCTTCCTTGGGTTTCAAACTAATTCCAAACCAAATTTCATCCAAATCGGTCGAGCAGTTTTTAAGTTTATTCGTTGCATACAAAAATACAAATCTCTTTCTTCTCCTCTTTATAATATTGGTGTAGATGTAGATGACAAAAAATATATATATTAAGTAATACTTTAAATACAACCAATTTGAAAATAATTGTCAATACCATATTTATTTTCTTACATATTTTTGTAGTTATTAAAGACAATAATAAGTACTTACCTACCTACACACAAGCCTCAAACTTGCACAAACCCTTTGGAATACAATACAATAATAGTAGCAATGGGCGGTTTTATCGCATATAGCGATTTCTTCCAGACAATTTTTAGTTAGTAAAATAAGTTACAATTCCTATAACATGCGAGTCTCGGGGGGTGTCGACTGTTGGGGAAGAATAGCAGCCCCCATATTTTATTGTGGAAGTCGACGAATTTTTGAATAAATTTCTAGAGACGATGAAGGGAAAATACCAGAATACAAACTATGAGTGTGACGTGCCGCAGGGTTGGATATTTAATTTAGTAAAAAAATTTCAAGGACGCATTAAATTGATTAACTAAGTATTGAACTTCATTAAGTTTATGGCCTCATAATAAGTATAATAACCCCTAATGCCGCCCGGCTTGAGTTTCAAAGCACGCTGAAAAGGTATTTTGCAAATGCTCACCTGGCTTCCTTAAGTACGAGTACAATATCTATAGTTAACACCTAAAAGTATGTTCCAGCTGTAACCTCCCTAGCTGTCCATGTAGTCCTACAGAGGTAGGGTACAGAAATTAACAGCTCCAGGGGTACATACGATAGTTTATTTAAATTTATTCTCAGGATCGGGGTTCGGTCAGACCAAACCGTATTGCACACTTCCAGTAGTTCTTAAGAGCGAGTAAATTCAATTTCAGGCTCATGAGACTTAACAATTGTGTCTCAGTGGATGAGAGGTGTGCAGTTAATCACAAGTGATGAAATCCATCTTACTTGCAACTTAACATTCAAACATAAACAAATCGGAGAGGCCTTTGTTCAGCGGTGGTCGTACGACAGTTGGTGATGAAAGATAGACTATGCCTTTTATAGTAGCGTTAGTACTCTTCAAGTGCGTACGAGAAGCTTTCAGGAAGAGAACATATTCCCTCTTCAATTCTAAGGCAGGCAACGCATCCTCGAGACCTCTGGTATTGCGGATGTTCGTGGGTGACGGTAATTACTTACCACCAGGTGAACCATCTGCTCGTTTTCCCTCCTATATCTAATATAAAAATGAATGAGTAATGTACGTTTTTAAACCAAAATTGTGAATTCGAGATCCTGGGGTCGATGTCCAGGTCGGACAAGAACCCGTCAGTCCTAGATGTTGTCAGATGGCCATTTTTTTTTAATCTACACTCTACAGACTCCAGGGTCCGTGACTTTTTTTAAATTATGACATTTTTTATTTAAAAATAAGAATTATGAAATAGGAAACATGTAACATTGCAAGGGGGAACAGTGTTAAAAGTTTTTTTTTTCTGTTAATGTCATTAGCACTAGCATCCAGAGCAGACCAGTATCCTCTAGCAGCACCCGTTCACGAGTTGACGCATGTGCCAGCCGTCGCCTTCCTCAACCATTTTTGAGGGAAGATGGCGACCCGACACACAACACCGCCGCTAGACAACACCTATCTGTGAGCATGACCGCTCCGGATACCCGTGCCAACGATTACAATTATAAAAATAATTTGGGACTACAATAAAATAATATACCTACAGAAATTTACATATTTTGTGATTCTCCCACGTCACATTTTAATACCCATTTACAGCATTCAACTGTAGGTACATCAACAGGTAAGATTGCTTTCATAGGCTAATCTAGTGGCAAAAATATATAAAAATAAATACGTATATAAAAATCTATGTAACGTATACATATATAATTGTGATCTCTTTAAGGTCGGGTATTCTCGTTTTGGCCTAAAGTAGATGTTGTTTTTTATAAACAAAGAAGAACATTTCAAATCTGAAATAAATATATGTTTTAGTTACATTCTTTCTCTTTATTGTGTATTCGTTCAAATCACGATACGAGTAAATTTTCTCGATAGAAAAAAATCATGAACTAAGTTCGATTTGCGGTTTTTTTACCGGCCAAATTTCATTTTTAACAGGTACTAATACTCCACTTAATATATAACTTGTACCATTTTGTAGGTAATTTAATTTGAAATACAACTAAACCGATCCTTTTTTCTCATTACATCTATTCTTTTTTAAATCGAATATTTAAGTGATAATATATCCAAATGTCGCTCGTCAGTGTCCCGCGGGACGTCACCAAGACAAGATCTGTGTCAAATTTTTGCGCGCGCACTTCTTGGTATCTGCGTAAACAAATATCATGAGGATACACAATAAATTGTAAATAATTATTATTTAGTGACTTATAGCATATAATTATGACACAGTGTTTATTCCTCATAGTGTAAATATCTCTATTAGAACATTAGAGGCATTAGATAGACTGTGTTTGTGTTTATCTCCCGTTGTGTAAATATTTTATGAAAACTTATGAGACAATATTTTTTTTGGTTGTTTTCTGGAAATGGCAAATAAAGAAAATAAACCACGCACTAAATCACGGTTGAAGGCAAAAGAAAATGGGAATTGAAATATGGTAAGTAATTTTTTGTTTGTTTATTTATTTCTATTGACCACAGTCTAAGCATAACAGTAGGTTCTAAGAGAGGTAAAAAGTTACTATTTCTAGTAATCCTTCAAAACACTTAACATTATGACTAGGTATGCATGGTTCTCAGATATTGTAGATTCAGTCAACTTTTCAGTTTGAAAAAGTGGTGATTTTTTTTCAGACAACTAAGTTTTTTTATGTTATTGTGACGGAATAAGGTCGAGGCCCATCCACCTGATGTCAAGTGGACTAACCTCTGCCTATAACAGATGCATTTCGTCACAAGTCACGAATTGCACTGCGCCCGTCACTTTGAAACATAGTTGTTAAGTCTCATGTGCTTGTAATTTCAGTGGCTCTCAAGGACTGCGGACGGTTGAGAATTTTAAGAATGCCTGCTTGACTTGCTCCCATCCTTTCTAGTACAAAATCTGTCGCCTAGCACCTAACCATGTTTCTAGCAGCTGCCCTTAAGAGCCAGTAATTCTACGTTATGCCCGTTAAAACGAACGGGTACGATTATTGCCCTAAGTATATTAAAATAAGTGTAAATTTGGGCTTTTTACTTATTCTAAAATAGAATAAGGACTGAATTCTAAAACTGGAATTTAATAGGAATAATTTTCGTCATACTATCTTTATATTTTATTTTATGGTGTTACAGAGAAATTGATGGCAACGAGGACGCGTTTATTATTCAAATGGATAAATATAAGACTATTTTCAACCTATATCGGGACGGCAAATAATTATTGACATCTCCTACTTTTTAAAACAACTTCATGAAAAAGAACACCACAATAATTTGTTTGAATGTAAATCAAACAACTTCTTCTTGATAGGTGAGAGAAGACATTAACTTATATCAATATTCAAAGTTGAGTGCAAAATGTGTAAAGAAGTTTGTTTGACTTCATCTGAAAACAAGAAAGATAACACGTTGATGCTGATATAGCTGTACCACGGGAGTTATAGCTTCTGGTATAGGATTTTCTCAGATCGAGGAGTTGTTTTCAGCAATAAACATTCCTATATTTTCTTCAAGATGTTTTATTCAACTGCAGAATAAAGTTTATGCGAAATGTTATTTAAAAATATATATATATAATAAACACATCAGATCTACTTCTGTAAATAAAAACTCTATTTGGTATTACCAGATTTAAGGTTACATTTTTTAAAACTAAGGTGAGACCAAAATTAATAAAATTTTATATGAAATGCTTACCGCCCGAAATCATAGACAGCAGAAATGAGCGTGGTATGTCCATTAGAAACTTAAAAATTCAAGATGACAACATAAACATTCACCCTGATTATGAAAACAATAACGACAATGTTCATCCTAATTATTCACTACTAGGAGAAAGCATACGTCAAATAAATTTAGAGGAGTTTAGAAAATATTTTTTATAAACGTAACTACATAAATTTCATACGCGGAAAAGTATGAAATAACTTGTGGATGTCGATACCATGCAGATTCAAAACACTCTGAGCTCACAGTATCATTGTCCGACTTCCACAAGTTGCTTTCATCTTTTTTGGTGTTTTATTTTTTTTATGCCTGATAGGTTAGCCTTTTGACCTTTTGACCTGATGGTAAGTGATGTTGTCGAAGATGTTGTTCAGACTAACCTAGAATTACTGGCTCTCTAGTACAGCTGCCGGAACACACCTTTAGGTGCTTGGCGACAGATTTTCTACTTGAGAGTGGTAGCTAGCCAGACGGGCATTCGCAAAATGTCTCACCACCATGCTATAACGACTGCCATCCTTAGACAACAACCGGGACTGACGGCTTAACGTGCCGTCCGCAGCACGGAATCGCTCAGTAGTAATGTCACCAGTGGTCACCCATCCAACTCATGTCTGAGGCGGACGTTGCTTAGCTTTGCTGATCGGTTCAGAATAGCTAAGCACACTTCGCTACGAGCGCTTCAAAAAGGAGTCAGTGACGTTTGATTAATTTTATTTCAACATTTTTAGTATCTTAAATATACGTCTAAGACAAGTTGTCACCCAATATATTGGTTAATATCAGCAAGAGTAGTAATTATTGTTAGTTTTAGGCTTATTTAGCAAATAATTTTATTAAGTAAATTGAGAGTTATTTACGAACTACTAGAACACTCATTTGTAGGTATATGCTGCTCAACATAAAATAATCATAACGATACGTTTAAGCGTTACTTTTTACTGGATTTGCATGATCCAGTAACATAAAAAAATATACGTGACTATAACTTTCCTCCATATTTTTAAGTTGATTAAAAAATTTAAACAGCAACTTTATTATTTCATGATAATAATACTCAATAAGCAAATAAATAATACCGTGTGGTGTTTGAACTGTAAGATAATAAAATAAGTAACAACAAAAAATAGTTGAGATATAAAAAAATAGTTGGTATATAAATCAAAAACCAAAAAGAATTTCAGAAGAAGAATGTTTCGATAGTTAATAAACTATTGATTCATGTATGTGTTTGTAGAATTCAACGTATTCTACGATTTATTTTCTTAGTAAACAAATGTTTTTCACAGTGATGGTTGTGTGGTTGACGAACAAAGAACCTAATGGAATAATGCCTAACACTATAAACTCTTTAGTAAATTCTACTTCGAATATGAAAACGAGAATGCAACCATGAGAGTTACATTAGTAGATAAGCCCATGTGTTCAATACAACGTTTGTCAGAATGTTTTTATTTTTTGAAGAGGCAGACCCGTGATACACGTAACCCTTCTTTTTTGAAGTTCCTGTTTCTCGCGCTGCTTTCTACGAACAACCATGCAACGTGTACCTCAGTTAAGTAAACATATTCTTGAAAACACAACAATGATTCATGTTCAGACTCCATAACTTTATCTTCCACCACCAAGCGCATCACCATTATACGGGTATAAAATAAATTAATTTCATTTTTGTGATGTATGCTGCAAATGAGGGATAAAATTTACAATGTATAAACTATCCTATGAAATAGCATACCGGTGTAGGTGCTCATTTATAACTTGGTACATAGCTTCTTAGTTAAAAACGAAAATGTGTAAAAATGGAATGCAGCAAGTTTTGTCGAAGCAAAGTATTTTCGCAGCAAACGATAACTCTACGACAGACAAAAAGGTAGGGCGTATCTATTACGAGATTATCATTAATCCATAATCAAATTAATTTCTAAATACGAAATTATAAATTCCAAATAACATTTGGGAGTAGTGTAAACTAATACTTGCAATATTATGTCAATTCACGAAGTACGAATTTATCGAAATTTGGATCCGAAAGGGTTTCGTGGTAAGAAAAAGTGCGATCCTTCAAACGAAACTTTGAACTTCGTTTTTGGCAGTAGACCTCCTGGAGTCAATCAGCTGTTTTAGTTGCACTGTGTGTGACGTGACATTGAGCTATTCGACGCTCGGTGTACTGAGAGCGCGCTGTGCAACTAGAGCGCAGCGCCGCGTTGTGCGCATAGACAGCAACTCTCGCGTGCCGAATTTACGTACTCATGGAGTAATAGATAGCCTTAATGAGAAAAATATCTTAATAAAAGTATTTTTTTATAGGTTAGCCCTTGACCACTATCTCACCTCATGGTAAGTGATGATGTGGTCGAAGATGTTATTCAGGCCTACCTAGAATTACTGGCTCTCAAGGATAGCTGCCGGAACACACCGTTAGGTGCTTGGCGGCAGATTTACGAAGATAACTTTAATCTCTGTATCAAACAAAGTATTATAGATCTTTATCACCAGAGTTGTCCAATGAGTATTTTAAATTTATCATTATATTGACTTCTATGAAATCTGACATCAAGCAGACACCTGACGTAGACAAGGAAACATCTAATCCAAGATTAAAAATTATACTTTCAAATTTGGCGGCATAGCTCCATAATCTTGAAACAAACATGGCCACCTTACTACGGCTGGTAATGCACCTTATTTCAATGCCTGCAGTGACTTTCACGTGTCATAAAATTCAAACCAAATAGTGTTGATCCACGGAAAGAAAGCCGACAAATTTAAAAACTGCCCCTAAGTTTGACGATATTATAGCAAAAGCTTATAAATTGTCTATACACTTACTATAAAGTTATCCGCTTATTGGTTAAATTAGGCAGAGTAGTTTAAAAAATGAGGTTAATGTATGTACAACTACATATTGATAATTTTCAATATATTTCCTTTAGATATTCTATCCATTTTGTACAACACTTCCCAAATGTTCGGCAATATACTAGCAGTAGTACTCTTTGTGCGAGTTCGTCTGGGATGTACTGCCACTGTTACTATTTCTACAAGCAGTACTGTTATTACGTGATGGTATGGTCGAAGATGTTGTTCAGGGTAACCTAGAATTACTGGCTCTCAAGGACAGCTGCCGGAACACACCGTTAGGTGCTTGGCGAGATATTTTTTCTACTTGAGGGTGGTAGCTAGCCAGGCGGGCATTCGCAAAATGCCCTTCTTCCATGCGGTGAAGCTCAAGCCCGCGGCGGGATTCCAAGGGCACTCTAAGCCGTCGGTCCCGGTTGTTGTATAAGGATGGCAGTAGTTACAGCATGGTGGCTAGCGACCACCCTCAAGTAGAAAATCTGTCACCAAGCACCTAACGGTGTGTTCCGGCAGCACTCCTTGAGAGCCAGTGTAATTACACGCACATGAGTTTTAACAACTATGTCTCAAGGTGTCAGGCGCAGTGCAATTCGTGACTTGTGGCAAAATGTATTTGCTATAGGCAGAGGTTAGTCCCTTAACATCAGGTAGCCCTCGAACTTGTTCAATCACAATAACATGAAAAAAAACATGATATGGGACTGAAATACATATATATAGCGGAACGTGGCTGCTCTGAAACTTCAGCCTACACCCTCAGAAATATGATTAAGCGATGATTTGTAAAAATAAAACGAGCTCTAGTAATTTTAAAATGTATTTATACAGCTTTCAAGTAGGGCGTTTAAATTTTTTTGTGCCACTTGCACAAATTATGCTCTAAATCCCTGGCTATAGTATAAAATCACATCTTCAGCCGTTTCGTATATACAGCATGTGTCAGCTGGAGACCATAACGCCAGCTAACACACTAATAATCACAATTAGCATCGAAGTTTATTTGGCACTTAAATTTTGAGTTGGTATTCATAATTGCACTAAATCTGCTCTAAATATTGGCATATTCAGAATTAAGAAATTTCAATTGAGTCAGTTGGAGACATACACATTTTAATGAGGTATAATTAATTAATTAGTCTTTGAATCATCTGTTCAATAGTCCCCAAACTCATGTTCAAATTCGTCATGACCATCATCAAAATCTTTATCATTCTCATTGTCTTTATTTGTGTAAAATTCATCATGAATATTACCTTTGTGATACTTTCTACCATTACCACTGTTAAGAAATTCGTTAAAACCATCCTCTTTGTCCTTGTGTGTGTCTTCAATTCCATCATAACTGTGAATATGTCTGTGTAGACTATCAATCCAGATCTTTTTAAAACCAAACACATATTTCTTTAAGCCTTGCAATAATTTACCAATCCCACTTTCACTCGCTTTTTCTGGAGGATCTTTTGTAAAATGTATATATGTGAATGAAGTCTTTTTTAATTTGGTTTCATCACCAGTATCAAAAGTATTATTTGTGTCGTTTTTGTTTATGCTTGTGTTTGCTTTGTTTAAAGGTATGACCAACGTGAAGTTAGGTATGATTGGTGCTAAAGTTCTGTCATCTGGGATGTCAATTACGTTTTCTGTTACTTCATATGTGTTTTTTGGTGGAGGCGATAAGAGTTCTTGGTTGTAAGCTGATGTGGTAGATGACAAGTTAATAGTACTAGATGCAGTAATAAGGGCGTTGGTAGTGTTTGAGTTGGCGGTGGTACTTGAGGCACTGGTAGGGGTAGTGACCCCGGTGAAGGGACTGGAAAGAGCTGTGTGCATTGAAAGAACCTGTAAAGAAAGAGTTCATTTTGAAAAAGGTCGCCAAAAGCGTCGATATTAAATTTCTTAATCTTATCCATATATGATGCAAATATTGCTTATCTCTTTCGTAACTAAATAAATATTATCCTGTTGTTACAATTACTTTATAACATGATTCTTACGAAAGCTATTGGATACTTTTCATAAATCTGCTGAAAATAACAATATTTTAATTAATAACCAATATTTTTAAAATACATTATATTAATAAATAATTCCTCAAGCGCACAATCGAACTCAAAGAGTTAAACCCTAGTGAGGCTGCTTCGTTTAGAAGCGGTATGCTTCGAAAATTCTTCCGGCTTGGCCACGGGGCGTTTACAACGTCACGTTGAAACGTTCGAATTTTCACTAGATATACTTATTTTAATATTTCTAAAAGTATTTTCTTTAAATATTAATTCAATGTTTTCTTTAAATATCTGTTATTATTAAACATGGATTTTAGCAAATAAACGCCTGAATTTTCTTAACTATTTTTAAATATTTGCAGGGTTTACTTTTTGAGTCAATAAATGCATAAAAATGTTGAGATATTAATGAAATTATCTTCATTTTCATTCTTAATAACTTTATGTTTTGATGAGGAATAATTACAAAATTTAACACAATATTTTCTACATTTCATTATTGTATGATATTATTTCAAACTCATTTTAACTGAATTTATTCACAAACCTGCTTCATATATATATATTTATTGCTGATGGAGTTACTCTTTGACGAAAATCTCACCTTAGGTTAAAAGTTTCTTTACTTTGTTATTTACTTTGTACTTTAGTTTGTACTCATAATTATTAACTTAGATTGAAACTTGCGTTAGTCGTACATTTATATAATATGTTGCTAAGTAATGCGTTGACTGTGGTTACAAGCTAAAACTAAAAGCCAACATTCGCTACTGTCTTATAACTATACGAAACTCAGGCCGGATTCAATCCACAGATACCCTGCGCGGGTGACTGTAGCTATAGCTATTGGGCCATCATACCATCAAAAATTATAGAATTGATATATTCTGCCTTTACAATATTCATAAATACATTAAATTAATATTCTAGAGAAACACTACAAAAATACTGTCTAGCGTACAAATAAATAGATATTTTTATTTATGCAATAACGCGTGCTCTGCGGATTTCATTACATTACCCTTCCCCATACGATGGTTAAATAACGATAGGAAAAAATAGAGTTCTCGAGAACTAATTGTAGTCTAGCTCAGTCACTCAGAGCATACCCCGGCTAAAGGGGTGAATGACGCGGGTTCGAATCCCTCACATGACTTTAGTTTTTCCTCTCATAAATTTGTTATTTAGTAAGTAAAATTAAATAGATTAGTGACCCTTGTCCTGCTAAGCCAATGTGACGAGACGTCAGAAGGTTTTGACTTTTTAAGCGCATAATGAAAATATCTACCTTTATTAAAAATATTTTACATATAAATATTATGTTTTTCTAAGCTATTAAACTAATGTTTTCTTAAAATATTTATTATGTTCAAATATAGAGGGAAGAAAAAAAAATATTTAGGGCCAGTTTCAGAATATCATAATAAAGTTTCGGGCTACTATGCAACACATAAAATAACAGAATGATGGAAATGACAGTCGACATGCAGCGCGTTTCAAGCTTTAACCGATGGATAGGCTAAATCGATGACTGTGAAACGCAAAGATAGTGTTTTGTTTCATAAATATGTTCTGGGTAGTAAAACCGGAACTTACTCGAACATTCTAAAACAGGCCCTAAGTAACATTAGTATAACTTACCAAACAAACAAAAACAGTGGCATACTCCATTGTCAAACGAGCACAAAGTGACTTAAACACTGACTTCTATATTGTTCTAGTAATTTTGATCCGAGCTGCGGTTAATCCCTCTAGAAAAGAAAGAGAGAATTAACTAAACAGTATGCTTCCAAGAGATGATCATTTAAACTGAACTAATTGCGACAACAATATAAATTAACAAAAAAAATGCGGGTTATAATCAACAAAACCGCGGGTTAATTGATTCGTTTCACTTTTTATTGAATTCAACTTGTACGGAATGATCACAGACGTTTGTTAAATTAACCATTTACAGTAGTATGCCTTTATTAAACAAAATAATATGAACTATATACAACACTACAGCTACTACAATAAAAGCATTTAGACAACCTATAAGTCATAGCAGACTCATAGGCAGTCCAAATGCTCCAGCCCACTCCCAGTTGGCAGGGTGCCCAGCATGCTGGCAAGAAAAAAAAAAAAAAAAAAAAGATGAAATATTTGGTTAGTTATATTAATTGTAGTAAGAAAGCACAATAAAGTGTTACCATTTACAAAAATAACATTTGACAAGTGTTAACCCGTTTAGCTTTGGTAAGTATTTTATTGTTAGTATTTTATATATATTTTTTATATATGGTTGGTGTAACTGAAAAAATATCAAATATAGGTTTGTATATCTACTTGTTTAAGCATATAATTTTTCTTTTAAATTATTTAGTTATTTTGAATTTATAAACATCACGTATATTATAGTTTTTTTTAATGCATGATAGGTTAGCCTTTGACCACTATCTCACCTGATGGTAAGTGATGATGTGGTCGAATATGTTGTTCAGGCTAACCTAGAATTACTGGCTCTTAAGGACAGCTGCCGGAACACACCGTTAGGTGCTTGGCGACATATTTTCTACTTGAGGGTGGTAGCTAGCCAGGCGGGCATTCGCAAAATGCCCTACCACCATGCTATAACGACTGCCATCCTAAGACAACAACCGGGACCGATGGCTTAACGTGCCCTCCGAAGCACGGAAGCGCTCAGTAGTATTGTCACCAGCGGTCACCCATCCAAGTCATGACCGAGGCGGACGTTGCTTTAACTTTGCTGATCGTTTCAGAATGGCTAAGCAAACTTCGCTACGAGCGCTTCAAAATTAGTTATTAAAATATTGCATAAATGAGTACTTATATTATATTATAAGATTATTATTTAATTATAATTATTACTTACTGCCTGCAATCGTTTCCAATCACTACCGTGTTGTACAAAGTCGCATTGTATTTAATTTGTAAAAAAGGTATTTAGGTACGGTACTAACTTAGCATCATAAGGTATATAGCGTATTTATATTTTTAATATTAATAAGTCTGATATAGTTATTTTTATTAACTGCTAGTATAATATGGCACGTGTAAAATGAAAACTGTTGTATTTACTATGAATTCATAATAAATGATTTATTTTGCTTATTTCCAACATATAACATCCTGATGACAATACAAACATATTATTAGCGCTGGGATGTACTGTTTGCCACAGAATTCTTTCCTTTCAAATCCACTCTTAATTAATTAAACAATGTTAAAGCACCTATCCAGATTTAAATCCTTCGCGCACGTCAGTTAACTTTCCGTACAGATTATAATAAAAAGATTAGTATCAAAGGTAAATAATTAAAAGAGGTTCTTTGGTCCCTTCAGAGGAGGAAATAAGAAACGGATAGCAGTGGTCTGTATTTATAGCCGGTCAGTGAATCAGAACACGGCCTTTGTGTCAAATAGTTCGGGAAAGACGATGAGTCATAATAAGCGGGCGGTAAGAAGTATTTGTTAAATGAGTATGTAGTTGGGAACATTTCTTCTCCTTTTAGGGTTCCGTACCCGAAGGGTAGAAGGGTTTTTATGTGTTTTTTACCGAGTGTTTTTTGGGGAATGTTCCGACGAGCTTTTTAACCTTATTCCTGCGTCGAAATTTTACCACCGCACATCTCGACACCGTCAAAAGTCCCATCCAGCAAGTATGGACATCACACACTGTTCGCTTTTGTCGCTCCTTTCTTCCGCGTACTTGTGGGATGTGGAACGACCTACCTCCGGAGGTCTTTCCGCGAGGCTACGACATGGACCATTTTAAAAGGGGCATCTACAAATTCCTCTCTGGGCAGGCAACGCATCGGCAGCGCATCTAGTGTTGCAGATGTCCATAGGCGGCGGTTACGTTTACCATCAGGCGGGCCGTCTGCTTGTTTGTCACCCATACTATAAAAAAAAAGGGTAAAAACGGGAGCCTATTACTGAGACTTCGCTGTCCGTCCGTCTGTCACCGTGCTGTATCTCAAGGTGATAGCTAGACAGTTGAAATTTTCACAGATGATGTATTTCAGTCACCGCTATAACAACAAATACAAAAAGTTGGCCAAGTGCAATTCGGACTCACGCACGTTAAAACAAAAAAAGGTTAAAATACGAAGTCTAATGTTGTTTAGCTAATGGTACGGAACCTTTCGTGCGCGAGTCTGACTCGCACTTGGTAGATTTTTTTTATTAGGCTCGTTGACCACACCTCACCTGTTGGTGACACATGCATGGAAACCTTATCTCAAGGATATAGTTGCCTGAACATATCTTTTGTGTTGACGAAAGCTGTATTCCAACGTATACTTTTTTATATCAAATACATATAGTTCAGCCAGTAATTCTAGGTTAGCCTGAACAACATCTTCGACCACATCATAACTTACCATCAGGTGAGATAGTGGTCAAAGGCAGCTAATCAACTATAAAACTTGCTGCGCTCAATACCTTCCTTGACGCGAGACTTAAATTGGATGTGTTTGCTGATGAATACATAAATATGTAAATGCTCAATTATTGTGAAATCTAACTTTTGTTTATAAGTTCTTTGTGGGATCATTTGTCTTATGTTTTTTTTCTTTATATTGACTATATTTATTAGAAATTGTACTGTTCTCATTTTTTTTGTGTTTAATATGTATTTGTTCTTCTAGCGTTTAATATGTATTTTATTTAACTTTTGTTTCCAATTTATTGTAAATAATTTTATCAATTCATGCATTACTTATTGTTATTACTTTTTGTGTTATTAATGTAAAAGGTTAATCCGTATTAATTGAAATAAATAAAAAAAAAAGGACTACCCAGAATGACTGGTTCTCAAGGACAGCTGCCACAACAGACTGTTAAGTGCTTAGCGTCATACCTTTTAATTGAGGGTGGCAACTAGCCATGTGGGTATACACCCTCCCAGCATGCTGTAACGCTGCACTCCTAGACAACAACCGAGATCGGCTGCTTAACATGCCCCTCGAAGAACGTGCACTCTCAGTAGTATGGCACTAGCGGTCACCCATCCAAATAATAACGAATGACTAGTCAAGAGTACTACAGCCTCAGGGCAGTATATCTAATGATGTCGGAATACACCAAGACAGATTCTTGTTAAAGAGTCTGGAGGTCTCCGGTGGAACATGCTTGACTAGAAGATAAGTATTGATATTTCTTTTTTAACTTGTTAATATTTCTCAGGATAATTGACTCACTACCTACCTGTTTAAATCTACCTTAAACTATATTAGAATAAATTCCTGTATTTTTTTATATTTTTGTATTATTGCTAATAGGCTAACGTTTGATCACAATCTCACCTGATGGTATGTGATGATGTGGTCGAAGATGTTGTTCAGGCTAGCCTAGAATTACTGGCTCTCAAGGATAGCTGCCGGAACACACCGTTAGATGCTTGGCAGACAGATATTTTACTTGATGGTGGTAGCTAGCCAGGCGGGAATTCGCAAAATGCCCTAGCACCATGCTGTAACGACTGCCATCCTAAGACAACAACCGGGACCGACGGCTTAACGTGCCCTCCGAGGCACGGAAGCGCTCAGTAGTAATGTCACCAGCGGTCACCCATCCAACTCCTGACCGAGGCGGACTGCTGATTGGTTCAGAATGGCTAAGCAAACTTCGCTACGAGCGCTTCAAAAATGTGAGAGAAAATGTTACTGAATCAGCTGCATTTTAGAGGACAAACGGTAAGTAATGCGAAACGTCGATTATACAAATCCCTCGCAGGCATCGTTCCGGCCCTATTCATAGGCCCTACTCAATGAATAGGGCCTGCACCAGGCTGTGAATGTTGGTATAATTGAGTTGTCCAACTATACTATACTATAAACACCATCATAATGCATACTAGGCATAGGGAAATACTCACATTTTGTCAGACATGTTTTGGTCCCGTGTAATATGTGGCAAGCCAATAACCACTTACTGTCTTTTTATTTTAGAACAATGAACCTTTAATGGAACTTACATGCTGAAAATTTCTTTAACAGAAAAATTGGGTACGTAACTTGTATACTTCGGGAATCAAACTCCAGACAGAAATCTAGAAATTATAAAACTAACGTTGTAAAAAAAGTGGTTTAGTTGCTTAAATATAATAATGTCTTTAAATACAGCAACTTCCGTCGTTAAAAAGTGTTATTTTCTCGATGTTAAAAAGTAAGCAAGTTTGGCCTTATTTACTTGGATGTTATTTTCTAGCCTTTTTTGATTTAAAAACCACACTACTGAACCATGAATGCCTGTAATTCTAGGTTAGCATGTAAACTTCTTAGACCGCATCATCACTTACCATCAGGTAAGATCGTGGTCAAAGGCAAGCCGAAAACATAAAAAAACACTACGTGACAAATGAAATGAGTCAGCGGTAGATGCCGCGCACAAAAAACATGATAGAAATGCAACTCCTGCTAGCTGTAGGGTAACCATAAACTAAATAACGATTTATCATATTACCTTTACATTTTCAGGGCACAATATTTCTATTACAACTTATTACATGACAACGCATGCTCTGCGGAGTAAAATCATTTGCGGGATACCATCCCGCACATGACTATATTTTTTCCTCCCGTAAATTTGTAATTTTGTAATGTAACCCGCAGAGAATGCGTTATTGCAGAAAATAAATTGTTAAAACAGAATATTTCCATCTCAATTTTAATTTTATTGTGTTGGAATAAACCTTCGTCCCACCTGATGTTAGTGGACTAACCTCTGCCTATAATAGATGCATTTCATCATAACTCATAAGTGACGAATTGCTCCGTTTACACTGTGGCATACTATTGTTAAGTCTCATGTGCCTGTAGTTTTAATGGCTGTCAAGGACTGCCGGAATACACTGTTAGGCGCTTAGCGACAGATGTTCTCCTTGAGGGTGGTAGCTAGCCAGGCGGGTATTCACAAAATGCACTACCACCCTGCACAAGCTTTGACAAAAACATACTGTATATAGTATTAATAAACATAAGGTATCTGATATTATAAAGGGACCTCCGGTTTTTTTTAAACCAATTCTGTTATTTTTATTTTATACGATATTTGGCATAATATGTATAAATTAAAACACATATTTAATAAAAGCAATATACCTATAACGATTGATAATATCCCAAAATGCCAAAGGACACTATTAAAGGAACAGACAAAGATATGGACAGACAGGGTGTTGATGATTTAGTAAAAGTGTGATGGGACTGTATTATACTAAACTATAACCTAAACGGTGTGTTAGGGTGATATATAAAGCCTATCTTGACAGTTGTAAACCACTTTTTAAATCATGCAATATACTTCATCTACCTTGCATGTACATCAAAGAAATTTATATGTTTGCCAAACAACACCCTGATTTTTTTTGTAAAACGTTCCCATGTATTTAGGCGCCATAAAGATCCAAATTCAGTAACTTATTATATGAACCTCTAGCCCGAAAAGATTTATATAAAAGAAACATAATATGTGTATAAAAATTTATAATTGCATGCCTAATGACATAAGGAAATTAAATGAAAGGAAATTTAAGAAATGTATAACTGACTGGCTTCTTAGCAATTGTTTTTATGTTGTTAAGGAATTATTAGATAATTGTAAATAAATTCATATTTTTAGGTATATAATAATTAATAAATTAGCTTCACATAAACATTTGCACGTCTGCTTGAAGACTGAATCCATTTAACCTGTATGACTAATATTAAGTTCCTTTTGACATGTATTCTAGCAAATAAATAAATGATTTGATTTGATATACCGTGTCCGTGTAGTCAAGTAGAAAATCTGCCACCAAGCACCTAAAGGTGTCTTCTGGTAGCTGTCCGTGAGAGCCAGTAAATCTAGGTTATCCTGAACAACAATTTCAACTATATCATCACTATCCATCAAGTTGTCAAAGGCTAGCCTACTAGCAATAAAAATAATACAGGAATTTCTTCCAATGAAGTTTAGGGTATAGATTGAAACAGTTAGGTGAGTGAATTATCCTGAGATATATTAACAAAGAGACACTGTAGCCACTCCGACATACATTGTTTCTTTAAGGATACAGAATAAATGTACAAAAGGAATGCAAGATCAACGATTTGTCATCATCATGCTCTAACTTTTATTCCATTCATCTACAGTCGGTAAGGTATGATCAAATAATTAGTAAGCGCTCGTTTAGACGATCAGCTAAGTCAGTAACGTCCGCTGCGGTCATGACTTGGATGGGTGAACGCTAATGGTCTACTGAGCGTGCTCGTGCTTTTATTCGTCGGTCCTGGTCGTTGTCTTAGGATGGAAGTCGTTATATGTAGCATTTGGTACGGCATTTTGCGAATGCTCGCCATGCTAGATACTTCTTTACATATAAAATGCTATCGCCAAGCACCTGGTGTGTTCTGGCAGCTGTCCTTCAAAGTCAGTAGTTCTAGGTTGGCCGGAACAATATCTTCAATCACATCGTTACTTTCCATCAGGTGAGATTGTGATCGAAGGTTAACCTATCAGTTAAAAAAAAGCATACTATGCATAGAAATATAAAGGTATGTAAACCACACTTTGCCACATATGTTTTGATTCATGAAATACTTTCCCAGACGATCTCGTACAAAAAGTATCTACTACTGCCACTAAAGCAAATAGATCTGTTATAACCTATAACTGATACAATAATATTCATTCGGTAATCGTAATGACATATTAAATTTTATTGCGCAATACACCTGTTTGCACTCGCTAAATCATCAATTATATAGTCGTATGAAATCTCTCCTTGCTCAAAAGAAGGCCTTTAGGCCTTTAGCTTTTCATGGCTTCTTGAATCTAAGATCATTTTTCACCCGATTTAAGCAAAAAAGATTCTCTCATCCGAACAATTTGTCGCTGGTGTAAATCACGCTAAATGGAATAAATGTTTTTATCTCAGAAATTACAACTTGGAGGTTTTGTTGCTGGAAAACAGTGTAAAAATGCAATTTTTCTGCAAGATTGTAAAAAAAAATTATTTCAATTTAGAATACCGCCAATACCATGACGAGGGTAACCTCGTCTCGATCGACAGCAAATTCTAATAAAAAAAATCTTGATACACAAAATTGTATATATGTAAGTATTATATTTATGTATATTTATGTAAGACCAAAGAAGTAATTGGTGCCAAATTTTCCGCCCCTAAAGTCTGCCACCATAGACTACAGCGTGCAAGTGAATCGGCTTGTACACCTGGAAAAGGATATAGCAGAACCCGGCCTATGATCTTACACGCTCGATTCTTGTTTCATAATTATTACCATTTTTTTTCATTTTTCAATTTATTAATATAATGTGACGGACACTTCCTAATATTAATAACATACATTGATTCAATCACAGATCGCCGATCGCCATATTGGTCCGTTGGCCAATTAGTAAGCTGTAGTGTTGTGGTAAACTCGCGTTGAAACTACACCCATGGACGCACAATCGATGTTACGCCAACAATCGATGTTCATCGATGACGCGACGTGTCATAGAAATCATTGTTTTTACTAATTTTATGACAAACGCGCTGTAAAATGTGGCAAGTTGTGAGGCTGAGTTTTGATGGCTTCCACAGCCCACATATTATTGCCATGTGAAGAGTTTTTTTTTCGTATTTAAAGCCAGCAGGTCCCTTCTACACGAATCAATTTATGAACAATTCATCCTAGTCCAGTTATGTGTAGAAGAACCTACGCTTTAATGAGTAAAAACTACACTTGGCAATAATATGTGGGCTGTGGAAGTTCAGTCCTACAACCACTGGCATCTCTCTGCATAGCATGAAATACACCTCTTATAGCTTTAAAGATACATAACATTCAGGTTTTCGCTAATTGCTTGGATACAATTTAGATGGCTGTGTGTGAGATTTTTTTCTGCTGTTTGTATTCTTGTATGGCTATGGTCGGTCTAGTTGTATTCTCTTTGCTTACCATCGTTGCCGCCTTTTTTGGATATTTCATGCATTCTACATGCATTATTACTAGTATTAGTATTGCATTATACACCCCATTTTACGGTATACCTACTACAGGCAAATCCCATTGTCAAACATTCAATAAATTATAACCTCAAAATCCGATATGTTTTTTATTTTTTTTCATTCCAAGGAAGTGTCGGTGACTAGTTTTTAATTTCGATCGCTTGAGTGATTATTGTAGAACCCAGAAAACAAACTCACGGCTCAGTAAGACTCTAGGCTAATATGTAGGGATAAAAAACCATGTTCTTTCAAACCAACGCTTTTCAAAGCTTGACCAACGAGGCTAAAAGAGATGTCAACCGGATATAATTCTTGTATGCCCGTTTTCAGCGTCAACTACTAACTAGCGGTTAGACCGGGTTGGAACCTTTGCTAATACCGCTCGGAATTGAAAATATATGTAGAGTCAGCAAATAAGGCCCTTATAGTTATAAACATTCGCATACGAAAATGTTTTCCAAAACAGATAATTTTAAAACTACATTATTTACGGTGTGGTGAAAGTATTAAACCCCACATAATAGTATACCATATTTTTTTTAAAATAGTGTTTAAAAATTAAGCCGCGTTTGCTGGGGTCCTCATTAAGGTTCTCTCGACCACGTTTAAGGTTACAAAACAAAACCAATAAGTAACTGTTGCTAACGCGGGATACCCCCAAAATGCAACTTGTTAATTTTAGTGAGATTCCTATAAGGTTTACTCTCATTTATTAAAACCAGAGCCCAATAAGCTTCCCGCGAGACGTCCTTTACTGCAAAAAAAAAGTGATAAAATATTTAAAAAGGAACTACACATAGGTGGCCAATGATTTTTATCAACAATGTTATTAATTAGGTGTAAATTTAAGATAGTTTCAAAAGACATTGTATTTATTCTGCGGCAAACTATTTTTTGGAACAACCGAGGTATTTTAGTAAAGTAATTCTTGGAGCTTTTAAAATTAGTTATTATTTTAAATAATTGTCATCATATGTGCTATTCCAGAACTATGGGTAAACCGTTAATAATAGGATTGAAGTAAGGACATATTGCAGTGAGACGTAGTTAAAAACACTCTACTGTTTTTCTGAAGAATTATTACATAATTAACAATATTTCTACACATATTTTTATATATATAAAATAAATATATTTAATTTTATTTTTTGTCTATGGCGTACAAGTTTTCTAGAGGCATTTTTTAACAATGTTTTAGGAAATAAATTAAACTATACGGTAATAGAATACAGAGTGCGCAGATGGTTGCTAAATATAAAAAAAACTTTCGAATTTAAGTATTCAGATGGACACCGGTTACAGTCGTACATGAATTTCTGTGAAGACGTTTGAGAGGATAAACGGAAATGGTAGAATGTAGGATTATTTTTTATACATAACATCACACTTATGTTGTTGCGTATTCGTTCATATGTAAGTAATAAAGAACTATACTATTGAACAACAACTCTACTGTAATTATTTACTATATCTTTTCTGTAATTTATAAAAAGAATTCATTACACTCTTTGTAAACTTGCCAAAACTAAACGAAATGTATCTGCAAACACAGACAAGGGACAAAGGGCACCACCTAAATTGATTATGTTTACTTAGCCGCTAGCACCGACTCTTAATTCTATTTGTCACTTACATTTAAACGAATTTCAACTTTAAACACTAATCAAGAAAGAAGATTTTTCATTGCTTAAAATACATTTGAAACATAGCTGAAGTGATTTTGTTAATCTATTTGTTTTTCTGACTGTACTTAAGAGAATTTCGCTTCGAGCGGAATAAACTTATTTCGTTACATCACATTGTGAGGTTGTTAGGGAGTGTCCCGATTTATTTATTATTGATTTTCTGTTTAATGAGTATGTTTTTGTGTATTTTTATTGATGATATTATAGGTATATGGTTAATAATCCTTATAGCTACAATGTAATATGTCGATACTTAGAATAATTAATAATCCAAGTAGAGCCAGCCCTGGATAACTATGCACTTTGGGCACAAAGCTACAGTGCCTACAGGTACATAAGCGTATCGGTACAGACGGGATTATTCTAGGGTGCGTGTCGTGTTAGAAGAGATCAGAGCTATGCATGGCTAGCGATAGAAAATATGAATTAAAGCCACTAGCGGTCACCCATCCATGTTATAACCGCAGCGGATAACGAGTGTAAGAAAATGCACATACATAATAGACATATGGTAATGGCTTATCGGAACGTCTACTAGTGGTTTGACTCCTTAATATCCATACCGGAAGTTGACTTATGGATCTGCACAGACAGGTCAGAAGCAGTTATGGCTCAGTGGCATTGGCTATGGAATGCCGCGCAGCAGGTCCATGGTTCGGTCCCACCGCGGCCTTGAGCTTCACCGCCTGGTGGAAGGGCATTTTGCGAATAGCCGCCTGGCTAGCGACCACCCTCAAGTAGAAAATTTGTCGCCGAGCACCTAACGGTGTGTTCCGGCAGCAGTCCTTGAAAGCCAGCGAAATTACAGGCACATGAGATATAACATCTATGTGTCAAGTTGACGGACGCAGTGCAATTCGTGACTTGTGACGAAATGTATCTGTCATAGGCAGAGGTTAGTCCGCTTAACATCAGGTGGGCCTCGAGCTTGTTCGGTTACGAAGCAAGCGTAATTCTGTTTTACCACGAACAGACAAAAATTAATAAAAAATAAAGTACTTTGTGGTACATAGCAGAATTACTTCCAATAGAAGGTATATACGAATAGATATTTGTGACCTGGAGTGAAGTGTGGCCTGGCATAATTTTATGACCATATACTGGGCTTCGTTGGAAAATAACAAAATTTCGACATAAATTACTGACAACAAACAGAAAATATTCTAAAACAAAAATGTATTAATAAGTAAATTAACAAACCATCGTATAGGTACCTACAGTTTTTTATGTTCCTTTTTTTATACAAATATGACAAACAAACAGACGGTCCACCTGATGGTAAGTGGTCACTGCCGCCTTTGAACGCCCGTACCGTAATATCTGCAGCATTACTGGTGCGTTGCCTACCATTAAGGTAAAGGACTCTTTACTTCACGCCTCTAGCGTATACGCATGATTAGGGATAACTCGAACACTAGTCGTGAAATCTCACTCAAATTTAAATGGGACCATATGCCAAGCGCTAGCTTTTGCCAGTATATGCTATTATCAAAATCGGTACACACCAGTCACAGCCACACCACACCCTGTAAAAAGTTATGAGGTTATACAGTTAACAAATAAAACTCCTTATTCCATTGGTTTAAAAAGTTAGACCCTTCGATCAATAAAAAAGCAACTTTGGTCGCAGGCAAGACCGCACAGTAATTGGCAATCTCAAGAATCTCAAGATAGTATTCAAGTATCCGCGAGATCGCGCCTTACAGTTTCGATATAGCTTTCGCTCTTATATTCTTGCTAAATAATAGTATCAGGGTCACAAAATTACAAATTTACGAGAGAAAAAAATTGTAGTCATGTGCGGGATTCGAACCCGCGTCCATCCACCCCTTTAGCATGACACAATGACTCATAACTTTAATTCTTGCTCTCGTTCTTCAACCATCGTATCGGGATGGAGCATACCCCGGCTGAAGGGGTGGATGGACGCGGGTATGTTACTACGTTTGGCCTTCGAATCCCGCGCATGACTATATTTTTTCTCTCGTAAATTTGTAATTTTGTAATGTAATTCGCCTAGCAGGCGTTATTGCAACATTAACAATATAAAAAAAAATGTATCAGGGGTTTGAGGGGGCGATGCAGATAAATAAGAAGCTTTTATTTTAACAGAAAATAAAACAAAAAATAAATTAAACAACGTCAAATTTCAATGCGCTCTGCGCGTGGCGGTTACGTCCTTTTGGTTGTCCAAAGTTTGCAAAAATGAGAGATGCGGTTAGAAAAAAAATTTTTTGGCTAAACATTTTTTCACCTTTTTTAGTGACCGTTGCTACTTACGAGATGGATTGTCATTCATCGTCTATGACTATATCATTAAGATAGGAAAACATTTTCCAGTTATTGGAGTGTAACTCAAAAACAGCGTGACCGAAATTGATGAAATTTAAATGGGATTAAACGACAAGCATCAACTTTAAATCAAAAAAGAATATTCAACATCGGTTCTGAAGTAAAAAACAAAAAAAAATACAGACGAATTAAGAACCTCCTCCTTTTTTGGAAGTCGGTTAATAAGTAGTGATGTTGATTTTTTAAAATTTTGTTATAGATTATGTTTCTACGTTTGACCACCAACTCGCCTGATAGTAAGCGTCTGCCACAGTCATTAGTTGGATGGGTAACTGCTAGTGGCATTTATAAACTACTAGCGGTAATTACGACTATAAATTGAGATGTTAACTATCCTTCTAATTTGGATCAAATTGCACACTCTCTGCAAATCAAATTCGTAAAATCGGTTCAGTAGTTTAGGAGTCCATCGCGGACGAACAACGTGACACTTATTTTTATATAAAGATTATATTTTTCGTACCTTCAGTTAATAGGTAACTATAATTCTCCCCCACAAAATAACTTTTTGTAAAACCACATGTAAAACTATCTTGAACTATTTTGAAGCGCTCGTAGCGAAGTTCGCTTAGCCGTTCTGAACCGATCAGCAAAGTTAAGCAACGTCCGCCTCGGTCATGACTTGGTTGGGTGACCGCTGGTGACATTACTACTGAGCGCTTCCGTGCTTCGGAGGGCATGTTACGCCGTCGGTCCCGGTTGTTGTCTTAGGACGGCAGTCGTTACAGCATGGTGGTAGGGCATTTTGCGAGTGCCCGCCTGGCTAGCTACCATACATGTAGAAAATCTGTCGCCAAGCACCTAACGGTATGTTCCGGCAGCAGTCCTTGAGAGCCAGTAATTCTAGGTTAGCCTGAACAACATCTTCGGCCACATCATCACTTGCCATCAGGTGAGATAGTGGTCAAAGGCTAACTTATCAGGGATAAAAAAAACTACATAACCAAACATCTTGTATGCGCGTTTTACTCTTGGCATGTTTGATTCTAGGTGCTTGTGACACTAACCACGTGTATCTTTGGTCCCTTCGTACCCCACGCGTCCACTATCCTTGATTCAATACTATAAAAGCGTGAGTTACGACGTTCAGTGGATCGAGCTAGCGCCGTAAATATCCATATTGCTCTACCCAATAACAATCTTGCTGATTGTGCACAATGGCGGATAGTTTTACGGACGGAACGGTTTTTTTTTATATTTTACTAGCAGACCCGGCTACGCGTTGCTGTAGCTAAGGTTCTTGTTTTTGTATGATCTGGATCGCCAACTAGAAGAGATAATAAAGGTTCCGGCGGAGTGGGTAGAGGTGACAGCACGACTTTTCCTGATTCGCAGTACATGCCGGGTGTTTCATTATGAAAATTCAGTTCACTGTATTTCGTTTATTACAAAATAAATTTAGGTTCCTTAGCCTCACCAACATGGAGTTATTGTAGCTTACTGCTTATATGAAACGTTTGTATTTTTAACATAGCGCCATCTATTGAATACTTACTCAGTCCAGTCAACAGATATCGCCACCTGTTAGAATCATTTGGAGCTAACAGATAATTGTGTGTCAATTATTAATAGACATTATAATTAGCAATAAAATAATATTGCGAACATGAAATTGATATGTAGGCTATCTTTAAATTTGGATCAAATCGCACACGGAGTGCAAATCAAATTTAAAATCGGTTTAGTAGTTTAGGAGTCCATCGCGGACAAACAACGTGACACGTAATTTTTATATATAAGGATTAGGTTACGAAACAAGTGGAAGCTCACCTGGTACTAAACGTTACCATCTGCCTGTAACAGATGTATTTCGTCTGAAGCGAAGAACTGCGTCCATCATCCTTATAGTTGTTAAACCTCCGTCATAATTCAACAAGTCCAATATAACGATGTCTTCAGGATGCTGTTAGCACTGCCTCGTTATTGCAGCGCGTCCGGGATGTTTGCTGAAGCGCGCACTGATGGTTTTCACGCAATAATTCGCAAAAAGTCGCCAGCTTATCCCGGCGCACGCGAGGCACTGGTAACGGTATCCTGCAAATGATTGAATCACGAGCAGACTGCCCTATCCAATACAGAAGGAAAATTCAAGTTGCATGTGAAAAATATTTTGAGAAATCATACTACAAAGTTTGTGATTACTTAAACGACAAAGATGCTTGGAAAGTTCCGCCTCGGCCAAGCTATCACCTGTCACCTACGTAATATAAACAATTAATATTGTAATATGTAATCGTATTATATTGTATATAACACATTGTTAAAAGATGTTCAAAAGAATGGCCCCGAGTTTCTTGCCCGTTCTTCTCGCAGTGGCTCTATAATTTATTTTTTGCTGAACGTGGCAGTACTATGTAGAATATTTCAAATTTAAAAATTTGTAATTGACCTTCATAAGAGCGTCGTAGACGCCTAAATTGAATAAATGATTTTGAATTTGAATTTGATGGGTATAGATGGGAAAAATTGTTACTGGGTAAGTCAGTTTATCTTATCATAGTTTTTATTTGACATGATCACATAACCTATTTCTATTTGACATTATAGTTTTTTAAATGCTTTGACTTATTGTACTATTCTTACTTTATTTTTATTTTATTGGAATATTACTAATAATTATATTTGATTTTGCTAACCTTTCATAACGATTTCACTAATATTTTAATGACCGTTTAATGTGATTGTTTGATTTTAAGGTATTTTGATATGTTATTTATGATATTTTCGAATATACATTTTATGGTTCAATAACTGAAATAAATTATTAAGTATAATTACTTACTGTCTTTGAAGGACTGTTGCCGAAACACATTGCTAAATGCTTGGTGACATATGTTCGAAATTTCAATTCAAATATTTATTTTGCAAAACATGGGTACAAAATAATGATATGTAGACAGTAGTCAATAGGAACGATCACCGTGCTTTAACCAAGTTGGTATGTTTTACTTGAGCTAGGCGAGCATTTGCAAAATGCCCTTCCACCTTGAGGTCACAGAATATACCTACAGATGCGGTGAAGCTCAAGTTGGCGGTAAAGATCGAAGCAGGAACTTCGACATGGCAGGTCATACTTAGGTACTACCACTCAGCTTTCATTGTTTCAGTGAAGATAGGTATGTAACGTAACTTCTTTCCAAGAAAATACTGGTTATCATCTTACCTCTTTCCTTTCGTGTTGGGGGGTTAATTCCTAACGTAACTAAACGTTGTAAGTTTTCACGGTTCATGTATGTATGTTTGTGAGTTTTTTTATTCCACCATAACTTCTAAACAGCTTAACTGTTTTTAATGTAAGACTTTTTGCTAGATTCTTCTTCATCGTTCAAGATACACTAGGTACTTAAAATAAATAAAAAATGAAACCGGCAGATTTTAGACGCCATATATTTTGAGATACATTTTTTTTTTCTTCCAAACCCATCGAGCATGGTTTCAAAATGAAGGGCTTTAAAAAATATTCCATAAATATAAACAGGGTTATTGGTACAGTAAAATTGTTTTATGGTATTAGTTTCCAGTTTTTTAAGTTTTTCAGTTTCCAGGTAATCTAAAAAAGTTATCTCTGGATGCGTTTTGACGAATTCATATAACTAAAAACAGCACAATATATCTTAATCGTCATATTTAATATGTAAATATGTACTTGAACTTATTTTAGGTGAAAAAATCGCGCGGTTATTGATAAAAAACAACAAACCATTCGCTCGTCACTGCGGCGTAGTCGCGACACTCGAGACTGTCTGCGGGCTGAGCGCGGGCTGAGATCGAGGCGCGTAGGTATAATTCGCGTTTCGTCCGTTTCTATGAAGTTGAAATACTGTATAGATAACATTACCGTGACTCTGTATAACTTGCAGTTTTAATTTCAGCTAAACGAATCTAAATGAGCTAAACGAATAACTCTTTGTGCGAGTTTGTCTGGATAAGTACTGCCATTAAATCTAATTCTACCCCCAAGCAGTAATATACGCATTACTGTATTCCGGTTTGAAGGGTGTGGTGACGGTGAAATTACAGGCACATGAGACTTGACTACTTTATGTCTCAGGGTGACGGGCGCAGTCCTGGATGCAGTTCGAGTTACCGTTTAACATCAGGAGAGCCACATAATTGTTCCATCAGGACATTATTAAAAAAAATAGAAATTTATAACGAAAGGAAAAAACATAACTAGGAACGGGATTCAAACCTGCTACCATCCAACTTCATCAAGGCAGATTAAATATACACAGTATGGTCCGACCCGAGGAACGTACGATCACGAGTTCGAATCTAGTTCTCTATTTAAATTGTTCCTTTCGTTATAATTATATGTGATTTCATCCCACTCATTCGATAAATGGCAATTAAATTCAGGACAGCGGGAACAAAATTAAAATATGTTTCTATAGTAATCCTTTATTTCGACCAACTCAGATCATACAATATTAATACAAGACTTACAATGGAAGGTACATAATATTTTCAATAAAAAAACTAGAACTACTCACACCATTGCATTGATACCACAGAAATGAGAAAGCAATTTATACTCGTATCTCTATGATTGATACTAATAGTTTCATTTTTTTTATAGTAAAATACTTTAAATAAAAGGTACAGTAGTTTATGAATAGAAACTTCCGAATACATTTAATAATAAAATAAATTGTATTTGAAGATTTTAGGTACCTTTTTCTTGAAACAGTGATAGCTCAGTGGCTTTGAAAAACGATTTGGAATCCCGCCGCGGGCTTGAGCTTCACCGCATGGTGGAGGGCATTTTTGCGAATCTGTCGCCAAGCATCTAACGGTCTGTTCCGGCGGCTGTCCTTGAGAGCCACTCATTCTAGGATAAGTCTGTTAACACCTTCGACCACATCATCACTTACCATCACGTGAGATTGTGGTCAAAGGCTTACCTATCAGCTATAAAAAAAACCTTTTCCTGTTCTGATTGTTCGGTGTCCTTTACGTACGTATTGGATTAGAAAATGAAGATTATCCTGTACATATCCTTGAACAAAGAAATCCAATGGTCAGCACAAATTCCAACCATTCTCTCTTCTCTGTTCCTTCACCCTTCATTCACAAGGACAGTCCAGCGGAAATCCAATAAAAACTCGTTCGTATTATGGAACTGAAAGGCGTTTGATCTCATTTTCCTTCGATCGAAATAAACCGTTATCGGTCGACTCCACACCTCCGACGCTCCGACCCGCCGCCGGTGCTGTTATCATGGCTTTTCAATGCCATGATCGGTGTCGGGAGTTGGCTGTCGAAATAAATAAGATGTTTGTCGTTTCAACGATTTTAGGTTTCAGTAGCCAATGGACAAACATGAGACTGCAATTTGTTGTTCGTTCGTTTGAGAACAACACAAATATTTAGCTCGTAAACAGACCTGTAACTTAGATATTTTATGTAAAAAGTAGACTAAGTCTTGGATTGAACTAGAAATTGAATAAAAATATTTTTTGGGGAAGGAAAAAAAGGTTTTTTATCGGATACATTTCGGGGAGTGTGCCACAGAACTACATGATTTGATTCCGCCATCCCCATTCTTTAACCGGACATCCAGGGATACTCCAAAGCGCCACCGCTATATGGTAGATATTCCATTTACCCGAACAAAGCGATTTGCTTCTTCGTTCATTATACGAACCGCCAGGGAATGGAATACCCTGCCTGAGTCTGTGTTTCCGGTTAAGTACAATATGGGGGTCTTCAAAACGCGAGTGAACAGGTATCTTCTGGGTAAGCGCGCTCCATCATCGACCGCATCATCACTTAACATCAGGTGAGATAGTGGTCAAGTGCTACCAAGTTCAGTATAAAAAAAAAAAAAGGAACTTTGCATTTTTGTTAACCGAGAAACATTTTTTGAGTACCGTACCTTTTTATCTTTAAATATAAATAGTGTTGTTTTATTTTTATTACAATATTAAAATGTACATTTATGACCATTGTTGTTACGTACTCAAAATTTGAACCAGTTCGGAATCTGGAATTTCAGAATACATTTTGTACCATTCCAACAATGTATACAACCAACAAATACTGAAAACACCGTCTTTTAATATAGTTTTGAAGCTGTCATAAAAACTTACAAACGCATAAGTTTTACGGGCAATACAGACCAATAAAGGAGCAAGAGCTGACAGGATGTCACTGTCAGGATTTAGCGAAAGACCTTCACTAAGCTCTATGACATCTAGCTCTATCATTTTATCAATTTCAGCTTTAGCTTTTTGTTTTACGGTGGAGAAAATATAAAACATCGTTGATTGAGATGCTGGCACCTATTTGGCTCAACGAATAAGCATTGCAATTTAACGGGGCAATGCTGCCAGCATGCTGGGCACGCTGCCAACTGGTAGCGGGCTGGAACAATTGGACAGCCTGTGAGTCTGCAATGACTTATAGGTTGTCTGAATGCTTTTACTGTAAAAGCTGTAGTGTTGTATTATTTGGTAGATAACACTTCTAGATAAGAAGTTAAATTACTATATTAAAGCACAAATCTATATGCGCGATAATTTTTCAGTAAAATGTACCACAAAATGTTCAAGTTTTGGGATAGTGATAGGACTCGCTTCCTCGCCCTAATTAAACAATAAACTACCAGTATTTAGAAATTAGTAGATAAAAATTATAATAGACGATGAATATACCTAAATCTAAGCCCTAAACTCATTTTCTACCATAATACATATCCCCCGTGAGGTGCCGGGTTAGAATTGCACCTCCCCATATCATCCCTTGGGTGTCGTAAGAGGCGACTAAGGGAAAAATACTGGAAGGTGGGCAGCACCGCCTTCTAAAGGCTAATTTTACACTGCGATCCCCAAGCCGCCTGCCAAGCGTGGGGATTATGGCAAATACCCCTTTATAGGGGAGGATGTGTTCAGCAGTGGACGATTCGGCTGATACAGTACAGTTCGACTCGACAGCTCAGGGTGAAATGCATCAAAAACTCGTCAACATCAAATAAAAATTCTGAAAAAATGGCAAATTATTAGATGAGGTGTTAATGCCACGAAGGAAGATGACTTCGTCACAAGAATACCAATGATGATGATGATTCTGCAATCTTTGCCGTCACCTCGTCATGGACTTATACAGGCTGATTATTTATAACTGAGACCATAATCTCACAAAATTACATAGACAGCTTTTATCAAATTTGAACCACGACTTTGATTCGAACCTACGACCATTAGTCTAGAGCCGAGAGTGCTCTGCCAATTGAGCCATCATGGTGAGTGATTCATAGTTAAAATTCTTATTCAGTAGGGCCCAATTGTGCAACACTGCAGTTGCACAGAGGCATTTTGCTCCGATCCCCCCCATGTCTCTCGACAGTGAGACAAGCCGAGGTCCGAACCACAGTGGTGCCCTTGAGCTCGCTGTCAACCCCTCCTATAATAGCGGTACGTTTTCGGCGTCCGCAGGAGACGGAGGTAGAAGGCGCTTTTCGCCTTCTACGCCCGTCTCGGGAGAAGTGCCTTCGGCACTTCTCCCTCCCGGGCTATTGTAGGGCCAGGCCCTCGCCCAAAACCCGGTGGAGCTGGACGACCGCACAGGCGGTAGCCAGCATCTATGTCCTCCCTAAAAAAAAAAAAAAATAGTTAAAATTCATATTGTTTTAATGTAGTGGAGTGAGATCTACAGCTAAACTGAATTAAAGTACCTACAAACAATACCTACAAATTTTTCAATTATCCTTAAACTTTTTTAATATTTTTTATTTGTGTAATGAGTAGGTAACACATGCTCCACGGATTACGTTACAAAATTATATTGAGAGAAAATATAATCTTATTGTGAATAGTTAGTCTGTTTTGTAGTACAACGTAAGTTGAACTGTTGTCCTAGATGTCCCTCCATCCTCAAACGATGGATAAAAAGAACAGGACAAATTAAAGTCATTCGTCATATGTCATGTTGGCTTAGCAGTACCCCGGCTAAAGTGTTGTATTGCGCGGTTTCGTATGACTATAATTTTTGCTCTCGTTGTCATTTTGTAACAGCTTTAAACGAGTTTACGATGACGCAACCCGATAATTGTAACATTGTATTTTTTCATTAATGTAGGTATTTCACTAATCCAGTATGCCCACCGGTCCTCCACAACGCGGTGACCGAATAATGCGTAAAATTTCACAAACGACACAATTAGAGCAAAAAATTAATTTACATAGGTAAATAGTAGGTACAACAGATTTGATACCAGATGAAAAAGTACTTCACGAGTCTAGACATACAACGGGACGCCCACTCGAAATTTAAAAACTTATTTAGGTTAGTATACTCTAATTACACCCGCCTATCATTCGATTCAATATAACCTACTACGATACCTACACATAACACCTTACATAAAAGATCAACCAGCCCTCCTAAATCAACCGCATCCAATTTCTACTGTAAACGTACCCCCCTGTTACCATGACAACCGGGCAGCGCGCGCACCCAGTCCTACCCTAACCTCTGCCGCCGTCGGTCGCGTTCCATTCAAAACAAAAACATTCGAAGTTCAAAAACATTCGATCTGAGAAGTGTTACGTGTATTTTCGGCCGGTGAGGTTCTTTATTTAAATGGTGTCGGATGCAAAGCAATGGCGGAAGATGTCAAATGCGGCGGGGCGGTGAGTCGAATGCTATATTTTTCTTAAAAACAGCCAGGCTCTTTCATAAAATGTAAACATCATTACTTCTTAATGATGGACCAAAGACTTCTTATTACCTTTTTACATGCTACTTTAGATGATACCATGATGCAGTTCGACCATTGTACTACTCATATAATTATATTTTTATTACGTTCAAGTAATACCTAGGTACCTACCTTTGTTTATGAAACTTAGAGGTGCATTGCTGGGTGTTCTATAACTAAATAATCATAACGGGTTCACGGTTGTTCAGAGCCTCATTTATTACTAAGTATTAAATTTTCATCGGCTTAAGGCACTTTTGAGTAACTGTTGTTCTAACTAGAGGGTGCGCGTGACTTTGAGTTCTTTCGTAAACTATACTTTGTAAATGAGATAAATATCTTCTAATAATTTAAAATCATGTGGATCTAGATATAATAACAGATTTCAATGAAATCTATCAAGCAGGAACTGAAAGTGATAGTTCACACACACACCCTAATGCAAGCCCACACTATTGGACAACATGGTCCAACAGAAGTTAGGATAGTATCGGGCTCAGAGTTCCGTAACGACGTAAGCGCGTCATCAACAGATGGCCTGACGTCATGGATGTCGTAGAGGACTCACGGTACTCTTGCTTCACGGTCATTATAAAGTTGCCACAGATACATTTATAGTTACTATTGATCTTACGTTTACACTGCTGTTGTCCATATGCCATTAGTCGTAATAAAATCTCAAAACTAATTAATATGATATATACAATGCCAGTAATCTAATTGGTTAAAAACAACTATCCAATCGCGTCAGATTCCGAGTTCTACATGGTCTATGTCCACCTGTCCTTTTCCTAAGGGAGACTTTCTGAAGCGCTCGTAGCTAAGTTTGTTTAGCCATTCTGAATCGATGAGCAAAGCATTAAGCAACGTCCGCCTCGGTCATGACTTGGATGGGTGACCGCTAGTTGGACATTACTACTGAGCGCTTCCGTGCTTCGGAGGGCACCCTCAAGTTGAAAATCTGTCGCCAAGCACCTAACGGTGTGTTCCGGCAGCTGTCCTTGAGAGCCAGTAATTCTAGTTTAGCCTGAACAACATCTTCGACCACGACATCACTTACCATCAGGTGAGATAGTGGTCAAAGGCTAACCTATCACGCATAAAAAACTCTTTCTCTTGGGGACGCCTTTGTTCAATGGTGGATATCTCCTGGATATCGATGATGATGATTACTCAATAGAATGTGGCTATAATGTACATAATATAAGTAGATACATAACAGGATTTATATTTTTGTTAGGTCCAAAACACACAGCTGATCTTGCAATTTATCTATATTTAAGTACTAGCTGTACCCGCGACTTCGTTCGCGATTGCCGTACCTGCAGACTAATTATTCACATTTCTGCACTGTTTATCTCATATTAAGCAACACTGTGGTCTGCGGTGAAGCACTCTTATAGTAAACCATAGCTCAGAATGGAGCTTTCTACTTTGGATTTCAAAACTCCCGGGTTGTATTTTCCAGAAGACAGTAGTTAAGTAACTCAGAGAGTTCTTTCCCGGTTCGCACAATAAATGTTGAAGCAAAGTACCTTGTGCGTTTCTTTAGAATTTCGATTTTAAAACGGCGGTTTGTTTGACGGTAGGTCGATTTTTTTTTAATTTCTCATTCTCGGAAAGTAGTGTTTGTTTGATCTGAGTAGCGGGTGGGAGACGCTCCTTCCCACCTAAGGCAAAACATTGGTGTAAACAAAGTTATATGTCTAAGATTTTTCGTTGTTAAATATTCTGTTGTTGTAAAACAATTAATAACAACTATGTTTGGCAGGGTAGTAACTAAATATAAGGTAGAAAGTGTAGGTAAAAAAAAAATTAAAACTTTCCCTAAATTTCATTGTTCTAACTCCTGGTGTATCTTTGTATCTTCTACTCATGTTTATTATTTTTAGTAAATATTTAGAAAAACTACTATTTTTTTACCCTCCTCATATTTGAAATGAAAAGTAGAGTGTTCAACACGGATGTAAGTCATCGCTTCCTACTTGGTCTATAGCCGCATTAATTTTAAAAATATACTGCTCATGTTATTAAAATCAAAATAAATTATATAAAAAAACATACTATATTTATATTTTTATTCCTTATATTAGTAATGAAGAGCAGAGAGATTCCTATTCGGGCTATAGCCACCCGTAAATATTCCAAACAAAATTTTACGTAAAATTTCACAAATAGTTCAAACCTCTCAATAAATTTTTAGTAAGTATGTTATTTTATCAACAAATAATTTTTAGAAAAGCTACTTTATTTACTTTCTTTAAATTCGATATGAAAAGTAGAGAGCTGACCGCGGGTGAAAGTTACCAATTTCTTTCGACCCTTGTATAACAATCTACTAAAGTTGTGCACTTCCAACTTTAAACGGATTAAATCACGTATATTTATCATTATTTTTGTCCCGACAGCCACCCCGTGACCAAGATCACTGCAAAGTGTTTGAAACGTCGCGTCGGGACAAAAATAATGATAAATATACGTGATTTAAATCGTTTAAAGTTGTTTAATTACTAAGTGTAACAATCAAGAAAACCTAAGACTACATTGTGCACTTCCATTGCGCAGTCTCCGAAATGTATCCGTCAAAAGAAAGATAATTATGTAGTTTAAAAAAGTGATTGTGGTTATTTTTTTTTTTTTTTTATTGCTGATAGGTAAGCCTTTGACCACAATCTCACCTGATGGTAAGTGACGATGTGGTCGTAGGTGTTAACAGGCTTAACCTAGAATTACTGGCTCTCAAGGACAACTGTCCTTGAGAGCCTAACGGTGTGTTCCGGCAGCTGCCGGAACACACCGTTAGGTGCTTGGCGACAGATTTTCCACTGGAGGGTGGTCGCTAGCCAGGCGGGCATTCGCAAAAATGCCCTTCCACCATGTGGTGAAGCTCAAGCAAGCGGCGGGATTCGAACCATGGACCTGCTGCGCGGCAGTCCATAGGCAAAGCCACTGAGCTATTACTGCTTCAAATGTACCACATTTTAGAGTTTTATCGTAGCAAGCTTGGAATACTAAATAAGGGAGCCGTGCTGCCCGTGGGGCGCCGGGCTGCCCGTGGGATGCCGGTCTGTCCGTGGGGTGTCGGGCTTCCCGTGGGGTTCCGGGCTGCCTGTGGGCTTAAGATGAGCCGTACGTTCAAGGGTTTCTCAACATTCCGCGGTCCAAGTTATTTAAAACGAAATTTGTGATATCTGTAATTTCTGAACTGCAAAACTGAGGACTGAAATATTTCTATTGTAACAAAAAAAAGAATAATTGAAATCGGACTACGCGTTAATAAATTACAACTAAGTGTACATTTTGACTTTCATCCCCTTTCCCAAGAGAACCGTACTGAATTTCGGGATAAAAGTATCGTATGTCCTTCTTCGTAGTATGAACTCGAATCGTGCTAAGTTTCATTCAAATCCATTCAGTAGTTTTGGAGTGATGCGAGGCCGGAATACAGACAGACAGCCAGAAAAAAAAAAAACAGTTTTTGCATCAGTATCAGCTACAGATTGCTCTCAAAACATATTTTCAAAATATCTGCAATGTACAGAATTGGACCTGTTACAGTTTTATTATAAGTATAAATAGGTAAATTTAAGCGTCTAACCCCTCGCGCTTCCCTACCTGTTGTGATGTCTGTTATTTCTGAACTTCAAACCCGATGACTTTGAAATATTTACGGGATAAATTTTAAAGTACCACTATTCTAACAAAAATCGGCCAAGTGCGTGTCGGACTCGCGTACGAAGGGTTCCGTACCATTAGCTATACAACATTAGACTTCATATTTTAACCTTTTTTTGTTTTAACGTGAGCGAGTCCAACTCGCACTTGGCCAACTTTTTGTATTTGTTGTTATAGCGGCAACAGAAATACATCACATGTGAAAATTTCAACTGTCTAGCTATCACCGTTCTTGAGATACAGCCTGGTAACAGACGGACGGTCGGATGGACGGACAGACGGACGGACGGACAGCGGGACAGACCGTTTTTACCCTTTGGGTACGGAACCCTAAAAAGAACGTCTGAAATCGGACTACGCGTTAATAAATTACAACTAAGTGTATATTATGACTTTCATCCCCTCTCCCAAGGGAACCATGCTGAATTTCGGGATAAAAAGCTAAATTATCCTACCTTGTAGTATGAACTCCAATCATGCTAAGTTTCATTGAAATCCATTCAGTAGTTTTGGAGTGATACGCGGCCGGGATACAGACAGACAGACAGACAGACAGACAGACAGACAGACAGACAGACAAAAATAAAAAAAAATATAGTTTCGGCATCAGTATCAGCTACAGAGTACTGTACATTTTTTTTTTCAAAATATCTGCCATGTACTGAATTGGACCTGTTACAGTTTTATTATAAGTATAGATAAGCCGACTAAAGAAGCTATCGTTAGTTTACAATGTAATGATTATTTTATATTTGAGACTAATCGTGAACGATTTATAAAAAAATCACAGTTTTATCTATAATACCTACGTAAGTTTATAGTATTCCTAGACGTAAAATTATAAACATAGGTATAAAAGCACACAATGCACTACTTGATTAAGCAGATTAATAGTGCATATTAGAGTACCTATAATATACCTAGTGGTATAATCTCATTTGCGTCCCACCACAATTTAGCACAGAGCCAAATGTCATAAGGTGGTAGGTTTTATGTTTTTTTATATTTTTTTTATCCTGTCCGGTCGCAGAGGCCCGGCCCGCAAGCTAAACCTATTCCTGTTTAATATGGGATACCCTTAAACACTGTTTCATTTATTAAATCAAAATATTTTACAATTTTTTACTTACATGTACTTAAACTTAACATAAACTTACTTAATCTAAATGCAAGGCTCCGCAAGTCCGGCATTCCACAAGCTCATGGCTTCTTTAGCAAAATGCAAGTTGTGTAAGCAACTTAGTTTTCTTGCACTTCTTGCACTACCTGCACTACTTGCCCGGGCCTGCAGACGCTTGCCGAACTTGCGGAGCTCGCAGGTATTGCCTAACTAACATGCGTGGCCTTCAGTCGACACAAGACTGGCAAGTCGTAAGCCAAAGACATGCAGTGAACGATGCTCGGAGCATTGTAATGTTCCGAGAGAAAACTACGATATGGAAAAAACTACGCTCACTCTACCCTAAAAAAAAAGAGTGCCTAAGTATAACAATGGGGTTAGTGAAATTGTAATAAGTATATATTATGTTATGTTATTATGTGAAATATTTTGTGAAGTAAGGTATCTGACACTGACTTGACAGAGATAAATGTTCACTAAAAGTTTTGTGATGTGCATAGCCGAGATTTTGTGACAAAACGTTCTTTCCAACTGATGTTATCTGGCTCATCCCTTGTGTTTTTGTAAGCTGGAAGCGAAGGCGAGAAGGGAGAGCGACCCACATCACAAACTTCCTACCCTTAACCTAAAGAATAATAGGCACAAGAACATATCAAACATTATTTCACGAATCTCACACAGGGCAACCCGAGGATGTGAAAAAATTTAGCTTTTTGTGGCCAGTTCTCTCCCTACCCGGCGGCAACACTCCTTGGAAATAATTAATAGAATCAAGGGTTATTTTGCGGAAAACTAAATCTCGAAAATGATTCGCTCGACGAGTCAAGTTCTAAAGCTTCTTGATGTGGGAGCAAAATTCGTGGAAAATTATTCCGTTTGGGCTGCGTGGCGCTCCTGAAGTCGCGTCGGCTAAGCGGGAAATTTAGGCGCAATTGTCATTTAGATATTGGGTTGGTTGTCTTGACCGTGCGCTCGGTAAGTCAAGACCTCCTGAAGATGCTTCGTTTAGAAGCGAAACTAGTCGGGTATTCTTCCGGTTAGGCTGCGTGATGTTTGTGACGTCACGTAGATAACAGGAAAATTAGGCGGAATTGTCACTAGATATATAATTTATGCTTTTTTAAATGTTTTATTTAAATATTATTTAATATTTTTAAGGATACTTTTAAAAGTATTTGTTATTATTAAATATGGATTTCCGCAAAGTAATGCCTGAATCTATCCATTATATTGGGTTGGGTTTAAGGACATTTAATCTCAAAAAAGACCAAAGTCTCTCATAATTATTAGTTACGTTATAAAATAAGTAAGTCGTTAGATTGTAAAAATTTAGGTAGCTACTCATCTAACACATTACAACAAGTGATTTACCAAAATATGTTCATTTAACTTGTCTTTGAATGTATTAAATGAGTGTGCATTTTTAAAATTTGAGGGTAGTGTATTAAAATTTGTAATCATATGTAATAGTTTTTTTTACCATAGTTTGTACGACATCTAGGTACAACTAAAAAACCAGCTCGCCGAGTGCTACGTTAGCAAATTTTTTTTAATTTGGTAAATTTTATATCGTTTTTTTTTTTTGGTAAGTTTTACGAATAATATACAAGTTTTCTGTATGTATAACTGCTTTATATTTATTAATTTTGTATCCTGGGATATTTTCTTAAAGTACCGTACCCAAAGGGAAAAACGGAGCCTTACTTTCGAGACTCCGTTGTTTGTCTATTTGTCTTTATGTCACGGGTCTCTATAACGTAAACGGAATTAATTATAGGTACATCTAAAGTTGTGACATTCGGTGTAAAACGTTGAAACAAAAATGGCTTAATTATTGAAATAATTTTTCAGGGGGGCTCCAATACATAAGAAGTAAGACCCGAAGTAGTAGATTGTACAATGAGTGCACGAAACATTTAATTCAAATAATAATTAAAAATAATAATTAAAATGTAAAATTAATTAATTTGTTTATTTTTTGTTTTTAAGTGTCAGTGTTTTGACGAAATAAATGTGTGGGTCTTTAATAATACCCCTGATCTATGAATGTAGACTCTCACGGGAAATATATTACAAAATGTACCCCTTTCAGCAATTGAAAAAAAAACATTTCCATGCACCCTTGCTTAAAAACGGGTTTTTATGCACTAGATCTTAAAAGGCCGTTTTACAAGTATATGAGAAGTAAAAAAAGTTATTTTTGCACCATAGCTTAGCATTGCCTAGCGCTCACACAAAAATTAATAAAGGGCTGTCAAATTTGACAATTATAGACCATTTTTGATATGTTTTATTTTACTTAAGTACTATGTCCCCATTTTAATAAACAAATACTGAAATATATGCTCCGCATGCTGGTCCCCAGGTGCCCCAGGCTGTCTCTTACAACTCCCACTGGGAGAAGGAGGGTGTGAGTTTAATTTTTAATAATTTTTTTTAGGGACAACACAGGTTTGTTAAAGATATAATTTATCACATTTTAGTTAAAGTAAGATGTGAAAATTCAGTATCGTTGAAGAGGAGTTCCAAAAATAAATTTAAAATTCATCTTCGTTTAGCTGTGCCAATAACATGTATTTTTTTATTTTAGCAAGAATCTTCTGAAGAGGAGTATAATATCAATAAGACCGAAATCTGGGAATTGCCGCGTTTGCAAAACAGACAGGAAAAACAAATATATAAACTGTTCCTTCTCAATATACTCGTATTATATTTTATTTTATCGGCGTATAACTGACCCTATATATTTTATATTACAATATACAGGATGGTGATAAATGGTAACCAGTTAGGGTTGACTTCTGATAGTCCTAACAAATATTTAGGGTATTTTTTTTAGGAGTTTTTGACGGAATAAGCACGAGGACCACCTGATGTTAAAAGCCTCTTGTGCCTGTAATGTATTATTTCATATTTTTATCACTTTGTTCGATGTAAATACTCAAAACTCTATTTAAAGGGAACGCGGTGAGGTCCAGTGTTGCCGCGGCGGGTGCTACAACTATATATAAGACTTGGCAGTAGACATTAAAACACTAAAACAATATATAAAAAAAAACATCTGAAATCAAATGTTTGTTAGGTCTAGCAGAAGTCAACACTAAGAGATTGTTAGCCATTTTTATGTTATTGTGACGGAACAAGCTCGATGCCCACTTGATGTTAAGCGGACTAACCTCTGCCTATAACGGATGCATTTCGTCACAAGTAACGAATTGCACTGCTCCCGTCACCCTGTAACATAGTTGTTAAGTCTCATGTGCCTGTAATTTCACTTGCTCTCAAGGACTGCTCCCTTAACACACCGTTAGGTGCTTGGCGACAGATTTCCACTTCAGGGTGGTCGCTAGCCAGGCGGGCATTCTCAAAATGCCCTTCCACCATGCGGTGAAGCTCAAGCCCGTGGCGGGATTCAAACCATGGAACTGCTGCGCGGCTGTCCATATCCAATGCCACTGAGCCATCACTGCTTCGAAACTATAACTGCGTTTGTTGCACTGGCAACCCTAACATGTAGTAGCTAGTAACTAATATACAATCTGTATTCTGCTGCTATTAGGTCCATACCTACACTCGTTAAGCGAAGTTTAGAATTAATATCGGGCTGTGGCACGAACAGCTGGCTCTATTTATGAGTGTCTACCTTCTACCTGTATTTAGGTCCTCTACGTACAGTGACCGACAAAAGTTGTTTGCAGTTTAGGTATATTTTTATGGTATAGTGACGAAAAAGCACGAGACCTACCTAATGTTAGGCAATATCTTCTTCCTATAACAACATTTCGGCACAAGTAACGAACGTCACTGCGCCCGTCACCCTTATACATACAATTTTGAAGTCTCACGGCATGTTATTTTACCCAAGCGAGCATTCATAAAATGCCCTTCGACTAAGACGGTGGTAGGATTCGAAGATTGGACTTGCGCCACGGCAGAACCACTCGGCTATCACCGCTTCTAAAAAAAGTATATCAGTACTAAATATTATAAATGCGAAAGTAACTCTGTCTGTCTGTCTGTTACGCTTTCACGCCAAAACTACTGGACCGATTTGAATGAAATTTGGTATATAGTTTGAGACCCGAGAAAAAACATATTTATCCACGACATACGCGCGGGCGTATATTTTTTCATATTTTCTCATCGTTTAAACCTTCCCTGAACTACGACAAACATTTCAAAACCAAAATCTGCTGAATCGGCCAAGTCGTTCTAGAGTCTTTGCGAGACAAACAACCGCAATTGATTTTTGTTTGTTTAGGGAGGACATAGATGCTGGCTACCGCCTGTGCGGTCGTCCAGCTCCACCGGGTTTTGGGCGAGGGCCTGGCCCTACAATAGCCCGGGAGGGAGAAGTGCCGAAGGCACTTCTCCCGAGACGGGCGTAGAAGGCGAAAAGCGCTTTCTACCTCCGTCTCCTGCGGACGCCGAAAACGTACCGCTATTATAGGAGGGGTTGACAGCGAGCTCAAGGGCACCACTGTGGTTCGGACCTCGGCTTGTCTCGCTGTCGAGAGACATGGGGGGGATCGGAGCAAAATGCCTCTGTGCAACTGCAGTGTTGCACAATTGGGCCCTACTGAATAATACTCTTTGACTATTTGGAGAGCAATTTATCGTGACCTTGTTTTTGCCTCGAGCTCGCCGGCGAGCTCGGTGTTTGATTGTGTGACCTCTAATTACCTCACACCTGGGGATTTTACCTCGACGACTTGCGGATAACGCTAAAGCTGCCAATGTAATGACTGCGATGGGGTCATCCGGGTCGTCTAATACCTGCCGTGGTCGGCGACGGGGGGGTTTGAAAAATGGGATAGAAGAGGCAGTCGAGTAGTTCGATGCCTGGACAACCAATGGGTTCGGGTGGTGGGGCGCTCGATCAAAGTATCGGCGGGCGCAGTCCTTATTGAACTGCGCTAGAGAGGGAAGGTTTAAGTCGCAATGCAACTCGGTGTTCCGGATATACCACGGGGCGCCGGTTGCATTACGAAGAAAACGGTTTTGGATGACTTGAAGTTTATGAAGGTGGGCCTCACTAGCATGACTAAACACTACTGATGCGTAAGTCATGATGGGGCGGATGCAGGCAGTGTAAAGTGTCTTCTTATTACTAAGAGACATTTTACTCTCTTTGCGAAGTAGGGGACCAAGGCGACCCATTATGAAGGCCGCTCTGTTACGGACGGTTGTTATGTGATCGTTAAAGGTGAGATGACGATCAAGGGTGACTCCGAGGTATTTTGTTCTAGGAACCCAGGGAATGGGTTCGTCGAACAAAATAAGCGGTTTCGGGTAAGGGGAGCGTGTCTTCTCAGTAAAGCACATAGCTGTGCTTTTAGCTGGGTTGACCGCGATGCGCCATTTTCGGAACCAGTCACCGATCTCGGTGATGGCCCGTTGCATGACGAAATAGGACTGTCTGTTGATATGCCACCCAGTGGTGTAAATGGCGGTATCATCCGCATATTGGGCTAGGAATACTTTGGGCTGAGAGCGTGGGATGTCACTGGTATACAGTGCAAAGAGAATAGGTGATAGCACGGAGCCCTGAGGGACTCCGGCTCTGACTGGGTGGGGGGAGGAGAGGGTGCCTTCCACGCGATAGCGAAAGCTTCTGGCTTTAAGGAAGTCTTGTAGGATGAGCACAAGACGTTCTGGCACGCCAAATTGGTATAGCTTGTAGATCAAGCCGTTGTGCCAGACTTTGTCAAAAGCTTTCGCTACGTCGAGGAAGACTGCTAGCGTAGTCTGGGGTTTGGGGTACTTATTGAAGCCCTCAATGATGTGCTCCGTGAGGCGGTGCACCTGTTGGACGCATGAGTGTCCGGGTCTGAAGCCAAACTGCTCATCTGGGATAAGGTGGTGTTCCTTAGCATGGGACTGGAGACGGTTTGCAAGTAACCGCTCGTAAAGTTTGCCTAAGGCACTGAGGAGGCTGATGGGGCGGTAACTGGTGGGGTCAGATGAGCTTTTGCCTGGTTTGTGAATGCCAATGACATTTGCACATTTCCAGGTGTCTGGGAATAAGCAGTGGCTCATAGCAGCATTGAAGATGCTGACTAAGAGATGGATGAGAGGGGGAGAGAGGGTTTTAAGAACCCTGTTGGAGATGCCATCGGCACCGGGGGATTTGCGCGGTCGGAGGGCCTTGATCAGTCTCTCCACCTCAGCGTAAGTCGCTAAGGTGATTGGTGGGAGTTCAGAGGTGACCACAGAGCTTTTACGTTCGACTTCAGCATCCACCGAATCGAGGTGAGCTTGGTCAACGTGATCTACGTTAGGGGAACACTGAGCCTCTAGGCTATCAGCTAGGCACTCAGCTTTGTCTTCGTCAAAGAACGCTGGGACTAGTGGGACTGGTCTGTATAAGGGAGGCATGTCGTTATGGTTACTTCCTTTCAAGCCTCGCGCCAAGTCCCAGTAAGCATGGTGGCTTGGCACGAGGTTTGAAAGTTTATCGCCCCATTGTTGATCACGCAACTCAGACATGCGACTTTGAACCATGCGTTCAAAGTGGCGTTTCTTAGTTTTGTTCTCTTTACTGGGGTAAGAGTCGTAATGTCGGGTCACTGCTTTACTCTCCGTCACCAATCGTCTCACATCCGCTGGAATGACAAGGCGCCGGTCGTCCGGCACTATGACCTCCTTTGCGGATGCACCTACTACGGTGGAGAGGTGATTGGTGAACGAATCGATCGCAAGGGTTACGTCATCTTTTGTCAGGATGTCGTCAGGGATCTTGTCTAGGTCCGGTGAACTGATAGCCTTTAGGGCATCGCCTACTTGCTTCCAGTTCACTATCGTCTTAGTGGGGCGGGGGAGGTCAGTCATTGGGTCGGGACCTAGTCGCAGTATAATGGGTCGGTGGTCAGAGTGAAGCTCGTGAACCACTTCTATGGAGCGTAACCGGAGTGTTACGCCTCTGAATAGTGCCATGTCAAGCAAGTCAGCTCGGTGGTTTTCCATATAAGGGTAGTGAGTGGGCTCAGTGGGCGCAATTATGTCAAAGTTAAGTTCTGCGATTAGGTTTTCAAGTGCAATACCTCTGGGATTGTTGACGTTACAATTCCATAGGATGTGCTTACTGTTGAAGTCGCCAATCAGAATGACGGCGCTTCCTAATGAGAATAGGGCTTCTAAGTCAGCTCGGACGATCGGCTTTGCGCAAGCTTGGTAACAGGATGCTATGACTATAGGTTGATGACCAGTCATAGCTAGGAGGCAACAAGATGCTTCCATATTAACAAGAGTCGGGGTAGGTAGGGGAATGCAGTGCAGGGACCTTTTGTAATAGATAAGAGTGCCTCCCCCACGGGAGTTCACTCTATCATCACGTACCGTTCTGTAATTGGCAAACCTAGGGTTCGCCTTCCCCGGTTTTAGAAAGGTTTCCTGCACGCATATGATATCGATAAGGTGGGTACAACAAAAGTCGTGGACGAGGTCACGTTGTCTGAAGAGGCCGTCAGCGTTAAATGACGCTAACGATACTGAGTACGGTTTCGTGCGTTCGGTTGTACTACCCATAGTGGTTGTACTGGGGAGGGGCCTGGGGAACGAAGCGCTTAAGGGCGCTAAGTAAATTCGCGTGTTCCAATGTGTATTGGATCACGTCCGCTGGGGATTGAGCGTATTGCATCTTGTGGAATAGCTCTTGTACCTCATTGATGTCAACCGACATAGCCAGATCGCTGACTAGGTTGATTGCCTCTTGAAGAGGGGCAGCCATCAATGGCATAGGTGGAGCTTGTGGCCGGGAAGCGGCGCGGGGAGGCGCGCGAATGGTGTTGGCGACGGGTGCCGGGAGCGCGGGGCGAGCCGGGGCCGGTGCGCGGGCAGGGGCCGCGGCGCGGGCGGGTGCGGGTGCGGGCGCGGGTGCGGGCGCGCGGGCCGGGGCGCGGGCGGTAGCGACGGTCTTAACCATACTGGGTGGTTTAGACCATGCGTTACGGGCTGGGAGCGGCGCGGGTATTACCTGTGAGGCAGGTACTACCGTTAGTTTAGGGCTTACCCGTTGGTAACGGTCGTAAGAGGGACGGGTCGGCCTATGCCTTGCCACCCTGTGGTTCACTCGTGGTGCTTTAGGGCAACCACGGTAATTCGCGGTATGCCCTTGAGCACCGCATAGAACACAGCTGGGTGGGTCCGGTGAATCCCGGGTGCGAGTGCACGCTGCTGTCGCGTGATCGCCTAGGCACTTAACGCACCTAGCGCGAGCGAAGCAGAAACGGGAGGCGTGCCCGTATAGTTGGCAGTTATGGCACTGCGAGGGACTCCCATTTTTGTATGGGGCTTGGACATCGAGTCCTGAGAGGCCACAGACCTTTTTTAAATTAAAAATGGCCTTGCCTTCAGGTGTACGATCTAGTACTACGAGTACTAGATCGTAGGGGCTGCGGTCCTTCCCGCTGTACATGCGGTGAACTGCATGTACGGGGAAGTCTTGTGCCTTCAGGTCGGCACATACCGAATCGGTATGTACCTCCTTGGGCACACCGCGGATGACCACTCGGAGGACTTTCTCCTCTTCGAGCGCATAAGTGTGAAAACTTATGCTCTCTTTACGGAGGAGCTTTGTTAGCGCTCTGTGGTCGCTAATGGTGGACACTTGAACTTTAATGCCCTGCTGCGTGGAGCGGGCATTAGTGTAGTGGATCCCACGATCCGAAACTAAACGGGACAGCATGTCCCATTTGGTTTTGTCCTGAATGAACAGGGGCGGAGGCGGTTTTTCGCGGCGCGCGCTCGCGTCCTGAGGGGACGCGGCAGTGGTGGCCGGAGCGGAGGGAGGAGACGCGGGGCGCGGGGCGGGGGTCGGCTTCTTGCCGGAGGCGGGGGCCTTAGCGGGTGCCTTGGCGGGAGGGGCGGAAGTTGCGCAACTAGCGGCTTTAGGAGCACGCTTGCGTTTTCTGTCTACGACGGTATAGCCGTCGTTATCGGAGTCCGAGTCAGTGCGTAAGGCACGACTCGGATCTACATCCATCTCCGCTTCGGAGTCCGAAGTGGGCTCGACAACGGCGATGGAGGGACGGGTGCTCGCTGGCCTCCCGATCGGTGAGCGCGAGCGAGACCTCTCACGGGGAGGGGCTGCCACCGTGCGTCTGTTGTCAGGGCCCGGAGCGGGCGAAGTCGGGCTGTCCTCTGAGAAGGACCGGGTCAGAGGAGGGACGATGGCCTCCGGAATTGGAGTTCCGGAGGGAGCGATGAGAGTGTCCGTGAGGCGGGCACTCTCTGCATCGTTAAGTGATTGCTGATGATCAGCGTAGAGTTCGGGGTAGCGGAGGGCGAAGGTCTGAAGGACCTCCACCTCACCGTTAGAGGGACGTTGCATCCTGAGGGGAATACTTAGGATGGCCTAACGGGTTCTGTCTCCCTCTCGCAACTCGTGAGCTCACTTGTGTGAGAGGGAGTGAGTACCTATGGTGTGCCCTAGTTGTGTACCCTCTCCGAGCTTTTTTCTCGGCGGAGAGGGGTGCTCCTAAGCGCTACTCCGGGGTTGACTAGGGGTGACCCCAAGGCCAGTAATCCCGGAGCCCAGCTTGCTTCGGCTGACCCGTGAAGCGGGAAAGGCCACGGTGCAAGGTTAAACCAAAACAACAACAGTGGCCGTTGTCACCGTAGGGTGTCACACTGCGACCGCAGCAAATGGCGGATTTGATCGTTCAGACGGGTTTGGCTGACGCTACCCCACGCCTGAACGACGTCGCTTAACAGCACAAAGTGTGTTGTTGCGCGACTGTTACTATGTTGTGTCGGGTAGTAAAGTGGTGAAATGCGCACCGAAAAGTGCGGTCAAAACAAGACCACCAGCCCGATATGATGTTGTTCGTCCGAAACAAGGGACTTGGGTAGGTGGTAATGCCTGACGTCTTAGAGCGCCTCTGCGCGACGGCACGGCGAGCTCGTAGCTCGCGTTGCTCGGCGTTCGGCGGCTGCTCAGCTTCTGCACACAAAACAAAAACTTCGTCAGGGCTGCGTATTCCAAGGCACTGGTCTGCAACTAGCGTCGGAACGATGACCCGAGTGAGACGGCAATAGTGCGGGGACTATTGCGGTCTCACTGGGAGATACTGGCGGAGCTGTAGACAGGTGTGCACGGCGTGGCGGCACAGGTCGGAATGAGTGTGTGCAATTGATTTATATATAATATTATATATATAGATGTACGCCATGTATGCCATCCGCTACCAGAATAAAATAAAGTTTTTTTTTTTTTATTGCTGATCGGTTAGCCTTTGACCACACCTGATGGTAAGTGATGATGTGGTCGAAGGTGTTAACAGGCTTAACCTAGAATCACTGGCTCTCAGGAATAGCTGCCGGAACACACCGTTAGGTGTTTGGGACAGATTTTCTACTTGAGGGTGGTAGCTAGCCAGTCGGGCTTTCGCAAAAATGTCCTTCCACCATGCGGTGAAGCTCAGGACCTGCTGTGCCGCAGTCCATAGCCAAAGCCACTGAGCTATCACTGCTTTAGAGCTACTAACAAAATGCTACTAACAAAAGCGCTTGCCGGCAGGTTACATTAGATTTAGTAAAGAGAACACAAGAGAAAACTATAGTACCTACCTGCGAAAGAACTCTTGGTAATGGTATAAGGAACCCAACACGACTTTAATTATCCTCACAGTGCTACAAAAAGCTACTCTACGTAATTGCCCTTCCGAAGTTAATAGGTAGTAGAGCAGTGCTCTACTAATTTATATTAATGTATTAAATATCTGTTACGCATTGCCATTGAGCTCTATTTATAGTTGAGGGAGAAATATGGATTCTTATACAGTGCTTTTTGGGGTTCCGTACCCAAAGGGTAAGAACGGGACCCTATTACTAAGACTACATCTGTCTGTCTTTCACCAGGCTGTATCTCATTAACCGTGATAGCTAGATAGTTAAAATTTTCACAGATAATGTTTTTCTGTTGTCGCTATAACAACAAAAATCAGCCAAGGCGAGTCGGACGAAGAGTTCCGTACCCTTCGTGAAAATTAAAAAAGTTAATAAAAAGATAACGGTACGAACCTCGTGCGCGAGTACGAGTCGCACTTGGCCAAAATAAGGCCTTCGTTTTTGATACCACACTCGGTGGGTTTGGAAGAAATTTCTTGTTTATCTTTCACAATATGGCGTCTTAAATGCGCCAGTTTATTTTTTTTTATGCTTGTACTTGACGTCTACAACATATAAATCATTGCAGACTCACAGGTAGTCCAAATGCTCCAGCCCACTACCAGTTGACAGCGTGCCCAGCATGCTGGCATTATTCATTGAGCCAAATAGTTGCCAGCATTTTGATCACGCGTCGCATCGACCAAGTGCTCTGATAAATAATTATTATGAATTCGGTACCGATATGTAAGGGGGCGATGCAGATAAACTAAAAGACCTAAGGCTGGTTTAGTCAAAAAAAAATTAATTGAACTTAGTAAGGCGTCAAATGTGTGTGTCAAAAGGCGCGAAATATAGATAAAATAATACTAGTCACATGGATTTACCACAAGGTGATCCGTTTGCCATCCTATTCCATAAAAAAAAAAGATGAAGCGGTTGCCTGATTTTAAAATTTTCTGCACGGATTTGTTATAGATATAATTAATCGTAAGAACTCTTACTGTTTACAATTTTTGTTTTTAATTTGAAAATTCACTATACATTTAAAATATATAAAATATCTATCAAAGTATTTTCAAAAAGCTGCCTTACAGATTTGTTTTCTCCTATGTATCAAGTAGTTAAGAGAAAGACTATAGCACGGATTTGTTGTCAAAACTTTCGTACATGTAGTATTTTTTTTAATCCAAATATTGATCATTGAGTTAATCTTCTACGTAACCAATATCAGGGAATCGCCCCCTTAAAAAAACTACTTGTTGATTTTGGTCATAGCTTCAGAACTGCTTTAAAAATCAGCGTTTTCATATTCTGTTAATATAGTAAAAAAAAAAAAACAACCGACTTCAAACATAAAATAAGCATGATTAGGGATAACTCAAATACTACACATCAGGTCTCACTCAAATATAAAAGGGACCACAAGTCAAGCACCAGCTTTCGAATAGAACAAAAAAAATCGGCCATGTGCCAGTCGGACTCGCGCATGAAGGGTTCCGTACCATTAGCTATACAACATTAGAACCCTTTTTTTGTGTGCGTGAGTCCGACTCGCACTTGGCCAACTTATTTGTATATGTTGTTATAGCGGCAACAGAAATACATCATCTGTGAAAATTTCAACTGTCTAGCTATCACCGTTCTTGAGATACAGCCTGGTGACAGACGGACGGACGGACAGCGAAGTTTCAGTAATAGGGTCCCTTTTTACCCTTTGGGTACGGAACTCTAAAAATCATCAAAATTGGTACACTCTGTAAAGATTTCTCAGGTAATACAAAAAAGTACAGTCAAATTGACATTTTCTACTTTATTGTGAAGTCGATTAAAAAATAAAATATGGTACATTATATTAAGATTGAATTGCAGATTCATCACTTGTGTAGTTTTTGCGGTAGAACCCATTACAATTATGGTCTAAAATTGACAACTTTGATAGCTCTCTATTTATTTATTTTACAATATTCGAGATCGCTCTGAGCGATAAGACTGCCCATTGATACACTTGGTTTTAAGTTATGTTTTAGTAATAAGTTTATTGTTGTTATTATGGTGTATTCAATAAAGAGTTCTTAGATTAATATTTCTCTCTTAATTTTAATATTAGAAGATCTCTCTAATATTAAAATTTATTAATTGTTGTAATCAATGAGCTTTAGACAACGATACGCCAAACACCGGAGGGCAAAAAAATATTCGTCTTTCTTAGATATTGGAAAATAATGTTATTGAATATAACATTACCTACTAGCGGCCCGGTCCGGCTTCGCACGGGTAATTACGACTTTAAATTGAGTTGTAAGCTATCCTATCTTTCAATATGGATCAAATTGCACACGGTGTGCGAATCAAATTTAAAGTTGGTTCAGTAGTTTTAGACTCCATCGCAGACAAACAACGTGACACGTAATTTTTAACCGACTTCCAAAAAAAAGGAGGTTTCTGTTTCGTCTGTATTTTTTTTTTATGTTTGTTACCTCAGATCTCTTGACTGAGTGAACCGATTTTGAAAATTATTATTTTGTTTGAAAGCTGATGCTTGTCGTTTGGTCCCATTTTGAATTTCATCAAAATCGGTCAAGCCGTCTTTGAGTTACACTAAAAAGATTGAAAAAAATGTTAAACATAAAAATGGAACCGACTTCAACACCCAAAAGCTAAGCACGCAGACGCAGCTGTGCACTCGCCCTGATGATGAGCATCTGATATGCTCGAAACCCGGGTCGACGTATTCGATCCCCAACGTGAGTATTTGTTGCCGGTTTTATTTACAATATTTAAATATGTGTGAAACTCACGAGAATTTCATTTCAAAAATACTTTTGAACCATTATGGTACCGACTTCAACAAGTTATTTCACACTTTTGGGTGATGAAGTCGGTTCCATTTTTTTGTTAAACTATTTTTATATATAAACCTGTAGCTTGGTACCTAAAGCACAGAGTGCGCCAGGCCTGCTCTTGTGTAATAAAAGTAATATAACCATAAAAGTAACAAGGAAAAAATAATAGTTATTTGTTATACAAGAGTGCAAAGTTGCTTTTTAACCACGTGTTCAATTTTGATGACCGAGCAAGCGAAGGATTCTAAAATTGAATCACGAGCGCAGCGAGTGATTCAAAATTAGAATCCTGAGCGTTAGCGAGGGAATCAAAAGAGCACGAGGTGAAAAATCTTTGCACTCGAGTGCAACACGTAACTTTTCATTCCACCTCAGCGAGGAAATGACTAAATGCTGATTGTTGAGGGAGAAAGCTCATTTGCGCATTATTAACAGTTTCACTCAATTTTGTTGGCGTCAAACAAACTTCCTCGTCGCTAGAATCACTCATTTTAGTTTTTTCACTTGTTTTCAAGTTTCTTGTTTTTAATTATAAGGTTTAACAATGACGTGAAAAAATGCCGCGTAAAGAACCGCGTACAAAGCAAATTGAAAAAAGAACACCAAGAAGGTTCCGAGTCTGAGTTTTTAACAAATTAAAAAAAAGTTGTATGATATATTCGGCACCATAGAGGTAGCAGTAAATAGGTTTAATGTTTTTTTTAATTCACAAACTTAGTGCACACGATGTTCTAAATTCAAATTACTCTATCCTCTAGAGAATATAAACGGCTTTTCCACTCAGATATTGAAGATTAAAAATACTCTTTCCGAGATGGTGGGATGAAAATAAATATTGATATACCCAATTAAAAGCTCGCTGATTCGCTAATTTAATCGATCATATATAAGCTCGAAGCTCCTTCCCTAACCATAAATATAAATTGAACCGCCATTCGTCTTCCCCATCGAGCTATAAATAGATCCCAAACCGATCGGTATCGGTATCCGAACACATTACAAAACTATTATAGTGGAGTAATTGAGCAGATACGTAGAGATTTGAGAAAAAGTAACTTGTTATTATGACTGTAAAAAACTTATATTAATATAGTTATACCGCATCGTGGAAGGGCATTTTGCGACTGCCCGCCTTGCTAGCGACCACCCTCAAGTAGAAAATCTGTCGCCAAGCACCAAACGGTGTATTCCGGCAGCACTCCTTGAGAGCCAGTGAAATTACAGGCACATGAGACTTAATAACTATGTCTCAAGGTGACGGGCGCAGTGGAATTCGTGAATTGTGACGTAATGCATCTGTTATAGGCAGAGGTTAGTCCGCTTAACATCAGGCGGCCCTCGAGTTTGTCCCGTCACAATAGCATAAAAAAAAACATTATCTAATGTTTATATACGAAGAGCTGATAAAGCGGTATAAGTCAACTTCTGCACCAGGTCGAATGAAACTACTTTTTTCTGGCTATTTAAAACTCTTTTTATTATTACACGACTGCCCAAAACTAGAAGTGTAATGTTTCTAAACTAGTCTTAGGTCTTTTAGTTTATCTGCATCGCCCCCTTACATATCGGTACCGAATTCATAATAATTATTTATCAGAGCACTTGGTCGATGCGACGCGTGATCAAGATGCTGGCAACTATTTGGCTCAACGAATAATGCCAGCATGCTGGGCAAGCTGCCAACTGGTAGTGGGCTGGAGCATTTGGGCTATCTGTGAGTCTGCAATGACTTATAGGTTGTGGAAATGCTTTTATTGTAGTAGCTGTAGTGTTGCATATGGTTTGTAGTATTTTGTTAAAAAGGCATACAACTGGTTTAAAAAAAATCATAACAATATATTTTTATTGTTATCTTATGAATATATTTGAAATGAAATGAAATGAAGTTTATCCCAGCATTACACAACACTACAATTAAATAAATATAGTTAATTATTCCATAGTTAGAGCAATTGCAATGTTGCATGATGCTAGGAACGAGTCCCGTCTCAGCATGTGCCAGGTTCAAAAAATGACCCTAAGCGCTGGTTTTCAGACGGCACTCCCGACCAACATCACGAACGTGTATGACATTAAATAACAATGCAATAAATAACAGAAACAAAACCATAGATAAATATACATATATATATATATATATATATATATATATATTGTATTACGACCACACAAATTAATATTAGAATATACAGGATACAAAATGTACGATATAATCTATGCGTGGCGGACATGGCATCACTAGCCGCCATAGAGAATAAATACGTATGCCTAGTGCTTACGTGTCGTCACGTGGTTGAAATATGGCCACGTCAAGGAAATAGGTTATATCCATGTTTTGTTACAAAGTCCAAATACCCTAATATTTAGTTGAACAGTTCACTTTTAAAATAGAGGAGCAATGTGCAGTGTTGTTCAGTGTTGTATTTCAAGTATATCCTCAACGGTAAGCAACTGAGCTGTTGTAAATGCTTATTCTAACAGAAAAGCCCGGCTCCGCTCTTGGTCAGCTATTTTTCTGAATGTGTGTTGAAAACAATTTCTTTCGGCCCATGTGCACTTATCGTTTGTGTAAATCGAATATCCATATACCGACTACAACATATCGACCTAAGTACTACGTCACAACGTATGACACTGAGATATTGAAGATTGATAAGATAAAGATAATTGTTATTTTCTGTTTACGTATCGATTTTACCATTTTAATGGAAAAAACGACACTTTGTACATGACCCAATAAAATGAAGTGTTATGGGTTCAGGGTTCATGTATGTACCAATGTATGTTTGTGAGTATCTTTATTCCACCATAACGAGGTTGGACTCCCCGTCGATAGCGAGAGTTTCGATGGTGGTAGCCGTTATTTCTCCCAAACCCATCGAGTGGGGTATCAAAATGGAGAAAAAAAAACTGTTCGCATGTGAAAAATATATAACTGGTTTTTCTTAGGTGGTCCAAACTACAAAATGTTAACTGCTTCTTCTGGTATTTTCACATGAAGATGTCTTCTAGAATCACCGCTAAGAACTCATGAAGAAGAGTACAAATAGTTAATTTTGATCTATTAAAAAAATGGCAGACCGCCTAAGTTCTCAGCTTTATAATTTTTTTCTTTTTCTTATTGTGGATAGGCTAGCCTGTGATCAGTAGTTATATCACCTGATGGTAAGTGATGATATGGTCGATGTTGTACAAACTAACCTACAATTAATTACTCTCAAGGACAGCTCCCAGCACAAATCATTAAGTGGTTGGCGATAATCTACTTGAGAGTTAAATAGCCTACCGTCCGACGGATTCATTGGCGTATCCGTCGAACGAGATTATTGTACGGTGTCATTAGCGGTCACCCATCCAAGTCATGACCGCGGCGGACGTTGCTTAACTTAGTTGATGAACTACGAGGGCTTCACCTATACCTATCGTGTCATTTTACCCACAAAATTTAATAAACGCCTATTTCTGATATATTCTAGCTTGTAAAAGATCATTATCTTTCCCCATCATGATTGTATACATCACTGTCAGCTTTAAATTGCTACTAAGTTCTTACTTTTATGGTTCTGTATGTTAACTACTTACATTATTTAATGTTATTGATATAGGTATATGAATTATTAATGAACTGTGTTAAATGTTTATTGCTTTAATTGTTTTATTTTATTTATAATTGTACATATTTTAGATGCTTTCTAAGTAATTATTTTGTTTGTATTATGAAGACTACCGTCTATGTATTTTTAGTAAAATGTTGTCCTCCAGTTATAGGTCGTCTGGAAGAGATCGCTCTAAGCGATAACACCGCCTATTGTTACATCATATTTTGTATTGTTATCTTTATAAGTTATTTTTTAAATGGTGTCTCAACAAGTGTTATCTTCGAGTATCTATCTATCTATCTATCTATCTATATTCAAAAATATTTTCTTTTGCCGGTTACTCTTTACTATTTTTAACCGACTTCCAAAAAAGGAGGGGTTCTCGATTCGTCTGTTTTTTTTAATATTTGTTACCTCAGAACTCTTGACTTGCGAGAACCGATTTTAAAAATTGTTTTTTTTGTTTGAAAGCTTTTTAAGCGTTTGGTCCCATTTTAAATTTTATCAAAATCGGTTCAGCCGTTTTTGAGTTACACTCCAATAACTAAAAATATTCACCTACCACCTTCTTGATGATATAGTCGTTGACAATGAATGAAAATCGATCCTGTAAATAAAAAGAGGGAAAAAAAATTTCACCAACAAATGGAACCGACTTCAACACCCAAAAGTGTGAAATAACCTGTCGAAGTCGGTACCATGCGCACAATATTGTGATAATAGGTACATTTGAACTATCATGGTACCGACTTCAACAAGTTATTTCACACTTTTGGGTGTTGAAGTCGGTTCCATTTTTTGTTGAAAATTTTTTTTTCATTCCAAAACGCAAGATAATCCTCTTAGTGTACACATACAAAAATAACAAAACATGCTTGTACACTACCCTCACAAAAACCGAACTGGCGGACTTTACTACATAAAATACGAGACGAAATGTTTAAGCACTTACTACGACAACATCAATTTTCTTGTACTGTACTGCACAATGTCATAAGGTTGAAAATCAAAAGACTTTTGTCACTATCTGCACTGAAACGACGCGTGTTTTGTGCCCTATTTGTGAAGCTATAGAGTTGAAATTCAACGGTTGGTTGTACCATAAACTTGGCTCTGTAAGCCCTCCGTTTTATTATCTGCTGCATTGTGCTCTATTTGAAATACGATAGGGTTGAAGGTCGTTGTGTGTTTTTCGTAAGTTTTCTCAAAGGAAATGAAGAGAATTTTCTGTTGCTTCAGGATGTGCTCTTAGAATGTCAGTTGTGTCTTTATGTATCTGAATTGAGACTTTCTTTTGTTGAGTGACGTAATCACTCAAGAGTATCTGTATTGCTATACAAATTTGGATGGCAATTGAAGAAAATTTAAATGACGAACTTTGATTAACTCAATCTTCTTCATCTTGTCCTTGACCCACGATAACTGAGGTCGGTACAACGTGTTCTTAGGATCCGTACCCAAAGAAATCTAGATATTTTGAGTGATAGTTCTTACGTGCCAGTGATTATAGACTTATCCTGATGTGCCTATTCGAACACATCATCACATACCAACAGGGCCCATATTTGCTGTGACACAGAGATTCCTTGCAAGTAACGTATGTGACATCATAACGTGCCCTAAACTAAAACGTGTTTGATCAGAGATTCCTTGCAAGTAACGTATGTGACATCATAACGTGCCCTAAACTAAAACGTGTTTGATAACGCGCTGAATAGACAAGGAATCTACAAATGGTATTCTGTATGCCGCAAGCTGTCTATGGCTAATTATTTTTTATTTTCTTATCACGGACCCGCTGTAGTTAGGACTTGAATGGGTGACCGCTTGTGGCATTAAGCATTAGCATTATTTAAGCGCTTCCGTGCTTCGGAGGGCACATTAAGCCGTCGTCGGTCGCGGTAGTTTTCTTAGGATGGCATTCATAATAGCATGGTGCTAATTAGGGCATTTTACGATTGCCTACCTCTTCTAAGTAGAAAATTTGTCGCTAAGCGTCTGAAGGCTTAATGTTCCGGCAACTTTCCTCGATCACCGGTAATTATACGTAAGCCTAAAACAATACCTTCGACCATATCATCGCTTACCATCATATCAAAGGCTAGCTAAGCTATAAATAAAAATAAAAAAGATGCCGTAAAGAAACGCGTTACCTACGTGTTTCAGTGGTCATAGAAAAAAAAAGCACAAGTGAAATAGTCGTCAGATAATCAAAAGTGCCCTTTCAATAATGAAAATGGGAATAATTATTATTAAAGTATACATATATTACAGTATAATTTTTTTTTACCGGCGGTATGCCTTTATTAAACAAAATACTATGAACTATACACAACACTACAGCTACTACAATAAAAGCATTCAGACAAACTATAAGTCATAGCGAAACCCTGGTTCACGTTTTGAACCAGGGTAATGTGGAAACATTTTATAGATATCGGGGATCCCAACTGCATAAAAGTATAGTGGATGTAAGTGCATGCTCTACTGGTATCCTCCCTAAAATTGGCAACTGGAGAGTTGATGTCAATTTCATGCACGTGTCAGACCACAGGGCGATACGGTATGATATCACACTGGAAACAGATACCTTAACAACTTCGAGATCTACCACGCGCCTATATAACACTAAAAAGGCCAAATGGTCTGAATTTAGAGAAGAGCTGCAGGCATCGTTGGCGGAGGAGCCAATAGAATTTCGGGAATCAGAGGATGCACCTGACTCCATCGCTCTTATTGATTTGGCAGTTGCTAAATTCGAAACATGTATCCATACAGCTTGCAGGAAGACCATACCTCATATCCAGGCACAAAGGTAGGGGTAAAATCTGGTGGAGCAGGGAACTGCGCGAACTTTAAGACAAATTAAACACCTATCGTAGCAGAATAAGAAATGCGAGACCGGGAAGAAGACAATATGTTATTGATGAATACCTCCTGATCAAGATGGAATATCAAAGTCTGATAGAGTCCACTTCCACGGAGAGCTGGAAGGCCCTTTGCACGGGACAGAAGCTAGAAGACGTCTGGGAAAAGGCATACAGGATAGTCAAAAGTTGCTCGAGGAATAAAGTTGACCAACTCTTAAAATCTCCAACTGATGGCACCACCCTGACAGCCAATGAATCCCTGCGACTCCTTGCTGATACCTTCTACCCTGAAGATGTAACGAATATCGAAACCCAAAGTCAGAGGGAAATAAGACGGGAGACGCAAAATGACAAAGTCGCCTGACAAGAAAACTCAGATCAGTACCAGCTGCAGGTTGCTATTTACCCGAGAAGAGGTAGAAACAGTCCTCGAGGGGATGGATCCAGCTAAAGCTCCTGGTGGGGACGGGATTACTGCCGATATCTGTTCAAGAACCTACATGGCGGACCCTGAAAAATTCATGGCCCTATACAATAGATGCCTACGTTTAGGATATTTCCCAAGGAAATGGAAAGAAGCAGTGGTAAAATTATTACCAAAACCGTGTAAAGATCCTTCTAACCCAAGATCATACCGCCCCATTGGTCTTATTCCTGTGCTCGCTAAAGTACTGGAAAAGCTTATAACAAATAGATTACAATGGCAACTGATTAGCGAGCATAAAATGAGTAGATTACAGTACGGCTTTACTCCCCAAGCAAGCGCAGAAGACGCCCTTTATGACGCACTTAATTTAATAAGGCAAGGATTGCAAGAAAAGAAGATGGTGGTAGTACTATCGTTGGATATCCAAGGAGCCTTTGACAATGCGTGGTGGCCAAATGTACTTCATCAGCTAAAGGTTAAAGAAGTGGACCCCACAATCAGAAGACTGCTCCACAGCTATTTGGAGGACCGAACAGTTTCGATGAGATATGCCGGTGCTGAACTCGATAAGGCCACATATAGGGGATGTATTCAGGGATCATCTTGCGGCCCTATTCTGTGGAATGTTCAACTGGACCCTCTTCTCAAAGCGATAGAAGCGACGAGCGTTCACATGCAGGCTTTTGCTGATGACCTGCTGATCATTGCTTCAAGCCACAGCACGACTGATCTGGAGGCCAGAGTGAACGATACCCTCAACACGGTGTTACAATGGGGAGCTGTTAGCAAAATGAAGTTTGCGGCCCAAAAAACACAGGCTATACTAGTGACCAGAAAGCTTAAATACGATACACCAAGGCTGAACATGGGCGCAACGCAAATCAAGTTCGGCGACAAACTAAAAGTACTGGGCCTTACAATATACGCACACATGAACTTCTTGATGCATCTAGACTCAATATATTTAAAAACTTGCAACCTGTACAAGCTTGTTGCCAGAGCAGCTGGAGCACAGTGGGGACTAAACTCTGAAATAACTCGCACTATATATCTTGCTGTCATAGAGCCCACTGTGCTATATGCTGCAGGAGCCTGGGGGGAGATCGCCGGAAAGGAATATGTAAAGGCCAAATTAAATCGGATCGCTCGTCAGTTTGGAATAAAAATTGCCAAGTCTCACAGGACCACCTCTCTAACATCAGCAGTAGCCTTAGCCAGAATTATACCACTAGACTTAAGAGTGTGGGAGCATCACGAACTCTATAAAACTAAGAAGACAGGAATATTACCACAGATACCCAGTGACCGAAGATTGCAAAGGCGGATCAGTCCTTCTGAACTCCCACATCCTGCTTGCAGGAGAAGGCTCTTGTATCAGATTCTGGAAAGAGAAGAGGATGTCGAAAACATTGACAACTCCTATCCGAAGATATACACAGACGGGAGCAAAATAGAGGGACGAGTGGGCTGTGCTCTAACCATGTGGGATGCTGGAGTTGAAATTGTAAAGGCTCACTACAGACTGGAAAGCTTTTGCTCAGTTTTCCAGGCTGAATTGTTATCAATAGTCAAGGCACTTGAGTTGATTAAAAAGAGGGGTGATAAATGTGCCAACCTCATAAGCGACGCGCGATCAGCATTGGATTGCATTTCTCAAATGAACGCACTACACCCACTAGCCCATAAAGCGCGACAACTGATCGATGAAATAGCGATAGCAGATGGATCCATCGAGCTTTTCTGGGTGCGAGCACATCAGGGGATTCGGGGCAATGAACGCGCGGATGAATTAGCAAAACATGCAGCCCTCAACATTAGACAGTCTCCAGCCTACGATGCTTTCCCCCTTTCTTACGCCAAGCACTCCATCAGGGACATAACCCTTGCTGAATGGCAACGACGACATGAAGAATCCACCACTGGGGCAATCACCAAGGCTTTCTTCCCAAATATTCGACGTTCATACAAGATCTTGTCGAAGCTGAGGATGACAAATCTTAGGGCCCAAATGTTTACTGGCCACGGTGGTTTCAAATATTACTTACACAGATTTAAGCTTGCCCCTTCGCCTGTGTGTTTATGTGACTCAGCGACTGAAGAAACAATATTTCACGTTTTATTTGACTGCCCTAGATTTGGCATCTTCAGATTCAACTGCGAGTCCAGAATGGGCCAACAAATTAGTCACGATAATTTAGCCTCCTTGATTGATGACGACAACCGCCGTACCACTTTTTTAGAATATGCTGAATGTGTAGTGTTGAAGGTGGCCAGATCAAATGGCTCAACAGTCTAACCACTCAACACACATAATTAGTCTAGTTCCTTTTTATTACACATATTTATGTTTGATTTCTATTTATTGGATTCCATTATTTGTTTATTTTCTATTTAATTAATTAATTTGGATAGTTAAATAGAGATTTATTGTATCGGAAATTTATCAATTTAATTCATTGTTCATAACCTTAATGTTATAATGCAGAATATTCAATTATAATAAACTATGTAATTTATTTATTTATTATTTATTACAAAAAGTAAATAATGTAATTAATCCTACGTCAATTGTACATACTGATAAATAATGTTATTAATTATGCAAAGTGATTTTTATTGATGTATACAAATTTTAAAAGTAAAGTAAGGTGCCAATTTCAGTAATTATGAGAGACTACATTCTTATTACACTAAAAATAAGTATTTGTTGCCTCAATAGTCTATACTTACCAACCTTTTGCAATGATTGAAAGTTAAAAAGAGTAATTAAGTAAATTATCAATAAACACAATTCAATGAAATGTGAATTGAAGTAATAGAAGATAACTCAAATTCCAAATCTAATGTAATGGATCTTTGAGGAGAGGACCTCTGATAATAGGGACAAAGACAATTTACAAATTATACACGGTAAATTGTGTTTGCCCCTTGCATGTCTCAGTGCTGGCACCTTGTCATGCCTGGAAATCAGGCATGACTAAGAAAGCTGGCATACGCATGTTATTAAATTAGTTTTGCTTTGTAATATTGTAGAATAAATCATTTATGAAATTCCCCACTTGTCCGTTAGGAAAGGTCAAGGGCCAAATGAGAATAAAAATAAATAAATAAAGGGAAAAGTAAACAATAACAGCGGAATAAAACTTTATGAAACAGGAAATTACTTTCCTCACGGACAAAAATATAAGGAGTTACATAAGATATACCTATCTTAAATTTGCTTGAAAATTGTGAATTTTTCCGTTGGTATAGGACAAAGCAAATATGGATACTCAGAATAAAATAGCCAGTCATTAATATTGAAATGTGAGTTAAGCCCTTTCCCAACGTACAAATAATGTATTAATAAATGTCTGCACACAATAAATATAGTTTAAAAAAAAAAAAAAAAAAAATGTAACAATAATAATTATATGACAATAATAAATGAAGATCGTAAGGGTACCCCATATTAAGTAGGGGTAGGAAACAAAGAGGGAGGATGGTTTTAGTCCGTAGGTCGTCAGGCAACTGACGGAGTCGGACATCACCAGGGGGTTGGCGCTTGGATCAAGCATACAAGCAGCAACGCCCTGGTATCCATGAGGATTTCCTCCTCCCTACTGAAAAAAAAAAAAAAAAAAAAAAAACTATAAGTCATAGCAGACTCATAGGCAGTTCAAATGCCCCAGCCCACTCCGAGTTGGCAGCGTGCCCAGCATGCTGGTAGCGTTGCCCCGTTGAATTGCAATGCTTATTCGTTGAACCAAATATGTATAGTATGAGTATCATTAGATTTTGTACTGCGGCTTATAATTTACATTGCTGTTGTGTTATGGACAAAGGCTAACGAAAGTGTCAAGAGGAGGGCCCCACATTTTCGTAATTTTTTTTATTTTTATTTCATTTATTATTATAATAAGAACGCTTACAATGCAATTACACCTATTATCAAAACAAAGCCACAAACTCATGATACATATAAATAATTCATAGATCATGTTAATTAATAAAATAAATTCAAAATGTCAAGGGGGTACAATATAAATATTACATTTATTATAAATTATAATATCACAATTATACATAAATATATTAAATAGGTATATAATGTCAAAAAAGTCAAATTGGTACACTATAGATATTAGAATATTTATTTATCATATCACAATAATTATATAAAGCACACATAATTATGTCAAATAGGTTCATATTGTATTAAGTTCACAAAAGTCATCAAAATATATTAGTTTAGTTATAGCATTAACGCATGCAATACGGATTGTAACGTAAGTTGAACTATAGGTTGGTGGTAGGGCACTTTGCAAATGCCCGCCTGAGCTACCACCCTCAAGTTGAAAATCTGTCGCCAAGAACCTAACGGTGTGTTCCGGCAGCTGTCCTTGAGAGCCAGTAACTCTAGGTTAGTCTGAACAACATCCTCGACCACATCATCACTTACCATCAGGTGAGATAGTGGTCAAAGGCTAACCTATCAGGTATAAAAAAAAAATAAAGGTGTCGCCCCATCCCCATACGATGTTTCAAAGGAGCCGAGGACAAATTAGAGTCATATGACATGTTAGCTTAAATGAAAGAGCATGCCTTGGCTATAAGGGTGGAGGGCACGGGTTCGAATCCCGCACATGACGATAAGTTTTTCTCTAGTAAACTTGTAATTTTGTAAAATATTTACCAATTATTCGATATATGATTTGAAATTATTCCGACAGACATATTCCGTTTTCGGTTGTACGCTCTGAACTGACTCCCCGTTTGGTACAAGGTATAAGATTATTTATACGACTATAAAAACATACTTGGCTTTAAGAACAAAACAAAGAAAAAATTTAGTCTCTCGGGATGGCTGCTTATGTTCGGGACATATTATTCGGATGTTTAATAGTGCCATACCACAGGGAACACGGGTCTTTTTGCGCAGTTGGATATCTATCCTATGTTTTTTCCCGGGTCTCAAATTATTTCCATACCAAATTTCATTCAAATCAGTCCAGTAGTTTTGGCGTGAAAGCGTAACAGACAGACAGACAGAGTTACTTTCGCATGTATAATATTGGTACTGATTTAATTGTACAGTTTGTCTATCGCAGCATAGACAGCTAATATCGTTCTTCGAACCGTCGCGTCTGTTGCACGTGTATATTGACATTTTATAGATTTCCCTATGTAAAAATAACATATTTCCATAACCTCAGTTTTGCAGACAAGTTTCACCATGTTCACACAATTTTTCCCGTAACGTACTGTTCGGACTTCGACTTATGAAGGCATAACCTGAAGATTGTTATTTTAAGCTATGAAAATCTACGACCCCTTTTTATACCGCTCTTCTCTCATCCCTTGCGGCCCGCTCTGTCAACATTCAACTAAACTGAAGGGTGGTGAATATTCATGACTTACCCAGCTGGATTGGAACCCGCACTAGTGCTGATTGGACACAATTCGGAGACCACTATGTTGACAAGTTTGCCGATCACTGGTTGTTATGCTTATATCACTTGGTTGGATGGTTGTGAGCTGCATATATATTTCGCATTAGTATTTGGGATTCTATTGGGCTTTTCTCGGCTTAAGAATATAAGAACTGTTTCTGATCGTCTTAAAAATTGTTCCCTATCGCCTTGACTAGGCAACTAAGAGAAATAAATCAAGGCGATGTTAAATGTGGTGTTACTGTATAGGGCGCAAAAAGGATCCTTTATCAACAGCAACGATTTTAGCGTGTTTACTACCAACGAAAGAATTTTCCAAAAATAAGCCCCTAACAAGTGGCTGGTCATAAAACTAAAGACATTTTTCTGTACAATTATCTCCATGTCATCTTGTGCATTGGTAACAAGAATATATATATATACATATATCTACTAATATTATAAAGAGGAATGGAATTTTGTATGTAACGAATAAACTTAATAACTTCTGGACCGATTTGAAAAATGCTTTCACCATTAAAATCTTACGTTATCCCTAATGAACATAGGTTATAGAATATTTTCAAAAAAGTTAGGGATCCATAGGAAAACTTCGATAACGTAACGCAACGCATGAAAAAATACCAAAATAAACGTTATATCGCGTACGCTGCGGAAATGATAGACAATAGAGCAAAGTGATGTACGTACAACAATTTAATAGAGAACATCAATAACCAACGTCGGGACAAAAAAAATGACAAATATACGCGATTTAAAGCGTTTGAAATTGTTTAATTACTATATCAATAATCAATATAAAAACATTGGCAATGCTATGTGACTAACTATTACAGTTAAGTCACAATAACTACTTTTTCATGTGTTTAAATAAATATTTTTTTAAATTTTAGTTAAATATCCGTGCGAAGCCGGCGCAGCCGCTATTTATTTATATTTTCTTTTGTTCTGTTATAAAATAATACATGAGAAACTACACACGGTCAGTTCATTGTATTAAATAATCAGTACTATCAGTACTAGTCAGTACTAATATTATAAATGCGAAAGTAACTCTGTCTGTCTGTCTGTTACGCTTTCACGCCAAAACTACTGGACCAATTTGAATGAAATTTGGTATGGAGATAGTTTGAGACCCGGGAAAAACACAGGATAGTTTTTATCCCACTGCGCAAAAAGAGGTTAATGTTTTCGCGCGATAACCGCTTACGCGCGGGCGGAGCCGCGCCCGGAAAGCTAGTCCATATATAAGAGAACTGGCAGAAAGCCTTGCCACTCAGCCACAATAGGGCATAGATGGTTAGGATATGATAGTATTACCGTTTCTCCCCCCTAATGGGGCAGAGCAGATGGAAATAATCACCCAAAGTTTATGAGTGAGTTTGTATGTTTATTATTTCTTCACGCTTAAAGGGCTGAACTGATTAAGATGAAATTAGGAATATAGATAGAGTAAGTCCTAGACTAACACATTCAATTTTAACTAATACTATAATAACTTTTTGCAGTGATGGCTCAGTGGCATTGGCTATGGATTACCGCGCAGATCCATGGTTCGAATCCCGTCGTGGGCTTCCACCATGCGGCGAAGCTCAAGCTTCGCCGCATGGTGGAAGGGCATATTGCGAATGCCCGCCTGGCTATCGACCACCCTCAAGTAGAAAATCTGTCGCCAAGCACCTAACGGTGTGTTCCAGCAGCTGTCCTTGAGAGCCAGTAATTCTAGGATAAGCCTGTTAACACCATTCGACCACATCATCACTTAGCATCAGGTAAGATTGTGATCAAAGGCTTACATATCAGCAATAAAAAAAAAGTTTCATAACGGTCTACGCAGTGAAACCTCGTTACGCAGTCAGTGATTCATTAAATACAGTAAGAACGCTCTTCTTAGTATACAGGCTATTCTAAGAATCGCTAAATATTTCTCAAAATTTCTTGTTTCAACATCGTTTGCTCGCAACAATAGTACCACAATAGTCTGCTATTTGCCTGGATAACTTAGAATTTACCTGGATTAACTGGTTTAAAGCGGAATTACCTGGTATAACGTAAACGCTATTAATTTAGATTGGATCCTAGCTTTGTTTGTGGTCTATACAAGTAGGGTTATGGCATAATTTGTAGGATTAATGGTAATATGTTTTGTATTGTTGGAGTACTTCTTACCTTTGATGTAGAACATAATGTATTGCTTACATTACCTATCCATTGTAGGGTTAGCCTGCATGCTGTCTTAAACAACCACAACATCACTTATCAACGGATGGAGTAGTTACAGAGTGACCTATGGGTAATAAAAGCAAAAAAAATTTAAAGCCAACCATTCGCGAATCATATATTTTTATTTCATATATTTCATAGGGGGTGAGCCTATTGCCATATTTATATTAGTTCCAAATTCCGGACCGTAACTAAAAATTTCTTTCTCAGAAAAAACTAATTTGTCGGACTCACGAATCTAACCCAAGACCTCGAAATCACTAAGCGGTACTTTACACAAATACCAGTCAATGATAATTAGTGTATAAGAAGTAAAAATATTGCATGGTGGTAGGGCATTTTGCGAGTGCCCGCCTGGCTAGCTACCACCCTCAAGTAGAAAATCTGTCGCCTAGCACCTAACGGTGATTCCAGCAGCAGTCCTTGAGAGCCAGTAATTCTTGGTTAGCCTGAACAACATCTTCGACCACATCGTCACTTACCATCAGGTGAGATTTTGGTCAAAGGCTAACTTATCAGGCATAAAATAAATGTTTTCTATTCACTCATACTCGCAAAGTAAGTCGTATATAACTCCTAATTCGGGAGATAAATTAGATTTCAAGCCTTCTTGGAAATCACCCTAAACATAATATGTAAATTTTAATCCTGACATTACATTCATAAATTCATAGATATTGTATTTCTTCGACTAGAATAATATAGACTTAAGGTTTTGTGATATAATAAACCTATGACAAGTATTCTTGTGCCGGAAAATTGGAAATGAAGTTTTTTAGGTGTTACCTATTTTTTTATGCCTGATAGGTTAGCCTTTGATCACTATCTTACCTGATAGTAAGTGATGATGTGGTCGAAGACGTTGTTCAGGCTAACCTAGAATTACTGGCTATCAAGCACAGTTGCCGGAACACACCGTTAAGAGCTTGGCGACAGACTTTTTTCTTGAGGGTGGTAGCCAGGCGGCCATTCGCAAAATGCCCTGCTACTATACAATTTTTTAAAATAAGTGTTTCTATGAGTCTTGATGTGTATTATTTTATTTAGTGCGTGTGTCACGATTTTCAAGCACACACGGGACTAGTGTTGGCGAATACTTCAATAGCACTAAATGTTACTTTACGTATTCTCGCCCCATCTCCTAATAATATTAAGTGCTGTATCACGTCTTTTTATGATTGCCTTATCGATATAGGTATCTTCGTTATGACTTTATATTGACTACAGCGAATTAAACTACTATAATTGCTATCGAGTGGCATTTTAGTTAAGCCCAAATTTCACCAATATAGGGTTTCTTTACGAAGATAATCTATTAAATATAATATTTATACAATCAACCATGTAATTCTAGATTATCCTAAACAACATCTTCGACCACATCATCACTTACCATCAGCTATAAAAAAATTACATTAAATGTGAAAGGCTTATGCTATCATATCACGTGAAAAAAATATCAGCTGTAACAAAGTGTACGTCTTTGTTATTGGTTTATGAAGCTATACCGCCTAATTCAGCGGTATAGTTTTAATCTTGGATAAGTTTTTACCGTTGAATACTAGGCAAAAATATATCATATTACGTTCGTTATAGGGATTAAAGTTTTCCTCGTATAGCTTGTACCCTAGTTTGGTGAAATTGGCCATATGATCACCAATCTTGGGTTAAATTAATACGTGAATCACGTTATACCTTAAACTCTTAAAATAAAGATAGGCCTTCGCTATCACAGAACGTCAAATATAGAGGCAGATATTACATTTGTTGGATTTTTTTCGTAGAAAAAGAAAACTTCTTGTTATGGATAGACGAAATGAATACGGCGATACTAGCGCCACGCGAGCAGGTGTGGATAAAAACACAGGTTCATCTCGACCACCGCCACATTCATTCGCGAATCCTTTAATTTTTTCCCCACATTTTCAAATTAAATCTGAAGCACCCTTCGAGGCTGTGAACACTTTATAAACATACAAATACATAATCCACCGCATTACCCTACCAAAGGCCACAGCTATATGTGCTCATTTTCCAAGTCCGTCTTTGGAATTTTACTCTTACTATCCCACCTAGGCAAGCAGATTAACATTAAATGGCCATTGGGTGACGGCTACCGATGTCCAGCTTGACGAATGGACATTTATGATATCTGACAGCAGCGGGGACATAGACAGAGTATGTATTTATATAGGTAAAGAAAAGTGGCCATATTGGTTTTTAGTTTACGGAGTTACACCACCAAATTCGACGGTATAATTTTTATAATCTCGGATAATATTATTTGTACCTGCTACCGCTGTCTGTCTGATGTCAAAGTTTATAGAGTCAATATCATGGCAAATCTAAAATAATGCAACATCATTGAACGTCCATGGTCACAAAAGTCTATTTCATTTTGTTGGTTACAGAGAATGAAGTTTTCTTCGTATATTTTTATCTAAAATGAAATAATATATACTGTAAACAAATTAAATGATCATGATGTGGCCGTGAAACGGCATTATGTTCGGCTACAATGTATCTCTTATTCCTCAGATAAAAACTACTCAACTATAGTAAAACTGCACCTTAGTATATTTATATACATCTTAGTTTATTTCCTTGTTTTGATGAAATACACGAACGCTTTCAAACTATATACAGCACAAACTTTAGGTAGCTATTTTCATTGAATTGTGATAAGCTTTATCAGAATCAATTCAGGAGCTTTGGCAGTAGATAAAATATGCAAACCGCTGATAAAAAAAATACGTTCGACGAAACTGGGCCTTCGTTTTGATGTCAGTGAATGATGCACTCGAAGCGACCATTCCATCTATGTACATAACACTGAAAGTGTGAATGAGGTAATTTTTGAAGTCGGTAATTATTGTGCTGATTCAAAACACTTTGAGCTCCCATTTCCAAGGCCAAACTTCCGTAAGTTATTTCATACTTCTCAGAGTTAGAATAAAAGATAATATAGTTAATAACTATAATATTGAGTTAATATTAATAAAGTTGTAACTAATTCTCTGCTTTGTTACTGTTATTTATTATTTGTGCATATGATCCCAAGTCTACTACTATTTCGAGTGGATTTGTCACCATTATTTTTTTGACTTTCACGGCGCATTTTATACGTTTGCGAGATAGTCAATTGAATAGAGTCCATTTCCATTTCCGTTTTATTCTAGTAGCTAAATTGACTTCCATTTTGGTATATTATGGTAGACTCTACTTGGGAACATAGCAGTATAGTTTTATCTCTCGTACAGAGCAGACTTGTACATGGAATAAAGCGAAGTAATTATTGCCGGATTTGTACTTTAAATTACCTCGGTCAAGTAATAATATAAAAAAAGGTTTTAAAACACCACCCCTTTCAGTGCACGCGTACTGCTTACAAGATTGGTTGTCACTCGCACACAATACTCCGGTAACCATAGACTAGAGTTACAATCACCCGATACAGGCATAGCGTTATTAACAAATACTATTTCAGTTACTTAATTGATTGTAATATTGAAATTTAAAACAAACCAACTTCAAGGTACTCTATACACAACGAAAAAAACCGTCAAGATAGAACTATCCGGTAAGGAGATGTGTGAATATGTGTGGCGTTTAATAAAATACATGGCGACTATAGAACCTTCCTACTTTACGTTGGGTGATGGTAAAAAATAAAGAAAGGTAAAGCCTCATTAGGTACTTGTAACAATTGCATGTATTGTACTTTACTGCATAATCCAGTAAGTAAGCCTCCCTGGCCAAGTATGAGTAAACCGGACCGAACTGCAGATGAGTTCCGGTTACATACGCGGCCAGGATGGCTTAGTTACTGGTTGAGGCTAGTACATAATGCTTTTATAAAAAATGAAACTTGATATACCGGGTTATTGGTAAATGGCTAACAACCTCTTAGCGTTAACTTCTGCAAGTCCTTACAAACATTTTTGGATATATTTTTTTTGTTTGGGAAAAATATATAATATATAATATTTTAATGCCTACTGCGAGAAGCGCCCGCCGCGCCGCTGCAACACTAGACCGCGCCGTCCTCCCTTTGAATAGTGTTTTGAATATTTACATCGAGCAAAGAAAAAAATTATCTTATAATCAATTAAAAAATTAATTAAAAACAATACATAAAAAAACTCAAAATGTTTGTTAGGACTAGCTTCTGCTAGTCCTAACAAACATTTTGAGTTTTTTCTTCTTAGGGTTGACTTCTGTCAACCCTAAGAAGCTGGTTAGCTATTTACCAATAACCATTTATAATATGAAATACTAAATACAAACAAAAAGTTCCTCACTTTACTTCTACAACATTACAAAACGCAACGTGCATACTTTTTCTGCGTCGCGTTAAGTGTCACACACTACAAAATGGCTGTTTTATTCTCCAAATATATATATATATATATATATCTCATATAACGTCATACTAAAAAGAGCGATAGATATTAGATATATATTAGGAGCCTCCCTTCCATAACATTGTTATAATGGGTAAACTCTAATCTGTGTATGGTACTATGTTCTTTTTCCAAGCAGTTCCAAAGAGTAGTACTGGACAGTAGGAGAATCCAAATTTAAATTTTCGCTTCTTACTGGACAGTTGTTTTTTATTTTATTTATTTATTTATTTATTTACTTGGAAGACCAACAGCCATTATGTCTAATAGAAGTATGTATACTCGTATAAAGCAATGGGCCAATTATAGGTTGTGAATAAGTCCTCGGTAGGTTTCACTTTCTGGATACTTTGTAGAGATGTTATGGCAACATTACATACCATTTTTGAGAAAATACTTTTTTGATTGATGATTACAATTGATATAGTACAGAATATATGACAAATGACTAGCCGCACATTGAGACTTTATCCACTTGGACAATTATGAAAAGTGTCAGTGTTGATGAATAGTAGGTATATTATGTGTTAATCCAGGACTCATAGGATATATTTCATCACATATTGCTAAGGCTATTTGATTATATTTTTAATTACAAGTCGGTTTCTCCATAAGTGCGAGACAAATAGTTTGAAATAGGTCTAGCGTAGGAATTAAAAGCAATTACGAATGACTATCACGTATTGGTTGAATCCACGCAGATCTGTGGTTGAAACCTATTTCCGGTACAGTGAACCACTATCGAGCGGGGTTCAATTAACCTGCTTCTAACACCGATTCACTTCATTCGCTGACCACAAACAAACATACGCGCGAGACTAATAATATTTATAATGCTACCTTTGCTATAAGTAATTTTATAATTTTCACTTTGGGCTGAGATTTTACCCATCCCGACTAAGTTATACGCAACGGACTCCTTACTAAATTGTTCAAAGAAACGAGATGCTAAAATAAGACAGTAATATATCTGTGTTACATATATGCTAACTGATTGTAATACATTAATCTTGATTTTTATAGAAATAAATATTAATATTATATGTCTTTCTTGCACCTTCTTGTTTAAACATAATAATATTCTTTTACAAATTATTTATATTTATTTCCTAAAAAACCCTTCGCGTTCTCAGGTTTCAATTGAACCATTTGCGCAAATAATATATAAATAACAAATATTCAGCCTGCCATAACTGAACTAGATTTATTTGATATGCAAGCCTGCTAAGTTGTTAATTGGCGCGAGTACTTTTATTGAAACCTGAGGAGGTGAAGGACTCCAGAATTGAACCACGAGCAAAGCGAGTGGTTTAACATAGAAAATCCTGAACCGTACCGAAGGTTTTAAAGGTATTAGGCGCAAAATAACTTTGTGTCTTTCGCACATAATTATTCACCTCACTACATCGATGAATATATGATAGGTAAAAGAAAAGCAGTTTAAATAATGTAATAAATTTGCATTAATTTATAGTAAAAAGAAAAATGACTAAAATTAGTAATATTCAATATCAAAAAAATGGATTGACTTCATAGTCAATATAAGTCAATTCACTTTTCTGCAACTTTTAAAGTGGCATGAATTTCAACAACCTTTTCCACGTTAGCGGAAAAAGCTCATTTCCACACAGATTGCGATAATAAACTAACAACACCTTTCGAGCTTGTAAGGTATTAATGTATTGTCTTATTTCAGCACCTAATTTTTTTGAGCAATTTGTTAAGGAGTATAACTTCGAGGAGGCTTCAATCTCAGTCCAAGGTGAAAATTATAAGCTTAATTATAGCAAAGTAACCATAAAAGATAATATTAGTCTCACCTGTATGTTTGTATGTGGTCAGCCAATGAAGTAAATCGGTTTTAGAAGCAGGTTAATTGAACCTCGCTCGATAGTGGTTCAGTGTACCGGAAATAGGTTTCAACCACAGATCTGCGTGGATTCAACCAATACGTGATAGTCATTCGTAATTGCTTTTAATTCCTACGCTAGAACTATTTCAAACTATTTGTCCCGCACTAATTGATGAACCGGGTACTGGTTTAGTTTAAACAAATATGTTTATTCAAACGAATAGATAGACAACTGAGCCTCAGTAAATAACAATATCTGAACCATCTCATTTAATTTTTTTCAGCGTTTCCCCATCAGTGATTTTATTTCGTTTTTTTTATGGTAAAGTCAAAGTCAAAATAATTTATTCAATTTAGTCAATTAGACAATTTAAGCGTCTACGATCTTATCAAGGTTACTTACAAATTTTAATATTCTACATTGTCTGCCATGTTAAGCAAACATAAATGTATGGAGTCACTGCGAGATAACTGGGCAAGAAACTCGGGGCCATTATAATTTTACCTAGAAATCGCCCGAGATTATTTTTTAGAAGGATCTTCGATTTACATCGATTCGATTACCCTCAAGTAGAAATCTACCGCCAAGCACACGATGTTTTCTGGCAATTGTCTTTGGTGGCAGTTATTCTATGCTAAGCCTGCTTACCATCCTCGCCCAATGGACCTACGGCACTAAAGTCCATATCTAATTCCGCTCTGCCATTACTGTATAAACTTCTTCTTCAGCACTTGTAAAATAACTCTAAATCCCTAATTCAGGTACTTGTAGATAAACATGTGGAAATACCTAATGGTTGTTAACAAAAAATAAGTCAAGGGACATAACGTTTGTATAGATGTGAAGGAAACCATGTCTTAACTTGACGCATTTATGGTCCATTTTCCCAAATCGTCGAATCGGTAAATTGTCTAGGCTTTGCTGCCTCTGAATAATTCAATTGTATCTATTATTAGGACGGCGAGACTTTCGTGTCATGCACATAAATCAGGTATCTATATTTATACGTACATAGGACGCTCTTACAGAAAATGAGGGGTTATATTGTATTATTTTATGTCGGAGCGTGAGATCGGAATACACCATATTGGGTTCTTCTTAATGTTATCCATCAAGCTATCTAGCATGTTACGTTCAAGAACGTCAAGCGGGTAGCCGGGGTGAATTTTCTAAAGGACTGACAACCTTTCATTTCACATTCCGAAGCTTATTTATAGTCTTTGCCCGCTGTCATGTTACGTGGCTAAAGTTTTCAAATATTAAATTAATGTTTGTGATATCCCCCGTATTATTTTATTGACTTTTAGGACTGAATCAATAATAAATAAATCATGAATATATTCGATTTAGTCTCGATCGTGCTCTCGGTGAGTCAAGACCTCCTGAAGATGCTTCGTTTAGAAGCGAAACTAGTCGGATATTTTTCCGGTTAGGCTGCGTGATGTTTGTGACGTTACGTAGATAACAGGAAAATTAGGCGGAATTGTCACTAGATATATATTTTTATACCTTTTTAAGTGTTTTATTTAAATATTATTTAATGTTTTCTTAAGATACTTTTAAAAATATTTATTATTATTAATAAATAATTAAATTCATTTATTTTTTAAATTGTAGTAAGTTTATTATTAAATAAGTCGATTGAGCTAAACTTTTCGTTATAAGTCTTTTGAGAACTAAAAATAATTGAGTTTCTGTAATAATTAGTGTGCGAGTGGGGGAGGTTGAAGAAAGGACTATTTCTTGTGCTTCTTTTGCGAACACAAATAAAAAATGTAGCCTGGTGAGTATTCACAAAACTATGATATTTCTTCAACATTGGTACAGCCACAAACAGATCCTCACAATGGCGAACTGCACACCCAACACCCTGAGACGTAGTTCTTAAGTCTTATGTGCCTGTAATGTCACCAGCACCCATAACCGAACTGGAACATAATAATGCAAACATTATTGTTTGAAGGTAGGAATAGGTAATGTAATATAATAGAATAAATAATATTAATATAATTAAAAATAACTTATGGTGGTTGTACTTCCCCGGACGAACTCGCACTAAGTTCTCCTGCTATTTCAAAATTTTAAAGTATTTATTCTAACATGCTATCTGCTTGCTCGATTTACTCTATGGAAATTGTAAGGACTATTTTACTAGTGGCTCTCCGCTACAGCTCGGACCTCGTGAGTGTGCCCTTGCATAGCTTACAATTTAATAAAAGTTTACTGCGCACGCTAATGGGACAATGGGTCACAAAATCCAAAATCTAGGTATGTGATGTTAATAATAAATGATTTTCTTTGAATTACGTCCAAGAAACGCGATCCCCAGCGAAAGCTAGTTGTATCAGAAATATGTAGTTAGTAGTAAATATACAATAATTTTACATACTTGGTAATGTATTTATCAATTAATTAATAAATATACTGGCTACAGAAACATTGAATCTAAATAATTGATTATACGAGAGAGAGAGAGAGACTATCTATATACTATATAGGCAACTGGCGTGTCAGGACATTGCCATTAAAATAAGGGCATGCGTCCATACTTTACACCCCTTATAATGTATTTCTCCGTGATTTTGAAAAAAAAAAACAAAAACTGAATCGACCAAAAAAATTATGAACTTATGGAACCTGCTCACAAAATTTCACGAGAATAATAACTGGACATACGAAAGCATTTTTGTGTAAGTTAAAGCAGAGACGCTTCGTTCAAACTAAGTTCTCGCTCGGTAATTAGGTGCACGTGTCACCGTGTTATTTGCTTGTAAACTGTATGCTATTTCGAAAAATATTTAAAAAACGGTACCGATTCCGAGTCAAAACTGACCTCACATTATGCTGCTTTGATTTCCACTTGATATTTCAGACTTTACCGATGTTTTTTTGTTTGCATGGAACGACATCATTTATAAGGTGAGAAGAAAATTATTCGAACGATAGTCACATAATGTGAAGCTCCTAGTACATACCCTTAACACCAATCAATACGTTATTTCTCTATTGTGGTCACGTTACACATAGGACAGCAATTTTGTAACAAAATTGGAATTCCCTCTCATTGTGCCAACACAGTAAGTATGACCCGTATCTTACATAAACATTAGGTTAGCATAAAAATCATATTCATACGCAAATATCAGACCCTTGACGTAATCGCACTCGTACCGACATACAATAGACTCTCAACAATACCTCAACAAGATCTCTAACTAAACCCAACCCTCATAAAACTGAAGTACGTACTTAATGTTCTAGAAAGAAAGGCCAATTATTGAAATTCTTACATCACTAAAGTCTGTTCAGAAACAGAGTGGATTTACGGTTTGACCTTAAGACTGTGCTAAATTTATAATAATGATAAATAATATCAAAATTTGCATAATAAGGGCGAGCAAATCGAGCCCTATCACCATTTTGTGGCATATATTAGTGGCTCCTTTTAATGAAAATCTATTAGGCCTATAGAGTTGTGCTTTAACATAGTAATTTAACATGATATATAGATGTGTTGTCTTGTCAAAAAAATAGAATTGTTCAACCATTAAAAAAAGAAACGTTAACAATTTTGTATTCAATGGATGGAATGTTATTGTAGCACTAACGCCATCTGTTAGAAAACCAAAGAGTTCAACAGAACTTAACTCAATACTAAAATACGTCATAGTTATTCTACTTAATACTAGATGGCACCACTAAAATCAGATTGTAAAATAGCGAGCTCTCACAAAGCTCAGCTTTTTGCTAGTTAAATTATGTATGACAACGACACAATTGAATAAATAATGTAACTTTGAAAACTAACTTATTACTCTGTGGTGGGTAAATAAATTTAATGTAAAACTAGTAAATTAAATAATAGGCCTAGATATTTACAAGCTCCATTATAATGCGTCGCAAGGGGTGGACTGTACTGCGCCCATCACTCTGAGACATAAATTCTATTTTTCATAAATTATTTTATGCGTAAAAAAAATGTTTGATAATTTTTTTTATGGTTGAAATTTTCAGTACAAAATTCAGTACATCTGCTGCTATTTTTTTCTTAGTCGCCCCTTACGACATCCACAGGTAGATATGACATTAAACCCAGCACCCGGAGAAATATACGTGTTTAACAATACCAGAAATGTCTACCTTCGTACCCGTTCTAGTTTAACCAGACGGGCAGGAATATACCGGGAGCAGTTTGTTTGCCCATGTACCCTTGAGGTACTTGTCGTTTTTGCACCAACACCGAATAGAAGATATAGCATACCTCCCTCGCAGTTCCGGCCCGGTAGCCGGGCGGACAGGAGCAGAGGCCGGGCGCAGTGCAGTTCCCGCCGTTCATGCACTGCGGGTAGCAGAGCGCAGTACGGCAGTCCTGACCCATGTACCCCTCGGGGCACTGGCAGATCTTGTCGTTGTTGCACCAACCCTGGTCGGCGCACTTCTTGTCGCACTCGGGGTCCGGCCCTAACAGTAAACATACCGTTAACTACTTACTGCCCCTTTTAGATCGTTTGGTACATAAATTAGGATATAATGTATCATCGGATTCTACGTATAAGTTTATGAAAAAAAAATATACATAGCTGTAAAACTTTTTACAAAATGACGAGAGGGATAATTATAGCCTTGTCTGGCATTTGAACCAGTGCAGCGCCATCCACCTCTATATAATAGCCCCGGGGTATGCTCTGATCACTAAGCTAAATTTAGAATTATGAGTCTTATGTCATATTTGCTTATCCACGGTGCACGAATCCTTGCAAAAAATCATTGTATCAGAGTGATGGGGTCATTGAATCAAAAAAATCAAAAAATTTAGTCTCATGTGCCTGTAATTACACCATAAAATTCAAACCAAACATTACTGCTGGGCGGTATAATTAGGCATGGTCATATAATTACTTCCCCGGACGTACTCGGCCACAAAGTTCTATATCTACTGAAAGTACCTACGGGGCCTATCTGAAAATGTTAGAAATGTGGAACTTCGGCTTATTATGTAATTGAGTTACCTATTGGAAACGTCGATTTATAATGCAGTGTTACAAATGGAGTTTTAAGTTATACTTAGGTATTTAACGGGACGTAATCGCGATAAAACATGTATATTTTTATTAATGTAATGGAGTTTTAAGGTATTATTAATACCAACAAATGGATTCCTCCCATGATTTGGTAATTATTATTTAGGAACCGGCTAGGACTCGCGTAATATTTACCGGATATGGCTCCGACTTCTTCGTCTGGGTGTCACGATTGTGCACAGCGTCGAGCGCGGGCCTCAGCACGTAACTGGCGTTGAGACTGTTGCGCCGCAGCTGTCAAAGTCAGAATTCCTCCCCAAAACTGTCACTTCTGTCACTATCACTGTGATTGTCACTGTCGTTTTGGTAGGTAAGGGAATGTTGACACACTACACTTGTACTATCCTCTTCGCGGTTATTGCTCCGAACAATTTAGAACTTCAAATAAGTTCGAAACTGGTCGGAGCAATATCCAGTAAATATTACGTGAGTCCTAGCCGGTTACTAAATATTAATTCTGGACAAAACTCGCGACAGTTTTTTAGCTCAAAATTATTTGGTAAGATGGAAACTTAATTGAGCGAGGACAGACTCACGCTTCACCGATTATTTTTGAATGTACAACAAAAAATGAAATTGAATGACCTGTTTCATCATTCACTTTCCATTCCTTTACCAAACCCGTCAGAGAAAATAAGTTCGTTATTATTCAGACACTGTTTGAGATAAGTACTAATATTTAATGGGGAGAGCTTTGCGTGGAGCTTACACTTTGTCACGCAGGAAACATTATTATTATATCAGGCAGGTCAGTCCTATTATAATTTGTCTGTCTATAATTATTTCTATCTTTTTAATTATTATTAAATATTATTAATTTTAATCTATTATTATTTCAAGCTTTAACCGATAGATAGGCTAAACCGATGACTGTGAAACGCAAAGTAGTGTTTTATTTATTAAATATGGTCTGGGTAGTAAAACCGGAACTTACTCAAACATTCTGAAACAAAGTCAAAGTCAAAGTCAAAATCATTTATTCAATTTAGGCGTCTACGACGCTCTTATGAAGGTCAATTACAAATTTTAATATTGAAATATACTACATTGTACTGCCACGTTCAGCAAACAAAAATTATAGAGCCACTGCGAGAAGAACGGGCAAGAAACTCGGGTCCATTCTTTCAAACGGGCCCTAAATCTAATTATCTATCAGTAGCAAGCTTGATATCCTGACTTGGTAGATAAAATCATATTCTGTAGGAAGGTGTTTTTGTAATTATGATAAGCAAGTATTTGAGCGCAGTCTCACGTGATGGAAAGTGACGATGCGGTGGATGGTGGAACATGCTTGCCTAGAAGACCTTTTCACTCTGTACTTGAGGACTCCCAGGTTGTATCTATCGGGAAATACAGACGCTGGTAGGATGTTATATATTTCAGCCGTACGCATTATGGTGCTGGATTTGAAGCGATATGTGCGTATATACAGAATATCAACCATGTACGTATGCCGCGTCTTGTTTTCTGCTGAAATGAGGCATAGGTCTGTTTGTCGTAAAAATTACCTACAGTTGTGCATACCTCGCTGCTGTACGAATTATTGTGCTAATTCATTTTTAATTCGTGCAATGAAAAATTTCAACGCAAATTACTCAAAACATATCGATTTATTCACAACGAAACAATTAATTTTCAAGTATTTAATATCTAAGGATTACTTTGACAAGATGTCGATTAAACTTTCACTAGAAGCAAAAAAGCAAAAAAAGAAAAGGAAAAAAAATACCGAGAATACACAATAATACACATAAATACCTAATACTGTAAGAAATTCTTCCTATATTTAATATGGTCTTATGTGGCTTTGATTGTTAGGCTCTATTTCTATCTGTATTAAAATCAATTTAAATGTTCACTTTAATTTACACACCTCATAATGAGCATAATGATCCTGTTAATGTAGTTAGAGACACTGATACAATCTCACTTATATTAGTGAAAACTTTTTAAGGCTTATGTAAATTTATTTTCTTTGTACTTATTACTATCTATATTTAAGCTGTTTGTTTTCCAAGTAAAATAAAATAAAAAATACTTACTGGCTGGCTACTTTGCGCCTACGTTCGATGCTTTGGAGTCTATTAATCCACTAACTGAATATATTTAATTTCATTTTTGATAGGTTAGCCTTAGACCACTATCTCACCTGACGGTAAGCGATGATCACATCATCGAAGATGTTTTTCAGTCTAATCTAGAATTGCTGGGTCTCAAGGACAGCTGCCGGAACACACCGTTAAGTGCTTGGTGACAGATTTTCTACTTGAGGGTGGTAGCTAGCCAGGCAGGCATTCGTAAAATGCCCTACCACCATGCTATAACGACTGCCATCCTAAGACAACAACTGGAACCGACCGCTTAACGTGCCCTCTGAGCACGGAAGTCACTATGTCACCAGCGGTCACTACTACCACTACTAATCATCACCAATAAGCTTCTTCCAATTTCGCACCGGATGCCTAAACCACCCAGCCACCGGGACACACTCTTACGGCCAAAACTTTGTGCTCCAATTGTATTTCCTTAACCGTCTTCAGAGACGTTTAGACCACCGCACCGGCGTGAAAGCGGAGGACGCGGTTTCGATTCCCGCCCGGTACAAAAATGTTGTGGTCCAATGACTTTTTACAATACAATGTGATTTTCACTTAACGCGCGACAGTGCATAGATTTTCTATTTTATTTTCTCAGATACAATCAGTACAATTAAATGTAAGTGTCACTCTAATGTGGATTTTATGCACAAATTAAAAAGTACCTGTTAGAATAGAAATTCGATAACTGTGGAATACTGTGGATAGAAAGATAATAAGTACTTACCTACTTTAATATTAAATATATCACTTAAAACGACAAACATAATAATTATTGTGCTGTCAGGAGACTTTCTGAATATAAAAAATACGTAAAGTGATGTACTTAACAAAGTTGTCGAGCAAAAATAAAATTCTAGAAAATCATTCTTAAAACCACTCAGTAATAAGAACACGAAACAAGATGGCGGAAAAGAAATTAAAAGCTACATCTTACTGTTCGTTTTAATGAGGGCTCCGAGTCGACTTTTAGTTTACTTTTAAAATCATTTTTTTCTGTATAATTGAGACAGCATTAATTACTATAATTAAACTTCCTGTCTTTATTCAGTTTTGTTTGTTTTTGTCTACAATCGAAATTAATACACAGAATAGAAATAACCCAACTCACATTTGGAGTAAATCGAGTTATACGTGTGAAAATCTGCTATATAGTAATATTATTATTATAATTCAAATAGGTGTTTTGAATTGGTTTTTTATAGCTGAGAATCCTTTGACGAACATCTAGATGAGATTGTGGTCAAAGGCTTGGTGAGTGATGTTGACATCCAAGGTATGGTAAGTGATGATGTGACAGGCTTAACCTAGAATTACTGGCTCTCAAGGACAACTGCCGGATCACACCTAAAAGGCGCTTGGCGATAGATTTTCTACTTGAGAGTGGTAGCTGGCCAGGCTGCCCCACCACCATGCAGTGAAGCTCAAATCCGCGGCGAGATTCGAACCATGGACCTGATTCCATAGCTAATGCCACTGAGCCACCACTGATTCAAATATCAAAGAGACTTTCTACATAGTGCACAACTTAGTTCCGCCTTCCCCCTTCTTCCATCGGACGTCCAGACAAACGGAGAGGTGCCACCCGTACATGGTTCATATTCCCAGGACTCGTACGAAGCGCTTCGCTTCCACTTTTCTCATGCTTACTGCTATAGAGTGGAACTTACCATGGTCTCTTTTTCCCGATGAATACAACATGGGTGTCTTCAAATCGAGAGTAAATAGGTTTCTTCTAGATAAGCGTGCTCCATCTTAGACCACATCAATGCTTAACACCAGGCAGGGTTGGTCAAACGCGAACCTATTATGAATTAAAAAAACTAGAATACAGGAAACTAAACAGAAACCAATAAAATTGAAACTCAATGCGAGGCTTAGCGGCAGAATAAACACACAATGAGGGTATATTGAACTACCTGCCAATACCTAATATCCATTATTCTACCACTAATTCTAACATAGCATTGCAAATTGTACAATAATATCCTTAATCCTAAGCTTATCCTGATCAAACTTCACGGCTGGTTTATTGGACCACCTGTCGGGAACTGGGGAGACAATGATACAGGTAAGTTTTATATATATATTACTTTTTTATGTCATTGTGACGGAACAAGCTCGAGGCCCATTTGATATTAAGCGGGCTAACCTCTGCCTATTTTTTTTTTATTTTTTTTAAGTCTTTTAGGTTAGCCTTTGACCTTTATCTCACCTGATGGTAGGTGATGATGTGGTCGAGGTCTGTCTGAACAACATTGTTCAGCCTAACCTTATTGAGTTACTGGCTCTCAAGGACAGCCCGGACAAACCGTTAGGTGCTTGGTGACAGATTTACAACTTGAGGGTGGTAGCTAGCCAGGCGGGCATTTGCAAAGTGTCCTACCACCATGCTGTAACGACTGCTATCCTAAGACAACAACCGGGACCGACCGACGGCTTAACGTGCCCTCCGAAGCACGGAAGCGCTCAGTAATAATGCCCAACCAGCGGTCACCCATCCAAGTCATGACCGCGGCGGACGTTGCTTAACTTTGCTGATCGATTCAGAATGGCTAAGCAAACTTGGCTACGAGCGCTATAACAGTCACAAATTGCGAATTGCACTGCGCCCGTCACCTTGAGACATATTAAGTCTCATGTGCCTGTAATTTCACTTTCTCTCAAGGACTGCTGCCGAAACACACCGTTAGATGCTTGGCGACAGATTTTCTACTTGAGGGTGGACGCTAGCCAGGCGAGTATTCACAAAATTCTCTTCCATCATGCGGTGAAGCTCAAGCCCGCGGTGAGAATACACTATAGATTTGCTGAACGGCAGTCCATAAATTATGCCACTGAGCCATCACTGCTTCTAAAATTTATTGGTGCGGTTTTTAAGTTTGTTTTAATTTAGAATGCAGCACTAATATATTGAAAATCGGGAGTGATATTCTGTTTTATTTTAATCGACTCCAAATAAGGAAGATCTTCTCAATTCGTTTTTTTATGTTTGTTACCTCAGGAACGTCTTTTATGAACAAATTTAGAGATTTAATACACTAGCTATCGAGTACGACGGTTCTTTTTTTTTTTTTTTACTTGATAGCTAATGTATTACTGAAGAACAATCGAAGGTGCACCGCATATACAATCAGAGCTTAAGATATATCTATCTAAGCATACAGTTCAAATTACCTATTAGTTTATCATATCTGACTATATGCAATATTTTTATTAAACATCCAAACAGATCTGAATAAACATGAGGGATCAAAATGAAATTTAGACTATATTTGTAATAATAACAAATACTTTTAAAAGTATCCTAAAAAATATTAAATAATATTTAAATAAAACACTTAAAAAAGCATAAAATTATATATCTAGTGACAATTCCGCCTAATTTTCCTGTTATCTACGTGACGTCACAAACATCACGCAGCCTAACCGGAAGAATACCCGACTAGTTTCGCTTCTAAACGAAGCATCTTCAGGAGGTCTTGACTTACCGAGCGCACGATCGAGATGTCTAGATCGTGCGCTCGGTAGTCGGGTATTCTTCCGGTTAGGCTGCGTGATGTTTGTGACGTCACGTAGATAACAGGAAAATTAGGCGGAATTGTCACTAGATATATAATTTTATGCTTTTTTAAGTGTTTTATTTAAATATTATTTAATATTTTTTAGGATACTTTTAAAAGTATTTGTTATTATTAAATATGGATTTCCGCAAAGTAACGCCTGAATCTATCCATTACTATATTTGTAGATATCGTAGATGGGACACACTTCGTGCTGTGAACGCCTGTTTTACAAACGAGGATGAATTTTGCAAGCATTGTTTTTTGTTCGTAGCTTAAGTAAAATGCGTGTGAGCAGCTTATCAAAACGTCGATGTGACTCTTGTTGTGGGATATTCCACAGTGTTAATGCAAAAAAATATAAGGTTACGTCATCATTTACAAGTTTAAAACCAATTGCAAAATTGGTCTTGTTTGTAGTACAACGCAAGTTTAACTATAGGTGTCGCTCCATCCCGATACGATGGTTGAAGAACGAGAGCAAGAATTAAAGTTATGAGTCATTGTGTCATGTTAGCTCAATTGGTTAGAGCTTACCCCGGCTAAAGGGTTGGATCGATGTGGGTTCGAATCCCGCAGATAACTATAATTTTTTCTATCGTAAATTTGTAATTTTGTAGTGTTAATGCTTATATAATGTTATAACTTATATTGTACTTATAGATATAGTACCGAGCATATTGCCAACCAACTTAAGCATTCCCAAGGAGGGTAGTCATCAAAACTTGTATTGCCCTCTGCGTTGTTAGCGAAAACATATTTGAATGTTAGACAAATGACCAGAGAAGGAAGATATTCAGACTTTCCTAACACGTTTTACAAAAAATCTTTATCTTAAATCGTAGTCCTCTTTAGATAGATAGAAGATAGAAACACTTTATTTGCACAAGAACTTAAAAAATAGCATTACAAAAAGGCTTATATATAAAATAATCAAGTTCAAAATGGCGGCCTTATCGCTTATAGCGATTTCTTCAAGACAACCAAGAATAGAGGATTTATAATATACTCGATGTGGGAGGCAGTATTACGAAAATTATAAAAATTACTGCATACAAATAATTTAACCTATATTAAAATTTTACCATGTATATACTTACGTGTAATAATATACATATATGAATACCTATATACATACTACATAATAAATAAACATACATATACCTAAATACTATAAATACCTACTAATACAAGTACAGGAAAGCGAATGATAAAAGCTAGCTATTACTAGATAAGTAATGTTCTTTTACTCTATTTTTGAAGATATATATAGCGACTGCGACTTACGAATTAATACTGGCAGACTGTTCCAAAGTCGTGCAGCATGTACAGAAAAAGATTTATCATAAAACGACGTTCTGTGCGGGGGTAATTTCACAGTGACTCGTCTATAATGAGCCCAAGATTTTTTCTCTTTAACCTGGCGGTTTCATTTTGTAGTGTATGTAGCGGTGCTTGTCTAGAAGTTTCTAAAGGATTAACTTTCGCTGCGATCATGCCTTCGATGGGTGACCACTATAGTAACATATACTAGCTACTGAGCATGCACGGGCTTCGGAAGGTACGGTTGCAGTCTTAAAGTGGCAGTTATATGGCATGGCGATAGGCCATTTTACGAATACCCGCCTGGCTAGCTACTTTCAGGTAGAATATCGTCGCCAAACTAAAAGTGAGTTCCAAGAGCAGTCCTTGCGGGAGCCGGTAATTTAAGGTTAGTCTGAACAACATCTTCAACCACATCACTTACTATCAGGTGAGATAGTGGTTGGAGGCCTGCCTATTAGCACTAAATAATATATATAAAAATTTACAAATTATCCTGTAAATTTTGAAAGCGTATTTACCTAGTCAACGTCTTCCGGTGTAATGGTAGCTACTCGAGAACATTATTCGACATCGGTTATCGATTCTCTAAATGTTCTGAAAGCTATATACGTCAATTATTTTGCTTCTTCGGCGAATTTTCCCGTTCTGGGTTTTGTCACGTAAGGAAACTATAGCTAAATATTAACGAGCATAGTTCTCTCTCGCTCGTTGTATGATTTTTAGTTTCTCTGACTCTCTCTCTCTCATAAAAATATGAGGTAAAAATAATGCTGTCCCAACTCAACCGTATTTGTTAAAGCGTCATTCAATCTGCCACTTAAAATCTCTGTCATAATAAAATGAAACAGGATATATTCCATGTGATACCGATTTTTTTTTTTTTTGTAGCTGATAGGTAAGCCACAATCTCACGTGATGGTAAGTGATAATGTGGTCGAAGGTTTTAAACAGGCTTAACTTAGAATGACTGGCTCTCAAGGACAGCTGCCGGAACACACCGTTAGGTGCTTGGCGACAGATTTTCAACTTGAGGGTGGTCGCTAGCCAGGAGGGCATTCGCAAAAATGTCCTTCCACCATGCGGTGAAGCTCAAGCCCGCGGCGGGATTCAAACCATGGACCTGCTGCGCGACAGTCCATAGCCAAAGCCACTGAGCTATCACTGCTTCAAAATCTGACCCTTATAGAGTTGTAGTACTTAATAGTTTAAATCAAAAAATACTTGATGGGTAAATGCCTTAATTACTTAACTTGCTGTTTGTTTTAGACTTGAAAGAGTTCCAAAGTTGTTAAAACTAAGAAAGTAATTCAGTGAAGATTTAAATGTTTAGTTTTAAGAACTTTAATTTACATTAACGTGATTAATGTCAATGGCATGATAAAATTGCCAGTGGATGGCAATGTAAGCAAATATACTTTTTTGAATACAGCAGCAATTATGCTGTTCTAAAGTTAACAAACCAGAAGAGTTGCAAAGTGAATTTAGAACCGGCCTGAGCGCAAACTGAGGATTCCGTACTGAATAATATAAAAGTCGCAATTGGACTTTATGAGGCCAGTTTTTATTATTTATTCAATCAATCAATATTTTATTTGCTAGAATACAGTAATACATTTATATGATCTTTAATCAATAATATGATTTGTTCAGGGTATTCAGCCTGCATGCAGATGTGCAAATATAAAAAAAGTTTCAATTAGAACAGTTTTAAAGATAGGTGACACCAATAGCGTGGATACGGTACATGTGGACAAGGAAATTGACACGATTAGTGTGGTGTGTCTACAGCCCTACACGGCACATAACAGTGACAGTGACAGTGAAGCTAATGACATATCGGACAATTTGACAAGTGCAGCTGAGCCGGGAAAGACAGCGCCATCGTTACGTCAGTTACGTGCTGAGGCCCGCACTCGCCGCCTCGCGCAACCGTGACTCCCAGACGAAGGGCTACAATATAGCCCGAAACTGGTCGGAATCTATCCGGTAAATATTACGTGAGTCCCAGCTGGGTGCCTATTTAGTTATAAAAAAAGTTATTTTACAGTATAGATATACTTAGAATTCAAATATTCTTTAATATTGTGAAAACAATCACATTAGTCAAAACGTTTCTTAAATCTATTGCCATGTAATAATTAAATGTGATTTGGTAATAAATTAAAATAATCAGATTTTATATTTTTGTCTTATTCTTCCTACAAAGTGGGTTGATATGGTGTAAGTTATTGAACATTTGTCTATGTGTTGTTTAAATTTACTATTAATTTATTTTATATTGTAATTTTTTTTTGTTTTTAAAGAGACTTCTGGTAGGCAGCCAACTATAAAATTAGTGAGAATTTTTTTTTCAGTTTATGTCCACATGTTGTATTGAATATCAACTAAATATAACATATATAAATATCCGGCTTTTACCCTTTTGTCCGGAAAAAGTGAGTATGTAAATTCCTTTCTAATCTATTGCAACCAACCTTCTCAACCAACATTAATTTTAATCCTTAATGATCAAAGATCGTTGTGACATATAGACATATTTTATTATGAAGTGATGTGATGGAGAACCTTATATTAACCATCACGCCCGTCCAGTTGCAGTGAGACCATTCTTGTTCTTTATAACAATGCACTGCGCTCGGCACTCCGAGACCTTAGTTCATAGACTTCGTAGAATGTCTGAGATAGATAGATGACTCTTTATTGTACACCAAAAAAACTTATGCTTTGTAAAAAATAGTATAAACTAAACAATTATTGTGAAATTGGATGGATAATTGGTGATATTATAGGCTTTTGCAAATTATTCACCTCGAGAATGATTCCGAATGCGAAAATGGCGATTTGATAGGTAGCCTCCTGGCGACGTGTTTTAGAGAGCTTTGAGATTTTGCATAAGTAGTATGTTAGAGAAATTTCGTGCATAAAATATCTAAATTTCAGGTTTGTAACTCATTTCAAATACGAGCTAGACAATCGTGAAGTACAGACAAACGCATGGACAGACAGACAGAACTCTTAAAACCATTGAAAGAAAACATTTTTATTAGCGATATTTGTGTTTTGTTAAAAAAACACATAATTAATGAGACATATTTTGTGTATTTTTTACAGGTTATATAAATGTGTGACAGACGGACAGATAACTGAGGCTTACCAATAAGGCCCGGCCCGTTTTCTTACCCTTAATACAGAAAAATACTTTGGCAAATGTTCTTAAAAAAATGCCTATGTACGTACATAAGCATTTATTTTTAATTACATAACTTAAATAAGATAAATAAATTCTATTTTCTATCCACCATCTTACTAAAAACATGACTTAGACGTGAATGTGACTAATTAACATGAGTCCTACAAGGCTAAGACTTGATTGACAATTTTCTATGGAATTTAACTTGTTTTTTGCATAGTGGTAGGGCATTTTGCGAGTGTCTGACTGGCTAGCTACCACCCTCAAGTAAAAAATCTGTCGCCAGGCACGTAACAGTGTGTTCCAGCTGTTTTATTTGAGAGCCAGTTCTAGGTTAACCTCATCAGGTATAATAAAATGAAACATAAGTATTATACGTTTGATGAATTTGGAAATACCAGTAAATACTGTATCAGACCAATATCAATATATTTTTAAATAATATAATACGTATAAGAAAAATAAGCATTTATTCTTCTTCCACAAAAGGTTATCTTAAAGTTAGGACAAAAGCATTAAAGTATTTTAGCTAACTAGTAGAAACTGTAACCTTAGAAGTATATATAAGATCATAACACGTCTTCAAACACGCTTTGTGGCAGACTGTAGAATGAGGTCGGTTTTTTTTTTAAATTGTATCACAAGTCAACAACGATGAAAAAGCTGCGGCACAAAAATAATTTATATGTACAAATACCAACGCAGCGTTTCCTGACCTAATATTGTAGGTTTTTTTATACCAAACTGTTTTGCACTTGACCACTATCTCACCTCATGTTACGTGATGATGCGATCGATGATAGAACGCGCTTACCCAGAAGATACCTATTCACTCGCGTTTTGAAGACCACCATATTGTACTTAACCGGAAACATAGACTCAGGCAGGGTGTTCCATTCCATGGCGGTTCGTATGATAAACGAACAAGCAAATTGCTTCGTTCGGGTAAATAGCGGTGGCGCTTCAGAGTATCCCTGGATGTCTAATTATAGAATGGGGATGGTGGAATCAAACTGTGATCCAGATTCCGTTGCACACTCACCGAAATGTATCCGATAAAAAACCGATAAACAAGCGACTTTGCGGCGATGCTCGAGACTCTAGAGTCTCTTGCCTACTAGTTGGCCGTCGTTAATGAGTCTCTTAGCTCTCCTCTCAATAGCTTCCACTGTCTCCAGCTGGAATTTAGTGAGAACAGTAATCCATACACGTCCAGACTTGGGCTTGAAAAAGATTAAGCAACTGTCTCGGTGTGAAGTATTGTCTCACCTTAGCCAAAATACCAAGTTATTTTGAGGCAAGCTGGGCTTCGGACTCAATATATACTTCCGAAAATTAGAGTTGGTGTTAATGAGATGCCAAGAAGCTTGAGATAGTTACTTAATTCCATGCAATTATAAGAAAAAAGGTTGCTTCAATGTTCCATCGCTTGAGGGTAGTTCCAACAGTATTTTGCAAATGATTGCTGCCCGGCTGGACTGCCCAATCCAAAAGCATTGGGATAGTCACGGGTAGGATTAAATAATGTATTTATTGCATTATTTTAGTTTTTAGTTTACTAACTTAGTTTTAATACAATGTACTAACACTGCTATGGATTTAATGTCCGAAATAAATTATTTTATTTATTAATATTATTAAACCAATATTAAACCAAATTTTATATTAATAATTATTCCAATAATGTTTAATTTATAGCCGCATCGTCCCTATTACTTTTAAACATAACAATTCAAGCACATAATTCGTAACTTATATTCTTCTATATGTCTAGCTTACCTAGGAGATAAGGCACCCGGTGCGTTAAAACTGAAGAATCTCGAATCTCGCAAATTTTGTGCTCTAAAACTTTGTCACAACAAAAACTTCTTGGTGCAGTAAGCATGATGAAGCAAAATTTAAAAACCTTCGTTCACAATCTGCGGAACTCCAAGTTCTGAGAAAAGATGATATTGAAAAATTCTCTTCTACACAACGGTGCGTATTCTGTGCCAGTCGATAAACGTCTGTCAATAGAAATATCTCTACACGTCTAGTCTCGTATTACTTTTGTAGTCATAGGGGGTGGACGGGTGCTCTCGATTCCCGTGCGATACAACATATTTATATGCTCTGCTAATATTTATTCTTGGCACCAAACACAATGTTGTATTGTATCGGAATTTAGTTAAACTTAGTTGGAAATTTATTAACATATCCATCCTGGCTTAAGATAATTATTCACGATATCTTTTGTTAAATTTTGTAACTAGGTAATTATTTTTATTTATTTGTAGCTGATACGCTAACCTTTGACCACTGTCTCATCTGATGGTAAGTGTTGACGTGGTCAAAGATGTTTTAGAGAAGTTATTCAGGCTAACCTAGAATTACTGGTTCTCAAGGACAGCTGCCGGAACACACCGTTTGGTGCTTGGCGACAGTATATTTTTTTTATTTATTCTGAACTGGGTAGCACTTGACCACTATCTCACCTGATGTGAAGTGATGATGCGGTCGATAATGTAGCGCGCTTACCCAGAAGGTAACTATTCACTCGCGTTTTGAAGACCCCCATAATGTACTTGAACGAAGACGCAAATTGCTTTGTTCGGGTACCTAAGTAGAATATCAACCATATAGCGGTGGCGCTTCTGAGTATCCCTGAATGTCCGGTTATAGAATGGGGATGGCGGAATCAAATCATACAGTTCTGTGGCACACTCCCCGAAATGTATCCAATAAACAAGCGACTTTGCGGCGATGCTCGAGACTCTGGAGTCTCTTGCTTACAAGTTGGTGGTCGTTAATGAGTCTCTTGGCTCTCCTCTCAATAGCTTCCAGTGTCTCCAGCTGGTATTTGGCAGAACCATCCCAAAGGTTTGAACAGTACTTCATACACGACCGGACTTGCGCTTGATAGAGATTAAGCAGCTGTCCCGGTGTGATTCTATGACTATTTACAGCTACAAAAGCTACAGAGATCTGTGAACTAGTGAGCTCATATTTTTAATCCGACCGTATGCCTTTATTGACAAAAATGTGAACTGTATTATTAGACTCTAGAGCTACTACAATAATAGCACTTAGACAATCCGTTGCAGATATGTTATAACTATAAATAGTTCAAGCAGTGATAGCTCAAGGGCTTTGGCTATGGACTGCCGCGCAGCAGGTCTATGGTTCGAATCCCGCCGCAGGCCGCCGCCCGCCTGGCTAGCGACCACCCTCAAGTTGAAAATCCGGAGGTGTGTTCCGGCAGCTGTCCTTGAGAGCCAGTCATTCTAGGTTAAGCCTGTTAACACCTTCGACCACATCATCACTTACCATCACCTGAGATTGTGTTCCTATCAAAAAAAAAAAAAACATACTATTTCCCCAAAATAGGATATTACTTGGTGACTCCTTTATATAAAGCAACTGTGCAAATTAGGCCTGGCTAGGGATAAAACGAGTACATACTCAGATATAAAATTTTCATTCAATAAAAGTAGGTAGAATTAAGTTATATGAAGCCAATTTTTCATTTACTACCTAAATGTTCAGCTACAAGCAAACACACATTTGCTATATTATCATATATGTAGTTGTTTATCTGCCATACGTATCCCTGGCATGTCGTTTAGGACCATTGTTTCGGAGTTGTGTAATATTTGATAGTATATTAATCCCGTACAAAAGATGAAACAATATATTCTTATTGTCGTAGACGCGTAGCTAGCATATGAAATTTGATATTTTTGGTGCTACGCGGGCTGAATCCCAAATGATAATTATTTGTACGCTGAATCTTAAAACAAAGCTTATATAATATATATGACAATTGTGAGGCATTTTATAATGACCACCATAAACTTATCTTTGTCCTTTTTCTATTTTCTAAGACTTAGAAATTGCAGTGATGCTTAAAATTTCCGGTAATTGACCGAGCGAGAACTTAGTTCGAGCGAACCGATTCTCACGATATTTTGTAAGCAGGTTTGATACGTCCATTCCGTTTGTTTGTCGATCCAGTTTTTGGATTTTTTTCAAAATGACGGATATATACATTATAATATGGTGTTAAAAGTATGGACGCCTGCGCTTAATTTAATGGCAATGTTCTGATACGCACGTCAGTTGCCGAAAAGTAGGCTCTCTCTCTCTCTCTCGTATAATTAATTATTTAATTTCCATGTTTTTGTAGCCACTAGCTAGTATATTAATTAGAGATAAATACATTAGCATGTATGTAAAAAATTTTATATTTACTCTATTTCTGATAAAACTAGCCTTCGCTGGGGCCCGCGTGTCATTTATTTACTTGGACATAAGTCCAAGAAAATAATTTATTATTTACATTATATTAAAATGTATTATTAGTTAACACCGCGGGAAGACGTCGGTATCCGGGAAACAGAATATCTTGTCCGGACACCGACACACTATTTAGATTGTTCAAGTGCTTTAAATTGAGGAAACAAATATATTTTACATATATCTACATTTTTGGATTTCTTGACCCCTTAGCATGTGTAGTGAATCTTTATTCAATTGTAAGCTATGCAAGGGCAGACTCGCGAGGTCTAGGTACAGCTCGGAGAGCCACTAGTTTTATAACCAGCCAGTGTGAGTGGTAACGGTTTAAAATTATGTCATCTCACAATCTCAGAATGGTGTTTGTCGATCGAAATCAGCGTGTAAAAGTGTATTTTATCCGTTAGCGTGGGAAAGGTTTTAGAAATTGGAACCTTTAGAAAATTAACCTTACAGCTGAACAATTACTCGGAACATTCCCTGTGATAGAACCTGTAAAAGATGCAGAATGATCGATCATCTCTCCGCAGTGCCAAAGAGACAAGCTGACCGGAAAGAGTTTGGTCATCGACGTCTCGAGCCGTTAGAAGGGGGTGGTACTGCTCTCTGTTTCACCTTTCGAGCACACCGAGTTTCTTAGAGGCTATTTTAATCTCATCTTCCAAGTTACAGCGAACTTTAACGACACTGGATATATCAACGCCAAGTACTCCGATACTGGTTGAGGTAGTAAGGGGGTGACTTCCAAACGGATGGATATGAGATAACAGGGTCTCAACTTCAGATACAAGTTTGTTCCAATTCTGGACAACGTTTACAAGTATTTGTTTATTAAATTTTTAACCACGGTCCGTATATGAGACATCTCCCATACTGTCCTCCGCATAACAATGAAAATCGCTGAACACACAAACAGGTTTAACTTTTGTTAGATTCATAAATATTTCACGAGTGATAGATAGTTGATAGGCTAATAACAGTGCTCCGTTTTTTATCGGAGCGCGGAAACTTAAAGATTAAAAAGGGGTAGTCAATTTTATGCAATTTTTGTTACAGGTTACAGGGTTGATCTTAAAAACTTAACAAAGGAATCCGGAATTACGGTAATTTTTTTTATTTTTTTTATTCTTTATAGGTTTGCGTTTGACCACACCCTGCCTGATGTTAAGCATTGGTGTGGTCTAAGATGGAGCACGCTTACCTAGAAGAAACCTATTTACTCTCGATTTGAAGACACCCATGTTGTATTCATCGGGAAAAACTGACAGCGGTAAGGAGTTCCACTCCTTCGCAGTACGCACGAGAAAAGTGGAAGCGAAGCGCTTCGTACGAATCCTGGGAACATCAACCATGTACGGATGGCGCCTCTCTGTCTGTCTGGACGTCCGATGGAAAAAGGGGGAGGGCGGAACTAGTTCGTGTAGTTCTTGTGCACATTCACCGAAATGTATCCGGTAAAAGACCGATAGGGAAGCGACTTTACGGCGGTGCTCGAGGCTTTGTAGCCGAGACTCACCCAGAAAGTCGCTGCCTATTAGCCTCTTGGCGCGCCTCTCAATCGACTATAATTATGCACCGTATTCTGTATCTCTCCAAGAAATACTAAAAACGCCGATTATGAATATACGCGTAGCTTTTAACCTCGTTGCAGGCAGCGGAATAAATTCCACGGATTCAAAAAAAAAATGTTTACATTGAATTTATCCCTATTATATAATTTTTTTGGATGTAAATACTTTCATAAAGCGAGGCCCGGCTCTCGCTTGAGCGGTTTCACCAATTACTTACAATTTAATTAAGGTGACAGTATTTTTATAGCTGGCAGGCTAGCCTTAGACTTTCTCACGTGATGATAAGTGATGGTGTGTCGATTTATATGAAGCAATAGAAACAACCCGGGTATAATTTGAAATAACAATCGAACCTTTTCCCGAGATTTTCATCGTACTTCTATACAAGTGGCCAGTAAGGTCGCTCTTCACTTTGCAATGTCAGCCGACATTGCAAAGTGTTGGATTCCAGCCAAAATGTTTTTTAACTCAGATAAAGTGTAGGTTGGGAATTCCACGTATTTTTTTTACTTCATTCGACGCATAAGTTTTTACGGTCTATCCGACAAACTTAATCATTTATAGTTTTATTTTATCAATTTAGTTTTTCATTTTATCATGAAGCAGTGATGGCTCAGTGGCATTGGCTATAGACTGCCTCGCAGCAGGTCCATGGTTCAAATCCCGCCGCTGGCTTGAGCTACATCGCATGGTGGAAGGGCATTTTGCGAACGCCTGCCTGGCTAGCGACTACCCTCAAGTAGAAAATCTGTCGCCAATCACCTAACGGTGTGTTCCGGCAGCAGTCCTTGAGAGCCAGTGAAATTATAGGCTCATGAGACTTAACAACGATGTCTCAAAGTGACGGGCGCAGTGCAATTCGTGACTTGTGACGAAATGCATCTTTTATAGGCAGAGGTTAGACCGCTTAACATCAGGTGGTCATCGAAATTGTTTCGTCACAAGAACATAAAAAAAAACAATTTACATGCAACTGAGGTCTAGAACAGACTAAAGAAATGGTGGGAAAACCGCTTAAACTCGGCTGTTGTCTAAGAACTTTTACCAAATCACAAGTTGCATATCCCCCTGTTGGTAACAAATAAAACCTTTTTTCCCTGTCTATCCCTCTGAAGGGATATGTCCCTTCCAAAGGAGCATATGGGAATACCTCGCTTTCCAAAATTCATGACGGCCCAGCTTTCTATATGTTATAATTTCCATTTATTTATGGTATTTTTTCTATACTAACTTTAAAATGATTTATTTAATGAAATATCGTGTAAACGAAGCGTTTTCCAACAAAACCACATCATAAAGCGTGTAATTTAATACAGAAGCCTCCGTAACCTCTCCCTGGCGGCGCGCCTACAAAACCTATTGGCACAATGTATGATATCTATGGATATGGTCGTAGGAACCGTTATAAGTTTTTCAGGAGAATTTGAAACGTCGATTTCGTAAATTGTGTTCCTATTCACCGCATTGATCTACTCCTCTTAAACATAAATGTCTTTCAAGAAAATCTTTGACAAACTTTAATATTTTTATGTTTGCAATAACGCAAGCTCTGCGGATTACATTACAAAATTACAAATTAACGAGGGGAAAAATTTGAGTCCTCAATCCCAATACGATGGTTAAAAAGAACGACAGGAAAAAATTGAGTTATGGACTCATTGTCATGTAAGCTAATTTGATTAGAGCATACCCCGGCTTAAAGGGGTGGATGGACGCGGGTTCAAATCCCGCACATGACTTAAAATTTTCCTCTCGTAAATATATAATTTTGACAAATTTCCTTGAAAAAATGAATAGGTAGAAACAAAATATTATCTATTATAAATATTATATATATTATCTAGATTTAGTATGTATGAACAACCAGTGAGATAAAATTATATAAAACCAGTATTGCTTAACTTAAATAAAAATTGTTTGATTTCAAAAAGTAAAATAAACAAGAAAGATTGTCGAAAAAACAGACTCAAAGTAATATGTAGAACTCAATATAAAATTTCCTCGTTGGGTTCCGGGTTAGAATTGTACCCTCATATCTTCCTGTGAGAGTCGTCAGAGGCGACGAAGGGAAAAATACCAGAAGGTAAGCAATCGAGATTTCTGCACTGCCACCTTACACTGCGATCCCCAAGACGACTGACAAGATTGGGAATTACGGAAAACTACCCTGCTAGTAAGGGAGGTTTTTGTTAAACAGTAGTAGTTATGGCTGATGATGTGCAATATAAAATAATTTCGTTAAAAAACCATTTAATCGTTAGCCGTTTTGTTATGGATTACATAGGACAAGTTAACTAGCGTAACAGTAATATAAAAACAAAAGGCCCATTTTCAAAGTATCAGGCCACATCCTTACAAGTTAATATCAAGGCAATTCCACAGAGACAACAAACTAAGTTATGTTACAGATAAATAGCAGTGTCTATAGGTCGTATTTCGCAAGGGACTGAAAGAAAAAAGGACGTGTAATTCTATCTAGGGGCGATAAGTAAAAATTTATTGTACGACGAAGAGAGTATTTTGCTAGAGTTTGTGAGAATATAGAACACCGAAAAGGGTTCAGAAGAGAAACTACACTGTATCATGACTTCGTTTATAATTCACTACTTTTGCTATTGGTAAAGTTTTCATGTGGCGATTATTCCCACGAACTAATATTACTTTCTAGCACAAATGTATTGAACCGAATAAACTGGTAATCAGATAATGGCAAACATTACAAGAGCAATTAAAATCCTGTACATGAAAATGTTTTGCTCATAATACTTTTTTATTGTTGTATGGAATATTGGCAGAGAGGTATTATTAGTTCATTTATTCAGAATGATTCAAAAATATTGCTATTCTTTAACTAGTTTGATTTTTCTTTGCTATTTAAAAACAAGTGTGAATTTTCCTCCATACTCCTTTTTGTATGTTATAAATTACCTATCATTTAATGTTGCATTTTACAAATGGCGTAATTTGTTAGAATTTACCTAGATTGCCTAGTTCATTCCTTTTCTTTAAAGTATTCAAGACTTCCTGAAGATGCTTCGCGTAGAAGTGAATGCGTCGAAAATTCTTCCGGTTTGCCTAAGTAGCGTTTGTACGTCACGTCGTCGGTTTAGCTGGAATATTCGACGGAATTATCACTAGGAGTTTTGTATACCAATATTATATATATTTTTATGGTATAATACATTTATTCAAACTCAAAAAACATTTGGTAGGTACATAAGCTTAATAACATTAGTATCAGTATAAAGGTAAGTATATATTTTATAATATTATAGTTTGTTGAGTATATACTTGTACCCTTGAGAGTTATAATTTTAAAGTTTTTTCTTGAGTATTAATTTAATATTTTCTAAAAATATATTTTTATAATTATGGTTTTTAAATACGCCTCTAGCTATAGCTACTAACTATTACAATAAGGTATGTACACAGTTCTCGGTCATCGGGGGGTCGGGACAATAGATTTTCTCAAACAACACAAAGGACGCGTCAAGAATATATTGTAGAAAGTTTTGTGTTCGGTTTTACGGTCGGCCGCCTCCTAGACGCCCGAGACAACTCTCTTGGGAATGCTCGCGTTCCTACTATTTACGAAGCGCTAACTTTCAGTTAAGCTTCTTATTTGTCCTAGAATAAGAATCAGACGACTTTTAAAACACTATGTCTCGTCAGATTCTTGACTACTATTAGGACATACTTCGTATGAATCAATACATATTTAACATAAAAAAAAACTATTTTTTTTTATTCTAAATAGGTTCGCGTATGACCACACCTTGCCTGATGGTAAGCATTGATGTGGTCTAATATGGAGCACTTAATGCACAAAACACCCCAAGCGGGACGTCAGTGCAGGACTTATCGCCCCCAAGTAGAATAAGAATAATAATATGGAGCACGCTTACCTAGAAGAAACCTATTTACTCTCGATTTGAAGACACCGATGTTGTATACATCTGGAAAAACAGACCATGGTTAGAAGTTCCACTCTTTCGAAGTACGCACGAAGCGCTTCGCACGAGTCCTGGGAATATCAACCATGTACGGATAGTGCCTCATCGTTTGTCTGGACGTCCGATGGAAGAAGGGGGAGGGCGGTTTTAAATAGTTTCCCAAATGCGTTGTTGCGAGATCGATAAGGAAATTAAACTATCATGGTTAAGGTGGAAACTGAAGTCTATGGCGTTACTGTGTTTTTTTTTCTGCTCATATGTTCTGTGATTTAGCGATTAAAATTCTGTATCTCAAATTTATTTTATTCAGTTTTATTGGGTAATAATAGATCATTTTAGTGGTAGTTAGCCAGGTAGGCATTCGCAAAATGCCTTTCCACCATGCGTTCAAGCCAGGGGTGGGGATTGAACCAAGAACCTGCAGCATGGAAGTCCATAGCTATACCCGTTGGGCTTTCACTGCTTCAAAACCAAGTGTGTCAATGTATAGACCAAGTGTGACAGAAAATGGGTCAGTACGTTTTCGCTCTAAAAAAACAAACATAGAGTACATACAATTTTGAAGCAGTTATGGCTCAGAGGCATTGGCTATAGACTGAATCCCTCCGTGGTTCGAATCCCGCCGTGGCCTTGAGCTTCACCGCATGGTTGAAGGACATTTTGCTAAAGCCCTCTAGCGACCACCCTCAAGTAGAAAATCTGTCGCCGATCACTCAAGGTGTGTTCCGGCATCATTCCTTGAGAGTCAATAAAATTACAGGCAAATGAGACATAGTTGATGTCTCTAGGTGACAGGCGCAGTACAATTCATGACTTGTGACGAAATACGTCTGATACAGGTAGAGGTTAATGCGCTTAACATCAGGCGGGCATCAAGTTTGCCCCGTTACAATATCATAAAAAAATCATGAACCCTGAAAACACACTCAGTGTTTTGCTCAGTAGTGTAAAAAATAATCACTATAGCCGTCTTCCTGACTTCAACCAATTTGGGCATGATTACGTTGCGTTGGCAGTATACCAACTACCATTTGGGTAACCAGGACGTAGAGATTATGAGATAGGAAACAACGACGAAATAACTAAAGTCTGACTAGGTATACTTAACAAGGTCAAAAAAACTTCGCTTACTACAGTAAAATACATGTAAACAACTTTATTAGCCCCACTTAACTCGAAGCGTACCTACTTTCCGCCCCGTGACCCTCCACTACCCCTTAGCGTAAAGGGGTAGGCGTTAAGATATAATCACCCCTTATCTGCCATCTGTAGGTCAAGTTAACCTTTAGGGGGTGGAGTAACCTTGGTTTACAGTTACCTTGTACCTGGTACTTCATGTTTGTGGAGAGAGGTACCTTGTAGGTTTTATTGTTTAAGAAAATGTCGCGATAACATTATTTTAAGGACATTATATACCATTATATACCCGCCAGCCAAAGCGTGAACTTTTACATCAACTCAACTTGTTATTAAAAAAAACTCGCATGTCAATATAGTGTATTATTAGACCTATCGTTTCTGGCTTAAATCCTTTTTCTTTTGGACAAATAAATATTTTTTTTATTATATAGCGTTTAGTATACAGCACTTGTTTTTAGGAGTTTGAGCCAGTTATTCGTATTCAGATTTATTTAAAAAGTATAGTACACATGTATAAATAACTTACCATTATAGAAAGTTCATTATATTCCCCATGTTTGTGGTGCAATAGAAATATTAAAAACATGCTTATTTTTCTTGAAAGAGATGCTTAAAGTTGTGTCTTTCTTTTTTCTAAAATTAGGATTAGGAGTTTTTGAGCTAGTGTAATTTCAAAACTGTATAATTTAATGAAAATCTGATGCACCACAAACCTAGATATTAGGGTAGTAATTACGTAGACAAAAATTATTGAGTTTTATTCGCTATTATTAAAATGAGATTGGAGCTGCGTTTTGTACGGGGGCGTTCGTCTAAAATATACCCTTAAATATTCATAATGTAAATCAAACAAATGTCTTTCGGTTCCGCACCCAAAGTGCAAAATTAGCAACACTCCGCTGTTTGCCTGTTAGATCGTAGTCACAGATCAATATGGCAATAACTAATTTGCCAAAACTGTAATTTAGGTAGATACACAGATAATCTAAAACTTAAGCCTGCATCGATTCTTAACCTTTCCGGCGCACATTTTCCGCGCGCAAAATTCGCTAAATCGCTGAGTTAAGTTGTGAGTTGAATTGAAGGGGTTAATTGTGAAATACTTACGTTCGTTCGATCGGTTGCTGTATCTTTTTTGCTTAATTTTGGGTTATGCAATTAATATATATAGTATTCAAGGATTCATTCTATAAATCATACACTTTAGAAACACGATTACTTAAAGTTTCCTCGACAGAAAAAATCCAATGTTATATCTAAAAAACGAAATAAACCCTTAGTGTTATACATCACATTTTTCAAATAGGTATTTGTTTTTTTATCATATGAAAGAAATACCTTAATTCACGCACGTTTCGCCTATTTTAGCCAGAGCCACGATGCTTCCTCTTCTTCCTCACTGTCGGTTTAGTAATTCTTCGGCCGTCGGACGGGGACGGATGCTGGCGGCGTGCCTTACTCACGCACACATACGTGGCGCGCCTAAAAAGCCCGGTGCGCTCTTAAGCATTTTCAGGGGCGTCCAATACATGAAAAAGTTGGCGAAGAACCTTTTTCATTTCTCATACTACGAAACTAGTGTTTGTTTGATCCAAGTAGCGGGTGGAAGACGCTGCTCCCCACCTTAGGGCGGGAAAAACTCGTATCAATTGGTTCCTTCTATAGGGAGGGAAATTTACGAATTTATTATTTATATAAATTATATTTATAAATAATAAATTTATTCATATTAATACATTAATTAACCTAATATTTATTATATATAAATTATATTTTTTTTAAATAAATGTATTCATATGAATACATTCATTAACATAATATTTATTATTTATAAATTATATTATTATTTATAAATTATATTTATAAATAATCAATTTATATTTATTTATAAATTATCAAAACGAATAATATAATAACTTGAATAATTACAAACTTCAAACTCGAATGATTAATCGTGAACAACAATATATCAAACATTTTGACACATTTAGCGAAATAAAAGGACTGACAGTAACAAAGAGACAAGTTAAACATTTCGATATCGAACCGATGTTCTCAATATGATTGTAATCGACACCGTCCTCTCGCCGATAAAATGTTTGTTCTGCTTAGAAAGGAACGATATGCGCTTTTTATGTACTTAACTTTGTAAGTATAGTAACTACGTAACTAAGTACGTATGAACAAAGTACGTGGGTGTATTAGAGTGTGAATCAAAACAAACGAATTCAAATTTAGAATCTGTTTTATATATTAACTACTACTACTCATTTTTTTTACCGGCGGTGTGCCTTTATTAACAAAAAAACTTCGAACTATATACAATACCACAGCTACTACAATAAAAGCAATCAGACAACCCATAAGTCATTGCAGACTCACAGGCAGTCCAAATGCTCCAGCCCACTACCAGTTGGCAGCGTGTCCATCATGCTGGCAGTGTTGCCCCGTTGAATTGCAATGCTTATTCGTGGAGCCAAATATGTGCCAGCATTTTGACCACGCGTCGCATCGACCAAGTGCTCAGATATGTTTTGGAAAATACTACCCATATTATTTTCAACTAATTTTGACACTTCTATGGGATGTGACGGCTTTGGTTAATTTGATATAGTCAGGTCAGGTCAACAATAAAATTACCGAAATTCTGTACGGTGCGAATTTATGTGCCCTAAATAAATAAGATGGTGGTATTAGGCCTATAGCAGTAGGCACCACTTATCGTTGCCTCACAGCCAAATGCGGTTGTACGAAAAAGGTTGCTTGTTTAAGTTATCTTTTTCAACCACTGCAACTCGGTTTTGGTTCACAGGGTGGCTGTGAGGCTGCTGTACATTCACTTCGCACATTTCTTGATCAAAATTGTGTCTTGCTTTTGAGGGTGGATGTTTAAAATGCATTCAACTCTTTAGACAGAGGCACTCTATTGATTGAAGTGAAAGATGAAATTCCGGAATTATACCCTTTTCTTTGGCAATGCTACGGCAAACCGCACGGCAGCATGCTGGGCACGCTGCCAACGTACTGGGCTGGAGCATTTAGACTGCCTATGAGTCTGCTATGACTTATAGGTTGTCTAATGCTTTTATTGTAGTAGTTGTAGTGTTGTATATAGTTTGTAGTATTTTGTTTAATAAAGGAATAAAAAAAATCATCTTCTACCATATCCCACTCATTTACGGTTGGTATAACATGACATGTCTTTCCTAACATTAAATAAAAACGGTACCGACTTTCAATACTGAAAAGTGTGAAATAACTTATTGTAGTCGGTTCCATGCTAACTCAAAACGTCCTCACACCCGACTTTCAGAAATTATTTCATGCTTTTCATGCAAGAAGTTGAATTAAATAAGTCAGTTATGTTTTATAATAAAAACATTGTTTTTTAGTTGTGCTTACTGCTCACAAGTTCATTGTCACTCACTCGCCTAAAATACTGTCACCATCGACAAGAGTTACAACTATTTTAAATAATCCAGGTAGGTTTGCACAGATTTTTCCTATTGGCTATAACTTTCAATGAATTTTGATGAAATATAGAAGGGATTGTGTAAATGCTGCCTCAAAGATATTTCATCAAACTTTGAGGCAGCATCTACACAATAAAAAAACATCAAAATCAATTCACAATGACGGAATGCTCCTTTTTAACTGAGTTCCAAAAAAGGAGGAGGTTCTCAATTCGTCTGTATTTTTTTTTATGATTGTTACCTCAGAACTCTTGACTGGGTGAACCGATTTTGAAAATTATTTTTTTGTTTGAAAGCTGTTGCTTGTCGTTTGGTTGCATTTTAAATTTCAATGAAGGCTTGACAAAATCGGTCAAGCCGTTGGGTTACACTCTAATAGCTGAAATATAGTCTTTGACAATGAATGACAATCGATCCTGTAAGTAGTAAGGGTCACTAAAAAGAGTGAAAAAAATTTTTAACAAAAATGGAACCAACTTCAACACCCAAAAGTGTGAAATAGCTTGTGGAAGTCGGTACCATGCGCACAATATTGTGATAATAGGTACTTTTGAACTATCATGGTACCGACTTCAACAAGTTATTTCACACTTTTGGGTGTTGAAGTCGGTTCCATTTTTTGGTAAAAAAAAATCCTACATTTTTTTTAATTTTCTCCCATTTTAATTTCTGCTCAAGTATATAAACCTACAAACGTTGGAATTACTTCTTATGGTTCAAAATTCTATTCGTTATTATGCATCATTTATGTCACTTTTAGTTAGTGCACAAAAATGTCTATAAGTATTCAATTAAATTAAAATGCATTTATTTCAGATATTAATCCATATTGTAGTAATACACTTTAAATTAGTATTGCTAAAACATAAGCTATTTTAATATTTACTTGTGCACAATTCAATTCGTCAGTACAATTTCACTTCTTCAGAATTTTAATTTGTGCATACTAAAACTAATTATTTAGATCCTCCTTTAAAATGATAAAACAAATCGGGCAGTGTTCGAAATTTGAGTTGCTGAAGCTTGCTTGCCCGAAGCGACAGGCAAACAAACAAGAAAGTAAAAATATAGTATATCAAAAACATGAAGTTTAAGCTTTAAAATAAGGTATTTACTTTGTTAATTTGCGTTTAAGTTACATAAGCCTGTTAAACCCATATCAAGCATAAGTACAGCCGTGTTAACTTTTAGGTAGCTAATGGGCTTTCTGAACGAGTTTTACGCGGAACTTTACTGAGTTCTCAATATTTCTCTTGAAGTAAGGGCGCGTTTGTGATGGCGTTTTACGAACAATTATCGACGTTAATACATCTTTTAACTGTCTCGAAAAATATTTTTTTATAATATGTTTTTGTTTAATAAACAAGCATTTCACTGCAGACTCACCTGATGGAAAGTAACGACGTGGTCGATGGTGGCAAATACCTATGATACTTGAGGACTCCCAAATTATATCTATCGGGAAATAGAGACACAAGTAGGGTTTCCATACTTCAGCCGTACACATTATATACATATACATAGTTAGATTTAAACAACTTCGTGCGTATTTTTGTAATATCGACCATATATGGAAGCCACATTTCTGCACGACTTGTTGTCCGATGAAAATAAGGACATCGAAATATTATTCATAAGGATGTGCAAATCGATCACATATTTTTCTGAAGTGAAGGCTGTATAATACAGACAAGCTAGCAACTTTGCATCTATGTTCGAGGCTTTGGAGTCTAAACTTTACTGGCGCATCGTTACCTGAGGTTTTTGCTCGATTATCTATGGAGTCCAAGGCTTCGAGCTGTTATTTAACCAAACGATACCAATGGTGGCTGCAGTTTTCTTGTGCTTAAGTTTTGGTGTTTGAGGTGAGGAAGATGGTCGGATATGTGTTTAGCAAACCAGAACTATATATTATATTAGACTCAAGGACTTCCATGTAAAATTTTATCGAATTTGATCACTTGGTATTTTTAATGTTACAAAAATACGTTCTTATGGGAAACTATTCGACCGTGTAGCACAGTATGCATTACCCCAGCAAGAAAATCACTTCTGGAATAAATTGAGTTCTACAAATAATTAGTGCCTTATACGCTGTAAATGTGCACCAAATAATAAATTTGTGCACTTTGCCGTTTTGTTAAAAAAAAGGAAAAACCAATTCTGCTGGAGTAACGTTGTTCTAGCAGGAAAATTTTAATCAAATGATCGGAAAGAAAAATTAAGTATATGGACAGATAGCTTATATTTGTGCATAAATGTGCGCCAAAAATTAAATTTGTGCGTCGTAAGGTTTTCGAGATATTTCATTTCCTGCTGGAGTAACGTTTAGCAAAATCCATTTTCTCGAAAACCAATAATTGTGCGATCTTACAATAAAAGTATATTTGTAGCTCTTAATTTGTGCTTATTTGTGACACCATTAGGTTTTCAAAAATCTGTACCATTTTTACGTAATTATGCAATTACGAAAATATAAAAAATATGTCTAGCGCTAAAACGAACAAACGGTATTTGGTTCGTCTTGTAATTCCATTCATAAAAAGTAAACTTATTAGACAAAATATACACACATTTATCAATAATATCAATATATGTCACAACCGACAGTGTCATAATTAGACATCAAAATGCAAGAAATAGAATTAACTTAACATGTTTCAGTGTTAACCAAAAATTAGTGCGTTTAATGAAAAATATATACTGAAAATTTCAGCTTCCTATGTAAAGTATTAAAGAAGATTTGAACAAAAAACTAAAACGAAGCGAGATTACTGGTTATCCGATCAAATTCGAAAGATAGCAAAAAAGCGATGGTTTCATACATATTGATGATCTTCTTAACTTTGCTGAAGTAACAGGTGTACACATATTGTGCCTGGGTACATTGTGGCATAAAACTGTTAAGGGAAATTATTTAACTGCTTTTTATATTGAGTTTATATAAAAGGTATTTTTATACGTAAGTACCGTAGTGTATCTAGTTATTTGTAGTTTACACAATAAAGAGTAGTACAAATTTATTCGGGTTACATTACTGCATAAAACATTTTTATGAAATTAATGTATTTTTGGTATATTAATTGAGTTGTTTTTCATTAGTTGCTAGTCCAAAGACAAATTATTATCAGCTTTACGATTGTTAGATGATGCAATTAGTTAATCATATCACAGAATAAATAATAGTACATAGTTGTTATTGCTTCGTAGGTACATTCATTAAAATATCAACCATCTGTTCAACTTACCTATATCTACGATTGCAACGAAGAAGTAGCCTGAAGTTCGCACAGCTATAAAATCATGGGAAACAGACTGATTGATATAGCACGGTAATGTTATCTATACAGTATTTCAACTTCATAGAAACGGACGAAACGCGAGTTATACCTACGCGCGTCGATCTCAGCCCGCGCTCAGTACGCAGACAGTCGCGACTGCGTCGCAGTGACGAATGGACGGTGTGTAATTTTCTTAAACGAAAAATAAGTTCATGTACATACTAAATATGACGAATAGGATAGATTGTGCTGTTTTTGTTGAATGATTTCGTCAATAACGCATCCAGAGATAACTTGTTTTAGATTACGTGGAAACTCTGAAAGGTAAGACCAGTGATTTGAAATATATAGATTAGTTATATCCGAACACCACTGCTCTAAAAGCTTACTAGAATTTACCTATACACATACCTACGCACATGTATATGCAGTTTGTAATGACAAGGAAAGAACGTTCAAATATTATGCGTCATATCTGTTGTTAGAAAGAGATAATAAGCAATTCGTGTTACCACCGAACCGCCACGAGACGTTCCGATCACCATTATGCTGCGATCTCTTTCACTCTCTCACACCAAACGATACACATATCTCGCTCATCCATTTCATCAAGAAAGGCAAATTGTCCACAGATTATTATATATATTAAAACATGATTAGCGGCGATGTATACACCGGACGCTTGGAAGTGCAAGACTGGTAGTGACTCAGGTGATTACCCTGAATTCGTCTAGTAAATATGGAGGCCATACAACACAATACATCTACAGGTAAAAAAATCTTAGGGTAAGACTATAAAATAAATTTACTTACTAGTAGGTAGGTTACCTATAATTACATAAAAAAATAAATAGAAAGAATGTAAGCATACACCTGCATTTTTATTTAATATCTTATAAGTTGCCTGAGCGTAGGAATATACAATATAAAAATATTTCGTCAAAATAAAAATCTAAACAATACCTATTATAAAAATATACACAAATTCCTCTTTAAGTATTTTATGTGTGACTGTACGGACAAGAGCTTCCATTAATACTACTTATTAAAGAAGACCATCAATATGTATGAAACCGCCGCTTTTTTGCTATCTTTCGAATTTGGTCGGATAACCAGAAATCTCGCTGTTGCTTTAGGTTTTTGTTCATATCTTCTTTAATACTTTACATATGAAGCTGAAATTTTCAGTATATATTTTTCATTAAATGCACTAATTTTTGGTTAACACTGAAACATGTTGAGTTAATTCTATTTCTTGCATTTTGATATCTAACTATGACACTGTCGGTTGCGACATATATTGATATTATTGATAAATGCGTGTTTAATTTGTCTAATAAATTTACTTTTTATGAATGGAATTACAAGAAGAACCAAATACCGTTTTTAGTGAGTACAACCGTTTGTTCGTTTTAGCGCTAGACATATTTTTTTTATTTTCGTAATTGCATAATTACATAAAAATGGTTTAAAATTACATAAACATTTTGAAAACCTAATGGTGTCACAAATAAGCACAAATTAAGAGCTACAAATATACTTTTATTGTAAGATCGCACAATTATTGGTTTTCGAGAAAATGGATTTTGCTAAACGTTACTCCAGCAGGAAATGAAATATCTCGAAAACCTTACGACGCACAAATTTAATTTTTGGCGCACATTTATGCACAAATATAAGCTATCTGTCCATATACTTAATTTTTCTTTCCGATCATTAGATTAAAATTTTCCTGCTGGAACAACGTTACTCCAGCAGAATTGGTTTTTACTTTTTTTTAACAAAACGGCAAAGTGCACAAATTTATTATTTGGTGCACATTTACAGCGTATAAGGCACTAATTATTTGTAGAACTCAATTTATTCCAGAAGTGATTTTCTTGCTGGGGTAATGCATACTGTAGCACATACACCAAGAAGCCAGATCGTGCTACTCGCAAAAACATGCACAAAATTCCAAAGCATAATGCAAAAAAGAAAACAGCACTTTCTCCCCCTTGCTCTTAAAAGTAAATGCCAAACAGAATTACGAAACAATAAACTCTTTGTTGAAGAGGGCGATTCAATTTGAATAAAAGCTGACCCTTCTTCGGCAATTTGTCACGGGACCGTCGGGGCCCTGGGGCCCTTACGTGACCTCAAGGGGCCTCATTGACTCAAGGAAAGGTCACAAAGAATTAGCGGGTGTTGTACAGTTTTTGCCAGGTTGGGAAGGCAATGAGATTTCCGGGGAGATTGTAAGTAATATAAATGTATAGCGTACATTTGTCATGTGTTCCTGATTTTCCGCTTTCGATCTGCTTGACACTGCACTCATTGACCTATATATACTAGACGCGACATCTCAAACGAGGATAGTCGACCGGTGCAAGTATGCTGGCTGGCATACTCTCCCCCACACGCAGTTGGGCACTCGTAGAGATTACACACGCTTTACGTTCGAAAATTGTGAATTCAAAATACACAATTGATAATACACAATATTCGAACGTTAAGCGCGTGAAATTTTTACGAGTGCCCAGCTACGTGTGGGGCAGAGTATGCCGGCCAGCACACTTGCACCGGTCGACTATCGTCGTTTGAGATGTCGCGTCTAGTATATATAGGTCAATGACTGCACTGCGTTTCTTCTCTCCCAGGCATTAGTACTTAGGTCACCCTCAACCAGCCATTTCACATCTACATAGCCTTTTACGTATTAACATAATAATAATATTCTGTACGTTATATTAAAGAAGAACTTATTAAAGAACTTATTATGTTCAGCCCCACATCGTATCAAGTCGAAACAGAAATATTTTCATTTCAACTTATTTCCTATTATCAGCTTCATTCCACCCCGATAAAGTAAATCTAAGGTAATCCAGTACACGTGTCTAAGTCGCCCTTGACCGCTGTATATCAGGGGGTAGGTGAGGGTAGGTTAATGGTAGGGTGGTAATTTAAATAAAGAACTGTTTTACTATTATCTACTTCACCAATGTCTTTCACTGACAAATAAACAAGCACATTTTTGAAACAATTGAGTCCGAGTGGTAATAGTTATGGACTGCTAAGCTGCAGGCCCATGGTTCGTTCCCTAACGCCAGGTTGAACCGGATGGTGGAGGGATATTTTGCGAATGCTCGCTTGGCTAACGACTCAAGTAGGAAATCAATCGCCAAGCACCTAACTGTGTGTTCCGGCAGCAGTTCTTTAGAGACAGTAATTTTTTTTTTTTTTTTTATTGCTGATAGGAAAGCCTTTGACCACAATCTCACCTGATGGTAAGTGACGATGTGGTCGAAGGTGTTAACAGGCTTAACCTAGAATTACTGGCTCTCAAGGACAGATGCCGGAACACACCGTTAGGTGCTTGGCGACAGATTTTCCACTTGAGGGTGGTCGCTAGCCAGGCGGGCATTTGCAAAAATGCCCTTCCACCATGCAAAAAATTACAGGCCCATGAGAACAACTGTATGTCTCAATGGGCAATTCGTCACACGCTGAAATGCATCTGTGCAATTCGCAGTGCAATTCGTGACATGACGAAATGCATCTGTTATAGGCAGATAATCCACTTAACATCAGGTGGGTCTCCTTGTTCAGTCACAATAAAAAAAAAATCTTTCGTGTATTATTTGCTATATCACGTAAAATATGAGATTCCGAGAAGAGATTTTTTTTATGGAATCGTGACGTAACAAGCTACTACCCCGTTCAATATTGAGCGATAACGTTTGCCTATAACAGTTGCATTTCGTCACAGTTCACATTGCTTCTTTCTAGTAAAACACATCTAGTAAAAAATTTAAATCTCATTGAATTTATTGCATTTGTTACCATTGAAATCAATAAATTTTTTTTTTTATCCCTGATAGATTAGCCTTTGACAAATATCTCACCTGATAGTAAGTGATTATGTGGTCGAAGATGTTGTTCAGGCTAACCTAGAATTACTGGCTCTCAAGGACAGCTGCCGGAACACACCGTTAAGTGCTGGGCGACAGATTTTCAACTTGAGGGTGGTAGCTAGCCAGGCGGGCATTCGCAAAATGCACTACCACCGTGCTATAGCGACTGCTATCCTAAGACAACAACCAGGACCGACGGCTTAACGTGCCCTCCGAAGCACGGAAGCGCTCAGTAGTAATGTCACCAGCGGTCACATATCCAACTCATGACAGCGGTGAACGTTGCAGCTGATCGGTGAAGCACAGCCAAGCAAGCTTCACTACGAGCGAAAACAGGACAGTTTTAAGGATAATTTATAGAATCATGTGCATAAGTGTTCAATTGCCATACACAATATTACGGGAAATGTTTTTTTAAACTCTCGAATATTCAGGGGCATGTAGGAAGGTTACAAAATCTAGCTTAAAGCATGAAAAAACTATTTAAAATTTTCTATACAGAAGTGAAATGCCTAGCAAAGTATGATCTTCTTTCCAAGATTTATCTAAGGGTCTTTAACCAGTTTTCGTTCGGTTCACAGCCGTCGAAGATCGAACCGAGTAGCTTCGGATTAAAAATCACATAAGCGGCTGCTACTCTTAGAAACAAGAATAAATGAATTTTATTACAATTTGCGATATCAAGTTCCTCAGGGAACGGGCTCGCTAGACTGCGAAATTAGCAATTTGTTTTTCGCAGAAAATTAATGTAGTGTTTTTCCTGATTATATTTATATGGTAAATTATACATTACGTTGTTTAAGTGGTATTTATTAGGTACAAGATTAATCCGTGACTGTGGGTGATGGTAAATTACACGACGACAAATAATTTTATATTTTAATTCTTCCAATATTAAAATACTTTGAAAGAGGAAAAGAGAAGTATGCCCCTACATATTAAGTATGAAGGTTATTTTTATTTGTTACCACCCTCTTGGATGTTTTAAATGGTTTTAAACTAAATATATAAAACACCGTATTAAGATCCAAACAGAAACATAATATTTATATAATACAAATTAATAATAGCATGGTTTGCAATAGCACATTATGTAATGGCTCTATATGTGTACAATAGACGACCTAATTAAATAAAAATATTAAAAAAACAACATATTTAAATACAAATTTAAAAAAAGGCTTTCATCAAAAGTGTATTATAGTAGTACTGCTATGTTCAGCAAAAAAAAATTATAGAGCCCCTGCGAGAAGAACAGGCAAGAAACTCGGGGCCATTCTTTTAAACGTCTTTTTACAATGTGTTATATACAATATAATACAATTATTACAATATTTGTTTAAACTACGTGGGAGACAGATGATAGCTTGGCAGAGGCGGAATTTTCCAAACATTTTTGTCGTTTAAGTAATCACAAACTGTGTAGTAGGATTTCTTAATCCAATGTTTTTCACGTGCAATTTGAATTTTTCTTCTGTGAGCATTGTAATAGGTTTGTGAATTTTATTATAAAACCGCACACAATTACCTATTAGCCTTTTATTTGTCTTTGCTAGTCTAAAACCTGGTACCGTTATTTTATATTTATTCCTAGTAGGTTTATTCCATAAAGTTTCGGTATGCCATATTCTTTGTTTATCGAATACATAAGAATTAACTTCCAAAAATTTCGTTTAAAGTTGTGATCAGAATGAACAAACATTTTCCTTTTTGCAATGCGGAACCCTATTGAAAATACGGAACAACTCACATTTGATAAATTTTTATAAATTTCCTTATTACTTACCTACCGTAAAATCCACAGGGTCAACTACTAAACTATCTATGTCCTTGGACACTGCTAAAGTTAGTAGAGTTATGTAACTAACTCCTTTGACACTAGGGACTTCCCCTAATTGTTGTTTGCAAAGTTCGCGCACTTTGTATTGGAATCATTAAGAAGAGTTAGTGTAGAGTACGTACCACCTGTCTTCTGTGCTATGGAGGGTATATGTCTATGTCTATGTATTTTGCATGGTGGTAGGGCATTTTGCGAATGACCGCATGGATAGCTACCACCCTCAAGTAGAAAATCTTTCACCAAGCACTTAACGGTGTGTTCCGGTAGCTGTCCTTGAGAGCCAGAAATTCTAGTTTAGCCTGAACAATATCTACGATCACATCATCACTTACCATCAGTTGAGATAGTGGTCAAAGGCTAACCTATCAAGCATAAAAAAAATCACAATGGATTCAAATCTACGTCCAGATAAAGTTCTCAGTTTTACTTACACTACAAAAAACATCCTATCTAAGTACTAAAATTAATAGGCATTATACCTAGATTACCTAGTAAGCGCTTAGTTTAGCTATCACTATAACTAGAATATATGAGTTCAAATTAATCATAAGGTGTGCCTTTATTAAACAAAATACTATGAACTATATACAACACTACAGCAACTACAATAAAAGCATTAAGACAACCTATAATTCATAGCAGACTCATAGGCAGTCCAAATGCTCCAGCCCACTCCCAGTTGGCAGCGTGCCCAGCATGCTGGCAGCATTGCCCCGTTGAATTACAATGGTTATTCGTTGAGCCAAATATGTGCCAGCATTTTGATCATTTTGATCATTTTAATATACCGCCGGAAAAAAAAACATCATAAGGTACCTGGTTTATACATTTCAATACATCATAACGATTTCTATACTTAGAAAAAGATTCTAATATACAGAGACTCGCTGTCTTCACCATTCTATTTGCTGATAAATTAAAATATTATACTAATGTAAGCAAAATACTTAAGTATATATATAAGTGATATGGGAAGTAGGCATATGTGTTTAGCAGGGATATAAGAAAACCAGGGATGCCGTGGTATCACAAAATTCAATTTAGTATCAGTAATAACACTTAATTGGCTGAGCGAGCGCAAAGCGTCTGCTTTTCAGCTTTGGCTAAAATGCGTTCTGCTTTTAAATGTAAACACTGCAGGTTGCTAAGCTAAAATTTCATTTACACGTTTTTAGGCCTAATTTCACCATACCATGTTTGTTTACGCTAAATCAGGCATTAGCTAATGGGTCTTTAAAAATAACAGAGCTGTTAAATCAGTCTACGTTCTATGAAGTTAACTGAATTAATCATCCATTAACAGTTGGTGGGACACTCGGTTCAGCTAACAGTCCGTTAAAAGCATTAACAAGGCGTCAAATAAATAACAGAGTATGGTGAAACTAGGCCTAGAATACATTTCTAAATGTGCTATCGAATATCTGTCCGGATTCCGGATTTTTGGTTGTCCTCTTTTACAGGTAGCATTTCTCAACCGATTCTTGTGCAACGTTGTGAGCAGCTTCAATTATTGTATGGATTTATGCTGAATTAAATTTTTAAAATGGGCAAGTATGGTGTACTCGAGTCAAAGCCGCAACTACGCCACGTGCTCGCGCGGTGAGTATGTGACGTAGTGCAGGCCCGACTACCGCACTCTGGGAACGCTAGATATTTGTTATAGTGAGCACGTTGCGCCGTGTAGTACATGTATGCGCACATACATATCGCGTCCTAAGAATACAACTAGGGCCAACGACTTGGAAGCACAGAAGCGCTCAGTAATTATATCACTAGTGGTCAACCATCCACGTCGTGACCGTGGAGGACGTTGCTTTACTTTGTTGATCGGTTAACAACGATTAAACAGCTACGCTACGAGCACTTCAGAATACATATTATGCATACGTATGCTTTACTTACACTGTGTGCCGTGAAGGTGCTTCAGGTACGACCAATTCAGGGTTGGCGCTCAATCATTACAATTAACATATCTCTTCTTTATAACACAATGCACATAGATCAATTTAAACAATGTTTTTATAAGAAATATACTGTTAAATAAAATTATATTGAACAGTTTGACGAATCGGCGATTCGATGGACACGTTAAATCTTTGATTGTTATTTTGATATCTATTATATTCGCACCAAAACAACCAAAAAAAACCATCGTGTGTATGATGATGATGATAAGGAATATCTGCAAAAAATACCCAATTAAAGTATCCAACATCAGTACAGTCGTCGTTACTTACGATAAGCAATGAGTACTGTTTCTATGATATTTTTTTTTTACAAATTCAGCTATTAAGTTTCCTAAAATTTCATTACAGAAAATAATCAAATTCAATTCAAATTCAAAATCATTTATTAAATTTAGGCGTCTAAGACGCTCTTATGAAGGTTAATTACAAACTTTAATATTGAAATATTCTACATTGTACTGCCACGTTCAGCAAAAAAAATTATAGAGCCACTGCGAGAAGAACGGGCAAGAAACTCGGGGCCATTCTTTTAAACGTCTGTTTACAATGTGTTATAAACAATATAATACAATTATTACAATATTTGTTTAAATTACGTAGGAGACAGGTGATGGCTTGGCAGAGGTGGTTTTTTTTTTTTATGCCTGATAGGTTAGCCTTTGACCACTATCTCACCTGATGGTAAGTGATGATGTGGTCGAGGATGTTGTTCAGGCTAACCTAGAGTTACTGGCTCTCAAGGACAGCTGCTGGAACACACCGTTAGGTGCTTGGCGACAGATTTTCAACTTGAGGGTGGTAGCTAGCCAGTCGGGCATTCGCAAAGTGCCCTACCACCATGCTGTAACGTCTGCTATCCTAAGACAACAACCGGGACCGACGGCTTAACGTGCCCTCCGAAGCACGGAAGCGCTCAGTAGTAATGTCACCAGCGGTCACCCATCCAAGTCATGACCGCGGCGGACGTTGCTTAACTTTGCTGATCGATTCAGAATGGCTAAGCAAACTTGGCTACGAGCGCTTCACTTGGCTACGAGCGCTTCCAAGCATTTTTGTCGTTTAAGTAATCACAAACTGTGTAGTAGGATTTCTTAATCAAAATGTTTTTCACGTGTAATTTGAATTTTCCTTCTGTGAGCATTGTAATATGTTCGGGAATTTTATTATAAAACCGCACACAATTACCTAAAAAGGACCTTATATTTGTCTTGCCTCATCTAAAACATAGTACCGTTAATTTATATTTGTTCCTAGTGTTGTAATCGTGGTTGTCACTGTTTAATTTAAATTTACTCATTTTTTTCCGATCATACAATATTTCCAAATATATACAGACTCGGTAAAGTTAATATATCAATTTCTTTAAAAAGATCCCTTAGAGATTCCATAGGATCCATTTCATATATGGCTCGAATTGCACGCTTTTGTAAGATAAAGATTGTTTCCATCGCAGCAGCAGCTCCCCACAGCAATACACCATACGACATAATACTGTGGAAGTACGCGAAATAAGCTAGCCGTGCAGTAGCTACGTTTGTAAACTGTCTTATCTTACAAACTGCATATGCAGCAGAACTAAGTCTTCCGGCTAGATCATGTATATGTGGATCCCACTTTAAAGTTGAGTCCACTTTGATTCCCAGAAAGACTGTCGCTTTGTCAATAGAGAGTTTATCTAAGCCAAGCTTAATGTTTGGTTCAACATAAGGAACATTTGGTAAAGAAAACTTTAAACATTTGGTCTTTTTTGAATTTAAGAGAAGATTATTAGCGGCGAACCATTCAGAGATCATAGATACCACATTATTTACATGAATGAGTTCACTATCTTTCCTATCTACTTTAAAAATCAGAGAGGTATCATCGGCGAATAAAACAATATCGCAGAAATCTTTGACCATGCAAGGCAGATCATTAATATACGCTAGGAACAGAAAAGGTCCCAAAATTTATCCCTGCGGTACACCTATTTTTACCAAAGACCCGGAAGAAGTATTGCCATTTATTCCAACCATCTGTAGCCTGTCTGACAGATAAGACTCTATTAGATTCAAAGCTTTTCCACGAATACCATAGTCTGAAAGCTTACGAATCAGAGTGCAGTGTTCTACACAGTCGAATGCCTTAATTGTTATGAAAATACCCTGATGACTCTCAGTGTGTTATAGAGAAATAAATATCAGTACTAATCAGTACTAATATTATAAATGCGAAAGTAACTCTGTCTGTCTGTCTGTCTGTCTGTCTGTCTGTCTGTCTGTCTGTTACGCTTTCACGCCAAAACTACTGGACCGATTTGAATGAAATTTGGTATGGAGATAGTTTGAGACCCGGGAAAAAACATAGGATAGTTTTATCTGACTGCGCAAAAAGAGGTTAATGTTTTCGCGCGATAACCGACATACGCGCGGGCGGAGCCGCGCCCGGAAAGCTAGTAATATTATAAATGCGAAAGTAACTCTGTCTGTCTGTCTGTTACGCTTTCACGCAAAAACTACTCGATCAATTTGAATGAAATTTGGTATGGAAATAGTTTGAGACCCGGGAAAAAACATAGGATAGTTTTTATCCAACTGCGCAAAAAGAGGTTAATGTTTTTGCGCGATAACTGACATAGCCGCGCCCGGAAAGCTAGTCTTTTAATAATAATCTAAAAGGAAATAAACAGTTGAGCGATCTGAAGTGTTTGTAAACTGGTGTGCATACTATCTCATGCCAAAAGTAATATATTAAAAATGAATAATTTTAATATAAGTAACGACTAGTTGATTCCGGTAAAGTGGTAGAAACTTTACTGAAAACTTCTAAGGCGTCGAGGAAAAACACGAAGTCACGTTTTTCAACTTTGTATAATTTGTGTACACTTGTGCACATTTGCGATATTTAATTATTCATCATAATTACGTTTGAACGTCCTTAAGAATATATTTTTGGTAAGTAATCAGGTGACTTGGCCCATCAGGTACTGGGCCCACGGGCACCGTTGTTTGATCTCTTTATTCATTATTTTTTTAGGAGATTACGCCCACGTTTAATACGAACAATGATTTACTGAAAATCCTACTTCCAGTATAGTCAAATCAAAAGTGTAGAATTCAAATCACTTACTTTTTTGTGAAATTGTCCGGACCTATTCATTTGTTAACAAATTAGTAAAGGTATATTTAATGTATGTTCCACTCATCAAAAATAAGCACGAAGCTGATTAAAAGTCAAAGTCTAGTACATTAATAATTTGAATATACAGCCATGGGCATATGAATATTACAAAAAAATATTAAAGTTTTTTTTTTTTTCTGATAGGTAAACCTTTGCCCACAATCTCACGTGATGGTAAGTGATGATGTGGTCGAAGGTGTTAACAGGCTTAACCTAGAACTGACTGCCTTAACTTGAATATAAGACTAGAATTTGTATTTATTATTTTTCTCCAATATATTAGAAGATAGGAGAAAAAAGCTATTGCATATTAATAACGATATTTAATAGAAAAGATAACAAATGGAGGGCCGTTACAGTTGTCACTTGACCGGGTTTATAATTTATTTATTTATAGTCCAAAAATTATACAAAACAAAAATTTAACTTAAAATTAGAGACTGTGGAAGCCTGAAGGGCTTACAAGCAGTCAATCAGTTCGGTAACCTATAATATATAAAATAAATATAAATTAATTTAAAAAGTAAAAAACCCGACTGTTATTTATTTATTTTTGTTACACGTTATAGGTATCGTTCCATTGAAATTAAAACTGCTAGTTAAATACAAATATTTCTGGAATCATTTTAAAGCCCTTCATTTTAATAGATACCCCTCCACCAATAGGTTGAGAAGAAAAAAAAATAGCTCAATTAGGCGTCCAAACCCGCCAGTTTGTTTAAAAAAATATTTTTTTCATACCTAGTGCTATCAAGACGAATCTGACGATATACTCATATCATACATTAAAATCGGTTAAGCCGTTAAGAAGTTATGGTGGGATAAAAAAACTCACAAACATACATACATGAACCCTTAAAACATAACACACCTTTTTTTGGGCAGTCGTGTAGGAAATTATTTACATGATCAATGACTATTTAAAGTACATAATCAGACTTGTTTAATATTATAAGTTCCTTACAGAGGCCTAACTCAAAAACAGAACTAGTCAAGTATCTTAAATTTTGGTGCATTATGTACCATATCCTCTATTCAACCAACAAGTACTAAAAACATCAATTAATAATGCAGATCTGAAATTATGATAAAAAACAACAAAATTTTTTTTCGATTCTGATTATTATTTTCAATTAAGTAAATTTCTAGTAAGTGACAACCCTCGCTGTGGTTGGTAACCATATGATACAAATTGTACTAGGATCGATTTAATTGCGTTTCAACGGAAGGTATTCTACGTTGAATATTATTATTTATTCAACAAGAAAGTATGTCAAAATAGACGTCAGTATGTACTCATTTTCTGTTTCAATTATTTATTTAAGTAGAAATTACTAGTTGCGTGAAGGTGGGGTTCAACTAGTCGCCTATTGAGTAATCTATGGCTTAGTCGTTCGTTCTATCGTTTAAATATAGAATGGAAACGAAGAAGTTATTGTGGAAATGTGTGCGGTTTTAAAATAGAGTGTCCAAACATATTACAACGCCCACAGAAGTTACAACGCCCATTCAAGTTGCTTGTGGAAAACAATACTACACAGTTTGTGACTACTTGGACAATTCCGCCTCTGCCAAACTATCGCCTATCACCTGTGTAATTTCAACAAATATTTTTACAATTGTAAAATAGTTTGTAACACATTGTTAAAAGACGTTTAAAAGAATGGCCCCGAGTTCCTTACCCGTTTTTCTCGCAGTGATACTATATTTTTTTTGCAGAACATGGCAGTATAACGTGGAATATTTCAATTTGTAATTGACCTTAATAGAATAATTTTGAATTTTGAAATGGCTTCTCAGTACAAAATATATTTTAGTAGACATAATTTTACTAGCAACTTCATCGACTGCCTAAAGTTGTTACGTATTTGGGGTGCCTTTATTTAACAAAATGCTACGAACTATGTACAACACTACAGCTACTACAATAAAAGCACTTGGACAAACTATAAGTCATAGCAGACTCACAGGCTCTAAATGCTCCAGCCCACTACAAGTTGGCATCATGCCCAGCATGCTGGCAGCATTGCCCCGTTGAATTGCAATGCTTATTCGTTGAGCCAAATAGGTGCCCCGTTGAATTGCAATGCTTATTCGTTGAGCCAAATAGGTGCCAGCATTTTGGTCACGCGTCGCATCGACGAAGCGCTCAGATAGGTTTTGGAAAATACGATGAGCTCCCGCTCCCTGCGGACCCAACGTCTCTACACCAAACGGCTCAAATATGTAACCTATACCGAGGTTAGCACACTTGTCTACGCAAGTAGCGCCGTCACATCTTTCTGAAACCCACTAAGAGCCGTCCTAACTTCCACGTAACCAGAGTCATGCCGTCAGGTCTTTTACCATCGTCACGCATCAGATCATTCGGTTCGAGAATAGCTGCAACAATGGCGTTTGTAAAAGCCTGGCGAATGATATCGTTTAAATGCAAAAATAAAATCTTTAAATATAATAAATAAAATTCTGGCACCTATTTGGCTCAACGAATAAGCATTGCAATTTAACGGGGCAATGCTGCCAACTGGTAGTGGGCTGGAGTATTTGGACTGCCTGTGAGTTTGCTATGACTTATGAGTTGTCTAAATGCTTTTATTGTAGTAGCTGTAGAGTTGTATATAGTTCGTAGTATTTAGTTAAATAAAGCAATACCTACCGACGCAAACCGTATAAAAAAATGTGAGTGTCCTATAAAATTGTGATACATGTATTATGCGTGTGGTTGTAGTATGTGTGAAGTACAATTTGGTATTGTTTTAAAACCCATTTATTTGTGATTTTAACACGATTTAACAACTAAAGGCATTAATGTGGTATCATTGACACGTTAATACGTATAGTTTTGAACAATGTTCACGTTAAAACCTCGATGAAAAACATTAGAAAGGTGATCGTAAATTCTCATGTCTATTTTTCCTAAGTTTATCTCTGGCACTAAGAAAGTGCAATCTTTATTCAAAGTGGACACCAACATCGTTCATTTTTAACCAACTTCCAAAAAAGGAGGAGGTTCTCAATTCATCTGTATATTTTTTTAAATGTTTTTTATAGTTTTAGTTTAGCTTATACAAAGACATGATTGAAGAAGCGTTCGTAGCTAGTTTGCTTAGCCATTCTGAAACGATCAGCAGAGTTAAGCAACGTCTGCCTCGATCATGAGTTGGATGGGTGACCGCTGGTGACATTACTACTGTGTGCACGTGCTTCGGAGGGCACGTTAATGTCACCTCAGTACTCTGGACTGGGTGAACAGAAATTGAGAATTATTTTTTGTTTGAAAGGTGATGCTTGTCGTTTGGTCCCATTTTAAATATCATCAAAATCGGTCAAGCCGTTTTTGAGTTACACTGAAAAACCTGAAAAATATTTACCCATCTTGATGATATAGTCGTTAACAATGAATCATAATCGATCCCGTAAGAAACAAGGGTCACTTTATATTTTTTTTTGCAAAAAATGGAACTTACTTCAACACCCAAAAGTGTGAAATAACTTGTTGAAGTCAGTACCATGCGCACAGTATTAAGATAATAGGTACTGAACTATCATGGTACCGACTTCAACAAGTTATTTCACACTTTTGGGTGTAGAAGTCGGTTCCAATGTTTGCAAAAAAAAATTTTGATTCCTCCTATCTAATTACCTAGCTAAACGTATTAAAAAAAACTTTACAAGCTAGTGATAAACTCTGGCATTGTTATTTCAAGTACTTCTCTCAGCTACGAGATATTCAACTAACTTAGCTACGAGCGAGATTAAGGAAACACACAGAACTGCTAAGATAACACAGTAAGAAGACCAACAAGTTGTTGTTTGCCAATGTTCGTCTGAATTCTCGATCGAGCTCTATATTTTCTGAAACAATATTTGCTTGTAGACTTTATGATGTACGTAGCTACATAATTATTATTTTGTTAGTTTGGCATGGCTATGTCTTTGAACGGCTTAAGGTCAACGCAGACACATCGCTTCGGCACCGTAGCAGCAAGGTGGCGCCTCACCTTATTCTCAGAAGTACTTATTATTTTTGAAAAATTTTTTACCAAAAAATGGAACTTACAAAATGAAAAATTGCAAAAAAATAATCTCTCTATTTAGTGACTCTTGCTACTTACGGGATCGATAGTCATTAATTGTCAACGGCTATAACATAGAAATAGGAAAATATTTTTTAGTTATTGGAGTGTAACTCAAAAACGGATAGACCGATTTTGATGAAATTTAAATGGAGCCAAACGACTAGCGTCAACATTCAAACGAAAAAAGAATTTTTAAAATCGGTTCTCACAGGTAAGAGTTCTGAGGTAACAAACAAAAAAAAATCTGACGAATTGAGAACCTCCTCCTTTTTTAGAAGTCGGTTAAAAAAGCTTCCAAAACCAAGAGAATTGTATTTTGCTGTATACAGCTACTGTTTTTATTTCATCCACTTCGGTTTTTTTTTAGTTAAACTCAATTAACTTCATAAAGTAATTTTCAATTACGTTATACCGCGATGTACTGATTATTGCAAATATTGGATATGGTCTGCAAATTACATATACAACTCTAAATGCACTAAGCACCACTGAAATTAGAGAAATTGTAAAAAAAACTGTAACGACTTCTATCTGAAACAAATAAAATATAACATGTAGCCAGGTCCATGAAATTGTCATCTAACAGTGTTTGAATCGACACCTACATGAATTACATATTTCATAATAATAAATTGTTCAGGCTTACATTTCCACGCTCCTATAATTCAAAATTCCCGCGAATATCGCTGCACGGCCAATGAAATCACTTGATCCTCCTGCGCATGCATACAAGAGACGCGTGGCGCCCCGTTCGACACAATATAAAACTAGCTCTAACCTACGCTGAAGCTTACCGGCCGACATCACGTGTGAAAAACAAAATAGGTATATTAACAGTGCAGTGCGACGTAACGGCAGATCACTAAACACTGTTCGTCCTAGCTCCTTACCACTCGCAGCCTGACTATTATGTGTTTTGATTTCATCAACGTCCACACATATTTTATTTATATTGTGTTTAAAAAAACCAAACCGACTTCTAACAGTGAAAAGTATGAACGCTGTGAGAGTTGAACCATAAATATTCACAATGTTTTGAGCCTAATACCGTGACTTCAACAAATTGTTTTATACGGCACCTACTCAGAAAGTGTCACATTGTTCGTTCAAAATGGGTTATAAAGTTCGCAATTTCTCCCTTGTGTGGCGTGAAAAGTTCTATGGAATTTCATTCCTGCCCTCCGTAACAGTGTAGGAATGTTATATGATAATCCATACCTGCCCTGCTAGCGTTCATTTGTTTATTTAGCTGCGAACATAAAAAATACAAAACATCAAATCTTAAACAGGTTTTATGTATATCAAATAATTAGAAAAAAGAAGTGGGATTTTATTTTGTATTAAATTTTCTATAAAACGTGGTTGGCAACATTTTACTGCACTACGAAAAAAGGACGGCAATTTGTTTTGTTCGTTAAATTTTGTTTTTACTAAATTGATAATTTAACAGTACTATTATTTTATATATATAATTTATTCAAAATAATTTTCGAAATGTCATTTGATCTGATAGTAAAAGTGACTTTATAATGATGACGCCACCAGAAATAAAAAATACAGCTCAATATGTCATAAACATGGAAGTAATAAGTACTACGTACAAGTAGTACTTATTACTTCTATGGTCATAAATAACTTACTTCGTGAGAAGTCTCAAGACAAATACAAGAAAACTTATAACAATTTTATTTTCCTCGTAGGTGTAGTACAAAACACTATATATCACTAGAGAGAAAGTTCTATTTCTATTTTCGAGTCTTCTTTAAGCTCTCTGCTGCGCGTCGGGGGCGCGTCTCTAAATTCCAGCAAGACACCCCACGGTTTGCATGTTATTAACTCCAATGTTACCAGTAATTACTGAATGTTTGTCTGTTTGTAGTAGGTAAACATATAACGTACCTACTCTCTGTTATTGCAACAATATTGGATCTGTGGAGCGGTGTACATACGTTGTTTAACGAAGTTTGTTGTTTCTAAGAGAACTTGGTAATTAAATGTATTTGCTTACTCAGCAGCTGTGCTAGCATGACGGTGCTCGTGTACCTACCGCATCAGAATTCAAAGTAATGCTTACATTTGTGTATGTTAATTAACTTCTTTGATTTTGAGATGATGAGAAAGTGGCGTGGATTAAATAAGGACGTCGGGATTTTTTACGTTACTTGCGAAATGCTCGTTAAGTGTAGGGGAGAAGTCGGATTAAATTCGTAGATAAACATTATTGATTTATTATAATCCAGAATGAAGCAAATGTCATGAACACCTTTGCACCGGGAACGATCAGGAGCAGGGTAATTTAATATTTAATCCACATGAGCTTTTAGCTGGTGTTTTTATATCATACTTACAAGTGCGAGTTGGCGTTATCTTTGCATTTTGACAATGCGTTGTCACAATCTTATAGGTAAGTAATAATATAAAAGTATAAAAAAATTACTTAAAGTTTGGGAGCCTGCGCGCTTGTTCAACTCAAATTGGGTTGGTTTTGACTGTTTACTGCTGTAAACTTTCCATTAATTTTAACTTCATTTTTCAGACAAAACTGTTTAAACAGAACCAAAAATTAAGCTGCTATATATCATTTGGGTCATTATAATTTTTGCAATGCAAAACTTTGCTTCTAAGAATATTTCTAGCCCACTGGTAGTTAACAGTTCAGGTGAATTCAGAAACATCTCCTAAAACAAATTTTTGACTTCGCGAACGTGTAAGAACGAGTGATTGTCATCGCTATCATTCACAAGTCAACGATCTACAGCTTAGATATCAGTTAGTATTGATTTTGTCTGTAAAAAATAAACACGAGTCGAATTCAGTATCGAATCCATCCCATTCCTGGCCTTATTGTTGATATATGAATGTCCACCTTTTAAATGATTTTGTGATAAACCAAATAGATTGATAAAAAGGAACCGAAAACATGCCAAAAGTAGGCAAATTTCAAGTGTTTGACGTCCTTCTTTCGTACATTTTCATGTGACATATATTAGACCCAGAATTGCTGAAAACAAATTAGAATTTAACTGTCAATTCTATATGAATGTTGCTCAACATAAATATCTAAATTTCATTCGAACATACCAGCTACAGGTGTATAGACTCTTATAACATATAGACGCACAGGCAAATATACAAACAGCAGGGTTTCTTACCTATATAGAAAGACTTTTGTGGGTACTGACATCCAAAATATTCAAAATATATGATAAATTCATTGTACCTATACTCGTAAGTCTTATTAACCAAGAATTATGAATACATTTTTTAATAAACAATATTTGTAATATCAATCACTAACAAGTTTCTCTAAAAACACACAACTTATAGAAAAATATTATAAAGAAAAGTACACAATTTGTAGGTTATCTAAATACATTTATTGTAGTAGCTGTAGTGTTGTATATGGTTCATAGTATTTTGTTTAATAGAGGCATACCGCCGGTGAACAGGCTTAAGGTCTTTCCTTGTTCGTTTCCCTATCCAACAGTCTATCCAAATTTAAATCCTCGCGCCACCTAAACACAACCGGCAAAAGCGACCCCACCCGGCACGCGGCGGCAAGAGGAACTATGCTGTGTCGACCATCTTCGAAACCAAAACGTGTACCGCGGGAACAAATAATATTAATTTTAAATAAACTCCGTATAATAAGGAGGAAGTGAAGTGTGGAAGGAACGGGTGAATCTACGAATATCAGCTGTGAGTACCTACCTATTACAATTCCTTAATTTTATCCAGACTTTAGCCTGTAACCCAAAATTTCTTGTATTCAAATTCTAGTTTTTCAATTTAAACGTAAACATAAATTGTGGTCCTATTCGAGCGCGAATGCCTATGGTAATAACACTAATTGTCTATTTTCAGTTGTTTTATTGGTATAAAACCTTTAAATCTCGAATTATTTACAAAATTAATTGTAAAACTAAATATCGTAGGTTATACTTTAAGTACATACTATACGGATTCATTGGTCATCTTAACTCAGTAGCATTATAACAGCTTAATATATTTATGGCCATAAAAGTCGATCTTAGCTGGATTATTATCTGTTTATGGCATTATAACATATTATATTAAGGGATTCTTTACCACACATTTCACGGTAACATTTTATTAACCTCCTATCTATTATCAAGTTAGGTACATCTACCCTCAGGTTATATATATCTAATTATACTGACCTACATACGCGAATTGTTTTCGTCTATCATATCAAACTCATTGTTCAGATATTGTAATAAACAATGGAAGAAAGTAAACTTAAAATACTTCGATCGCGACGCGAATATGTTTTCCGTGCTATGCAAATCCTTTACGATCTTGCTAAGGAGATGGTTCAAGATCGCTCAAAGGTATCGGCATTCAAGTCGAGATACACGCGATTACATTCAATTCGTGATGAGTTTGTTCAATTGTGTGACGATGTACAATCTTTGGAGCTAGCCATAAAACCCAATCAACAGATCGATCAAAATTTGATCAGTTCTTTTGATGAGTTGTACTATGAGGTTATTAGTGCAGCGGATGCTTTAGCTATAACATGTGATTCGAGCGTGAACCGCAGCGCACAATTAGACGGCGAATCGTCGGCGCAGCCATCAGCTGCTACGTCATTAAATGCACGCTTACCTAAACTCGAGTTACCTAAATTTGACTGCAATATACAAAATTGGCAAACCTTTTATGATACCTACAAGACTTTGATACATGAAAATAAGTTAATCTCGGATATTGAAAAATTCCATTACCTTGTTTCGTGTTTACACGGACATGCATTGTCTATTGCGAAGGGAGTACCAATGACTGCAAGTAATTACAAAGTTGTTTTCGATACTTTAGTCGAACGTTATCAAAATAAGCGTATCTTGGCTTTGACGTATTTAGACAAATTTTTTAATCATCCCGCCGTGAAATCTGGGAGCTTCCAGGAATTGCAAGCGTTAACAAATATACTACATGAGTCGTTTTATGCACTCCAATCTTTAGATATTCCAAACCTAGGGGAGTTTATTTTGTTCCATTTAGCTTCGCGGACACTCGATGCAGACACTCGTAAACGTTTTGAGTCACAAAACACTTCACAGTTACCTACACTTGCTGAACTATTGAAGTTTCTTCAAGACTACGTAAAGATCTTAGAAACTAGCCTATTGTCCTCCGGTAATCTTAATGTTACCCGTACCTTCAACGACAAAAATCCTTCGCCGGCCAACAATAGGCAAACTTATAGCAGACCAAAACGTACATCTTATCTAGCGAAATCTACTAATCCAACAACATCGTCAACAACCGTAGTATGTTCCTGTTGTGGCGAAGCGCACTCTATCTATAAGTGCCCCGTATTTCAATCTTTAGACTCTCAAGGTAGACTCGCATTAGTAAACAAAAAGAACATGTGCATAAATTGTTTACGTACAAATCACATCATAGATTCATGTTTCTCTAAAGTATCTTGCACATCATGCGGATTGCGTCATCATACATTGTTGCACATTGAACAAGTGCAATCAACAAGCACTCCTATCAGTCAGGCGAGTACTGTAGCTCATGACGGGAATAGCCGTAGTATAGTACTACTAGGCACTTGTCAGTTGCGCGTGTGCAACATCGCGACCGGTGCACAGCACACCGTGCGCGCCTTGATAGACAGTGGCGCACAGGACTGTTTCATTACTACTGCCTGCGCACTCACACTCGGTTTAAAACTCCGCCGCTGCAATCTTACGGTAGCCGGTTTAGGACAGAATACTGTGTTTCACGTTAAGGGTGTTACGGAATGTAATATAAGACCACTAGACACCGACAATCCACAATATCATATTAAACCGATTGTTTTGGATTGTTTGCGCGCTTTTATGCCGCAAATCTTTGTTGTCTCTTTTGGCTAATGGGAAAGATGGAACGATGGAGTGCGCTTGTGATGCCATTGTGACACGAAGCCAAAACAAACAAAAAAAAAAAAAAGAGATACTGACGCCTGTCACTGTCAAGTGTCAAGCTTCTTCTTGAATCATTGACCGCAACTCCACCGAAGCAAGTTCGTTCTAACGACGCGACGCTTACGCATATAGTTTTTAGTTTTTACACTTTTTTACACTGGAAAATCACCGCATGAAATATAGAAGAGCAGATATCACATTAGAAGGAAACGCTGACAGCCACCGTTATTTGCGGCTAAGGAGGAACACTTACACAAGAAAGACGCAGAACGCAGAGCATGCTAGGCATCGTGGCTATGTTTGGAGGCTCCAGGTTAGTGCTCTAAGTTCTATTCGCTCCCGAGGCCGTTCTATTTTTTTGTTTTCCCCGCACCCCCTTATGGTGGATTTACGATCCACCATAAAGTTTGGTCAACTTCGAGCCATATATTCGAACCAGTAAAATTCCCGCCTTGTGTTCGGCACACAATCATATTTGTTAGTGCTCCCGCTTACAAAACGCATTTTTATTGCATTCTTTAATTTAAATTTTCCTTATAATAGAGTATCTTGCTCCTACGCACACCCCGTTGCATATAATAAACCAAAGTTGGCTAAAATTCCCACTTTGACCAACCGCCATTTTGTTGAAAACTTGACACGTTTTGCATTTCGCAAACTTGGTAATTACTAATTTGCCAATCTCAATAATGGCAGATATAAAGATTAAGATAAATGAATCCAAGAGAAATGCTATTTTTGAACAACTTAGTTCAATGTATTCTGTAACCAAGAAAATTTCACAGGCTGATACGCGAACAAAACAGGATTTTTTGTGTAAGTCATCAAATGTTGAGAAACTTTATGATCAATTTGATAAGCTATGTGATGAATATTATACATTGAAGCTGGAGGCAGATATTGAATACAAATTAGATAATGGTCAATGGTTAGCATTTGAAAACTTGTATACTGCAGTCAAACACTTCAGAACCCAGCTATGTGAGCGTTCTGGTTCTTCGACACAATCTAAAAAAGAAGCATCATATGATATAGTTCTCCCCCGCTGTGAGTTGCCTATATTTGATGGGAAAAGTGAACACTGGCCTTTGTTCTATGAAAGTTTCAAAACCAATATACACAATAACTCTAAATTATCAAACTCTCAAAGAGTTCAATACTTAGTTGGCCAATTGAAAGGTAAGGCTTTATCTGTCTTTGCTGGAATATTACCTACTGAGGAGAATTATTTATCTATTTGGCAAGGTTTAGTAGATAAGTATCAAGATAATAGAGCTTTAGCTGCTGTTTATCTGAACAACATTTTTGAATTGAAAAATACTTCTAGTGGTAACAATAATCAATTGAATGAATTTATTGAAAGATTTTCTTCTTCATTCAACGCTTTAAAACAACTTTCTATACCTGATTTGGCAGATTTTATTTTACTTCATGTAGCACAAAAGAAGTTGGACTGTACCCTAATCCAAAGCTTTGAGTTGTCTAGGCGTGACAAGGAAATTCCTATGTGTAGTGAATTTATGGACTTCCTACGCCAGCATATAAAAATTGTTGAGAGAACTAATGTCCAAAAGGGATCTATGCCACGTACCAATCGAAATGTGAATTCTCATTCCTTTGCATTAGTTGATGGGGAGGTGCAGGTTGGTAAAACTATGTGTCAGCTGTGTAAAAGTGACTCCCACTTACAGATTTACATGTGCCCAAAATTTAAAAATATGGATGTGAAAGACCGCTTTGATTTTACAAGAAGTAATAAATTGTGTACCAACTGCTTGAGTTGTAAACATTTAGTCAAGGAATGTAAGTCAAAATCAACTTGTAAATATTGTCAACTGAGACACCACACTATGCTACATTTTGATGCATATAAAAGTAAAGTAGACCATAGTAGTAATATCACTCACAGCCAAACTGCTCCTGTTTGCAGCAACTTGAATACTGCAAATAGTAACAGTTCATTTACTGCTGCCCTGATTGAAGACACACATTTATTTTTTCCAAATCATCAGACTCAGACACTTAGTGAAAACAAACAGAACTCTGTAACCCTGGCTTCTATACCTACTCAAAATTCTAAAAATAAGAAAACCACTGTACTGCTTTCAACTGCACAAGTTTATGCTATCAAAAATAATCAAAATAAATCTATGGTGCGTTGCTTGTTGGATTCAGCCTCTCAAAATCATGTTATTAGTTTAGACAGTTGTAAAAAACTTAAACTTAAAATCATACCACTTGGTAATTCTCACATAAACACAATAGGTTCCAACTCGACACAAATACTTGGATATGTATACCTGACCATACAATCACGCTACACTACAGATGTTTATAATTTAAAATTACTAGTTGTTCAGCATATTGTGAATAAACTGCCAACTTCATATATTGATATATCGTCAATGTCACAGATAAAAAATTTACCTCTTGCCGATGAAAACTGGAATGTACCGAGTGCTGTTGACATTATATTGGGTGCACAATTGTTTCCATACCTATTGTGTGGGGGATGCCTGCCTTCACCTCCACTTTCTTATGGTGCCAACACACGCTATGATACTGGCAAGACTGCCTTAGATAATTCCGCACAAAACTCCGCATTCGCCGCAACTGGTTTAAAGGCTTCAGATAGCCTTTCTAACCGCTCTGCTGCATCCGCACTTGATTCCGCACCTTTTGAAAATTCCGCACAAAATTCCGCATTCGCCGCAAATGGTTTAAAGGCTTCAGATAGCCTTTCTAACCGCTCTGCTACTTCCGCGCTTGATTCCGCACCTTTTGAAAATTCCGCACAAAACTCCGCATTCGCCGTAACTGGTTTAAAGGCTTCAGATAGCCTTTCTAACGGCTCTGCTACTTCCGCGCTTGATTCCGCACCTTTTGAAAATTCCGCACAAAACTCCGCATTCGCCGTAACTGGTTTAAAGGCTTCAGATAGCCTTTCTAATCGCTCTGCTACTTCCGCGCTTGATTCCGCACATTTTGAAAATTCCGCACAAAACTCCGCATTCGCCGCAACTGATTTAAAGGCTTCAGATAGCCTTTCTAATCGCTCTGCTACTTCCGCGCTTGATTCCGCACCTTTTGAAAATTCCGCACAAAACTCCGCATTCGCCGCAACTGGTTTAAAGGCTTCAGATAGCCTTTCTAATCGCTCTGCTACTTCCGCGCTTGATTCCGCACCTTTTGAAAATTCCGCACAAAACTCCGCATTCGCCGCAACTGGTTTAAAAGCTTCGGATAGCCTTTCTAACCGCTCTGCTACTTCCGCGCTTGATTCCGCACCTTTTGAAAATTCCGCACAAAACTCCGCATTCGCCGCAACTGGTTTAAAAGCTTCGGATAGCCTTTCTAACCGCTCTGCTACATCCGCGCTTGATTCCGCACCTTTTGAAAATTCCGCACAAAATTCCGCATTCGTCGCAGCTGGTTTAAAAGCTTCAGATAGCCTTTCTAACCGCTCTGTTACTTCAGTGCTTGATTCCGCTTCTTTAAAACATTCTGCACATAAGTCCGTTTCTGCCACGACTGGGGTAATAGATCCTAAAGTTAAGGTTATCGCATCTAGTTCTACGCGTCAGTCGCTTATTAAGAAATTCAGTAGTTACACCGTGCAATCGCCTACATATTCGCTTCCAGTTCTCGAGACTACGCTCGGATACGTCATTATGGGTGAGGTACCGGTTTGTCCACCTTACCATGCTGACGTGGCCTGGTCCTTCGGTCCTGTAACAAATGATGATTTGAATAAAAGTTTGACTAAGTTTTGGGAAACGGAAGAAGTATCGACACGTTTGGTTGATAATCCTGACGAAATGGAATGTGAGGAAATGTATGCATCTTCTGTCGCTCGCGACCCGCACTCGGGCCGATTTATTGTTTCGCTTCCGTTTAAATCAGATCCTGACTGTATAGGAAACTCATATTTAGCCGCTAAACGCAGACTAGCTGCTCTTGAACGGAAGTTCAAAGGAAATTCGGATTTACGCCTTGCATATAATGACGTCTTAACTGAATATATAGAGAAGGGATACTTATCTGAAATACCCTTTTCACCTGCAGCTATTCAAGAGGGTTATTTTATTCCACATCATGCAGTGGTCAGACCCGATAAAATCACGTCGAAAACCAGGATTGTACTGGATGCTAGCGCTGTAACAGATAAGAAAGTATCTTTAAACGATATTTTGCACACAGGTCCGAATTTACAATCAGACGTGCTCGCGCTTCTGTTGAAATTTAGACTTCTGCCGGTCGCTATTACCGCAGATGTTCAGCAAATGTACTTACGCATATTGGTAACTGAAAACCATCGTAAGTATCAAAAAATACTGTACCGATTTGACGAAACCGAAGATATCCGCTTATTTCAATTTAATTCCGTCGCCTTTGGACTTCGGTGTAGCCCGTTTTTAGCTATGCGCTCAATCCGTCAACTAGCTGCTGAACAGAAGTGCACCTTTCCTCTGGCGGCAGAGGTAGCTACAAACGACATTTACATGGATGATATAACTACATCTGTACTTTCCGCTGATATTGGAATTTACTTGTCCAAACAACTTCTTGAGTTATTTAAATCAGGCGGTTTCAACCTAGTCAAGTGGGCAAGTAACTCACAAAAATTGTTAGCACATGTTCCAGAATCAAATCGAGTAGCTATAGAATTTTCAGATAGCGATAACTTAAAAATATTAGGTCTAAAATGGCTTCCGTCTTCAGATGCCTTCACTTTCACTACGAATGATGCTAACCAAGGTTGTACTAAACGCATAATATTATCTGTTATAGCCAGACTCTTCGATGTCCTCGGTCTGGTTGCGCCAGTAATTTTGTATGCCAAGTTATTAATCCAAGAATTGTGGCTCGCTAATATTGGATGGGACGAGGTTGTATCTGATTCCATCTCAAACCGCTTTATTCAGTTCAAAACAGAACTACCGCTTTTATCGGAATTGAAAATTCCACGACATTTAGGTGTTGCTAATGACTGCGTCGTCAATATTGTTGCATTCGGAGACGCTAGTCTTAAGGCGTACGGGTGCGCCGTTTATCTACATGTAACACACCCTAATGGTGACGTGTCGTTGACTTTAGCTTGCGCCAAGTCTAAGGTAGCCTCCCCAAAAATTGCATCTCTCGCACGGTTAGAGTTATGCGCCGCCTTGTTGGTTTCTAAACTTGTCCGGTACGTTCACACAGCCTTCAAAGATCGCTACCTTATATCGGACATATATGCTTTTTCGGATTCGACTATCGCTTTATCCTGGATTCACTCGCAGCCACATCGCTGGCAAATATACGTAGCAAATCGCGTCAGTAAGATTCATGAAAATATTTCACCGGACCGCTTTTATCACACCGACGGTATTTCAAACCCAAGTGATTGCGCTTCCAGAAGCCTTCTACCTTCTCAAATATTAAACCATCCGCTTTGGTGGACTGGGCCTACATGGGCTCAGGGTCCGATCACTGAATGGCCAATTAAGCCCTTCAGGCCTTTAGATGAAGATTTGCCTGAGACTAGGAAGTCGGTAGTTCTCGCGACTGTAGGTGAAGTCGAAGACTCTCCTCTTTATGATCTTGCATTAAAGTTGTCGTCATGGGCAAAGTTATTACGCATTCTTGTGTACATTTTACGCCTGTTGAGAAAACTTCCTCGAGACAATCTCATAAAATCTTCTGACCTTGAAGCGGCTGAATTGGTAATCCTACGGATTTTGCAACATAAATATTTTCATGATGATTTAAAGATTATTAAGAAGAATAAACTTACTTCTCCCGCAATTCGTAAACTCGATCCATTCCTTGACGAATCTGGTTTGCTACGTGTTGGTGGTAGACTAACAAACGCGAATATTCCTTATGAAAACCAACATCCTATATTGTTACCGCGTCGCGACCACATTGTAAATTTGCTAATAGATTATTATCACCTCACCAATTGCCACTCTGGCTCGCATTTGCTTATGTCCTTGTTACGGCAACGTTATTGGATACTCTCGGCTCGAAATATTATTCGACAACGTGTAAGATCATGCACTACTTGCTTCAAGTGTGCACCAACAAATTATACGCCTGTTATGGCTAGTCTCCCCCCTGCTCGTGTTATGGAAGCTAAAGCATTTGCAAACACTGGAGTCGATTTTGCCGGCCCAGTTAACGTCACAATGACTCGACACCGTGGAGTGCGAAGCACGAAAGCATACATTTGCCTTTTCGTTTGCCTCGCAACCAAGGCTATTCATTTGGAAATTGCCTCAGATCTAAGCACTGATACATTCCTTGATGCTCTCAAGCGCTTCATTGCACGACGCGGTCCTGTCTCGTCAATATATTCAGATAATGCTACCAATTTTGTTGGGGCGAAACGGTATTTGGACGAACTATACGTTTTTTTGCAATCTGAAGATACAAAAACCGCTTTTAATCGGGAACTATCGAAACACCGCATCAATTTCTACACAATTCCCCCCCGGGCTCCCCACTTTGGTGGTTTATGGGAAGCCAATGTGAAATGTGTTATAGCTCATCTATTTCGTTGCATTGGTCAGCAAATTCTATCGTATGAAGAATTGTTAACCGTATTGACTCAAATTGAATGCTTACTAAATTCACGACCTTTAGGCCTTCTGCCAGACGAACCGCAACCGGAAATCCTTACTCCGGCTCATTTCTTAATGACAACTCCGTTGCAATCCTTACCTGCTTATGAAATTAATACCGACAAATCTGTGGTTCAGAGAAAACGGCTGTTAGATAGCTTGGTCCAAAGTTATTGGAAAAAGTGGCGCCTTGACTATCTACATACTCTCCAGCAAAGGCAGAAATGGCTTAAGCATAGGGAAAATATAAAAATAGGTACCGTTGTTCTTGTTCACCATGATGACGTGCCACCGCTTCGCTGGCCTCTTGGCATTATTGAAAAGGTTTTTCCTGGAAAGGATTCAATTATTCGTGTTGCATTAGTTCGGTCTCAAAATAAATTAATTAAACGTGCAGTTGCCAAACTGTATCCTCTTCCAATTAATGAATAACCTTCAACGCATAGCTTAATTTCACATAGTTAATTACATTAGAATACTTAAGAATAGTTAATTATAATATTTTTTTTAATGAACCTTATTGATGACTTGCAATATATCTCGTGACTGTTTGCATGTTCCGCCTATTTTTTCTTAATCCAGTTATTCTGCTTCACTACTTACTTTGAAACTCTCAGGACTTTCAAGCCGGGGAGTATGTTTGCGCGCTTTTATGCCGCAAATCTTTGTTGTCTCTTTTGGCTAATGGGAAAGATGGAACGATGGAGTGCGCTTGTGATGCCATTGTGACACGAAGCCAAAACAAACAAAAAAAAAAAAAAGAGATACTGACGCCTGTCACTGTCAAGTGTCAAGCTTCTTCTTGAATCATTGACCGCAACTCCACCGAAGCAAGTTCGTTCTAACGACGCGACGCTTACGCATATAGTTTTTAGTTTTTACACTTTTTTACACTGGAAAATCACCGCATGAAATATAGAAGAGCAGATATCACATTAGAAGGAAACGCTGACAGCCACCGTTATTTGCGGCTAAGGAGGAACACTTACACAAGAAAGACGCAGAACGCAGAGCATGCTAGGCATCGTGGCTATGTTTGGAGGCTCCAGGTTAGTGCTCTAAGTTCTATTCGCTCCCGAGGCCGTTCTATTTTTTTGTTTTCCCCGCACCCCCTTATGGTGGATTTACGATCCACCATGGATAATATCACTGCTCAGATGCCTAGAATTAATGTACCGTCAGTCGTTCGAGATCATTGCAAACATTTAATCTTAGCTGACCCAAATTATGACATTCCCGCACAAATTGATCTTTTGATAGGGGCCGAACTATTTCATGAAATCTATAATGGCCAACGCATGAAGCTGGGGCCCGGCTTGCCTGCCGCTCTGCATAGCGTTTTCGGTTGGATACTCAGTGGAGCGGTCAATACCGATGCATTAGTACCTCTTCCCACTGCTTCTTCATTACTAGCTTCCACACACTCACTGGAAGAGCAGATAAAGCGGTTTTGGGAAGTCGAGGAACCACCGCGTATACCTATTACCGTACCCGAGGACGACCTGTGTGAACGTTTGTACACAGATCTGACTTATAGAAAGCCTAACGGTCGTTATGTAGTGCCTATTCTCTTAAAAGACGATAACTATACCTTAGGTAACTCATACAACAGTTCTTTATCACGCTTAACTAACCTTGAAAGAAAACTTAGTCGACAAGACCAACTCAAGCATGATTACGTAAACTTTATGCGCGAGTATGAGAGTATGGGTCACATGTATCCTATATCTAATCCTATTGTATGCAATAAAAAACGTTATCTTATTCCACATCATTGCGTTATTTGTTCAGAAAGTGCGACAACTAAATTACGCGTGGTGTTTGCAAGCTGCAAGACAACAAACGGCCTATCTTTAAACGACATTGTGTTCACTGGACCTAAGCTCCAAGTTGATATTATAGACATAATAACGGGGTTTAGACTACATGCGGTAGTGTTCACGTGTGACATATCAAAAATGTATCGTCAGATTTTAATAAGACCTGAGGACCGTTGTTATCAGCATGTGCTATGGCGAGAGTCTTCGAGTGACCCAGTCAAAGAATATGGACTCGCTATTGTCAGTTTCGGTGTAAGTAGTTCACCTTACCTCGCTATACGCACTTTACATAAATTGGCTGAGGATCACGGTGCTGAGTACCCACGCGCCGCTGAGGCACTTCTGCATGAGACCTTCATGGATGATACCACGACTGGAGCGCCCACTGTGAGTGAAGCTATCGAACTAAGAGATCAACTAGTAAAATTGCTTAGTTGCGCACAGTTTGAACTCCGTAAGTGGAGTAGCAATTCCAACGCGTTCCTTGAAACCTTACCAATAGACATGGTCAATCTCCGAAACCTTTCTCAGAAGAAGGTAATAAATCTGCTTTAAAAATCTTAGGAGTTCAATATGACCCTTCAGGTGATGTCTTCACTTATTCTCACTCTTGTATCGAGGATGGTGAGTTTACTAAGCGTTCAATCTTCCCACGTGGCTCGCGTATTTGACCCACTGGGGTGGCTGGCACCTTTCATTCTGAAGGCAAAATTACTTCTTCAAGATCTATGGCGTCTTAATCTCACTTGGGACGAACCCGTACCTAGGGACATAGCTAAAGACTGGCGGGAGTTTACCTTCGTTCTACCAAACTTAAACCTTATTGAAGTACCTCGGCAAATAATACCCCCTCAATCAGCACATCCCACAGAAGTGGAACTCATCGGATTCTGTGACGGATCAACTAAAGCGTACGGTTGTTGTGTTTATCTCCGCGTAGTCACTTTGGACAAGGTTAAAACACATCTATTAATAGCTAAAACTAAGGTAGCACCACTCAAAATTCTCACCGTAAATCGATTGGAACTTTGTGGTGCGGTGTTGCTATCTAAGGTCGTAACTCGTATCTATACCTTACTTAATAAACGACTTAATATTAAAAATGTCGTGTTATTTACAGACAGCTCGACCGTCTTGTTGAACACAGAGCCGCATAAACTTAAAACTTTTGTAGCACATCGTGTGGTACAAATTAGAGAAACTAAATTTGCAGCGGTGTGGCGACATGTTTCCACCCATGACAACCCAGCTGATATTTGTAGTCGAGGTCTCTCGTGCTCAGAATTAGCTACTTGCGAAAGTTGGTGGTCAGGTCCAAAATGGCTGACTACCGACTGGCCTGTATCAGCAGTTGAAAGGCATCAAGACGTCCCAGAATTGAAGCTATTGTCACACTTGTGTCATGCCAGTTACATGACACAAGATGCTGACGTACTCGAAGATCAACTGGAACGTTCCTCCAAGCTTTCACGTCTACAACGAGTAGTAGCATGGATCTCTCGATTTATAAATAACTCTAAACTTAAACGCTTTGAACGGAACTTGTCACCCTTTCTAACCTCCACAGAACTAGAAAATTCTTTAGAAAGGATAGTTAAACATGTTCAACGTAAATATTTTAGTGATGTTATAACACAACTCAAATCAAACAAAACGCTACCTCGACATCTTTTGAAACTAGCTCCTTTTTAGACTCTAGGCAAGTCCTGCGTGTTAGGGGAAGAATCTCACATACAAACTTACCTGACTACGTCAAACATCCTTACCTATTGCCCAAAACGTCTCGATTTAGCAATCTCCTGATCGACTATTATCACGCAACTTACCTTCACTGCGGACCTCGCCTGCTTCATTCGTTACTTCAGCGTCGATTTTGGGTGCTTGGCGTTCGAAATCTTATCCGATCTCGCTTATCAAAATGCGTCATCTATTTTTTTTTTTTTTTGTTTTTTTTCACCCGGGAAAATCCTTTATGGATACCACCCGCCCCGGGGGGAGCGGAATGGTTATGTGGGAGTCCTCGCCTGAAGGGCCTTACTACCACTTACGTAGTAAGTGAGGTTACCCACTAAAAACCCGGGATGAGCAGTCTGCCACCTAGTAGGACGAAATGGGGTAGCGTTAGCAGTCACCATCTCGCCCCGGCGGCCGGCCCGTCACCGATGACGGGCCCCGGCCAATGGAGGGATGACCCGGCTCATTGAGGCCATCCCCCAGACGTGTGGGATCGTGCAAGCCAGTGGAGAATCCCCCGACTCTCCACCGATGATCCGCACAGCACTAGGACAGAGCGAGAAGGCGCCCGAATCGCCTTCTCCTCCCCCCAGTTCGTCTACGCCGGAGCGGGTCTGCGAGGACGTCGTCCTCCCTCGCCCGCTCCGCGGCCTCTTTCTGCGCCATCACCGCTTCGCAGAAAGAGACCACCGCCTGCCACGATCCGTCGCTGCCAAGCATAGCGTTAACCACGCTCGGCAGCGACAGATCTGCGCCAATGACCGCTGTGAGGGTGTGCCGCATGGGACTCCATGCGGTGCACTCCTCCAGCGTGTGGAGCGCCGTGTCTTCTGGCGCTCCACACTCGTGACAGGCGGGGGTCGCCTCCCGTCTCGCGATGTGATGCAGGTACTTTCCGAAACATCCGTGTCCGGAAAGCACCTGCACCAATCGGACGGTCAGCGACCCGAATCGCCGCCCTACCCACCTCCGGAGGACCGGGCGAATGGCATCCACCGTCCTCTGTCCAGGGACCGGTGGAGCCAGGTCCTCCGTCCACCGCCTCAACAGGGCGGCCCGCGCCCGCCGTCGCATGCGCGTGACCTCCTCCCACGCTGGAGGCTCCCCGCGGGATCTCCTCGCCGCGGGATCTCCGCTTGGAGCTCCCAGGGGGGATCACCGGCCAACACGCATCCCGCCGTCCAGGACACCGTCCGGTACCCGCGTATCGCCCTCGTCGCGATGACCCGCTGCGGACGTCGCAGCAGGGCCTTATTGGCGCGACCGAGGGCGTCCACCCAGACAGGTGCCCCGTACAAGGCCATACTGCGGATCACTCCGGAGTACAGGCGACGACATGCGGCGTTCGGGCCGCCCACGTTGGGCAGCAGCCTCCCAAGGGCGGCAGCGGCGCCTATGACTTTTATCCAAATGCGTCATCTGCTTTAAGGTAAAACCAAGGCCTCTTCAACCCATTATGGGTGATCTTCCGTCTTCCCGACTGAAACCAGGTCAATGCTTCCAGACAGTAGTTATTGATTTCGGGGGTCCCTTCATGGTTAAGGAAAGCAGGCGCCGGAACGCTAAAATATACAAGGCATATTTGTGTCTGATGGTTTGTCACGCCGTGAAGGCCATACATCTTGATCTGGTTACGGAGATGACTACCGAAGCTTTCATAGCAGCGCTAGACCGTTTCGTATCCAGGAGAGGTCTATGTCAATACATAGTCACTGACGGTGGCACTAACTTTGTGGGAGCCAAACGCTACTTATCTGAAGTTTCTGAATTTCTTAAAAGAGACAAGGACTCAATCTCGTCCCAGCTAGCATCTCGCGGTATTTCGATGAAATTCAATCCCGCATCTGGTCCTCATTTCGGTGCCATCTTTGAAAGTGGTATCAAATCTACAAAATATCATCTAAGACGTATTGTAGGATCCCAGGTTCTTATGAAGAATTCTATACCGTCTTGACAAAGGTTGAAGCCATGTTAAACTCCAGACCCTTAGTGGAGCTCTCATCCGATCCTTGTGAGGTTGACGCTCTTACAGCCGGGCACTTCTTAGTGGGTCAACCTTTAGTTTCCCTTCCGGAGCCGGTACATGCTGAAAACGGTCCTCTGCGTACTCGGTGGCAACTGGTACAGAGACTATCTCAAGGTTTCTGGCGATCCTGGCAAAGAGATTATTTACATACCTTACAGCAAAGGAGTAAATGGTTAAAGGACGGTGGGAGACAACCTAAGTTGAGCGATCTTGTTATTATCTACGAACCAAACTTACCAGCAAATTAATGGCGATTAGGTCGGGTTGTAAAACTACATCCTGGCAGGGATAACATTATTCGTGTCGTGACTGTAAAAACATCTAAAGGTCTACTTGTGAGACCTGCAGTTAAAATCTGTCCTTTACCAATAGATGAAGGCAATTAGACTTATATCACTTACTACCTTATCTATATATTTATAATATAATATCTAACTCTAACTCATATTTATATATATCTTAAGGAATTTTAAAAATAAGCCATAATTTTAAATACAATAATCTACGAAGTACATAACATCTCTCTAGTACCTAATGCATATAAACTATAATAAATGTCAATAAAAAAAACACTATGTAAACAGAACTATGAATCCGTAAAGTATGTATGTAGAATCCAAGTCATAAACTCATTTATCTTATGAAATCCCTGGTTGATTTCAAGTGGGGGGATATGAACAGGCTTAAGGTCTTTCCTTGTTCGTTTCCCTATCCAACAGTCTATCCAAATTTAAATCCTCGCGCCACCTACTCACAACCGGCAAAAGCGACCCCACCCGGCACGCGGCGGCAAGAGGAACTATGCTGTGTCGACCATCTTCGAAACCAAAACGTGTACCGCGGGAACAAATAATATTAATGTTAAATAATCTCCGTATAATAAGGAGGAAGTGAAGTGTGGAAGGAACGGGTGAATCTACGAATATCAGCTGTGAGTACCTACCTATTACAATTCCTTAATTTTATCCAGACTTTAGCCTGTAACCCAAAATTACTTCTATTCAAATTCTAGTTTTTCAATTTAAACGTAAACAGCCGGTAAAAAAAAAATTCACACACATGCGAAAGCTACTTTTACCTACATTTTAAATATTGAAAGTAGTAAATTCTAGTTTTAACAATGGCCGTTTATGAAACCTACTTTTAACTAGAGAAAACGCGTTATAAATATAAACGGGTTTCAATCAAGGAACAAAATTATTTGGGTCTGATAATTTTCGGAGATGAAGGCGATAAATTTGACGTTACGAAGCGACAGTAAAGTTTTAAATGTGGGATGAAAAGATTTAGTGTCACCCTGCGCTGCTGCACGCTAATGCGAACCGTCAGCAGATTCACTCAATTTACTTTAAATAGTTCAGAGTTCCTGGCTAAATGTTTATTACCTACACCAGCTTTATTTATTTGTTGTTCTCCCTGACTTTTGGTCTCCTTAAATAGTCACTGCAACGGTCTCAGCCGAGATTCTTACCGCAGTGAAGCCTTTGAGCCAGTCTTTCTTCACAACGCGGCGGTGGGTTTAAATCACGCGCATGAGGCGTAGTTCCTGATTTGTCTACCTCAAGTCTTAAGCACTTACTTCCTGGGCTACTAATAGGCTTGCAAGCTCTCACCTACAGTGACATCCAATAGAGACTCACTTGGCTCATATTGCTAGGTCCAATTAGTGGGGCTGAGGATGTTTACAGTTGTTTTCCATTTCTTCCTATCTTAAGCTTCATGCTTTACTTCGGACCATGTTGCTAATAGGTACGATTGGTTTCTTCCAGTGCGGATCAAAGTTGGCCAATCCAAAGCCTACATGTCTGGAGCCTATCACAGCGTGTAGTTGAACTAGTTCCTTTTGCGGAGCTTTATGTGATGGTCAAATATATTATCATAGCATCTCTGCGATCTGCAGTGATATTGTTAGGCCAGAAAATTCGTAATATTTTGCAAAGGTATCAATTGACACTCACTTGAAGCTACATTCAACATATACCTAAAATGTGATTCCCTGTTTTGAATAAGGAGTGTTATATATTATTTCAGATAAAAAAGCCGCCTCAGATATATGTAAATTAGCAGCAAGCTCCTTCAAAGTTGATGTATTAGGCGTGTTATTAGCTCAAGGACAGCTGCCGGAACACACCGATAGGTGCTAAGCGACAGATTTTTTACTTGATCCTGCACATGACTATAATTTTTCTTCTTGTAATTTTTTTTTATATATTCATATTCATTATCATTCCATAAAGCGAAATATGATAATAATATTATCATGAGATGACGTTACTTCCGTAGACGTTGTCTCTTCAACTGGAGGATTAAAACATTCAGTGCGCTTGCCAGAACGGGCTTCTGCAGTTTCTGCGATAAGCGGCTTATCAATTGTCTCAGCTTAAACTGTACGAACTCTAGATATAACTTGCCTTTAATACTCCGCAAAAAAAGAAGTATTGAGGTCTGCAAGGAGTTACTTTCGTATTCTCCTTTTGTGTCCTCCAAAACGGCGGCGATTCCATTATATATCGCCTTTAATTTTTGAGAATAATTATAATATCTATAAGTTTGTACTAAAGCTCGATTAGCACCTATGTTCGAGCAAAGAAGTATGCTGAAAACCAGCCCTGCGTGAACTAATTATTACTAAGGAAAATATGACCCTGAAACTCATTGAAGTCTCCGTTTTACCGTCATGATCACATGACCACCAGACAAATTATAATAGAATGGAATAACATTTATTGCCAATAAAACACAATGTAACAAAGAAACAGAAGCAGTGATAGCTCAGTCGCTTTGGCTATGGACTGCCGCGCAGCAGGTCCATGGTTCGAATCCCGCCGCGGGCTTGAGCTTCACCGCATGGTGGAAGGGCATTTTTGCGAATACCCGCCTGGCTAGCGACCACCCTCAAGTAGAAAATCTGTCGCCATCTGTCATTATCATTCCATAAAGCGAAATATGATAATAATATTATCATGAGATGACGTTACTTCCGTAGACGTTGTCTCTTCAACTGGAGGATTAAAACATTCAGTGCGCTTGCCAGAACGGGCTTCTGCAGTTTCTGCGATAAGCGGCTTATCAATTGTCTCCTAAGATTTTTTTACCTGTAGATCAGTTGTTTGCCCTCCATATTTACTAGACGAATCCAGGGTAATCGCCTGAGTCACTACTAGTCTAGCACTTCCGAGCGTCCGGTGAATACATGGCCGCTAATCGTGTTTTTTCGGAATAATCTGTGGACAATACACTTTCCTTGTGTCTTTAGACTCTGCACCAATTATACAGGCACTGTGAAAGATAAGAAAACTGTTTCATTTCACGCGTAATTATTGCTTTTATTGTTGAAATAGAAAATATCGTTATTTTGTTTTATCTTTGGAACGATTCTCAATTAAATGAATGAGCGAGATATGTGTATCGTTTGGTGTGAGAGAGTGAAAGAGATGCAGCATAATGGTGATCGGAACGTCTCGTGGCGGTTCGGTGGTAACACGAATTGCTTACATTATCTCTTTCTAACAACAGATATGACGCTTATTATATGAACGTCTTTCCTTGTCATTACAAACTGCTTATAGATGTGCGTAGGTATGTACATAGGTAAATTCTAGTAAGCTTTTAGAGCAGTGGTGTTCGGATATAACAACTCTAAGTATTTCAACTCCCTGATTGTCTCAGCTTAAACTGTACGAACTCTAGATATAACTTGCCTTTAATACTCCGCAAAAAAAGAAGTATTGAGGTCTGCAAGGAGTTACTTTCGTATTCTCCTTTTGTGTCCTCCAAAACGGCGGCGATTCCATTATATATCGCCTTTAATTTTTGAGAATAATTATAATATCTATAAGTTTGTATTAAAGCTCGATTAGCACCTATGTTCGAGCAAAGAAGTATGCTGAAAACCAGCCCTGCGTGAACCATCCGGCTTACGCAGTACAGGACTGAGCCTTCCCCTAGTGCCATTTAAATTAGATAGTCTTTGTTCCATTATTTTTCCCTGTTATTTTTTTTTCTTTATTTTATTGCTGATAGGTAAGCCTTTGACCACAATCTCACCTGATGGTAAGTGACGATGTGGTCGAAGGTGTTAACAGGCTTTGCCTAGAATTACTGGCTCTAAGGACAGCTGCCGGAACATTCCGTTAGGTGCTTGGCGACAGATTTTCCACTTGAGGGTGGTCGCTAGCCAGGCGGGCATTCGCAAAAATGCCCTTCCACCATGCGGTGAGGATTTGTTAAATGTCTTACCGCCTACCATCCTGCCTACCATACGTCGGTAAAGTTCAACCATATGATTTAAACTCTTTGCCGCTTTTTCTATAAATAGCTTTTTCAATGTTCCGCGTTGTATAATGTTGTAGATGTCTAACCATCAAGAGCGAAGGCAACGTGCGAGTCTCCATACAAATGCATTCGCCCATTTTTATCCTTCATAATTCCTCTAGGGCAATAATGTTTAGTTCATAAAATCAAGGCCTTCTTAGATACCCTCCTGTCATTTCCTGTTTTTCAGCAACTAATTATTACTAAGGAAAATATGACCCTGAAACTCATTGAAGTCTCCGTTTTACCGTCATGATCACATGACCACCAGACAAATTATAATAGAATGGAATAACATTTATTGCCAATAAAACACAATGTAACAAAGAAACAGAAGCAGTGATAGCTCAGTCGCTTTGGCTATGGACTGCCGCGCAGCAGGTCCATGGTTCGAATCCCGCCGCGGGCTTGAGCTTCACCGCTTGGTGGAAGGGCATTTTTGCGAATACCCGCCTGGCTAGCGACCACCCTCAAGTAGAAAATCTGTCGCCAAGCACCTAACGGTGTGTTCCGGCAGCTGTCCTTGAGAGCCAGTATTTCTAGGTTAAGCCTGTTAACACCTTCGACCACATCATCACTTACCATCAGGTGAGATTGTGGTCAAAGGCTTACCTATCAGATATAAAAAAAAAGACCAAAAAATAGGAGTGGAGTTTGCAGCCAGCTGAAAATTGGTTGGATTGTTCAAAACATTATAAGTGAAATATAAAAAGTCTCATTCCTGTGAGTCTGCAATGACTTATAGGTTGTTTAAATGCTTTTATTGTTGTAGCTGTAGTGTTGTATATATAGTTCGTAGTATTTTGTTTAATAAAGGCATACCGCCGGTAAAAAAATATATAACTTTTACTCTAATATATATCTAAATGCCAAAATAACACTTTTTCAAGCAATTACTCGTCACCTTCAAAAAATAAGATTTGAATCTCCGACCCTCGTAAGGACCTGACAGCCATGAAACGGCTGTGACAGCAACAAAGCGTGTTTATAACACATCTTTTTTATGTATCTATCAGATAAGGTGGCTTTTGACCACTATATTATTATTTGATAATGGTAATGAGGGCTAAAATGTTGATCAAGCTTATTATTATTTAATTGGTATGAATAAAAAAACATGCCAATTACGAGTCGAGCCTTGCACAGAGTTGCTACAACATGTAAACGAAAAAAAAAAGATTTTTCGTAGGTCATATTATTATACAATTTCGTGCACCGGCGATTGGGCGGCAGCAATTCGATGTCCTCCCGAGTAAGTGTTAGACAACCGACTGATATTTGAGGTTTGAGGCGCTCTACAGACTGGGCGTCGTAGATAAGGATATAGGCGAGTAGCCTTGCATGAGTGAAGGACTCCTGGTACGGGCACATAAGACTTAACAACTATAAAGTTGTATCAGGGTGATGGTCGCAGTGCAGTTCGATACTTGTGATGAACTGCATTTGTTATAGGCAGAGCTTACCGCTTAACGCCAGGTGGGCATCTTGCTTGTTTCATCACGACATCGTACAAATAATAACATCACATACCATCAGGCAAGATAGTGGTAAAAGACTAGCTTCTATTCTATTTAGTCTCTCTAAACGAAGACATCGAGATATGAGTTCCAATTTCGTCAACAACCTCTAGACCTATTTCTCGCCAAATACTCCTTACTTCACTCCATAGAACATTATTAACCTTGCGATGAGGCTTTTAATATTTATGTGCGTCACCAAAACCTCTTCCGTAATCCAAAACTAGCAGACGCTGACAGCCGTGAGAATGGCAGTTGTAAACCCAAATAATGGTCTCTAATCTCGTTCGATGGGTAACGTGTCAGTGACAAGTCATAGGCGGTAGCGTTATGGTACCCGATAACGTTATATTACGACAAGGGTTGTCGCTGTTGATGAATGGGTTATCATATCGTACATCGTCGCATTTAGCTGGATAAAAGTAACTCTCTAATAGTTGAAATAGAAACAGCTCCGTTATATACTTGGAAATATATATCAAATTTGCATGTTGGTAGGGCATTTTACGAATGCCCTTTAGGATGGCTGGCTACCATACTCAAGTAGAAAATATGTCGCCAAGAACCTACTTGTGAACCTAGCTGTACTTGAGTGCAGGTAATTCTTGGATAAGCCTGAACAACATATTCGACCACATTATCATTTCCCATCAGGTGAGATAGTGCTATGAATAGAAAAAAAACACTCATCAGTCATAGTTTTGCGTGATAAGTTATAATTATATTGCAACTATAGATTGCATGTAATGTCATTTTTCTTATATTTTACCTTGAACTAAGACCTCACGATATAGAGACCACTTTTCTTAATATCCTTTCGACTGCTTGAACTTGTGCATGAATTTAAAACTTATATTGTCATAAAACTGTCTTTGAATTAGTGAAGATATATATATATATATATTAAGCAACAATGATCATCAAACATAACATTGATAATACCATGACCAAAAGCTTCTGAAACTTTAACAATCAACATACATCAACGAATTACACTTAAATGCGAATACACTCGTGTACACCTAATTTTTATCACATATTTATAGAATACTAGTTTAATCTTGGTATGTCAAAACAACATTTTAACAGATCGCTCAACACTCTACACTGGCTGGTTAGCATCTTGCTAGGAAAACTTCGAAAAGCGTTCACCCCCAGTTTAAGAAAGAAAAGTTTACATTCTCGTTTTTAGAAAGAGATCCGTTATAAGGACATGACATTTCATAATGAAGAAGCTAATATGTACTGTTGCATCTTGTTATGGAAAGTAAAAAAAGCAAGCGATCCACCTGCAATATTCGTCATACACATTTAATAGAAAATAACAACGCCTTTGCTTTTAACTTAGACCATTCCCCAAAAGCCTCAAAACAGGGCACCGCTGTGACCTTGCTCATACTTCCGGTTCTACAATAAACGTACCTCTCTGAACAACGCCGCCCTACGAACGCCGCCCACGTTCACTTTCAGCAAGAATACACCTAATCACCCCAACCAGGGGTTGAGTAATAGTTACCCACTGCCCCATACTCGAATCTTTGAAGTTTCATGACTGACTTTTGGTGGTTAAAATAGATTTCTTGTCGATATATTTTAGAACCAGCATGCTCGTTATACCACCTTGAAATAATTATATATGACCATAATACCTCGCTGTAAGCTATATATAGAACCATTCCGCTATAATCTTTATTTTTGTGACATACAAATAAGAATTGTTTTGTTAATATTTAAGTAATTAAATGAAATTAGGCGCGTATGTAAAATATTGCCACTATTTTATTTATTTGTTGTAGAAACAATGATATTACGGTTCTATTAATAGGGACTTCTGAACTTTGACAGTCATTGATAGAGGCCATAATGTTAAAGCTACCGCTGCCAAATTGGTTGTCATTTATTCAGTCTATTTTGCCAAATTACTGTAGACGGATATAGCGTTCAACAAAACTTGCAAATGACTAAATTGTTTCAAAAAATGGGTTTTCTCTTGGTGCAAGGTTAAAAGATCGTAAAAGTGCGTAAGAGAATCGGAAGCAGTTGATTTCACTTTGCTCTCAATAACTCTTTCGCAAACCACAACTTAGCAAACTTAACGCCATTGCAACTTGCACTCGTACAAAATTCAACAGTCTCAAGAGCTGTAGATAAATGACCATAGACAACGACGTGTGTTCGTTTAATGGGCTGTGGACGACGTACGTCACCGTTGTATAGAAAACTGTTAAATTTGCATTTCTAGATGTCTTGTTTTATTTGTTTGTTAAGTTTCTTACGAATTTAAGTTAAATAATTTTTAATTGCCACACTTTTGTAACCTATGGTGCCATCTGTTGGCAATACTCTGAACTAATAAATAAAATTGAAATTGGAGGGTGCTTTTAGATTCAAGTCAGTTTTACGTAGGCAGCTTAAAATAATTAGCATTATCGACCGCCGATAGCCCGCACGCGCGGTGCTAGATTTAATTAAATAGATTTCTTTAAAATATATCCGTTTTCAAAGCACACTGTCGCCAAATTTGAGAACAGCTCAACTCAGTGTTACTGAAGAATCCAAGTTCAATTTGTATTCCCAACATGGGCTATGGAGCAGTTGAAACTGACCCTAATTTTCATCGAAAAAACATCTGCAGTGAATAGACCCATTTCTGGATGAATGAGTACTGTCTACAAACAAAATTTACGAATTTGGGACAATTTCAATCCACATGAGATTCAAGATCGTCCAATGTATCCCAGAAAAGTCACAATTTGGTGTGGAGTTTGAGCTGGTGGCGTCTTCTGATCTTTCTTCTCGAACGACGTTGCCCGAACCCGTCGATGGTTACCAACTTATTTTGACCTGAATTAGATTTTATGATACCAACGAGGTTTGGATTCGGCAGGATGGCTCCACATAGCTCACAGCTCATGTTACATTGGAAATTCTGCACGAGTGATTTGAGCATGGTTATTTCAAATAAAGGTGAATATGAACTGGCCACCGAAATCGTGCGATTTGACCTAATTTGACTATTTCTTGTAAGTATTTAGAGCCGCATTTGCGTCTATGCGAATAAGCCACAAAGCACAGAAGCTGTGAAAGCAAAAATAATGCCACAATAGTAATCATGCCAAATTCAGGTCCATTCTTGGTCAAATTCAGACTTATTTATGCGCCAGAATCATGATAAAAAAGACATTTAGGATGCGCCAAAGAAGCCAATGGTGGCCCAAAGAAACCGCGGCGAATATTTGAAATATGTTATATTCCACACGTAATTTCATCAATAGCTCTTTTAAATAAATAAAAAATAGTTAATATCTGAGACACACTTTTTTAATACTAAGCTTGTTTTCGTGTTTTATACAAACTGATCACGAATTTACCATAGGTGGTTGGTCTTCTACTTCGACGTAGTCCGAAAGTAATAGGTTGTCAGTTTTTGTCAGCATCATAAAGGCGGATAATATTTTAAGCATAGCCCGCTTTAAATATTATCCGCCAAGGTTGGCTGTAAGCAAATGCATTATTATTATCATAAAGATATTGCTTTCTCTTTTCTCTGATTATTATCATGAAGTTTCTCAACCTTGTAATGAACAGTAAATAAATTTCTACTTGTGTATGTTTCTGGGTGGCCAATTTTTCACAATATTATGTACCAAATAATTCAAACAAAACGTTCTACATGTTTTTTTCACATTAAGTCGAAATATATTTAACAATACGAAAAACTGGCAAACCAAAAGCATACATTTTGGGCTCAGGGACACGCATGTAAAAAAATCGGCCAAGTGCGAATCGGACTCGCGCACGAAGGGTTCCGTACCATTAGCTAAACAACATTAGACTTCATATTTTAACCTTTTTTTAACGTGTGCGAGTCCGACTCGCACTTGGCGAACTTTTTGTATTTGTTGTTATAGCAGCGACAGAAATACATCATTTGTGAAAATTTCAACTGTCTTGCTATCACCGTTCTTGAGATACAGCCTGTTGACAGACGGACGGACGGACAGCGAAGTCTCAGTAATTGGGTTCTATTTTTACCCTTTGGGTACGGAACCCCAAAAATCACCATGTTAGAAATCTTGGTACCTACTCAAATATGACCCAACAACGTTCGTATGGAACGCTACGCATATACTAACCTTAATAGCAGGGTCCCGTTTCTCGTACAGAATCCTTAATACGTCAAGTAATATAAATTTCAACACACTCCTTGAAACTTTTACCAAATAACGAGAATATATAACATAGATCCCAAAAGCAACGCTTCGCTAATTTTGGAATAAACTTTGTTTGGGATTTCTAAATGAAACCACTCAGGGACTGACGGAACGAGTTCTCTCTGCAAGCAAATTGTAAAGATATGCGCGAAATTGTACCAACGAGTTAGTAAAATGTACATCTAGGAGGTGGCCCAGTCGTTCTTAACCAAAAACGATTTTAGTTCACTATGACAGTGATCATTATTTGGATTCAGAATAAAATATGTGTTATGTTTAGACGTTTTGGCAAAAAAATCACACATTTTTTTCATAACCGCTTACTTTTATAAGAATATGAATCGGAAGTGCATCTATTTTGATATTATTTTAATGGATAGATTCAGGCGTTACTTTGTGGAAATCCATATTTAATAAGAACAGATACTTTTAAACGTATCCTAAAAACTATTAAATAATATTTTAATAAAACACTTAAAAAAGCATAAAATTATATATCTAGTGACAATTCCGCCTAATTTTCCTGTTATCTACGTGACGTCACAAACATCACGCAGCCTAACCGGTTTACTTTTTGAAATATATAAATAAAGGCGTGTTTAGCCGCTGGCCGTCACTCTCACTCACTCTCTTTTCACATTCCGACCTGTGCCGCCACGCCGTGCACACCTGTCTACAGCTCCGCCAGTATCTCCCAGTGAGACCGCAATAGTCCCCGCACTATTGCCGTCTCACTCGGGTCATCGTTCCGACGCTAGTTGCAGACCAGTGCCTTGGAATACGCAGTCCTGACGAAGTTTTGTTTTCTGTGCAGAAGCTGAGCAGCCACCGACCGCCGTGCAACGTGAGCTACGAGCTCGCCGTGCCGGCGCGCAGAGGCGCTCTAAGACGTCAGGCATTACCACCTACCCAAGTCCCTTGTTTCGGACGAACAACATCATATCGGGCTGGTGGTCTTGTTTTGACCGCACTTTTCGGTGCGCAATTCACCACTTTACTACCCGACACAACATAGTAACAGTCGCGTAACAACACACTTTGTGCTGTTAAGCGACGTCGTTCAGGCGTGGGGTAGCGTCAGCCAAACCCGTCTGAACGATCAAATCCGCCATTTGCTGCGGTCGCAGTGTGACACCCTACGGTGACAACGGCCACTGTTGTTGTTTTGGTTTAACCTTGCACCGTGGCCTTTCCCGCTTCACGGGTCAGCCGAAGCAAGCTGGGCTCCGGGATTACTGGCCTTGGGGTCGCCCCTAGTCAACCCCGGAGTAGCGCTTAGGAGCACCCCTCTCCGCCGAGAAAAAAGCTCGGAGGGGGTACACAACTAGGGCACACCCTAGGTACACACTCCCTCTCACACAGTGAGCTCACAAGGTGTGTGAGGGAATTCAAACCCTTGATAGGGCGTCCTGAGTATTCCCCTCAGGATGCAGTCCCGTCCCTCTAACGGTGAGGTGCAGGTCCTTCAGACCTTCGCCCTCCGCCACCCCGATCTATACGTTGCACATATGCAACTCCTTGAAGAGGAAGAGAATGCCCGCCTCACGGACACTCTCATCGCTCCCTCCGGGACTTCAAACCCGGAGGCCAGCGTTCCTCCCTTGACCCGATCCTATTCAGAGGATAGTCCTACTTCGCCCGCTCCCGGGCCCGACAATAGACGCACGGTGGCAGCCCCTCCCCGTGAACGGTCTCGCTCTCGCTCACCGATCGGGAGGTCAGCGAGTACCCGTCCCTCCTTCGCCATTGTCGAGACCGTTTCGGAATCCGAAACGGACATGGAGGTAGATCAGGCCGGCGCCTCACGCACGGACTCTGATTCCGATAACGACGGTTACACCGTCGTAGATCGCAAACGCAAGCGCGCGCCCAAAGCCGCTAGTTGCGCCACTTCCGCCCCTCCCGCCAAGGCACCCGCAAAGGCCCCCGCCTCCGGCAAAAAACCGACCCCCGCCCCGCGCCCCGCGTCTCCTCCCTCCGCTCCGGTTTCAACCGCCGCGTCCCCTCAGGACGCGAGCGCACGTCGCGAAAAACCGCCTCCGCCTTTGTGCATTCAGGACAAAAGCAAATGGGACATGCTGTCCCGCTTAGTTTCGGATCGTGGGATCCATTATACTAATGCCCGCTCCACGCAGCAGGGCATTAAAGTCCAAGTGCCCACTAGTAGCGACCACAGAGCGCTAACAAAGCTCCTCCGTAAAGAGAGCATAAGTTTTCACACTTATGCGCTCGAAGAGGAGAAAGTCCTTCGCGTTGTGATTCGCGGTGTGCCTAAGGAGATACATACCGATGCGGTATGTGACGACCTTAAAGCACAAGACTTCCCAGTGCATGCGGTTCACCGCATGTACAGCGGGAAGGACCGCAGTCCATATGACCTAGTACTCGTAGTACTAGACCGTACACCAGAGGGCAAGGCCATTTTTAATTTAAAAAAGGTCTGCGGCCTCTCTGGGTTAGACGTACAAGCCCCATTTAAAAATGGAAGTCCCTCGCAGTGTCACAACTGCCAATTATACGGTCACGCCTCCCGCTTCTGTTTCGCTCGCGCTAGGTGCGTCAAGTGCCTAGGCGATCACGCGACAGCGGCGTGCACTCGCACTCGGGACTCGCCGGACCCACCCAGCTGCGTTCTATGCGGTGCTCAAGGACATACCGCGAATTACCGCGGCTGCCCAAAAGCACCACGCATAAACCACAGGGTGGCAAGGCATAGGCCGACCCGTCCCTCACATGACCGTTACCAACGGGTCAGCCCTAAGCTGTCGGTAATACCTGCTTCACAGGTAATACCCGCGCCGCTCCCCGCCCGTAACGCATGGTCTAAACCACCCAGTATGGTAAAGACCATCACTCCCGCCCGCGCCCCGGCCCGCGCGCCCGCACCCGCTCCCGCCCGCGCCCCGGCCCCTGCCCGCGCACCGGCCCCGGCTCGCCCCGCGCTCCCGGCACCCGTTGCCAACTCCGTTCGCGCCCCTCCTCCCCGCGCCATTCCTCGGCCACAAGCCCCACCCATGCCGCTGATGGATGCCTCTCTTCAAGAGGACATCAAACTAGTCAGCGACCTGGCGATGTCTATTGACATCAACGAAGTCCGCGAGCTAGCGCACAAGATGCACTTCGCTCAATCCCCAGCGGACGTGATCCAATATACATTGGAACACGCGAATTTACTTAGCGCCCTTAAGCGCTTCGTTCCCCAGGCCCCTCCCCAGTACAACCACTATGGGTAGTACAACCGAACGCACGAAACCGTACTCAGTTTCGTTAGCGTCATTTAACGCTGACGGCCTCTTCAGACAACGTGACCTCGTCCACGACTTTTGTTGTACCCACCTTATCGATATCATATGCGTGCAGGAAACCTTTCTAAAACCGGGGAAGGCGAACCCTAGGTTTGCCAATTACAGAACGGTACGTGATGATAGAGTGAACTCCCGTGGGGGAGGCACTCTTATCTATTACAAAAGGTCCCTGCACTGCATTCCCCTACCTACCCCGACTCTTGTTAATATGGAAGCATCTTGTTGCCTCCTAGCTATGACTGGTCATCAACCTATAGTCATAGCATCCTGTTACCAAGCTTGCAAAAAGCCGATCGTCCGAGCTGACTTAGAAGCCCTATTCTCATTAGGAAGCGCCGTCATTCTGATTGGCGACTTCAACAGTAAGCACATCCTATGGAATTGTAACGTCAACAATCCCAGAGGTATTGCACTTGAAAACCTAATCGCAGAACTTAACTTTGACATAATTGCGCCCACTGAGCCCACTCACTACCCTTATATGGAAGACCACCGATCTGACTTGCTTGACATGGCACTATTCAGAGGCGTAACACTCCGGTTACGCTCCATAGAAGTGGTTCACGAGCTTCACTCTGACCACCGACCCATTATACTGCGACTAGGTCCCGACCCAACGACTGACCTCCCCCGCCCCACTAAGACGATAGTGAACTGGAAGCAAGTAGGCGATGCCCTAAAGGCTATCAGTTCACCGGACCTAGACAAGATCCCTGACGACATCCTGACAAAAGATGACGTAACCCTTGCGATCGATTCGTTCACCAATCACCTCTCCACCGTAGTAGGTGCATCCGCAAAGGAGGTCATAGTGCCGGACGACCGGCGCCTTGTCATTCCAGTGGATGTGAGACGATTGGTGACGGAGAGTAAAGCAGTGACCCGACATTACGACTCTTACCCCAGTAAAGAGAACAAAACTAAGAAACGCCACTTTGAACGCATGGTTCAAAGTCGCATGTCTGAGTTGCGTGATCAACAATGGGGCGATAAACTTTCAAACCTCGTGCCAAGCCACCATGCTTACTGGGACTTGGCGCGAGGTTTGAAAGGAAGTAACCACAACGACATGCCTCCCTTATACAGACCAGTCCCACTAGTCCCAGCGTTCTTTGACGAAGACAAAGCTGAGTGCCTAGCTGATAGCCTAGAGGCTCAGTGTTCCCCTAACGTAGATCACGTTGACCAAGCTCACCTCGATTCGGTGGATGCGGAAGTCGAACGTAAAAGCTCTGTGGTCACCTCTGAACTCCCACCAATCACCTTAGCGACTTACGCTGAGGTGGAGAGACTGATCAAGGCCCTCCGACCGCGCAAGTCCCCCGGTGCCGATGGCATCTCCAACAGGGTTCTTAAAACCCTCTCTCCTCCTCTCATCCATCTCTTAGTCAGCATCTTCAATGCTGCTATGAGCCACTGCTTATTCCCAGACACCTGGAAATGTGCAAATGTCATTGGCATTCACAAACCAGGCAAAAGCTCATCTGACCCCACCAGCTACCGCCCCATCAGCCTCCTCAGTGCCTTAGGCAAACTTTACGAGCGGTTACTTGCAAACCGTCTCCAGTCCCATGCTAAGGAACACCACCTTATCCCAGATGAGCAGTTTGGCTTCAGACCCGGACACTTATGCGTCCAACAGGTGCACCGCCTCACGGAGCACATCATTGAGGGCTTCAATAAGTACCCCAAACCCCAGACTACGCTAGCAGTCTTCCTCGACGTAGCGAAAGCTTTTGACAAAGTCTGGCACAATGGCTTGATCTACAAGCTATACCAATTTGGCGTGCCAGAACGGCTTGTGCTCATCCTACAAGACTTCCTTAAAGCCAGAAGCTTTCGCTATCGCGTGGAAGGCACCCTCTCCTCCCCCCACCCAGTCAGAGCCGGAGTCCCTCAGGGCTCCGTGCTATCACCTATTCTCTTTGCACTGTATACCAGTGACATCCCACGCTCTCAGCCCAAAGTATTCCTAGCCCAATATGCGGACGATACCGCCATTTACACCACTGGGTGGCATATCAACAGACAGTCCTATTTCGTCATTCAACGGGCCGTCACCGAGATCGGTGACTGGTTCCGAAAATGGCGCATCGCGGTCAACCCAGCCAAAAGCACAGCTATGTGCTTTACTGAGAAGACACGCTCCCCTTACCCGAAACCGCTTATTTTATTCGACGAACCCATTCCCTGGGTTCCTAGAACAAAATACCTCGGAATCACCCTTGATCGTCATCTCACCTTTAACGATCACATAACAACCGTCCGTAACAGAGCGGCCTTCGTAATGGGTCGCCTTGGTCCCCTAATTCGCAAAGAGAGTAAAATGTCTCTTAGTAATAAGAAGACACTTTACACTGCCTGCATCCGCCCCATCATGACTTACGCATCAGTAGTGTTTAGTCATGCTAGTGAGGCCCACCTTCATAAACTTCAAGTCATCCAAAACCGTTTTCTTCGTAATGCAACCGGCGCCCCGTGGTATATCCGGAACACCGAGTTGCATTGCGACTTAAACCTTCCCTCTTTAGCGCAGTTCAATAAGGACTGCGCCCGCCGATACTTTGATCGAGCGCCCCACCACCCGAACCCATTGGTTGTCCAGGCATCGAACTACTCGACTGCCTCTTCTATCCCATTCTTCAAACCCCCCCGTCGCCGACCACGGCAGGTATTAGACGACCCGGATGACCCCATCGCAGCCATTACATTGGCAGCTTTAGCGTTATCCGCAAGTCGTCGAGGTAAAATCCCCAGGTGTGAGGTAATTAGAGGTCACACAATCAAACACCGAGCCCGCCGGCGAGCTCGAGGCAAAAACAAGGTCACGATAAATTGCTCTCCAAATAGTCAAAGAGTATTATTCAGTAGGGCCCAATTGTGCAACACTGCAGTTGCACAGAGGCATTTTGCTCCGATCCCCCCCATGTCTCTCGACAGCGAGACAAGCCGAGGTCCGAACCACAGTGGTGCCCTTGAGCTCGCTGTCAACCCCTCCTATAGTAGCGGCACGTTTTCGGCGTCCGCAGGAGACGGAGGTAGAAAGCGCTTTTCGCCTTCTACGCCCGTCTCGGGAGAAGTGCCTTCGGCACTTCTCCCTCCCGGGCTATTGTAGGGCCATGCCCTCGCCCAAAACCCGGTGGAGCTGGACGACCGCACAGGCGGTAGCCAGCATCTATGTCCTCCCTAAACAACAACAACCGCTGGCCGTTTAGTCTCGATCGTGCGCTCGGTAAGTCAAGACCTCCTGAAGATGCTTCGTTTAGAAGCGAAACTAGTCGGGTATTCTTCCGGTTAGGCTGCGTGATGTTTGTTACGTCACGTAGATAACAGGAAAATTAGGCGGAATTGTCACTAGATATATAATTTTATGCTTTTTTAAGTGTTTAATTTAAATATTATTTAATACTTTTAAAAGTATTTGTTATCATGATATTATTTTATGGAAATTTTTATTCGAAATTTGTGAACATATTTGTGATGAATTTTTGTATCGACCAACCGCATTCATGTAAAAATAGCTAATTTTTCAAATTTTCGCGCATTACAGACATTGAGATTGTACTTTATTTGATTCATGTTTTGTTTTCAATTACAAGCGCTTCATTAATCTAATTCGCTCCCATAAGCGTTTATAACCTGTGGTCACTATTTGGATGGGTGACCGCTAGTGGTATTTATTAGTGAACGCTTCCGGCACGTCGTATCCAGTTGTTGTTTTAGAATGGCAGTCGTTAGGCAATATCGAATTCGACTGTTCTGAATGCCGTCATGAAGAATGCTCGCTTAGTTAGCTATCACCTTCAAGTAGAAAATCTGTCGCCAAACACTTAAAGCTGTGTTCTGGGCTCTGGCATCTGTAAAATATTATCCATGCAGGTATAAATTATCGCCAAGTATGGTCTGGCAGCTGAGTTTAGAGTCACCTCCCATTGTTTATCATCTTCGAGTCATCATCACCTACAATCAGGTGAAATGATGTTGCTAAATAACACTCTGCTGGCGATAAAAAATATTGTTTTGTTCACAAAGTCTAGAAGAGAAACATTGGTTTCTATTTATGGATTTTTAGATTGGCGAATAATAAGATATGGGTCCCATTCCTATAAAAACTCGTTTTACATATACTATACGAATGGAAATTGAACGCTAAAGGACATTTTTTGTTTAAATAGAGGTAGGTAATGGGCATCGCATCCGTCCATTTTTTTTTGAGGGAGTTGCAAGAGGTGACTTAGGTGAAAATATCAGAAGGTGAAAGGCAGCGCCTTCTGAAGAACTATCCTGCCATCTTACACTGCGACCCTCATAACGTTTGCCTATGTTTTTTTTTTTCAATGTGTTCTGATTGCAGTCACTGTTAGCATGTTAAGTAAATTTAACACGTAGTAGGACGAACATCACGAATTTAGCGAATACCAACGCTCTATAATGCTCATATGATGCTTCATTGCTGAGTTCATTTCAAAAGCTTCAGTCTTTTGCAAAAGGAAAACTCTTGAAATCATATAAACCGTCGGTAAAAGGTTATCGTGTCAGCTTGTATTTTTGCGGCATACTTCCGCAATAAAAATAGCAATAAAAACAAATTATGTAGCAATTAACCGCTAAAAGCAATTTTCAGTAAATAACAAAAATATACGAACATCATATTTAAAACTTAAAAATCTTATCTCTGATATGGATTTATGTTACAAAATATTACTTACTCACCAGCAACCGTGACAAGTTCAACTAAAATAAACTATTTTACCACAAAATCATGAAAATATTTTTAAATTGCACATAATGAATCCCAAAACAACTGCAAAGCTTGTAAATATCCATACTAAACCGTTTACACTGCCAAAGCCGAAAATGCTTCGTTTGCTATTCAAAAACTAAACCTATAAATGTAATCACACACAAACTTAACTCAGTATGAGGTTTCATTCATTTATAATTTACTAGCTTTCCGGGCGCGGCTCCACCCGCGCGTTGGTCGGTTATCGCGCAAAAACATTAATCTCTTTTTGCGCAGTTGGATAAAAACTATCCTATGTTTTTTCCCGGGTCTCGAACTATTTCCATACCAAATTTCACTCAAATCGGTCCAGTAGTTTTGGCGTGAAAGCGTAACAGACAGACATACATACAGAGTTACTTTCGCATTTATAATATTAGTACTGATAAAGCTGGATTACTGACTCACTGGCAATTGTTCTACTAGAAGGAGTCGTTGTGGAACAAAGTGATATGTGGGAAAATGTTTGGGGGTGATCGATCCAGGTCAATACTTAGTCCCGAATTTTGGAAGCCGCTACGATTTCAAAAACTTAAGAATAAAAAATAATTTTTAATATAAATTTTTTGAATGCCGCCTTTTTGGAATTTAATAAAATTCCAACTAAGGCGGCGTCCAATACAATGGGTCCATATATTGCCCAACCGGTTGAACTGTGTCCACGTATTGTCGAGGCGCTAAATTGATTAGTAATAATTACTAGTAGATGTACTTACAGTCACTACCCAACGTTTTTTCCGACCTCAAGGGCCACTGATTAATAGGACCTTAAACTACTACTACTACCCAGTAGCTAACCTGTTCCTAAGAGACCTCTTCTAATCATAACACTTTGCCAAATTCCTTGAGCGTTTTTCAAGATGACGGCTCCCTGCCGATCACCGGTTTTGTGGCGTCACTACACCTAGATATAATAAAAACGTTGGTACATCGACCGCCGGTCGCGAATTCTTAACTTTTCATAAAGAGCACTGGTTAGCATGGGAAAATCCAAAAACATGAACATGTCGTCTGCCAAAAGATACTGTACTGTACTGTAACATCCGGATCGTCCACTGCTGAACACAGCCTCCTCTATTAAGGGGGTATTTGCCATAATCCCCACGCTTGGCAGGCGTCCTGGGGATCGCAGTGTAAGTTGGCAGTTCTTTAGAAGGCGCTGCTGGCCACCTTCCAGTATTTTTCCCTTAGTGTTTTTGCCAAAAGATATTGGATGGCAACTCTTCGGAACGGTATGTGAAAGGTTGGGGGTGTTCTGCCTAAGAAATTGAAATAGTAGTAGAACGACATCCGTCAATAATTCAAAATGGCGAATTCAAGATGACCTCCATACAAACGCTTCGATTCATGTTTTTTTTTTTTTTTTTTTATGCCTGATAGGTTAGCCTTTGACCACTATCTCACCTGATGGTAAGTGATGATGTGGTCGAGGATGTTGTTCAGACTAACCTAGAGTTACTGGCTCTCAAGGACAGCTGCCGGAACACACCGTTAGGTGCTTGGCGACAGATTTTCAACTTGAGGGTGGTAGCTAGCCAGGCGGGCATTTGCAAAGTGCCCTACCACCATGCTGTAACGACTGTTATCCTAAGAAACAACCGGGACCGACGGCTTAACGTGCCCTCCGAAGCACGGAAGCGCTCAGTAGTAATGCCCAACCAGCGGTCACCCATCCAAGTCATGACCGCGGCGGACGTTGCTTAACTTTGCTGATCGATTCAGAATGGCTAAGCAAACTTGGCTACGAGCGCTTCATCGTGAAGCTCGACCTGACGGCCTCGCTTCAGTAGAGTTACAAGTCCTATTTACAAGACTTTAAAACGAAGTAGCTAGTTCATTGTTTTGCATGGGTAGATAATATGAGTAATATTGAATAAAGGTACTATACATAAATATTCATAGTACCTTTATTTCAGTTTCAGTGTAAGGATTTTGAAAGGGAGGGAACGGAAAGAAATATCTATCAATGTCTTCTCTTTGAAAATAAATACGCCTTAAAAGTAGGAACAATTTTTTTTTTTTTATGCGCTATAGGCAAGCATTTGGCCGCTATCTCACCTGATGGAAAGTGATGATGTGGCCGAAGATGTAGCATGCTTGCCTAGAAGATACCTATTCACTCTAGACTTGAAGGCTCCCAAATTATACTGTTCAGGAAACAAAGACGCGGGCAATGAGTTCCACTCCTTCGCTGTACGGAAGATAAATGTTGAAGCAAAACGCTTCGAACGAACTGGAGGAATGTCAACCAAGAAAGGATGACGGCCATCAGAGCGCCTTGTAGTCCGCTGGTAAAAGGGGCATGGTGGAATCAACGCGTGTAATTCCTGCGCACACTCTCCGAAATGTAAACGATAGAAAACCGATAGGCTAGCGACCCTGCGACGATGACCGAGACTCTGCAATTTGGACTCAACCAGCTTATCATCGCCTATAAGTCTTTTGGCTCGTCGGTCAATGGAGTCGAGAGCCTCCAGTTGGTATTTTGCGGATCCATCCCAGAGGTGGCAGCAGTACTCCATACACGATCGGACTTGAGCTTGATATAAATTAAGAAGCTGCCCCGGTGTGAAGTACTGCCTCACCTTTGCGAGGATACCCAGCTTCTTAGCGGCCATTTGTGCTCTGGCTTCGATGTAAGATCCGAAGTTTATATTTGAAGTTAGGGACACGCCAAGAAGCTCTAACCGATTTGCCACCGGTATTGTTACATTTCGGAAAGTCGGAGTTAGTTGAAATGTTCTCCGTTTAGCGGAGAAAAGACACGCCTGTGTTTTGGACGCATTAAATCTCACTAAATTGGCATCGCCCCAATCGGACACGGCCAACAAGCTAGAGTTTAATCGTCCAATCACCGCCTCTCTTTCAAACTGGACTTGAGCTTCACCAGCTCGTGCATCGGATATATATCTTTCGACAACAGTGCTATCGTCTGCGTACCCTAAGATACCGGGTTTAAGCAGGTCGTTAATGTGGAGCAAAAAGAGTGTTGCCGAAAGAACTGACCCTTGAGGTACCCCGGCATTTATTGCCATTAGTTCAGATGAGCAGCCATCAACGACTACTCGTAACGAACGTTCCCTCAAGAAGTCTGTTATCCACGCACATAGTCTGGGAGGTAAACCATAAGCTGAAAGTTTACCAATAAGGCTGTCGTGCCAAACCCTGTCAAAGGCCTTAGAAATATCCAGTGAGACTGCAAGTGCTTCACCATATTTTTCCAAGGCCTCGCTCCATATGTGGGTGGCATATACAAGAAGGTCTCCAGTTGACCGGTTCTGGCGAAACCCATATTGCCGGTCACTCAAGAGGTCATTCTCTGCAAGATAGCCAAGGAGCTTTTTGTTCAGCACACGTTCCATTGTCTTACAAAGAATGGACGTGACTGAGATAGGCCTATAGTTGGCAGGGTCGGCACGACTTCCTTTTTTGGGCACGGGCTGCACGTTGGCAGACTTCCAAGCTTTCGGTACTTGCCCAGTCTCCATAGAAAGGCGGAAGAGGCGTGTCAGGATCGGAGTCAATTCAGGCGCACATGTCCTCAGTACTATGGCTGGTATGCCGTCAGGGCCACTAGCCTTGTTCACGTCTAAGTTGCGTAGCGTTTTACGTACATCAATCTGTCGAATGCGGATTTCCGACATGGTCGACTCGCAGACAGGTAAAGTCGGAGGTACAGCACTACCAGCATCTAGACGTGAAGATTCCGCAAAGAGTGCAACAAATAAGTTTGCTTTCTCCTTGGCGGTGTGAGCCAATGACCCATCAGGTTTTAGCATTGGAGGCAGTGAGGGACGGCAGAAGTTCGCTTCAACCGACTTAGCCAGGGACCAGAATGCTTTACTCCCTGCGGGATAAGAAGCAAGTTTGGCCCCTATTCGGCTTATATGGTCGAAGCGAGCCTTCTTCAGAACCTTTTTGCAGGACCTGGCGGCTTTGTTAAAGGCTTTCTTCTTTACGCGAATATCCTTATCCTTGCGGTTTCGTGCTTCAGCCCAAGCAGTGTAGGCGTCATGTTTTAACGTTTCTGCGCTAACACATTCAGCCCCGAACCAAGGGCGAGCTTTGCTAGACAGAGGCACGTCAGAGAATGGAATATAATATTCCATACCTTGACGTAGCACATCTACCACAGCATCCGCGCAAGCAGAGGGATCGCTGGAAGAAAAGCAAACTTGCCGCCAAGGATAAGATGCATAGAAAGAACGCATCCCATCCCAATCTGCTGACTTGTATCGCCATATCCGCCGGTTGCCTTTAGGGCTGGGGTCTACCTAGTGGTGATGATACCGACACTGTGTAACGGTCTGGATCTGTTGTCAGCAGAAGGTCCAAGCAATTGGCTGTGTGACTTTCAACATCTGGTATCCTTGTTGCCTCTTTGACCATTTGGGTGAGATTGAGTGTCAAGGCTAATTTGCGCGTTTCTCTCCAGCATGGTCTGTGTTCTGGAATGGGAACAGCCACTCCTGGTGGTGAGCGTTAAAATCACCCAGAAACACTAATTCGGCAGTAGGATACCTCTGTTGTGCCACATCAGCCGCCTCACTGAGGTGTGTCATGAGCCTGGTTGTCTCCATGTCTCCAGTGTGCGAGCGGTAGACACCGGCATAGAGTATTTTCTCTAAGCCTGTATCCACCAATACCCAGATACAAGAAAAATTTGGGTCTTCAAGATTACGGAGACGCCGATAACAAATGTCATCACGAGCGTACATGCAGACACCCGAGCGTGGTTTGAACTTATGCTCAAGGGTGTAGCCCGGGTAGGCAAGATACGACGTGTCAGTTGGACATTTGATCTGCGTCTCCGTGAGGAACAGTAGATGGGGTTTAGCGGTCTCCAGGTGGTGATGGACCGAATCGCGATTTGAGTGCAGACCTCGGATGTTAGCGAGGTGCACCTGAAGAGCGAGAACGTGCTTCCGCTGTGAAAACGCCTTACTGTTTCTTTTCATTTTTTCATTAAGTTAGAGAGTGAAGGGAGGTAAGAAGATGGAAGTGGGATGAAGCGCTACTTACTAACACAGTAGCATACAGACCAACTTTACATACAACTTTGTCCGGGGGGTGGTACTTAAGCCGGCGGCCAAGGCCTACCACCACTTATTATGCTGCTCCTTTGGCACCACCCGAGGGACACGTGTGGGACAACTAGGGCTAAATCCCACGGACGCGAGCAGACTTGGTCCCTCAAAACAATTCCAAGACACTCTCTCCAACCTATACCATTTAGCGTTAATATTCAAGGAATATTTACGAAACTTCTAAAAGCAACACTACCCAATTACAACACGAACTATGTTACGGTAATTTATAAGAAAACACTTACGAATTCAGCACAAAACGAGCTTTGTTTAGAAGTAATTATTGCTAAAGCTTTTGCTGAAATTCGAGTTAGAAGAAATGAGGCAGTAGAATGTATTATGAAAACACGTTTATAAAGACTTGTCTACCCCAGAAAAATATATTAGCTAGGATTAATCTCTTGTAAAGTTTATTGTACATAAGCCTCGAGAGAAAATCCGCTTTCAGTTAAAGTTAAGTATAATACTAATATCTTCGTATCGTTTACCATTCATGTAAAATTTTGCGTACCCGTTATTGAAGGTACTATATGTATGAGTCTGATCTACCTACCAGTCTTTCGTTTCGTTACTTATTTTTCAACACACTTGCTCGTAAAGTGAGCTTTATAAACCGAAATATAACATCCTCTCGCATAAAAATATTATACACTAGTGCGTAATAGAATTATCCCTACATAGTTGAGTCAGTACCTAACTGCAAATTATATGCGAGTATACAGAGCATTTTTTAATTAAACCGGGTAATTTATCTCTACAAAGTTAAGTTAGTACCTAACTGCAAATTATATGCGAGTAACCAGAGCATTTTCCATTCAATCGGGTAATACAGATTTGTAACAACAAAAATCTTTAAGGCTAAGTATATGTAATCAATCAAAAGACATTTGCCTCGTGCAAAAAAAAACTTGCGCGCTATTTTCCATAATTTTCGTATGTTGTTTGTATCGCATTTGTGCAATTTTTTTTCCTCGCAAGGGTGTTGAAAATATGCGAATGAAACTCGTGAGCAACTTGCTCATTATACACTCAGCTGATTTACGCCCACGTTTCGGGCTGCAACCTACAGCCTCGCGTATAATGAGCAACTTAGCTCACTTGTATCATAATATACTGTATCAACTTGTGATAATATGAATCCTATACAAAACTATTTTCCAAATCAATTGGAAAATACATAATTTTACTGAAAACTGGCAAACCAGGAGCATATACATATATTAAACAATTATATATACGAGTAAAACGGTCTCAAAGACATGCATTCGAAATTTCACTGAGTTTGAAGACTTAGTTGACACTAATATTATTTAAAGAGGAAAAATTTGTTTTTTTGTTTGTAACGAATAAACTTATAAACTACTGGATTTCAAATTCGGATGAAATTTGGTACGGAAATAGTTTGAGACCCGGGGAAAAACATAGGATAGTTTTTATGAGTCATTCCCTGCATGCCGATTTCTCTCGGCGGCGTGTCTCGCCACGGTGAGTCTACAATTCGAAAGTAAAAATTAATTAAAAATTAAAAGAATTAAAAATAAATAAATAAATATAATAAAATAAATATTATATAAAAAATATATATAATATATAAATATAGTAATTTAAAAGTCATTGAATAGTTTTGGTGCGGAAAAAGAGCTTAATGGTTTTGCGCGATAACCGACAAACGCGTGGGCAGAGCCACGGCCGGAAAACTACAATACAGTCAACTCTCGTTAATTCAAACCTGCGATAATTCGAACCTCTTTAAAATTCTCAGTCATCACGAGTTCCCTTGAAAATCTCTTTAAGTATATTTCGAACTAAATCAATACAATTTTATGCACTTGGTAATTCGAACGAAAAAATTCAACGCTACTCAACAAAATGATGCGTTAATTCGAACTTTTTGGCGTCAAACACTCGACAATTCATAAAGAATATAAGTCACTTGATCCTCTTATAAACAAGTCTGAGTACATCCCACCGCGGAGACATCTACGAGTAAGTACATTGCAGAACAAGTTCAAGCTTGTGTCGTCGTACACGAGCCTTTGTTTTGGTAACGATTAGTGCAACATACACTGCGTGAATCATCGAAATGGTTTGTTTAATTAAATTTCAGTTATTGGTACTCATTTGTTCGTTGTACACAGATTAAATAAAAGTTTGTATTGGTTTTGAATCCTAAAAAGTATTTCTCTCTAAAATTTTGAACCATTTAAAAATTCAAACACTCGGTAATTCGTAACATTCCCTCAAGTTTCGAATTAACGCGAGACGACTGTATTTAATATAATTATGACGAAACTGCGTTTGTATAGAAGACGCTATGGCGGTGATGATGACGGACCTAGGCAGGACGGACTGATAGACAGATAATATGTAGCCTACATATTACGCAAATAAAACTATCCTTTGTTCTTTCCTGGGTCTCGAAATATTTCCGTACCAAATTTCATCCAAATCGGTGCAGTAGTTTTTAGGGTTCTGTACCCAAAGGGTAAAAACGGGACCCTATTACTGAGACTTCGCTGTCCGTCCGTCCGTCCGTCCATCCGTCTGTCACCAGGCTGTATCTCAAGAACGGTGATAGCTAGACAGTTGACATTTTCACAGATGATGTATTTCTGTTTCCGCTATAACAATAAATACTAAAAGTTGGCCAAGTGCAAATCGGACTCGCGCACGTTAAAACAAAAAAAGGTTAAAATATGAAGTCTAATGTTGTACAACTAATGATACGGAACCCTTCGTGCGCGAGTCCGACTCGCACTTGGCCGATTTTTAAGTTTATTCGTTACATGCAAAAATACATAACTTCCCTACCTGTTATTATAGTCTGTTAAATTCTGTTTAGTATATATTTAGGGCCTGTTTCAGAATGTTCGAGTAAGTTCCGGTTTTACTACCCACAACATTTTTACTAAACAAAACATTATTTTTGCGTTTCACACTCATCGATTTCGCCTATCCACCGGTTAAAGCTTGAAATGCGCTGCATATTTATCATTCAGATATTTTATGTGTTGCATAGCAACCCGAAACTTTATTAGGACATCCTGAAACGGACCCTTAGTCTATGGTTAAAGCGTAGCTTCCACCTTCCATGATTCGGTGTAAGATGAGTGAAAAGAATATAAATGTGTATTAATTAATTACTCTCAAATAATTGCCTCAAGAACACTAACTAGGTAGTCAAATATGATCTGTTAAACAATTATTTCTTAGATTTTACAGACATATTTAAATGACAAAATTACTAGAGAAAAAAATATAGTCATGTACGGGATTCGAACCCGCGTCCATCCACCCATTTAGCCGGGGTATGCTCTAACCAATTGAGCTAATATGACACAATGATTGTTCGAATGCGAGTTTGGTATCCCGTACATGACTATATTTTTTCTCTCGTAAATTTGTAATTTTGTAATGTAATTCGCCTAGCAGGCGTTATTTCAAACTTAACAATATTCTCTGAGGTTTCGACCATTAATGTATGCTACATGCAAATAGGTTTCAAGCGCTCGCAGCAAAGCTTGCCTTGTCGTTCTTAACTAATCAAATAGAATAAACAACATCCACAATTACGGTCATGATATTAGGATTGGTGACCGATAATAGGGCGTTTTGCTAGTTAGCACCCACATGTAGAAAATCTTTTGGCAATCACCTATTGTTGTGTTTCGGCAGCTGTCCTTCAGAGACAGTTTTTTTTGTTAGCCTTTACATCATTTCGGAGGCATCATCTTGGCTTAAGATATTAAAAAAAACTGACCAATCAGGCCTCGCTCTTTTACGATTCCGCATTGCAATAGCTCCCAACATAATTTTAATTTTGAATTTGTAAGAAACATAATTTAATGGAAAACTATACAAAGCCATGGTTATACTCGTATAAATAGGCTTAAGAACATGCAAGCAAAATTTCATGGAGTATGAACATTTGGTAATATGAAGAAACTACTATTTGTACTGTAAAAATTTTGTGATTTTTGTGATTTGAGCATTTTTTTTTGTTATTGTGACGGATCAAGCTCGGCCCACCTGATGTTAAGCGGACTAACCTCTGCCAATAACAGATGCATTTCATCCCAAGTCACGAATTGAACCTGCGCCCGTCACCTTGAGGCATAGTTGTTAAGTCTCATATGCCTGTAATTTCACTGGCTGTCAAGGACTGCTGCCGGAACACACCGTTAAGTGCTAGGCGACAGATTTTCTACTTGAGGGTGGTCGCTAGCCAGGCGGGCATTCGCAAAATGCCCTTCCACCATGCCATTAAGCTCAATCCAGCGGCAGGATTCGAACCATGGACCTGCTGCGCGGCAGTCCATAGCCAATGCCACTGAGCCATCATTGCTTAAAACCATAGGCCCACCTAGTGTTAAGCGGTAACCTATGCCTACTGCCTAACAGATGCATTTTTTTACTAGTCACAAACTGCACTGCGCCCATCACACTGAAACATAAAGTCTCATATATTCCTGTAAAGGCTCGGGGCCCCAGCCCCTATTTGTCATTCATGTCACAACATCATGAGAGTAGCATTACTTCAGCAGTACCTAAGTAACGTATACCGCCGTAACTCTCAGCCGGTTAGTCATTGAGATTTTCTGGCGAAGCATTTCTCAGCAGCAGCCTGGAGAAGTACCCAATTGATGAATTATCACAGGTATTATGGGTTCTGCCTAGTAATGCAGAACACCTGTGAAATAATGTGTCATAATCATCAAAATCAACCAGAATAGGTCCACTGTAGAACAAAGCTTCATCCATAGAACGCTATTATAGCTATTAGCCACTGGTAACTATTGGATCCCCGTGGGGTGCCGGGTTAGTATTGCACCTCCCCATATCATCCCGTGGGTGACGTAAGAGGCGACTAAGGAAAAAATACTGGAAGGTGGGCAGCAGCACCTTCTAAAGAAATGCTAACTTACACTGCGATCCCCAAGACGCCTGCCAAGCGTGGGGATTATGGCAAATACCCCCTTAATAGAGGAGGCTGTGTTCAGCAGTGGACGATCCGGCTGTTACAGTAACTATTGGATATCCGCGACTTGATGTCGTCAGACCACCCAGTGAGGGACCTACTAACTCTACGTCATCCGGGATAATGTGAATCTTTCTTCCCCATCGGTTATCGCTTCGTCTCGCAATGAGGCCTGCCCATTGCCACTTCAACTTCTAAATTCTGAAAGCTATGGTTGGCAAATTTCCTCATTCCGGATTTTGTCGCATAATCCATCCATCTCCGTAGTTCGAATAAGGGGTAGGTATCATATACATTCTGAGGGTTTTGTGTTCTTACTTCCCATCTCAAGCTTACTGAAGTGAAAGTTAGAGGCGCTCGATCTACCTCAATGAACATTATGACTACCTTGTTATAGACCAGAAGGTAATGCTTGTTTTTCTTTTTCTAATACCATAATCAATGGTATAAGATACTTTATAAAACAACCTTTTATTATATTCTTGATTATAAGAAACACTAAAATAAATAAAAAAAAACTTTTCAAAACGATTGAAATGATCCCAAACTCGATAAGGTTGTGTCGTTTCATTGCAAAGTTCCTTTGGCAACCTTCCAGCTCCATCATCAGATCAGCATCATGTCATCATAATATTGCATTGACACGCAATTTACACATATATGCAAAATTTCACCTCAATCGGTAACCGGGAAGTGGATCAAATTGAATTTGTAAGATCTGTTAACAAACATCGAGACAGGTGAAACTAAATAAAAGCTTGTAAAAATAATGGATATGTTTGCATGTTAGACACGCTGCCAACTGGCAGTGGGCTGAAACATTTAGACAGCGTGTAAGCCAGAAAGTTGTCTAAATGATTTTGTTGTAGTAGCTGTAGTGTTCTATATAGTTCATAGTGAGTTTTATCCATTGAGACATACCGCTGTTAATAAAACAATACCATTAGACATTAAAAATAGCCAAGTGCGAGTCAGGCTTCGTTTCTTGAGTTCCAGATTGCAACAGCATTTAAAAGAAAACATGTTTGGCGATTTTAATCACAGCTTCAAAACACCATTATTCTAGAATCAAGATTCATCGCTTTCAATAGTGATTTAACAATACCGCCAGTTTCCTTATTTCCCTGCGACACGCTTTCTTCCTACTTCACATTATGTTACACATTATTATATATTCACGTAAATAATATGGTTGGAAGAATGGCAGTGAGCTTTCTGTCCAAACATAGATATCATAGTTACCGTTATAAGCAGAGCTTAACGCCAACACCAGGTAGGCATTGTGCTTGTTCCACAACGTAAAATTACATAAAAATTCCTTATAGTTATATAAAATACTCCAGGAGTAACTATAGGAGTAATAAACGAACCTAGTTATATTGAGTTTTATTATTAGCATAATGAAAGCACTTTATTAATGTATTACCTCCCATTCTATAATCGGACATCCAGGGATACTCAGAAACGCCACCGTTACAAGGTGAATATTCCATTTACCCAAATGGCTTCGTTTGCAGAGCAGTTGGAAACTGTCCCTAATTTTCATCCAAAAATCATCCTCAGTTGATAGACTCATTTCTGAATGAATGAGTACTGTCTACAAAGCGATTTGCTTCTTCGTTCATCATGCGAACCGCCAGGGAATGATACACCCTGCTTGAGTGTGTTTCCCGTTAGGTACAATATGGGGGTGTTCAAAACGCGAGATATCTTCTGGGTAAGCGCGCTCCATCATCTATCGCATCATCCAGTTCGGTATAAAAAAAATAAAAAACAATTTGTGATCAAACTTATCTGCAGCTCCTGTCCTACAAACCCATTTAAAATGACCCCAAAGGCATTATAGTAAGGACCACATAGGGTAGGGTCCCGATAATTGCCGGGTCAACTATAACTTTGAAAGGCTTTAGAGTATGTTTAAGATCCTTGAATTATGGGAAAGATTGGGCGGATGACTATATTACAGGAGAATAGTGTTACCAACCTACCTAATACCTCGCATTTAAATTAAACCACTAGACGTGCACGGCCTATATAACTAAACTAACACATTTTTAAATCTAATATAAATATAATAAAGTTTTTATTTATTCCTTACACTGAATTTTAAACAGAGTTTTATGTGTTAGTTTTCTTAGAAATTGTATTCTTATACCTTAGTTAGTTCTAGACTATTATCAGTATATGGACCACTTGTAGCGGTAAAAGCCTCCTCCAATTGCTTCCACTCATTTCTCTGCCTGTTCTTGACCAGTTTTCCAGCGACCTTAACAATGTCATCACACCATCTTCGGAATGGTCTGAAAAGTTGAACTCTAATATAATTCATCATAAATGATAATAGAGCAAATATATTTATAATAATATATAAAATAATAGATAAACGTACAGATTTAAAAAAATATTTTGTAATGCGATCCGCGGGCATGAGTAATCTCATAATAAACTCATCCTCCGCGGATCGCATTACATTGACAGAAAAAAATTGGCGCGGATTTGAATCCCGCTCAGGACTTTATTTTTTTCTACCGTCGTAATTTTGTTAAACAAATTATATTTTTTAAGAAAAATAACAAATAAACAGGTGCTAATAATTTCCTAACGAACGATACTTATTTCTAAATAAAATTAATGATCATAAGTTTATAGTAATGAAGTTGTACAGCTTCTATTTTAATCGATAAATTCACATATACCTATTATTTACTAAATGAACTAAAATTATTAATATAATTATTTTCTATTAAGTATTTTATTGCAATTATGAATGCTTCATTTAATCTATAGAAGTATTTGAAACTATAAAAGCGATATATTGGTGACAAAATCTTAGAACCACGTAGGTTTCGTACCTATATTCTAATATTTCGTCACTAAATTATTATAAAGTGATTATTAATGTAAAGTCTTACCTAATTCACAATTTTGAGGCGCTAATGGAGCACTTATAGTTAAGAGACTGAGAATCATAAGAGGTTTTTTACAAAATTAAATATCAGTATATTTAATAATTAATATCACAAAAGTATAAGTGCTGAAATATATATTAGAATAATCTATCTCTTTAAAACATAGTATTGTAGGAGGGTATGGGGAGCAGACGGGGTACACCATAGAGATATAAAATACTATTTTTTCTGTGGGGTACACAGTACCAGTCGGCCTTTTAATAAAAACCACGGCTCACTAAGTACAGGGGGCCATCTCCCACCTTCACGAAACTATCATAAAAAAGGAGCGTTTTGTTTCATGCTTAAGGCGATTAGAGTCGCCAATGGCCTTGAGCATCTGGACCTAATCGAGCTTACTTTACTCGCGCATCGCAGCATACGTTCCGCGCTCGCTGCACAAATATAACGGTCAAAGAATATGCAGATGCGCGATGCGCTCCGGTAACATGGCACTTTTTATTCCTACCGTACGATTCTAGTGAGTATCCGCAATTGCAACTGCGACTGAGATCAGTCGTCAAATGAAAATGTATAGTGTACCTACCTAGGTTGTTCTGGACGTCTTTATTCCTTTTCTTTATTTTACAATGTCATCTGCCGAGTGAAGAAAGTTACTCAGATTTGTCTGATACTCGATATTTAGGCTGTGCTGAGAGTCATTATTCCGAATTTGGAATTATTTTTTCAATGTCATCTGCCTTGTGAAGAAAAATGCTACGGTTTGACTGAAAATTGATATCTAGGTTGTTGTAGACGTTATTATTCCATGTTAAGAATTTGTTTTACGTTGACGCCTGCCAAGTGAAAAATGTACTTCGATTTGGCTGAAAATCGATATCTAGGTTGTTTTCAGTACGCACACAGACTCTTTAAAAAATCTGCAAATTTTAGTAATATGCTACATAAACGAGTTTTCCAATTAAAATAACCTGTCATTCGTACAACTTTTGCAAGAAGATTAAGCCCTTTTATTAAAACATATTTATATAATCAAGTCCTGAATTTTTCAGTTTATATATCACCATATAGCATCATACATACAAACACGTAAATAACACAAATTTAGTTAAAATATAAATACCACCTGTGTGGATAATTTATAAAAAAAAATGTATGAAACTGAACAAGATGTTGGATAATTTGTAAGTTAAATTTATGTTTATAACTATTTTGCGCGAAAAATTGTACTGAAGTCTGTGTGCACTGTACAGCTATCAATTAAGGTCTTAACGATACAAACTTCAACGTCGAAGTGTGAAGACCACCAGCAATACAAGATTTGGAAAAAGTGTTATTGGCTTAAATAAAGATTTATATTATTGTTTATATTATTATTCTGGACGTTTTTATTCCAAATTTGGAATTTATTTTTCGATGACGTCTGCCTAGTGAGAAAAGTTTCGAAGATTTGGCTAAAAATCGATATCTAGGTTTTTCGGGGCGTCCTTATTCCAAATTTGGAATTTACTTTCCGATGACGTCTGCCAAGTGAAAAACTACTTCAATTTGGCTGAAAATCGATATCTAGGTTGTGCTGGGCGTCATTATTCCGAATTAAGATTTTTTTTTAATGGCGTCTGTCAAGGGAAGAAAGTTACTCCGATATCTAGGTTGTGCTGGGCGTCATTATTCTACATTTGGATTTCATTTTTCAATGACGTTTGCTAAGTAAAGATAGATGACGTATCTTTAAAACGCTAAGATATATCGGATAAGAGTAAGAAAATTATAATAATCAATCGTTTATTCAAATCTCCTTATAAATGAGATTATAGCCGACTCGGGTTTACTCGTTTAAAAACGACGATATAAAAGGAAGATTTGTATAATGGCGAAAATACATTGAAAAATAAGAATAGGGACGACTGTGTCGTACGCAAAAATACAAAATGGCCAACGTTTGTGCTATTGGACATGTCGGCCCTTGAGAAGGAAGTATTTACCTTTAGATTTTCCCGCCCATAGGTGGGAAGCAGTCTTCCACCCGCTACTCGCATCAAACAAACACTACTTTCCGGGTACAAGATATGAGACGAATAATTTCTTGTCTAGGAAATAATAATATGGGCAATTTATCTACAGCTATATTGTAAAGATTGGTTCCATCGTGAAAAGGTTACCGATATACTTTCTCATTTATTAGGAGATTTGAATAATTGATTTATAAGTACTTTTCTTTAAACTTTCGTGAACTAAACTCATGTTTCTAAATTACATTAACGAAAACCAAGCGGGGTAGATTTAAATCGCTCCCGCCGCTCCTCAAGACGATGACACCCGCTTCTTCAGTCTACTCGTGACCACGGTCAATGCAACTTGATCGAAACGTCGAGGTTAGTCAAAATATTATTTTGATGTTAATTTGTGCGTCTTTGATAAGTAATCATAATTTTCCTACTCTTATCGTACTGCGGCGATAGGGAACTGCTAATCATCCCACGGCCAGCAGGTAGGTAGGTAAGCTCAGGGAGTAGGTTTGAAAAGTTTATTAGGCCAAGCCTTATCAGGTTGCACAGCCGCACAGTTCTACTGAAGTTACATAGACCGGAGGGAGACACTGGCCTGATAGTACACGTGATCCAGGTCCCAGATGTGGCGGTCTTGGCGTCAGCTGATAGTTCTGGATCTCGGTAGTGAGTGCTCGAAAAACCCGTCCTCGGATTAAATCAGTGAAGTGGAATCCTGGAAGGAAGACACCGGCTTAGTAGCTGATATTCCTCAGCCAACTGTTGCCAAGCCGCGCCGACACGATCGTGGTACTGTTACCAGGACTCACATTTTAAAACTCACAGTCTAGCGCGGTAGGGCTAGCACAGCTGTTTACGTTACATAGGTTTTAGTCAGCACTATGAAATAACAATAATAAATAAGGAACTCACTCTAGAGGGATTCACGCACTTCACAACAAGTTAATAACAATTAAGATCGATAGTACAAATAGAAAAGCGTCCAGGAAAACCAAGATAAGTATCGATTTGTAGCCAAATCAAAGTAACTTTTTCCACTTGGCCGACGTCATTGTTATATATATTCTAGATTTGGAATTAAGACGTCTAGAACAACCTAGATATCCATTTTTAGTCAATTCTGAGTATTTTTCTTCACTTGGCAGACAACATAGATAAAATTATTCCAAATTCGGAATAATGACGCACAGCACAACCTAGATATCGATTTTCAGCAAAATCGGAGGAACTTTTTCACTTGGCAGACGTCATCGGAATATAAATTCCTAATTTGGAATAAGGACGTCCAGAAAAACTTAGATATTGATTTTCAGCCAATTCAGAGTAACTTACTTCCCATGGCAGACGTCATCGAAAAATAAATTCCAAATTCGGGATAAAAACGTCCAGAACTACCTAGATTTTGAATGTTAGCCAAATTGGAGTGACTTTCCTCACCTAGCAGATGTCGAAAAATGTATGCCAAATATTGAACAAAATCGTCCAGAAAAACCTAGATATCGATTTTCAGCCAAATAGGAGTAACTTTTTTCACCTGGCAGACGTCTTCAAAAAATTAATTCTTAATTCAGAATGACAATGTCCAGAACAAACTAGATTTTCAATTTCAGCTAAATCAGAGTTACTTTCTTCACTTGGCAGATGTCGTCGAAAAAATAATTTCAAATTTGGAAAAAAGACGTCCAGAAAAACCTTGATTTCGATTATTAGCCAAATCGGAGCAACTTTATTTACTTGGCAGACGTCATCGTAAAATACATTCAAAATTCGGAATAAAGACGTCCAGAACAACCTAGATTTTGAATTTCATCCAAATTGGAGTAACTTTCCACACTTGGCAGACGTCATAGAAAAATACGTTCCAAATTCGGAATAAAGACGTCCAGAACTACTTAGAGTTTGAATTTCAGCCAAATCGGAGTAACTTTCTTCACTTGGCAGACGACATTGAAAAATAAATACCAAATTCGGAATAAAGACGTCTAGAACTACCTAGATTTTGAATTTCAGCCAAATCGGAGTAACTTTCTTCAATTGGCAGACGTCATCGAAAAATAAATACCAAATTCGGAATAAAGACGTCTAGAACTACCTAGATTTTGAATTTCAGCCAAATCGGAGTAACTTTCTTCACTTGGCAGACGTCATAGAAAAATAAATTCCAAATTCGGAATAAAGACGTCTAGAACTACCTAGATTTTGAATTTCAGCCAAATCTAGGTAACTTTTTTCACTTGGCAGACGTCATCGGAATATACATTCCAAATTCGGAATATACATTCCAAATTCGAAATAATGACGCACAGCACAACCTAGATATCGATTTTCAGCCATATCGGACTAACTTTTTTCACTTGGCAGACGTCATCGAAAAATAAATTCCAAATTTGGAATAAGGACGTCCAGAAAAACCTATATATCGATTTTCAGTACTGTAACTGTAACAGTCAGTTCGACCACTGCTGAACACAGCCACACTTTTTAAGGGGGTACTTGCCATAATCCCCACACTTGGCAGGCGTCTTGGGGATCGCAATGTAAGTTGGCAGTTCTTTAGAAGGCGCTGCTGCCCCCCTTTAAGTAGTTTTCCCTTAGACGCTTCTGACGACACCCACGGGATGATATGGGGAGGTGCAATTCTAACCCGGCACCCCACGTGGCTGCCCACCTTCCAGTAGTTTTTCCTTAATCGCCTCTTACGACACCCACGGGATTATATGGGGAGGTGCAATTCTAACCCGGCACCCCACGGTGCTAATCTCCCATACATATCTCTCACTATTTTCGAGATACGTTATCCATCTTCACTTGGCAGACGTTATCTTTATGTAGTATTAATTAACCTATATCAAAACACCTAATACAATTATCAAGAAAAGCTTAGAACTCCAAAAGATGTATGTAGCCCCATACAAACTCTAAATGTAGTAGAGAACCATTTTGTACCCTACAAACTACTAAAGCCGGAAACTATTTACCATAATATAAAAAAATATATTATCTTTAGTTAACCAGTTATAACATGAGAGCGTTATAGACATTACTAATTAATTTTGTACATATATCATAAAACTTTTCATTGATCTTATTGATAAGGCCGCCCATTGTAATTTACCCACAACATTGTCAATTTCAAGTTTTGATTCTTTTCATATGTGAGACAATTCGAATAAAATTTGTCTACAAAATACCAATAATAAAGCGTCACCGCGCATACTTCACGTCGCAATCAAGTTGGCCCTCTGCAGCGAGCGAATCATTGCACGCACACAGCTACGAATCTCGCGTGTCAATGCACTAATACAAAGACAAGATCGTTATCAGTCGAAAGCGCGAGCGGAGCTACGAGCGACACAGCCTCCCCGTGCCAACGCTTGCGCAACACTGCCGCCCGCGTCCGCGCAGAGCACCTCGGAACCGCAAGCGTTCTGAATCTGAATAATTCGACATTTTCTTAGGAAAATATCAATGGATTTACAAATGCTATGTTATAATTGTAGTATAACAATCTAAAAATTTAATGGTACAATTTATTTTTCAAAAATCGTAGCCGTTTAGAAGGAGTTCGCCATATAAGTCAAGAAATAGTATGTAGTTTGATTTTTTTTTAAGGCAAAAGTAATAGTAATACCGTAAAATCATATGTTGCAAATGTTGTACTTGAATTCATCTATAAAATATATTTTTTCAAATCTTCAACTTCAGCGGTTACGGAGGAGTTCGCTTTAGAAAGTACGAATTTGACGTACCCAAGGGCCTTAAATAATCATTCGCAGACACGAACTATCACCGAGCCACAATGGCTTCAAGCAATATTGGTTTGATCCTACTTAGAGAACGAATGAAATATGTATCACGGATGTGCAAGCAAGATACAAGATGATAATATAGCGTTACCCCGTTCGCACTGTTCCGAACTGCGATGTTATGGAACGGTTTTACCATTATAGTTTTACGTAATTTTTTTTACGCTTCACAAAAATTGTTTGTAACTTTTTATACTTTCACTCATCAGATAATTTTGCAGCATTTATTTTAAAGAATAATAGAAACAAAAACATTGTACGTAATTAACACATTAATTAAACCCATTTTTTTTCGTAAAATAATCAAAATCAAGTTTAAATCCTCTGCTAGAAAGCCACTTTTTTAAGATGGACTTGTCGTTGGAGATGACTCACGCTAGACCGTGTCGGGCCCGAGCCGAGTGTCGGCCGGAGCACGGTCAACTAATATTACCTATATTACGTATGGACACACTCACGCTATACCGAGCGCAACCGAGTGACGGCCGAGCAACGGACAACGCTCGGAAACAACTCGGTCCCGCCTCGGCTCGGCCACGGCCCGTTGCATGAATACAGTGCCGCCGAGCTGCGCCCGAGCAGTCGTAGTGGTGCTATGCAAGTGCACTGTCGTTTTTGTTCGACATTGTAAAATGAACAACGAACGTTTGATTGAAGCTGTGAGGAAATATCCAGCATTATATCATATGAGCGATTGGAAATGTATGGACTCCAATTATAAGTCTTCATTATGGGTCAAAATAAGCAAAGTATATGTAATAATAAGCAAAGTATATTTTATACTTCGTATTAAATGTCACGTCAGGGTTCGCGAAAAGAGTGAACTATTTATTGTGACGTCATCAGAGCGCCGAGCGATTCCTTTACCGCTTGTAAGACTGCTTGATTGACGTGGAGGTTTAAAGTTTAGCAGTAAGATCAAGTTATTATTACTATAAGAGGTGAGACTTCGGCCCTGGTCTGTCGACTGTCCAGCTGTATGTTACAGGTCTTCAGCTCGTTAATGGAATGTAAATGACAAAGCGCTGACATCGCTGACAAAGTCGATCTTAATCGAACAAATAAGTAAAACAACCTCCACTGCGTTCATGACTGGGATCAGTGAAAGCTAGTGGCATTATTACTGAGTGTTTCCGTGCCTTGGAGGGCACGTTAAGTCGTCGGTCCTGATATATATCTTAGAATGGCAGTCATTATAATAGGGCATTTTGTAAATACCTGCCTGGTTAGCTAATCTTATGCCAAGCAGCTAACGTGTGTTCGCTTAACTATTCTTAAGAGCTAATATATATTTTTTTTACCAAAGTGGATGCACTCTCCATTTCCTTGGAGTTGAATTTTTTTCAGATTCTTCAACGTCCAGTGCGATCGCAATTGCAGCTAATTCCAGATCGTCAAAATTCAACATGATTGTAGTGTAGTTACATCACTATATTTGCTCGGGCGAGTAGACTGCATCACGGCGCATCGCTCATTGCTCGGTCGAGGCCCGTCTTTGTAATTACAGGTATGGGACCAGCTCGGTGGCCGTCTACGGGCGACACTCGGCTCGGACCCGACACGGTCTAGCGTGAGTCATCCTTAATACTTCGTATTCAATGTCACGTCAGAGTTCGCGAATAGAGTGAACTATTTGTTGTGACGTCATCAAAGCGCCAAGTGATTCCTTTACCGCTTGTAAGGCTGCTTAATTGACGTGGAGGTATAAAATTGAGCAGTAAGATCAAGTTATTATTACTATAAGAGGTAAGAGTTGGCACCCAGTACGTATTGTATATTTTGCCAATAATACTTATACAGCTAGCGATATACACATTCAGAGTCGATCGAACAACAAAAGGCCACTTAAGAGTAGGAATGCACGATATAAATCGATATTTCAAAAAACATCGATATAAGAACACTTTATCGCTTCCACCCGATATTATTGAATACTCTAGTACTTATTGTACGCAAAATACTCTAAATTACTTCAAATCAAACTCCACTGCATATCTAAATATAATGTGTATTTTGTCTCAACAGCTATATAGCGAATCCCGAGTCTAGAATAAACTATTGAAATCATTAGATTAAAAAAATAATAAGTAAGCTACTAAATTCATAATCGATTTTCAAGGTTAGATTAGAAAATGATTTGATTATGACATTAGTCATAATAAACGCCCGAAGCTAAACAAAATCCTACTCCTATTCTTCGTAAGGACCGCACTAGTATTAAAAATTGTATAATCTGTATCTGTGGTTACTAGTTTTGGTCTCAGTACAAAATAACCTACAATAAAAGTTGTCTCTTTTGAGTGTTTTGTTTGATACAGTTTACGCAATGTAAATACAGTTATGTAAAATCTAACTAATAAAAAATAATAATAAGTTGTATGAAAACGGCTATAATATTTGTTAATTTCATAGAATAACAAGCTCTGACAGTAAAATTATTGCATTTCTAGGGATATATCGAAGATATCGTTAAATTTCTACGGTATATTGCAAAGTATCGATAGAACACTACGATATATTATATGGATAATATATGGATATTTTTTTGTATTCACTCTTAAGTAGGGATTTAAGAGTGAAGTGAGCACCATACTTGAGTTTCTAAACGATCTGAAGCTGTAGGGTAGGGAAGTTTATGTCAAAATTATAGAACATATAAAATATATATACGTAATACATAGTTTTCGTGTTTTAAGAATGCACATCACCATCTATTGACGTCCGCGTGAAACAAACTTAAGATGGCGATGAACATTATGGTTCGAATCTGCGTAGGTGTCGTAAGATGGCGTTGCACATATTGTTTGAATATGCGTAGGGACAGTTTGTTAATTGTGTGTTGTTACAGTATTATTTTCTCAATAGAGAAAAAATAAATTTGAAAACTTAACTTCTTTCATCCCTACATCATAAAGAAGATACTGGGATGGCTTATGCTTGCCCAAATGTCAAACGATGTAATTTTTTAACGAGTGTAAAAAAAATATATATGTATAGAGATCTTATCAGCTTTTTTAAATTATAATCTAGTAGTTTATTTTTACGTCAAATAATATACTTGAGTAGAACGAAATCGATAAATCGACCACGTTATTTAAGTTAGAATAATTTGTTTATTTCTCTTGCTTTACTAGTAAATAATCAAGAAGATATTTGGTTGGATTTTAACTCAAAATCTGTATAATTAACAATTTTATTTTTATATATAGTTGTTAATTATACAAAAACTCAGTTGGGGATCGAATACGTCGACCCGGGTTTCACACATATTTAAATATTGTATAATATTATTTTTATAATAACAAATACTTTTAAAAGTATCCTAAAAAAACATTAAATAATATTTAAATAAAACACTTAAAAAAGCATAAAATTATATATCTAGTGTCAATTCCGCCTAATTTTCCTGTTATCTACGTGACGTCATAAACATCACGCAGCCTAACCGGAAGAATACCCGACTAGTTTCGCTTCTAAACGAAGCATCTTCAGGAGGTCTTGACTTACCGAGCGCACGATCGAGACTAAAAAAGATCTTTTTTGATGCTTCGTTTAGAAGCGAAACTAGTCGGGTATTCTTCCGGTTAGGCTGCGTGATGTTTATGACGTCACGTAGATAACAGGAAAATTAGGCGGAATTGTCACTAGATATATAATTTTATGCTTTTTTAAGTGTTTTATTTAAATATTATTTAATATTATTTTTATCTTTAGTATGCCTATATAAGGAAACTACTACGAACTACAGCTACAACTACAGCTTCTATAATAAAAGCATTTAAACAACCTATAAGTCATCGCAGAACAGTTGGCAGCGTGCCCAGCATGCTGGCAGCATATAATATTCCAATTGCAATTATTATTCGTTGTGCCAAATAGGTGTCGATGGACTCGCGCACGAAGGGTTCCGCACCCATCATGAAAACTCAAAACAATGTTACAATATAGTCTATCTAATTTTGTATGATAATACGATAATACGGGACTCTCTCAGACTCGCACATGGCCGATTTGTATATTAAGTAACACCTGCTAATTAAACAGATGGTCGAAATGGTACTTAAACATAGTTTATAAGGAGCCAGTGAGCTGACGCCAGTCTTACAGACAAGCCACTGATAAAATTCCAAATTTTTTCTTGTGTTGTGTACGTTTGACGATAACTAAAAAATTCGGGATAAATGCGGCTGTTCAGAGAAAAATGTTTAGAGAACATATCTGTATTATTAAAGTCAGTCAGTTTCTTTTATATTCATTGCTTCATAAATGTGTTCTAGTGCTGAAGCGCGTATTTGTTTTATTTGCAACACAACGTGTCATTCGTGCTTTTTATAAATCTGAACATGATTGAAAGTTTCGTTTTCTCTTGGTTGCTCGCCTTATTTCGACAAAAGAAACGCGCACGCAATACGGATAGGCGTTAGCGATGTGTCCTAACGCTGCGCTGGCGCGAAGACACTGTGGCGGGCGTATGTTACTGGATTGAAAAATAAACGGATGCTCTATTCACGCCAGAGCAGCCCTCGCTGAATTGGCTTGAAAAACTGTTTATACGAGGCCAATAAATGGCTTCGTGTAAACCATGATTTATGCGTAACAATACTCCAATGTATATAATTTGTATCAAACATTTTCTCAAAACGCCCTACGTACGACGTTAACCAATTAACGTCAAAAGATACAAGACAATGAGAAATAAATATGGATGAAGAATAAGACACAAGACTATTATACGCTCACAAAAAATAACTTCACAAAATATGGAAAATAATCCAATACCTGAGGATTCTTGTTAATGAGGAGTCATGTTTACATTTATCCCGAGATTTCATTATTTAATTAAATGAGATCTGTCTTCACCAACGACGACACTACTAGCTAGAGGGGAAATAATGTACTTATAATAATCTTTTAACAAAACAAGGTAAACAAATGGTAAAAATACGGGTTTGAAAAATTATTGGGTTTTACTGATAAAGATCATTTTAGTACATAAAAATACGAAGTCGAGGTTTTTTAACTGGCGGTATGCCTTTATGATCAAAATACTACGAACTTTATACATCACTACAGGTACTACACTAAAAGCATTTAGACAACCTATAAGTCATTGGCTCAAAGGCAGTCCAAATGCTTAAAATTAAATAAAAGTCTGGGATTATGTCCGGTAGATGTTTCTAGGCTTGTCCCCTGTAACATGGGCTTTTCAGTAGTGAAACACAGTGTTCAAATACTTGAACAATATATTACAAACTGTATTATAAAACTACTTATTACAATATTTGTTTAAATAACGTAGGCGACAGGTGGTAATAAGGCAGTTGCAGAATTGCCGAAGCATTTTTGTCATTTAAATATTCACAAAAGTAACTTGAACTTTTATTTTGTGAGCATTGTAATATCTTTTAGAATTTTATTAAAAACTGGCCACCCTTCGGCATAAATATAAATAGTACCGCGCGTAAGCAAATCACATTTACAATGCGGTTTTGTCGTTTCGTGATTCATCCTTATAAGACGTCTAGTTTTGATATTATGTTGATATTTATTTCTCCCACAGAAAAGAGAAAGTTATATCGCTATGATTTATCTTCTATAACTAATTCCTCATCTCTCATGCATATTTATAACGATGCTTTTGATTAAAGCTTGTTTAATAAGTTTTAACAAAGTTTTAGACTGTTTCAGTAAGTTTCAACTAGAAAATTAAATTATACAGAAATGTAGATATTTCAAGTCGGTCATATGAATAGGATATTCCGGAGACCGCTTTACGATGAAATTTTATGAACGCTGCCTCGAAAAGTTGGACGCACGATTGATCTTGCTGTTCATCTAGTTCCAGAAACGATCTCTAGTCACAGAATAAATATAACCAGAAGGATCACTCCGCAATGCCACTGCAATAAATAAGCGACTCTAGCTACGAAGCAATAAAGTGCACTTCAGCTCGCAAAGCACGGAGTACCTTATATTTATATTCACCTACAAGGCGTCTCTCTTTCTATCGCATGTGCATGCATAGCTCTGATCTCGTCTGACGCGGCACGCACCGTTGAATAATCTGGACGGATACGTTGTACGTGTAGCTTTGTGCCTAAAGTGCGGAGTAAGCCAGATACGTCAATACGTCAGGGGTTGCCCCATACGGTATCTCACGGTCGGAACCGACAGTAATCAATTATGTCAAGGTATCTTACAAGGTATCAAATAGTAGGTATTATAGGTTTGGTGACCCAATTACGGGCGCAGCACGTTATTGAAATAATTCCTGTTTCGAAAGTTAAAAGTTGACTTTTGACAATGCCTTTTAAATTATCTTAAAAATCAGCGAAATAGATGGCAAATGCAACGACCATTATAATTTGTATCTTTTGGCACATCAAAACGTATAACGTACAGGTATACCTATAACAATATGAGCGGTGGCCACACAGCCACACCAGATTGTTAATGTGAATCGTGATCTACTAAATCGTAGGCGTAGGTCGCGGTGTGTATATAAAAATAAAGACTGATCGTGTATTCCTGTGTATTTATATCATATCATATCTTAGAATGTTGGGTTTTTGCAGTAGTGATGTAATACATTCAAATTATATTAATTATAAGACATAAGACCTTTTATCGCGATTATTTAACGAGTATTAATAGGTTTGAATCGCGTGTATTTATCAACCTTTTTCCTGACGTTTCAAACACTTTGCCATAGAACATATAATAATACTTATTACACTTTGCAGTGATTGTGGCCACACGGGGTGACATAAAAACAATAATAAATATACGAAATTTAAAAGTTGTTTAATTATTACAAGATATAACCGCTGTAATCTACATGTGAAGCCTGATTGTTATATTGAATTGGTGTTGAACAAATGTGTTGCTATAAATGGGTGTTAGGCGTTAATTTTGTAGTGTTAGTCAGTTATTTGTCAGTTTGGTGTCATCATCATCACACCAACCGGAACGTCCACCGTTGAAGAAGGTCTTCACTAATGGGGGATTTGCCATAATCCCCACGCTTGGCAGGCGTTTTGAGGATTGCAGTAGAACTGGTCAGATCCTTAAAAGGCGCTGCCCTACCTTCTATTATTTTTCCCTTAATCGTCTCTTACGAGTTACGACTACCACGGCAAGAAACGGGAGGGTGGCATTCTAACACGGCATCCTACTGGGAGTTTGATATAGTCAACAGAAAAGCAAGAAATCTGTCTAAGGCTCGTTCAACGTCGCACATAGTTTTCCTATATAGGTTGATGGTATTTTGAGAGTTACAGTCGACTAAGTCCTTACAGTTCATCAGCTTAAATGACATTCACAACATGCTTGTAATTTTTATCCGAAGACAATTTAAGATACTAAGAATATCTTTTATTTTTATTTATTGATAAAACACTTCACACTATAAACAACACTACATTGAACATTCAGGTACTCAAAAGGGCATAGTTATAGTTACTTGCAGGCTTACAGGTAGTCCAAATGCTTCAGCCCACTACAAATTAAATTCCATATTATACCTACTTAAAAGTAGTCACATAATAACAAGTACCTACCGAAGGTACCTTTATGTACCTTTGATATTACCGTTAGGATGACAGCCTACCTCCATTAAGAGAAGGGGAGATTTGCCATAATCCCCATGCTTGGCAGGCATCTTGGCATCGCAACGTAAGATGGCAGTCTTTAAGAAAGCACTGCGCCCATATTTTGGAGGGGATGCACCATACGGCATCTCACAGTCGGAACCGACAATAATCAATTATGTCAATGTACCTTACAAGGTATAAAATAGTAGGTATTATAAGTTTGGTGACCCAATTACGGGCGCAACACGTTATTAAAATAATTCCTGTTCCGAAAGTTAAAACATTTACTATTCAGTATATACGTCAAGGTGAAACAGATTGGGCGTATCGGTTTTTACAACTCTCATATACGCTTCCGAAACGGCTCAACTTATTTTGTGAATTACCTTATTATTTGATGTAAAATAAACAATTAAAAAACAGGAACTTTATTATTCAAAGTTAATACTCAGGCTCTCTGAGCTGTAAACCTCGCAAGTCTGCCCTTGCATATCTTACAATAGAATAAGGTGACGTGCGTATCTTTTATTTATTTATTTATTCATTTTATAGGTATATTACAAGTAATGGTCTTAAAAATAGAGTTGTCCGCTATCTCTGCTATCATTGGATGCAAGATATTTACGTAAAACTTTAAAAAATAACATTATGAAATTATTATGACTTCATTAAGTATACATAATATCAATATTAAAGTATCAGGTACATCGCCGTTTAATTTAGCACAGGCGTCCATATTTTCAACACCATGTCACTTTTCCTACCTAGCATGGGTAGAAGTGAGCATAAAGAAAAAAAGAAGAACAGATTTAGAAGTATATTAAAGAGATGGGACGTGGATTTCAGGCAGGTGTGGCAAATGGTAGGCTTCCTTGTTCAAGTCAAGGACTTATCTCCGGTCCGCTAGTAGATGTTCAGCAGCAGGTGCTGCGATGCAATCCGTTCTGTATTGTCTATGAACCGCGCCGATAGGTCGCCCCAGCTAGGTGCTATAGAGACGGATCCGTGAGACCTTAAAGTGGCAGCGGTCGGTGCAGGAGGTGCTGGAGCTAGCACTGGAAGTCTAGCTGCGTACTGGAGCCTTGCTGGGTACTGGAACCCTGGAATGCACATGGGCTCCGGTTATGATAGGTCCAGTGTGATGTTGAGCTGGTGGGTCCACTTTCCTTCTGCTACTGAGCATTTAGGGACTCGCAGAGGGCCTTTGAGGATGTGGCCCGCCAGCAAAAATTAGGGTGCCTGAAGGGTCCAGAATGCCTGAAGGGCGTAGGTATACAAGACACAAAGATTACATAAGTTGAATACATACAAGTTAGAATATATTAGGAGCTTGAAAAGTATTCTGCATATAAATTAACACGATGTTGAGTGCACTGGTCAATTATAATAATAGCTACACACCAGTATGTATTTGCACAGAATTTAAACAAGTACATAACAGACATAGTGGAATCCATTACAAGATAAAATGCTGGCAGCTTGAAGAGCTACAACATAATATAAATATCAACATTATGTTGAGCACACGATAAGTGTAATGAAAGATTAAATAAAAGATTCTACCATTAGATTACTTTGAGGTTAGGATAGATGAATGGATCACAGAAGTTTTATATCACTCACCCTAGAACGTGGCTGAAAGCAAGCACACGTAAATGTTTGGTATAGATTTAAATATCAAGTAACTGTAAAACTGTTCACTTTAGAGTCGATTAGTTGTTTCTCTTTGGGTGGCTCGGTGAGAAGTGGTAGTACGATGGATTGATTTTTACTAGTCGACTTCCCACCGGGTATTCATGCTTCAATTCATCTCCATATTAAGAGATGAGATTTCACACTCCTTATTAAGAGGCGAAATACACTTTTTCTAGCTTATAGCTAGTAGCGTCGGTTTTTTGAAGAATCTAACGACAACATTTACAGGAAGTGCAATGACCCTTACATTCCTATCGACATACTCAGAGACAATTGAGCAAGTAATTCTACATTCAGTCCGTGGTCCGTGGAAAGCCTCGCCTTAAGTTTTATTGTAAGTGTGTATATTTAAGAAAAGTAATTATTAGTTATATATTATTTTTGTAGTAATTACTTTATTATTATAGTTTAAATAATTATAAATTATAGGACACCAGCGTTAATGTCGATGAATTTCTTAGGCCATTACTAAAGAACTAAGTATTTGCGACCTCTATCGGTTTATTGAAGAATTACTTCAGTAAGGTGTACGGTAAGTGTGTTATTGCGCTGTGAACTAACGGATATTCCATAATTTAGTTTAGTAAGAACTGAGCAGACGGCGTTGCTCTTTCAATTGTATGGAATTAAATTTAAATAGGTATATTTGAATAATATATTATATTAATTAAATATACCGGCTAGCACTCACGGTGTTTAGTCGAAATCTCCGACCGGTGTTCGAACAGTAAAGATGTTCATTCTCAAGGAATGCGGGCAGCCTCGAGGGCTGCTTGACGCGCACTGCGGGCGGCTGCTCGCAACGCCCTCACCGAAACTTGAGGAACGGCGGGCAGCAATGGAGTCGCAGGCAGGGTAGGGGCGCGTGCGTCACTGTCACTGTCTTCACTGCACTCGTCAAAAGTATGTGTAGGGTCTTCGCACACTATTGCAACCACGTCCGATTCGCGGGTAAACGGTTTAGCACTGGTCGAGGCACAATTAAGCACTGGTTTCCACGCAGATGGTAAAGTCCAGCCACCATCCCTATTAAAATTTGGATGACGATTTATTTCAATGGCCTCACGTACTTTCCGCGGCACGAAATACTTCTCTCTCGCTAGTACGGATGCCTTATCAAACCGTATGAAATGTTTCGCATCTGTGATAAGGGCGTGCTCGGCTATTGCGGATTTTTCAACTTCAAGATTCTTAATTCGAACACCGGTCGGAGATTTCGACTAAACACCGTGAGTGCTAGCCGGTATATTTAATTAATAATCATGACAACTCACGTAAGTTTTTATGACAATATATTATATTATTCATTGTACCTGGCTTAAACCAGATTACAACCATATAATGTACATTATATCATAACTCCGTCATTATGTAAAAATTCCAAAAACTGAATCGACAAAAACATTTTATGCGACCTATAGAGGAGAACCGGACATACGAAAGCATTTTTGTGTAAGTTAAAGCAGAGACGCTTCGCTCGAACTAAGTTCTCATTTGGTCAACAACAGGTTTCTTCGTGACAAATTTTCCTCACCCTCTCAGCAATCGATTATGCTGCGAGTTTTTACTATCAAATTTGTCCTCTTCGTGCTATATATTGCTATATATAAAACTCAACGACATAATACTCTATAGTATTGGCTTCTATTCCTTCTAAAGTCCGTCTTTCTATGGACATGGATATCCTTGAAAAACGTCTCCTTGATTACTACATCCGTTACCTTTCAGGTACTGAGGGAGTCAATATGGTAAAGGGCCTGGTTCAAATGCAATGCGCAGCAACACTCCAGTCACATTTACTTTAGGAACTTGTCGCTCATACAATGCACGTTTTTTAAAAGCGTTCGTAGCGAAGTTGCTTAGCCGTTCTTAATCGATCATTTAAGTTAAGCAACGTCCGCCACAGTCATGTCTTGGATGGATGATCGCTAGTAAAATAACTACTGAGCGCTTCCGTGCTTCGAAGGGCATGTTAAGTCCTGGTTATAGTCTTAGGACGGCAGTCGTTACAACATGGTGGTAGGGCATTTTGCGAATGCCCGCCTGGGTAACTACTACCCTCAAGTAGAAAATCTATCGTCATGGACTTAACGGTGTGTACCGGAAGCTGCCCTTGAGAGCTAGTAATTCTAGGTTAGCCTTAACAACATCTTCGACCACATCATCACTTACCATCAGGTGAGATAGTAGTAAAAAGCCGGCTACCTATCAGCTATGAAAAAGAAAAATGTTTTTCCCTTCATTGCTTCTTATGTGTCACGCGAAGAGATGGGGCGATGCGAGTTCTAGCCCGGCATCGCAAAAGCTAGCATAGTTTTTTTTTGGAAGTATAAACGTATATGAGAAGTAATAAATTAATTTGTGTTATGAAACCGTAATGTTCCACTCAGGTCGTTTATAATTAATTCATCTAATTAGAGGTCCCTACATGAGGTCTTACCTCTAGCCTTTGTAGTCTGACATGACTTCATAACTACCTAGTTAATTAATTAGGACCTATTTATTTGTTACATAATATGTATATCTCCATTATATTCGCAGTAAGACTTTAGCGACTTGGCCTCGAATCAACTTTCGTTACGTGTGAAAAAATGCCGTTTTGGTGTTCAAACTTCAAAAGCCATTGCCGACACTGATGCCGACGACGACTTCGACGCCTTCGCCGACGCTTATACTTCTTTGACTGATGTATATCCATTAATGAATGCATCCAAGATGAGACGACGACGATGACGACGCCAATAATTCTGTTGATAAAACACATGAACAGCTCTAAAATTGCACTTAATTTTGTGTTAGTTTTGTGTCTGTATATTAAATAATATCAATACAAATTTTATGTTTTTTTAGCAACAGTGTGGTGCTTGATGAAGTACCTAAGAAATCTTAATATATATATGAATTTATTTAATAAAATTCACTCCCGCTATTTGCATATTGCGTAGTTCTATTTCGCTCACTCGCATACAAAACGAGGTCTCTTCATCCTTCCCTGAGTCTGACATTTTTCAAAGACCACTTTGTCTTAAATTTCTTAGGGTGCTCAAATGGTGCTAATTAATAGCACCCTTGTAGAGCCTCCGTGTGAACTTCACACCCAAGTGTTTCGAGTTATCTATTATACAGTTTGAGCATAGTTTTATATAAGTTTGGTTATTAGACCATGTCTAACTCTTCTATAGATGTCTTTGGGTTATTAGATGCACAATTATATCACTGAGGTGCTATTCAATACACGATATATATTATTTTAAAGGTTGTGTGCACTTTTCTATTCAATAATAACAAATATTTTAAAAGTATTCTAAGTAAATACTAAATCAATGCTTTAATAAAACACTTAAAAAATATAAAATATTATATTTAGTGACAATTTCGCCTAATTTTCCCAATGCGTCCTCAAGAGGTCTTGAATTTACGAGCGCACGATCGAGTCTCGATCGTGTAGAAGCGAAATTATGTAGCGTCGAGAATTCTTCCGGTATAACAGGATGGTGTTTGTGACATCACGTCGGCTGAACAGAAAAATTAGGCGGAATTGTCATTAGATATATTTTTATATTTTTTAAGTGTTTTATTAAAATATTAATTTGATGTTTTTTTTTTAAATATATTTATACTATTTGTTATAATTAAATATGGATTGCCGCAAAGTAACTCCAGAATATATTCATTGACTTTTCTATATATTTCAATAGTTCTCTTGATATCATAGTTAGGTTAGTGGTTTGTTTTCTCTAACATCATAGAAAATTATATTAATTTAACAATGCAATTTTTGTATTGCTTGCATATGCTATATAAATTATTTTGCTGCCAGCACGTTGGGCACACTGCCAACTTGGAGTGGGCTGGAGCATTTAAACTGCCTGTGAGTCTGCAATGACTTATAGGTTATCTAAATGCTTTTATTGTAGTTGCTGTAGTGTTATATATAGTAAGTAGTATTTAGTTTAATAAAGGCATACCGATGGTAAAAAAAAAATACTTTAACATATTCGATAATGAAGATGGTGAATTGGAGGAATGAAAAATTATAAGATAAAGTACATTGACCTGTTACACGGACAAATAATGTGAATTTAGAAACAAGGTCACAGAGTATATCTTTGTTTTTATTCGAGCAGTTTGGCTGACAGCCAAAGTAACTCGCAGGGGTAGTTCGGGGTTAACGCGTTTATGACGACTCAGATTTGGGGTAACAAAAGTAATATTTGTGTTCGTAAAGATATAATAGATTATTATTTTTTTACTTATTATTTTTTTTATTATTACTTGGTCTGCGAATACAAAACAATAATCACATCCAAATATTTTCTTTATGGTCACTAATTAGTTTAGAAAAGAAACATAGAGTATATTTCGCTGAACGAAATTTGACTCTAGTTCTGATCTACAATATAATCATCAGATTTTTATAATCCAGTGGTCTGGGTGTGTAAAGATTAGTAAAATGACCCGTTAGCTCCACAAAATCTTATGTGTAGACGATGCAGATCAATTAGGAGTAGGAATGAAAAATAAAACAAAACATAAAACAGCGATGGCTCAGTGGCATTGGCTATGAACTGTCGCGCAGCAAGTTTTTGGTTTTAATCCCACCGCAGACTTGAACTTCACCGCATGGTTGAAGGGCATTTTGCGAATGCCCGACTGGCTAGCTACCACCGTTAAGTAGAAAACCTGTCGCCAAGCACCTAACGGTGTGTTCCGGCAGCTTTCCTTGAGAGCCAGTAAGTTAAGCATGTTAACACCTTCGACCACATCATCAAGTGAGCACGTGGTCAAAGGCTTACCATCAGAAAATAAAATAAGTTCAATATCAATGCACGCTGCGCGTGTCGGTTACGACCTTCTGTTTGTCCAAAAAGCAGAAAATAATACTTTTAACATGGATGCGGTTATCTGATTTATACATTTTGGATATAATTGGTCATATTTTAGCCAGAGATAGATGTTAAAATTCCCTGTCGCGGACGGGAAGTACCAAAAAATTATTTGTAAACACCTAAATTTTAAATATTTTTTATACCTCCATCCAAACAGGTGTGAAAAAATCTTCAGCATGGATTTGTTGACAAAATGTGCTTTCATAATATATTATATTTTTTTAATCTAATCAATGACCCCTCTCTGAAGAAGAGTTTACCTTCAAAGTGAATGAAAAGGAAATATTTTCATACATAATATTTCCTCAAATAGATCTAAAATACACAAACGAAGTTTATATCCTAACCTAAGTTTATCTTTCATTCACACCAACATATCTCCAAGTATGTTTTCTAGGGCACCTATAAGGTCACCAGCTGTTGACGTCATAGGTCGTTGTTCTCATGTTGAACTTATGGTACTTATTTGACACATAAATATAGAGTTATAAACAAAATTATAATTATTATTTAATAACCGGCTTGGACTCGCGCAATATTTACCGGATATTGCTCCGACCAGTTTCGAACTTATTTGAAGTTCTTCGTCTGGGAGTCACGATTGTGCACAGCGTCGAGCGCGGGCCTCACGTAACTGGCGTTGAGACGCGAGTCCTAGCCGGTTATTAAATAATAATTATGGACAAAACTCGCGACAGTTTTTTAGCTGAAAATTATAATTGTTTAAGTACACTCCGTGTATGACGAAGATAGCGCACGCTAATCGAAAATTATTAAGTATTGTTATTAGCTATAGGTATGTGGATTTTTTTAATAAGCCTTCAGATATTTATTTGTTACGTTTGTTATTCCTAGATAGCTGTTAATTTCCCTAAAATTGTTAAATAAATAAATTATTACTGGTAAACCACACCAGCAATCAAAATTTTGTGTTGGATAGATTTAGAAATGTTTAAGAGCTAACTATTAAAATGTAGATGATTTTATATGGAAAAGCATTTCAAAGATATGTGACATGAATGTCTGTAAAGTTATATTTTATTTTTATACATTGCAAGTTATTCTTAATTTATATTTAATTTAATCTAGTCTTATATATATCATATTTGGCTCAACGAATAAGCATTGCAATTCAACGGGGCAATGCTGCCAGCATTCTGGGCACGCTGCCAACTGGGAGTGGGCTGGAGCATTTGGACTGCCTATGAGTCTGCTATGACTTATAGGTGTCTAAATGCTTTTATTGTAGTAGCTGTAGTGTTGTATATAGTTCATAGTATTTTGTTTAATAAAGGCATACCGCCGGTAAAAAAAAATCTAGTCTTTATCAGTAATATTCCCCATGCACATACTAGAGATGTGTCGCTTGGATCGCTTTAAGCGATAAGACCGCCCATTGTTTCACTTAGGTATGTTGTATCTTTAGTTGTAAGTTTTTTATTTAGGTACTTTAAATTAAGCTTTGTGTTGCAATAAATAGTTTATCTATAGGGTTGGAAATATGTACTGGGTTATTGGTAATATGCTAGCTACCTCCTAGGGTTGACTTTTGCTAGTACTAACAAACTTTATGAGATATTTTTTTTGTTATGAAAAAAAATATATATTTTGGCTCGGAGTAAGCATTAAAACACAAAAAAAAATTATAAGAGCGCCCGCCGCGGCAACACTGGCCCGCACCATGCTCCCTTTGAATAGAGTTATGAATATAGTTTACATCGAGCAAAGTAATAAATAATATGAAATAATACATTACAGACATAAGATACTTTTAACATCAGGTGGTCCTCGTACTTATTCAGTCAAAAAAACTATAAATAATACAAAAAAAAAAAACTTAATAAAATAAACTGTACTTATAATGGAATTTGTCTGTTTGTCGCCAGGTGGGTGTATTGCGAGCGGGGACCGTCCGCCGGACCCGCCCCCCGAGACTTGCAGACATACCCAGGTGAGTCAACGTGTTAAAACTCTGATCAGAACTGAAAACTAAGTATTAAAGCTATTCATAATAATTATCATTAGGTTACGGACTTAATCGTGATAAAACATGTATACTGGAGCGCGTTCCGAACCTCGGTTAGAGCGCACTCGGAGTGCAACTTTTCACTCTAACATCGTTCATAACCTTCGGGTAGAGCGCAATTTTTTAACTATCAAATGAGGTCGTTAAAATTTTGAATCTTTAACTGACATGATCTTGACATTTCTTGATAAGAGAATTATAGGCACTCTTTTATTTTTTTCAGGTAATGGTAGTTATTGCTTTTCAAACATCATAAAGTCTATAAATTTTGAAAATTTCCCCGCCAAATACGATATTTGAGGTTATAAAACAACCGGTCGTTCGGAACCTTCGAGTAAGTTAAAGCAACCAAACAACGCACTCTGACCCTCGGAACGCGGCCCTGTAAACGTCGACGTTTCGACCAAGTTGCATTGTTTGTGACTTGTGAACTGAAAAAATATAACCGACATTTTTTTTTTTATGCTTGAGCCTTTGACCACTATCTCACCTGATGGTAAGTGATGATGTGGTCGAAGATGTTGTTCAGGCTAACCTAGAATTACTGGCTCTCAAGGACAGCTGCCGGAACACACCGTTAGGTGCTTGGCGACAGATTTTCTACTTGAGGGTGGAAGCTAGCCAGGCGGGCATTCGCAAAGTGCCCTACCACCATGCTGTAACGACTGCCATCCTAAGACAACAACCGGGACCGACGGCTTAACGTGCCCTCCGAAGCACGGAAGCGCTCAGTAGTAATGTCACCAGCGGTCACCCATCCAACTCATGACCGCGGCGGCCGTTGCTTAACTTTGCTGATCGATTCAGAATGGTTAAGCAAACTTCGCTACGAGCGCTTCAACACGCAGAAGTCTGAAATAACTTGTTGAAGTCGGTACTATCAACCATGATAGTTCAAAAGTACCTATCACAAAATTGTGCGCATGGTACCGACATACGACAAGTAATTTCACTCTTTTGAGTGTTGAAATCGGTTCCATGTTTAGATGAAAAATTTTTTTTCACCCTTTTTAGTGATCTTTGCCACTTACGGGATCGATGGTCATTCATTGTCAACGAGTATATAATCAAGATAGGAAAATATTTTTCAGTTATGGGAATGTTACTCAAAAACGGCTTGACCGATTTTGGTAAAATTTAAATGGGACCAAACGACAAGGATCAGCTTGAAATAAAAAAAGAATTATCAAAATTGGTTCACCAAGTCAGGTAACAAACATAAATATAAATACAGAAGAAAAGAGAACCTCCTTTTTTGAAGTCGGCAAAAAATTCTGTGGGTAAATGTTATTATACTCGTATGGCAACAAATAAACAGTTCAAACAACTAACAATAAAGTGGAAGAATCTAGGTACGCGTAGGAGGGCAGACGTGTGAAGGAACCTAATGACCTAACGCGACCTATTTACGCGAAGAAACAGGTGGGAGGGACAATTTGCCCATTATATTCTATAGGTACTGTGGTGCAGATGGAAGCCACGTATCTGATTCATTTATTTCCATCAAGAGCATTTTAATGAGGCTGACCTACTTAGTTACTGTGGACCTATCAACTATATATATTTATTTTATTTATTTATTGATTAATTACATAAAATTGCTCTGGGATATGCATTACAGTTACTTTAATGCATATCCCCATATAATTACCCAATTCGCTTACCCAAGGCTCAAAAAGATTAAAAATAACAACAACACACATAATACCATATTATGATACAAGGGAGCTAAGTTGCTCATTATACACGAGGCTGTAGGTTGCAGCCCGAAACGTGGGCGAGTGAGCAAGTTGCTCACGAGTTTCATATGCACTATATTGAACACCCTTGCGAGGAAAAAAAAATATTGCACAAATACGATACAAACAACATACGAAATTATGGAAAATAACGCGCAAGTTTTTTTTTGCGTATAAACCTATTTGTTGTAACAAATATGTTTACCCGGTTAAATTGAAAAAGCTCTGTTTACTCGCATATAATTTGCAGTTAGGTAGTAACTTAACTTTGTAGGAATAAATTACCCGGTTATATTGAAAATGCTCTGTATACTCGCATATAATTTGCAGTTATATAGGTACTAACTTAACTTTATAGGATAATTATATTACGCACTAGTGTATAATATAATTATACACGAGGTTGTTATAGTCCGGTTTATGGCCCTAAGAACGATATAATAAAGCTCACTTTACGGGGAAGGGTGCTGAAAAATCTATTTTAACTAATATAAAATCATTTGTACCACATATATGTAATATTCTTTCAATTAATCAGTTCTCTAGAGGTAGACAATAGAAATGTAAACAAGATTAAATAAGAGAAAAATTAAAGATTAGGATTAAAAAACATTAACAAATTACTTCTTAGTATCTAAGTAATTATCTAGCTATAAATTTTACTTACTTTGGACTTTGGTACGAATTCAGGTATTTTATCGCTGCTCGATGTTCAATTTTATCCATTTTCAAAAATAGCTCTGACTTGACTTACGGTATCAAGTGTAAACGAACAATGAGTTACTGTGAATAAACTAAACTGTGCATACTTGTTGCTAAATAATGTAACCACAAAATGAGGGTAGTTATAAAAAAACCCAATGACTTTAACCATGTTAGGCTAAGAACTTTTCAAATGACCCTCGTAACAATTTTTTTTTTTTTTTTTTTTTTTTCTGATAGGTAAGCCTTTGACCACAACCTCACCTGATGGTAAGTGATGATGTGGTCGAAGGTGTTAACAGGCTTAACCTAGAATGACTGGCTCTCAAGGACAGCTGCCGGAACACACCGTTAGGTGCTTGGCGACAGATTTTCAACTTGAGGGTGGTCGCTAGCCAGGCGGGCATTCGCAAAAATGCCCTTCCACCATGCGGTGACGCTCAAGCCCGCGGCGGGATTCGAACCATGGACCTGCTGCGCGGCAGTCCATAGCCAAAGCCACTGAGCTATCACTGCTTCAAAATCTATTGCCGCTCTGTAAAATTCCTGCGAAGTGCAGTGGAACAGGTCTAAAGAGTGGCGTTGGCAAATAAAACCATCAAGCAACCGCAACGCCCGGTACAGCGGAGCCTGGTGCCCTAGCTGTGTGTTGGCAATTACATAGGGGTTATAGCTATGGACTGCCGTACAGCAGATCCCTGGTTCGATTCTCACCGCCGCCGGCTTGAGCTAAACCGCATGGTGGAAGGCCATTTTGCGAATTCCGGAATTTTCCTTTAGTCACCTCTTACGACACGGGAAGAGATGAAAGACTTATTCTGTTCCGGCAGAACACAGGGGGTGCCTGGATAGAACGGGGTTATTGTATACAAGATCCAAATTGATCTATATCTTTCCTTTATGTTACCTTTGACAACATCAAATTGGAAAATATACTAGTTTTTTTATGTTATTGTGACGAAACAAGCATGAGGACCACCAGATGTTAAGCGGATTAACCTCTGCCTATAACAGATGCATATCGAATTGCACTGCGCCCGTCACCTTGAGACATGGTTGTTAAGTCTCATGTGCCTATAATTTCACTGGCTCCCAAGGACTGCTGCCGGAACATACCGTAATGTGCTTAGCGACAGATTTTCTACTTGAAGGTTGTCGCTAGCCAGGCGGGCATTCGCAAAATGACATTACACCATGCGGTGAAGCTCAAGCCAGCGGCGGGATTCGAACCACGGACCTGTTGCGCGGCAGTCCATAGCCAATGCCACTGAGCCATCACTGCTCCACTCAATAACAAGCTCATTAACTCGTAGTAAACGAGCTTGTTATTGAAATGTAACAATTTGTAGTGAACTTAACAACTTGTGACAGCTTTCAGGCTTAGTTGCGCTACACTTAATTACTTGCCAACAAACTGAAAGGAAGTACATTTCTGCGGCGGAGATTGTTCCAACCTCCATTATACACGGGGAGCAGCAGCAATAAATTATAAATCTTGGTAATTATTATATTTAAATATATAAAATTTACTAGCCAAAGAGATATAGAACTAACGTCTAGGAGTGACGAGGGCAGTGCAGTGTCAAGTGGAACTGGAAGCATACTGCAACTGTAATGGGTAGACATGACGCTACTATCAGGTCTTTGGTCAGACGCGACTGGTCCGTCTCGTTACTTTTATAAAATACTAGCTTTCCGGGCGCGGCTCCGCCCGCGCTTATGTCGGTTATCGAGCAAAAACATTAAGTTCTTTTGACGCAGTTGGATAAAAACTATCCTATGTTTTTTCCCGGTCTCAAACTATTTCCATACCAAATTTCATTCAAATTGGTCCAGTAGTTTTGGCGTGAAAGCGTAACAGACAGACAGACAGAGTTACTTTCATATTTATAATATTAGTACTGATTAGTACTGATTTATACAGTAACCACAATTATTGGAGATAAAAACTTATTTAACAGTTAACAGGCAAGGCTCTCTATAGTTCTACTGTTTTTTTATGTTATTATGACGGAACAAGTACGAGGCCCACCTGATGTTAAGCGGACTAACCTCTGCCTATAATAGATGCATTTTGTCGCAAGTCACGTATTGCGCTGCGTCCGTCATCTTGACAGTTGTTAAGTCTCATGTACCTGTAATTTCACTGGCTCTCAAGGACTGCTGCCGGAACACACCGTTACGTGCTTGGCGACAGATTTTCTACTTGAGGGTGGTCGCTAGCCATGCGGGCATTCGCTAAATGCCTTTCCAACATACAAAATTGTAATGCATGCAATTAAGCAATGTTTCGCGTTTACTCCGCCTGTTATGAACTGATTTTGATATTTCTGTTTTTGTAGAGTATTATACCATTATGTTGGTCCCATAAAAATTTCATCAAAATCGGTTGAGTAGTTAATTAGTCATGTCGGCTTAACGGTCAGAGCACACCCCGCTTATAGGGGTGTATGGCGCGGGTTTTAAATTTTGAAAAATGTTGGGTTTTAAATAATAACAATATTATGATTATAGGGTTGCGTCATCGTTAACAAATTTAAAGCTAATTGCAAAAAATCGTCTTGCTTGTACAATGTAAGTTGAACTATAGGTGTCGCTTCATCCCCATACGGTGGTTAAAGAACGAGAGGATAAATTATAGTAATGAGTAATATGTCATATAGAATAAAATAGAATGGAATAGAATAACATTTATTGCCAGTAATTTTTTTTTTTTTTTTTTTTTTTTTTTATTGCTGATAGGTTAGCCTTTGACCACAATCTCACGTGATGGTAAGTGATGATGTGGTCGAAGGTGTTAACAGGCTTAACCTAGAATGACTGGTTAATACAATTTAACAGGAAAGAATTAAAAAAATAGAATACAACTATCTAATTTAACTGGCAAGAGGGGAAGGCTCAACACTGTACTGCGTAAGCCGGATGGTTTGGTTTACGCAGGGCTGATTTTCAGCATACCCCTTTGCTCGAAGGTAGGCGTTAATCGAGTTAAAGTTAGTGATGCGGGTACATACATATTACGTATAAAAATTAAAGTTATACACGTTACATAATAAAAAAATTCATAAACTTATTTAAAAGATAAAAAGAACATATGTCATGTTGGCTTAGCAGTCAGAGCATGCCCCGGCTTTAGGGGTAGATGGCGCGGTATCAAATCCCGCATATGACTATAGTTTTCCTTTCGAAATTTTGTGATTTTGTAACCTATTAATGTATTAATGTCTTGCGGCAGCAGTCCCTAAGAGCCAGTAAAGGAAATTACAGGTACATGAGACTTAACAACTGTATGTCTCAGTGTGATGGGCGCAGTGCAGTTTCGTCAATTATATCCAGATGCATCTGTTACCGCTAGGCTTAGGTTACCACTGGGCCCTGTATATGTTCATATTTCAATTCCCTGTATATGTTCATATTCCAATTAAAACAAAAATGTTGAAAACTTGCACAAATTTAATAAATTACCCATCAACTGTATTTATTTATTCCGCTGATCATTTTGACGTTACATAAACAAACTAGCTAAAAATATACTCGTATATCCGCGCGGCTGTTTTGTAATCTTATTCAATAAAAATGTCTGTTGTACTTTACGTTTCCTTCGCCTACGCTTCGTTATCTGGGCCCCTACTCTAATTTGTCGAAGCTTCGAACTTTCCGAAAGAAAGGTATCCGCAAAACACGTATTGGTTCACTTTGTTTAACTTCGTTCGTAGCATAGACTAGCAAGCGTTTGCCTGTACATATAGATTCAGAATAAGATATTTTTAAATCGGATTCGTATGGTTTGTACATTTTCAAAATATGAAATTATAGTTTATTCATAAGTAAGAAGTCAAAGTTGAGTTCTAAATATGCAGAAAGAACAGAAATACTACTGAGGATATAAATACCTATGGAGAACAAAGAAATTAACGTTATTTTTAAATAACCTACCTGTCTTTCTACAACAGTAACCGACAGCTCTCGCTGATCCGTAACTACATAGGATTCTCAGACTTACCATGGGAAAATGTTGTTTAACTTCTCTTATTTAATATTTAAAATTGATTGAGGCATAATAGCGTTCTCAGAGTATACCTACAAGATTCCATAGCGGGGCAAGATTTGTGATGAACGATGCGATCCGATCATAGATTATATGAACCAACGAACTCCGTACCGCAAATACGACTTTCGTTGTCTAAAGTGTCACTCGTAACACGAAAAACTAAACTTCGTTGAATTGTAGTAGCGGCCCTGTTACGTGGGTGTGCCATTAGTATTTATGTTTATAAAAGTACAGTAAAAAACTGTGCAGAACTAGCTTCTAATTGCGATAGCCATCGCTAAATTTGCTTAGACGTTACAACAAATATGTTAAGAAATGTTATGCATGAGGCTTTAGAAACAAAGGGAATGAAAATAAACGTTGATAAGATGAAAGTTATGGAGTTTGAATGAGATGATTATCTTTTTTTTTTTATCGATTTTATCGTTATTGTAAATTTACTGTTTTTATATGTATTTGTTCTATTTCACCATGGATTTCTGCAAAGTAACGCCTATATTTATTATTTAACTCGGTTAGTCGTGATAAAAATATCAAGAACGTATTTTGATGGCCACATAGAAGCGACATTATGATCCTGAGAGGTCGTAAAAAATTACAAGCTGAACCAACGACTATCGTGAAGTGAAATAAGAAGCTATAAAATGTCTAGACGGGATTAAGGATCTCCATAAGTGTTCTCCATATTCTTTAAATATGTCTTACTAAATCTGTCGCCAAACAACCAATGGTGTTTTATAATTAAAAAAACTTTCGTAATGAATAGCGCTCGGTGAGTCAAGACCTCCTGAATATGCTTCGTTTAAAAGCGAAACTAGTGGAATATTCTTCCGGTTAGGCTGCATGGCGTTTGTGACGTCACGTAGGCTTAACAGGAAAATTAAGCGGAATTGTCAATAGATAAGTATATATTTTTGTACTTTTTTAAGTGTTTTATGAAAGTATTATTTAATGTTTTCTTAAGATACTTTTAAAAGTATGTATTTTTATTAAAAACTTTCGTGGTTTGATTCACTTTAGTAAATACGAGATAACTCACGTTCTCATCACCACCCAGCACATCTTTCCTCAACGGAAGCTTATAAACAGGCTATCCTACCGTCTTCAATCATACACTGTTAAATGACCTGTACGAGGTTTGGAATTCCATTTGATATTCTTTATTTTAAGGTAATTCGTAAGTTCACTTGTTTTTTGTATGTAACTTTAACATTAGCACTCATCCTACTACAGTGTTAATTTAGTATCACTTGTATTTTTAGATAACAATATATTGTTATAACTTCTTACCTACAAGTAGTTCGTGGTAGCGTATAACTGTATTTTATTTAGTATAACAAGGTAGGGATACAGGTTCTTAGAAACCTACTTCAGGCACCAGCCCCTCACAAAGTTAGGTTTAATTTTGGCTTTCTTGTTTCTTGTAATCTTTTTTTTATTGATGTAAACAACCATTTGTGAGGAGTAAATAAATATATTTGATATATTTGATTGATCCCGAGGTCGTAGAACTGAACTACATCATATATGGCCTGCAAAGCAATAGTTACAAGTGGAGGGACAGTTGGAGTGTTGCGAACGCGTTGTCGAAGACACGCCCAGCATCGATGGAAAAAGCGGCAGCACACCTACCTTATATAAAGGAAATCATGGATAAAAATGGAACTTGTTACGCTAAAAGTACAGCATTAAAACAATATTCGGTTCTTTGAGTCAACTAAGACAGCTGCTTCCTTCTCCCAAAGGTAAAGACCCATTGCAAATCCCCGGTTTCTAAATGATTCCCTGTGACTGCTGTATATATTACATCGGAGACACATGCAGAAACGTTTCCACATTATGCAGAACACATACGCTCAATGAAGAATTAGGATATCAACAGCTCAGCCGTGAAACATTCTCTACAGCTATCTGATGCACGAAAATTACATACTCTTCGACAAAACTAAAGGAAAATAGAGTGGAGAATATCAGGCAGAGTAGATCTTTTCCTCGTAGACATCTGCTCCACCATTAGCAGTGCAGTGGGAAGAAGGTCGATGCAGCACCAGTAATAAAATATTTGTTTTGCAGTAAATAACACCATATATTGTTATAATATACAGTACGTTATTTATGTTATTGAACAATGGATTACGTCTATTGTTATTCATACATTATGCTATTCGTATTACAAAGATTAATTCAAGTAATTAGAATTTAGAGAAACAAACAGAACGAACGTCAGCCATAGGCAAATCAAAAGGGTAAGAGAGAGTATATGAAAAGCACAGACAGTGTTACCACCGTTGACTTATAAATTGGTCACAGACAATACATACAATATTGTAAGGCACGTTTTACACGGAACGGTTTAACAGATGGTATGAGCTCCAATTTTCAATAAAAACTTGAGTCGAGAGAAAAATTCTTGGTGCCTCGTAATATCCGATAATCTATTGAAATGAGTAGGCGCTCAAACTTTATTCTTGTCCTCATGGAACTGATTTGGGTGCTAACGAAGGGTCTAGTGTAGATGTAGTGAGGTCTTTTTGCTGGGACGTTTCCCATGCCAGCCGGAATTTCACCAGCAACGATGAGGTCTCGCGTCTGAACTCGCTGGCAAGACCAACTGCAACCCACCACTCGCACCAACCCATGTAACACGATCATGCTACGAGCTGCCGCACGCAGTGCTAAGTGAGATGTTAAGATGGGGGCTAGGAGAACTCGGCTCCTTGAAAAATACCACCGGATGTGATCGAAACTACAATCGGAGCTACCTGGCTTAGTCGCGCGAGTTATCCAGTATTATTTCTTGAAGTTAATTGTGTGTTTCGGCAGTTGTTTTTCAGAGCCTATTCCCATGATCTATGTTCAAAATATTAAAATCAAACGTCATTGCCTTATTAATATAATAATTATCTCATATATAATATATCTTACTTCTAAATTGACGAACCCTCAGGGTAGCGCCAATATACTGCAGAGACCATCGTATCAGCTGCTATCTGAGTTTTTAGCTCAACAGATCCCAGAGATGGCGTTAGCAATATCGAATCGCTAGTGATTTGGTGTAATAATCTACCTGCAAAAGCTTTAAAAGATGCTCGCTACAAATATTTTTTATTTGACGGTAGTGTAGACTCATTATTCGATTCTCCGCAACTATATCTTAAAAAATGCATATTGCCGCTCCGTATTAATTTTATTGATTTCATTGATCAATTGAAGACGCAAGAAATAACATTTGCTATGTAAGTAGGTACGCAATATTGTTTGGACGTCACAGTGCAGTGAGTGTAACATATTTTTGGACAAGATTTTCTTCCGAATATTTTGGATTTGTGTGTCGCCGGCCGCTCACCAAATAAGAAAGCCAAGAATGATATCTGCTATAAATCCCAACTTGAAGGATTTGTAGGCATAACGAGGATTGCTTAAGGTACGTGGCATATTTACTACTGCATTGTGTATGTATTGGTGTTTTCAGGGAGGTTAATCAGTTTGTTCTAAAGGTCATCCATAATTTTAATTAATCTATTGATAGCGCATGCACGACGCAATTTGAAAAAATAACGGTACGCAAGTACAAAATAGGTGAAGGCTATTTACACTTACACGCCGCGCAAAAAATTAACCTTTTAACCAAACTTTAATATTACTGTTATAATAATAAAAATTGGGACAATGCAGGTTGGACTTCGCTATATTATATGGGAACTGCATCGTAAAGACCCGTAAAAGATAGACTTTTGATAATGCCGTCAAAACTAAGTTTTAGTATTTCTGGTTAAATATACTAAACTTTGTGATCAGTTTCATTTTTTTAATAGAGTAAGAAGCTCATTCACACCTCCTCGGTGCGATGCACGCATGATGTGAGATGCAACAATATCCGTGTTTGGGAGCTCCATAAAATATGAAGTGAATTTCGAATGTAATATTTGGTTTTGCAACTGCATTGTACACGACATATCCAAATTTCCGGATACGGGTGCAGGACCGGATACAGGTAGAGGAGTCTCCGCTTTGTTCTTTGGGTGTGGAATCCTAAAACCGATACAGGTTCCTAAAACTATAAGTAGATATTGTTTCAATAACCCCCAATAAACTCATTTTTTTGTGTGAATACGATTTTCACCTTGAATATAAGCATTTGAAACTTAAATCATTTTCTCAAACATGCTTGGAAATGTGAGCATTATTTTGACAACCTTCTTCGAGATAAATCGAAATTGCTGTACTGGCCAAATACATGCGCGCAGCGGCCGGCAAAAAATGTATGAAAATCTATATCTGTCGTGTCTAGCGGCCAAATAAATTGCATAGTAAACTCATTTTACTTCGAAGCATGGCAACCAAGGTGGTAACTTATCAAAGATTTTATTTAAATTTCGATCTGGCTTGCAAATAGAACGCTGTTTATTGAAAAAAAAACAAATGAACACTTTAACGCGGGCAATTTTTTGAAAAGTTATTGTTTCGACAAAATGAGTTCAAGTGAAGACAATGAGTGTGATAAACTTAATCCAACTCCACCTGAAATTCTTCACGTCTTTTTTCATCTCTTTAGAATTATCCCAAACCAACATAGCCCCGGAAGGTCCACTTTAAAATTCATAAATTGTACATTTAACAACTGTATCTTCAAATAAAAAATTCTGCCTAGGTACTACTTTGTTTTAATTTCCGCGCATTATTTGAGAAAAGCACTATACAAGCCTTGGCCACAACTAGGCATTGATGGACTTACGTATGTGTGCCTCGGTTTCGCCTCGGCCCACATTTACACGTTCGTCCATCAATGCCTCCTTTGCTGGCCGCTGCAGTAATGTACTATTCCAAGATATTCTCATTATATTTAAAACACTTTGATGTTTAATGGTGCAATTAAGCCCTACTGAATTGCCTTCTCAAGTATATAAAATAAGAGTAGAAGAAGTACCTAGTCATAAGTAAAAGCTAAGTAATTCATGATTAACTGACACATAATTGACCTACGGAGCACTTAATTTTAAGCTGAAATAAAATTAATCGTTTGTGTGAAGAAATTTGGCCTAGACTTAGTCGGATGCTCTATAAGGGTCAATAATTCTACAGGGGTAAAAATAGAACTATGATTAAAAAATCGAAAGCAATATAAGCTGGCTCAGAAGTGTTGTTAGCGAATTTTATTCTATAATGAGGGTTCCGTACCCAAAGGGTAAAAACGGGACCCTATTACTGAGACTTCGCTGTCCGTCCGTCCGTCTGTCACCAGGTTGTATCTCAAGAATGGTGATAGCTAGACAGTTGAAATTTCACAGATGATGTATTTCTGTTGACGCTATAACAACAAATACAAAAAGTTGGCCAAGTGCGAGTCGGACTCGCGCACGTTAAAACAAAAAAAGGTTAAAATATGAAGTCTAATGTTATATAGCTAATGTTACGGAACCCTTCGTGCGCGAGCACGACTCGCACTTTCCCGTTTTTTTTTTAATTTTCAAATAATCCTTATGATGAAATCTTTCGATCTGTAAGATAATACAGGTTGATTTTTTTTCTCGCGTAAGGGGTTTGATTCCCGGTTCAACCATGTAATTACTTAGATATGTATGAATGTAGTATCAATTGTTTTTTTAAATTCAAATAATGTCTTCTTTCAGTAAAATGATCCATCTACAATATTCAAGGTACTTTCCCTCCATGTGGCATCGCCGTGGGACGCCCTGTATAAGCTAAAAAATCCAAATATTCTCTTGGTAAGCAACTCCCAGTCTTCTCTAGAATTAGAGATATTTTTTTAAGTTCCACGAAAATGTTTGAAAAGGATTCATTAGGCTACAAAAAAAATAACACAGTTCATCGAGTTTGTAAAGAAATTGCTGAATCGAATGAAGTAAATGGAATTACTGCAATTAAATGCCATTGACCATTGATTTTTAGCTAAATGGAATGCCTTTACTTCGTATATTTATAAAACCGATTTTGTTATCAGAAGCATCAGTATCTCATTCGTTTCTGTAAATGTACGTTTTGCTTATTTCCGAAGATTTTTATTTATTTACAGCTGATAGATTAACCTTCGACTACATCCCAAATTACTTATTGGTGAATAATTTTGAAGCGCTAGTAGCGAAGTTTGCTGATCGTTCTTACCGCATCAGTTAAGTTAAGGCTCGGAAATTACGAAATAGTGCCAACATGATATGGAAAATCTCATAAACCAGGTACCGGATGGTACTGCAATTTAAATACACGATACTCAAGGATATAAGTAATACTTTCATCGATTTCAAAACATGTTTCCTAATAATTGGCTCGATAGAAAAAAAATCTCAAAAACACCTCTGAAAATAGAGGATTCCTACTTTTTCCGCCAGATTTTAGTGTATTAAAAATTGGATTTTTTTTCTAAAATATTGATTTTTTAAGTACAATAAATTTCATTGATTATTTTAATCCAAAAAAAGCACAGTTAATGCGTACTGAGCCTGTTTACAAAATGTCACATACGCCCTTTCATTCCGAGAAGCGTTAACATCATGTCGCACTATTTACTCCAGCGATCTACGTATATTGCTATCATCCTCGCTCATATCGCGGTCAGCCGCGTCATGCGTCGGACCTGTGTCACTTTTCTCGGCGATCTCAATTAAAATAAAACATGGGTAAAATTATAAATAAACGCTTTGGGAATGCAAAAAATCGTCAAAAACGCATGATGGACATAATAAAGTAAGCATCTATGGCTTCCTTTCTCCATGTACCTATGTATATATCTCTTATATTAATGAAATTATGATATGATTGTGAACCCTAACGCAATATAAAAAACACTTCAAACATTTTACAAGACATAGGTACAACTTTAGCTACCTAAAATAATTATTATAAGCAATATTCAGAATTTTTCGTAATGAATGTGTTGTAATTATTTTAGATGGATCATGATTAATTTATACAGTTTCTGACAATAAGGCAGACAGGTTATGTACATAATTTTCGACAAATCAATCGTCGTTCAAATAGCGCATAGTAAGTGACATCGCTTCGCAATTGAGAGGCACGTGGATCGAATCCAGCGTAAAGAGATTCTTTTTGGTCTAATTTTAATTTTACGACATAATTCTTAATAATACAATAATAATTTTACGTATGTACGTGGACCAATATAATGTGTCTGACAGTAAGGCATAAACGATATGTGTGTAATTTTCGACACCTTGGTCAATGATTGTATAGTGTGTAACTACTGAAGTCGAATCAGAAGATCGAGTACCGTGGATCGAATCTCACATACCTAGATTCTTTTTAGTGACTTTTTTATTTGTATTACTTTTTATTTGATACGTATTATATTTACGTATAATTAAGTTTTCTGACGCGTATTCAATTTACGATTACAATGCTTGCAAATTTATTAGGTATCTCGAGTTTCCATGTTTTCATATAATTAGAGAGTTTAGTATATCTAATGAACGTGAACATTAAATAGGTACTACCTAATCTAGCTACCTGAACACGTTTTTTCATAGATCTCGAAAAAGTATGTCTTGGATGGACACGAGTTGCCACAGCGTAATAGTTACAGTAGAACAACATTTTCAATTTACTACAAAGCTATGTTGAGTAAACACCGTCCTTCTGTCCACTACTATAGAAAACACAAACTTTCATACATGGAAAGTTATTGAAATATTCATGGTATTATCGAGTACGTAATATATTAGTACATATAAATTAGTAGTAAAAAGATGGCCGTAAACGTTTGATGCGATAGAGATAATGAAATTCTGAAATGAAAACTTAATACAAAAAGATGAAGCCTAAGCTTCTGCTTTAGAATGAGACTTTCCATGGTTTTCTTGAATAGCATAAGAATTAAGAACTGACTAAAAGAAAATGAAATAATTAGCACCATCCCAATACTTACGTAAGAACATCGAGTAAGGTGCATTATAGAGGACTTAACTATAACGCCCTTAATAACCAAAGTGTAGCGGATATACTACCAAAGAGAGTATTCCCCAGGACGTTTTGGTGTTAAGGGGCGGCCGGTAATTCAACAAAAGTTAAAATTATACACATTATAGCCATTATGTTTTTAAATGTTACATCTTCTGTGTTGTATAAACAACATATGGTAGCCATATAAACAACCCCATATATTGGATAGGAGGATGCTTCTTGGTTATTGATACTATCCCATAACTTACTTACCAATAAAATTCTTACCCCCGGTTTCTGAAACGCAAATCAGCGACAAATTATTTTAAATACTTGTTAATCCATTGTCATACGCAGATTGGGTTTCTAAAAACTTCATGTGACTGTTTGTCAACACTAATGTCAAATCTCCAATTAATCGACAATTATTTCAATTTTGGGTTTCTGAAAAGCTTTTCGGTACGTTAACGGTTTGTTAAACTGACTAATTCTAATTGCCCAAAATCGACCAATTATTCTAAGATTAACGTGTTGATATCGTAAAAATATATAAAAATAGTTTTAAGCATTCCTACCTACAACGTTTACTCTAATAACTGATAAGATAGAACAAGAACAGAATTATATCAAGTATGATTACTCTAAAAACACATATTGCTATTTTTCATACCGAAGGTACTGGGTAGCACTTCACCACTATCTCGCCTGATGTTAAGTGACGATGCCATCGATGATGCAGCTCGCTTACCCTGAAGATACCTATTCACTCCTGTTTAGAAAACCCCCCCGTAATTAACCAGAAACACAGACTCAGGCAGAGTGTTCCATTCCCTAGCGGTGTGTATGATGAGCGAGTATAGAACAAGAGTCCGATTATAGAACTACGTAAATATATTACTAAAGACTACGTGATTATAGTGTTGCTGCTCATTTGTTACTCAATAGGGTGCTATAACATAACCATAGCAGCCATTAAACAAACCGCAGCTGGGTAGATTGTAATACCAACAAAAGCATTTCCAAGATAAGTAGGTTATGGACCTTCCAAACCCCAACCCTCTTTGAGAAAACACCTTTCGGCTGAGGGCGTTAAGATATGGTTTAAAGCTCTGTTTAGCGCCTGATGTGCGGCTACAACATATTCACGTTGATGTTAGAAGTGGTATTATTTTGTATTGATGCGCAGGAGGTCCATAGTTAGAATCTCGCCGCGGTCTTCCACTTCACCGCATGATGCGAGGGCGGGAGTTTTTAGAATCATTGATAGGCTTGATAGTTGTTGGCCTTCAAGTAGAAAATATATTACCAAGGATATAATGGTATGTTACGACGGCTGTTCTTGCCTATTCTTCTCTACTGACTTCATCATCATCAGACGTCAATCACTTACCATCAGGTGAGATTATAGTCAAAGCGTAGCCTAGCAGCAATAAAAAATGCCACTCATGATTTTTTTATTTTAATCGATTTTTACGATATAAAGCAACAAGTAAGGGAAGACAAACACGCACATTTTCACGTACGCTAGTGACTTTCACTATCAATAAACTATTACTGACATAATAACTATAAAATTAAAGAGTATTTATAATCATCATGATGGTATTGAGGATAAAGGGATTTTTTTTAATTTAATTTTTTATAGCTGATAGGTAAGCCTTTGACCACAATCTCACGTGATGGTAAGTGATGATGTGGTCGAAGGTGTTAACAGGCTTAACCTAGAATTACTCTGGCTATCAAGGACAGCTGCCGGAACACACCGTTAGGTGCTTGGCGACAGATTTTCTACTTGAGGGTGGTCGCTAGCCAGGCGGGCATTCACAAAATGCCCTTCCACCATGCGGTGAAGCTCAAGCCCGCGGCGGGATTCGAACCATGGACCTGCTGCGCGGCAGTCCATAGCCAAAGCCACTGAGCTATCACTGCTGGATTCATAAAAATTAATGAAATTTGATAATTCCACTAGCAATAACCCATCAATGTTGACATTTTAGGTATTAGAGCGTACACTCGCACGACTGGACTCTGTCAGTTAGAAATCCGAGCGCAAATAGTATTGTTGGATGTGAATGCCCAAATCTGCTTGTATTTTGACAAATAGGAACGCTTCGAACTCCTCTCTCTTGTTGTTTTACGTTTACGATCATCCGTCATATTTAATTGGTAACCATAGTAACGGTGGTGATGCCAAAAATGATTTGGGATTAATTTCATGTCAAAACAGAAGAGACAACGCTATGTGTTAAAAAAAGACAGAACACTAGAGAATGAATGAATTTGAACGACATTTTCAAATTTCATGTTATCATAGATAAACAAGCATTTTAATCAGGTGTTCTGTATTTTTTCATTAATATGCGTTCCAGAAACCCGTTGAAAGTTAGCGGATTGTTAATTGTGATGGCTTGTTAGATGAATTGAATTTTGACACGCGTACCGAAAACCGGCGATTAATATCGGACACCAAAAATATTATTTGAAAATCAATAAAAGTTTGTTATTTTTCTAGTATAGAAAATGGAGGAGAAGAACGACGCATTGTTGATATACACTATTACACAAAGAGTATATTAAGACAAATCTCGAAACATTCACCTTTCGATTATTTTTTTATTAATATGCAGGGTTATTGGTAAAATGCTAAATCCAGGGAAACCCGGACGGATGGCAGCCCTACTCTCATAGAATGTCCGATTTTATGTCGCACTCCGGTGCATCTTCACAACATAATCTACCTATACAAGTACATACATCAAGTGACGGCACGGGTGTCGTTTACAAACATAAACGTATCTTTCGTAATCTTTGACAAATACAGTTAATAACAGTAATACCACGGTTTTATAATCGATATGTAATATTGTGGTATTACGTATGAATAGTAATACAAAGTAATACATTTTCAAACAAAATACTTATCTTTCTCCTTGGGTGATTTCAATAATGGTATTATTTTGTTAGAAGTTTTGTTGTTCCACTCATCTACACAATAGCATCCACGAGATGTATTTATTATTATTAACAAATTGAAACAATAACTGTACCTACCTACTACATTCTCCATGTGATTTTTTGTTAGTGAAATCTTAATATGACTTGTAGTAATGACACGAGCAGGTACCCTTGATTGTTAGCGGAAACAAAGCCAGGATCTGAATGAACTACGCTACTTGATAAAAAAAAAACAAAAATTGGAACCGACTCCAACACCCAAAAGTGTGAAATAACTTGTTCAAGTCGGTACCAGTATAGTTCAAAAGTACCTATTATCACAATATTGTGCACGTGGTACTAGTGTTGGACTTCGACAAGTTAATTCACACTTTTTGGTGATGAAGTCATTTCCATTTTTATTTAAAAAAAAAACACTTCTTTTTATGACCCTTGCTACTTACGGGATCGATCTTCATTCATTGTCAACGACTATATCATCAAGATAAGTAAATATTTTTCAGTTATTGGAGTGTATGTCAAAAACGGCTTGACCGATTTTGATGAAATTTAACTGGAACCAAACAACAAGTATCAGCTTTCAACCAATAAAAGATTTTTTTAAATCGATTCACCCAGTCAAATGTTCTGAGGTAACAAACATATAAGAAAAAACAGACGAATTAAGAACCTCCTCCTTTTTTTGAAGTCAGTTAAAAATACCCAATAGTATAACCCGCTATTTGTATTTTGATCAGGGGTAAAAAAGTTTTTTTATGATTTTCTGTGTAAATTTTACACAATATACTTGTTTTTGTAATAAATAAACCATCTATTGTGTAACAGCTTACGCCTTGCATCAAAGTAGATACATAGTTCATGTTCATCAAAACCATAGTTCATGTTCATTAAAAATGAACATACACAAAAACTGCAAAATCAAACAAGTTGGTAATAATCAAGACTAAACTTGTTCTACTGTAGGTATGGTAAATTTAGGCTCGCGGGAACTATGATCGCAAAGGGTTAACTGTGTCACACTATGATATTTACAGCATACAATCAACTAATGGTTGGTATCATGTATGCATACTAGATGGCGCTTCAGCACACATCACATTCGTGTGTGACAAGATAGTTTCTACTAGTTCTACTAGAGAGCGCTCTAAATTTTTAACCAAATAAAATATTACCGTTGACTTGCGGACGTGGCGCCATGTACACCGCGAAGTAAACACGCGAGGAGAAGTGGGGACAAAATCTAACATCTGGTTTTAGAATTCTGTCCCTTAAGCTACGTCCGCCGCAGTCAGGAGTTGGATGGGTGACCACTAGACGTGACATTACTACTGAACGCTTGTTTACATGCTTCGTAGGGCAACTTCAACCGTCGTCGGTCCCGGTTTTTCTCTTATAGGATGGCAGTCGTTGCTCCATGGTGGTAGGGCATTTTGCGAATGGTCACCTGGCTAGCTACCACCCTCAAGTAGAAAATCTGTCGCCAAGCATCTAAAGGTGTGTTACGGCAGCTGTCCGTGAGAGCCAGTAATACTAGGTTAGCCTTTTTTTTTTTTTTTTTTTTTTTTTTTTGACGCTGGGAAAAATGCATTACGCATGCCCCCCCATCGGGGGATGGAGGGGGTATGTGGGACTCCCCGGTAGAAGACCGGTATACCCACTAAACAACCCAGCGGCATTCCGGCATCGTCTCTTTGGTGAAGGACTGGGAGACTGGCAGAGCCTTTACGTCCAGTCCCTCGCCGACGACCGCCCGCTTTTACAGCGGGGCCTGCACCCCCCTCCCAACGGGAGGGGCCCGGGAATGGCCAGGACAACGTCTTCGACCACATCATCACTTATTAGACATAAAACAAATAAAAAATGCCTTACCACTCGTAGCGAAGTTTGCTAAGCCGTTCTTAACCCATCAGCTAAGTTGGGCAATGTCTATCGCGGACATGACTTGGATGGGAGACCGCTAGCGAAAGTACTATTGACCGCCTACATGCTTCGCAGGGCACGTTAAGCCGTTGGTCTCGGTTTTTGTCTCAGGATGGCAGACGTTACACTATGGTGGTAGGCTTTTTGCGAATACTTACCTGGCTAGCTACCACCCTCGACTGTCCATCGCGGAAAAACAACGTGACACGTAATTTTTATATAAAAATTATATTTTTCGTACCTTTAGTTAATGGGAAACTATAATTCTCCCCCACAAAATAACTTTTAGTAAAACCACAAGTAAAACTATCTTGAACTATTTTGAAGCACTCGTAGCGAAGTTCGCTTAGCCGTTCTGAACCGATCAGCAAAGTTAAGCAACGTCCGCCTCGGTCATGACTTGGATGGGTGACCGCTGGTGACATTACTACTGAGCGCTTCCGTGCTTCAGCGGGCACGTTACGCCGTCGGTCCCGGTTGCTGTCTTCGGACGGCAGTCGTTACAGCATGGTGGTCGGGCATTTTGCGAATGCCCACCTGGCTAGCTACTTGAGGGTTCAAGTAGAAAATCTGTCGCTAAGTACCTAACGGTGTGTTCCGGCAGCTGTCCTTGAGAGCCAGTAATTCTAGATTAGCCTGAACATCATCATAAAAATACTCATCTGATGGTAAGTGATGGTTTGATGGAAGGTGTTCTTGCTGAAGGGGTTCTAGCTAACATAGAGTTACTGGCTCTCGCGGACAGCTTCTGGTGCTAGGCGACAGATTTTCTACTTGAGATTGGTAGTTAGTCAAGGAAGCAAACGCAAGATGCCCTATTATCGTGCTAAAACAAGTAAGCCCTAAAACAACAATCAGAGGAACCGACGGCTTAGTGTCCTCTGAAGCACAGAAGCACTTAGTAGTAATTCCACTAGCGCTCACCCATCCAAGTCATGACGTTGCTTAACTGAGCTGATCGGCTAAGAATGGCTAAGCTAACTTTGCTACTAGCGCTTTAAAAATACTAGCTTTCCGGGGGCGGCTCCGCCCGCTCGTATGTCGGTTATCGCGCAAAAACATTAACCTCTTTTTGGTGATTGTGGTCAAAGGCTTACCTATCAGCATAAAAAAAAAAAAAAAATTATGTGGAAAATTTAACACAAGCATAATAAGGTGCATACAGTTACACGTGGTCCGTGGGCGGTGCCAAACAGGCAGCAACTAGGTGGTAGGTCTTTTAAGTAAGAGGCCGTCTCTGCGGGTACCACTGCAGTGTCATGTATTCTGCCTCAAAGCAGTATTGCACTGTGTTTAGGTATGAAGGGCACTGTAGCTAGTAAAATTACTGGGCAAACGAAACTTTAGAACGGATGTCTCGGAGTGACGAGCGCAGTGCAGTGTGCAGATCAGTGACACTGCAAATGTTTATGAGCAGACGTGATGCTTACCATCAGGCACCGTTTCGCGCGTCTCGTCACTTCATAGCATAAAAAAATGTTTTTATCTTCGGAAATGGTCATGAGTTACAGTCAAGAAATACTGTTTACTTGTAGCATTTCATTAAAATCGGTCAAGTGCGATTTGGACTCACGCGCAAAGGGTTCTGTACCGACAAAGAATGTACCATAAATTCGATATTTATAAGTACAGTTCGAGATCATTAGCAGGAGTCCACCCACAGTTGGCAAATTTAATACCGACTTCAAAAAAGGAGGAGGTTCTCAATTTGTCTGTTTTTTTATGTTTGTCACCTCAGAACTTTTGACTGGGTGAACCAATTTTTATAATTCTTTATTTGAACGATCCTTGTCGTTTGGCCCCACTTAAATTTCATCAAAATCGGTTTAGCTGTTTTTGAGTTACACTCCAATAACTGAATATTATTTTGCTATCAAGATGATACAGTCGTTGACATTGAATGACAATCGATCCCGTAAGTTGCAAGGGTACTAGGAAGAGTGAAAAAAAGTGTTTAACCAAAAAATTGAACCGACTTCAACACTCAAAAGTGTGAATTAACTTGTCGAAGTCGGTACCATGCGCACAATATTGTAATAATATTTAATTTTGAACTATCATGGTATCGACTTCAACAAGTTATTTCACTCTTTTGAGTGCTGAAGTTGGTTTCATGTCTTTAAATATTTTTTTGTTGTTGTATGTTAAATATCTCACTAAAATCAGTACTAATATTATAAATGCGAAAGTAACTCTGTCTGTCTGTCTGTTACGCTTTCACGCCAAAACTACTGGACCGATATGAATGAAATTTGGTATGGAGATATTTTGAGACCCAAGAAAAAACATAGGATAGTTTTTATCCGACTGCGCAAAAAGAGGTTAATGTTTTCGCGCGATATCCGACATACGCGCGGGCGGAGCCGCGCCCGGAATGCTAGTAATACATAAATATAATAAGACGCGGGCACAGAACAAATAAATTTGCGGCAGAGGAGCAATATGCATGAATCATTTCTATGGTGGCATAAGGTTTACTGATATATGTTACACTGTACTCAATAACATGATGACGTAGATACATGTCCAATGCGGCTCCTAATTTTTTTTACACACAATACGTTACAGCTGTTATTGTATGCTTCACAGATCATCTCATTGTTTATTAAGCTATTCAAAGTAAACATGAAATAATGTCTAAATCGTGATTGGATCGTACAATGCTAAGGTACAAATATTTGTTTATCCGTCTGGAAGTAATGCGTTATGCACGACGCGGATGTGCAAAAATTCTTCTTTTTTTTATGCCTGATAGGTTAGCCTTTGACCATTCCTTTTGCCTTCGACAGATTTTCAACTTGAGGGTGGTAGCTAGCCAGGCGGGCATTTGCAAAGTGCCCTACCACCATGCTGTAACGACTGCTATCCTAAGACAACAACCGGCACCGACGGCTTAACGTGCCCTCCGAAGTACGGAAGCGCTCAGTAGTAGGTAATGTCACCAGCGGTCACCCATCCAAGTCATGACCACGGCGGACGTTGCTTAACTTTGCTGATCGATTCAGAATGGCTAAGCAAACTTGGCTACGAGCGCTTCAAAACTTCTTTATTGCGAATGATTAGTAAAAAGCGGTTTAGGTATTTTTTTTATATTTCACCAACTTCTTTAGGTCAATCTTCAAGATTTTATTTAATTAACAAACTTATTTATATTACACATTGTTAAAAGAACTTTAAAAGAATGGCCCCAAGTTTTTTGCCCGTTCTTCTCGCAGTGGCTCTATACATTTTTTTGCTGAACGTGGCAGTACTATGTAGAATATTTCAATATTAAAATTTGTAATTGACCTTCATAAGAGCGTCGCAGAAGTCTAAATTTAATAAATGATTTTGATTTTTGTAAATTAAAAAAACATTCTGAAGCTTTATTTATATTACGAAATCCGTCTCCAAGCAAGTCCGACTCGGACTTGACTGGGATTTCTTCTGATCTCCTTCTCAAACATATTATGTTGGGATCAAAACGGAAAAGGAAAAAAAGCGTGATAGAAACGGAAATTCGCTATAATAAATTCAATTTAGGGATGTTTCTCGGGACCTTGATGGAATTGATCAAATATTGTATTGTGGAAGAGATATGTTGTTTTTCCATGCGGTAGAAAGCATGGGATTTGGTGTGCATGTAGTTTTAATAAATTATGTGCTTTAGGGCCTGTATCAGAATGTTCGAGTAAGTTTCAGTTATACTACCCAGAATATATTTAATAAATAAAACACTATCTTTGCGTTTCACAGTACTCGATTTAGCCTATCCATTGGTTAAAGATTGAAACGCGCTGCATATTAACTGTCATTTTTATCATTCAGTTATTTGATGTGTTGCATAGCAACTCGAAACTTTATCAGGACATTCTGAAACGAACCCTTTGTGTGAAGCATGACGAGAACAATTTATCAGTGTTTATGTATTTTCTTATGTGTCCTTAATCGTTTTTTTTTGTAAACATATAAAGACAAATTAATATGTTTTTTTAAGAATCAATAGGTTCTGTATTAAATTAGGTACAGTTTAGTTTGTGTATTTATTTTATGGTTTTTTAAAATATGATCAAATTAGTTCCAATTTGTAGGCAAACATAACATATATAACAAACGAAATCAATTGTAGGATGATTTATTCGTATTATATATATATATATATATGTATATATATTCTGGACCGATCAGCAATGCTATAAGCAACGTCCGCCTAAGTCATGAGTTGGATGGGTGACCACTGGTGACATTACTACTGAGCGCTTCCGTGCTTCGGAGGCACGTTAAGCCGTCGGTCACGGTTGTTATCGTAAGATGGCCGTCGTTATAGCATGGTGGTAGGGCATTTTGCGATTACCCGCCTGGCTAGTCACCACCCTCAAGTAGAAAATCTATCGCCAAACACCTAACGGTGTGTTCCGGCAGCTGTCCTTGAGAGCCAGTAATTCTCTTCGTTAGCCTGAACAACACCTTCGACCACATCATCACGTACCACCAGGTGAGATAGTGGTCAACGGCTAACCTATCGTGCATAAATAATATATATATAAGAGAAAAACTCATAAGCTTTGGACGTCGATGTTGATAAGCATGTTAGCTGTCATCAACATTAACATTAACAAAACACATTGTATGTGCACCATCGTTAAACAATCATCAGTGATTCGTCACCAACAAGATGGTCTTGCGCATTTTTTGTTGTAAAACTCACTCTACATATTATATATAAGCCATTTTTTCGTGAGGAATGATGTGTTTTACTGTAATTGGAATTTCACTGTAAATTGTCTATTGAACTGTGTTGTTGTATTGAATGCTTGTTTAGTGTTAAAGTCTATTGGAAAACCTTAATCAATAAATAAATAAAACATTTAATCCCATTCTACAGTACAAAGAAGGCTACTTTGGACGCGGGGCTTGATTATGATTTTCTGGATAAAATTCTTAGATGGTATTCTGCAGAAAAAAATACACCCCAGCATCTGTGAAAGATTTGACAAAGTATTTCTTTAGCAACTGCGTAACAGATATCTATGGGAAGTCAGAGCTATCCTGTATTGGCATCTGTCAGTGTGTATATGTGGTGCGGGGGAGATTCTTGAGAAATCAATTTAAATAAATATATTCACTCAAATGACTACATACTTGCAGCAATCACACACTAGAATAACATCGATAAATCTTTGTGTGCCGGTCGCGTAGCAAACTAGCTCCAGTTTTTAAAGCAGTGATAGCTCAGTGGCATTGGCTATGGACTGCCACGCAGCAGGTTCATGGATCGAATCCATCCGAGGACTGGAGCTTCACCACGTGGTGGAAGGACATTTTGCCTTCCACCACGTGGTGAAGACGCCTGGCTAGCGATTAGGTGCTTGGCGACAGATTTTCTACTTGAACACTCAAGTAGAAAATCTGTCGCCAAGCATCTAGCGGTGTATTTCGGCAGCTTTCCTTAAGCGCCAGTGAAATTACAGGCAAAAGGAGACTTAACAACTATATCTCAAAGGAGACGGGCGCAGTGCAATTCGTGACTTTTGACGAAATGCATCTGTTATAAGCAGAGGTTAGTCCACTTAAAATCCCCGGGGTTGTTCCGTCACAATAACAAAAAAAACTTAGGACCCTGATATTATTATTATTACATCGGCAAGCTTAATTCTCAAAAAAAACACGAATATTCTATATTAATTCGCTCTACATACATAGTTCGAATAAATTCTATAGATAGATAAGGAAAACAATTACAAATAAAACATCAAACAGTTCCAATTCATCGACAGACGTTCAAACACTATTTTATATACATACTTACATGTCTAGACGGTGCTTGATAAACATCGTGTACAGAAAATATACAACTATTTACCCAGCTTTTGTAAGCATTGTACTAACTAAAGCGCGTAACACACGCCAAATATATTATAATAATGTTATGTTTATATTATATAATAGGTATAATATCGTAACATTAATAACTTAAGGTATCACACAGGGTAAAAGAGTTATTAAATAATAAGTTTTCAATGTTTTTTTTTACGGAATTGTGACGTTACGCGCAAAGCCTACCTGATATTAAGCACTAACATCTGCCTATGTAAGGTATAAAGGTGTATTTAGTTCTCATGAAAAACTGCACTGCATCGATTAGGTACACAAATAGAACAAGTACAAAACAGAGATATTATGTATCTTTTGAAACGGGTATGTATATCGCTAGATAAAAATATGCATTATGATTTTATATATCGTTATAGCATGGTGGTAGGGCATTTTGCGAATGCCCGCCTGGCTAGCTACCACCCTCAAGTGGAAGCATCTGTCGCCAAGCACCTAACGGAGTGTTCCGGCAGCTGTCCTTGAGAGCCAGTAATTTTAGGTTAGCCTGAACAACATCTTCGACCACATCATCGCATATCATCAGGTGAGATAGTGGTCAAAGGGTAACCCATCAAGCATAAATTTAAAAAAAAAATATGAAAGCCATAAAAATATAAAACCATTTTATATATATTTTTACTTTAGGTTAGTCTGAAAAACATCTTCGATCAAATCAGCATGTGCCATCAGGTGAGGTAGTGGTCAAAGGCTAACCTATGATTTAAAATTTATATAATATAAGTATTTTTCATCAATTTTTGTAACACAATATCGTTATAAATATAATATCGTTATTATCATCGCTGTGTGTACCTATGTAATGATTCTGTTCCTTAATATTTTATCATTTATTTTTTTATGAAAGGATAACATAAGAAGGATCTTTACTCACAGTGTGTGACGCCCTTAAAGCAATACTGTACTGTACTGTATCAGCCGGATCGTCCACTGCTGAACACAGCCTCCCTTATTAAAGAAGGGTATTTGCCTTAATCTCCACGCTTGACAGGCGTCTTGGGGATCGCAGTGTAAGTTGGCAGTTAGAAGGCGCTGCTGCCCGCCTTCCAGTATTTATCCCTTAGTCGCCTCTTACGACATCCACGGGATGGAGAGGTGCAATTCGAACCCGGCACCCCACGGGGGTAAAGAAATACAACTTGATTTAATGTAAGTACATAATATATGAACTAAATGTGTGAATGGTATTCTGTGATCTTCAAAGAATACAGAATATGAACATAAAGAAAGGATACGTAGTTATAGTCAATTAACTGAAAAATGAATTTGCATATGTACCTGGACGACTTAAATGTAATTGCTAAAATAATTAACTGTTATCTGCTACATACAGAGTGGGCATGCAATATAATGTTTGATTGCTTATTTGTTTAAATCTGAGAGTTCTGAGTCAAATATATATTTCATTACAATAGAAAGATATAAAATTAAAATATTTTTTAGTTTTTAAATATGCGATTAGGTTAAGAACCCGTTTCAGAATGTCCTATTAAGTTTTGGGTTGTTAACTAACACATAAAATATCTGAATGATAAAAATGACAGTAAACATGTAGCGCGTTTCAAGCTTTAACCGATGGATAGGCTAAATCGATGACTGTGAAACGCAAAGATAGTGTTTTGTTTATTAAATATGTTCTGGGTAGTATAAACTGAACTTACTCGAACATTCTGAAACAGGCCCTTAATGTATATGATGTATAAATAAAATATATAATAGGTAGATTATGAATAGATTCTGACGTTACTTAGCTGAAATCCATATTTAATAATAGCAAACATTTTAAGAACTTTAAATTAATATTTATGAACACTTCAAAATTAAAAAAATATATTTCGTAACAATTCTGCCTAATTTTCCTACTAAGCCGACGTGGCGTCACAAATCGGAATCAGAAGCGAAAGGCGTCGAAATTTTTTCCAGTGTGGCTGCTTGGTGTTTGTGACGTCACGTCGACCTAGATATATTTTTAAATAAATTTTGCGTGATTTATACTAATATTTTTCAAATCAAATCAAACATTTATTTGTCAGAATACACAATCATTACAATTTTATATATGTAAGGAAAATATATAGCAATGTATTCAACCTTCAAGCAGGCTTACGAATATTAGTATTGATACGTAAATTATCATAATGTTTTTATAAACAATAAAACATTACACAATAAAATATTCTAACAATCGTAATAATATATAGTTCTCATAAAATATTTGTTATAATTAGAATAAGATAGATTCAATTGGGATTGAAAGTTTTATAAAACACTGTGAACGGAGAAAATAGTTATTTCTTAAGAGAAAGGATGTGGTTTGTTTGAATACGTTTAATGCACTGATTAATAACTAATATTTGATAATATAAAGAAACTTACAAACTAGGTTACTGTGAGGTATCTAAATAAACCAGTGACGTCCAAACATAAACTGAACTTCACATAAATTCCAAACGTAAATCCCACTGTCCAATATATTTGGACTAACTAATCGCTGTTACAGAACTAATACACTATCAGGCTAACAAGATTAATGTAAGTGTACATTTATAATACCAATACGTATTGTAATATGTATTAACATCCATATTGTTGTAAATCACATAGTAGTATATATACTATTACTTAGTATATAGGAATCCAATACTTAAAAGATTGAAGAACTCAAGTTACACGTAAGAAACATTTTTGATCAAAGATATTTATTTTTCAGGTTTTTCACGAATTTATGTAAGTATGGTACCATTTTTTGATTGTGACTGAACAATCACGAGGCCCACCTGATGTTAAGCGGATTAACCTCTGCCTATAACAGATGCATTTCGTCATGTGACGAATTGCACTGCGCCCGTCACATTGAGACATACAGTTGCTAAGTCTCATGTGCCTTTAATTTTACTGGCTCTCAAGGACTGCTGGTGGAACACAGGTTAAGTGCTTGGCAGCAGATTTTCTACTTGAGGGTGGTAGATTGCCAGGCGGGCATTCAAAATGCCCTTCGACTATGAGGTGTAGCTCAAGCCGGCCGGTGGGGATCGAACCACGGACCTGCGGCGCGGCAGTCCATAGTTATAATTGCTCGGCCGTCATTGCTTCAAAAAAAATACGTAACATTAAAATGCTCGTATCACCTTGAAAAGTTATTGAACACCAATGCATAATATATGATTCCATAAATGACCCCTTAAACCTTCCTAGGGTAGTGCCACGCTGTAGCCTTATGAGTTACAGTACAGTTGAATGGGCCGGTACGACCAGAGCAATAACACTCTCTCATTTAATATTGAAGTAGTGGCTATGCCACTGCGTTTTGGATCGATTTGTGAGACACCCTGAGACACTTTACCCACCCCTAAGGAATATGGAATGAAAATGTTCAAGGAGAACAGTTCTTTACGTACTGCAAATAACATTATAATGGCATAAAAGTATCACATCCCGGTAAGTAAGGTAGGGTGGGTGATTAACGCCCACTGTTTAATTACGCCCATGAAAACACACTATTTATGGTTTGATTCAGTAAACACATCACGTTATCACACATAGAACAAACCAATAGGAAAGCGCAGGGCAAACGGCGGCTCGCTTGCACCGCTATTTTGCCAGTGAAGCCCTTTGATCCGGCCAGACCGGTATCATACCATGTTATTGTAATAAGTGCAACGGCAAAATTGTAAATTTTGCTGGGTTTGTTATATGTTTTTTGTATATTTTTTGGTCTAAATTGGTTCAAGATGAAGTTATATTATGATTTCTTGGATATTTTGTATCAATTTTGATATTTTTGTTTTAAAAAAATGGGTCTTTTTGTTTATAACGCCCAACTGGGTAATAAAGCCCGACAAAAAGACGTTCGGGCGCTATTAGCTTGTATGGGCGTTATAACCACTTAGCATTTTTTGTAGTTTACCTAAAATTTAAATACCTATTTATTCTATTTAGATTATATGGTATGTGGTAATATCTAACACTTTAGGACAAAAAACATACCAATGAAAACAAATTCTTTCTAACAAGATTTTTTTACTACGACATAATTATAAAAACAAATTGCAAGCTGTATATGGGCGTTATTATCGGCTATCAGTTTGATTGCGCCGAATTAACATTTTATAATTATCTAAATTCAGGCTTAAAATGGCTAATACGCAAAGTACTCATGATAAGTTATGTGAAAATACTCAAAAATATCCTCAAATATGATCAAACAAGAATATATAAGTAGTTTTGTTAAATTAGACTAAGTTTGACTTAAATGTTGATATTTTTTGTTAATACTTAGTTTACTTAAGTTAACGTGAAGTGAAATTTCGGATGTAAAATAATTGTATTTTTTAGCGAGTCTATTTTTGCATGTAAAGAATAGTTTATGGAGCGGGCGTCAATAGAAACTTAGTTTTTAATAACGCCCAAAACAGAGTTGTGAAAAAAACTATATCGATATGAGTATTAGAGGTAAAACACATTCTTAAGTGTTATTTTTTTATAAACAAATAAAGAAACAATTGTTTGAAACATCGTTTGTTTTCATAATCATATAAATACCAAAACTATTTGAAATCAAAGTAAGGTGGGCGTTAATCACCTACTGTACCTTAGTACTTGTCAATTTGGATGCAAAGTTAATTCAAAGTCGATTGAGATGCAAAGAGTGTCCGAAGATTAATTTTATCCTTCGCGGTGTGGCCAATGTGTCATTCTCTGCGTGGAAGGGCGGTAGAGATGACTGGTAAAAATCCCTTGGACAGCCTTAAGGAGACTAGAAGTACGTGATCACGAAAAAATGTGGGTTAATTTCTCGCCAACTTCGTTTTTGCAGGACCCACGAGGCAAAGTTATTACGCCTTTTGAAGAACTGCCATCTTATACTGCTATCCCCAAGACGCCTGCCAAACCTGGGGATTAGGCAAACCCCTTAATTTGGAAAACTTTTGTTAAAAAGTGGACGTCCACTTTTTTTGTAGTTGTTATTGATGATAATAAGTATAACTTTGTGCTGGATATATCAATATTAAGCCTGCACCGAGACAGCGATGCGTAATTGTGGTTCGTTTGATCCCTTGCTGTATCTTTACTTCTTAATTTTGAGTTATGTCATTAATATATATTATATTTAAGGGTTCCTTCTATAAATCGTACACTTTGTAAACACGAATACTTAATTTTTTATCGATGGAAACAAAACCAAAATTACATCTAAAAAACGAAATAAACTCTTAGTACGGCGTAAATACTTAACGGAGAGTCATCCGTATTTGAAAAATAAAAAAAACAACATGTTTTCTATAACGTATACATACACATTACATTTTTCAAATAGGTATTTGTTTTTACTATACGAAGGAAACACTCAAATGCACGCTGTTCCGCCCATTTTAGTCAGAGCCGCGATGCTTTGTCCCTATCCGCTTTAGTAATTCTTAAGCCATCGGACGGGGACGGATGCTGTTGGTGAGCCTTACGTACGCCTAAAAAGCTCGGTGCGCCCTTAAGATTATACTCAGCAAGTCTTAAGTCAAGTCTTAAGATTGTTCGTACTTCACACCTTGATCTAAACCGATGAAATTAGTATTCCGTACGATCATTCCAAAACTGACTGAATTCTATCAGCGTATCACGTCTAAACACGACGGTCGGTTAATAATAGCGATGATGATATCAACCAAAACAATCTTTGTTAACGAAGCTCTTACTAACTAAGATAAATGAATCAACCAATTAACTTGTTTACTTTTAACACATATATTGTTGTTATACTGTACATTGTCGAGTCTTCATTAACATTGTCTTGAATTACATCATCCTGAGTCGGACGAATTTAGTTTTTGGTTTATTTTTCATTTCAATCAACAGCCATGAGGTATATATACCGGTACAAAGGCCACAATCCTCATTTTTGGCGATCTAGTAAATCTGTCGCCAAGCACCTAATGGTGTGTTCCGGCAGCTGATCTTGAGCGCCAGGAATTCTAGGTTAGCCCGAACAACATCTTCAACCTCATCATCACTTACGATCAGGTGAGATAGTGGTCAAAGGCTAGGCAATAAAATAAAAAAAAATCGCCCTGGGGTACGCAGCGTAAGATGACAGTTCTTCAGAACACACTTTTTCCCACTGGTATTTTTCCATACCTTGACTTCCACATGAAGATATGGGGGGGCACAACTCCAGCCCGGCGCCCCATGGGGATCCGTAGGAATCCCTTATTTATCAATACTGTTGCCAGCTCCATGCCCATCTATTATTCTTCCTTAATTCTAGGTTAGCCTGAACAACATCTTCGACCACATAATCACTTACCATCAGGTGAGATAGTGTTCAAAGGCTAACCTATCAGGCATAAAAAAAATATCTTTTGACATTAAATGATTAATTGTGTAATTAATGTAACTGGTATTTTGTGCCGATTTAATTGTAGATAAATAAAAATAAATAAAATAATTAATGCTTACATGCAATATCTAAAATAATAAGAAAGATATTAAGAAAACATTACATAATATTTTAATAAAATACTTAAAAAATACAAAAATATATCTAGTGACAATTCCGCCTAATTTTCCTGCTAAGCCGACGTGACGTCACAAACGCCACGCAGCCAAACCGGAAGATTTTTTCGACGCGTTTCGCTTCTACATGAAGCATCCTCAGGAGATCTTGACTCAGCGAGCGCACGATCGAAAAAACTTTCTCGATCCTGCGCTCTTCCGGTAAGTATCACATCGCGGTAAATAGTACTTGTCAATTTAGATGCATAGTTAATTCATTCAAAGTCGATTGAGATGCAAAGAGTGCCCTGAAGATTAATTTTCTCCTCGTGGTGTACCCAATATGTCATTCCCTCTGTAGAAGGGCGGTAGACTTATAAAAAATCCTTGGACAGCCCTGGCATGGCGACGAGAAGGACGTGATCAAGAAAGAAGGTGGCTCTCGCCAGATCTGCCAATTTCGCTTTTTTTGGAGGACCCAGTGGCAAAGTTATTACGCCTTCTGAAGAACTGCCATCTTATACTGCTATCCCCAAGACGCCTGCCAAACCTGGGGATTATGGGAAACCCCTTAATTGGGAAAGCTTTTGTTAAAATGTGGACGTTATAGTTGTTATTGATGATATAGATACGTAATTGTGGTTCGTTTGATCCCTTGCTGTATCTTTATTTCTTCATGTTGAGTTATGTCATGAATATTTATTATATTTAAGGGTTCATTGTATAAATCATACACTTTGGAAACACGATTACTTAAAATTTTCTGTATAGAAAAAAGGACCAAAGTTACATCTAAAAAACTAAATAAACCCTAAGTACGGCGTAAATACTTAACGGAGAGTCACCCGTATTTGAAAAATAAAAAAAACAACATGTTTTCTATAACGTATACACATAACATTTATCAAATAGTTTTTTTGTTTTTACTATACGAAGGAAATACTCAAATTCACGCATGTTCCGCCCATTTTAGTCAGAGTCGCGATGCTTTGTCCCTATCTGCTTTAGTAATTCTTCGGCCGTCGGACGGGGACGGATGCTGTTGGCGTGCCTTACTTACGCCTAAAAAGCTCGGTGCGCCCTTAAGAATATACTCAACAAGTCAAGAGCCCTTTTACCTTTTGCAGCCCTCCCACTCGCACATTTTAAGATAATTTCAAGTTGAAAAAAATTGGTAATGATTTTTTCATATGTGGTCTGACATTATTTTGCTTTTTGCGACTATAGATGTTCACAACATATTTTTATTTTGTAACATGTTGAGTCCAATTAAAATAAGAGGCCCAAAGTTTTAAATAAATAAATTACGCGTTTTGGATCCCCCAATACAGATATCAACATGACAATTTATCGAGAACATCTATAGTCGCATGGAGCGAAATAATGTCAGCCACATTTTAAAAAACCATTACCATATTGTAGCTATTTGAAGTTATCTTTAAATGTGCGAGTGAGAGGGCTGCAAAATGTAAAAGGCCTCTTAAGGGTATATTTTAGACGAAGGCCCCCATACAAAACGCAGCTCCAATCTTATTTTAATAATAGCGAATAAAACTCAATGATATTTTACCTACGTAATCACTACCCTAATATCTAGGTTTGTGGTGCATCAGATTTTCATTAAAGTATACAGTTTTAAAATTACACTAGCTCAAAAACTCGTAATTTTAGATAAAAGAAAGACCCAACTTTAAGCATCTCTTTCAAGAAAAATAAGCATGTTTTTAATATTTCTATTGCACCACAAACATGGGGAATATAATGAACATTCTATAATGGGAAGTTATTTATACATGTGTACTATACTTTTTAAATAAATCTGGAGCTACGAATAACTGGCTCAAACTCCTAAAAACGAGTGCTATATACTAGACGCTATATAGTAAAAATTTTAATTATTAGTCTAAAAGAAAAAGGATTTAAGCCAGAAACGATAGGTCTAATAATACACTATATTTACATGCGAGTTTTTTTTTTAATAACAAGTTGAGTTTATATAAAAGTTCACGCTTTGGCTGGCGGGTATGTCCTTAAGTCAAGTCTTAAGATTGTTCATAGTCATACACACCTTGATCTAAGCCGATGAAATTAGTATTCCGTAGGACCATTCCAAAACTGACTGAATTCTGTCAGTGTATCAGCGTCTAAGCATGACGGCCTGTTAATAATAGCGATGATGATATCAACCAAAACAATCTTTGTTAACGAAGCTCTTACTAACTAAGATAAATGAATCAACCAATTAACTTGTTTACTTTTAACACATATATTGTTGTTATACTGTACATTGTCGAGTCTTCATTAACATTGTCTTGAATTACATCATCCTGAGTCGGACGAATTTAGTTTTTGGTTTATTTTTCATTTCAATCAACAGCCATGAGGTATATATACCGGTACAAAGGCCACAATCCTCATTTTTGGCGATCTAGTAAATCTGTCGCCAAGCACCTAATGGTGTGTTCCGGTAGCTGATCTTGAGCGCCAGGAATTCTAGGTTAGCCCGAACAACATCTTCAACCTCATCATCACTTACGATCAGGTGAGATAGTGGTCAAAGGCTAGGCAATAAAATAAAAAAAAATCGCCCTGGGGTACGCAGCGTAAGATGACAGTTCTTCAGAACACACTTTTTCCCACTGGTATTTTTCCATACCTTGACTTCCACATGAAGTAATGGGGATCACAACTCCAGCCCGGCGCCCCATGGGGATCCGTAGGAATCCCTTATTTATCAATACTGTTGCCAGTTCCATGCCCATCTATTATTCTTCCTTAATTCTAGGTTAGCCTGAACAACATCTTCGACCACATAATCACTTACCATCAGGTGAGATAGTGTTCAAAGGCTAACCTATCAGGCATAAAAAAAATATCTTTCGACATTAAATGATTAATTGTGTAATTAATGTAACTGGTATTTTGTGCCGTTTTAATTGTAGATAAATAAAAATAAATAAAATAATTAATGCTTACATGCAATATCTAAAATAATAAGAAAGATATTAAGAAAACATTACATAATATTTTAATAAAATACTTAAAAAATACAAAAATATATCTAGTGACAATTCCGCCTAATTTTCCTGCTAAGCCGACGTGACGTCACAAACGCCACGCAGCCAAACCGGAAGATTTTTTCGACGCGTTTCGCTTCTACATGAAGCATCCTCAGGAGATCTTGACTCAGCGAGCGCACGATCGAAAAAACTTTCTCGATCCTGCGCTCTTCCGGTAAGTATCACATCGCGGTAAATAGTACTTGTCAATTTAGATGCATAGTTAATTCATTCAAAGTCGATTGAGATGCAAAGAGTGCCCTGAAGATTAATTTTCTCCTCGTGGTGTACCCAATATGTCATTCCCTCTGTAGAAGGGCGGTAGACTTATAAAAAATCCTTGGACAGCCCTGGCATGGCGACGAGAAGGACGTGATCAAGAAAGAAGGTGGCTCTCGCCAGATCTGCCAATTTCGCTTTTTTTGGAGGACCCAGTGGCAAAGTTATTACGCCTTCTGAAGAACTGCCATCTTATACTGCTATCCCCAAGACGCCTGCCAAACCTGGGGATTATGGGAAACCCCTTAATTGGGAAAGCTTTTGTTAAAATGTGGACGTTATAGTTGTTATTGATGATATAGATACGTAATTGTGGTTCGTTTGATCCCTTGCTGTATCTTTATTTCTTCATTTTGAGTTATGTCATGAATATTTATTATATTTAAGGGTTCATTGTATAAATCATACACTTTGGAAACACGATTACTTAAAATTTTCTGTATAGAAAAAAGGACCAAAGTTACATCTAAAAAACTAAATAAACCCTAAGTACGGCGTAAATACTTAACGGAGAGTCACCCGTATTTGAAAAATAAAAAAAACAACATGTTTTCTATAACGTATACACATAACATTTATCAAATAGTTTTTTTGTTTTTACTATACGAAGGAAATACTCAAATTCACGCATGTTCCGCCCATTTTAGTCAGAGTCGCGATGCTTTGTCCCTATCTGCTTTAGTAATTCTTCGGCCGTCGGACGGGGACGGATGCTGTTGGCGTGCCTTACTTACGCCTAAAAAGCTCGGTGCGCCCTTAAGAATATACTCAACAAGTCAAGAGCCCTTTTACCTTTTGCAGCCCTCCCACTCGCACATTTTAAGATAATTTCAAATTGAAAAAAATTGGTAATGATTTTTTCATATGTGGTCTGACATTATTTTGCTTTTTGCGACTATAGATGTTCACAACATATTTTTATTTTGTAACATGTTGAGTCCAATTAAAATTAGAGGCCCAAAGTTTTAAATAAATAAATTACGCGTTTTGGATCCCCCAATACAGATATCAACATGACAATTTATCGAGAACATCTATAGTCGCATGGAGCGAAATAATGTCAGCCACATTTTATAAAACCATTACCATATTGTAGCTATTTGAAGTTATCTTTAAATGTGCGAGTGAGAGGGCTGCAAAATGTAAAAGGCCTCTTAAGGGTATATTTTAAACGAACGCCCCCATACTAAACGCAGCTCCAATCTTATTTTAATAATAGCGAATAAAACTCAATGATATTTTACCTACGTAATCACTACCCTAATATCTAGGTTTGTGGTGCATCAGATTTTCATTAAAGTATACAGTTTTAAAATTACACTAGCTCAAAAACTCGTAATTTTAGATAAAAGAAAGACCCAACTTTAAGCATCTCTTTCAAGAAAAATAAGCATGTTTTTAATATTTCTATTGCACCACAAACATGGGGAATATAATGAACTTTCTATAATGGGAAGTTATTTATACATGTGTACTATACTTTTTGAATAAATCTGGAGCTACGAATAACTGGCTCAAACTCCTAAAAACGAGTGCTATATAGTAAAAATTTTAATTATTAGTCTAAAAGAAAAAGGATTTAAGCCAGAAACGATAGGTCTAATAATACACTATATTTACATGCGAGTTTTTTTTTAATTAAAAGTTGAGTTTATATAAAAGTTCACGCTTTGGCTGGCGGGTATATGTCCTTAACCTTGATCTAAGCCGATGAAATTAGTATTCCGTAGGACCATTCCAAAACTGACTGAATTCTGTCAGCGTATCACGTCTAAACATGACGGCCTGTTAATAATAGCGATGATGATATCAACCAAAACAATCTTTGTTAACGAAGCTCTTACTAACTAAGATAAATGAATCAACCAATTAACTTGTTTACTTTTAACACATATTGTTGTTAAATTGTACATAGTCGAGTCTTCATTAACATTGTCTTGAATTACATCATCCTGAGTCGGACGAATTTAGTCTTTGGTTTATTTTTCATTTCAATCAACAGCCATGAGGTATATATACCGGTACAAAGGCCACAATCCTCATTTTTGGCGATCAAGTAAATCTGTCGCCAAGCACCTAATGGTGTGTTCCGGCAGCTGATCTTGAGCGCCAGGAATTCTAGGTTAGCCCGAACAACATCTTCAACCTCATCATCACTTACGATCAGGTGAGATAGTGGTCAAAGGCTAGGCAATAAAATAAAAAAAAATCGCCGTGGGGTACGCAGCGTAAGATGACAGTTCTTCAGAACACACTTTTTCCCACTGGTATTTTTCCATACCTTGACTTCCACATGAAGTAATGGGGATCACAACTCCAGCCCGGCGCCCCATGGGGATCCGTAGGAATCCCTTATTTATCAATACTGTTGCCAGTTCCTGCCCATCTATTATTCTTCCTTAATTCTAGGTTAGCCTGAACAACATCTTCGACCACATAATCACTTACCATCAGGTGAGATAGTGTTCAAAGGCTAACCTATCAGGCATAAAAAAAATATCTTTTGACATTAAATGATTAATTGTGTAATTAATGTAACTGGTATTTTGTGCCGATTTAATTGTAGATAAATAAAAATAAATAAAATAATTAATGCTTACATCCAATATCTATAATAATAAGAAAGATTTTAAGAAAACATTAAATAATATTTTAATAAAACACTTAAAAAGTATAAAAATATATCTAGTGACAATTCCGCCTAATTTTCTTGCTAAGCCGACATGACGTCACAAAGACCAGCCAAACCGGAAGAATTTTCAAGGCGTTTCGTACATACACGAAGCATCCTCAAGAGCCATTGAAGAAATTAGCCGGCATTGTCATTAGATATATTTTTTAAGTGTTTTATTAAAATATTATTTAAGTAATGTTTTCTTAAAATATTAATTATTATTAAATATGGTTTTCCGCAAAGTAACGCCAGAATCTATTCAATATCTGTAATAGTTAGGCACAGATTTTTTAAAATTTTCGCGAATTTCGGACAGCCAAAAGGTCTTAGCCGCCACCAGAGCGCGTAATCAGATTGAAATTTATTTAATCCATATTATGTTTAAATTTCCGTTACAAGGTCCTAACGGACATGATTTGCTCAGATGTGGTGGGGGCTATATAGTCTTTGCCGCTGGGACATCATTATATTACGTCTAAAAACGAAGCCCTGAAAGCGGAGCTTACCTAGTACATACTAGGTACAGCAATGTCCGCTTTGGTCATTAATTTGAACGTGTCCCCTAGGGCATAAATAGTACATTATGCAGCATGTGCGCGAAGTTGTTTATTTCAATCGAGACGGGTTTTGGGCCTGAGATCGAATAACGAAGGCCTAAATGGAGTAGAGATTGTAATAAACAACGCGCACGAGTTTCATACGACGTTTTTCAACACACTTGCGAGAAACGAATACGAAAATTTCGATAAGAAAATATTTTCTTGATCTTTTTGATAGCAATAATAATCTGAATGAGAAGGTTTATAATTAATTAATTAGATCTTCTAAAGTTCTACTTCAGTAGGTAAAAAACTCTTATTTTTGTTTTTATATGAAAAACGAACGAAACAATATCTCCTTGGTGAGAAGTGTAGAAAATGGTTTTTATTTCCTATTTAAAACACTAGTGCGGTAAAGTAAACAAAAAGCACGAGTGCGTAATCAGTACTAATACTACTTAATATTATAAATGCGAAAGTAACTCTGTCTGTCTGTTACGCTTTCACGCCAAAACTACTGGACCGATTTGAATGAAATTTGGTATGGAAATAGTTTGAGACCCGGGAAAAAACATAGGATAGTTTTTATCCAACTCCGCAAAAAGAGGTTAATGTTTTTGCGCGATAACCGACATACGCGCGAGCCGCGCCCGGAAAGTTAGTAGACTATATTATGACACTAAAATCATACATACATACTTGAACCCAGTAGACATAACACTGCTTTTTTTGGGTAGTAGAAGGAGCTAGCCAGGCGAGCATTCGTAAACTACCCTAAATGATCCCTGACTTCAACGATGTTAGTGGTACCAGCAATACATAATGTAGCTATCACATTTCTCAATTCTAGGTTAGCCTGAATAACATCTTCGACCACATCATCACTTACCATCAGGTGAGCTAATGGTCAAAGGCTAACCTATCGAGAATATAAAAAAAAATATAAATTTAAATTTCTACTACCTTGTTTTTTTTTAATTGTGGTTTTGATTGACCGCAAATTGGCATTAAAATTACTGCAAACGACATCATTGTTTAATTATGTACCAATATACCAATCAGTGGTAAATATGTATAGGTATACATGTATATGCATTGATGACCTTATATTGAATGAAAACGAATAAAACAACAAAAATAAAATTCGACTTCTTACGTTGAAAAAAGTACGGAAATTACATGTAGAAGTCAGTATCATGCTGGCTCTTAGCGCAATCTGAGCACATTTTCATGGTCCAACTTCTAAAAATTATTAAATGGGTACTTTTCAGTGTTGGAAGTCGGTACCATTATTAATTATGTTAAAATAAATTTCTGTATTCATTTGTACATGACTTTATTTAGAAAAAAAATTACCTAAAAATGGAATGACTTCATACACTCAAAAGTATAAAATAACGTGTTGTTAACACACTTTTGAATGTTGAAGTCGGTTCCATATTAGGTAAAAAAAAACACCATTTTAGTGTCCCTTGCTACTTACGGGATCGATTGTCATTCACCGGCAATGACTAGGTATATTATCAAGTTTGGAAAAAAATGTTTCAGTTATTGGAGTGTAAGTCAAAAACGGCTTGACTTACTATGATGAAATTTAAACGACATCACACGACTACCAATAAAAAGTTCTGAGGTAACAAAAATAAAAAAAATAAATATGGACCTCCTCCTTTTTTTAAGCCGGTTAATTATTGTTGCAAATACATGGCACTTCGAAAGGTGTTCTGAAAGGAATCTCCTAACTCTCCCGCGTTTTTCTCCACGTCACACTCTTGCCATTTGTTGCCGCTAAAGGCGCCATGGGCGCGTCACAGATACCTCTCGGACTCTGAATAATTTGTCACGACCATAGATCCACAACGCAATACTAATAAATATAAATGAATAAAAAAAAAATTATAAATAAATATAATAATATAATATAATAAAAATAAATATAAATGAATACTACAATGAATCATATTATGTATGTTCGTAAAAGAAAATTAAATTTAAGTTAAACAGTGACAATTACGATTACAACACTGGAAACAAGAATAAAATAATGTTGCCAGGTTTTAGATTAGCAAAGAAGGGAAATTCAACTTGCATGTGGAAAACATATTGGTTAAGAAAATCCTACTACACAGTTTGTGATTACTTAAACGATAAAAATGCTCGGACAACTCCGCCCTGTGCCAAGCTATCGCTTGTCACCTACGTAATTTTACCAATTACTGTAATGAATTTATTGTATAGTATACAACACATTGTTAAAAGACGTTTAAAAGAATGGGCCCAAGTTTCTTGCCCGTTCTTCTCGCAGTGGCTCTATAACTTTTTTGCTGAACGTGGCAGTACAATGCAGAATACCTATTTTAATATTAACATTTCTAATTGACCTTCATAAGACCGTCGTAGACGTCTAAATTGGATAAATGATTTTGACTTTGAATCTGATTGCTAACATTTTTTTTATTAATTATTCATACTCTTCATACTGCTTACAAGATGGGAAGATGAATTGTGTCGTACGCCCACGAGGCGCGTCACCATCGGCATGTGTTGCGATAAAATTATTGTTAAGTTATCCACATATAGGCGCATTGGCAAATAGTTTTGAACCGACTTTGAGGTTCTCAATTCGTCTGTTATTTAGGGTGCCATACCCAGAGGGTTAAAACGGGACCCTATTACTGAGACTTCGCTGTCCGTCCGTCCGTCTGTCACCAGGCTGTGAATCAAGAACGGTGATAGCTAGACAGTTGAAATTTTCACAGATGATGTATTTCTGTTGCCGCTATAACAAAAAATACAAAAAGTTGGCCAAGTGCGAGTCGGACTCGTGCTCGTTAAAAAAAAAAAGGTTAAAATATGACGTCTAATGTTGTATAGCTAATGGTACGGAACCTTTCGTGCGCGAGTCCAACTCGCACTTGGCTGATTTTTTTATGTTTGTTGCCTGAGAAGTTTTGAAAATTATTTTTTTTGTTTGAAAGCTGATGCTTGTCGTTTGGTCCCATATAAATTTCATCAAATCGGTCAAGCCGTTTTTGAATTACTCTCCAATAACTGAAAAATATTTAACTATCTTGATGATATAGGCGTTGACAATGAATGACAATCGATCCTGTAAGTAGAAAGGGTCACTAAAAAGAATGTAAATAATTTTTACCAAAAAATAGAACCGACTTCAACACCCAACAGTGTGAAATAACTTGTCGTACTTAGTCGGTACCATGCGCACAATATTGTGATCATAGGTACTTTTGAACTATCATGTTACCGACTAGTTATTTCACACTATTGGGTGTCGGTTCCATTTTTTGGTTTAAACATTTTCAGTTAATTGAGCGTAACTTAAAAATTACTAAATTGAAATGAATGTAATGGTATTTCCAGTTACAGTTGCAGTATGTCTGTCTCGCTCTACTTGACCACTGCAATGCGCTCGTCAATCCACTATAGGTTAATTATTTTCTCTCATTTTCCTAGTAATTTCACTTGCTACCCCACAATAGTGTTGGCACACTGCTTCTAGGCAAAACATGTGATGCTGGGGTTGTACCCATCAAGACTGATTTTCTTCCTGTGATCCTTAAGAGTCCTGAAGGTGGGCTCCTTGACGACCCGCCATCGTACGCTGCGATCCCCAAGACTCCTGCCAAGCGTGGGGATTATGTAAATCCTCCCCTGATTCAGTTTATCGTGTGCGACGAACTGTATCTGTTTAAGACAAAGGCTACGAATAAATATGTAGGCAAAGGATAAGACCAGGCGGGTATCGTGCATGTACAATCACTATACCACAAAAAAACAAGAAAACAAAGCTACTAGTATGTTGAAAAAAATATATACTGTGTTACCGACCTCAATTAGCAAAGGATAAGAGAACGATGCCTCCACCAAGTGATAAATCTCGGCAAGAGCCATTCTTGGAACTATTCTGCCTAGAAGCAGTAGTGCGCAAAAACTGATGTGTTCAGGTGTAAGGGCACTTAGTTATAAGTATATTTAACGGGACTCAAACGCCATAAAAACATGTTTATTATTTATCTACCACTACAGCAACTGCAGCTAGTGAAATTGCTGGGCGAACGAGATATATGAACAAATGTCTTGAAATGATGAGCGCAGTGCAGTGTCAAGCAGAACGAAGACAGTAACACTGCATTTGTAAAGAACGGTCGTCAGTTACTATCAGGCTGGCGACTTGTCCATCTCATCTGTAGTCTCATAATATATCCTTATATATATAAAAATTACGTGTCACGTTGTTTGCCCCTTGATGGACTACTAAACTACTCAACCAATTTTAAATTTTATTTGTACACCGTGTGAAATTTGATCCAAATTGAAAGATAGGATAGCTTACCCGTGCGAAGCCGGGGCGAGCCGCTAGTATATATGTATATATAGGTATACCCGCATACTAAAGAACAGTAGGAATGTGAGGCGATGGCATTCACATGCTTATGATAATAAAATAAAAAATACTGCAGCATATGTTACCCAAGTCAATGTGGACCAAACAGAGAGGAAGAAATAACTTGAACGCATAAAGTTCAAAAGTGAAATGGAACACTACTTTTCAAGAATAAGGCTAGGAAATAAGAAACACGTTTATCAAGGATTGCGATTCGTTCTATTTTCAAATTAACTTACCCTTCCATGGGTGGAAAATCGAATAACTATACCCTTCGCAATTTGAGTTATATACGACCTACATCCCGAGTATGAGCGATCAAAAGTATAATACATCAAGAAATGGTTTTCCAAAGAGCATAACAGTATGAATTTTGTGCAGAAATATTAAAATTATTTTGCATTTTCACTAAGTTATTATTATTACACTTACCTAATTACTAATTGAACATTATCTACTACCTAATTAAGCACGTCTCACAAATAGGCATTTCATAATTATTTAAAGATAATGAAAGAACCAAACGGACAAAATCGACCATTTTGAAGGTAGGCTTTTCTATTCTTGTCCAATATTAGGTACGATTACATAAGAGAATAAATGATGACTCTACCGGTCCCTTTGTAGGAAGGAAAATCTAGAAAATTCTCTATAAATTACTTTGATATAACCCGTTTAATCAAAGAAAGGAATCGAAGATGGCGTCGGTAATCATGATGTCTCACTTGCACACCATAGAATTGTCTATAATGTGCAAGTGAAAGGTCATGATTAGCTTTGCCTTCTTTAATTCTAGTCTTTATCAAACCTAGTTATACACGCCATGAAATCATCAACTTCCTTGGTTTTGATTATACCGTTGGTGATAAATATGAAATAAGTATCACCTTTAGACATCGAGATATACGTTACACGTATTACGTATATAGAGGTCAATGCCTTTAGACAGGTTGGAACTCTTTATGAAGGGGTACAACATGTCATCATCGAAATTAACAACTTTAAAAAAAATACGTGCTAACGTTTCTGTTCTAAGCACACAAACAATGGACAAGTTTTTATAACTTGAGACTGCGTAGTGCCTGCAATGTACTTTAGAGGTAAATCAGAAACTTAAAATCTTTGAATAAAATTATCCGGTTTTAAATCATAAATCGTTAAATGTATACGATATGTACCGTGAGATGTTAAAAACACGTTAGTTTTTAGTTACACGGTCCTACTAATTTGAAAAATAAACACGAAAAAGATCTACTTATACCTGTTCCTCTTACTTGTGTAGATATTATAGCAACAATGTGGCTCCTGTTCAAATCATGTGAAACTCCAGTTCTTAAGGAATAAATTTAATGTTTGTCAACTAGAGACGAATTACTTAGCATTCCATGGATTCACCGTGCGGGTGCCGGGTCCATAGCGTTGCAGAGGAAGAGGCTAGAGGGGCCTGGGGCTTGCAACCTAGGAGCAGGGTTAAGAGGCCTCTTTATGATATATCAATGCTCCCCTTCCCGCTCAAGCCTCCTCCTCTACCTAACCAAATTTGGTAAGATCCTACTAATGCCGCCTTAGATGCACGTTCTAGGATGGAAGTTACGGTTGTTCTTGGCAGGCCAAGGTCTTTAAGTAGGTTATATAGGGATTTCGCTCGTATACCCCTTGCTCCAACTTCTACAGCATATAAATTAACCACATAACCGTTTTTGGTTAATCCATTTGTTAGGTCATAATAAAAGTACCAGGCAAACATAAGCCGTAAAAAGCCATAGGATGCTACCCAGATGTCATTGAACGAAATGAGATAAATCAGAATCTTGTAGGATATTATTTTGTGTCGTCAAGGGTAATATTATAAGTTGCCTGCGACCACAGATTATAGTCATAAAACTCATTGTAATAAAATGCCACCTTCACTCGTTTACCAGCTTAAGGTTTTACCTCCGGGCGAATCCAATTCAACCAAACTTCACACAGTCGCAGAGTGGCATGGCGCGCTGCCTTATACAGACGTTCCGTGTATGCTCCGCCTCTAGCAAACTTTTTACGAACTTTTTCTATTCCTATATTTTACTATCCCTGTAAACCGGAACTCCTTTGCCATTAAATACAAGAAACTTTTTGAATTGCTCTAACGCGGTTGTGATTGAGTGTTCCAATTTTAAACTTATGTCAAGTGTAGCTTTTTTTGGCGTGTCCATTCGGCCAGTTGCGCTGTTTCTTTTTTATGTGCTTAAAAGTTTTGAGTGTTGTGTATAGTGAATAATATAATTAAGTGTGTGCAAAATGAATGGAATGGTCTGCGAGACCGAGAGGGATAGTTCAGCGATTATTGAAAGGTAAGTTGTGTATATGGGAGAGTTTGAAAATAGAATGTATAAACTTCCTTTGTTTATTTGATTTTCGTTTGACGTTGTTTTATTAGATTGTAAGATTACTCTGATATTTTTGAGTTGGGAGTAAATTTTCTGACTATATATTGATGGTTCTTTGTTTTGAACATTTTGTGAATTAACATTGATTACTCTATTTTTGAAGTTTATAAAAACTAAATTTTTTTATAGTTAATTTTATAATTTAATATTTATATTTGACTATTTTAATTGGCATTTTTCTATAAAAACTAAATATACTTAATATGTACAACTTTTTTTCTTCCTTATGATGAACTTTGATTTTGGCGGGAAAATCGGAAATATTTTTTTTGAATATTTAAAAGTGTAGCTTTTTAACACTACCTATCTCACATAATGGTAAGTGATGATGTGGTCGAAAATTTTATTCAGACTAACCTAGGATTACTGGCTCTGGACACCTGCCGAACCACAACGTTTTAGTTAGTTTTCGATAGGTTTTCTACTAGCCTGGTGGGCATACGCAAAATGCCCTACTTTGCATATCCGAAATTTGTGTTTCTTCGAGTGTTGTTTAAGGTCAAATGGTGAATTATTACCGTTAAATTTTCATAAGTGCAAGAGAATATGTTAATACTACATTAGTAAGAAATGTTCCTTTCTGCGATCTCATCAAATTTCCCAAAGAAGTAAATCTACCTATCCACCACTACACTTAGACATGACTTGGTCACGACTGTGACTTATTGTTACGATTTGTAGGTCTCACGTACTTCGCAGTGATTGCTTTTATAAAACTTTAATTTCTCCGAAAATAGAAATTGGTGTTCCTATGGTAAATGTACAAATCATATGAATCAAATTTGGAATTTTAAAAATCAAATTGCTAACAAACAAGTGAACTCATAGTTACTTGGCGGGAAACTCGATGTTTTTATAGTTTATTTTCGCGCTTGTAGCTAAGCATGGAAACTATTCAAAATGATCATGGCATTCGTAAATTTTAAATATGATAGCGAGTATTATTTTGCAAAGTGATTGAACGCCAATGCACATAATTTCATAAATTTTAAGTTACTACCCGTATCAAATGTAATCAATTAAACAAACAATGCAAAATAGAGGTACCTACATTAGATATAATAAACAATATTCGCCATATCTCGCGTATTACATGATCAAGTACCTACTTGATCTAGTAAACAACACAGAAAATTTGATATGAATTTCCCGCCAAGAATAAATCTAGCCAAGTTTTCTATTCACCAAACCAAACACGTAAGTATTGCATAATAAATTGATAAGCATATTAATTCCAAACCAGACCAACAACAACATTATAAATAAGGTCACGCAATAAACCTCGTTAAAAATTCATTACACAGTAAAATTACATATTGAGAAACAATATCGATAGCCATTTATTAAAGTACCTACCTAGCGTCTACCGCGGAAATCAATCATCATAATAAAATGATCGTTTTTATTTTTCATGTATTCAAACTATTTCAAACCGACAATATTTACAGTTAAAAACCAGTTGAGTGTGAGTAACACAAGCATATAACAAAATTAATGTTGTACGACACCCTACAATTTAGGAATTAGGTTTTCTACGAATACTATTGCATGAATTAGCAAATTTGTTTCTACTACTTCCTTACAATGAATTGAACATGTGAATTTAAATCTGTTTGTTAAATTAACATTCTCTACCATTCGTCTCCTATAATAGTCCGGTCAAATTAGACCAAAAAATAAGAGTAAAGCTACATAAATTCTCACCAAGCTCAAAATCAGTAAGTATGACTGTTTAAAATATGATTAAAAATACTCTTTTTTTTTTATGCCTGATAGGTTAGCCTTTGACCACTATCTCACCTGATGGTAAGTGATGATGTGGTCGAGGATGTTGTTCAGACTAACCTAGAGTTACTGGCTCTCAAGGACAGCTGCCGGAACACACCGTTAGGTGCTTGGCGACAGATTTTCAACTTGAGGGTGGTAGCTAGCCAGGCGGGCATTTGCAAAGTGCCCTACCACCATGCTGTAACGACTGCTATCGTAAGACAACAACCGGGACCGACGTCTTAACGTGCCCTCCGAAGCACGGAAGCGCTCTGTAGTAATGTCACCAGCGGTCACCCATCCAAGTCATGACCGCGGCGGACGTTGCTTAACTTTGCTGATCGATTCAGAATGGCTAAGCAAACTTCGCTACGAGCGCTTCAAAATACTCGTAAAATTTGAAAGTTTCCCATCTTTCCTCCATTGCCCGATTCGTAGCTTCGTCTTTAGGACGACCGACATATGATGACGATTACAACTTTTAAAACTTTTTGTAATCATTATGTCTCAAAAACTGTGGCTCGTAGAAAAAAATATTGATATGTCTGTAGATAATTTTATGGTCTACAGACCATATTTTTGTCACAGATATCAATATTTTTGTCTAAAGTATTTTGATGATAATACTTACCGTTTTGGTGAAAATCTCGAAATACTAATTTTTTTTGACCTTTGACCTTGAATATTTTTTTTCCATACAGATGAAAGATGGGGAACTTTCAAATTTTATTTATTTAATTATTTTTTTATTTATATATTAATATTTTAAACAATCTTACTGATTTTTAGCTTGGTGGGAATTTATGTAGCTTCGAATGTCTAAATTGACCGGACTATATAGATAAGGGGAAATTTATAAACCCTCAGAAGACCTGCTGTGATATATGTAACAAATTTTAAATCTGTGTCTAAGTTGGACTTTCTATGATAGCAGAGGCCTACCACATTTTAATGCGCGTATTAATTTAATACCAAATTATACGCTGATAACTTAATTCTAAATTAAACGCGGATAACTTAGATACAATATTAATTCATATCTTCTCATATACTACTGACAAATATCAAGAGAATTGATCATATACCTTTTACTTTATGTTAAAGACAAATAAAAGGTCCTTTTTAGGTAATTGTGTGCGGTTTTATAATAAAATTCCCGAACATATTACAATGCTCACAGAAGAAAAATTCAAATTACACGTGAAAAACATTTTGATTAAGAAATCCTACTACACAGTTTGTGATTACTTAAACGACAAAAATGCTTGGAAAATTCCACCTCTACCAAGCCATCACCTGTCTCCTACGTAATTTAAACAAATATTGTAATAATTGTATTATATTGTTTATAACAAATTGTAAACAGACGTTTAAAAGAATGGCCCCGAGTTTCTTGCCCGTTCTTCTCGCAGTGGCTCTATAATTTTTTTTGCTGAACGTGGCAGTACAATGTAGAATATTTCAATATTAAAGTTTGTAATTGACCTTCATAAGAGCGTCGTAGACGCCTAAATTGAATAAATGATTTAGAATTTGAATTTGTTTAGTCGATTAAACACCCGTACATATATAAGTTATGGGCTGGTCATAACTGGTTAAATCTCCGATTGGACTGGTGTGGAAAAAATAGCAAAAATAGAAGCAAAACACTAAACTCACGCCCACTGCCTGGTACGAACAACTGTGCTGACAACTCTGCCTGACGCTGTACCTCTCAGAACGTGCAGGTGTGGCATTATCGTTACTTTTTTCTTCATATCCATGGCTTCAGTTATGTTTTACTGTTTAGATTCTAGATTTGCCTAGCTAGGTACGATAAATAGCAGAGTATGCTACCTAGGCAGTCTGTTTATGAATGGCCGCGATACATGGAGCTAAAATTAAAAATAAATAAGTGCTACTCACCATATCTTGCGTAGGTCTTTATGTTGTTAGATAGGTAAAACCTGTCATACCGACTACACGCATGAAAGAGATACGGGTACGACTATGATCACATACTTTATTATTAATAATTATTGCCTCAAAAAATGTGCTAAGTAATAAAAACTTTCAACAGCTGATAGGCTATCCATTGACCACTATCTCACTTTATGGTAGCGGCTGAAGATATATACTAGAAAGTCTCTCAAGAGTTGCCGGAACAGACCGTTAGATGGCAGATTTTCTACGAGAATGTTCGCTATCAAAACGGGCATCGCAAGATTTCCTACCAACGTATCGATTGCCATCCAAAGACACGACACGCGACAGCTTTACGTGCCCTCTGAAGTACGTGCACGTTCAATAGTAATCAATAGTAATGGCTCTAGCGGGCACCCATCCAAGTCATGACAGCACTGGAGGTCGCGTAGTGCTTTCCACATAAACGTGTAGTTAAGATATATCACTTTCACTACTAAGGGCCTGTTTCAGAATGTTCGAGTAAGTTCCGGTATTACTACCCAGAACATATTTAATAAATAAAACACTATCTTTGCGTTTCACAGTCATCGATTTAGCCTATCCATCGGTTAAAGCTTGAAACACGCTGCATATTAACTGTCATTTTTATCATTCAGTTATTTTATGTGTTGCATAACTTGCATAGCAACCCGAAACTTTATAAGGATATTCTGAAACGGGGCCTTAGTATAAAAAAAGTCGCATTCCGCTGTCTGTCCCTATGTAAGTATGCTTAGATCTTTAAAACTACGCAACGGATTTTGATGCGATATTTTTTTTAGATAGAATGATTCTGGAGAAAGGTTTATGTGTATAATACATCCATAATATATTGGAAAAATACTGTTAATTTTAGAGGTTTCTGATGTAATGTCAAAAGTAACCTCTAAAGGACATGTCATATTGTCTAATGACAAAAAGCTTTGAACGTTGTATATAAAGAGATTCAGTAGTATATTTAGTATGAGCATTGCGCCCGTGCGAAGCTAGGTGAGGCGCTAGTTTTAAATTAATACGAAGTGTTCAATAAAACTCGGAGAAATTTTGCATGCATACCTCTGAGCCTAATCTCTATGCTTCTATAGTTTACCAGTTTTTAGGGTTTCGTACCCGAAGGGTAAAAAAGGAACCCTAGTACTGTGACTTCGCTGTCCGTCCGTCCGTCCGTCCGTCTGTCACCAGGTTGTATCTCAAGAACGGTGATAGCTAGACAGTTGAAATTTTCACAGATGATGTATTTCTGTTGCCGCTATAACAACAAATACAAAAAGTTGGACAAGTGCGAGTCGGACTCGCGCACGTTAAAACAAAAGAGGTTAAAATATGAAGTCTAATGTTGTATAGCTAATGGTACGGAACCCTTCGTGCGCGAGTCCGACTCGCACTTGGCCGTTTTAATTTATTTTTTTATCCCTTAATGTGAATATAAGAAATTCACATACAAGACGATTGTTCTGAATAAATTTGAAACTATGTAATATTACGGAAAACTAGAAAACCAGAAGCACACATATATTAGGCTCAGGGATAATGCAAAATTTAACAGACTTTGCACTCTTGGTATTTACAATATGTCGTAACTACTTTAAATATTATTATGTTTGCAATAACGCATGCTCTGCGAATTACATTACAAAATAATAAATTTAAGAGAGGAAACATTTTTCAAGTCATTTACGAGATTCGAAACCGCGTCCATCCACCCCTTTAGCCGGGGTATACTCTAACCAATTGAGATAACATGACAATTATTAGAGATCAATTGGTTAAAGCATGCCCAAGCTAAAGGGGTGGATTGACGCGGTTTCGAATCCCGCACATGACTTAAATTTTTCCTCTCGTAAATTTTGTAAGGTCGTAATTTCGTTTGTATGGAAATCAAACAAAAATACTAACCTTTACTGGTTGATCGGTGAACGACTAAACAAGCTTCGATACGACTTACGAGCGCTTCAAGATATAGCTGACAATTGTGGGTCAACTGCATTTACCTATATATACTAGACGCGACATCTCAAACAAGGATAGTCGACTGGTGCAAGTATGCTGGCCGGCATACTCTCCCCCACACGTAGCTGGGCAGTCGTAAAAATTACACGCGCTTTACGTTTGAATATTGTGTATTATCAATTGTTTATTTTGAATACACAGTTTTCGAACATTTTTTTTTTTTTAGGGAGGACATAGATGCTGGCTACCGCCTGTGCGGTCGTCCAGCTCCACCGGGTTTTGGGCGAGGGCCTGGCCCTACAATAGCCCGGGAGGGAGAAGTGCCGAAGGCACTTCTCCCGAGACGGGCGTAGAAGGCGAAAAGCGCTTTCTACCTCCGTCTCCTGCGGACGCCGAAAACGTACCGCTATTATAGGAGGGGTTGACAGCGAGCTCAAGGGCACCACTGTGGTTCGGACCTCGGCTTGTCTCGCTGTCGAGAGACATGGGGGGGATCGGAGCAAAATGCCTCTGTGCAACTGCAGTGTTGCACAATTGGGCCCTACTGAATAATACTCTTTGACTATTTGGAGAGCAATTTATCGTGACCTTGTTTTTGCCTCGAGCTCGCCGGCGAGCTCGGTGTTTGATTGTGTGACCTCTAATTACCTCACACCTGGGGATTTTACCTCGACGACTTGCGGATAACGCTAAAGCTGCCAATGTAATGACTGCGATGGGGTCATCCGGGTCGTCTAATACCTGCCGTGGTCGGCGACGGGGGGGTTTGAAAAATGGGATAGAAGAGGCGGTCGAGTAGTTCGATGCCTGGACAACCAAAGGGTTCGAGTGGTGGGGCGCTCGATCAAAGTATCGGCGGGCGCAGTCCTTATTGAACTGCGCTAAAGAGGGAAGGTTTAGGTCGCAATGCAACTCGGTGTTCCGGATATACCACGGAGCGCCGGTTGCACTACGAAGAAAACGGTTTTGAATGACTTGAAGCTTATGGAGATGGGCCTCACTAGCATGACTAAACACTACTGATGCGTAAGTCATGATGGGGCGGATGCAGGCAGTGTAAAGTGTCTTCTTATTTCTAAGAGACATTTTACTCTCTTTGCGAATCAGGGGACCAAGGCGACCCATTACAAAGGCCGCTCTGTTACGGACGGTTGTTATATGATCGCTAAAGGTGAGATTCCGATCAAGGGTGACTCCGAGATATTTTGTTTTACTAACCCAGGGGATGGGTTGGTCGAACAAAGTTAAAGGTTGCGGGTAACGGGGGCGGCCCTTCTCAGTAAAGTACATAGCTGCACTTTTAACTGGGTTGACCGCGATGCGCCATTTACGGAACCAGTCACCGATCTCGGTGATGGCCCGTTGGAGGGCGGGAATGGACTTTCTACTGATATGCCACCCAGTGGTATAAATAGCGGTATCATCCGCGTATTGGGCTAGTAGGACGTTAGGCTGAGAGCGTGGGATGTCACTGGTATACAGCGCGAAAAGAATGGGTGATAGCACGGAGCCCTGAGGGACTCCGGCTCTGACTGGGTGGGGGGAGAAGAGGGTGCCTTCCACGCGATAGCGAAAGCTTCTGGCTTTAAGGAAGTCTTGTAGGATGAGCACAAGACGTTCTGGCACGCCAAATTGGTATAGCTTGTAAATCAAGCCATTGTGCCAGACTTTGTCAAAAGCTTTCGCTACGTCGAGGAAGACTGCTAGCGTTGTCTGGGGTTTGGGGTACTTGTTAAAGCCCTCAATGATGTGCTCCGTGAGGCGGTGCACCTGTTGGACGCATGAGTGTCCGGGTCTGAAGCCAAACTGCTCATCTGGGATAAGGTGGTGTTCCTTAGCATGGGACTGGAGACGGTTTGCAAGTAACCGCTCGTAAAGTTTGCCTAAGGCACTGAGGAGGCTGATGGGGCGGTAACTGGTGGGGTCAGATGAGCTTTTGCCTGGTTTGTGAATGCCAATGACATTTGCACATTTCCAGGTGTCTGGGAATAAGCAGTGGCTCATAGCAGCATTGAAGATGCTGACTAGGAGATGGATGAGAGGAGGAGAGAGGGTTTTAAGAACCCTGTTGGAGATGCCATCGGCACCGGGGGATTTGCGCGGTCGGAGGGCCTTGATCAGTCTCGCCACCTCAGCGTAAGTCGCTAAGGTGATTGGTGGGAGTTCAGAGGTGACCACAGAGCTTTTACGTTCGACTTCAGCATCCACCGAATCGAGGTGAGCTTGGTCAACGTGATCTACGTTAGGGGAACACTGAGCCTCTAGGCTATCAGCTAGGCACTCAGCTTTGTCTTCGTCAAAGAACGCTGGGACTAGTGGGACTGGTCTGTATAAGGGAGGCATGTCGTTGTAGTTACTTCCTTTCATACCTCGCGCCAAGTCCCAATAAGCCTGGTGGCTTGGCACGAGGTTTGATAGTTTGTCACCCCATTGTTGATCACGCAACTCAGACATGCGACTTTGAACCATGCGTTCAAAGTGGCGTTTCTTAGTTTTGTTCTCTTTACTGGGGTAAGAGTCGTAATGTCGGGTCACTGCTTTACTTTCCGTCACTAATCGTCTCACATCCGCTGGAATGACAAGGCGCCGGTCGTCCGGCACCATGACCTCCTTTGCGGATGCACCTACTACGGTGGAGAGGTGATTAGTGAACGAATCGATCGCAAGGGTTACGTCATCTTTAGTCAGGATGTCGTCAGGGATCTTGTCAAGGTCCGGTGAACTGATAGCTTTTAGGGCAACGCCTAATTGCTTCCAGTTCACTATCGTCTTAGTGGGGCGGGGGAGGTCTGTTGTTGGGTCAGGACCTAGTCGCAGTATAATGGGTCGGTGGTCAGAGTGAAGCTCGTGAACCACTTCTATGGAGCGTAACTGGAGTGTTACGCCTCTGAGTAGTGCCATGTCAAGCAAGTCAGGTCGAAAGTCTTCCGTATGAGGGTAGTGAGTGGGCTCAGTGGGCGCAATTATGTCAAAATTAAGTTCTGCGACTAGTTTTTCAAGTGCAATGCCTCTGGGATTGTTGACGTTACAATTCCATAGGATGTGCTTACTATTGAAGTCGCCAATCAGAAGGACGGCGCTTCCTAATGAGAACAATGCTTCTAAGTCAGCTCGGACGATCGGCTTTTGACAAGCTTGGTAACAGGACGCTATGACTATAGGTTGATGACCAGTCATAGCTAGGAGGCAACAAGATGCTTCCATATTAACAAGAGTCGGGGTAGGTAGGGGGATGCAGTGCAGGGACCTTTTGTAATAGATAAGAGTGCCTCCCCCACGGGAGTTCACTCTATCATCACGTACCGTTCTGTAATTGGCAAACCTAGGGTTCGCCTTCCCCGGTTTTAGAAGGGTCTCCTGCACGCATATAATGTCGATAAGGTGGGTGCAGCAAAAGTCGTGGACAAGGTCACGTTGTCTAAAGAAACCGTTAGCGTTGAATGACGCTAACGAAACTGAGCGCGGTTTCGTGCGTGCGTTTGTACTACCCATAGTGGTTGTACTGGGGAGGGGCCTGGGGAACGAAGCGCTTAAGGGCGCTAAGTAAATTCGCGTGTTCCAATGTATATTGGATCACGTCCGCTGGGGATTGAGCGAAGTGCATCTTGTGCGCTAGCTCGCGGACTTCGTTGATGTCAATAGACATCGCCAGGTCGCTGACTAGTTTGATGTCCTCTTGAAGAGAGGCATCCATCAGCGGCATGGGTGGGGCTTGTGGCCGAGGAATGGCGCGGGGAGGAGGGGCGCGAACGGAGTTGGCAACGGGTGCCGGGAGCGCGGGGCAAGCCGGGGCCGGTGCGCGGGCAGGGGCCGGGGCGCGGGCGGGAGCGGGTGCGGGCGCGCGGGCCGGGGCGCGGGCGGGAGTGATGGTCTTTACCATACTGGGTGGTTTAGACCATGCGTTACGGGCGGGGAGCGGCGCGGGTATTACCTGTGAAGCAGGTATTACCGACAGCTTAGGGCTGACCCGTTGGTAACGGTCATGTGAGGGACGGGTCGGCCTATGCCTTGCCACCCTGTGGTTTATGCGTGGTGCTTTTGGGCAGCCGCGGTAATTCGCGGTATGTCCTTGAGCACCGCATAGAACGCAGCTGGGTGGGTCCGGCGAGTCCCGAGTGCGAGTGCACGCCGCTGTCGCGTGATCGCCTAGGCACTTGACGCACCTAGCGCGAGCGAAACAGAAGCGGGAGGCGTGACCGTACAATTGGCAGTTGTGACACTGCGAGGGACTTCCATTTTTAAATGGGGCTTGTACGTCTAACCCAGAGAGGCCGCAGACCTTTTTTAAATTAAAAATGGCCTTGCCCTCTGGTGTACGGTCTAGTACTACGAGTACTAGGTCATATGGACTGCGGTCCTTCCCGCTGTACATGCGGTGAACCGCATGCACTGGGAAGTCTTGTGCTTTAAGGTCGTCACATACCGCATCGGTATGTATCTCCTTAGGCACACCGCGAATCACAACGCGAAGGACTTTCTCCTCTTCGAGCGCATAAGTGTGAAAACTTATGCTCTCTTTACGGAGGAGCTTTGTTAGCGCTCTGTGGTCGCTACTAGTGGGCACTTGGACTTTAATGCCCTGCTGCGTGGAGCGGGCATTAGTATAATGGATCCCACGATCCGAAACTAAGCGGGACAGCATGTCCCATTTGCTTTTGTCCTGAATGAACAAAGGCGGAGGCGGTTTTTCGCGACGTGCGCTCGCGTCCTGAGGGGACGCGGCGGTTGAAACCGGAGCGGAGGGAGGAGACGCGGGGCGCGGGGCGGGGGTCGGTTTTTTGCCGGAGGCGGGGGCCTTTGCGGGTGCCTTGGCGGGAGGGGCGGAAGTGGCGCAACTAGCGGCTTTGGGCGCGCGCTTGCGTTTGCGATCTACGACGGTGTAACCGTCGTTATCGGAATCAGAGTCCGTGCGTGAGGCGCCGGCCTGATCTACCTCCATGTCCGTTTCGGATTCCGAAACGGTCTCGACAATGGCGAAGGAGGGACGGGTACTCGCTGACCTCCCGATCGGTGAGCGAGAGCGAGACCGTTCACGGGGAGGGGCTGCCACCGTGCGTCTATTGTCGGGCCCGGGAGCGGGCGAAGTAGGGCTATCCTCTGAATAGGATCGGGTCAAGGGAGGAACGCTGGCCTCCGGGTTTGAAGTCCCGGAGGGAGCGATGAGAGTGTCCGTGAGGCGGGCATTCTCTTCCTCTTCAAGCAGTTGCATATGTGCAACGTATAGATCGGGTTGGCGGAGGGCGAAGGTCTGAAGGACCTGCACCTCACCGTTAGAGGGACGGGACTGCATCCTGAGGGGAATACTCAGGACGCCCTATCAAGGGTTTGAATTCCCTCACACACCTTGTGAGCTCACTGTGTGAGAGGGAGTGTGTACCTAGGGTGTGCCCTAGTTGTGTACCCTCTCCGAGCTTTTTTCTCGGCGGAGAGGGGTGCTCCTAAGCGCTACTCCGGGGTTGACTAGGGGCGACCCCAAGGCCAGTAATCCCGGAGCCCAGCTTGCTTCGGCTGACCCGTGAAGCGGGAAAGGCCACGGTGCAAGGTTAAACCAAAACAACAACAGTGGCCGTTGTCACCGTAGGGTGTCACACTGCGACCGCAGCAAATGGCGGATTTGATCGTTCAGACGGGTTTGGCTGACGCTACCCCACGCCTGAACGACGTCGCTTAACAGCACAAAGTGTGTTGTTACGCGACTGTTACTATGTTGTGTCGGGTAGTAAAGTGGTGAAATGCGCACCGAAAAGTGCGGTCAAAACAAGACCACCAGCCCGATATGATGTTGTTCGTCCGAAACAAGGGACTTGGGTAGGTGGTAATGCCTGACGTCTTAGAGCGCCTCTGCGCGCCGGCACGGCGAGCTCGTAGCTCACGTTGCACGGCGGTCGGTGGCTGCTCAGCTTCTGCACAGAAAACAAAACTTCGTCAGGACTGCGTATTCCAAGGCACTGGTCTGCAACTAGCGTCGGAACGATGACCCGAGTGAGACGGCAATAGTGCGGGGACTATTGCGGTCTCACTGGGAGATACTGGCGGAGCTGTAGACAGGTGTGCACGGCGTGGCGGCACAGGTCGGAATGGAATTCACAGTTTTCGAACGTAAAGCGCGTGTAATTTCTACGAGTGCCCAACTGCGTGTGGGGGGGAGTGTATCCCGGCCAGCATACTTGCACTGGACGAATATCCTCGTTTGAGATGTCGCGTCTAGTATATATAGGTCAATGGTCAACTGTTGCCTAGTCAGCACAGAGCCTTAGGTAATTAATAATCTGACATAAGTACGTTGTACATTTGTAATAATGGCCTTTTTCTTATTTGTATTCTCAGAATATTGTCTCGATTAATTATGGCGCTTCATTAGGAAAAGGTCAATTCTATTATTAAATATTAGATATATATATTTTTTCCTTTGACGCTGAATTTATTTTTATAACTATTCTGGTACAGTGGACGTCCAATACTTCAGGTAGAAGTTCACGAGTTAAAACGATGTAACATTTAGGGCCTGTTTCAGAATGTTCGAGTAAGTTCCGGTTATATTACCCAGAACATATTTATTAAACAAAACACTATCTTTGCGTTTCACAGTCATCGATTTAGCATATCCATCGGTTAAAGCTTGAAACGCGCTGCATGTTAACTGTCATTTTTATCATTCAGTTATTTTATGTGTTGCATAGCAAACCGTAACTTTATTAGGACATTCTGAAACGGGCCCTTAATCAGACACTAATAGAGTTTATATTTTATGATGAATAAATTTATAACATTATATATATAAAAAAGTATGTCACCATATGATTCATGTGAAAATCCACCATAACATTCTAAAAAAATCGTCATATTTTGACTCTACATCCGATACATTATCAATTAATAGTTAACAACAAATATAGAATATTATTTTTTAGGTTTGTTTGTTTAGGGAGGACATAGATGCTGGCTACCGCCTGTGCGGTCGTCCAGCTCCACCGGGTTTTGGGCGAGGGCCTGGCCCTACAATAGCCCGGGAGGGAGAAGTGCCGAAGGCACTTCTCCCGAGACGGGCGTAGAAGGCGAAAAGCGCTTTCTACCTCCGTCTCCTGCGGACGCCGAAAACGTACCGCTATTATAGGAGGGGTTGACAGCGAGCTCAAGGGCACCACTGTGGTTCGGACCTCGGCTTGTCTCGCTGTCGAGAGACATGGGGGGGATCGGAGCAAAATGCCTCTGTGCAACTGCAGTGTTGCACAATTGGGCCCTACTGAATAATACTCTTTGACTATTTGGAGAGCAATTTATCGTGACCTTGTTTTTGCCTCGAGCTCGCCGGCGGGCTCGGTGTTTGATTGTGTGACCTCTAATTACCTCACACCTGGGGATTTTACCTCGACGACTTACGGATAACGCTAAAGCTGCCAATGTAATGGCTGCGATGGGGTCATCCGGGTCGTCTAATACCTGCCGTGGTCGGCGACGGGGGGGTTTGAAAAATGGGATAGAAGAGGCAGTCGAGTAGTTCGATGCCTGGACAACCAATGGGTTCGGGTGGTGGGGCGCTCGATCAAAGTATCGGCGGGCGCAGTCCTTATTGAACTGCGCTAAAGAGGGAAGGTTTAAGTCGCAATGCAACTCGGTGTTCCGGATATACCACGGGGCGCCGGTTGCATTACGAAGAAAACGGTTTTGGATGACTTGAAGTTTATGAAGGTGGGCCTCACTAGCATGACTAAACACTACTGATGCGTAAGTCATGATGGGGCGGATGCAGGCAGTGTAAAGTGTCTTCTTATTACTAAGAGACATTTTACTCTCTTTGCGAAGTAGGGGACCAAGGCGACCCATTACGAAGGCCGCTCTGTTACGGACGGTTGTTATGTGATCGTTAAAGGTGAGATGACGATCAAGGGTGACTTCGAGGTATTTTGTTCTAGGAACCCAGGGAATGGGTTCGTCGAACAAAATAAGCGGTTTCGGGTAAGGGGAGCGTGTCTTCTCAGTAAAGCACATAGCTGTGCTTTTAGCTGGGTTGACCGCGATGCGCCATTTTCGGAACCAGTCACCGATCTCGGTGACGGCCCGTTGAATGACGAAATAGGACTGTCTGTTGATATGCCACCCAGTGGTGTAAATGGCGGTATCGTCCGCATATTGGGCCAGGAATACTTTGGGCTGAGAGCGTGGGATGTCACTGGTATACAGTGCAAAGAGAATAGGTGATAGCACGGAGCCCTGAGGGACTCCGGCTCTGACTGGGTGGGGGGAGGAGAGGGTGCCTTCCACGCGATAGCGAAAGCTTCTGGCTTTAAGGAAGTCTTGTAGGATGAGCACAAGACGTTCTGGCACGCCAAATTGGTATAGCTTGTAGATCAAGCCATTGTGCCAGACTTTGTCAAAAGCTTTCGCTACGTCGAGGAAGACTGCTAGCGTAGTCTGGGGTTTGGGGTACTTATTGAAGCCCTCAATGATGTGCTCCGTGAGGCGGTGCACCTGTTGGACGCATGAGTGTCCGGGTCTGAAGCCAAACTGCTCATCTGGGATAAGGTGGTGTTCCTTAGCATGGGACTGGAGACGGTTTGCAAGTAACCGCTCGTAAAGTTTGCCTAAGGCACTGAGGAGGCTGATGGGGCGGTAGCTGGTGGGGTCAGATGAGCTTTTGCCTGGTTTGTGAATGCCAATGACATTTGCACATTTCCAGGTGTCTGGGAATAAGCAGTGGCTCATAGCAGCATTGAAGATGCTGACTAAGAGATGGATGAGAGGAGGAGAGAGGGTTTTAAGAACCCTGTTGGAGATGCCATCGGCACCGGGGGACTTGCGCGGTCGGAGGGCCTTGATCAGTCTCTCCACCTCAGCGTAAGTCGCTAAAGTGATTGGTGGGAGTTCAGAGGTGACCACAGAGCTTTTACGTTCGACTTCAGCATCCACCGAATCGAGGTGAGCTTGGTCAACGTGATCTACGTTAGGGGAACACTGAGCCTCTAGGCTATCAGCTAGGCACTCAGCTTTGTCTTCGTCAAAGAACGCTGGGACTAGTGGGACTGGTCTGTATAAGGGAGGCATGTCGTTGTGGTTACTTCCTTTCAAACCTCGCGCCAAGTCCCAGTAAGCATGGTGGCTTGGCACGAGGTTTGAAAGTTTATCGCCCCATTGTTGATCACGCAACTCAGACATGCGACTTTGAACCATGCGTTCAAAGTGGCGTTTCTTAGTTTTGTTCTCTTTACTGGGGTAAGAGTCGTAATGTCGGGTCATTGCTTTACTCTCCGTCACCAATCGTCTCACATCCGCTGGAATGACAAGGCGCCGGTCGTCCGGCACTATGACCTCCTTTGCAGATGCACCTACTACGGTGGAGAGGTGATTGGTGAACGAATCGATCGCAAGGGTTACGTCATCTTTTGTCAGGATGTCGTCAGGGATCTTGTCAAGGTCCGGTGAACTGATAGCCTTTAGGGCATCGCCTACTTGCTTCCAGTTCACTATCGTCTTAGTGGGGCGGGGGAGGTCAGTCGTTGGGTCGGGACCTAGTCGCAGTATAATGGGTCGGTGGTCAGAGTGAAGCTCGTGAACCACTTCTATGGAGCGTAACCGGAGTGTTACGCCTCTGAATAGTGCCATGTCAAGCAAGTCAGATCGGTGGTCTTCCATATAAGGGTAGTGAGTGGGCTCAGTGGGCGCAATTATGTCAAAGTTAAGTTCTGCGATTAGGTTTTCAAGTGCAATACCTTTGGGATTGTTGACGTTACAATTCCATAGGATGTGCTTACTGTTGAAGTCGCCAATCAGAATGACGGCGCTTCCTAATGAGAATAAGGCTTCTAAGTCAGCTCGGACGATCGGCTTGGAGCAAGCTTGGTAACAGGACGCTATGACTATAGGTTGATGACCAGTCATAGCTAGGAGGCAACAAGATGCTTCCATATTAACAAGAGTCGGGGTAGGTAGGGGAATGCAGTGCAGGGACCTTTTGTAATAGATAAGAGTGCCTCCCCCACGGGAGTTCACTCTATCATCACGTACCGTTCTGTAATTGGCAAACCTAGGGTTCGCCTTCCCCGGTTTTAGAAAGGTTTCCTGCACGCATATGATATCGATAAGGTGGGTACAACAAAAGTCGTGGACGAGGTCACGTTGTCTGAAGAGGCCGTCAGCGTTAAATGACGCTAACGAAACTGAGTACGGTTTCGTGCGTTCGGTTGTACTACCCATAGTGGTTGTACTGGGGAGGGGCCTGGGGGACGAAGCGCTTAAGGGCGCTTAGTAAGTTTGCGTGTTCCAATGTGTATTGGATCACGTCCGCTGGGGATTGAGCGTATTGCATCTTGTGGAATAGCTCTTGTACCTCATTGATGTCAACCGACATAGCCAGATCGCTGACTAGGTTGATTGCCTCTTGAAGAGGGGCAGCCATCAATGGCATAGGGGGAGCTTGTGGCCGGGAAGCGGCGCGGGGAGGGGCGCGAACGGTGTTGGCAGCGGGTGCCGGGAGCGCGGGGCGAGCCGGGGCCGGTGCGCGGGCAGGGGCCGCGGCGCGGGCGGGTGCGGGAGCGGGCGCGGGCGCGCGGGCCGGGTTGCGGGCGGTAGCGACGGTTTTAACCATACTGGGTGGTTTAGACCATGCGTTACGGGCTGGGAGCGGCGCGGGTATTACCTGTGAGGCAGGTACTACCGTTAGTTTAGGGCTTACCCGTTGGTAGCGGTCATAAGAGGGACGGGTCGGCCTATGCCTTGCCACCCTGTGGTTCACTCGTGGTGCTTTAGGGCAACCACGGTAATTCGCGGTATGCCCTTGAGCGCCGCATAGAACACAACTGGGTGGGTCCGGCGAGTCCCGGGTGCGAGTGCACGCTGCTGTCGCGTGATCGCCTAGGCACTTAACGCACCTAGCGCGAGCGAAGCAGAAACGGGAGGCGTGCCCGTATAGTTGGCAGTTATGGCACTGCGAGGGACTCCCATTCTTGTATGGGGCTTGGACATCGAGTCCTGAGAGGCCACAGACCTTTTTTAAATTAAAAATGGCCTTGCCTTCAGGTGTACGATCTAGTACTACGAGTACTAGATCGTAGGGACTGCGGTCCTTCCCGCTGTACATGCGGTGAACTGCATGTACGGGGAAATCTTGTGCCTTCAGGTCGGCACATACCGAATCGGTATGTACCTCCTTGGGCACACCGCGGATGACAACGCGGAGGACTTTCTCCTCTTCGAGCGCATAAGTGTGAAAACTTATGCTCTCTTTACGGAGGAGCTTTGTTAGCGCTCTGTGGTCGCTAATGGTGGACACTTGGACTTTAATGCCCTGCTGCGTGGAGCGGGCATTAGTATAATGGATCCCACGATCCGAAACTAAACGGGACAGCATGTCCCATTTGGTTTTGTCCTGAATGAACAGGGGCGGAGGCGGTTTTTCGCGGCGCGCGCTCGCGTCCTGAGGGGACGCGGCAGTGGTGGCCGGAGCGGAGGGAGGAGACGCGGGGCGCGGGGCGGGGGTCGGCTTCTTGCCGGAGGCGGGGGCCTTAGCGGGTGCCTTGGCGGGAGGGGCGGAAGTTGCGCAACTAGCGGCTTTAGGAGCACGCTTGCGTTTCCTATCTACGACGGTATAGCCGTCGTTATCTGAGTCCGAGTCGGTGCGTAAGGCGTGACTCGGATCTACCTCCATCTCCGCTTCGGAGTCCGAAGTGGGCTCGACAACGGCGATGGAGGGACGGGTGCTCGCTGGCCTCCCGATCGGTGAGCGCGAGCGAGACCTCTCACGGGGAGGGGCTGCCACCGTGCGTCTGTTGTCAGGGCCCGGAGCGGGCGAAGTCGGGCTGTCCTCTGAGAAGGACCGGGTCAGAGGAGGGACGATGGCCTCCGGAATTGGAGTTCCGGAGGGAGCGATGAGAGTGTCCGTGAGGCGGGCACTCTCTGCATCGTTAAGCGATTGCTGATGATCAGCGTAGAGTTCGGGGTAGCGGAGGGCGAAGGTCTGAAGGACCTCCACCTCACCGTTAGAGGGACGTTGCATCCTGAGGGGAATACTCAGGATGGCCTAACGGGTTCTGTCTCCCTCTCGCAACTCGTGAGCTCACTTGTGTGAGAGGGAGTGAGTACCTATGGTGTGCCCTAGTTGTGTACCCTCTCCGAGCTTTTTTCTCGGCGGAGAGGGGTGCTCCTAATGCTGCTCCGGGGTTGACTAGGGGCGACCCCAAGGCCAGTTGTCCCGGAGCCCAGCTTGCTTCGGCTGACCCGTGAAGCGGGAAAGGCCACGGTGCAAGGTTAAACCAAAACAACAACAGTGGCCGTTGTCACCGTAGGGTGTCACACTGCGACCGCAGCAAATGGCGGATTTGATCGTTCAGACGGGTTTGGCTGACGCTACCCCACGCCTGAACGACGTCGCTTAACAGCACAAAGTGTGTTGTTACGCGCACTGTTACAATGTTGTGTCGAGTAGTAAAGTTGTGAAATGCGCACCGAAAAGTGCGGTCAAAACAAGACCACCAGCCCGATATGATGTTGTTCCGAAACAAGGGACTTGGGTAGGTGGTAATGCCTGACGTCTTAGAGCGCCTCTGCGCGACGGCACGGCGAGCTCGTAGCTCACGTTGCACGGCGTTCGGCGGCTGCTCAGCTTCTGCACACAAAACAAAACTTCGTCAGGACTGCGTATTCCAAGGTACTGGTCTGCAACTAGCGTCGGAACGATGACCCGAGTGAGACGGCAATAGTGCGGGGACTATTGCGGTCTCACTGGGAGATACTGGCGGAGCTGTAGACAGGTGTGCACGGCGTGGCGGCACAGGTCGGAATGTGTGTATTTTTTAGGATTGGGAAAACGTATTTTATATTTTAAATCGTGCGCTCGAAGAGAGACACCTTGAATTAAGACTTCTTTATGTTATTTCGGCTAAAAGCAAAACGCGTCGAAAATTCTTCCAGTTTGGCAGCGTGGCTTTAAAGCAAAATATATAATATTTTGCGAGTGCCCGCCTGGCTAACGACCACCCTCAAGTAGAAAATCTGCCGCCAAGCACCTAACGGTGTGTTCCGGCAGCAGTCTTTGAGAGCCAGTGAAATTACAAGCGCATGAGACTTAATAACTATGTCTCAACGTGACGGGCGCAGTGCAATTCGTGACTTGTGACGAAATGCATCTGTTATAGGCAGAGGTTAGTCCGCTTAACATCAGGTGGACCTCGAGCCTGTCCCGTCACGATAACACAAAAAAAAAATAAAAAAAATACAATGTTATCTTCAATCCGTTATTTTAAATATTGTTTATTATGATCGAAGTCAATGACAGGTTGTTCACGAATCGTATATCGTCATGTTTTGATAAGAAGTAAGTCTCAAAAAGGCACATTTTATATATGACTTTACATGTACATGTGACTTTACATATCTGGAAGGCTTGAAGTATGAATAAAAGATACAATATTTTAGAGGATATCACGATTCCATTTATTTCTCTCGATAGATAAATAAATCGGCCAAGTACGAGTCGGACTCCCGCACGAAGGGTTCCGTACCATTAGCTATACAACATTAGACTTCATATGTTAACCTTTTTTGTTTTAACGTGCGCGAGTCCGACTCGCACTAGGCCAACTTTTTTGTATTAATTGTTGTTATAGCGGCAACAGAAATACATTATCTGTGAAAATTTCAGCTGTCTAGCTATCACCTTTCTTGAGATACAGCCTGGTGACAGACGGACGGACGGACGGTCAGCGAAGTCTCAGTAATAGGATCACGTTTTTACCCTTTGGTTACGGCACCCTAAAAACATGAATTTTGTTCTAAATTTTTCTTATAGTCAAATTTTGTGTCTTTAAAGTAAATTGTATCAATACAAATGTTATTTCTAATTATTATGTATTATGCAACCATGTGATCATGTCTAACTGAAAGATATTCCTTGTTAAAAAGTTCACATTTTTATGAATTTATTTCCCAAAATTGGCTCACGCTTATGATATTGCGTACGTTTGCCGTTGTTGTTTTGTTTCCCAGTCTGACATTTTTAAAAGACTACTTCGTTTTATGAGCGTTTACAGAAAGTGTACTATCAACGGCAGCATACATTAACGGTGTGTTCCGGCAGCTGTCATTGAGAGCCAGTAATTCTTGGTTAGCCTGAACAACATCTTCGACTACATAATCACTTACCATCAGGTGAGATAGTGGTCAAAGGCTAACCATAGGCATAAAAAGAATATATTGACGGTTAGTCAAAAAGAGACTATTTTGTGTAGATGTTAAAAAAGTCTTTACAATCATATCAATAATACAACGAAATTACAAATAATAACTTAGTTTTGTAAGTAAGGAGTAGGTACTTACCTACTCGAGAGACATCATGGTGATTAATTATTCTCTGAGATTTATTGCAACGACCGCAAAGTACCCAAATAGGTACAAAAACACTAACGACTTTAACTTGACCTAAGTTGCCAAAAAACTGAGCACAAAAACGTACCTAAGTATCTATTGTCCTGAACATCAAGTATACCTACTTTAATATTTGTATTCGTACCTATTTTTAAGGTTTGAGATATTTTATTTCTCATAAGAAAATATTTCACTTACATGAGAATAATATTAACATAAGCATAACTAATAATTATCGATGACGTACAAAGCAACGATTTTTTTTTATAACATGGCTACAGACAGTTTACAGACGAAGATCAAGCGTACCTGGAAGTGGCTCAAACCACTTCTTATTTTTGATAGGTTGTTAAACTCATTTCTTTATTTTACACTAGATGACCCTGTGTACTTTGTATCACGAACGTCAAATGTTTGACAGGGAAGAATAGGTAGAACAGTTTATATGGGGAAATGAAATTGTTGTTTTTACTATCTTCCTCGCAAATTTACCATATTTTCCAGAGTGTTGAAATACATTGAGTAGTTATATCCGAACACCACTGCTCTAAAAACTTACTAGAATTTACCTATGTACATACCTACGCACATGTATATGCAGTTTGTAATGACAAGGAAAGAACGTTCAAATACTATGCGTCATGTCTGTTGTAAGAATAAATAAGCAATTTGTGTTACAACCGAACCGCTTGCTCACTTTCTTATATAGAGCCCAGTGACAAACCCATGAGAGAAATGAGAATAAAAATACTTTTATCGCTGGTTACAAATAGTAGTTGTGAAGAAGAAAAGGTATTCTCGTGCCGGAAATAAAGTAATGATTTTTAAGGCCTTGTTTACTTACGTAGTACGAACTTATACTAACAGCAATATGAGGGATAACAAAAATACTCGTCGGATCTCCCAAAAATTTAAATGAGACTAAGTTACAAGCAACAGCTTTTAAACGTAAAAAAAACATCAAAATCGGTACTCCCTGTAAACCGTTAAGAGGTAAAACACTCAAAAAAAAATACAGTCGAACTAATAACCTCCTCCTATTTCTGAATTCGTTTTAAAAAAAACGCGAGTTTATCAATTCTGTGAACTAGTAAAATAAAATCCCAAAAGATAAATTCTTCTTTAAAGAAAAATACATGTTTTGCCATCGCTACTTATCGTTGGGTAAGGACAGATAGACAAAAAACCGGGCAAGTGCGAGTGGGACTCGCGCAGGAAGCGCGTCTACCTGTCACCGTCATTAGTATCGAGCAAGAAAAGGAAAAAAAATCAAGTTAGTTGTATGGGATCCCCCTTAAATATTTATTTTATTTTATTCTTAGTATTTGTTGTTATAGCGGCAATAGAAATCATCTGTGAAAATTTCAACTGTCTAGCTTTCACCGTTCTTGTGATACATCCTTGTGACATACGGACGGACAGAGTCTCAGTAATAGGGTCCCGTTTTTACCCTGTGAGTACGGAACCCTTAAAAAATTAAATCTTATCATAATAGGCCATTGTATTATAAGTTTACCTTAAAGTAGTTAGTACATACTTAAGCTATAATTCTTTTCCACTGTGTTTTTGTTCTGTAAATGATGCAATAAACAAATTGTATAGTTCTCAATGCCCCATTTAAACATTTAAAAATAGTCTATCACTCAATCTGACGTTGATAAATGTTCGTACACAAAGAAGTGATAACAGGGTATAGAGAACAAACTGCTCGTTGTATTGACGTGCTGCATTGAGTTCATCCTCGAGGTTATCTCGATGCGAAACTGGTACCAATACAGTGATTTAAGTATTTGACTGCGCATATTGCCGTCCAATTAACGAAAACATTATGTCGTTACACTGCCTATGTGTTTGCTTATGCCTGTGTGTGTGGCTTTAACAAATAAACTGGTCATATGCAAGAAGGATTCGTAAAAAAGCAAATCTTTATTTAATGAATAGATTCAGGCGTACTTTGCGGAAATCCATATTTAATAATAAAAAATATTTTTAAAAGTATCTTAAGAAAAAATAAAATAATATTTAATACAACACTTAAAAAGTATATATACCTATATCGAGACTCGATCGTGCGCTCGCTGAGTCAAGACCTCCTGAAGATGCTTCGTTTAATAGCGAAACTAGTCGGATATTCTTCCGGTTAGGCTGTGTGGCGTTTGTGACGTCACGTAGGCTTAACAGGAAAATTTGGCGGAAATGTCACTATATATATTTTCATACTTTAAGTGTTTTATTAAAATATTGTTTTATGTTTTCTTAAGATACTTTTAAAACTATTTTTATTCACCATCATCATCATTTTCTTTATTGTAGTGCAGTGATTTGTTTATTTACTTGATTTTATGGTACAAACGCAATAATTAGTTTTTAACCGACGTCAAAGAAGGAGGAGTTTCTCATTTTGACTGTTCTTTGTATGTCTTTCTAACTCCTTACAGGATGTATCAATTTTGATGGGATTCTTTTACATTCGCTAGCTGCGGTGCTTCCAATGTAGTCTTTCTATGAAGTCATTTTATGTTTGAAGTTTTTTTGTAAATTTTTTACCATATAGCAAAATCAAAATCATGCTGGAATTAAGACGTTTCTTGTATACGTGTACTAGCAACACATAATTATAACACTTGGTTGGATTTCTCAAAAAAAGTTATGTTGTCCACTTGTTTCTTGGCCGGTGGTTATTACTATCCAGACGGTGATATTATTTAAAATATTGAAATGTACAATTCTACAAATCAACATTTATTCTCTTTTGAATTTCTTTAAATACTGGAAGGTGGACAGCAGCGCCTTCTAAAGAACTGCCAACTTACACCGCGATCCCCAAGACACCTGCCACGCGTGGGGATTATGGCAAATACCCTCTTAACAGGGGAGGCTGTGTTCAGAAGTGGACGATCCGGCTGTTACGGTACAGTATGTCTCAGGGTAATGGGCGCAGTGCAGTACGTCACTTGCGACGAAATGCATCTGTTATAGACAGAGTGTACATTTGTACAATCTCAAAAAAAAGTATGAAAATATGAACGAATTTAGTACCCGTATTGATTAGTTAAACTCTTGTAAATTGTTATACCCAGTAAGCACGTGAGCGAACCATAAAACTCATCTAAAAGTAAACAAAGACGTGAACCACACGCCGCCGTACCAAACTCTAAAGACCACTAAATCACCCCCCAAGCGCCCCGAACACGCAATAAACCTGTAATTGGCCACAAATACTATTATTTTCCTTCGAGAATGAACGATTAACATAATATGGCGCCGACAGATGCCGCAGCTTTGCTCAAACTTACTTATGTACATAATCAATAGAGTGTAGGTTGAGATGTATCACAGCTTTGGTTATTAAAACACTAGAGCTTGTCTGAGACTCCTCTGTTTCTTGCCCTTACCCCAGACTAAGTGCAGTTGGCAAAATACTTGTAGCCAAGCGCTCGTAGCGTAAGGCTAGTCTCTTCGTAGCTCTCTCCATAGATTTGTTTTGAAGCGCTGATGGCTCAGTGGCATTGGCTATGGACTGCCACGCAGCAGGTCCATGATTCAAATCCCGCCGTGGGCTTGAGCTTCACAGCATGGTGGCAGGGCTTTTTGCTAATGCCCGCCAGGCTAGCGAACACCCTCAAGTTGAAAATCTGTCGCCAAGCACCTAACGGTGTGTTCCGGCAGCAGTCTTTGAGAGCCAGTGAAATTACAGGCACATGAGACTTAACAACTATGTCTCAAGGTGACCGGCGCAGTGCAATTCGTGACTAGTGACGAAATGCATCTGTTATAGGCAGCGATTAGTCCGCTTAACATTAGGTGGGCCTCGAGCTTGTTCCGTTACAATAGCATTAGTTTCGTTATATTTTATATACCATGCGTTGAAACTCATTGAAATTTTGCATTCGTGTCTTTTTGCCTAAAATCCATGTTTCTCCTATCCCATAAAAAAACCCCAAAGTTGTTGCTGATCCATCGATCAGTTTCCGTTCTGCTGGTTCACAATTCCAATTTTGCGATTTACTTAAGATGAAGTGTGCGCCATTAATATTTATTTTGAGCTTGTTTCCTAAAGAGTACACAGACAGATGTGATTAAAATATATATCATTCTAGAGTTTACGGAAAATTTTCTACACAAAAACCAAATAAAGGATTCTTTTTTTTCTTTATTTTTAATGTTATTGTGACGGAACAAGCCCGAGGCCCACCTGATGTTAAACGGATTAACTTCAGCCTATAACAAAAGCATTTCGCCATAGGGTGACGAATTGCACTGCGCCGTCACATTGAGACATACCATTGATAAGTCTCATGTGCCTGTAATTTTTCTGGCTCTCAAGTACTTCTGCCAGAACACACTGTTAAGTGCTTGGCGACAGATTTTCTACTTGAGGGTGTTAACTAGGCAGGCGAGCATTCGCAAAACGTCCTTCCACCATGCGGTGAAGCGCAAGCGGGCGGTGGGTGTCGAACCAGGGATCTGCAACGCAGCAGTCTATAGCTATAACAGCTCAGCCATCTATGCTTCAAAAATAAATCATTGATTTTATATAATTCTCTTGATAGGAAAATATCATTATTCAATTTATATTTCAAATAACGATGATCAATTTATGTGTCTATGTCCAATAACCCTGTATAATTTACAGGTAATATGCTAACAACCTCTTAGGGTTGACATCTGCTAGTCCTGACAAACATTTCGAGATATTTTTTGTAACTTAGTTTTTTTTTTATATATTATTTTGTTTTTTAATGCCTACTCCGAGCCAAGAGCGTTCACAGCGGCAACACTGGACCGCGCCGTGCTCCCTTTGAATAGAGTTTTGAATATTTACGTCGAGCAAAGTAATAAAAATATGAAATAATACATTACAGGCACAAGAGACTTTAAACAATAGATGGGCCTCGTACTTATTCCTTAAAAAAAAACAAAAAACACGAAAAAAATGATTTTTTTTTCAAAACAAAAAAAATATCTCAAAATGTATGTTAGGACTAGCCGATGTCAACCCTAAGAGGTTGTTAGCATTTTACCAATAACCCTGTATATTGTAGTAGTCTATATTATTGAGGAAAAGAAATCAAATTTTATATTAAATTATATTATTATTATGTTGCAACCATAAAATATATATAGCCTTGACATTTTTTTATTTGTAAAAAGTCTTATTTTATGAATAAAGTTACCATATCTCGCGCAAGTTATTGCTTAATTCTATTTCGCTCTCTCTCATGCAGTACAAGATCTCTCCGTCCCTCACCCTCAGTCTGGAATGTATCACAACGACATCACCTTAACCATTACATCGACTAATTAGTTCCCCGTTCGTTTACTTCCGGTTGATTACCGGCGATTGCCGCCCGCCCTTGGCCTCTCGTAATCCGCCCAAACGCTTTCCGCCCTGCAAGGCTTCACTCCGAATGAGCCTTGATGGAATAAAACGTGAAAAGGAGCAGTGCGATAATATACCTCGACATTAGTTAATTGTAATCAATTTGAAGCGCTCGTAGCGAAGTTTACTTTGCTGTTCTTAACCGATCAGCAAAGTTAAGCAACGTCCGCCTCGGTCATGACTGGGATGGGTGACCGCTAGTGACATAAAAATTAAAATAATTAGCAAAATTTACAGGAGGAGCTTCATGGCTAACAATTCGTAATACCTATTCAAATTTTATGGGATATAGATATTATTATGATTATGTATTGCATGTTATGGTAACTAATATGAAACATTAAACCTAGATTTGCATAACAGGATTCTGATTGAATATAGAGAGACTTGTTTTATAATATAAGACCATAATTGTACCTATTTCAGCAAATAAATAAATAAACAATAAAAAATAATTAAATTAATGTCTACCTACAGTCATTTATTTTATTTGTTTACTTGCTACCTTTATTTTTTTCCTGATTGTACTACCTTCAATATTAATAATAAAATTTAATTAAACTGGTATTGAATACCGTAATGCCCCAAGAGGTTAATAAAAGAGCGGAAGCAAGTTTTAAAATGCTGTTATCATAATAAAACGTACATTTTTAATTTTTGAGGATTTTATTTACTTATTTCCGTATTACGGGTATAATAAAAAAGATTGCATTTATTATTAAAACCTTCAAGCGGTGTAAATGTTCAAATTATTAAAAAACACAATCTCATGTCATGCACGCAGTTGCCGTATTTTTCCCATCTTGGAGCGCAAGAATTTAACGTCAGTTTTTTTTATTTCTTAAGACGAAGTGGCCTTTGAATAATTTGAAACTAAGCGCTTAGGACGGAGAGACTTCGTTGCCTATGCGAAAAAGTGAAAAAGAACAACGCAATATTTCAAATAGAATGAGCGTTTTTTTTTAATGAATTCAAAACTGATTTGTTTAAAAACGGATAACTGTAAGCAGATAATCGTAAAATGTATTAATGATTTGTATACTTATTTAACATACATACCTATAATATTTTTATTCTAAACACGAATATATAACTTTTAATCAAATTCCTTTCAGGTAATGAATAGATTCAGGCGTTATTTTGCGGAAATCCATATTTAATAATAATAAATATTTTTTAAAATATTTTAAGAAAACATCAAATGAATATTTTAATAAAACACTTAAAAAATACAAAAATATATCAAGTGACAATTCCGCCTAATTTTCCTGCTAAGCCGACGTGACAAACGCCACGCAGCCAAACCGGAAGAATTTTTCGATGCGAGAATCTCTTCGGAATTGTCACTAGATATATTTTTGTATTTTTTAAGTGTTTTATTAAAATATTTATTTGATGTTTTCTTAAAATATTTTAAAAATATTTCCTTGCAAGTGCAAAAATGGTAGCTGAAAAATAATTTAAATTAAAATTTGTACTGATAACGATCACACAAAGCTTGATTAATTGAAATTTTGAAGTATATTCATGACTTTTTTTATATAAAGAGAAACATAGAAATATAAAGAATCGTGATTTCATAATTATACCCCAAAGTTTTATTCATCAATAAAAATATATACGGATGGTATTTTCATCGTATATATAATAACTTACTCGTATTTTTGTAAATATAATACATATGTTAAAATTTAAAGAGTGGCAACACATATCCACTCGACTTTATATTTAAAATTACTAAACTAGTAAGCGCGCAGCGCAGCGCTGTGATTTAATAATACATTACTGCAGCGGCCAGCAAAGGAGGCATTGATGGACGAAATTGTAAATGTGGGCCGAGGAGAAGCCGAGGCACACATACGTAAGTCCATCAATGCCTAGTTGTGGCCAAGGCTTGTAGCTTTTCTCAAATAATGCGCGGAAATTAAAACAAAGTAGTACCTAGGCAGAATTTTTTATTTGAAGATACAGTTGTTAAATGTACAATTTATGAATTTTAAAGTGGACTTTCCGGGGATTATGTTGGTTTGGGATAATTCTAAATAGGTGAAAAAAGAGGTGAAGAATTTCAGGTGGAGTTGGATTAATTTTTCATCACACTGATTGTCTTCACTTGAACTCATTTTGTCGAAACAATTACTTTTCAAAATCAATGACTATCAACAAACAACAATAAAATTGCTCCCGTTAAAGTGTTCATTTGTTTTTTTTTCAATAACAGCGTTCTATTTGCAAGCCAGATCGAAATTTAAATAAAACCTTTGATAAGTTACCTCCTTGGTTGCCATGCTTCGAAGTAAAGGATCGTTCCATTTCTAAATTACACGACAGATATGAGTTTACTAAGCAATTTATTTGGCCGCTAGACACGACAGATATAGATTTTCATACATTTTTCGCCGGCCGCTGCGCGCATGTATTTGGCCAGTACAGCAATTTCGATTTATCTCGAAGATTGTTGTCCAAATAATGCTCACATTTCCAAGCATGTTTGAGAAAAGTCACATTATTACTTACCAACAACTCTTTGTGTTTATTAATTAGGATATATTATTGATCAGTACTTATTACTGGTATGATCTCATAATACATTAAACGTTAATTGAATATTTCTTTGAAATGATTACTAATAAAATATTTATATGCAAGTAGCATTGCATTGCTGATAAAATTGCGGAAAACATACAAAGTAGCAGGTTAGTAATAGAGTAGCAATTACACTTTATTTAATTAAATTAGGTATCATCATCATCATCAGCCGGAAGACGTCCACTGTTGAACAAATGCCTCCCCCATAGTGCGCCACAAAGAACGGCTGTTAGCCGCTTGTAACCATTGGCTACCAGCGACGTTCACGATGTCGTTAGTCCACCTAGTGGGGGGCCTACCAACTCTACGTCTTCCGATGTAGTGTGGTAACCACTCGAACCCTAGGTTTGCCAATTACAGAACGGTACGTGATGATAGAGTGAACTCCCGTGGGGGAGGCACTCTTATCTATTACAAAAGGTCCCTGCACTGCATCCCCTTACCTACCCCGACTCTTGTTAATATGGAAGCATCTTGTTGCCTTCTAGCTATGACTGGTCATCAACCTATAGTCATAGCATCCTGTTACCAAGCTTGTCAAAAGCCGATCGTCCGAGCTGACTTAGAAGCATTGTTCTCATTAGGAAGCGCCGTCCTTCTGATTGGCGACTTCAATAGTAAGCACATCCTATGGAATTGTAACGTCAACAATCCCAGAGGCATTGCACTTGAAAAACTAGTCGCAGAACTTAATTTTGACATAATTGCGCCCACTGAGCCCACTCACTACCCTCACACGGAAGACTTTCGACCTGACTTGCTTGACATGGCACTACTCAGAGGCGTAACACTCCAGTTACGCTCCATAGAAGTGGTTCACGAGCTTCACTCTGACCACCGACCCATTATACTGCGACTAGGTCCCGACCCAACAACAGACCTCCCCCGCCCCACTAAGACGATAGTGAACTGGAAGCAATTAGGCGTTGCCCTAAAGGCTATCAGTTCACCGGACCTTGACAAGATCCCTGACGACATCCTGACTAAAGATGACGTAACCCTTGCGATCGATTCGTTCACTAATCACCTCTCCACCGTAGTAGGTGCATCCGCAAAGGAGGTCATGGTGCCGGACGACCGGCGCCTTGTCATTCCAGCGGATGTGAGACGATTAGTGACGGAAAGTAAAGCAGTGACCCGACATTACGACTCTTACCCCAGTAAAGAGAACAAAACTAAGAAACGCCACTTTGAACGCATGGTTCAAAGTCGCATGTCTGAGTTGCGTGATCAACAATGGGGTGACAAACTTTCAAACCTCGTGCCAAGCCACCAGGCTTATTGGGACTTGGCGCGAGGTATGAAAGGAAGTAACTACAACGACATGCCTCCCTTATACAGACCAGTCCCACTAGTCCCAGCGTTCTTTGACGAAGACAAAGCTGAGTGCCTAGCTGATAGCCTAGAGGCTCAGTGTTCCCCTAACGTAGATCACGTTGACCAAGCTCACCTCGATTCGGTGGATGCTGAAGTCGAACGTAAAAGCTCTGTGGTCACCTCTGAACTCCCACCAATCACCTTAGCGACTTACGCTGAGGTGGCGAGACTGATCAAGGCCCTCCGACCGCGCAAATCCCCCGGTGCCGATGGCATCTCCAACAGGGTTCTTAAAACCCTCTCTCCTCCTCTCATCCATCTCCTAGTCAGCATCTTCAATGCTGCTATGAGCCACTGCTTATTCCCAGACACCTGGAAATGTGCAAATGTCATTGGCATTCACAAACCAGGCAAAAGCTCATCTGACCCCACCAGTTACCGCCCCATCAGCCTCCTCAGTGCCTTAGGCAAACTTTACGAGCGGTTACTTGCAAACCGTCTCCAGTCCCATGCTAAGGAACACCACCTTATCCCAGATGAGCAGTTTGGTTTCAGGCCCGGACACTCATGCGTCCAACAGGTGCACCGCCTCACGGAGCACATCATTGAGGGCTTTAACAAGTACCCCAAACCCCAGACAACGCTAGCAGTCTTCCTCGACGTAGCGAAAGCTTTTGACAAAGTCTGGCACAATGGCTTGATTTACAAGCTATACCAATTTGGCGTGCCAGAACGTCTTGTGCTCATCCTACAAGACTTCCTTAAAGCCAGAAGCTTTCGCTATCGCGTGGAAGGCACCCTCTCCTCCCCCCACCCAGTCAGAGCCGGAGTCCCTCAGGGCTCCGTGCTATCACCCATTCTATTCGCGCTGTATACCAGCGACATCCCACGCTCTCAGCCTAACGTCCTATTAGCCCAATACGCGGATGATACCGCTATTTATACCACTGGGTGGCATATGAGTAGAAAGTCCATTCCCGCCCTCCAACGGGCCATCACCGAGATCGGTGACTGGTTCCGTAAATGGCGCATCGCGGTCAACCCAGTTAAAAGTGCAGCTATGTACTTTACTGAGAAGGGCCGCCCCCGTTACCCGCAGCCTTTAACTTTGTTCGACCAACCCATCCCCTGGGTTAGTAAAACAAAATATCTCGGAGTCACCCTTGATCGGAATCTCACCTTTAGCGATCATATAACAACCGTCCGTAACAGAGCGGCCTTTGTAATGGGTCGCCTTGGTCCCCTGATTCGCAAAGAGAGTAAAATGTCTCTTAGAAATAAGAAGACACTTTACACTGCCTGCATCCGCCCCATCATGACTTACGCATCAGTAGTGTTTAGTCATGCTAGTGAGGCCCATCTCCATAAGCTTCAAGTCATTCAAAACCGTTTTCTTCGTAGTGCAACCGGCGCTCCGTGGTATATCCGGAACACCGAGTTGCATTGCGACTTAAACCTTCCCTCTCTAGCGCAGTTCAATAAGGACTGCGCCCGCCGATACTTTGATCGAGCGCCCCATCACCCGAACCCATTGGTTGTCCAGGCATCGAACTACTCGACTGCCTCTTCTATCCCATTTTTCAAACCCCCCCGTCGCCGACCACGGCAGGTATTAGACGACCCGGATGACCCCATCGCAGCCATTACGTTGGCAGCTTTAGCGTTATCCGCAAGTCGTCGAGGTAAAATCCCCAGGTGTGAGGTAATCAGAGGTCACACAATCAAACACCGAGCTCGCCGGCGAGCTCGAGGCAAAAACAAGGTCACGATAAATTGCTCTCCAAATAGTCAAAGAGTATTATTCAGTAGGGCCCAATTGTGCAACACTGCAGTTGCACAGAGGCATTTTGCTCCGATCCCCCCCATGTCTCTCGACAGCGAGACAAGCCGAGGTCCGAACCACAGTGGTGCCCTTGAGCTCGCTGTCAACCCCTCCTATAATAGCGGTACGTTTTCGGCGTCCGCAGGAGACGGAGGTAGAAAGCGCTTTTCGCCTTCTACGCCCGTCTCGGGAGAAGTGCCTTCGGCACTTCTCCCTCCCGGGCTATTGTAGGGCCAGGCCCTCGCCCAAAACCCGGTGGAGCTGGACGACCGCACAGGCGGTAGCCAGCATCTATGTCCTCCCTAAAAAAAAAAAAAAAAAAGTAACCACTCGAGAACCTTTCTTCCCCAACGGTTATCGGTTCTTCGAGCAATGTGGCCCGCCCTTTGCCACTTCAACTTGCAAATTCTGAGAGCTATTTCGGTGACTTTGGTTCTTTGGCGAATATCCACGTTCCGGATTTTATCGCGCAAAGAAACTCCGAGCATAGCTCTCTCCATAGCTCGTTGAGTGACTCTGAGCTTTTACATGAGGGCCACAGTTAAGGACCACGTCTCAGTGCCATAAGTCATCACTGGGGCCACAAAATAGGTATAATTTAAAGATATTTTCCTTATAGTGACATCCAATGTTGATGCAAGTTTTGTTGTTATTGTGAAGTACATTACTTGGCGTCTCTGAGTACTACAAAGTACACGTTCTTGGAGGTTTTTTATGACACCCCAACATTTAAAAATCCAATTGATTTTTAGCCTGTTTTGAATCTACTAACAACCACCCAAAAAGGATTTAAAAATAACCAAGCAATTCAAAAACACAACACATTTCTAATTTTGACGAAGAAGGTACCGGGCGGAAGTAATTACTATGCTTAAAGAAATATTCATGCACGTATACCTTTATACTGAGACGTTCAAACTGCTAAGAATATTGCTTCGCTCCATATAAAAAATACACATATTAGCGTTAAAATGTTCAATCATATAATTCCAAGCGATGGAGGTCACGTTAAGCGGTCTGTCCCGGTTGTTGTTTTTCGATGGCAGTCGTTATATCATGGTGGTAGGGCATTTTGTGCATGTCTGGCTAGCTTCCACTCTCAAGTAGAAAACATGTAGCGAAGCACCTAACGTTGTGTTTCGGCAGCTGTCCTTGAGAGCCACTAATTCTGGGTTAGCCTGAACAAAATCTTCAACATCATCACTTACCATCATGTGACATAGTGGTCAAAGGCAATCCTATCAGCTATAAATAAATAAATAAAAATTTCAGCCGTAACTGGTATAAACCGCCTTACTCATTAACAGGTTTGCAATAACCCCTCGCTTGACAGGCGCCTTGGAGATCACAGTGTAAGATAAAGAAGGCGCTGCTGCCCATCTTCCCGTATTATACCTTAGTCGCTTCTTACGTCAATGACGGGAGGTGATGGGGACATTCTAGACACGCACCCCACGGGCCCCGTAGGGTGCCGGGTTAGAATTGCACCCCCCCATATTGTCCCGTGGGTGTCGTTAAAGGCGACTAAGGGAAAAATACTGGAAGGTCGGCAGCAACGCCTTCTAAACAACTGCCAACTTACACTGCGATCCCCAAGACGCCTGCCAAGCGTAGGGATTATGGCAAATACCCCCTTCATAGGGGAGGCTGTGTTCAGCAGGGGACGATCTGGCTGGTACAGTAACCCCAGTGGCCCACCGTGAGCCAACCCAACGGATAGTAGATACATCTAGTTGACACATTTTCTATGTAAACAGATTTCTAAGAGATGACCACAGTAAGATCTAATTATCTCTGTAAAAAATCTTATATCTAGGGTAATTTGGAAGAGATCGCTGTAAACGATAAGACCGCCCATTAACTACTTCATGTATTGTTTCCACTGTTAATCTGGTGTCAATAAAAAGTTTTCGTATCGTATCGTAATTTGTAAAATCTGTTTTCGGAAACGACTTTCCGCTAAAGGTAAAACCTACCTACCGGGAGTTTGTAATTTGTCGAGTTCGCGGAAATTACCTCAAAAACTTTTTTATTTTTGTGTGTCGCTACGTCCCTTATTACTCTGCTTAAAATGAGCGCGAACTGTCACTTAGTTTATTTCTAATAGAATTTTTATCGAATAATGTTGTTTACCAAAAGTGCTACTTTATATTTTGTGTTCACAACTAAATAACGAGTGCCAGGTCGAAGTATAATAACTTTGGGTGACCAGTATTATCAAAAATACTTCTAAAGGGATCAATGCAGATTAATTAAGTAGGTTTGTTACATGACATAAAACAAAATATGAATTTGACGAAGTTCGATCTTAGTGCGCGGTGCACTCGGCGACTACGACTTTATGTGTGTCCGCGAAAAGTTCGAAAATGAGAGAAAACAATATTTTTTACATGAACGTGGTTTTCCGAATTAGAAATGTTCAGCTCGGATTATGTAAGGATATCATTGGTCACATTTTAGCGTGAGATAGATATAGTGGGTATTCACTATCGTGGAGGAGTTTTAAAACATAATTTTAAAATATTTTTTACGTATTAATGAAGCCCTTATGGAAAAACCTTTAGCATTTATTTGTTGCTAAAATGTCCGTACGTAATATATATATATATTTAGGAAATCTAAACGATAATCCACTGAGGAGAAGTTCACCTTCAAAATGACTAAAATCAAAGAATTTTGAAGCAGTGATGGCTCAGTGGCATTGGCTCCATAGCTAATGCCACTGAGCCATCTGGCTATGGACTGCCGCGCAGCAGTTCCATGGTTCGAATCCCGCCACGGGCTTGAGCTTCGCCGCATGTTGAAAGGCCTTTTTGCGAATGCCCGCCTGGCTAGCGACCACCCTAAAGTTGAAAATCGTTCGCCAAGCACCTAACGGTGTGTTCCGGCGGCAGTCTTTGAGAGCCAGTGAAATTACAGGCACATGAGACTTAACAACTATATCTCAAGGTGACGGACGCAGTGCAATTCGTGACTTGTGACGAAATGCATCTGTTATAGGCAGAGGTAACCGCTTAACATCACGTGGACCTTGAGTCCGTCACAATAACATAAAAAAAACCTTAGAGCTTAAGATTAGTGTAAAAAGACTAAAGTGGCTGCAAAATTGTAGAAGCAAAGGACTGTTGGAAGGCCTTCAATCTCTTAAATTTAGGAAGACGTTATTATAGATATGTAGGGGTATATTATGTGCCTTAAGTAAGGCACATAATGTATATAAGGTAGTTATTATCTATAATGATAATTACTAATCAAGTTCTTATGAACTTGTTATCATTTTATTTTTTTATTTTTAGGCCTGATAGGTTAGCCTTTGACCACTATCTCACCTGTTGGTAAGTGATGATGTGGTCGAAGATGTTTGTTCAGTCTAACCTAGAATTACTGGCTTTCAAGGACACCTTCCGGAACACACCGTTAGGTGCTTAGCGACAGATTTTCAACTTGAGGGTGGATTAACATACGGTCATTAATTAAGGAGTAAGTACTATGACCGTATTTGTTTGAGAAAATCTGTCAAAACTGGTGGGGTAGCAATTGGTGGATTCTTAACGATAACGCAGCATCGCATATAGCTGATATTTTAAGCATATTGTGTGTTAAATTCACAAATATAAGCGATAACCAACCATACGTCCTGTTGTGTGGACCTATTCAGTTGTCTTAAAAAAAAAACAACTTATGGACACACACACATTTATTTTATTAGAAAAATAAAATTATTAATTTACACTTGACTTTAAAAGTTCCCGCAACTCACTTTTGCTACTAATTTGGGCAGAGGTTCCACCTGAAGGGTATACTGGTACTGAGTCTGGTGACTCCTGGAGTTATCACAATAAATCTGAGCACTTAATTTTGGAAGCCACCGTTTATATAGAGAAAAATACTGCTGACAACGCGTAAATAGGTTTGTGAGGGATTCGGGCCTAGGTCAGCAATACGAGTATATTAGGTGTAACAGTCCGTACACCGTATTCAATTAATTTGTTCCCGAAATTAAAACATCCAATGGAACGTCAAATGTTTAGATCTGAATCCCTGAAGTTGCTAATACTAAAAAGCGCTTAAACAAAATGTATTATAAATTAAAAAATTACAAATTTACGAGAGGATTTTTTTTTAATTTCAATTATAGTGTTGCGTCATCATTAACTAGTTTAAAACTAATTGCAAAATTAGTCTTGTTTGTAGTACAGCGTAAGTTGAACAATATATGTCGCTCCATCCCATTAAGATGGTTAAAGAACGATAGGAAAATTTGAGTTATAATATAACTCATTGTCATGTTAGCTCAATTGGATTAGAGCATACTCCGACTAAAGGGGTGGATGGACGCAGGTTCGAAACCAGCACATGACTTAAATTTTTCCTCTCGTAAATTGGTAATTTTGTAATTAATCCGCAGAGCAAGCGTTATTACGAACATAAAAATATTTAAAAAAAAAACAACTTTTGGAAGAACATAGGCGGATTACTAAGACGGATTGGCTGTATTTAAAATTTGCGAATAGATCACATATCGCGACAAACCAATAACCGATGTAGAAGAAAAATAACTCGAGTGGTTACCATATTTTTCAACGGGAAACGTAGAGTCGATATGCACCCACTATGTGGACTGACGACAACGTATGAGTCGCGAACTGTGGGCGTTTTGATGAAGTGTAGGTATTGAGTTCAATGAGATGATTATAATAAAAGTACTGTAGTTTTTCAAAATTTCATGTATTTTCTTAGTAATAAATTCATTTTCCAAATTTTTCAGCTTCCTCACATAAATACACGCCTCGAGCCTCGATCGTTTCCCATTTCCGCGAACGGAATAGTAGTTTTCATTTTTAAGCAGAATATTGAAACTTTAATGTTTAGAGTTCACCTTAGGTGTACCATACCCCCTGGTAGGAACTCCCCTCCATACATTGTCAGAATAGCAAAGTGAAATCTACTGCGTTCCATATACCCCTAAAAATTTGCGTCTCCGCTAGCTCAGTACGACTAAACAATAATAATTAACTCATTCTAAACATATTTTTACACCGGATGCAAAAAAAACTATATTTTCTTCAAATTAAGGGCCCGTTTCAGAAAGTCCTAGTAAAGTTTCGGGTTGCTATGCAACACATAAAATAACTGAATGATAAAAATGACAGTTAACATGCAGCGCGTTTCAAGCTTTAACCGATGGATAGGCTAAATCGATGACTGTGAAACGTAAAGAAAGTGTTTTATTTATTAAATATGTTCTGGATAGTAAAACCGGAACCTACTCGAACATTCTAAAATAGGCCCTTAAACTGTAGATTTTAAATTTACAGTAATTTTTAAAAGTACTGTAGTAATTCAGGGTAATAATATGAAAGGTTTTAATCATAATATTGGCCAGTTAACAGTATCAATTTATTGAAAAATATAATAACAAGGATAACGTTCTTGAAAGGGACAATGATTGTCACGTATTAAACAAGTTTATGCTGAAATTGTATGAAGAGATTAAACCTCTTTTGTTCCGTGACAATGAGAGAGACAATGTACAAACAAACGGGGTAGACAGACGTGACAAAGACTCGCCACGTGACGTGTTTCGTGTTCAGAAAGGTCACATTACGCGCCCATTTTGTTGTAGGTATTGAAATTATATATGTTGTATTTGTGTATATGAAAACCGTTCATATACCAGTGGGTATGTACGCAAAGGGTTTTGTACCAAATTTAATAGAATATATTTGATTCATGAATATCCGTTTTTTTTTAGTTAAACTCAGGATATAAAAAATTTAAAGTTTGCTTAGCAGTATTAAGTTTTTTTACTCTATAATTTGTTTGATATGATTTTCGCTTAGCACGCGATAGTGCTTGTAATCATATTTAGAAATTAAGTTTTTGTTTTTTGTAATAAAAAATATTATCACAATATAAGTATATTTAAGCATCCAATTGTTGAGCTACATATATGTATGTTCATATAAGTTTTTTTATACATATTTTATATTGTATGTCTGTGCGTCACCAAAGGTTCAGAGCTGAAAATCAGCGCATGGGATTCATCCACAGCATTATGCTGAGCCCTGACCTTTTCTGGCAGCACTGCATATTACAGCACCAACACATGTTAATGCATAATGTTATGTAAACATATTTTAATTTATCTCTTTTTATATTTCTGTTGTATCTGGAATAAATATTTTTTTCTTTCTTTTTCTTTCTTTCTGTTCTTAACCGATCAGCAAAGTTAAGCAACGTCCGCCGCTGTCATGACTTGGATGGGTGACCGCAGGTGACATTTACTACTGAGCGTGCACGTGCTTCGGAGGGCACGTTAAGCCGTCGGTCCCGGTTAGTCTTAGGATTGCAGTCGTTATAGCATGGTGGAAGGGCATTTTGCGAATGACCGCATGGCTAGCTTCCACCCTCAAGAAGAAAATTTGCCGCCAAGCACCTAACGGTGTGTTCCGGCAGCTGTCCTTGAGAGCCAGTAATTCTAGGTTAGCCTGATCAACATCTTTGACATTACCTACCATCAGGTAAGATAGCGGTGGAAGGCTAACCAATGGAATTGATAAATGTGAGTTATGACTTACTCACCACGACACCTCAATTGGCAGAGCATGGCCTGGCTATAGGGGCGGATGGTAGGGGGTTCGAATCCCGCTCGTGGTTAAAAGTTTTTCTTTCGTTGTAATTATCTTAACTTATTCGCTCAGACTGCGTTAATTAGGATTAGGATGATTCACCCTATTCCCACTAACAATTGGATACTGTTTATTAATATGTTATTATTGTATCGACTTTGTAAATGATAATAAGGAAATTTATGTTTGTGTATTACCGATCTTATTATAGTGCAAAATAAAGAAACATAAAAAATACACTTTTCAGTTATCATACTCGCAAAGTTCCAGTTTATGCCCGGTGTAAACGGACTAAAAAGGCTTTTTATGCTCTAATGCTTAAAACTGTGTGTATATGCGCGAGTGCATAAAAACAATGTTTTTTTTTAATGTTTAAAGAGGTTCCGCTCGTAACATATTTCATGTAAACAGTTTGTTTGGTTCTCTAATAATACCTATAGATCCACGGTATTATTAAATACCGAGATATGTGTTATTTTTTCGAAACTATGACACTCAATTAGGTAATTTTCCAAATATCAGTCTCATTTATATATGTATTAGCAATCTGTAACTGCCGGATCGTCCACTGCTGAACACAGCCTCCCCAATAAGGGGGTATTTGCCATAATCCCCACGCTTGGCAGGCGTCTTGGGGATCGCAGTGTAAGTTGGCAGTTCTTTAGAAGGCACTGTTGCCTACCTTCCTGTAGTTTTCCCTTAGTCGCCCCTTACGACACCCATGAGATGATTTGGGGAGGTGTAATTCTAACCCGGCACCCCAAGGGCAATATCATGTATTAGCATTTTAATTTCCTCGCAATTGAAATTCGAACGTATAACACGTGCATACTCACAGACAGATACAGATATCTGTATACCTACAGATTGTTCCGTTACCAGTGGGAGACAATCTACAAATAAACGAGGGTAGACTGACGTGACAAAAGACTCGCCACCAACGAGATTCCATACCTACCTCTAATGGAATCTCTTTGCTCGCTACATAAAGTGCTTCGTGTTTAGAACTGTCACATACAATGCGCACGTCCATAATGTCATAGCTACTTCATTATGAAAAATATGGACTCGTCAGATTGTATTCCAAGTTATCAGTACTTAATATTATAAATGCGAAAGTAACTCTGTCTGCCTGTTACGCTTTCACGCCAAAACTACTGGACCGATTTGAATTAAATTTGGCATGGAAATAGTTTGAGACCCGAGAAAAAAACATAGGATAGTTATATCCAACTGCGCAAAAAGAGGTTAATTTTTTTGCGCGATAACCGACACACGCGCGGGCGGAGCCGCGCCCGGAAAGCTATAATATTATGTTCTATGCTTTTAATATTAACTTACCGCTTAAAAAACGTACGGTGTGCGTAAGTATAGGGTAAGTCCGGGGGAGATGGCCCTACTAAGTTTGAGGACCTATTGTAGGGAAATCATGATGATTAAAACAACGATTTTGATTGGAAACAAAACTTTAATTATATTTCTCTAGAAAACTTAATCAAATTCAGCCCCAAATTAACAAAAAAAAAGGCGTATCAGGCATTTAAAAAAAATTACGGCTGGCCATCTCACCCAGAGTGCCCGGGAGTGATGGCCGTAGAGGTCTGGGTGTGATGGCCATTTCTTTTTTCCGTATACTGCACAATATCTTCTTACCCTGTGCAATTTTCGTGGACCCACGACTCGACAAAGCTACAGTTTTGGAACCCTTTTCAACCAAAACATGTCCTGGATAATTGTTCAGCTGCAAGCCAGTCTCATCCATATTAAACAAATTGCCAGGTTTGTCTAGTTAATTATTTTCGCAGAGAGTTTTCTCATGTATCTCAAAATAAGCATTTACTTATGTTCTGTTCATACCCTGGCATCATAAATTTCTTTTAGTTTTCACCCATCATAGCCAGCCTTCTCAGAAATCAGATTGCATGTCTGTTTTACATGTATTTGCTCCTGAAAATTAAATGCAACTATCCTCGTATCATCATAATCACAGGAAGCCCTTTAGACTGCATTTCTTATATGTGTTGTCAGAGTTTCTTTTCGATATCTGCGCCAAATGTAGAAAATGGACCCATTCGTCCTTTTGTATCATTATTTAGTTTTAGTCTAAGTTCTAATGTTTTTCTGGGTATATATCTCTATACAATGTCATTTTACTTTTTTGCACTTCAGCTATAGCATTTGTTAAGTCATCGTCAGCCCAGGTACCTAGTAGCTTCCGCTTTCCTTACGTAGATGTATGAAATCTGTAAACAGCATCTTAGATGAAAGTTATCTAGAAATGACACTTAGGGTTTTATGGCCATTTATCCCGGAAAAATTATGGCCATCTATACCAACCGTCTGGGAGAGATGGCCATGTCAATAAAAAAAATAATTACAGCTTTATCGTTGAACATTTATAGGTTAGAATACGATAAAAGTTAATTACTTCATAACAAAAGTATAAGGACAAGCAAATATTTAAAAAGCTTTTTGTGACCACATAATATGTCCCCACATTAGCTTAATTTGGTCATCTGTTCAAAAAACAAAGTAGATTTTACTTCCTTTTTGATTTTTTCTCGCTGAAAAATCACGTTAACACTTTAGGCCGGTCACGAGGTGAAGCGAACTACATTGTTTTTAATGCCATCTGGCTATTGTAAGTCGGACTTTTATTGACTGGCCATCTCTCCTGTACGGCCGTCTCACCCGGACTTACCCTACATGAACCATCTATAATGTTTACTTTATAAAAAAGATATATAAGGTGACTATTAATTCATCAACAATACTGCGGGGGATAGTGTAGAGTCGATAACTGAATGTGATCCACTCATAATTAATTTTCACATAAACAAAATTAATACTAACAATTGCCTAAGCTGTGGCGCGTTGACTTTGAGAATGATAGCGACGACAACACTCGCGGCCGCCGTGGACAAGACTCACACATACACACACGTTCTAGGTATTCTAACGCATTGCAAGGGCAATGAACTCGATAGGTATACCTACGCATTGCGAGGGCAATGAACTCGGTAGGTATACCTAGACGTGTGTGTATGTGTGAGTCTAGTCCACGGCGGCCGCGAGTGTTGTCGTCGCTATCATTCTCAAAGTCAACGCACCACAGCTTAGGCAATTGTTAGTATTAATTTTGTTTATGTGAAAATTAATTATGAGTGGATCACATTCAGTTATCAATTCTACACCATCCCCCGCAGTATTGTTGATGAATTAATAGTCACCTTATATATATGATAAATTGAAATTTATTGCCTGATTCTGTCTTTTTTACGTAAGACAACGATGCTAATTGTAGCCGTCGGCATTTGTAGCTCCAACGGACAAAGGGCGAGGGGCGAAGGGTTGCCTGATTTCCTTTTTCCTGATACAATATATTCAGGTGGAAGGAAAGGGTTGATTTGAACAGCAATGTTTAATATTAAATTAACCTCATTAATCATTATGTAGTTGGAAAAACTGGTCCTCGTTGGGGTAAACCTCCGTGGGGTGCCGGGCTAATATTAAACCCCTTTACATACCTTCCTAACGTACCTTCCCTGGGAACATATGGAAACATACGAAAGGAAAATTAAGTACCAAAAGTTGGGGAGCATGCTGCAACTGCGGTTCAAACTATTTGCCCCAAATCGAACGACAGATAACACTTCTTGAAAATAGATGTAATTCACAAAAGATAAGCGATGAATATAAAAATATAAAATGACACAAGTTTAGTTAGGTAGTTATAAAATTTAAGCCTTCTTCGTAGTTTGGGCCTAATAATTAACGTCCAGTATATCCTGACAAAAGAGGCTGTGATAGACGGTCAGACAAAAAGAGATTAGAAAAATAAGGTTCCCGTTCTTGTTACGAAATATACAACCCTAAAACTGACTGCTTCTACAAATTCATTCATATTGACATAATTCATAAATCTCACTGTACGCCAGAACTCTGCTATCCACACAGTACATACCTACTCGTAGAGCGATAATGTTTACGATCTGTGCACACCGTGACCGCATGCCGTGAACGTTCCATTGCCTGCCATTTACTGATAAAGTCACAGATATGTTTTGTGTAACTTCAAGAAGTAACGAAATTATAACTTACGGTACAATTGTTCTTCTATTAGTGTCGTCACAATATGTACTTTCAACTCTGTTCTACCACTTGTCATTTACAGTAATATTGTTTTATGTGTTTATGAAATGACGAGTGGGGTCAGTTCCTTACCAGATGGTACGCCTCACGCTTGGTTTCCCTGACTGGTTGGTGGACAGCTGCAGTATCACCGTCGTCGTTCTAGGTGACACTGCACAGCGCTCGCCACTTCGAGACGTTGGTTCTAAAGTCTCGTTCATCCATAGGCACTTCCTACAGGCCCCTTCACGCCTAAACACATGTAATGTTTACACAGAGTATGTTATCCTACACTATATCACCACTTAAAGGCAGTATAACTAATAATAGATTAGCCTTGGACCCCGACTTCACCTATTGGTAATCATTGATATATATTTTGATGTTAATTAGGAGCAAGCTATCTGTAGACATTAGAATCAGGGTATTTAACTGCCAGTTACAATGATTATTCCTATTGCCATGAATAGGTACTTTGTAAACTTGTACATACCTAAGTGACATTAACAGTTTAAAAACTGAAATATTATAAATAACATATAACATACAAAAAACATCACCTTCGTAGCTAATAATGTACATAACAATTATTGTTTTTACTAATAATTGAGAGCAAAAAACTAGCATTTCATTCCACCTGATCAGTCTCGATAGTCAATTATATCGATGCGTACAATCGAGAAATTTCGATTTTCAATCGACCTGAAAATGTGCTATGAAGAGGATCGGTACTATAAGTAATGTGTGTAAGCTAGAACCGAATAGTAAAAACGATTTCGAACCGATGTACTAAAATGGGAATTAATGAATGAGACAAAAATCATGTTATCAATTCATGTATTACCTGACAAAAGGAGAGACGAGCTAAAGGCATCAATTTCGGAAGAAGAAATTCAAATTTGCGTCGAAAATTTCATCTGATAATATTCATAGGTTACAGATAACCTATTCTTTGAATTTTTCATCAAAGAAAATACAATTCAATGATAATTTGTGAACAAGCTACAGTAATAAATAATTCTTTAAAATTTTATATCTTGTAAGATTGCAGAGAAACCAGTAAATGTTTTTATTCCATGTTATTTAATATTGACATAGAATTTTGTGACCCTTTACCTTCATGGCGAAACTGTAAAGCGTAAATTCTGCAACTCAGCTTTTATTGCTCTAATGTTGATAATCATTTAACAGCGTTGATTTTTCATGATTGTGTATTTTTCTCTATGTCAATATTTTAAGTGTAGTATTGCATTGCTGGAGAGCGCTTACGCAAAACGGAAATATTAAGTTTAGCATAAATATTCTTATTAGGACTAAACTTTTAGTTTTTCAGTATTTTTTTTTTAATTATTTAAAAAAGTACAAACCGACTGCAATTTATTTATTTTTGTTAAAAGTTTTATCGTTGCATTGAAATGAAAACTGCAAGTTATATTATATTCAATTGTTTTTAAAACCCTTCATTGTTTTTAGTTTGGAAGAAAAAAAGTTTAATTTTCTCACAAGGTGACGTCTAAAGTTCGCCATTTTGATTATTTTAGTATTGTAATATACCTAGTGTCACTTGTGGTATAAAGACAAATCTAACGATATATCAAGCATTAAAATCGGCTCAGCCGTTTAGAAGTTATGGTCGAATAAAGAAACTCACAAACATACATACATACATGAATCCTGAAAACATAAAACTCCTTCTTGGGCAGTCGTGTAAAAATGCAGTAACTCGCATTTGTACTTCCCCTAGGAAATTAAAAGTTTTGCACTTTAATCAGAAATCCAAAATATTTTTATTAGGTTCACTAGAAACAGTTTCTATATTTTTATCCATAAATTATAAATTGTTTTCTTCTGAAAAGTAATTCTATATAGTTTTCTTTTAGCGGTAGCATTTTCGTTTTCCGTCATCGATATGAAGCCCGTCGTCCGCCCTTGCCACCGAGAATTTATAAACAATCATTGAACTACTTACAGTGATGCAATAATCTTCAGCCATACGAACAGAATATAAATATTTATTTCTTGGAAAACTTAATATTATGTAAGCCACATTCGTTTTCATGTACCGCTCTGTAAATTAAATTAATTTTAAGAGGAACAGTGTATTGGCATTTATTTAATGGCTTTTTTATACTACCGTGATAGAACAAGCACAAGTTCTACCGGGTGTTAAGCGCCAACCTCTGCCTTTAACAGATGCAGTTCGTTAAGTCTCATGTCCATGTAATTTCACCCTCATCCTTTAAACCGGAACACAGTAATGTAAACATTACTGCTTGTCGGTAGATATGGCAGTAGCTTGGTGGCTGTAGTTCCCGGATGAACTCGCACAAAGAGTTCTACTGCTACAGAGCTGGCTGCCTACCTGACACCTACCTCCTTGGTAGTATGTATACGTGCTGTACACCGGTTATGAAGTTGAAGTGTGATTAGATGGTTTTGAGCTTTTTTGTAAGCTTTCAGTAAGTTTTATTTTTTAGCGTATAGGAGGGAAAACGAGCAGGTGGCTCACCTGGTGGTAAGTTATCGACGTCGCCCACAAACATCCGCAACACCAGTGGTCTCAAAGGATGCGTTGCCGGCATTTAAGTTGGGAATATGCTCTCTTCTTCTCTATTCTACATTTACTTCGGCGTGAGTAGTGGGATTCTCCTCATTCAGCGCATTTCCACCTTAGTCAACTTTTACAACATCCCACACGAGGATATGGTGTGTTCGCAAAAAATCGCAGGAATATGTATAAAAACAGAATAGGTAATTTACTGTTTACAATATTAAACCCCACTTAGGGCTCGCGTGACTTTCATTTTAAATTATCTGAAAAGGGGTAATTCAGATCAATTAGGAGTTTGTAATGGAAAATAAAATAAAATGCGACTGGAATAAGGTTCAATTTCGATGCACTGCACGTGGTGGCTACGACCTTTTGTTTACCGAGATGCGCGAAAATTAAGGAATATAAAACATACAAGTGAATACGATTGTCTGATTTTTAAATATTCAATACGTTTACACAAATTTTGTTCAGACTCTCATTGTTCACATTTTAGCGAAAGTTACATACGAAAATGTATTATCGTTGAGGAGAATGCATGGTGCATAGTGGTAGGGCATTTTGTGAATGCCCGCGTGGCTAGCTCTCACCCTCAATTAGAAAATCTGTTGCCAAACACCTAACGCTATGTTCCGGCTTTCAAGGACAGATGCCTTGAGAGCCAGTAATTTTAGATTAATCTGAACAATATCTTTTTACCACATCATCACTGAGAGGTGAGATAGTGGTGGAAAGACTAACCTAACGAATATGTAAAAAAAAGTATGTCCATAACATTTTTTACGATCCGTCGAAAAAAATTTTTGGACATACTTTTATGGGTACCTAAATATAATCAAATACCACAGAAACTTAAAAATGTAGAGTGTTTACGTTTCCATAATAAAGGTATACTACTAGGTATTAAGAAAAAAACATACTTTCAATAACAAAATATCTAACCAAAAAAGATTTAGTATAACTTCATATAATTAAATTATTATTAAATAAAAAAAAACTATCATTATGTAACTTATTAATATGAGTCGCTTGGTGAAGAGATCAAGAGACGTTGGATCCGTGGGGACCGTATCATCATCTCATCGTATTTTACAAAACTTATCAGTGCTTGGTCGATGCGACGCGTTATCAAAATGCTGGCACCAACGAATAAAGCTGGAGCATTTGGACTGTCCGTGAGTCTGCAATGGCTTATAGGTTGTCGAAATGCTTTTAATGGGTAGATTTAGTGTTGTATACGAGTATAGTTGGTAGTATTATTTTTTTATAAATGTGTACCGCCCGTAAATGAAAAAATAATATTATTTATACAGGGTTATTGGTAAATGCCTAAATATCTCTTAGGATTGACTTCTGCTAGTCCTGACAAACATTATGAGATGATTTTTTGTTGTTGTTTTGAAAAAAAAATATAAAACTTTTGTTTTTTATTTGTTTTTATTTGACGGATTAAGTACGAGGACCACCAATTGTTAAAAGTCTCTTGTGCATATAATTTATAATATCATATTTTTTCAGGGTTGCCGCGGCGGGCGCAGATGGAGACCTTGGAGTAGGCATTAAAAAAAATCTACTGTTCCAAAACAAAAAAAAATCTAAAAATATGTGTTAGGACTATCAGAAGTCAACTCTTAGAGGTTGTTAGCATTTTACCAATAACCCTGTATATATTTAAGTCACTGACATTTCTATATGATGGCAATTTGCAAACCCTACTGAGAAAAACATGGAGAACTATTGGCAACACAAAATGTCACCCTTGTTTTCCAAATTATTATTTTGAATGGAATTGTACGTTGTGTTCTGTCAACGTTGTAAAATATCCTTAACCACATCACATAGGTACATACATACAATACTTACCTATATGAACCTATACTTGTAAGTACGACTTAAGTTGAAAAACAAGGTCGCTCGGACCGGTTTCAAATTAAATACTACGACTGTTAGACAAAAACTAATATGATTTATTAGTTTGACTAGCTTAGCGAGTTTTTTTTGAGGTTTTAACTGGTTGTATTAATATATGAAAATATTTGTTGAATGGCATCATCTTTAGTTCCTCGTCTACCTTCTAGTTATTAGGCTTTTTGGCAAAGGAGAAGGCCCAACGATTTGATACGCTTCTATTGATACGATTTTATTTATTTTAATACAAAACAATTCAGATAAAAAACTTGAAAAAGTTAAATTTTTCATGATATTTTTCCATCGAGACAAATATATGGAATCGCTTTTTCGTATCAGTTCTACTTTTAGTCATTTTCACTTGTATATAAAAATTTTATGTTCATAAATCTATAAGACGTACTCTCTGTCTAAAAACATTTTCAAAATTTGCCTTTTTGTCTCTTTTCTCAGACTCACTTCGCTTTAACCAGCTTTAGGTTTCAGGGTAATGGGTGCAGTGCAGTTTTTCACTAATTTTGAACTGCATCTGTTACAGACAGAGGATACCGATTAACACTGGTGGGCTTCGAGCTTCATTACAATCACAATTTAAAAAAGGAACGCCAGGCTTAGGGATAACTTTTGTAACGGAATCTTTTTTTTTAATAATTTTGAAGCAGTGATAGCTCAGTGGCTTTGGCTATGGACTGCCGCGCAGCAGGTCCATGGTTCGAATCCCGCCGTGGGCTTGAGCTTCACCGCATGGTGGAAGGGCGTTTTTGCGAATGCCCGCCTGGCTAGCGACCACCCTCAAGTGGAAAATCTGTCGCCAAGCACCTAACGGTGTGTTCCGGCAGCTGTCCTTGAGAGCCAGTAATTCTAGGTTAAGCCTGTTAACACCTTCGACCACATCGTCACTTACCATCAGGTAAGATTGTGGTCAAAGGCTTATCTATCAGCAATAAAAAAAAAAAAAAGTGTACGAAATAAATCTACAAATATATCTTACATTGCGACGAGATTCGAATAGTTGTGAGTCGACATCATCATGTCACAACAAATCAAAGTCCGGCAGTTTGACTTCAAGAACAACAACAAGTTACGTAACCGGTTTATACTCTTGCTATAGAGGTCACAAGTTCGATACCCGTTGTTGATAATAAAATCTTTCTAGTGTAAGCCCGCGTACACACTAGGCAACTTGGAAGCGATAACACGATAACATTATACTGTTCAATTAGGGTCTTATAATATAGCTTTAAAATGTAGTTGTAAAGTTTCGTAAAGTACCTGATAACTTGTTCTAGAGATAATGATTAGATTCAGGCGTTCCATTTCGGAAATCCATAGTAAGAAATAACAAACATTCTAAAAATATTTTATGAGAACATTAAAATAATATTTCGGAAAATACTTCAAAATTATAAAAAATATACCTAATGACAATGCCGCCTACCATTCCTGTTAAACCGACGTAAAGTTAAAAACTTCACACAACCAAACCAGAATAATTTTTGAAGCGTTTCGATTCTACACGAAGCATCCTCAGGAGGTATTGATTCTTCGAGCACACAATCGAGAAAAGATAATTCAAAGCCTTCAGATGATAAAATGCCTCAATTGGACAATTGTAGCGCCCACTAGGTATCTATGGGCTATATATACAACGTCCTTATTATAGATGATTTTTTTAAACTTTTCTTAGTTGTTCGCAGTGGTCGATTACATAAATTGTATGTAAGTAGTTATATTACGTATTAATAGTTACAATATATGAGAATTCGAACTTTTACGTAGGACATTTGTCCTACCTAAAAGGGTGTAAATATAGGTTCGTATAGTTCTCCCAGAAAGAGTCTTATGAGAAGAAACTAAAGTATGATAAAAGTAGAAATGTTTTGAATTAGTATCGGAAAACTTTAAAATGACGTCATTCAAGAAAAATTGGACGGTGTAACTTAAAAACGGTCAGATATTGTGTATGGTGCCTATAGGTAACCGCTTATATTTTTTTATAGAATAGGTGTTATATAAAAAAAACTAACGAATAATAATAATGGCAAAAAGCAAGAAATAGAATCGTGGTTTTATCAAAGTTTATTGTTCAGCTCTATTTTATATTCACTATTTTGAAGCAGTGATGGCTCAGTGGTATTGGCTATGGACTGCCGCGCAGCAGGTCCATGGTTCGAATCCCGCCGTGGGATTGGCCGTATGGTAGAAGGATATTTTGCGACTGCCGGCCTGGCAACCGACCACCCTCAAGTAGAAAATCTGTCGCCAAGTACCTAACGGTGTGTTCTGGCAGGACTCTTCGAGAGCCAGTGAAATTACAGGCACATGAGACTTAACTACTATGTCTCAAGGTAAAGGGCGCAGTGCAATTCGTGACTTGTGACGAAATGTATCTGTTATAGGCAGTGGTTAGTCGATTTAACATCAAGTGGGCCTAGGCCAAAAAAAACTCTAATACATACAAGCGTCAAATTTAGTGCGATTAAGGAACAAAAACAAAAAGCAAACTTATAAATATCTAGCTGAGACCAAACGTGGCTCATCCGCCATGTGAAAGCGCCCTAACTTTTACTTGATTTTATGAAGCCTTTGTTGTGCTACCGAAAAAGGTCAACGACATAAGAATAAAACTTGTAGGAATTAAACAAATTGGCTTCAAAAGGGTGTAAATAATGTTGACAAAATAAACAATACAAGGAGATTTTCGCATGTACTTCTGAGCTCTAGATCATTCTCGGGTACGAAATTTTTACGACATTTTATGCATAAAATATATTGGAGCCCCTACAAATATTCTATATTTGGTTCTGAGTCAATAATCAGCACATTTATCAGGTTTGTCACTGACGCGGAGTCGTAGAGAGACCGATACTTAGTAAACCAGAAAAGATGCCTACTAGTCTAGTCTGGATACACAGGTGGACCATATCTGAAAGTTATATAGATCTATGTAGTATCTATAGGTATACTATAGCGGATCATTTCGTAGCTACATAGATACGACTTTGATTGTTAATATTTGAACACCCTTATTTACGCACTCTGGACACGCTAGTATATTTGTCATAGTGATCATGATGTAGCACGTGCGTACGGCATACTTTTTTCTTTTTAGACCTGATAGGCCTTTGACCGCTATCTCAGCTGATGGTAAGTGATGATGCGGTCGAAGATGTTGTTTAGGCTAACCTAGAATTACTGGCTCTCCAGGACAGCTGTCGTAACACACTGTTAGGTGCTTGGCGACAGATTTTCTACTCGAGGGTGGTAGCTAGCCAGGCGGGCATTCGCAAAATGCCCTACCACCATGTTATAATGACTGCCATCCTAAGACAACAACCAGGACCGACGGTTAACGTGCCCTCTGAAGCACGGAAGCGCTCAGTAGTAATGTCACTAGCGGTCACCCATCCAACTCCTGACCGCGGCGGACGTTGGTTAACTTTGCTGATCGTTTCAGAATGGCTAAGTAAACTTCGCTACGAGCGCTTCATAACATACAAGCCGCGTTTGGTGCCGCTCTATGATATCAAACTACTTGTCTGGTTTTATAATGCTCGTACTGACCAGTGATCTTATTGTCTTATTCCAAAGGCAACGAAAATTATCTGCATTTTAAAATTCGAACTCCACTGTGAGCCTCGTTTTCAAAAGAAATGGGTAGTCAAAATTAGTTAATCTCCATCCCCACTCTAGTAACAAAAGCCCGGACAGATAGACTAGTGAAACTAACCCCGATAAATACATATAGAAGTGACGCTACTGACACGCGACGGAAGGCAAACTTTTCTCATAATATTATAGAGTTATCTTCGAAAAGTTACCTATAGCTCGCTACGCTAGCCAACTAGGTAGGTACCCATCTATGCAGCATTCAATGTGAAACTTATCTTGGACAACGCCAGCGCCAGTATTTTTCACGTGACGTCATTAGGTCATTGACCTCGGCCATTGCTCGCCAATCGGGTGATGGCTGATCCCAATACATACGTATCCATTGATTCATGTATCTACGAGCATGTACAGACAAGCTCAGAAGTTTATCTTTCAGATTGATGTTCCGGATTAATTTGACGGAAGCTTCTCATTTGTATAAATTAAACAACTACATTTACTACTGCTGATAGAGATACCCAATTCTTACAAAGCATGTACAGGAGGAGGAGAGGGAGGAGCGAGAGAATTTGGTTGGCAAATGCTTGGGATACAGTCATCAAATTATTTAAATTCCATAAGGCTCGGGCATTCGGACTCGAAGACTTACTGGATACAATTAGTGAACCTTAGTATATCCGTGACCACGGTCACAGCAAGGTGTTTGAAACATCGGGATACAAATAATATTAAATAAACGCTATTGAGAAACGGTATTTCAATAATCATCCAAGTTTCTTAATTGAATGTAACAAGTCGTTTCCGTTTTCTTTATTTTTTTAACATTGATTGTATGCCTATACTGTACATTATTCTTAGTAAAAATCAATATATGAAGATTGGAAATTCAAAATGAAAGTCCTCATAAATGTATCGAAACTACTAAGTGTTTTTCATACCTATTCATGTGTTCATTCATATACAATCTTACTACATTTTATAATATTAAACTAACCTTTACCCATCCGTTTGTTACTATTTTATTACATTTGACTAACTTCTGACCATGATTTAACCTATTTGCAATTTTGTTTAATCGCCATCTATCGAGATTCTTGGGAACTACATGTATAGGAAATCAAGATAAATATGATTATTTGTGTAAGTACAGTATATCAAGGCTCCAAAAAAATATTTATGTTTTGCGGTAAAAATACACACACTTGTAAACATTCGCATACAATTATAGAAGGTATTCACAATAATATACTTAACTTACCTACATTTACACACACAGTTATTGATAAAAACCAAATTAGTGGATGGAGATAAAGGAAACATTATCATCACATCAACCGGAACATCCACTGTTAAACAAGATCTCCCTATCGGGGGTATTTGCCGTGATCCCCACGCTTCACAGGCGTCTTGGGGGATCGCAGTAGAAGTTATCAGTTCTTCAGATAACGTTGCTTCCCACCTTTCGATATTTTTCCCTTTGTAGTCTCTTGCGACACCCACGGGAAGAAAGGGGGAGACATTCTAAGGTACCCACTTGGGTAGCGTTCTTGCTCTTTTTTTGAGAACTTAGTGTGTTTAACGATTCTACGAACTCTAAAGTAAAACAATAAGTAACCAAAACTAGGTAGGTGCAAGTTATACTCCCGCAAAAACATCACATTAGATAAAAGTTACAACATATTATTTTATGTTGGGTACCGATCGTCAGTGATGAGAGCCTTGTCCAATTTTATCATTACCTATTGAAGATACTTTGTTTCCATTTTTAATCTGACTGTACTTGCCATGTGCTCAGTAAACACTCAGATGTAATTTGTATGGGATACGTGTAAGCATTATGCAAAGCGTTGAGCCGTGGCACGATTGATTGCTGGGGCTCGCGTTTTACGGTTTAAATAACAATCACAACATAATTTACGTATATTTCGTACATCTAGATATGTATTCATACTTCATCATCATCATCATCACATAGAAGACGTCACTGTTGAACAAACCCCCTTCCCATAAAACACCACAATGATTTATAACCATTGTATGCTCCCCGCGAGCCTGACGATGTTGTCAGTCAGGCCTATCAATACCTACATCTTCCAGTATAATGAGGTCAACATTTTCTTCCCCACCAGTTTTCACTAGCGGTCATCTATCCAGGTAATGCAGCGTAAGTTGCTTAAGGCGGCGATCCCTGCTTTTAGTCACTTTAATAGTGAATTCATCTTCAGAAAATAACCATTTCCAGTTTCCATTAGTGGCCAAAAGCTTACCTATCAGCCATAAAAAAAAACATCCAACAATACAATGAGACTAATTACATCCTTAACAAATCAGTGTTGAAACTTTTAAAATCAAACAACCGCACTCTTGGAAAAAGTCTTATTTTCACAAATATTCGCACTTTTTGGACGAACAAAAGGTAATAACCGCCACGTGCAGTGCGCATTGATATTGAACTTTATTTTATTAATGATTTCTTTTATTTTCTATTTTCCGTTACAAACTCCTTAATGATCTGAATCACCACCTGACACGCTCAGAATGACTATAGGCAAGCCTGCTGCCACCTATGGATACACTGCTGATTACGAGCTATACAAGAACTTGTGAACATATTAGAAAATATAGATTCAGGCGTTAATTTGCGGGAATTGATAATTAATGATAGTAAATATAAAAAAATAAATAAGACAACATTAAATTTTTTAGAAACACACTTAAAAAATAAATCTAGTTACGATTCCGCTTAGTTTTCCTGCTAAGCCAACGTGACCTCATAAACGCCAATTAGCAATACCGGAAGAACTTTTGACGCGATTCGATTCTATACGAAGTATGCTCAGAAAGTCTTGACTCTTCGAGCGTACGATCGAGATAAATTATTTAGCTCCCATATTAACCACGAGCCAATGATACCGTTTCCCAAGAATCTTCTGACTATTCATTCCATTCAACTCTTTCCACGTTATAACTAGTAGAATATCTACAAACAACGGTACATTCCGACTTCAGAATGAATCACCGCCAGTCATCCGTGGGGAATGCAGTAAAGCGCAGATAAAACTATTCTAAACCACTGTTGAACTGACGAAACGAATACTCCATCCGGTGATTGATCTCTGTTTTATGTGGCTTATATAGCTAGAGCAAATCAGCTTATTTTATGTGCTTTATATTGCAAGACATCGTGTGTTGCCGGGCCAGAATTGAACTCACCTGACCCACACATATCTTTCTGTAGGAGGCAAAAGAGGCGAGACACAAAGGACAAAGTTCTAGTATTGAATGTAACTAAAGCAAAAAATCCGCGGAGCATGGGTTATTCTTATAGTAAAAATATTAAAAGAATAACTAAAGCCGCCTTTCTCATGAAAATTGGTCGATTTTTTCAATGTTGCGGGCAAGTCCGATGGCGTTCATTATGTCCGATTCCACTTTGAAAGAAAAAAAAGAAAAAAAGGAAGAAAATAATAATCCGCATCTATCATCTATCTATCTCGCAAATATCAAAGCTCAGACATCACAAAAATAGAATTACATAAACCATACTTCATAAAATATAAAATCCTAACTGTTGCATCCATCTATATCTTAGAAACTTGTAATTTCGTTAAAAAGTACCCAGAATATTTCAAAAAACTTTCAGACAAACCACGCAATTACCTTAATTAGTTTTAAACATAAACTAAAAATACCTAAGTGCAGATTATTAATGCAAAGTAGTGGTCCCCATGCTATGGCCATAAAAATATTTAATAAATTACCGGACGAATTAAGGACTGACGAAAATAAACAAGACCTTACTAAAAAACTAAAAAAACTTATTGATAGAAAAATGTTATTATACCATAGAACAATACTTATGTGACAAATATTTATAAACAATAAATAAAAAAAACGGGCCGCTCCACACTAAGTTGCCATACCTAAACTGGGGTCATTATGTAGTGTTATGTAAATAGTTATTACCCACATAATATGCAATAAATGATTTGATTTGATTTGATTTGATGTCTTTTTAGCTGAGTTCAAAAAAAAGAGGGGATTTTCAATTCGTATGTTTTTTATGTTTGTAAACTGAGAACTTTTGACAGGGTGAACCGATTTTGATAATTTTATTTTTTTATTTTAAAGCCCATTTAAATTTCGTTATAATCGGTTAAGCCGTTCTTGAGTTACACTCTAATAATTGAAAACTATTTTCCTATCTTGGTGATATAGTCATTGACAGTGAATGACAAACGACCACTTAAGTCACTAAAAGGAGTGAAAAAAATTTATTGTCCAAAAACATAACCGACTTCAATACTCAAAAGTGTGAAATAACTTGCCGAAGTCGGTACCATGATAGTTCATAGGTACCTATTATCAAAATATTGCACACATTTTTAGATGATAATAAATTTTTCACATCTATGACCACATGATCACTTACCAACAGGTCACCTGGTGATCAAAGGCTAACTTTAAAGTGTAAAAATGTGTTTCATCACATGAACATAACTTTTAGCTTTGGTTGTTATGACCGAGAATATCTCTTAGACGGCAATCAACATTAGGAGTTTTCATTACTTCACTTAGGGCCCGTTTCAGAATGTCCTAATAATGTTTCGGGTTGCTATGCAACACATAAAATAACTGAATGATAAAAATGACAGTTGACATGCAGCGCGTTTCAAGCTTTAACCGATGGATAGGCTAAATCGATGACTGTGAAACGCAAAGATAGTGTTTTATTTATTAAATATGTTCTGGGTAGTAAAACCGGAACTTACTCGATACTTCTGAAACAGGCCCTTAGTCTTCCTACACGATAAATAAAATTAAAATGAAAACAGTTTTACCTGGTGCTCGAACTCGGGACCTCGAATATCGAGAGCAACATTTTGCGCTTCTCAACCAACGCAGCATTTTTGTTTACTATCACGTGTAATTACATCATTCCCTCTTCTCTTTCAAAACTAGTTTTATATAAAACATACCCGTTCCACGTCAGGTTATTCAAGTTACGTACGTAGTAGATTTCATTCCCATGAGGTACATGTGCGTAGGAAGCACTTAGACAGCATAAAGGGCAACTATATAACATAGTTTTATGCTATTTGAATAATGTCTTGAGACAATTTGTTACCAGGACAAAAACAGAGATATTTCTTAAAACATTTTATTACACTTGGCTTTGGACATTATCTAACATGATGGTAACATACACGGAGATGTTGGTTAGGCTAAACATAGAATTACTGGCAATCAAACACAGATCTGTGGGGTACCAGGATAGAATTGCACCTCCCCATATCATCTCGTGGGTGTCGTAAGAGGCGCCTAAGGGAAAAATACTGCAAGGTGGGCAGCAGCACCTTCTAATGAACTGCCAACTTACACTGCGATCGCCCAGGATGCCTGCCAAGCGTAGAGGTTATGGCAAATACCCAATAGGGGAGGCTGTGTTTTTTGTAACAAACATAAAAAAACATACAATGTTAGAACCTCCTCGTTTGAAAGTTATGTTTTATGTTTTTGCAATAGTGCCCTGTGTTGTTAAAAAAGTTTTTGTACCAACCCAAAATTGAAGAGGGTTGTAGGTTTAAACGAAATATTAACCTATACTACAAATTAAAGGCTAGAATTGCATCAATGACCCAGGAAGACAGTTCCTGGGGGAGTCGTTTGAGGCGATGAAGGGATAAATAGCAAAAGGTGAAAACTTTGAAGATCTGCCAATTGCAATCTTAGATCCCCAAGACTCCTGTTCAAAGACATTTGTTCAAATGCGTCCCCCTTATTGATGGGCTTGCCATAAATCCCTCTGCTTGGCAGGTGTCTTGAGGATCTCACTGTTAGACTGTGGACGTTATGACTGTTTATGTTTTATAAAAATCTCTCTAGCTAAGTCGTGTTTCTAACTCAATTCACTTCAGTGACCAGCAAAGCTAAAGGAAGACTTGTTAACAGAAGTTTTCTTATTTTGCGTACAATTCGACTTATTTTTTCGACCTCAATAAGTCTATTCGAGTACAACTTTACTTACTTATCCTAAAATAAAATTATTTTGACTAACCTCTGTCTCACCTGTCATGAATAAGTTATACATAAAATAGAAATTGAAAGAAAAAATGAAAGAATTAAAGGTATTTATTTTTTGTTCTTTGCAGGTACGTTAGAAAGCTGAAATCTACGTGTCTGGGTGAAATTTTATTTATTTTTGATGCACAACGGAACGAAGCTTGTTATTTCACCGGCACCTTCAGCCGTTCAGTATTCTTTGATCTATACAAATAATAAAATTAATATATATGACAACGCACACATCTCAATGCCTTATCGGCATCGGCACGTCTCAAGCCGTTCAGCAAAGAGAACGAACTTACTACCGGAGTTTTATTTGTGTGTTGTAATATAACCTTTGTCATCGACAATGTTACCTAGCAACAATTCGTTATTCGGCTCTCATGTTATGTTAGCGTAGAATTAACTAATCCCTGGTTTCTTTAATGAGTAAAACACACTAGGCCCACTTAACAACTCGACCGTTTACTGTGTAGCACAGAAAACGTGCGCAAAACTCAAAACTCAAGACCACTGAGCAAGTATTACTTACCCAAGACCAGTCACAATGGGTCCGGCACCTCAATTTCTTTCCAAATTTTCTATACTACAACAGTGCACACACATCAAGGCCGTATCGTTTACATCTAGTCGCGGGAATGTGGAAAGCGAAGCGTTCATACGATGCTGAAGCGGAACGTAAGCGTTGCCTTTAAAGATGAAATTATTTATAATGAAAGTAACTGGCTTCATAAGAAATTGTTCTGCTGGGTTCATAAGAAAATTCACAGATAAAACGAATTTTTAATTAGTCAACCCACCGACATAAATGAGCCCTTAATAAATGACACAAATGCTATTTAACAAAATACTTGTAAAACTTACATATAAAAAACCTTACATTTTCTGTTGTTTTTTTTACATTGTCACATCTTTTGTTTGCCCAGTACATGTGGTAGGGCAATTTGCGAATGTCCGCCTGGCTACCTACCACCCTCAAGTAGAAAATCTGTCGCAAAACACCTCACGGTGTGTTCCGGAAGCTGGTATTCGAGAGCCAGTAATTCTAGGTTAGCCTGAACAACATCTTCGACCATAATATAATTACTTACCATCAGGTGAGATAGTGGTCAAAGGCTAACCTATCGGACATAAAAAGAAAAAAAGTCAGCATAAATGATTACTTTTTACATTTTTCTGTAATAAATTGAACAGGTGTTTGTCCTTAGTGGATTTTATAGAGCTTTTTATACCTAATTTTTTTTCTGTTTCCTTTCCATTCAATTGGTATTCCGTTATTTCTGTATTTTAAACTGACTTAAAAAAAGGAGGAAGTTGTAATTCATCTGTATATTTTTGTTTGTTACCTCAGAACTTATGACTGGGTGAACCAATTTTATTTATTCTTTTTTTATTTGATGCTTATCGTTTAGTCCCATTTAAGTTTAATCAAAATCGGTCAAGCCGTTTTTTATTTACACTCCAATAACTGAAAAATATTTTCCTATCGTGATGATATAGTCGTTGACAGTGAATGACAATCGATCCCGTAAGTAGCAAGAGCTCAAAAATGTGTGTGTGTGCACAATATTGTGATAATAGGTAGGTACTTCTGAACTATCATGGGACCGACTTCAACAAGTTATTTTACACTTTTGAGTGTTGAAGTTGGTTCCATTTTTTTTTGTAATGTGTTTATGAATTTGATAGAGTACAGTGCAGATTGTGACGTGCGTGACGTCACCGCCGGATCCAACGGAAGATCAGCGCTAGTTGATTACAACTAGCATTATGCTGAGTTGGAACCGATTTGTGGCAGAAAATTAGACCATTTATTACTTTGCGAAATAATACATTACAGGCACAAGAGACTTTTAATATTACATGGGTCTCGTACTTATTCCGTAAAAAACATAAAAAAAAATTGAAAAAAAAATGTTTTTTTTTTCAAATCGAAAAAAAAAATATCTCAAAATGTTTGTTAGGACTAGCAGATGTCAAACCTAAGAGGTTGTTAGCATACTACCAATGACCCTGTATAGGTATGTTATTTTTTTGTTACTAATAAATTTTATTTTATTCTACAAACACAGAATTTTCACCTAAAAATCTTTGTGTGGCTAACAATGTTTGGTTACAACATAGATCGTGTCAATTAAGCTACGAGTAGAATACCCCTAAGACCAACCCAAAGAAACGTCGACAGAGGTAAAATATAACTGAGTCAGTACCAACCTACGTGTGAATTTGATCGCACGCCAAGGTTGCCGTGTAGCCACAAATTAAAGGAAAAACAAACGTGCTCGTAGAAGGTTGGCCAAAAAAGCTTACCTATGTGTTTTTACCTGGTTACCTTGTTTCTAAATGGATTAAATGTTTTCTGCGTGTTACAAAGGCTCCTAGTTAGTTTTGAACACGCTTTAACATGTTTTAAGAATAACGGCCGGGTATTTCAAACACGCTATCCAGCGTTAATTTGGTTACACTAAGAATAAATATGTAAAGATGTATAATCTCATACAGTTATCACTTTGCTTACGGACTTATCAAGTTCACAATTGACAAAACACTGGATTGAAGCGCTAAATTAATTATACTAATATAAGCTGAAAGACGCGTAAATTATTTTGTCCATCGCAATGCGGCTGGCTGATTATAAAGAAATAATTCAAATTTTGACATCAAATGTTCAAACATTCATGGTCTTCCTATTATTTCTGAAACTATGTTATTTAGCAAAAAATAATACTTATGATTGGTATGATAAAACTAGAGATTTTTTTTTTCTCGTGTGACGGGTTCGATTCTCGGTTCAACCATGTAATTATTTAAATATATGTGAATGCAGTTTAAATTGTTTTTTTAATTTAAATAATGTCTTCTTTGACTAAAATATCCCATCTACAATATTCAAGGTACTTTCCCTCCACGTGACATCGCCGTGGGACGCCCTTTATAATACTTGGGTAGTAATTAGATGATGTTTCCATTAGCCAGACATTTTTGATAGTTACAAAGCCATGAAAGACAAGCATATTCCTGATTGGAATGACTTATGCAAATAAACTTTTTGCCACAGATTTATATAACTAATAATCTGTGTACATTCTAAAAAGACATTCGATAGTACAACTGTCAACTACCTTAAACTGTCAAAAAAATAAATTTATTGTTTCAATATGTATAAAATAATACTTTTTTTTTTTATATTGTCTGGTTAATTTTTGACGTTGTGGTCTGGTTATAAAAAAACACAAATAAAATAATACTCAAAAAATTCATTAAAATTAGATTAATGACATAACAAGTATCTATTTTTCAATACACTATAATAAAGTATTATAAAATAGATTGACGGCATTGCAGATTATTAAGATGTAAGTAGTGTATAAAATACAAAGAGAATATTATTTTAATCACTATCATCATTATGATCAATATTATAATTTTCTTCGTCAATGTCACTCCATTCGATATGGTGGTCTTGGTAGTTGTAGCTGCCTGGGAAGGTTGAGGTTCTGTATTGTACACACCTTTAGTGGTACCGTTCACCTGCAAAAGCCACGATAACCCAAACTTCATAATGAACCATCGTACTTACCTGGTTTGGGAGCATCCGCTGACAAACTTTCAGCTTTTATAAACGGCACGGGCCAGAGCTTTTAACCATCTAATCACCTAAATGAAGCGTATGTTCTGAAGATCTTTTTATTTCCCAAAAAAAAATGCGTATGTATCCTTGCCAATAACCATGGAAAGTTGCAGGCCATATTTTATAAAATATAACATTTTAACCCTTATGTCCTTATATATATTAGGAACAAATATATATAAGGACACTAATAAATTTGTAAAACATACAATCAATTTAAAAAAAAAATTAGACCTAAGTATCTAGAAGATATCCCATTACATTTAGACATAACCTCATTCTACCAAGCTCCTAACGGTGTGTTCAAATTGTTCTTAAGAACCAGTTCCTATTGAAGGTTAGCATACGTATCTTCTATCAAATCTTCACATACCATCAGACAGAGATCGTGTTCAAAGCCCTCGAGTAGAAAATCTGAAGCCAATCTCGTAACGGTGTGTTCAAATTGTTCTTGATAGCCAATTCCTATTGAAAGTTAAGCCTACGTATCTTCGACCACATCTTCACTTACCATCAGGCTGAGATCGTGTTGAAAGAAAAAAAGAGAAAATAAAGAAGATATCACAATATAGAGATTAAAATGCCAAACGTCGACGATATAGCCTTCTGGCATTTTACATTATTCATGACGCGAAGACTTCAAGTTCTGTTGATTCTTTTCCTATAACTACGTGATGCGAATTCTGCCGTTTTAAAAGGGGCCTTCGAGAACGTTCTGTTGAAAACTTTTAAATCGGTTTCGGAAGTCGAGTTGATGTCAGTTTATAGATTTTTTATCGTCTCTCAGATTTAGCACAAGTTGAATTGAAGGATTGTAAATTTTACGCATTGTTCATCTACCTTTTGTGAGTAAAATATTTCATGTGTTATTGAGGCGCTTGTAGCGAAGTTTGCTTAACCATTCTGAACCGATCAGCAAAGTTAAGCAACGTCCGCCGCGGTCATGACTTGGATGGATGACCGCTGGTGACATTATTAATGAGCGCTTCCGTGCTTCGGAGGGCACGTTAAGCTGTCGGTCCTGTTTGTTGTCTTAGGACGGCAGTCGTTATAGCATAGTGGTAGGGCATTGTGCGAATGCTCACCTGGCTAGCTACCACCCTCAAGTAGAAAATCAGTCGCCAAGCACCTAACGGTGTGTTCCGGCAGCTGTCCTTGAGAGCCAGTAATTCTAAGTAAGCCTGAACAATATCTTCGACTACATCATCACTTACCATCAGGTGAGATAGTGGTAAAAGGCTAACCTATCAGGCATAAACAAAAAAAAATGTAGGACCAAAAATTACTTTTTTTTATAACGATAGGGTAACCCTGTAATCTACTGTATCAGTAGAACTGGCCACTGCTAAACCTAGTCTCCCTAAATGGGAGACATTTTGGAGGGGTTTGGCATAATCCCCAGGATTAGCAGGTGTCTTGGGGTAACCCATTGTCAAGTTAATTCTACACAGATGGCGCTAAGTGTTCGTTACGAAGAAAAGATCAAAATATTTCCATACCAAATTTCACTCAAATCGGTCCAGTAGTTTTGACGTGAAAGCGTAACAGACAGACGGAGTTACTTTCGCATTTATAATATTAGTACTGATTTTATTATCAAGCTACATTTTTAAAAGAGCCTATTATCTTTCTAGACATATAAACTCCGAGTTTTACTAAAAAAGAACGCAGATGAAATCTTTAAATTTGTTTGTAATATTTATTATTTATTTATTTTACATAATTAGTACGGTCATTGCCAGTTACACTAATTAGATTATTAATTACGGAATATTATTACATAATTACCAATGATAAGATTTACAAATTAATATTAAAATGTCAATATTGAAAAAACATGATATAACAATAAAATCAGTCCATCATAATATAAATAAAATAAGCAAATAAGTTACTGAATACAATGTCAAACATAATTAAATATAACTCCAATACAAATAAAAAATTAATTACTAAATAAAATATATTTAAATATATCTTAAATATATTTCACATAATACATATGATTTTTTTATGCTATCGTGATGGAGCTAGACTAGTAATTTTTATCACACGGAGTTCGCTAAGGGTAGAGCAAACACAGGAAACTGTAAATAAATACTTAAAAAAAATGACTTTCATCATTGAAAAGTATATGACGCTTAGTTTTATTTCTTTAATGACAAGATGTTATTCAGGATTACCTAGAATTTCTGGCTTTAAAGTAAAGTTCAAGTAGTTGCTGGAATATACCGTTAGGCACTTGGTGACAGATTTCTACTTGAAGGTGGTAGCTAGTCAGGCGGATATTTTCAAAATGCCCTACCACTATGCTATAACGGCTTGAGACAACAACCGGGACTGACGGCTTAACGTGCCCTTCGTAGCACGTGCACGCTCAGTACTAATGTCACTAGCTATCACCCATCCATGACCTCGGCGGACGTTGCTTAACTTAGCTCATCGGTTAAGAACGGCTGAACAAACTTCGCTGCTTTAGTTTAAAATCATCCATTATCAGTAATAAAAATATAATCTGCTGATGAAAATACTCCAACAGACTTAACACTAAAAAAAGCTGATTTTGTAAACACTTTAAAAAGCAACCTTGTCGTCATATTAAATTTATTATTCATGTAAAAAGTTAAAGAAAACTCGAAGGACTTTCTCGCTTTGGAGCATTGTGCTGCAAGTTTTATTTCGAGAAGGAACGAGTGAATTTATTGAACGCTCGGAATTCTGCATAATGGGTGCAGTGAGAATGATGGTGAATTATTTCGTGCACGAATTGTTCGTGAATCTTTTAACAAATAAAATACAAGAACAATTATTGTATTAAGACTATATTGCACAGTTATGTATATAAGTAATGTAATTCGTAAACACAGTTGCAATAATAGTTTTTTTTTTTTTTATGCCTGATAGGTTAGCCTTTGACCACTATCTCACCTGATGGTAAGTGATGATGTGGTCGAGGATGTTGACACTAACAACGGTCAGACTAACCACCTAGAGTTACTGGCTCTCAAGGACGGCTGCCGGAACACACCGTTAGGTGCTTGGCGACATATTTTCAACTTGAGGGTGATAGCTAGCCAGGCGGGCATTTGCAAAGTGCCCTACCACCATGCTGTAACGACTGTTATCCTAAGACAACAACCGGGAGTAATGTCACCTGCGGTCACCCATCCAAGTCATGACCGAGGCGGACGTTGCTTAACTTTGCTGATCGATTAAGAACAGCAAAGCAAATTTCGCCACGAGCGTTTCAAAATGACTAATAATTTCTTAACCGATATAGTAAGGGTACATGGCGCGGGTACGAATGCCGCACATGACTATAAGTTTTCTCTCATTGTGATTTTGTAATCAACATTGATTTGTTCAATTTTTTTTATGTTTAGAAACGAGCCGCTAATTTGGGGATAATAATTCCCTTAAACCACATTATAAGAATAGCTAGGTACTATAACTAATAAAAATTTATAAATATGTAATTGACTTATCTAAAAACAATGGTAGCAGTACATTTTTAGATACTCTATATATTACCTTCCTATAGATCTTATATACGAAGAGATTTCTGTTATTTTCTGTTTCTGGTTCTACGCTCTGTCACAGCATTAAAAGAACTCTATACTAGCGATGGGCGATTGCGAGAGATTTTTCTCGATTGTCTCGATTGTTCGAACCTCTCGATTGTTTTCGATTGTTCCGTCAAACATCTCGTTTTTTTTTTATTGTTGTTGTGTTCGTCTTCGGCCCGATTCCAACTCAACTTTGTGGTTGCGATGATTTGCGATGGCGAGAGGTTTCAGTCGATTGTTTTCAAAACGAGATCTCGATGGCCAGACTTGGCCTTGTGATTGCGATTTGCGAGTTCAAACTAAGCAAGCAATTGAACTGAATGAATGAACAATCGAAACAATCTAAAAACCTCTCGATTGTTTTGTAAAACGGCGAGTCGATTGTTGACTCGATTGTATATTTTGACGACTAAGATTCTTTCGATTGTTAAAACGTCTCGCAATCGCCCATCGCTACTCTATACCAACTGTTTACGAAGCTTCAGTTTCTTATGCGGCCGAGGGAAAAAACGCGACGGTCATTATAATTGGTAATCTTATGTTATTGTAACAGAACAAGTTCGAGGCCCATCTGATGTTAAGCGGACTAACTTCTGCCTATAACAGATGTATTTTGTCACAAGTAACGAATTGCACTGCGCCCGTCACCTTGAGACATAGTTGTTAAGTCTCATGTGCCAGTAATTTCACTGGCCCTCAAGGATTGCTGCCGGAACACACCGATAAGTGCTTGGCGACAGATGTTCTACTTGAGGGTGGTCGTTAGCCGGGAGGCATTCGTAAATTGCCCTTCCACCATGCGGTGAAGCTCAAGCCCGCCGCAGCGGGATTCGAATCATGGATGATGCTGCGCGGCGGTCCGTAGCCAATACCACTGATTCATCACTGCTTCAATTAATTATTCTCAATGATATCATTGTTTTATTAAATTATACTTTATAAATTGCTCACAGTAATTATTTTGTCAGGCAATTTATTTAAAAGATATTTTTTTTTGTAATTACATACACATGTACATTGTTTTATTTGAAGGGAATTTTAAAACAATGCAATATAAATTTTCAAGCGTTTTAAAGCGATACTATACAAAGAAAACTTTTAAGACAGGTACATGTTTAAAAATATAGAACAGCACCTTTGGTACCTGGAATAATTTTCATTAATCACCTAGCTAAGCGGCAATGTTCGCTATGAGCGCTTCCAAAACAGTCGCGCAGCAATTGTCCGCCCAATGCACAACAACCCCATCGAGAAAAAACTCGTTGAAGAACCCGGACTCTCATCCATGGTAGTGTTGAAATCCTGCTCAATAAAGCATTATTTTGTAGTTAACTTATGCGACATCTCACGGCAGCATATGGAAAAGTCTAACTATACGTCTGTTGAATTGATAACCTTAAAAATCTTCGAATCTTGATAAAATAAAAAACAAAGTACATATTGCATGCCATCAATAAATTATAGGTTAAGACAAGACACTCCTCAGTATAATAAACAATAATCAAGAAGATATATAATGGTCGGGTTTTCCGTTCATAAATGTCAGCTGATTATATAACCACATGTAGAATGTCAATGTCAAATTGACATAACAAGTAGGTATTGATATAAACATGTTATTATGGGGGCGTGACCTGTCTTCGTAAGGACTTGTAAACAAACCTTGGGGTCACTATAATTTGCTTGGGGTTTCATACTGCAGTGAGAAAATCGTAAATGTGATTATCCAAGATGTTTTTTTTTTGCATCTTTTTGCCGGCCAGTACGGAAATTAAAAATTAATGTCCGTACTTGCTGGCGAATTTAAGACATTAAGGGCCTGTTTCAAAATGTTCGAGTAAGTTCCGGTTTTACTACCCATAACATATTTACTAAACAAAACACTATCTTTGCGTTTCACAGTCATCGATTTTGCCTATCCATCGGTTAAAGCTTGAAACGCGCTCCATGTTAACTGTCATTTTTATCATTCAGTTATTTTATGTGTTGCATAGCAACCCGAAACTTTATTATGACATTCTGAAACGGGCCCTAAATAATTAATCATTAATTGTGACTTATATCAGTTGACAAAACATTACATTTCACATGGACGCTGTTCTTATATATAAAAATCGTATGTTCTTATTTTAAGATAACAATTATTTTTCGATTGACATGATTTTGAACAATGTGTTCAATGTCATTTAGGAGGTATATACATTAAGAGATACATTTTGTTCCGTAACTTAACGAAGCTTGATATTCAAATTCAAATACTTTTTGGCCTTATAACTGAGAATGTTACATTGGGCAAGGCATGTTTACGATAAGTTTTAAATTTAATCATATTAAAATATAAATACAACCTACATACTCCATTTTACGAAAATTATCAGATAGGTAATAATAATATACTAAAGTCAAAATAAAAAATATTAATAAATGTCAAAAAGTTATTGATGCCTTTATCTCTAGACAATACAGTTTATATTAGTATATTATGATACCAGTGAGGTAAGTTGCTCATTATACACGAGGCTGTGGGTTGCAGCCCGAGCTGCAGGCGAGGGCGTCAATCAGAAAATAGGGCGCAAGTTTTTTTTTTTGCGCGTGGCAAGTGTTTGGTTGTTGATTACATATACTTAAACCTCTTTGTTGTTACAAACCTGTATATTACCAGTTTAAATAGAAAATGCTCTGTTTACTCGCTTATAATTTGCAGTTAGGTACTAACTTAACTTTGTAAGGATAATTCTATTACGCACTAATGTATTATATTATTATGCACGAGGGTGTTATAGTTCGGTTTATGGCCCTAAGAACGATATAATAAAGCTCACTTAACGAGCATGGGTATTGAAAATTATATATTATAAAATTATGTATAAGTACCTATAATGGATAGTACTCATGTAGAGTTACCAAATTATTAATGAAAAGCACATAAGAAATACAAAAACGTCATTGGAAACAACAACGACGATAAGACTAATGACATGGAAGATATGACGAATCAATTATTTTTTTAACAGCTGATTATACATTTTTAAAGGTAGGTTTGTTTCTTATTTCAGGACTGTAAGGGACTTATGTAATTTTCTGAGTTTTGTTAATAAAGTAATTTAATAAAAAAAAATGTGTTTTAGTTTCTGATCTTTTTCTCACCGCTAATTGATTATAAGATTTATAAGGTTATGAATGGTCAACACGCTTGACCTATAATTGCTTGCTCTAAAGAACAGTTAACGTACCACAACCGACTGCTGACAGAATTTGCAATTTGTATTAGATGGTGGTAGCTACCCAAGCATTTGCAAAATTACCTACAAGAAAATACAAAATTTCCATGTTTTGGAGCTCAAGTCCTCGAAACATAGACTGCAGGGCAGTAGGGCATAGACTCACTGCAGCTATTGCCACTGGGCCATCAGTGTTTAAACCAATTCGGGCCGGATTTTACCGGTTCGAACGAGAACAACACTACCTTCGGAATATAAACGTCGCAAACAAGCGATAAACTCTCCGTAATCTTCCCTCCTTGACCCCAAATACAATGTTATGATATAAATGAATAAATTACAACATTATCTAATTATGCGTTATTGTTGCAGGTAATTGTAAATGCAGATTATGCAGTGGGCCGCCATTACGATGCGATGCTTATGGTATGTTATTCATTAAAGAACTGGCTTAGCGTGTTGCGCAAGTAAGCACTTAAATGATTGAATAGGCAAAAATATTTCTGACCATGCCTTCAATTATTTTATTGTAAGTATATCTATAGTTCGTTGTTTATATTTTCTCCAAAGGAATATATAAACAATATGTAAGAAAGATTTATTTTTAAACTTTGGTTTTGGAGAATGATATTATTTAAAAGTTTTACGAAAACCGCAATGGTATTTGCTTAAAATGGTACCTCGATAATAAGAAGGTGCATGTTATGCCCCGTGTGGTGCCGGGTTAGAATTGCACCTCCCCCTATCATCCCGTGGGTATCGTAAGAGGCAACTAAGGGAAAATTACTGGAAGGTGGGCAGCAGCGCCTTCTAAAGATCTGCCAACTTACACCGCGATCCCCAAGACGCCTGCCAAACGTGGGGATTATGGCAAATACCCCCCATAATAGGAGAGGCTGTATCCGGCAGTGGACGAGCCGGCTGTTACAGACACGTTAAAGTGGAGATTAAGCTATAACTACATTAATTATGTAATATAGTTATGAAATCTTTCCTAAAACTGTAAGAGTACCTACACGTTTTCAAGGTCCGTCTTCCAAAATTACTGTATCGGCTGGCTAACCCTGCTGAACACAGTTTCCTTCAAGGGGGGGGGTTGCCATAATGCTCACGCTTGGCAGGCGTCTTGGGGATCGCAGTGTATGATAGCAGTTCCTAAGAAGGCGCTTGAGATACCCTTAGTCGCGTCTTGCGACACCCACGGATAGATGAAAAACGTAGTCCCTACCTCTAATTTGTAGAAATTTTTCAGACAAAATAAACGATTTATTATTATTTTTATAATTGTTATGTTGATAGAGAAAACATACAGACTCCACATAAAGTGGATAAGGGCAGGAAGATGACAATAGAAGATTGTAGTTAAAATACTTTACCAAAACTCCGGCGACCCGTCACAAAGGAAACTTTTCGCCCGTGACAAACAAACAGAATGTACAGACAAAGCTCCACAAATCTTTGGTTGCGTTTGAGATCCTTGTCTCACTGTCCCCTGTTTTGAGGACAAAGGACATTTAATTATGTCCCTAATAGGCAAAGTGTACAAGAAATTACGACGTTGAATTTAACGTGAATAAAAGTAAACAAAGTGAACTTACAGAATGATTAAGCATTGTCTTTTGCCTAACGTTATCCCTCGGTTGTGGGAGTCATTATACTTTTCGGTGAGTTACTATTCATCCCCATTATATTTTTGGACATCATAAGAAGCGCCACTGCTATATGGTGGATATTCCATTTACCCAATGAAGCGATTTGCTTCTTCGTTTTTTTTAACGCCTTATAGGTCAGCCTTTGATCACTATCTCACAGTGATGATGTGGTCGAAGATGTTGTTTAGGTTAACCTAGAAATACTGGCTCTCAAGGCCTGCTGTCGGAACCACAGAAAAGAGAAAGCAATAGAAAGGTGAAGGGGGCGTGGCACGCGAGCTCACCATACTCCTAAACAGGAGTATTTACGTCAACGGACTATAATGCTACTGACAGTCGACCCGCGGTTAACGCGCCGCATGCATCTCCGTCAATTTATATGAAAATGCCGCGTTGTGCTATTATAAGTTGCAGATTTAATAGCAATGTCACAAAAGTAAAGAAAGTAGGAATATCCTATCACCGGAAAACTTAATAAATTATTCCTAAATGTTTTATATTTCGCTGATGAACAAAGTCGGTGCAATCTGACATATAAGTGATTCATGATTTTTTTATCGACAAATTTATCGATAAATTGTTAGTCACTAAATGTCACCTCATTCCAATATCTAATTTGGAGCTTTCCTGTTAGACCTACGAAAGCAAGCACCATCTGTCCCACTGCTTTTAGTGCATAAAAAACTTTTACCTGGACGTAAAAATACACGTGTACGTCAGAAGGTAAACATCAATTAAAATAACAAATTATTCAAATATTTTCAAGAACACGCAATCTTTCAAGGTTGTGATTTCAACTTCAACTCTTGTTTTGTGGCTTCTGTGGGCACCACCACAATTTCAACAATATCACGTAGTTAGATGGACTATCAAACAAAGGAGATTGTTTAGTTTTAATGAGTCATGTCCGGTGAGAACTGCCCAAGCCAAAATTGGTGCTGAAACATTAGATGTTAGTTCATCTAACTACTGGAAGAACACAAATGTATATACACACACAAACATACACACACACAAATTCATTATATAGGGGAAATATAGAACACCTGGGAACAACTTTTGGTTAAGTTATATAATATATGAACAGTTAATTTACAGCTTTATTTGAATATGGATAAATACTAAGCAGAGGATACGTTTGAGGGAGAAAAGACGAGGGATATCTATAGGGATAATATTGTAGAGAGAAGAGTTTATTTTGGGACAACAGAAGAATATGTGTTTCACATTTCCTTCGTCCAAACCACATTCACAGAGGGTTATAAGTTTGGCCAGGAAGACTGGGTTACAGGAATAGTTTCGACTCGGACGGCATATTGTAGAGGTGGTCACTTTATCAGCGTTTTGGAATATTGAGAACCAGAGTTTATTGGGCATCTCAGGTTGAATGTTACCATAGAATTTAGCTTTTAATATTCTAGAAATTTGCCATTTCTGGTTTCAAGGTTTTTTTAAAAGATGGTTTTAAAGTCGAACAGATATCTTGATCTTTAGATTCGTTGCGCACTGTACCGGCGTGACCAGGAATCCAGGCAAGGATCACATTTTTGCCGTGAGAGCTACATTTGAAAAGGGCATTTCCTATTTTTAAAACAATTGGGAACCTAGATTTGGACCGAAATGGGTTAGCAAGAATAGATTGGAGGCAGCTTTTGGTTTCTGAAAATATGATAGTTTTGTTCAGATTGTGTGATATTACAAAAAGGATGGCTTCCAGAATTGCGATGGCTTCTCCTGAAAAGACGGAAGTGGTAGAAGGACCAAACTACAACACCAATTGGACTATCTAGATTTTTAGAAGCATCTGCATGGCAGTCCAGACCTTGTATTCTGTGAGGAATTTATTTATTAAAATCTTATTAGCTTCTATTGTGTTTTTATCAATACCAAAATCCAAAATAATGTTAGATTTGAAAACGAATGATTCGTAGGATGATGAGTACAAAGGCATAACAGGATTCTGAAGGAGGGAATAAGGAAGAAGGGTGAATTGTAAATAGCTGCGGAGGAGACAAAGGAGGTTCTCAGATGAGGCTTTATTGCATGAGTTATATAATGTCAGTAAACAATCTAGTTGTTTTCAAGAACAGTTTGAGTTTTAAGCTAATTTAAAAAGGAATTTATCGGAGAGACAGTGTCTGCGAAGGCTAAGAGGAGGTTCTACACATTCAACTTGAATGGCATTGATAGGGATTTCAAGCAGTGTTCTTTCACCATGACAGATCAAAGCTACTTTGACAACATCACATGATTTTTTTTTCTTTTTTTTCCGTTTGGATTAGTTCATATGTACAGCAGGCTGCGTTGCAGCATCGCGGGGTGTGTTGCAGCAACGTAGATGTGAACGGAACCGAACACGCGAACTTTTAGAGAAATACACAAATATACTGTTTTCAGTTTTTGCTAAATAATAATATCTAGAAATAGCAATCGCCGATTATGCAATAAGTACAATTCGTTTCAATGGAAATAAAATGATTACCAATTTAATTAGCTGGTAGTTACTATTGTGTCGGTCTCCCTGATTTACCTGAATCCCTATCTGTGCCTATCTCTAATACCACCCTCTACGCGAATTTCATGAGTTTGTTATAATTTTACTACAAATAAACGAGCCTATAACATATTATATCGAAATTAAGCTGTTCTTCGCAGTAATAGCTTTATTTAATTTTTATCGTCTTTTTCTTATTCAGCATCTTCACTGCTGAAGGTCGTGTCTAGTCTGAAGTAGTGTTAATTGCTCGATGTACTATGCTCTTCCACATGCTTCTGTTTTCAGCGGTCTTTAAAGCTTTTGGTATAGACATACTAGTAAGCTATAGGGTTCATTCAAGACGCTTACTTGCCTGTCATTACTACATATTCAAATGATTATATAAAACCACATAAAACTTTTTATAGCTCAAACGCACAGTACATCAACGCATTACCTAAAAATTAAATCGTTAAATCGTTTTAAGCCTATGGAAAAGTTTATCGATAAAAATGTACTGCATCACTGGCTACTTTGACAATGGGATACCACTTTTTGTTCCGAATAAATAAATAAAAAAAGGTAAAATTTTACTAGCTATCCTAATAATTATTTTCTCGTAATCATTTTGCGTGCAGTAACTTGTGAACTATTTTTCAATAGTCTATGCTCAGATTTTACCAAGGAACGATTTTAAAATTGAATTTTACTTGACTGAGAGACTGCACAATTACTGTACAGATATTGTCGACTGGCAAATTTCACCAGATATTAGGGGAATTACCATATATCTGTCTCTCTCACTGAAAGGTATTGCTTGACAATGTTCACGAGAAATTAAATCTTACCACTCGTTAGATAAGGTGTAATTTCAACTGTTATAAATTGGTTTATTAAACGTTTCAATTGGGTAAAAATGGGACTAATCAGGGAATCGGATTGTTTGTAGTGAACAATAAAGATGTAATGTCAAGTATCATTTACATGTGTTAAACTGGCTACGCTCGTTTTCTAAGAAAACTGACATGGCTGCCACTCTAAATAGTATTTATATCTCTATGGTCGGAACACACCGTCAGGTGCTTGGCGACAGATGTTTTACTTGAGGACGGTAGCTGCCTGGCTAGCTACCATCGCGCTGGCTAGCTGCATTCGCGAAATGCCCTACCACCATAAAAATCACCATGAAATTTATCATACGAACCGCCAAGGAATGGGACAGCCTGCCTGAGTCTGTGTTTCCGGTTTAGTACAATATGGGGGTCTTCAAAAAGCGAATGAATAGGTATCTTCTGGGTAAGCGCGCTCCATCATCGATCGCATCATCACTTAACATCACGTGAGACAGTGGTCAAGTGCAATACAGTTCGGTATTAAAAAAAGTCAATCATATTTTATGGACTTCGGCCGGTCTTTCTTGTACAAAACAAGAACGTTTTGTAAAATAGTTTTCCTTACCTCTTTAAAGGATTGTTCTCATCCAATATAAACCATATATATGTTCTCAAAAATTTATTATAGAACAACTAACTGCGCGTTGCGTTTTCTCCCGCGTAAACAATAACAAAGTGACTCTGTTGCATCCGAATTGGCTTAGCCGTTTTAGCGTGTAGGAGTAAGGATTTCTAAATGCTTAAATTGTAATAGTGTTCAATAGCATTACGAAATTAAAAAAATAATTATATTAAAAATCCAACATCTACCCCTGAAAAATATAAATTAAGTTGTGGGAGTCGGTGCCAAACCACTCCACCAAAGACGTCCAAACGTCCAAAAACAGCGACACATAACACACGTAATGTCGTTAAGTATTGCTGCACATTACAGAAACACGCCAGAGCGTATTGCCACCTTTTACCAGACTCATAGCGGGTTCAAATCATAGACTAAAACTACTAAGTATTTTTTTTTACCGGCGGTTTGCCTTTATTAACAAATCTCTACAAAATCACACCAGATCACATCTACTATTATGAAAGCGTTTAGGCAACCCAAAGGCCACAGGCAGTCCAAATTCTCCAGCCCACTACCAGTCAGCAACGTGCCCAAGATGCTGGCAGTATTGCCCATTGGATTGCAATGCATACCCGTTGAACCAAATAACTACCAGGATTAGATTCACGCGTCGCAAAATGTATAAATGGTTTTAATTCAAACTGCCAACATCAATTCTATAGATATATTGACGTCTGGAAAGCTGCCCTTTAAACGAAACTGGATAAGGTACTAAAAGTTTTGTAAAAGCGTTCAAACAATCAAACATCGCGGGCCTACGTAGTATCTATCATCTAATCTTTCGGCTGGCATTCGGCACCCTTTGTAAATGCTTGAACAAAATTAGGAGTTCAAAGAGTTTGTCGAAACAAAGGCTCCGATGTTCCCTTTGCCTTTCTTTGTTTCGGTTATACGAATTAGGCGAAGTTGTGTTTTAAATTTCTGTAAGTACGTAAGAGCAAAATTTTTTTTATGTATACTAAAGGAAAACGAGTTCTCGGTCTGTTTTCACGGATGTAATTACAGATGCTACTGAAGCTAAGGATGTGTACAAAGAAACTATTATCCGTTTTTGTGATAGTCCCCCAACATGATGTACAGTAGAATCCGTCGAGTCTCAGTGGATAATTGAATGTTAAAGGTCACGTTCATTAGTGATTTGTGAAAAAAATATCTCTCATCCTTGTCGTAAAGCATTTACAATTGAAGAGAAGGTTCAATAATATGCAGATAAAAAATCGAGAATCCAACTAATCCCTCGTAAGAAAATTTTGGGTCATTCGACAATCTCAATGATTTTTTATTTTCTCTAGATGCTTTGTATGACGTCCGCTTAGTATGGCGTGTTTTTTATTTCCCTGCGATGTAAGGAGCAGGTAACACCTATGGAAAACCTCTTTTAAATGTTTCTCTTAAATAAAAAAATATAATAATTAAATATCATTTATCAGATTTATGTAGCGCCAATGTTAGCTTAACTGTGTTCTTTGAAGAATAAGAGTCCCTGCGAAGAGTAAGTTATGTAGGGCTTTTTGAGATGCATTTCTTATTTCTGTTGGCGTCCTGGTTATAAAATCGTAATTTTCACTATCAGATCATTTTGGTAAATTATTTAGAATAAATAATACTGTTAAATATCACAAATTATAACAAATTGCCGCGCTTTTTATTCGTAGTACAGAAATAGGTTGCCAACATCCTTTTATTGAAAATAGAGTACAAGATAAAACTCGCCTCTTTCTTCTAATTAATTGATATAAAACCTTTTTTAGTTTATATTTTTGTATGTTTGCAGCTAAAAAACAAAAGAACGCTACCATGGCAGGTATGGATTTTCCTGCAACATTCCTTAACTGCTACGGAGGGAAGGAATGGAATTCCATATAACTTTTTCCGCCGTACATTTATAAGGGAGAAATGACGAACTTTATAACACGTTTTTGAACGAGCAATGAGACAATTTCTGAGTGGGTGTGGTATAATGCTGTTTATACTATAGCCAAAAAAAATCTGTTTAATTTTTGAAGCGCTCGTAGCGAAGTTTGCGTAGCCGTTCTGAACCGATCAGCAAAGTTAAGCAACGTCCGCCACGGTCATGACTTGGGTGGGTGACCGCTTGTGACATTACTACTGAGCGTGCACGTGTTTTGGTGTCGAATGCCCGCATAGATAAATCTGTCGCCAAGCAACTTACGGTGTGTTCCGGAGAGCCAGTCATTCTACATTAGCCTGAACAACATCTTCAACCACATCATCACTTGCCATCAGGTGACACAGTGGTCAAAGGCTTACTTATCAGGCATAAAAATAATATATATTTCCTGTTCTTGTCAGTTTGTAACCGGCTGCAAATAAAATATGAAACTACGGACGTCAGGATTCAAATGCAACTTGAACGAGGCAGCTCTTAACAGAAATACGAGAGGAACAGACCAAGTTGACCATTAAAGACACTTCCTAGCACAAACGAACTAATTTGTCTGATCGATGCCATCCTACAGTTCCGAGCTAAAAATAGTAACAACCACTGAACAGTATAAAAAAATATAGAATAGCTCGGAAAAATGGACAGGTTTCAAATGAGAACGAAGATAGTTTAACAAATCAAATCAAATTCAATTATTCACTAAAATTTAGGTTGGGTACAGCAGGTGGTAATGCTTATAAAATACACCTTAACATTCTACCATTACAATAGTGGGCAAATTTTAAAAACAATACCTGTTATTGCACTAAAAATTTCATTCACATAATTTAATAATCAAAACCTTTAAATTTAACATAAATACTTATCAAAATACAAAATAAAATAACTACACATTAAAATGAACTACCTATATAGTATTATCCAAAGACTATGAATAAATTGAAAAACATGACGAAATAAATTTTGATATTTTTGATATGATAGTCCCTGCATTGGAATAGAATGGGCAAAATGGGAAAACAACGGGAAAATGGGGTACGTTCTATGCTGTTGTCACTTTCAAGGCACAACAGCATAGAACGTACTTTGGAACTTTGCATTAACCCTGCAAATCAAGTAAATGCAAGGCTTGGCTCGAAGGACCATGTTGAAAAGTTGTGCAGTGTGTTCGAATCACCTCCACATTTCGTTTTATTCTTTTTTAAGTTGTAATAAGTTTGTGAATATGTATATAGTACCATCCTGGAGACAGGCATCAGATTATAAGCACTTTTATCGCCAGTATACATTTTGGTGTCGAGCATATATCAAATACCTGGCACCACTTATAAGTAAATTCTTTATGAGATGAAAGCAAATTCCACTTTAATAAAATTGTAATCACATACCTAACTAGCTTAAATCGTATATATAATATGCATGTGATCAAATTGGGAAAAACAGCCTTAATAACTTCGGCGAATCTTTTAACTTTAAGCCATTTATTTAAAAAGGCAGAAGGTGCTTTTCGCCTTCTATCATATAAAGTCCGGCGGAGTTGTATTGCCGCCAATATCTCCTGTGGGTGTCGGACCCGCGCCGCTACAAATAGAGGAGTTGACAACAGACTCAAAGGAACCACTGGGGTACGGGCCTCGACTTGAGTCGTTGCTAAGAGTATGTAGTGAGATCAGCACTATCAGTCTTTGCCATTCTAATAAGTGGGTTATATATTCCGTGGTACAAAGTGCATCGTTCTTTGCAAGATCCTCTGCGGTATCGGAAAAAGTTTTAATGAAGGAATTTTAACTCTATACAGTCTCTCTTTAACAAGCTTTTTTGGTTCTTAAGTTATAAAAGCTCATTTTAATTAGAGCTCTGCTTTTCTGAGGTACTAAACACGACAAAGGGAATATAAAAGAAAACTCCTGGGATAATTAATTTTAAAACATCAAGTGTTTCCTTGTATTTTTGTGGTAATTAACGTTTGGAATGGTTTTATTACTTATGTATGTATATTTGCATTCATATCGGTTTATTATTTGGTTTTTTATCGCATCAATGAAGCTAACGTATTCATGAGGATGCAAGAAGTACGTATGTTAGCTGCACGCAAAAAGCTAGCCCTAAAAACTAAGCTAATATAAATTCTACAATATGTCCTGGCGATGCTGTTTTACGAAATTTCTTTTTAGTAAAAAATGGAACCAACTGCTACACTCAAGTGTAGAATAATTTGTTGAAGTCGATACCATGATAGTTTAAAAGTACCTATTATCACACTATTGTGGGCATGGTACCAACTCCGACAAGTTATTTCACACTTTTGAGTATTTCAATAACCTTGCGTACTAACTATGGAAGAACAACATTATTATTTGAAGAAGCAAAGCTATACAATCAGTTACCAAATGAGGTGAAAGAATTAACTTATTAGGAAATGGCTAGGACCCGCGTTATATTTACCGAAAAGGTTCCGACCGCGTAACTGCTGACTGTTACGCGCTGAGGCCCGTGCTCGTCGCTTCGCGCAATGTTGACTCGCAGACGAAGGACTTCAAAACAGTCCGAAACTGGTCGGAATCTTTTCGGTAAAAATAAAGCGGATCCTATACGTTTCCTTATAAGTTAATATGGATAAAACTCGCGATAGTTTTCAAAGTGCAGGTGAAAGAATGTGATATTATTAACGCATATCGAGGTTTACTTAAGCACTATGTAAACTTGTTAAATAAGTAATGCCTACCAAGCCAGAGCACTCATTTATAAATTATTTTTAACCTAATCTCAATATAAGTATTAGTTTTTTAAACATTTTTTTTTTAACCGGTTGTATGCCTTTATTTAACAAAATACTATGAACTATATACAACACTACAGCTACTAAAATAAAATCATTTAGACAACCTATAAGTCATAGCAGATTCATAGGCAGTTCAAATGCTCCAGACCACTCCCAGTTGGCAGCGTGCCCAGCATGCTGGCAGCATTGCCCCGTTGAATTACAATGCTATTCGTTGAGCCATTAGTTAGGAATTACTAGTTTAGTTATTATGAGAAATAAAGTTATTTAAACATATTCACTGTCTATGACTATATCATCAAGATATAGTCATAGACAGTGAATCTTTTTATCTTATCACTTTTAGGTTATTGGAGTGTAACTCAAAAAAGGCTTTACTGATTTTGATGAAATTTATATAGAACTACATGATAAGCACCAGCATTCAAATAAAAAAAGAATCATCAAAACCAGTGCACCCGACTGAATGACGATAATTGACGATGTTCAATAGAGCAGGTACTGAATTTCGTTTAGGACACAACACTTTCACCTTGAGTGAGAGTCGAAACTGTATCTTATCTCCTTATTTCTGCGCTCCGAGCACCTAAACCTTTTGATCATCAGGATGATGAACGAACAATTAAACGTTTGCTCTAATTCATTAATTATCTGTGCTTAGGGCCGGGAAATGCGGGTTCGATTATGAGGTGAAAATTTCATACGTTAAATATTTGTAAGTAAATTGTATAACCCGCGGGGTGCCGGGCTTGAATGTCACCCCTCCATTGCAATCCGTGGGTGTCGTGAGAGGCGACTATGTGGTAAAATACCGGAATTTAGGCAGCACTTTCTGAGGAACTATTATCATACACTGCGCTCTCCAAGACGCCTGCCAAGCGAGGGGCTTATAGCAAACTTCCCCTAACAAAGGAAGCTGTGGACAATCCGACCGATGTAGTATGTAATATTGATGTTGAAATATACATGCGAGTCCCTTATAAACACAAGATAAGTCTTTTGAACGTTCCCATGAGTCCCGTTAGTACTTCTACATAAATACGTGCATTCAATCACAAAACGAACCTTAGACTATTGTTATATACAACAATGGTCGAAAAAGATAAACCCCGGCCTAATTCCAGAAATAGCTCGACCTTACATTGCTTAATCTAAATATGCCTCAATGATTTTATTAAGAAAAGTCGGTGATTGGCATATCTACATGTCCTATACTGACCCATGTATTCTTGAAATTAATGACAGTTCTTAGTATAGCACTCTAACCCGATGGGTAATGTTGAAAATAACATAATGTCAATATTAATGTTATTGCGAAGCAGTGATGGCTCAGTGGTATCAGCTATGGACTGCCGCGCAGCAGTTCCATGGTTCGAATCCCGCCGCGGGCTTAAGCTTCGCCGCATGCTGGAAGGGCTTTTTGCAAATGCCCGCCTGGCTAGCGACCAAGTAGAAAATCTGTCGCCAAGCACCTAACAGTGTGTTCCGGCAGCAGTCCTTGAGAGCCAGTGAAATTACAGGTACATGAGCCTTAACAACTATGTCTCAAGGTGACGGGCGAAGTGCAATTTGTGACTTGTGACGAAATGCATCTGTTATAGGCAGAGGATACCGCTTAACATCAGGTGGGCCTCGAGCTTGTTCCGTCACAATAACATAAAAAAATAGTAAGCGTCATGCTCATGTTGCTTAGCGTTTTTAACCTACGAACTAAGTTTAGCAACGTCGGTGACCTCTAGTGGCAGTACTACCATAGTAAAACTCTGGATGTCAATGACTCCTGCCGAATCACAGCGTTAGGTGCTTGTCGAATGATATTCATTTGGTATTTGAGTGAGGTACACAGCCAAGCGGGCATCTGCGAAATGCCCTACCGGAATGCTATAGAAACTCCCATCTTTAGACAAAATCCGGGACCGACGATAGATTAACTTGCCCACCGAAGCATCAGCTCAGTAGTAATGGATTCTTGTTTCAACATTTAGAGATAACATAATTAACAAAATATAAAACTGTAGAAAAATAATAAGCTTGAGCCTTCACGAAAATCTAATCTGTCTTTATATCAGATAATATTAATAAAACATATTTTTTATTCGTATTCTGAATCTTGCTGAAGTGGCTATAATTATAATGGGTACAGTAGGTACGTTTTCATAATTATTTTGCTCGGGTATGTTCTCTTTTTATGAGAAACTCAAAATATTTCGTATAAAAATCCAGCCGGTTGTAATTATATCAGAAAAATTTCATTTGCGAGACCTCTTTGCGAGGGAGGAGTGAAAAGAGGTACAAAGGCGGAGTTAATATTTAATTTTACGCAATTTTTCTCTCCGCAGCGCAATGCAAGAGAGAAATATGAACAGAATGCTAGAATTATTCATACATACATACTTACCTGTTTCGTATTCAGAACATGCCTAATGCTAGAATATTTTTTGGATCTTTGAAAGTCACCTTTACTTTTTTACCAACATGAAGTAGCTTTAACATAAAATTACACGAAAACCACGAAACACTCCCAAAGACTACTCGGATCATTTGGAGCAAGTGAGTGCACTTTGGTAAATCCAACTGCTTAAACTATTAAAGTTATGAATGTAAGGTGTTATTTCCCCGCGATATGCCTTTATTAATAAAATACTACGAACTATATACAATACTACAGCTGCTACTACAATGAACATTTAGACAACCTACAAGTAATTGCCGACTCACAGGCAGTCTAAATGCTCCAGCCCACTACAAGTTGGCATCATGCCCAGCATGCTGGCAGCATTTCCCTGTTGAATTGCAATGCTTATTCGTTTAGCGAAATAGGTGAAATTAAGAACGTTGAATTCATACAGTTCCCCTGGACGACAATTTTATTTTTAACAAATTCAATATCATGCTCAATTTTTTAATCGAAAACTCTCAACTAGAAGAATCACCGCCCGGCCCAGTGACATGTCGGAACTAGTCCGCCACTCAAGCGCTTTGTTTCGACCCAAACATTCCACCCTCAATCCACTTATGAGATATGGAGTATCGCGCGAACACATACTGCGCTCGCATACCCCGAATGACTGTGTTTACCTACCCATTACACATTCAAAAACAGTCTACTGAAACGCCGGTATCAGCCGGATTGTCCACTGCTGAACCCAACCTCCCCCATCAAAGGGGATTTGCCATAATCCCCACTCTTGACAGGCGTTTTGGGGATCGCAGCTTAAGATATGAGTTTCTTACAAGGCACTGTTGCTCGCTTTCCGGTATTTTACCATTAGTCCCTCTTACGACACTCACATGTAGTAATGAGGGGTGACTCTCTAGACAGGCACCCCACAAGAAGAAACATTCTGAAACTTAAGTGCTGAACAAAATTAAATGCTACTTTTTTAGGCCTTATAGGTTAGCCTTTGACCACTATCTCACCTGATGGTAAGTGATGATGTGGTCGAAGATGTTGTACAGGCTAACCTAGAATTACCTAGGATTTCTTAGTCAAAATGTTTTTCACGTATTTACTAAAAGTTATTATTTGTCTTTGCTAGTCTTAAACCTGGTACCGCTATTTTATATTTATTCCTAGTGTTGTAATCGTGGTTGTCACTATTTAATTTAAATTTATTCAATTTTTTCCAAACATATATAATACTTATTTTCAAATATATACAGACTCGGTAAAGTTAATATATCAATTTCTTTGAAAAATCCTTTAGGGATTCCCTAGGATCCATTTCATATATGGCTCGAATTGCACGCTTTTGGAAGTTATAGATTGTCTCTATCTCAGCAGCAGCTCCCCACAGCAATACACCATACGACATAATACTGTGGAAGTCTATGAGAAGAAATGAGTGCAGTTACTTGTGACGTAATTTTAGGTTGGTGTTGGCATTATATGGTCTATTTCGGTCTGTTATCAAGAACTTATCCCTCACCATATTTTTATATAATGAAATTCCGGCCTGTTGCCAACATTTTTATCCATTCCCCGATGTTCCTGCTTTGTTTAATAAAAGTTACTTATGTAATATACGTTAGCAAAAAATGTTGTAATCAAAATCCAAAACTACCAAATTACCAGAAGAGCAAATTTTAATGGGAGATTCTTACTACAAATTACTTTCTAGGTTTTTTTTCCCATAATGTATACTTATCTGCTTGTTGCGATCTTTTAGACTTAAACTTTAATTACAACTTCATATTTACGTTATTCCTCAAAAAACATAGTAGCCTAACCTATAGTAAAATTGGATTGATAAGACGTAATTTACAATGTTGCCAGTTTATGAAAATACACGAAAATATTCCAAATTGTTTGTAACGTCACTGAAGGAACACTTTTTAGACCACTGTTAAGAGGTAACAAAATAAAACCTCCTCTTTTTTTGTCTGTTAAAAAGATGTAGTATGTGATGGATGTGTAGATGTAGATGGATTTCCGCAAATTAACGCCTGAATCTGTTCATTATCTTACGTAGGTAAGTTAAAATAAATACCTAGGTAATGAATAGATTCAGGCGTTACTTTGGGGAAATCCATATTTAATAATAACAAATTTTTTTTAAAAGTATTTTAAGATAACGTAAAATAATATTTAAATAAAACACCTTAAAAAAGTATAAAAATATATATCTAGTGACATATGACATATCTAGTGACATACGACATAGTGCATATTCTTCCGTTTAGGCTGCGTGATGTTTGTGACGTCACGTAGATAACAGGAAAATTAGGCGGAATTGTCACTAGATATATATTTTATACTTTTTAAGTGTTTTATTTAAATATTATTTAATGTTTTCTTAAGATACTTTTAAAAATATTTGTTATTATTAAATACTTAGGTACATAATATTTTCAATCAAATTTAAAGGAGCTGTTCACCCGGGATCCCAAAATAAAGTTGACCTTTCCCTGAAAGCCATAAGAAGTACACAATTTAATTAATAAACTCCAAAATATAACAAACACCTGTTCAGGAAACAGTCGCGTGGACGAGAAGCTCAATAAACAACCATCTTATTTTCCTGTAGATAGGCAAATTAAAAAACGTGACATTGGAATTCTGGAAAAGAGCAAACAATATTTTACAAGGTAATAAAAAATTTTTTTGCCGAAAATTGGAACCGACTTCAACACTCAAAATTGTGAAACAACTTGTTTAATTCGGTACCATGATAGTTCAAAAGTATCTATTATCACAATATTGTGCGCATGGTACCGACTTCGACAAGTTATTTCACAATTTTGGGTGTTGAAGTCGGTTCCATTTTTTGTCAAAAAAAAAATTTTCGCTCTTTTTCACTTTGAAGGGTCACTACCCTTGCTACTTACGGGATCGATTGTAATATTTTTAAGTTATTGTAGTGTAATTTAAAAATGGCTTGACCGATTTTGAAGCAATTCAAAATGGGACCAAACGACAAGCATCAGCTTTCAAACAAAAAAAGAATTTTCAAAATCGGTTCACCCAGTCCAGAGTTCTGAGGTATCAAACATAAAATACAGACGAAATGAGAAACTCCTTCTTTTTTGGAAGTCGGTTAAAAAGCAGCGAAGTATAAGTAGGTCTCGCATACCGACGGTTCTGTATAGAAATAAACTTGTTGTGTTTATATATGATACCGACAATCTGTATAATTCAGGTATTCTATACAATACCTAGGCAATGTATAGAATACCTGGGGCGACCAGGCAATGTATGAAATATTATTGTCCACTACATATTTTACCTAGGTAATGAATACAATTACTAGTGATTGTATAGAATACCTGCTGTTGCACCTGCGCTAAATAAATAGATCTTGGTCTATATTTACCAACTAATAGCTTTCTGGGCGCGGCTCCGCCTGCGCGTATGTCGGTTATCGCGCAAAAACATTAACCTTTTATTGCGCAGTTGGATAAAAACTATCCTATGTTTTTTCCCGGGTCTCAAACTATTTCCATAACAAATTTCATTGAAATCGGTCCAGTAGTTTTGGCGTGAAAGCGTAATAGACAGACAGAGTTACTTTTGCATTTATAATGTTAGTACTGAAGTACTGATGTTAATAAGCCTACAAAATGAAGGGCGAATGAAACATGCACTATTACTTAAAATCAACTTTATTAATGTATACAATTAGGGTGCTCCTTAAAAATAATCTATATGAAAAGGGTACCCAAAGATGTCTTTCTATTACACCAGTTAAATCAAAATAAAATTAACGTGAAACTTAAAATCTAACCTAACCATTGTTGCCTGCCGCCCGCACGTTCTCTCCTTCCTTGCTCTCGTCTTCTATATACATTACCGGCTGCACATTCGGTATTGTATAGAATACATGGGCAAAGTATAAAGCGCTCGTAGCGAAGTTTGCTTAGCCATTCTGAACCGATCAGCAAAGCTAAGCAACATCCGCCGCGGTCATGAGTTGGATGGGTGACCACTGGTGACATTACTACTGAGCGTTTTCGTGCTTCGGGGGGACGTTAAGCCGTCGGTCCCGGTTGTTATCTTAGGATGGCAGTCGTTATAGCATGGTGGTAGGGCATTTTGCGAATGCCCGCCTGGTTATCTACCACCCTCAAGTAGAAAATCTGTCGCCAAGCACCTAACGGTGTGTTCCGGCAAATATCCTTGAGAGCCAGTAGTTCTAGGTTAGCCTGAACAACATCTTCGACCACATCATCACTTACCATCAGACGAGATGGTGGTCAAAGGCTAACCTATCAGGCATAAAAAATAATAAGAATAATATTTTATACATTACCAACACGTTTTAGGTATTCTATACATTACCTAGGTAGTTTATAGAATACCGGATTATACAGATTACCGGTAACATATATACCAAAATATCAATATTTTATATATACGAGTAGTTCTACATTTCTGAACTAATGCTGACCGAGCGTTAATACCTTATAGACTGGCGAACCGGTTCATGGTTCGATTCCCACCGAAGCGCAAAGGCTTGAAGTTCACCGCATTGTAGAATGGCAGTTGTCACGAAACTATCGCGAAGCACTTTATGGTGTGTTCCGGCAGCGGTCCGTCAGAGTCAGTAATTCTAGGTTAGCCTGAACAACATCTTCAACCACATCATCACTCACCATCAGGTGAGATAGTGGCCTTAGTCTTGTAAAAAAAGTTGATTTTTTTTTTAATTGCCTATAAGTATCTGTTAAGATATGGTGCTAGAAGAAAATTTACTTTTTGATTTTGTAATACACATCAATAATAACATCTCGCAATAGAGCAAGAACAAAAGCACTAAATATATATTTATTTTTCATTGCCAAGGAACATTGAGGTCAGGAAGGCAGTCAACCTTTAAAATCGGCCAAGTGCGAGTTGGACTCGTGCACGAAGGTTTCCGTACCATTAGCTATACAACATTAGACTTCATATTTTAACCTTTTTTTGTTTTAACGTGCGCGAGTTTGACTCGCACATGGCCAACTTTTGTATTTGTTGTTACAGCGGCAACAGAAATACATCATCTGTGAAAATTTCAACTGTCTAGCTATCACCGTTCTTGAGATACAGCCTGGTGACAGACGGATGGACGGACGGACAGCGAAGTCTCAGCAATAGGGTCCCGTTTTTACCCTTTGGGTACGGAGCCCTAAAAACTAAGCCAAAACGTACTACGCTTATGTTCTTGTATCGAATTTTGTGTTGTTAGAGAGGGCATATTTAAGAAACAGTTATCAAAAGACCTCCCATATACCTCAATAAAACTCCATGAAGGATCATACAGGGTTATTGGTAATACGCTAACAACCTCTTAGGGTTGACATCTGCTAATCCTGAAAAATATTTTGAGTTAATTTTTGTTTTCAAATAAAAAAAAATATATATTTTTTTTTATTTTTTTTTGTATTTTTATGCCTACTTCGAGCCAAGAGCGTTCACCGTGGCAACACTGGACCGCACCGTGCTCCCTTTGAATAGAGTTTTGAATATTTACGTCGAGCAAAGTAATAAAAATATGAAATAATACATTACAGGCACAAGAGAAAATAAATAAATAAAAAATACGAAATAATAGATTACAGGCAGAAGAGACTTTTAACATTAGACGGGCCTCGTACTTATTCTGTCAAAAACACATAAAAAACACGTTTTTTTTTTCAAATTAAAAATATCTCTTAATGTTTGTTAGGACTAGCAGATGTCAACCCTAAGAGGTTGTTAGCATAATATATAACCAATAACCCTGTATTATTATTGTTTTGGGTTTTTGATAAAAAACGGGATTCCTGCAGTTGCATATCAGTTTTCACAGTATCACTCAAGCTACCTTCCCAACAATATTCATGGTTGCCTTTAAGCCGATAAGATTATGAAATATTATGCATAAGGTTCTGAAAACGGGCTATATCGGCCATTCCGGGGTCTTATCGCTGCTTAGGAAGGCCATAATATAGATTAACTGGGACGAAACTAGTAAAACGATATGGTTAAAAGGGTTATGGAACTTCAGTTTGTGTTACTGATAACAGTGAAGTACATACTTAGGTTATATTATCAATACCTATATGTATAAGACTGCGATATTTTCTAATAATGGTCCAACTGTTTCAAATAAACTTTTGTATGGTGGTAGGGCATTTTGCGAATACCTGGCTAGCTACCACCCTCAAGTAGAAAATCTGTCGCCAAGCAGCTAACGGTGTGTTCCGGCAGCTGTCCTTGAGAGCCAGTAATTCTAGTTAAGCCTGAACAACATCTTCGACCACATCATCACTTACCATCAGGTGAGATAGTGGTCAAAGGCTAGCCTATCAAGCATTAAAAAAAAAGTATCATGGTTCAACAATGTAACAATGTTTTTTTTTTTATGAAATGTCAATTTAATATTTTGTTAATATATTTTGATATATTTATGTGTTATTTAATTTTGTATATCCGTAGAGTGACCCCAGCATCTTTCGCAAGTAATTTTTGTCCTTATAATGAGGGGCGAACCTATTGCTGAAAACAGTTCCAGTATAAAGACTGCTACTGCGTATTAATTTTAATAAAATACACTAACTTTCCCATCGGAGAATGAATCCATGACCTCGAGATTGTAAAGCGATACTTCCACCACTACGTCAACAAGGAAAACTACTAGATTGAGATAGGGGAAGATAGTGTATTATCGGGCACTTAAGGATTTTTGATTTATTTTAAAAAATACTGCTTATATGAGACTGAATTCAAAGCTACACTTTGTTTATTTGATGTCCTATTACCTTACGTGCGTCGTTTAGAAGCACCTAGAATAAAAAGGTAGGCAACAAATCATAATTATTTTTTTAAATATATTTGTGTAGTATCGGACAAAAAGTTAGAATATACAGCTTATATTTCCATACTTTTAAAGAATTGAATAAAATCATTGTACCTAGAAATGTTGATATTATAACACTACGCACATCATGTTTCTGGAATCTTGAAATCCAAATTAAAAATATATTATAACTGAATGCTTGTGTACTATCGAACGCCATGGTTTAGTATCGGACATCAGTCCCGAATTCTGACAATAATCAATTATAATACATGCCCCGTGATCGGTGGCTCGCCAAAAATTTTTTCATACGTTAGTTATATTATGTCACCGTTCCACGAGCGCGGGGTGCGGGGCTTAAATTTTAAATAAACATGTAGTATAAGAATTATGTCCCATACAACACTTTGTCCGATACTATACTACCTTCCCCTATAAAAGTTTTAGTAATGGTGCGTTATAGACAGTTTAAGAAACATTAAAAAAAATTTTTTTGGAGTTTTTACTCTCTGTAAACTCTGTCCTCGAGTGGGAACCGAACCAGCAACTATCGGTTATACGTGCAATTTTATCACTTAGACTACAATTAAAAGTATAAAGTTATCTGTCCAGCAGTATAGCATGGCGCATAGCTACTTGTCCAAGTTGACGTTAAGTTACGACTTTTCTCCAAAGTTATGAAGCTTTTCCAATTTACGAGCAAACTTTGGTCTCAAGTTAAAGTTTATTTTTGGCAGTTATTATGTTGATCTTAACTTACGGCGGTTATTACCTTTAGTCATGCAACCGTGTACCATAGATTCATGCAAAAGCCTTTTTAACGTACTTCAAAAAGGAGGTTTTCAATATGAGTGTGTTTTTATTCTATGTTTGCTACGCGATCACTCCGCCTATTATGAATTACTGTTTTTTTTTTGTTTAGCAGGTAATACTTTTGAGGTGCTCCCATTGAAATTACAAGAACGTCTGTTTGTTAGTGTTTAAGTTGCACTCAAATAACTGAAACAAAGCTATATGCCAATATGCCTATATTGCCTATACCTCTATGACTTGGTAACAAGTCTTGTTGATGGTGACCAGTATTGTTTATTGTGGGTGAGTGAAAATCGTTTATTAAAATAAAGGGTAAAAATATTTGTATTAAATGACGTATCCGACTCTTAATACTGATTTTTTCAGCAGTTTACCGACTTTCAAAGTTATTTCATAGTTTTCAAAGTTGGAAATTGGTTTCGTTTTATATTTTAGTTTATTGTTTTTACTTCTTTGTAAGGTTAAGCAATAAATATATATTCTAGCTTCATGATTGTGGGACTCGTGTCACACAGTTTAATATACTATTATGTTTTTCAAATAAGAATATGGAGTAGAAGGAATGAAGGCTAGTGAAGCAAGCCCTCATTATCACCCACTATCCAACAACCTGAGCATTTTGTGGTACACTTTACTGAAAAACTATCAGGCCTATAGATTTGTTCTTTAACATAGTAATTTAACTTCATATCTAGATGTGTTATATTATGTCATAAAAAAAATTATAACCATTAAAGAAATGAACAATTCATTGGATAGAATGTAGTTATAATACTAACGCCATCTGTTAGAAAACCAAAGAGTTAACATACAGAGCTATACTCAATACTCAAACACATCGTAGTTAATCTACTGAATACTAGATAACACCTCTAGAATCAGGTTGTAAAATAACCTCGAGCCTTCACGAAGCTCAGCTTTTTGCTAGTAAGTATACATAATACAGATAGGGACCTACATTTTTTACACCAACTCGTCTGTTCGAAAATGTTACCATAGTTAGATGTGATAAGCACATATTGTAAAAAATAGGCCAAGTACGAGTCGAACGGACGCACGCAGTGTTCCGTACAACATTAGACATTATGTTCTAACCATTATTGTAGTTTTCACGTAGGATAGGTTTGTGCGTGACTCTGACTAGAATTTGGCCAATTTTTGTATAATATGTTTGTTATAGCGGCAATATAAATACATCATCGGTGATAATGCCAACTGTCCAGCTATCACGGATCATAAGATACAGCCTGGCGACTAACAGATAGACAGACGGCCTGTGGAGTCTTAGTTCTTACCCTTGGAGTACCAAAGGTAATGTGTTACCATAAGGTAATGTGTTGCCCTAAAAAGAATTGTGTTACCATGAACAAATAACTCTCCTGTTAGGGATGTTTTAGTAATCCCCATGCTTGTGGCATACGTCTTGATGATGATAGCGGTTTGATGATGGTAGTTGGCAGTTGTTCATAAGGAGCTGCTACCCACCTTCTAGTATTTTTCCCTTCCTCGCCCATAACGACTCCTACAGGAGAATGTGGGGCGATGCAATTTTTGCTCCACCCCATCGGACCTTGATACGTACCTATTAGTTACCTAGTATTTCGACCGGAAGATAATGTTTCAAATGTTTTCGTATCATAACATAATATTATTATAAAATATTATCTGATCGATTCTTTTCAATATTTGTTATTATACAATTTCAACGTGCGTGCGTCTCGATGACGCATATCGACACGTGTTCAAACATTATGTTAACTACTTAAGTAAACATAGTGATAGCGTATCTACTTCCTGTGAACATCTTTTTTTATATTTTACAAATTATTGAAGCACAAAATGTTATGCCCCGGGCGGGAATTGAACCCGCATCCTCCGTTTTAGCGCTGGATGCCTAAGCCGCACGGCCACCTGGGCACGGCTATTTCTGCTGAAATTTCACTGGCCGCGCACCTTCCCCTATGAACGTTCATAGGGTAAGGTGCGCGGCTATCAACTAGACTGCTAGACTTCACCTGATCGAAAAAAGTGCTTTTTCAAACACTTAACTCTCGGAATGATGTCGTTAAGAGCCAGTAATTCTAGGTTAGCCTGAACAACATCTTCGAGCACATCATCACTTACCATCAGAAAATCAATGGCTAACCTATCGGCATAAAAAAGTACAAATTTTAATTGTGAAATATTGTACATGGCACTGTCACCTTCAGCAAAAAAAAATAGAGTTACTGTGAGAAGAATGGACAAGAAACCCCATGGGGTTTTCTATCAATCGAAATATGACAAAATTTCAATCTTAGATTTCCTAACAGATACATATTATCAACTTTTACCCGATAACAATATGTCAATAACTAAAACCTATTACAGTATTTACCGCACGGAAGAATTCAAATTTATCCCAATTTTGTACAAATTCAATTTTCTCGTTCCTAATCCAATTCTCTTTCCATTTCAGTCGATCTCATTCGCAAATACGACAGCTTAGTTCGACTCAGAAAAGAATTGAAGCTTAATGTGGAGAGAGAGGGCTTCAACATATCATATTACTTCGCGAAGTCAATAATTGATATTTAAAATGGATTACATTTATTTTATACGGTAGGATGTCGCTTTTTTAACCGACTTCCAAAAAAGGAGATGCTTAGTCACCGCGTACCTATATATTTTTTTATGTATGACTACGCATAACTTTTTATAAAGTAGTCCGATTTAGATAATGTATGATGCTTCTAAAATACATGCTTCTAATGTTTTCCTCGCTACAGTCAGGTGAAAAATTGTGCATTTCATGCAAAGTTAACTTACTCCTCGTGCCTTTGAAACATTCGGTACGCTCAGAATTCTATATTCGCTGCGCTCATAATTCAAACCCAGAATCCTTTGCTTCCATACGTGTACAAGTACTTGCACCAAAACATTTGAAGCCTTGCATTACTAACTCATAACTATTAATAATTTGTTCATAAAACCTACATACATTCTGAGCAGGTAACGTAAATATTTAAATATTATAAATAAAACCGGCAAAAACACTCACGTTGGGGATCGAATACGTCGACCCGGGTTTCGAGTATATCAGTGCCCGTCGGGAGCTCGCAGACGCAGCTGTGCACTCGCCCTGATGATGAGTATCTGATATACTCGAAACCCGGGTCGACGTATTCGATCCCCAACGTGAGTGTTTTTGCCGGTTTTATTTATAATATTTAAATAAGTGTGAAACTCATGAGAATTTCATTTCAAAAAAAGGTAACGTAAAGTAATTGATAGTGCAGAAGTGTGCAGGCGAGGGTGTGAATGTCAGAAGCGGTTACTGCACACATTAGTCCACCCGACCGACATTTCACGCTCCGACGCGCGCTGTTTTTCAACCGGGATTAACTATAATAAATTACCTACCTAGGTAGTTAACGTCCGTTTATAGACCTAGTTTATTTTAACCCAGTGGAAATTATAAGTATCTAGTAAAAAATTGAGCTAGCTTAGTGTCTCTCGGAGCTGTAATCCTCGCGAATCTGCCCTTAAATTGCTTACAATTGAATAAAAATTCTCTGCGCACGCTGATGGGAGAATGGGTCACTAAATCCAAAAATCGTAGTTATATTCCGAAAACTGATGAAATCGATGAGAATTGAATTTGATGAGACATGTATTTGCGTTTCTTCATTTCTTTCTACTTTGTTTACTTTCGTATTTATTCTGTATGTATTCATAAACCGCCATGGTTGTTGACCTTTTCAAAATCCATATTGGCTATGTAGTATTTTATTTTTTTCCAGAAAGTTATTTACATATCTAGCCATCGCTTTTTCTTATATAACTTAAATTGACAGTTTTTCGCATTTTTTTGGTAAGTACCTATAAGTTTTATTTTGGCTAGCTTGTGTCTTTCTGGGAAACAGCTCTGATCAAAGGACTGGTTCCATAAAAAAGTAATTAGTGGCGTTAGTTCATTAATGCATTTCGTAATTAGAACTTGTGGTAGGTCGTCTGAGCTAAAGTTACGTTTGTTACTCAGATGACATATGTAATTAAAAATGTTTTGTTCAGTGGCTGGTTTTATTTAAGTAGAGTTTGTTGTATACGTGTGCACTGGAAGTTGAAGTACAAACATTATTTTTTTTATTTTATAAATCTACACACCACATACTCCAGAGTGTGTGACATTTTTTAATTATGACCAGTTCATTTAAAACTAGATACAAGAAATAGGAAACATGCAACATTCTACAAGGGAACAGGGTTAAAAGAAAAGTTTTTTTTAAGTTATTAGCACTAGCATCTAGAGAAGACCGGTGTCCTCAAGCAGCATCCGTTCGCGAGTTGAAGTATACCAATTTGATGGTTTTTATTTATGTTTAAACTTCGCCCGTACTTTTGTCCTTGACCTCTAATGAGTAGTTTGTATAGTTGATAAACATCAAATCAATGTAATAATAAATACTTTTAAAAGTATCCTAAAAAAACCGAGCGCACGATCGTGCGCTCAAGATGCTTCGTTTAGAAGCGAAACTAGTCGGGTATTCTTCCGGTTAGGCTGCGTGATATTTGTGACGTCACGTAGATAACAGGAAAATTAGGCGGAATTGTCACTAGATATATAATCTTATGCTTTTTTAAGTGTTTTATTTAAATATTATTTAATGTTTTTTTAGGATACTTTTAAAAGTATTTATTATTAAATATGGATTTCCGCAAAGTAACGCCTGAATCTATTCATTATATCAAATCAATGTACGAAGACGGAAATTTACTCAAGCATTGAGGCAATCTTTGGAATTCGATATCATATCTATGTTGAATCCTCAGTTGTAATTTATGTATTTTTTAAGCACAAGGTTTTATTACTTCATATATCACAGTGAAGAATGTTTCAATGTTACAATCGAGCCTATTAATATTAATAATTATCGTTTTTGGTTACTTTGACTTCAACGAATCGCTCAACAATGTACTTTTTTTTATGTTATTGTGACGGAACAAGCTCGAGGCCCACCTGATGTTAAGTGGACTTACCTCTGCCTATAACAGATGCGTTTCGACACAAGTCACGAATTGGACTGCGCCCGTCACTTTAAGATATAGTTGTTAAATCTCATGTGTCAGTGATTTCACTGCTTCTCAAGGTCTGCTGCCGGAACACACCGTTAGGTGCTTGGCGACAGATTTTCTACTTGATGGTCGCTAGCCAGGCGAGCATTCGCAAAATGCCCTTCCACCATGCTGTGAAGCTCAAGCCCGTGGCGGGATTCAAACCATGGACCTTCCATCACTGCAAGCCATCACTGCTTCAAACTGAATAGCGAAGTAAATTTTGGCAGATCTATATACTGTACTGAATTAGCCCGATTGTCCACTGCTGAACACAGCCTCCCCTATTATGGGGCGTTTGCCATAATCCCAACACTTCGTAGACGTCCTCGGGATCGTAGAAGAATTCCTCAGAAAGCCTCTGTTGTGTTACCTTTAGTCGCCTCATAACGACATCCACGGGAGAGGGGGGTGACATTCTAGCCTGGATCCCCACGGGCCATATCTTTTCTTTTTTAGTTGATAGTCTAGCCTTTAACCACTATCTCACCTGATGGTAAGTGATAATGTGGTCGAAAATGTTGTTCAGGCTAGCCTAGAATTACTGGCTCTTGAGGACAGCTGCCGGAACACACCGTTGTAACGACTGCCATCACAACAACCGGGACCGACGGCTTAACGTGCCCTCCGATTCTCCGAAGCACGGAAGCGCTCAGTAGTAATGCCACTAGCGATCACCCACCCAACTTCTGACCGCAGTGGACGAGCGCTTCGAAAGTCACCCGGATTTCAGTTCCTTCTCCACGATGCTTACTTCGGCAGAACATTGATTCAAAATTATAGCCATTAATAGTAATGAGGTATTCCTATAATCCACACTCTTGAAAGGCGTCTTGGGGACTCTTCTAGTAGGTGTTTTGTCGTAACACTTTATATGGGGTTGTTTGGGGTAATTCTACAGAGGTAACAAGAGTTCTCAAATTAAACAATTTATGGGCTGAAAAAGCGTAGCTCCGCAAGGGAGCACTTTAAGAAAGACAAAATTATGACAGTTGTTTCTCTTTACATCTATAATTGTTTATTAGAAATTCATGAAGATAGGAATATTCCAGAAAAGCAGGAAATAGTTCTACCTTACAATCTGCGTAATAATGAAAATCGAAACATAAAAAATAATGAAAGTCTGGTTGTACCAAAAATCAGATTAGCTAAAGTCCAGAAACAAGGTCTTTATTCGAAAATACTTATGTATAATAAATTATCAATAAGCTTGACCACCTTAAAATACAGTTTGTTCTAACTAAAACTTAAACACTTTTTTGAAAACAATCCCTTCTACACATTAAAATAATATTTGTCAATGCAGCTTTTAGAATATTTGTTCTTAGGACAAGTGCAAACGTGATAACTCCAAATTGTATTTAACTAGACTAAGTGTAAAATATTATGATTTTTATATTTTAATCAGTTATTTACATAGACGTAATTAGAATTTAATTTAATATATTTAAGTAGTATAAATATGTCTAAATGTACCTTGGACTTGCCTGTAAAAAAAATTACTAAAGGGCCAATAAAACTTTTATGTCTTTATGTTTTGGAGAAGAACTTTTAAATCGAAATGTATCGTATTATAAAAGTCATTTCTGCTGGGTGTGTCAGCCGCGGAGGTGATTGGAGTTACACTTTGTGTCGGTACAAATGAAATTCTACTTTGATAGTATGACTGCATTGATTTTGTTATTAGATATCTTTCTTTTTATAATTCGGTTACATACACCGGATTTAAAATGGATCGCCATTTTAAATCCGGTGTATGTAACCGAATTATAAAAAGAAAGATATCTAATAACATACGTATTAATTACATATTTTATACGTGAGCCCTTTTTTCCTATTCTTGTAGTTTCGTCGATGTATCCAGTTAGGTTTGTTCCCAATATATCTATATATTACAATATTCTACCTACGAGGTCACTTTCAGTCTCCATGTTGTATTATTTTTGTACATTTAATACCAGATGCGGGAAAACATGTGAAAGTTGTTATCAACTTAAACTAGAAATGATCGAATGATCTTTATTTAGACCGAAAAGATTCTATTGAATCGTAGCTTAGGACACGCTCGATGAAGTCACCTTTGAAACAAAACTTAATCAAAATCGATTAATCCTTTTGGAATCTACAATGCCACAAACGGACACGCAGACATGTTTAACTTATAACACTATGTTAGGAGCATGTTAGAAGTGAATACTTACTGTACACATTAGTTCGCGTGACCGGCATTTCACACTCCGACGCCCATTTCTCGCTTGAGGTGTGTACTTAGTATTAAGAGTATATAGGTATAGTAAAGTTTATAAAACTTTTTGTCTTAGGTTTTCCCGATTATTAGACATATTAATTAAACAACGCGGTTTAAATCGTGTAACTATCACTGCAAAGTGCTTAAAACGTCGCATATAAAAATAATGATTTAAACCGTTTAAAGTTGTTTAAATACTATGTCTCTAGAATTTAATATTAGTCCAGTACAAAAAAAAATAAGATATAAATAGGTATACCTGTATAAACAATCACGCGTATTACCTGATACCCTACTCTCTATTGAAATGATCTAGTAAAGCAAATGTTTTTCGAAACATTGACCATAAACTTGCCCATAAAACTTTGCTTCGCGACGTCCGCGGAAGAAACGAGCCTCTACATAATAAAATTGCTCCAGATAAACGCACTGTACATTTCGTTAGTTCACGTAGTATAACTTGCTTAACGATTGTTTCAAATGCCAGTGCTACTGGCATTTGAAGCAATCGCCCCCGTCCCCGCACAGGTAAGTATTCAAATGCTTTTCGCAAGCTACGAAATACATGAAAACATACATTCTTCGACCATACACTTCGTGTTCAATGTTGCAAAAATAAAAAATAAAACGAATTTAAAAAATTACCAAAAAATGGAATCAACTTCAACACTCAAAAGTGTGAAGTAACTTGTTGACGTCAGTACCATGATAGTTCAAAAGTACCTACCATCACAGTAAGGTACAGACTTCGACAAGTTATTTTGCACTTTTGAGTGTTAAAGTCGGTTCCATATTTTGGTAAAAATAATTATTTCGCTCTTTTAATGACCCTTGCTACTTAGATCGATTGTAATTCACTTTCAACGACTATATCATCAAAATAGGAAAGTATTTTTCAGTTAATTGGGGTATAACTCAAAAACGGCTTGACCGAGAAGCATCAGCTGTCAAACAAAAAAAGAATTATCAAAATCGGTTCACCCATTCAAAAGTTCTAAGGTAACAAACACAAAATAAATACAGACCAATTGAGAACCTCAATTGTTGAAGTCGGTGAAAAATTATTAAAGTTATGAATTTCCGCCATAAACTCACGATTGCCTCACTTCATGGACCACGTCGCATGGTAAATCCAAAGAGACCTGTCACCATTTCGTCCATCTTGTATTTATCCAGGGTCATATATAATACACGGAAAACCCGTGTGTTGACAAAAGAGTGTTTGTACTGAAATAAAAAGAACCTTGTTTTCCACAGCAGGTTTCCGTGTCAATCACGCACGGAGTACGTAAGCCGTCTCATATCCTGCCGGAGCACCAAAATATACTTTTACATTTCCACCAGTTTAAATAATAAAGCTGAAAGAGATTGTACGTAGGGTTGGGGCGGGATTAGAGATCTTCCAGTCTTGATTTTTGATGTGGTACCATAAAAAATCAAGACTGGAAGAGCTCAGACCACGCGCTTCCTCTTTCGAATGCTTCTAAAAACGTATCACAGTACATGCTTTTTTTTTATATTGTACGTAATTCATAATTTTTTTCAGCCAATATAGACATCCCACTAATGCCTCTGTTTTAATATATAAGAACTAGTAAATTCCTCTGAAAATAGTCACAGCATAAATATCCAAAGAGTTTCTCCCAGCAGTACAATCCTGTACCGGGGGCAGTTCTTTTCATTTTCCTATAATAGTTCTAGTAATTGTATGAGCTGAGGTTCTACCAGAATCATGCTCAAACTATGTCAGTGCAATTTCACAATCTCTAAGCAGCGGTGCGCCTTCTTCGCCAGGCACAGGTATCACATTACAGGTATTACATCAGCATCCACCTCCTGAGTTATAGAAAGCCTCTCCAACCGTCACCCAATATGCAATAGAGTTACAACTGCCAACCAGTGACAAATAGCACCCAGTCCTTAAACAGAAAGAGAGAGAAAAAGAAAAATACAGTGTTTTCGGATTTTAAATCAATAGTCTTGTTCTGCGTCAAAGTCTGTTTTTCCCCTCCCTACAGACAGACGTCCTTTGCCCGCATTACATCCTATACATTATGAACTGGGCCCTACAACGTTTTGCATACAAAAGCCTGAAATGTTTGCATTAGGCACATTTTGTGTACCCAGGCCGGGAGTGGCGCGTCTGTGCCCTCTTTACACAAGGTGTTTATAATCTTTGTCTTTGCATAAATTACCAGAGAAGCTCGTGTGTGCCGGCCCGTAATTTCCAGAGGGTAGAAAAATACGTTTAAACTAATTTCCCCTGAGGGAAGCTGGTTTTGTTTGAATAGGATCGTTTTTGACCGTGGTTTTGACAGACAAGCGGTTGGATTCCTTTGAATTTTTGGGGACTGTTTGGTTGTTTATTGTTTTTAGAAAGTATTTGTGATTTGGGACATTGGGGGCCAGGGATAATTAAATGATCCAGGTATAAATAAATAAATGGTAATGAGAAATTCACTAATACGGAGTTGTATTGTAGTTGGCGCGCTGAGTGTTTGTTCTCTGGTTTGACCTATATTGAGTTTCATACATAATTATTTTTGCGTGACGGGGTAGGTAGAGAGCACTAGTTTCCTTTAACTCCTAGTAAACATATCTGGCTCGATTCACAGCCCGTCTTGGCTAGTACTTCCATTAACAACCATACCAGTGGACATAAAGACCACTGTTGAATAGATGCCTGATGAAGATTTATAAGTACACAGTGTGATCTGTAAGACGCCTCTAATCGGGTTTGGCATAACCCTCACACTTGGCAGGCGTCTTGGGGATCCCAGTGTAAGAGTGTATAGTTCTCCAGGAGGCGCTGCTGCCCACCTTATGGTATTTTTCACTTCGTCGACTCTTACGAATGCTTCAAGAAGATATGGGGGTGCAATTTTAGCCTGGCACCTCAAGGGTACTGTATGACTGGTAAAACATACAACGTATTGAGGTTTATTTTCACACACTGCTTTCCACACAAGCGTAAATTCGTCATATCGTAAACACCAAGCGTTCAAACTCGGTGAGGTTTTCCATGCATGTTTTTGAGCTTATATTATAACATATATTCTTTTGATGTACCAGCTTTCGTTGAAATTATGTATTTTCAAAATTATACAGAAAAGTCTTTTTGTATGGTATACTTATTAAAATAATATATAAAAATAAATAGTAAAACTAAAAACAATCTCACCATAAAATAATATGTATCAAAGCATAGACATTAGGTACAAGGACCTGCATGCAAAAAAAAACTAAGTTTGAACGATTGTTATTCAAAATACTGTACGTTGGTATGTTTTGTAGTACAACAATTCGTGCACACAAGTATTAAGTAAAGTGTATTCATGACAGCTTCTCATACAAATATTTAATCATATTATAAGTAAACCTTTTCAAACTTGCTGAAATTGACTTGAGTCTAATATGTATGCTTCTGGTTTTCCAGTTTTTCGTTTTCTTGATTTTTTCTTAATGTGAAAATAAAAATTCCCGTATAATTTTTTATTTTCTTTGGAATTGTGATGAAACAAGTACTGGGTCCACCTGATGTTAAGCGGTAACCTCTGCCTAAAACAGATGCTATTCACAAGTAATGGCACTGCGTCGTCACCCTGAGATATTTACAGTTACAGTTACAGTTGTTAGGTTTAATGTGTCATTAATTTTACCGGCTCTCAAGGACTGCTGCCGGAACACACCGTTAGATGTTTGGCGACAGATTTTTCTATTTGTGGCTAGCCAGGAGAGTATTTACAAAATAGCGCCCCGCTAAAACTGGTCTGGACGGTTAGCTGCACCGCTCAATATAAGTTGTAGTTGTGAGCTGTAATTATATATATAGTATGTATTTTTTATTAATTTTTTATTGTAATGTATTTTTATTTAGCGGTTTTTATTTTTTATAGTCTTATTGTTCGTTTATAACTTAAACTTACAACACTCACACACACACACACACACACACATTTATTTACATACACGACACGCAATACATACATACAAAACATGATACTTATTGTACATAATAGCATTCATTAATAATTTCTGCTTGATGGATTAATGTTAGATTTTTCTGTATTTTTAATGTTACTTTTCTATTTCTTTTAATTTGTTATTGTTGTTACACCAAAAACTGTTTATATATTCCCTAAACACGTAATTATAAACTCATTTATGTGACTAACTACCCCTCAAAAAATTTAATATTATATATGTACCTATTCCTACAAAGTGAAGGTTCTATTTGGCTCATGTGTAGAATATATTTTAATAGTTATAAGAAACCAATGTTACAGCTGTGAACTTTTGTTAAATAAATAAATTCCCTTCAACGTGCAGTGAACCTCAAGCTGGCAAGGAGTATCGAACCATGGACTTGGGGCACGGCAATCCATAGCTATAACCGTTCTGATATCATTGCTTCAATGATTACCCACCTGCCACATAGATGTTTGATTTGGTCGGATGTTATACTGATCAATGTCTATTTGTTTATACAAATCTGGTAGAAGCGCTCGTAGCGAAGTTTGCTTAGCCGTTCCGACCCGATCAGCAAAGTTAAGCAACGTCCGCCGAGGCCATGACTTGGATGGGTGACCGCTGGTGATATACTACTGAGCGCTTCCGTGTCTAGTTAAGCCGTCGGTCCCGGTTGTTATCTTAGGATGGCAGTCGTTATAGCATGGTGGTAAGGCATTTTGCGAATGCCCGCCTGACTAGTTACCACCCTCAAGTAGAAAACCTGTCGCCAAACACCTAACGGTGTGTGCCTGAACAACATCTTCGACCACATCATTACTTACTATCAGGTGAGATAGTGGTCAAAGGCTAACCTATAAGGCACAAAAAAAAGCTATACTTCTCTACCATTTTTAAAACCCTAAGTATATATAAACACGCACATTTACATAAAAAAAACCTTTTAAGCGTTAGGGACTTAAGATTATTTTCCTGACATCTTCTTTACGACTCAGTAAATATACAATAATCATAGAAATGGATTTACCAGAAGCTATTAAGTCCACAAAAATGAAATTCCACAAATGGTTATATTACCTTTTCGTGTCAGAACCAAAACAGAAATACTTTAGAAGTTGCCATTATATTAGGATATCACGAAAAGCGTATTTATTTTATTATACCATACTTACTGTAATAAAATTATTAGAACACGACATTTAGGTTAAGTACCTACGGTGCTATGTTAAATCTAGACCTGTGGTTCTCAAAGTGAGTTAGTCGCCCCTATAACGTTGTGTGATCTTACTTTTTATTCATTACATTACATTGCATGGGCATAGAATTAATAAGGCATAGGTTAGTAGTTACCCCAGCGTCGTGTGGTCGTACTTAGACCGCATCTATTCTGTTATATGAGCCTCATGAATTCTCCGGTAAGGCAATAAGATGCTTATGTGATGTTTGTATGTACACAAGAATAGTACAAAGGAAGGATTTGGCGAAATTTATTTAATAAACGAGTATATGTTCTTGTAAAGTTATATTCCCATATTTTTAACTAATGTCTAAATTAATGTCAACGTGTGCATATTACAAACATAATATACTAATAATTTATACCAAAAAAGACATCGCTGGTAAGTATAGTCCTCGACACGAGATGTCCCTGCTTTTATTTTTGCCTATATACAAAATCTATAATAGGCAAATAAGGCAAAGTTTAATTAGTGAATGTATTTCAACCAAAGTAGATTTGAATAACACCTGCGATGGATAGTTAAGTAAAATAAATTTAGCAAAATTTACAAAACTATGATGATGTGTTAGCAAAAGCTAAATCTGACATACCAAGCAACGTTCTGAATTCGCTTGCTCATACCGGTAGAGCGCTTGTTGCCAAGATATGACGCTGAAAACGCGTCAAAATTTCGTTGTCGCTAGATATATTTTCATACTTTTTTACTCTAATATTCGTTATTATTAAATATTAGTTTCCAGGTTAGCAAAAACCGTTTTTTTTGGCATTGAAAAAAAACATTTACGTATGTATACCCACCCACCGAAGAGCAGTTGGGTGATATTGGGCTAAGAGACAATAAGAACCCTAATACTGACTAAAAACCCTATGATGTTCCATAGTCTTTGACTGGCAGTGAGGTGTACGGGATAACTCGCACATTCAGCTGCAGCCCTACCTCTGAGGAAACCTCCGGTCCCCGCGTCGTGGGATGTCCCAAACATGCACATCTCTTGAGAACCTAGCCCTGATCGCCCCAGGTCCTCTGAGCGAAAACGGCGTGCGAGCCCGGTCGGCGTCTCTCCCCGAAATGAAGACTACCCCGATGAGTCTTCGGGGATAATAGGGCACTTTGTGGTGCCCAGGTCTCCCGAGAATAGTGCTTTAGGTACCGTGTTGAAGGCGTTGGAAGTTTGAGAAACTTTGCTTTAGACTGATTTATCGTCCAGGCCAGACCTCAAAGTTATCCATAATTAAATTAACTAAGTTCAAGAAGTTGTATTAGTTTTTGCGGTCACCGAATTGATTTGCGGTGATTAATCGTAGACCGTCCAGTATATTTGCTACATATTTCATTATGTTATTTAATCAACTCATGAAAAAGTTCGCTTATAGTGTTAATCATTCTTTTAAGGATTTATTCATTACATCGAGCTTCAATCTTGAAGATTCATTATAATGAGTAATAAGTCACGTTAACTTGTATAATTAATAACTAAAGTAGATTGCATGAAACCATAATAAAAAGGGATAATTTTAAACATAATTACAAAACATTTATGTATACGTAGCTACGTGTAGCCGGTATATTTTTTTGCTAGGTTTTAAAAGAATGCCAAAAAAACAAAAGAAGAGCCTTGTATTATCGCTAAAAGTTCTTGACAACCAATGTAAATGAGGCCCTAAGTTATCCCTCACACCGTCAAACCGTTTCACTGTTTTAGTATATTATATACTTATAATAATTATTTTAATTTTAATTGCTTATAATGCAATAAGCGTTAACCTTTGCCTACACGAGATGCAGTTAGTCACAAGCAGCAAACTGAACTGAGGGATAGAGTAGAGCTTCAATCAAATTTATATTTCATCGCAGGAGTTGAGACATAAAGTTATTAAGTCTCAAGTGCCTGTAATATAGGAATCGTTAAAAAAACGTAACACAGTAATAAATAAGTAAATTACTGCTTGGCGGTAAAAATAGCTATAGATGCAGTACATCCACGGACAAACCCGCATAAACAGTTTTACGGATACTAAAACCGTGAAACGGTTTGACGGTGTTAGGGGTAACTTAGGGCCTCATTTACATTGGTCATCAAGAACTTTTAGCGATAATACAAGCAATATAACAAGCGAATACGATTACCATGTAAAATAGTTACTAATCTAAGCTATATTTGCGATAACACTGTTTCAATTTTGAATATCATAAATGACGGGAAAGCTTTTACTTCGAGATATGCATATAAAAATATATATATAGATATATATATACTCGACATAACTTAGGGCCTTATGGCATTTGTGAAAATACTAATAAGCCTTAGCACACATACGAGCCTGTTTTATTAAAAGTATTCGTGCACAACATAATTGGTTTCATTAACTGATGGGAAGGGTTAGCAATTAAGAATATTGCATAATAGCATTTGTCTACATCTAATTTGTTTACGTACACAATGGTTGTATAGTTAATTAATGACGAGGTAATGATTTTTGGACGATGGGGTCTTTTGTGCTCTCACTTGCCTGTACTATGGAACACCTCGTTAGACGTTTTTTGTATATGTTGGATAAAACGATATCCCCACGAGTACACAAATTTCGGATTCACAAACATACCGTGTCTAAAATTAGGCGCGTTGACAGGATTTATAGACGAAATATTATAAAAAAAAAAAATGGTATTCGTTTCACACTATTCTATATACATATTTCTTAAATTTTTCTTAGAAATTACTTTGTGACAAGGAGGTTAATGTAATAGGTTACATACTTTGACCTTTTTTGTCTAGTAAAAACCTAGTTACCTTAGCCTTTTTTTTTAAATCTGGATGTGCTTTTAACCGACAAATATCCCTAATATACGTGCACGGCAAAGGGAGAACTCGAGAGGCTTTAAAAAGCGGCTTGCAGGTATCTAGAAACCGGGCTTTGTTAATAACACGAATACATCGTAACCTAAGTCTTTAAGGGACTTAAGTATTGACATATTTAAAATTAAATTTAAGAAAATTCTTGTCGATAAATGTTATTATAATATCAATGACTTTTTAAATGACAAATTTTTATTATAATTTAAGTGCCATGACATTGTTATTTTATTGCATGTACATAACTAGTATCTTATTTAATTTAAAATATAATATAATTTAAATGACATTCTGACAAATATATTATGATAACGTAAATAATGTTTTAATGTTAATGATTTTATGATATTAATTTCGAAAATTGTAATGAATTTCATAATAATCAGTACTAATATTATAAATGCGAAAGTAACTCTGTCTGTCTGTCTGTCTGTCTGTTACGCTTTCACGCCAAAACTACTGGACCGATTTGAATGAAATTTGGTATGGAGATAGTTTGAGACCCGGGAAAAAACATAGGATAGTTTTTATCCGACTGCGCAAAGAAAAAAGAGGTTAATGTTTTCGCGCGATAACCGACATACGCGCGGGCGGAGCCGCGCCCGAAAAGCTAGTAATTTATAATTTTTTATTAATTTGGTTGCCCCATCTCAAAAATTGTACGCCTACATAGGCAAAACATGGTGGGACTAAATATTTATACACCAACATTCCATGTGCTAAAATCTGATTTTATGTATCATGTAAGTACCCATGTTTTGAGCAATAAATATATCTTTATCTTTATCTTATCTTTATCTTTATCGTTTCTGGACTTTTCTCAGTACAGGCAAGTACTGGAAAATCATAGTACTAAGAATATATAGCACGAAGTATCCTAATCGTCGCTATCTCTAGTCAATAACATGTAATAACAGCTTCTAAGCAAAAGATTGAACTCAGTCTTCGTTAATTATACAGCCTTTGTATAGGTAAACAAATTAAGTGTACACAAATGATCAGTTGTGCAATATTATACTTGCTAACTCATCAGGTAATGAAACCAATTATGTCGCGTACCAATATTTTCAATTAAATAAGCTCTTCTGTGTGCTAAGCTTAATTAGTGTTTTCACAAAATATAATATATAAAAAGGCCCTAAAGTATACAGAGTTTTTTTTCTTCATTCGAACGACTTAGCACTTTAGAATTTTAATTGTTTTCAATGCATATCTCGAGGCAAACGCTGACGTTTGTGGCGGAAAATTCTAGATTTTAAACAGTTTTATCGTTATTATAGAAAAAAACTTAATATATTCCAAAATTAGACAGTTTAATCGCGAAGATAGTTTGAATTATTAACCATTTTACATAGTTATGATAGTCGATACTTTAAATAAGTTTTAACAACCAATGCAAATGAGTTCTTAAGTTCCCCCTAACACCGTCAAACCGTTTTACCATTTTAGTAGCAGCAGAACTCTTTCTGCGAGTTCGTCCGGGGGAGTACTACCACCATATCTATTTATACCGCCAAGCAGTTATGTTCAAATTACTGTGTTCCGGTCTGAACCGTATGGGTGCCGGTGAAATTACAGGCACATGAGACTTAACAACTTCATGTGTGATGATGGACCCATCACCCTGGTGATAACCGCGTGGGTGATGACATACGTAACACATGTAATCAGTAACAAGTATTTAAAGCAAGTAAGCGGCGCAAATATGCTAACATCGGTATGGGTTGCATGTTTGAGCCGTTAGGTGTAGAGACGTTGGGTCCGTGGGGACCGGGAACTCATCGTATTTTCCAAAACTTACCTGAGCGCTTGGTCGATGCGACGCGTGATCAAAATGCTAGCACATATTTGGCTCAACGAATAAGCATTGCAATTCAACGGGGCAATGCCGCCAGCATGCTGGGCACGCTGCCAACTGGTACTGGGCTGGAGCATTTAGACTGCCTATGAGTCTGCTATGACTTATAGGTTGTCTGAATGCTTTTATTGTAGTAGCTGTAGTGTTGTATATAGTTCGTATTATTTTGTTTAATGAAGGCATACCGCCGGAAAAATTGTATTAAAAATAAGTTTAAAAAGTAGTATTCTCAAAGTGTCTGCTTCCCGTAATAGAATAGAGTGGATTAAAAAAAAGCAAACTAATCCGATTTATTCCGGTAAGGGGGAATAAAAAGAGAATCAAATCCATTAATGGAATTGTTCAATGGATTAGAGTGGACCAGGTCTGCAGTGTTAGATTTACAGATTGTTACGTCGCCAATTCCCATTCTGAGTAGTATAGTGTATATGGCGAAAAATGTCCTACGTTGGCAACACTGAATAACCGCCGGAACGATCAACTATTTCTGACTGAATTATTCTTACAATGTGCATCCGGTCCAAGCCACGGAGCGCAGCTTTAGTAAATAATAGACTGGCAAACCAAAGCTTATTAGTTTCAAGGACTTGTATGCCAGATTTCACTGTTTAAACCTTTGGTAAGTATTCAAATTGATCAAGTACGTTTTGCCATATAGGCAAGCAATCTCGTCCTATTCATTATAATTTTAATTCTACTTAGAAACACGTAAGTGTGAATTTATAAAATCATTTTAATTAATTTTTTTTGCAATAACGCAAGCTCTGCGTATAACATTACAAAATTAAAAAAATACGAGAAGAAAAATTATAGTCCACATACATCCCGTACATGACTATCATTTTTCCCCTCATAAATTTGTCATTTATAAAATCATTTACCAATCTGCTACAATTCTTTAATTCTTCATGAAGTTCATTCAAGTCACTCGACTTATGGAAACAGTTTTATGCATCACAGTCACAATGCACAGTTCTCGTAACGTTTGACACTGCACTGTGAATATCATCTGGTTAAAGCTAAAACTCAATAGCTGTCTTACAAGCTTTGACGCTCACAGGTTCTTGCAATTACAAAACGATGCTTTTGAAGTATATTACATGAAAGCCAACGAGGCAGTGAAAATAAGTAATATTAATTTTCATTATTACTTTAATAAACTGTAAATTTAAATTTGTTTGTCAATTTGCAACCGGAACGGATGTAACGAGGCAGCCATAACCAGTTAATGGTGCATTAAGCCGGATCCGGTACTCGAGCTATCTCTCAAATCCGGAAATTACCCGGATTAAGCTGATTTGTACCATGTTTTATTAATTGAAAGCTTTGCCTTTGGACATATTATAGTCATAACAAATATTTATAAAACATTTTCAAAAAATATTAAGTCATATTTTAATATTACAATTTAAAAAATATAAAAATATATCTAGTGACAATTCTAAGTATCCAGAAAGAATTTTCTCGATAATTAGGTCGAGAAATTTCTCAACCGTGCGATCGAAGAGTCAAGATCTCCTGAGGATGCTTCGTGTAGAAGCGGAACGCGAAGAATTTTTTTTTACGATATATTAACGGTACAACTTGATGTTGAGTGGACTAACTCCTGCCTATAACAGATACATTTCGTCACAAATCACGAATTGCAGTGCGCACGTCACATTGAGATATAGTTGTTAAGTCTCATGTGCCTGAAATTTCACTTGCTCCCAAGAACTGCTGCCGGAACACACCGTTATGTGCTTGGTGACAAATTTTACTACTTGAGGGTGGTCGCTAGCCAGGCGGACATTCGCAAAATGCCCTACTACAAGGACCTGCTGTCCTTGAGAGTCGGTAATTCTTAACACCCATTGTATAGTTTGACTGACAACCTTAAACGGGTTCCTCAAAATATTATCGCTGGAAAAGGAGTTCTGAGAGTGACAGCCCTTGCTACTTTGTCTCCTGAACTAATGGTGTACATTTGAATTGATAACTTTAAAAACACCGATATAAAAACGCGAACCACAGCTGACATTTTTTTTATTTCAAACTGACTTTCCGGCCGCGTCTCAGCCCGCGCTTATGTCTAGCGTTCTATATATACAAAATATGAAAAATCCTATGATTCTAGATTCACAGACAAATAAATCATTGTGTCAAATGTCAAAGAGATAATATAACGATAAGTATAATCTATTAAATATTTAACTAAAAAATAAAATAGTCTGATAAGCACTTATTGTTTCCAATTTCACGTGAATCTTTTTATCAATCGCACTGATCATCGTATCACTTCAATTGCTCCCTCCATTATTGGGCCTTTCACGATGTCAATCAAATCACTTTAACAATAATTTGTAACAGTATCCGATGAAAGGCTGCTCCTCTGTAAACAATACATCACTAAAAGGGTTATTAGTGAGTAGGTATCTGTTGACTTAAGTGCTGGGTGTATCTACATTGTCAGTGATAATATTAAACTTACAGGATAGGACACAAACTAAAACGCAATAGTGTTTTAAAACTTTGTAAAACTCAAAAAGAACAAATCTACAAGTTTAAAGTGAATTTTTCGTAAGATTTCCGATTAAGTATGGAAACAATATCTGTCAAATGGCCCCAGTGGCTCTGATGACAGACATTGATCGTGTCATTTAAAGCAGTGATGGCTCAGTGGCATTAGATATGGACTGCCGCGCAGCAGGTCTAATGGTTCGAATACCGCCGCGGGGTTGAGCTTCACCGCATGGTGGAAGGGCATTTTAGCGACCACCCTCATGTAAAATATCTGTCGCCATGCTCCTTATAGTGTGTTCCGGCAGCTGTCCTTGAGAGCCAGTGATTCTAAGTTAAGCCTGTGAACGCCTTCGACTACATCATCACTTACCATCAGGTGATATTGTGGTCAAAGGCTTACCTATCAGCAATAAAAAAAAGTCATGAAATTTCAAATTATTTTGCATACACATTTTTGCACATTTTTAGCGATAATCTTCAAACAAAGGAATTGCACGGTACAAATACCATGATCTTGTTAGCCGGTTGACATGAGATTTTCGTGAGATGATGTGGTCCGGAAATCGGTTCTGCAATAAAGCGATTGTTTCATGCGCGCTGTGGTAGGTGGCGTCCTACTGAAACTGACGTGGGCTAGTTAAATATGGTCCAGTTGAGGCCATAAGAACTCCGTTATGATGTTCCTATAATTAACGTATACTGAGTGCAGTTCTTCAGCCGAATTTCCGCGAAGTATTCGAACGCTCTCAGCGTAACGGATTTTGAAAAATATAACGCGTTCTTCTTTTCGTTAGCTCCATTATCAAAACAATCAACGATGTCAGCTGTCAAATTATACAGTTGCCACATGCAAGAAAAATGTGACACAAAATTTAATATTGCACTCTTTAGGACGCCCTACTATGTACAATACTACTATAGATTTGACACAGAGCAACAAGAGAAGGCGTCGCGCGGTAGAACGAGTCGGTACAAACATGTGGATGTTGATTTGCATACCTTTAGGTACAGTAAATTTTCTCGAAAACCGCAAAAACATAACATGGAAAATCTAGTGGTATATAGTCTGTTAAAGTCTGTTTTGTATATATTTAGTCTATGGTTAAAACGTAGCTTCCGCCTTCCATGTCTTTTGGCTTGTGAGTGAAAAGAATAAAAGATGTGGTTTGTTTTACACCAAGAGAATTAATAACTCACAAACAATTGCCTCGATAGCATTGTTATATTTATCACAAGTAGAAAGATAATGATGATAATGATTTCTAAACTTTTTAGTTAAACGTCAAATTGACAAAAGTAATTATATATTTGAAACTCACAAAAAACAAAAACCGCACAATTTCTTAAGAAATTTCTACATTCAACAACTTCGTTGCTAATGCGAAATCTAGCTCGGAATATGTGTTGTACTTAAGTATTTTACTAAGAATGCGTGAATTAACTTTGATTTTCTAGCCCGCAACAGATACTAAGTCACCCTAGATGTAAATCCGAAATTCAAACTTGGTTCCTACAATTAACATCCGTACTTTATAATTTATACATGAAATAAAGCCGCGGCGTGCGTCACTAGGTATCCTAAATGAGTGGGTACCTACATAACTTTATTAATTCATTAATCATCATACAAACACTTGCATTGAATTTATAAAATAACATATAGTTTTAAATTAGCTTAATTATATTAATTGATAGGTATGTAACAATGTTGAACTATAAGTTGCCCTTAAAATTGAATATTGTACTCATCAAAAAATTGGTTTTATATAATAAACATTCTTACCCATGCAAGTGAATGATCATGTCAGAAATACCAATGCTGTACTAAAAAAAGTTAAAATTAAACGAACTAACTGAAAAAGCCGACAATGAATAGTACGAAATCGCTTGTTGAAGTCGGTACCATGCTGATTCAAAACACTGACCTTACATTATCATGGTCAAAAGTTATTTCATACTTTTCCACAGCTTTCATTGCTTTAAAATGCTTGTTAAGAACTGCAAAACTGGTACTTACGTATCTTATATAAGTATATTATATCACAGGATGTGTGTACCATGTTTCATTTAAATAAAAAGATACATCATTTGAATATAAAAATATGGTGTGAAACGGAACAAAATATCATATTGTTGAAGTTTACGCGAAAGTATGTTATATTGAAAATACTTAATTAGTTTAATCACGATGATTTGGAATTGACTCCAGAAGAGTGAAACTAGAGGCAAATACGTTGTAGATATCCTTCGATTTTAAGAAAATTATGTTATGATATGTGTACTTATATATGATGTACTTATATATTATGATGATTTTATTAACTGGCGGCCTGAATTGAAAGTGATAATTTTGTGAACCACATGTATTAGTTTAAAATTGTTAGTATTATTTCCATGGAATTAGGATCAAAATGACTATGTTCAAGTCAGGTGTAAGTACTAATAATACCTTACCAGCCTTGTAAACATTAAACCATTAAATTGGAACCAAACGCTATAGCCATTTACAATGTTTCATTGAATCGTCTCCTACGAAGGTAGGTATGGATCAGCTATGTACCCTACCTTATCTCGAAATGGCGTTGGATATCAAAGGAACCATTCGTTTGTATAATGATATTTTAGCTTAAAGGTATGTATGTAGGTATATTGTTGGCAAGAATTTCGTAAACAAGATCACTTATGATTCATATAATAGAACAGAGTAAGATAAAAAAAAAAATTAAGTTCTTATATTTCACATTTATAATATTAGTACTGATTTATATCAGCTGAAAAAGTGATTGATAAAATGCTATTAGGGGTGGTATTTATTTGTTCTAATCTCTTATCAAACTTGAATCAAATTTCTTTGCTGTGTCTCCTTGGCACTTGTGGCGTACTGTTTCCAAACCTTATATAATATTACCTCCTAAAATTCAGTGTTATCACACCGACTCAATCTTATATTCAATTTATTTTTTAATTCTCATGTTTTGTCAGAGTTGAATCATCAAATTCATATTGTTCAAATAATCATATTTGATAATGTTTCATTGAATACATCCAATTTCATTAATCAATGTCACATTAGGCAATGAAATTTAAAAAAAAAATTTTTATTGCTGATAGGTAAGCCTTTGACTACAATCTCACCTGATGGTAAAGATGATGTGGTCGAAGGTGTTAACAGGCTTAACCTAGAATTACTGGCTGTCAAGGACAGCTGCCGGAACACACCGTTAGGTGCTTGGCGACAGATTTTCTACTTGAGGGTGGTCGCTAGCCAAGCGCATTCGCAAAAATGCCTTTCCACCATGCGGTGAAGCTCAAGCCAGCGGCGGGATTCGAACCATGGACCTGATGCGCGGCAGTCCATAGCCAAAGCCACTGAGCTATCATTGCTGCAAAAAATGCAATTGCATTAAAATGGTATTATGCCTTCTTCTTTTAACTACCTAAATACCACACAATGACTTTCTGAATTTCTGACATTAAACTTGAAACAATTTTTAAACATTCAACACAAAGTTCTCGCTCTCTTTTAGAGATACCTCTCAGACATTTAGAATTCCAAACAAATTGTGCCGAGAATTTGCTACAGCAAATTACATTGCATTCGCAAATAAACTTTAATAAGCCTATAATATAAGAAGAAACGAGTACAAGTGTAGCTATGCCTGTCAAAATTCAACTTCCCCGACATTAAATCCTGGCTTTACTGCTTCAAAGGCCTGTGTCTAGTCGCTTTAAAGGTCATAAACTGTTTCATTGCCGGCTAACTAAAGCTGCTTTAAGTCAGTAATCTTAGGAGAACAGCAATGTGCTTTATGCGAAGCGATAACTTGGGTTTACTATATGGAGGCAGGGAGCTTAAAGCCTGTCGAGAAACCATAGACCGTTTTTGCCTGGAATTAAAACGAGAGTTTACTTTGTCATAACTTGCCCTTGTGGGTACGCGTAGAACTAACTATATTAGCAGAACAAAAAGTGAAAGATATCAATCTCCAGTTTTGTTCAGTGTTTTAGGTTTCTGTCCCCAAACAGCAAAATGGAGCCATATTAACGACATTCCATCTGTCTGTCTGTCCGTCCGTCCTTCTGTCACAGGTCTCTATTTGGTAACCGGAATGAGTTACAAACCTCAAATACTGATATTTAGTGTAGAACGTTGACCCAAAAATAAATAATGGACTAGAAGTTTGTCTGAGGTGTTCCCATAAATACGAATATTTGTAGGGCATGTTTTAGCATGGTAGTAGGGCGTTCAAGTAGAAAATCTGTCATCAAGCACCTAACGGCGCGCGGCGTATTCCGACAGCTGTCATTGAGAGCCAGTAATTGTGGGTTACCCTAAACAACATACTCGAAGACATCATCACTTACCATCAGTTGATATAGTTATCACCTGTAAATGAATATGATACTTCTTATGTAAAAAATATCACTATGTCCCTATCTTTAAGCAGCTTTAAGGCGAAGTGAGTCATCATTAGGCAAATTTGTATGTTTTTTACAAAGAGTGTACGCTTTACAGATATGAATAACATATATTATTAACATATATGTACATTATTTATTAACATATATTACATTTAATAACATATATGTTTTGCAAGATATATTAAATACTACGCGTAATCCGAAAATACAATCCCATTTATTTCTCTCTTAATAAAACTAAACACGAATACAGCTCTTAAATTTCGCCTAATCGAGTTTGGTCTCTTTATAGCAAATCGTATCAATACAAACCGTGTAACTTGAACACCTGACGTACCAACTGAAATATATTTTTGTTTTTAAAAAGCTCACTTTTATATGATTTTATTTTATAAAATTCGCTCTCTCCATTTATCTAAGGCGTAGTTCTGAAAAGTTCATTCGAATGCGAAACAAGGTCTCTGTATCGTACCCACTGACGCCCACAGTCTGTGACATTTCTCAGTAAACATTTCATCTTAGGTCAAAAACAAGCGTTTTGTGTATTCGTTATATAAAATTGCCCTGATATTGAAATGCTTTGGATATAAATATATATTCAAAAGAGTTGAAAGTCTACAACGTACACATTACTCATAACGCAAATGACTATAATCAAAATCACAAATTTACGAGGAACAATTTAAGTCATATGCGGGAATCGAACCCGCGTCATCCATCTCTTTAGCCGGGGTATGCTCTGACCGACTGAGCTAACATGACAATGAGTCATACTCGAATTTTTCCTATTGTTCCTTAACCATTGTATGAAGATGAAATTTGTAATTTTGTAATGTAATCCGTAGAGTATGCGTTATTGCAAAAAATAAAAATATTAAAGCAAATGACTTATTCTCAATGACCCCACTCATGTTTTCCTCGGTGAGAACTTTGGGAAATCAAATTCTCATTTCCCCCATTATTATATTCAGTTTTGAAGCAATGATGGCTTAGTGGCATTGCCTATGGACTGCCGCGCAGCAGGTCCATGGTTCCATGCCCGCCTGGCTAGCGACCACCCTCAAGTAGAAAATCTGTCGCCAAGCACCTAACCGTGTGTTCCGGCAGCAGTCCTTGAGAGCCAGTGAAATTACAGGCACATGAGACTTAACAACTATGTCTCAATGTGACGGGCGCAGTGCAATTCGTAACATGTGATGAAATGCATCTGTTACCTATAGGCAGAGATTAGCTTGTTACGTCACAATAAAAAAAATTGGGGTGACTATCGCTTATGCCCAGCTTAACTGAGAAAATTCAATTCAATTAATATTAGGTATAACAGGTCATTAATTGCCAATTGTTTCAGATTGATAACCTAACTCTAGTATTGTCTGAGCTAATACCGTATAATTCTCACAAGTTCATCAAAAGCAATTTCGTTCGCTCACTGAATATCTAAAGCTGGCTAACAAGTTGAAATGAAACTATCCATTATTAAACAAAGCCCTCTCTCGTCCACTGGTTCTCAAATCGAAATCAATTATTATCGTTTACAGGTCATTTTTTTTATCACTTTATAAAAGAATTTGACCACAATCTCTCCTGAATGTAAGCGAATATGGGGTCTAAAGACTAAAGAACTGGTTCTCAATGGTTGCCAGAACACACTATATTACGTGCTTAGCGACCGATTCTTAGATAGTAAGAGATAACCAGGCTTCGTAGCAGGCAGTGAACATTATTCCCGCCGCGGTAAGATTCCATAGGCAGTAGGTACGTACTACTCGTATTATAAACATAAAAAATAGTGTTTTAGATTAGGCTAGCTCAGTCACTCTGCTGTATTTATGTGAGTCTTTCAAGTAGAAAATCTGTTGCTAAGCAAGTTAGGGTGTACACCGCCTTTTTACCGTCTTCGTATCTATGATTTTAAAAGAATCCAAATATTTTTTTGCCCTTTCATGAAAAGTTTTGAGAATCATCCAAAATAGGTAGATATCGTAATTATCACGTTATAGGTATATGGTCACACAGATTATCCTCCATGTTAATTTCTGTAATAAAAGTTATATTTTAGAGCTGAATTATAATAACTACAGGCCTTAGGCTTTAGTATCAGTAATTATAGCGCTGCGGTGGAATATTTAATTATTATGTGGCGCCATTTGCATAAATAATAATCAAGATATAACAGTGACTTTATTATAGGCTTCTGGAGATTGTTTTATTGTAATTAAGGTTGTATTGAGTCACCATTTTGCTGTAGAATGTTAAGCTACCTTATAGTCGACTTGGAAAAAATTCTCCATTCGATTGTATGTTTTTTTTGTATGTTACGGGATTGTCCACACATTACGAATTCGATGGTGGTACTTAAAAATATTGTTTTTTTATATTATTGTGACGGAACAAGCTCAAGGCCCACTTGATGTTAAGCGGTATCCTCTTCCTATAACAGATGCGTTTTGTCACAAGTCACGAATTTCACTGCGCCCGTCCCTTGAGAAATAGTTGTTACGTGTCATGTGCCTGTAATTTCACTATTTTTTTATTCTGAGTTAAAATCACTGATGCCACCATGCAATGTAAATCGTTTATATTATAATTACGCTAAAAAGAGAAAAGGTGCAATTAGTAGTCCTTGTTGAACACCTATTTTTACCTACACACATCTACAGAATATTCTGTGCTTTTTCTTCTAATTTACATAATATTCTGTAACCTTCCTGATAGATGAGTTTAACTACAATATTCATTTTCAAAGAGTATTTCAGACATTTACAATAGCAAAGGTTAGAACTGCATCGCATGCGACGATAAAAACCACCCAATGTGATTGAAACTATCGTTGCAAGTGTTACAACAATCCAACTTCTATAGATAATCATGACAGGTTTTTTAACAAAATATTACGATGTTGTACCATTTTGTTCTTTTGTTGCAGGCACTCGGCTGTGGACGTCACCAATGGGGCGACATCGGGGCGATGGCAGAATGATACTGAAAGGTTTGTATTATCCGTGCTAAGAGTCGGTTCTAACTTATGAGAAAAAAAAAAAGAAAAAAAACAACAAAATAAAAAAAATAAAAAAAAATTATTAATTAATTAAAAAATAAATAAACACTCAAGAATAACTAATTTTTCTATTAAAACAATAAAAGGTGTTTTAATGGCAAAATATTCTATCAACTAAATATACCGGCTAGAACTCATGGCAGAGAGTTGAAATACATAGAGTAGTTATATCCAAGCACCAATGCTCTAAAAGCTTACTAAAATTTACCTATCTCCACACCTACGCACATGTATATGCAGTTCGTAATGACAGGGAAAGAACGTTCAAATATTATGCGTCATATCTGTTGTTAGAAAGAGCAATTTGTGTTACCACCGAACCGCCACGAGACTTTCCGATCACTATCACGCTGCGATCTCTTTCACTCTCTCACACCAAACGATCCACATATCTCGCTCATCCATTGAGATTAGTACCTAAGATAAAACAAAATGACGATATTTTCTATTTCAACAATAAAAGCAGTAATTACGCGTGAAATGAAACAGTTTCTTATCTCTCACAGTGCCTATATAATTGGTGCAGAGTCTAAAGATATAGGGAGGCATATTGTCCACAGATTATTCCTAAAAAGCACGATTAGCGGCGACGTATTCACGGTAGTGCAAGACTGGTAGTGACTACGGTAATTACCCTGCATTCGTCTAGTAAATATGGAGGGCACACAACTCATCTACAGGTGGAAAAATCTTAAACTCACGGTGTTAAGGCGTAATATCCAACCGCTGTTCGAGCAGTGAATATGCTCATACTCTAAGAATGCGGGCAGCTTTGAGAGCTGCGAGACGAACACTGATTGGCGCAAAATATTTTATATGAAACTGTTCAGATTTATCAGTCACCGAAATTTTTGTCGGGTCCGACAAGAAATCTCTAGGGGTTAACCACCGCCGCACACCAGATAAATATCTTCTCGGGTCTAGTTTGCGTTGGAGCTTGTGTAGCTCTGTTCACACTGGTCTACTGTAGGGCTTGATAAATCAAACATTTAGTAGTCTCTAAATCTTGGATGTGTATGGTGTTTGCTTTTTGTATCCAGTGCCCGTAAGTTTTTGTATAACTACTCTAAAAAATCAGTACTAATATTATAAATGCGAAAGTAACTCTGTCTGTCTGTTACGCTTTCACGCCAAAACTACTGGACCGATTTGAATGAAATTTGGTATGGAAATAGTTTGAGACCCGGGAAAAAACATAGGATAGTTTTTATCCAACTGCGCAAAAAGAGGTTAATGTTTTTGCGTGATAACCGACATACGCGCGGGCGGAGCCGCTCCCGGAAAGCTAGTTCTTTATAAAACCATCATGAAGCTTTGACATTTACCAGGTAAGTACTTCTCAATTCACTGATTAATATTTTGAAAGTTGCCGAGGAATATATTTTCAACAGGCTACATATAGTGAAACTAAAATTTTATTTTATTTGCTGGTTTTATTCGCTGTGAATATGGTACAATGTGATGATGAGCTGTTGAACGCTAGTGGTGTGTTGATGTGTTCACTTTGAATAATCGAAGCGCTTGTAGCAAAGTTTGCTTAGCCATTCTGAACCGATCAGCAAATTTAAGCAACGTCCGCCGCGGTCAGGAGTTGGATGGGTTACCGCTGGTAACATTACTACTGAGCGCTTCCGTGCTTTGGACTGCACGTTAAGCCGTCGGTCACGGTTGTTGTCTTAGGATGGCAGTCGTTATAGCATGGTGGTAGGGCATTTTGCGAATGTCCGCCTGGCTAGCTACCACCCTCGAGTCGAAAATCTATCGCCAAGCACCTAACGGTGTGTTCCGGCAGCTGTCCTTGAGAGCCAGTAATTCTAGGTTAGCCTGAACAACATATTCAACCACATCATCACTTACCATCAGGTGTGATAGTGATCAAAGGCTAACCTATCAAGAATATAAAAAAAAAATCACTATGGGATGTGTTGTGGCCTTCAATGACTCGTTAATTAACACTGTAAGTAGGAATGCATATAAACCTTCTATATGCTGAAAAAGGGACGTATCGTAATGTAAATAAATTTAATAAATAAACTTAGAATGTTCTCGAAGATTCCCCGAAAACAAGCGAAAAGAAACAAATAATTATATCTTGGAATTTCGAACACATCTCAAAGTTTGTTCCTTTCTTGTTTTTAACTTTTTCAAACAAAATATAACATTGTTAGTCAAAATGCGTTCCTAAAGCTTACTGAGTTAGAATAAAGTTTGTAACTTAGTATAAAGCTTTGAGCTCTCAGTGTTAATACTATACGCAACTTAAGAAAATTATTAATTGCTTTGGATGTAACATTAGATTTATTGATACAAAAGGGCAACATTTATAAGGTGGATATATGAACAGAATATGAGTACGAACTTTCTCCGGACGACATATATATTTAAATAAAAAGATATTTAGATTAAAGCATAATTATATCATTTGTCATCAGAAACGAAATTATTGATGAGATTTATATCTAAAATTGGTAAAAAAAACTACACATTAAGGATTATACCTTCCCGAAGTATAGCTACTTAAAGCCAAACCGCATTATTATACAGATAATTCTAAGACTGACAATGTTCAGAACTACTTTTTATTGTTTATAAAAGAAAGCTTTTCCCGAAATTTTCATATACGTATGGCTTCTCCAGAATTTTACAATACACTATAATATTTTTGTTGAAATAAGTATACAACCCTGAAGAACATTGATAAATTAATAACAAAATTACAAATCTACTAGAGAAAAAAATATAGTCATGTGCAGGATTCGAACCCGCGTCCATCCACCCCTTTAGCCGGGGTATGCTCTAACCAGAGAGTTGAAATATTAGAGTAGTTATATCCGAACACCACTGCTCTAAAAGCTTACTAAAATTTACCTATCTACATACTTACGCACATGTATATGCAGTTTGTAATGACAAGGAAAGAACGTTCAAATATTATGCGTCATATCTGTTGTAAGAAAGATATACATAGTCAGTTCGTGAACGACGAACCGTGCACACGCTTACACACGATCCCCACCTTGCGCTCTCGTCGACTGCAGGGTTGCTAAACCTTTTATTAATTATTGTTGTGATTCCACCGACGTGACGACTCACTATGTTTAAATGTATACGCTGTGATGCTGAATTCCGTGACGGAGCAGAGTGTTCTAGTTGCATGGGTCAGTTTGACTTTCCCTGTGCTGGTATCACCGAACAAGGATATCGAAGGTTGGGTGAGAGGAAAAGTACCTGGAAGTGTACGTCCTGCAAAAGTTTGAAGACTCCCGCAACGAGGTCTCCGACGCCAGCAGATATGGATGCCGTGATGGCGGAACTGAAAGACTTGTCTCTTAAGATGGCAATCCTCCCTGCTTTGGATGCGAGCGTAAAGACCATAAAAGGTGAATTGGCTGAACTTGGGGCATAAAACCAGAACTTACAGAAATTAAAAACTCAATTGAATTTGTGGATCGTAGGATCGTCGGATTATCCGACAAAATAATTGAGATGGAAAAAGAGATCCAATCACTGATCAAAACAAAACATGATGTTGAACAGCTGCAGCTGAGAGTTCACTACTTAGAAGCTCAGATCCAGGAGAACGAGCAGAGATCACGCCTCAACAATGTTGAAATTAAAGGAGTTCCTGTCACCAGCTCCGAGAACCTGTTTGACATCGTCAGCAAGATTGGGTTACACGTTGGCTGCACGATCTCGAAGGAACATATCAATTACATTGCTAGAGTCCCTATGCGAAACGACAAAAATAATAAAACCATAGTGGTTGCGATCCATAGTAGATACGTAAAGGAGAACTTCATAGCCGCTGCTAAAAAATGTACTACACTGGCTGGTGATTTAGGGCTTCCAGGTGTAAATCGCATCTATGTCAACGACCATCTCACGGTGGAGAATAAAATACTTCTCAGTAAAGTGAAGACTATGGCGAAAGACCGGGGGTTTGCTTTTACATGGGTCAAAGGATGCAAAATCTTCGTTCGGAAAAATACAGGTTCCCCTTTGATCATTATAAAAACGGAATTGGATTTAAAAAAACTATAAAACTTACAAGTATGTTTTTAGTGTTGTCTCCTGATGATGTGTTTATTGTGCTCAAAAACATCTATCACCTAATGTTGTTAACGCCTACCTCGTTTACCGGTTTATGCCTCAAGTTATACGCAGTCACAGTGCGCCTGCCTATTATGCTCTTATCGCTGCAGCATTACCTGTAAGTCAGCTAACCATTTTCTACCACCTTCTTTGTTTCTATAATAGTTTTATTGCTACTGCGCTATATTCATTCATGACATTATTATTTGCTACTTTAAGCTTTCTGCCAATTATTCTCTTCTTACCTTCTCTGCCTTTACAAAGATTAATAAACTTATCTGTTAATAATGATGCCGATTAACATATATTATCAAAATGTCCGCGGCTTACGCACAAAAACTGCGATATTTTATAGGAATATAAATCTTGCCTCATATGATGTTATCTGCCTTACAGAAACGTGGCTTAACGATAGTATAAGCAGTACTGAGTTGTTTGATGACAGATTTATTGTTATAAGGCAAGACCGTAATTACGAAAAAACTAATCAATCGCGGGGAGGCGGAGTTTTAATAGCTGTACGTCGTGAGCTTGCGGTCGAATGCCATACCGAGTGGTCATCATCGGCCGAGGATATATGGGTAACATTAACAATGCATACCCATAAGCCTCGTACTAGTTACAAAATGCATATCTGTGTTGCTTACATTTGTGATCAAAACGAAGGTTATAATATGACCTTACAGCGTTCAAACTTTATACATAACCTAACTGACTTCGTTCTGAATAACGCAGCTGACAAAGTGTTAGTGTTAGGGGATTTTAACTTACCGTATATACTGTGGACTATGGGCGATGATGGCATCTCACTCACTCCGAGCAATGTTCAAGGCCTGGACCAAATTGATATATTTGACAACTTAAATACGTGTAATATAACTCATTTACTAATATCAATGACCGTGTGCTAGACTTAATATTTTCTAATCATGATATTATGGTAAAGTGTTGTGATGCACCCTTAGTTAGTGAAGATCCTCACCACAAATCGTTGGTAGTCACGGCTGATTTTGTCCAGCTTCATACAATCAAGCCGTTAGCATACACTAAGTTTTTATATCATAATGCCAATTTTCACTCAATTAGTGCAGAACTTGATAGTCATAACTGGTTTGCTGAATTAAACGAGGGAAGTGTTGAGGATGCTGTTTCTTTATTTTATACTACTCTTTACAACCTACGTAATAAATACATAATATCAAAAACAGTGACTCCGTCTCGTAAATACCCTCTTTGGTATAAGCGACCTCTAATTAAATTACTAAAAGAAAAACATAAATATCACACAAAATTTAAAATTTACGGTAACACTTATGACCATAACTCGTACTTGATTTTGAAAGAGCGTGCTCGCGTTATGGAAAGTGAAATGTTCAACACGTATATCAATAACATTGAAAACTGTATAAAAGATAACCCACGTGCGTTCTGGTCATACGTGAAAAGTAAGAACCAATCTAGTACTTATCCCTCCGTGCTTCAGTACGGTAACCACTCGTCTGACCAGGGCGATGAAATATGTAACATGTTCGGTGAATATTTTCATTCTACCTTTCTTAGCGATGACATGCAGTCTGAACCCGAATCTGAGACCGTTTCCCCTCACTTATGCACATCGTCTGCCGATATTGGTAATATAGATGTATCGGATGGTTATGTGCATAAATTGTTAAAATCACTTGATCTTAATAAATCAGCAGGACCTGACAATATCCCCGCAATATTTATTGTCAACTGTGCCAGTAGCTTAGCCTTACCTATTTCCATTTTGTATAGGCGTTCCTTGAATGAAGGTATAGTACCTAAAGTCTGGAAAACCGCCTACATAACGCCAATACATAAAAAAGGACCCAAAAATAAGATTGATAATTATAGGCCTATTTCTAAATTATGTTTATTCGCTAAGGTTTTAGAAAAACTCGTTTATGCCCAAGTCTATCCCTCACTTAAACATAGTCTTGACCCTAACCAGCACGGGTTCTTAAAGGGTAGGTCTACCACGTCCAATCTACTGTTATGTAGTGAATTCTTGTCTCGTTATATGTCTGAGCCCTCTCAAGTAGATGTAATCTACACGGACTATAGTAAATGTTTCGATCGTATAGACCATTTAATTCTTTTAGAGAAACTTCTCAAAATAGGCATAAGAGGCAACTTTTTCAGATGGTTCTCTTCCTATGTTCGTAATCGATGTCAGACTATTGTTTTGAGTGGGTATTCCTCTTCTCCAATGAGGATACCTTCCGGTGTACCGCAGGGATCCTTACTTGGTCCTTTACTCTTTACAATTTTTGTAAATGACATTTCCTCGTGTTTTAAACACTCTAAAATATTACTTTATGCAGATGACATGAAAATCCTTCATCCCATAAAAAGTATTGACGATGCAATCAACCTCCAGACTGATCTTAACCGTTTCCAAAACTATTGTATACTCAACAAACTACATCTTAATGTCACTAAATGTTATGTCTGCTCATTTACTCGTAAACCTGATATTTTAAAGTTTGATTACTCAATACAAAACATGCCTTTGTCTAGAGTCAAAACGATAAAAGATTTAGGCGTGACTTTTGACAGTAAGCTTTTATTTGACGAACACATTCATACTATAATAAATAAAGCATCAAAAGCATTAGGTTTTGTTCTTAGGATGTCTTCTGAGTTTTCCAATATAAAAACAATAAAAATTCTATACTGTGCCTACGTAAGAAGTCATCTTGAGTATTGTTCTCAAGTATGGAACCCATGTTATGATATTTATATATCTCGCCTGGAAAAAATTCAGTCTAGATTTCTACGTTATTTGCAATTTCGTGCAAAGATCTATTTACCCGACTATAATTCGAGATGCCGCAAATTTCATTTCCTGCCTCTCCAGGAACGGAGAGAAGTAGCTGACCTTTCATATCTTTTTAGCATAGCAAATGGCTCAGTTGACTGCTCGGGGCTGCTGCATCAACTTGGACTACGCACTAATATTAGAACAAGGAATCCGAAACTTCTTGATATACCGCTTTCTAAGACTAATTACAGGCAGAACACATATTTTATTCGGGCGTGTAGATGTTTTAATAACCTTCCTAGCGAACTTGACATAGATATATTCTTTACTTCCTCGGCTAAACTGAAAAGTACCCTATGTAGTAAGTTTTTCGGAGGCTAACTTAGCTTTTTTATCTGTATTATAATGTAATAGCATTAACAATTACATCTTCATCTATCTTGTAATGTTCCTAAATATTGTTTAGTAGTCTATATGGCAACATCCAACGTGTTGCTTATTATGATTATAAGCTAAATTTAATTATTATTATCAATAGCGCTTTAATATGTAGTATATATATATATATATCCAATCAAGTAAATTTTCCAGAATATCTACAGGAAGCACATATTGAGAATAATAATAACAATATCTACGATATTGTGATACAATTTATATATTTTTTCTCAATGTGTAAATATTATGGTTATTTTGTTTGTATCTGTGTCACTGATAATTAACTTTGTTTATTTTTTTTTTGAAACATGAAAAATAAACAAAGCTATAAAACATTCATCACTTACAAGTATGTTTATTAACGTAAATATTGTTGTCTCTTCATGATGTGTTTATTGTGCTCAAAAACATCTGCCACCAAATGTTGTTATCCCCTGCCTTGTATACCGGTTTCACTTCAAGTTATATGCAGTCACCGCGCGCCTAACTATTGTTCTCTTATCGCTGCAGCTATCTGTTAGTCGGCTGACGATTTGCTACCGCTTCCTTTGTTTCGATAATAGTTTTATTGCCACTGTACTATATTCATTTATGACAAAATTGCTTTGCTTTTTTGAGCAATTACAGGCAGAACACATTTTTGATTCGGGTGTGCAGATGTTTTAATAAGTTAGATTTTTATTTTTATTATAACGTAATAGCATTAACAATTAAATCTTATTATTACCTGTAATGTTCCTTAATATTATTTAGTAGTCGTTCATCAACTTTGATCTTTTTGTAAATTTAGTTGCTATATGTGGAGATTTTTAATTAGCCTTCAGATATTTATAAGTTACGTTTGTTATTCCTAGAAAGCTGTTAATTTCCCTAAAATTGTTAAATAAATAAATAAATAAATATAACCAATTCGTGTAACCACCGAACCGCCACGAGACGTTCCGATCACCATTACACTGCGATCTCTTTCACTCTCTCACACAAAACGATACACATATCTCGCTCATGCATTTCATTGAGAATAGTTCCTTAGATAAAACAAAATGTCGATATTTTCTATTTACTCAATAAAAGCAATAATTACGCGTGAAATGAAACAGTTTTCTTATCTCTCACAGTGCTTGTATAATTGGTGCAGAGTCTAAAGACACAAGGAAGGCATATTGTCCACAGATTATTCCTAAAAAACACGATTAGCGGCGATGTATTCACCGGACGCTCGGAAGTGCAAGACTGATAGTGACTCTGGTAATTACCCAGAATTCGTCTAGTAAATATGGAGGGCATACAACGCATCTACAGGTAAAAAAATCTTAGGCTCTAACCAATTGTTATGTGATTCGCCTAGCAGGCATTATTGCAAACTTAACAATATTAAAATTGATAAATTCAGTTGAAGCTTCCCGCGATACCACCGCATGACTCGAGCCCACGCGGCGAACTGAGAGCACTGCACAGTACTTTTTAAACCACGCCCGCCGCGGTTCAGTTTGAGTTCTGTTGGGTTTGAGCTTGAATTACATTTCTTTTCATTATTTATTCGTAGGATATAGGTAACAGGTAAATTTTTAACCAATTGGACCACGGGAAGTCGTACAAAATACGTTTTCTAAATTTGTAACGAAACTTGACAAAATCTTCTAATTATATGTTTCGCTAAAAGTTCAGGACAAAATACGCACATAATTTGGTACTGGAAAATGAAATAGAAAAAGAAGGAGGCTATGGAAGATTTCTTTTATGCGGAAACTAGGAACTTTATCGGAATCATTATGCTTACAGCTGACGCAAGTTTTCCAACCCATCAGACTCGATGAACTAATCTCGTGAGTGGATTTGCCTATATTGTTCTGATCAATATCAGCCGAGAATATTCTTTAAGTTTATATTGGAAAAATACACTTTGCTCAAGTAGGTTATGCTATCTCATTCTTTCTTGACCCGGTTGTATATACAGGGTTATTGGAAAAATGCTAACTAACCCATATTTTTTCACTTGTTTTAACCAAACATCTTTGGCTGTATGTTTTTATTATTCAAATAGTTTAATTTTTCGTACAAACGCTGGAACAAAGTAGTCGTAACTCTATTCGCGGGGTTATTGTGCGCTGCGGTGGCGAGCATTCACTACAAGATACAAAACTATAATACAAAATAGTACAAGTTTGTATTAAAAAACATAATTTTTGACCGTGAGGTTCGAGGTCGCATTTCTAAGTCAACTCCCGTGAAATTTTGTGAACCAGTTCGATAAACATATAGTTTTTTTTTATTATGCCTTATAGGTTAGCCTTTGACCACTATCTCACCTGATGGTAAGTGATGATGTGGTCGAGAATGTTGTTCAGACTAACCTAGAGTTACTGGCTCTCAAGGACAGCTGCCGGAACACACCGTTAGGTGCTTGGCGACAGATTTTCAACTTGAGGGTGGTAGCTAGCCAGGCGGGCATTTGCAAAGTGCCCTACCACCATGCTGTAACGCCTGCTATCCTAAGACAATAACCGGGACCGACGGCTTAACGTGACCTCCGAAGCACGGAAGCGCTCAGTAGTAATGTAGATATTTTTATTTTAAAAAAGATATATAAGAAATGTAAAAGACATGTTAAATTCAAGGTTTTGAAGTAAGTCGTAGGTACAAGGTACGTATGATATGTTAAACAGAAGTTGCCCATTAGAGGTTTTTTATTTCTTGTAAGTAACCCTGTATACAACATTATTGAACCTGAACAACATGTTATCATCCCTCATTTCAATATGAGTAAGGTGTCGCTGCACATTGACCACAACAATGCCTGATAATTACCTGAAAAATAATGTGTCTTGGTCCAACCAGAGCATTCTTTTCTTTTTGTAGGGTGAGCGTTTAAATTGCAGTCAATGGCAGAATTAACTAAACAATTTGCTCCGATTCAAACAAGCTTTTGCAATCTTATTACCAATTAGAAAGAATTAAAAAAAAGAATTTAAAACACTTATTTAATGGTATTGAGTTATAGAATGGTAGGAGGTATACTTCTGACGATAATTTCCAAGGTCATATTAAAAAACGGCTGACCGTAAAGCTGAATTCAAAACTTTTACAATTACAGAAATAGTTATTTATTTTATTACAAAATTTTGTTTCGCACTCTAATCATTACTTATATTAATATCATAAATGCGAAAGTAACTCTGTCTGTCTGTCTGTCTGTTAAGCTTTCACGCCAAAACTACTGGACCGATTTGAATGAAATTTGGTATGGAAATAGTTTGAGACCCGGGAAAAAACATAGGATAGTTTTTTTCCAACTGCGCAAAAAGAGGTAAATGTTTTTGCGCGATAACGTACTACCCGGAAAGCTAGTCCCACATAAGGTATTTAACTAACAAAAAGAAATGCGCACGTTCTGCAAATTATATATTATGCGGTTCTGGCAGCCTTCCTGCACATTGCAGCGGACTGTCCTTGAGAGCCTTATTTCTGGGTAAGTCGACTTACCATCAGGTGATATTGAAGGCTTAATCTAACAGCAATATAAATATACAAAAATAATAATGCAGGCGTCCCCGTTTGGTCGCTAGATTTATGGACCAGACAATGATACTTCACAGATTCTTTATGAAGAAACCCTTTTCTTTATTTATTTTCATGTACTTTATCTAAAATATTTTTACTGTTTCAGACTTGCAACGTACCCCGCAACCGGCGACCGCTCCAACCTCCTCAAGTCGCACGCGGCGAAGTCAGCAGAATGCGGACCGCAGTCGCCACGACCTCGCCGCGCTCCTCGCGAGTCCAGGAGAGTCTCCCTCGCGCAAGCCTCAGGCTATGTGCAGCTCAACCAGTACAGGTTACTGGAGCCTATTGGACAGGTAAATAAATATAATTTGCTCATGGTCGTGACTACCATATACAATACAATATTGTACTGTATTGTAATACAAAAATTCTTTATTGTTTACCAAAGTAGAAGTAAATAACACTTATTAAGACTAATTAGTAGTGCAATGGGCGGTCTTATCGCTATGTAGCAATTTCTTCCAGACAACCAGATAATATACAATACAAAATTAAAAATTTACGAGAGCAAAATTATACTTGTAACGTAATCCGCAATATAATTTTTCCAATAACGCATGCTGTTATTGGAAAAATTATACGGTTGCGTCATCAAGTCATCATTAACAAGTTTAAAGTTAATTGCAAAATTAGTCTTTTTTTTAGTACAACGTAAGTTGAACTATAGTTATCGCTCCATGCCCAAACGATGTAAACATCGTTAAGAAAAAGAGGAAAACTTAGAGTCTTGATTCCCAAAATTTTATGCCTATCTTAAATGTGCAGAGTATAATTTTTTCGTTCAGCTCTCTCTTTGGCAAACCTTTAGTTACATTGGCGAAGCGGTCAGAGACCAGGTCTGAGCATCGACGCGGTCTACGATTATTCATTCATACATACCTACTATTACGCCTGTCTCCCGGAGGTGTGGGCTACTATGGATATCCCATTATTGCAATCTGAGCATAGGTGCCGTTCACTTCCATCACATTTTCTTTATACACTTCCACGTGTAGAGGGTACATAGTCTGGCCATTGTCCAGAACGTTTTCAATCCTATCTAATTAAATCCACCGAGTTTTATCCCCTTCCAATTGTTTCATTCACGCTCGCCTTGTATAACTTGTTCTGTAAATCTGCTTTCGTTTACCTTTACAAAATATATCCAAGCTATTATGAGGTTATAGACCATAGTCGAGAATAATGAATGTTGGTGACTCTATAACTGTTAAGACGGACGTGATGCTCACCATCAGGCACTGGCCTGTCTGTCTCGAAATTCATCAACATTAAAATAAATTATATTTTAAAAATTATTGGAGGACAAATTTTGTTTTAAGCCCCGGGCGGGATTTGTAACAGCGACCTCAGTTTTCGCACATATTATGAAAAAATTGTGCAATATTTTTCGCTAAAATTGAAACACTTTTTTTAATATTTTCAGCTACAAATGTCAATTTCTTACTTTTTCTTTCAGGGTTCATACGGTATCGTTAAGTTAGCCTATAATGAAGAAGATGATACACATTATGTAAGTATTTCATTTATCAATATGATTTATAATTACTAGATCTAAAAAACTGTGCAGTAGTGTAACTGCATTGTTTGGTATTATATTATATTATATTGTACTGCATCAACCGGATTATCCAATATCGAATACAGCCTCCCCAATTAAGGGCATGGGTTTGCATATTACCCACGCTTAGCAGGCATCTTAGGGATAGCTGTGTAAAACACAAAAAAGTCGACTTCAAACATAAAATAAGCATTATTAGGGATAACTCAAATACTACTCTTCAGATCTCACTCAAATATAAAAGGGACCACATGACCAGCACCAGCTTTCGAAAATAAAAATACTGTAAATCACCCTGGGATTAGTTATGGCAACACACAAACAACATACAGTCAATTAAGAACCTCATACTTTTTCCAAGGCGGTTAAACATAATGGACGATACTGAAGCGAACTCTATTATCACTTAACGCTTAAATTTAGAGTTAACGGTACAAAAAAAAAATCACCCCATGGTCGTCAATGGCGGCTTAGCACTTCAACCGCACTCTTGTTACTTAATTTGGTTCAGGCTGTAACCTTATAGAATTACTGGCTGTCACGGACAGCTGCCGGAACACACCGTTAGGTGTTTGACGACAGATTTTCTACTTGAGATTGGTAGGCGGGCATTCGCAATTTGCCCTATTACCATACTATAACGACTACCATCCTAAGACAACAACCGGAACCGACGGCTTAACACGCCCTCCGAAGCACAGAAACGCTCAGTAGTAAAGTCATTAGGGGCAATCCAACTCATAACCGCGGCGGACGATGCAGCTGATCGTTGAAGAACAGCTAAGCAAACTACGCTACGAGCGCATCAAAAAAAATGCACGTGGCTGGCGGTAGGAACTTACAATTTAGTTAAGTATTGCTTCATTATTAACGCCCAGTCACACCGCTGCAGTTGCGGTGAATCGGTGATGGCGCGGGCACGCTTTTGTCGCGGTAACGCCATGTATATATGCCACTTTTTCATTAATCAGTAACTCGAGCACGTAGCTAATGAGTAATTACGGGATTACGAGTAATGATATTAGCTCGGTGTTTGAATTTTTGTAGTCTATATAACCTCACATAAATTTTCAGCTAATTAATAACAGTAGTTCCCTAAACGCAGGCCGACATACGTTTTAGTAATATTCTGCATTCCGCTGTCTGGACCACTGAAAATCGGCTGATGTGAATTCGCACACAATTACGATAGATTCAATTGTTTCAATTTAATTACTTAGTCATTATGGTAGGGTACAATAAAGTCGGAAGCTTTTTCCAATTCCGATAACAAGTTTTTGAGCTGTGCTTTGAGTAAACATTGTATTTATCACGAAGGTAAATACAATGTTAAATTCAAAGAAGGTAGTTATCCCATAAATAATTTTTATTAGTATTTGTGGAGTCATCTATTAAATGACACATTGAGTTGAAACTCTGTTATGTTTTCTTTTGATACAGATCAATATATATATTGCCAGCATGGAAACCAAAGCAAGTACCTTATATAATCTTCTTTATATGTATATAAAAATTACGTGTTACGTTGTTTGTCCGCGATGGACTCCTAAACTACTGAACCAATTTTAAATTTGATTTGCACACCGCGTGCAATTTGATCCAGATTTAAAGATAGGATAGCTTAGATCTCAATTTATAGTCGTAATTAGCCGTGCAAAGCCGAAATAGAAGGCTATTAAAATAAAGTAGATTTCTAACTAAACTTCTCCGGTACTTGCCCGTGGAACACCTCGTAGAACACCTGGGTGTTCCACGGGTGAAAAAAATCTCCCGTGGAACACCAACGGTTTTCGGGTGTTCTACGGGCGATGGTTCAGATTTTTGAAATATGTGGGTGGTGGATGGAACACCCAACTCGGTCGTCTTGGTGTTCTACAGGCAAACGATCAAGCATTAAATTACAGAACACCTGCGACACAGATTAGGTAATAGTTAGTATATTGCATTTATACTAGTGGTGTTCTACTGGTGAGTATCTAATGTATTCATTGTGTGGGGCATAGAACACCTTAGACACAGATTAGGTAATAGTTTGTACTAAGCGTCTTCTCTACGAAAATTATATTCTGTTCAAGCTTAGCGCTTTTCAAGACGACGGTGGCGCCACCAATTCATGCTTCAATTACAATCAACGAGATCGATGATTACAATATAACACGTTATGCTACGAAAGTCAAACCATAGTGTCTGTGACCTGTATATTTTTTTCTTTTTCCTTTCTATGCAAGCCGCAAAGATGGCGTCATTCGGCGTTATATTCTTGTACCAAAAAAATGTAAATCTATATTATTAAAGTCAAATCTAAATATTCTATTGAAGCTCAAAGATATAACATTCACTTAGTAGCCGATTCTTCTTGTTGATTCTTTTCACACGCATCCTAAGCTGCGATTTAATCCTTGAGTTTTTTATTATGATGAAGTAATATAATGTGTGTGTATATAATATGTATATTAATCAGTACTAATACTAATCAGTACTTACTAATATTATAAATGCGAAAGTAACTCTGTCTGTCTGTCTGTTACGCTTTCACGCCAAAACTACTGGACCGATTTGAATGAAATTTGGTATGGAGATAGTTTGAGACCCGGGAAAAAACATAGGATAGTTTTTATCCGACTGCGCAAAAAGAGATTAATGTTTTCGCGCGATAACCGAAATACGCGCGGGCGGAGCCACGCCCGGGTAGCTAGTAATATTATAAATGCGAAAGTAACTCTGTCTGTCTGTTACGCTTTCACGCCAAAACTACTGGACCGATTTGAATGAAATTTGGTATGGAGATAGTTTGAGACCCGGGAAAAAATATAGGATAGTTTTTATCCGACTGCGCAAAAAGAGGTTAATGTTTTTGCGCGATAACCGACAAACGCGCGGGCGGAGCCGCGCCCGGAAAGCTAGTATAATATATAATTTTAAATTAATATATTTTTGCCAACAACATAGGAATAGGTACTTGAAAGCCCGCAGCGGTGTGGTTAAGCCTTATACTAGTGCGCGGTCTTGATATAAAATACTGATGAAGTTGGGAGCGAAATTGGTTTTTTAATGAAACGTGAGACAAAAGAAACGGTTTTTGGGTACTTATTTACAAAACGGCGGACGAGAATAACTACGTTTTTGTTCTCGTTTTAATTTAGTTTGAGAAGATAATTAAATGGAGTAGTAGTTTTGAAGCAGTGATGGCTCAGTGGCATTGGCTATGGACTGACACGCAGCAGGTCCATGGTTTGAATCCCACCGCGGGCTTGAGTTTCACCGAATGCTGGAAGGGCATTTTGCTAATCCCCGCCTGGATAGCGACCACCCTCAAGTAGAAAATCTGTCACCAAGCATCTAACGGTGTGTTCCGGCAGCAGTCCTTGAGAGCCAGTGAAATTACATGCACATGAGACTTAACAACTATGTCTCAAGGTGACGGGTGCAGTGCAGTTCGTGACTTGTGACGAAATGCATCTGTTATACGCATAGGTTAGTCCGCTTAACATCAGGTGGGCCTCGATCTTGTTCCGTCACAATAACATAAAATAAAAATATGGTCGAATGACTATGTTAATTTTTGCGATTTTAGCCGACCTTGCTATCACCCTTATACAGAAAATCTTTCGTCAAGCATCTAAGAGTATACTCTGGCAGGTTATGATTAAATGTTATCATGTGTAATATTATGTAAGAAAACTTTTATGATCTCTGCATCTTCAGGCAATGAAGATCCTCTCAAAGCGCAAGCTGATGCGAAGAGCTGGACTGTTTGGCAGAACACCGCCTAGAAGACCAGGTCCTGGACCTCCGCCGGATCCACTGCAGAGGGTGTACCGAGAGATTGCTGTGCTCAAGAAACTGGACCATCCTAACGTTGTGAAACTAGTCGAAGTAAGTGTCATTATTATCATTATAAACTGTCGCAGCATCAAAACAATTGATCACACCAGTTCCACCCAGTAAGTACTTACCAACAAGTTCAACCGTACCGTCCTAAATTTAGAATGAGACCCTTTTTAGATTGTCCTCATCGTCGTGAGAGTGGACCTAAGATTAAATGCGGTGAATATGCAGTATGATACCTATCACGCTCACACGTGAAGAATATTACTGCATTCAAAGCACTTTACCATCTCAACACAATACTCCTATTAACCAAATTAAAAAAAAAAATATTAAGAAGTGTAGCTGGTCAACTACTAACGATAAAATTCCCACAAAGTTTGACATGGCATCACTGAACAAAGGAGTCGCCTTTTTAGTAACAACTCAAACCTATCCGGTCCGGGCCGATTCTTAAAAGAACCAGGTTACCTGAGGAGTGTGTAATATAACTTATAAAAATAACCTATAAATAAATATAACCTTCGTTATAGATTAAATAATTTATTCTTTAAATTTATATACCTAACTTCAATATTTATTATGGATGGTTTTGTTTAGAATGTTTTAAATCAGAGTCATCTACTAGAAAATCAAAAAACTACATACTAGTGAACAGTCATTCATTATCAATTTATCGATGGTAATCAAATCAAAGTTGTAAGAACTAATGGTGTCGATTTGCTCTAGATGGCATTACTTTTAATTATTAGAACTCATGAAAACAAAAGGTCATGTAGGTAGTTCACTTGCTAAAATGGACCGTATTTTTCTAACGTTAGATGGCTACACAAATTAATAATCTATATTCTGAGTAGATATCGTCTTTATTTTGAATGCGGTTAGGTTTTTATTTCCTTGAATATTGTAAAAGTTATTTTTGAGTTTTATTCGATTTAGTCTTTATAACAAGGACAAAAGGTTTACATTCGAGTATATATCTAAAACAGGTTATTTTTAAAATAAATTCATTTTCATCTTTTAATAAAGATAAAGTTCATATTTGTGTATATATACCAAAGATTATTTTCTGAAGTTTTTATGTTTTTATTCTATAGAATCTGTCGAGCGATTGATACGTTCATTTTTGGAGGTTAGAATGAATGAAATCAGTGTTCACAACCTGAAGCCAGGTAGATATCGTACCAGGGCCGTAAATTATCGTAGGGATATGATATGGATCAAAATTATCGTATCCATCAGGAAAATGGCTAAAATATTTTAAAAAATCGTATTGAAGGTGACAATAATATGTTGCAAATGTTTTATAGTTTAAATCTTGTAAACTTGTGTTTTTAAATGGAAAAACAGTAAGTAATAATTCAAACTTTGATTCAACCTTTTAACGAAAGCTCTTGATAGTTAAAAAGTTGCGTTCTACTCGAAGGTTGTGAACGACGTTAGAGTGAAAAGTTGCACTCCAAGTGCGCTCTATTCAAGGTTTCGAACGACCTCCAGCTAAGTACCTAAGAAAGAAATGAGCCAATAGATGGCGCTGATACTTAAAAACAACTGTAATTATTATTGGGCTATTATGGATATCTGTGTAATCATCACATTTTTCATCAGAATGGAAATTATCGTACAATCTGCGTACGATACTCGTGTACCATCGTACATAGTTATGAAATTATCGCACATGTGCCATAATTATCGTTCGGTTCCGAACACTGATTGAAATGAATATATAACTTATACCCCGGTGTCAGTTTATTCTCAAATCCTAAGTGCCTTTGCATATAGTAATAATTTTTGCTCAGTGTGTTTCAATTAATAGCAGTGATAGTTCAGTGGCATTGGCTATTGACTGCCGCGCAGCAGGTCCATGGTTCGAATCCCACTGCAGGCTTGAGCTTCACCGCATGGTGGTAGGGCATATTGCGAATGCCCGCCTGGCTAGCGACCACCCTCAAGTAAAAAAATCTGTCGCCAAGTACCTAACGGTGTGTTTCGGCAGCTGTCCTTGAGAGCCAGTAATTCATGGTTAAGCCTGTTAACACCTTCGACCACATCATCAATTACCATCAGGTGAGATAGTGGTCAAAGCATAAAATAAAGACGAGTAGATTGCAACAAGCATAGTTTTAAATCAATGTGATGCATCCCAGTACCTATTTGTCCTTCCATAAAAACATAATAGACTTTGTATATCTGATTTTTTGCATGGTAATTAAAATGGCTCTGAGCCCAACCAAGTGAAAAGAAAATTGCTCTAAATAAATCGTGATATATCCGTGGACAAAAGTAAAATATCTTCAAAAAAAACTAAATCCTTTAACTCGCTATAAACGGTTTTAAGTACTTTTAAATCTTTATGAAGAAATTTCTGAAGTTTTATGGTATTCTGAAAAAACTGCCTGGAAGTCGTTCTTTATTTTCTACGGTTCGCAGTATCATCCTACTGCCTGTACTGTCTACCTGTTTTATAATATAGGTAAACAAACAACCATGTTTCCTACCAAGCCATGTTTACAAGGAAGAGAGTGAACCTCACGACACAGGACATCCTAGTGTGAGGTTTCAGGGAACAATGTGTATAAATTCTCATATTATGCTTATACCTGCAAACAAATAATTGTATACATTAGCTCATGTTTTGGAGACAAATAAAGATTATTATTATTAAAAAAATAATTAAAACGAGTATATGGTTTTAATACTCGTTTTCATATTATGAGATATATGAATATTTGCATTTTTCTTAAAAAAACATAAGCTTGAATTTTATATGGACAAAGGCCCTTAAGCAAAACTCCTTAGCGAATACCAATGCCATGTGAGATGCTTTCGAAGTTAAAAAAAATCGGCCAAGTGCGAGTCGGACTAGCTCACGTAGGGTTCCGTACCATTAGCTATTCAATATTAGACTTCACATTTTAACCTTTTTTTTGTTTTAACGTGCGCGAGTCTGACTCGCACTTGGGAAACTTTTTGTATTTGTTGTTATAGCGGCAACAGAAATACATCATCTGTGAAAATATCAACTGTCTAGCTATCACCGTTCTTGCGATACAGCCTGGTGACAGACGGAAGGACGGACGGACGGACAGCGAAGTCTCAGTAATACAGAACCCTAAAACAGCGTTGTTGATTTGATTTTGAGTGTTATTCAAATATCAACCTCCAGCGTAAATAGATATTTTCATGCTATTAACGTAGATGACGTCAACATCAAAAAATGCAGTTTCCAGCACCCGCTTCCATAACTCAATTGGAAATACACCAGCACGAAGTTACCGTTTTCTATACGAAATAATTTCTGTTTTTGCTTAACATGCATGAATGATTTTTCACACTTAATCAAATGCTATCCTATCAGCAATGAACAAATCAAAAATCTTTATAGCAAAAGCAATGTGATTATTTTATCTGCTTATTATGCAAACTCATAAAGCGTTGTAAAAACGACACTTCAATCGAATTCAAGACCCCATAAATGTTTAATAGGCAGTAAAACTGAATTTACAGCTTCTCTTACATCCATTAATATTTAGATAGATTTGTCTTCTCAAGGACGTTTTGTGTAAAGAGTAAAGCAGTACCTACGACTATGTAAAAAAAAATTTTTAGCAAAATATGGTACCGACTTTAACACCCAAAAGTGTGAAATAACTTGTTGAAGTCGGTACCATGATAGTTGAAAAGTACCTATTATCACAATACTGTTCGCATGGTACAGACTTCGACAAGTTATTTCACACTTTTGGTTGTTAAAGTCGGTTCCATATTTTGCTAAAAAAATTTTTTTACATACTCGTAGGTACTGATTTACTGTTTACACAAAACGTCCTTGAGAAAGATCTCAGACAAATCTATCTAAATATTAATGGATGTAATCTTTTTTACACTTTTTAGTGTCCCTTGCTACTTACGGGATCGATTATGAATCTTTGTTAACGACTATATCAACAAGACAGGTAATTTTTTTTCTGGTATTTTAGTGTAAATCAAAAAAGGGCTTGACCGATTTTGATGAAACTTAAAATGGGACCAAACGACAAGCATCACCTTTCAAACAAAAAAATAATTTTCAAAATCGGTTCGCCCAGTCCAGAGTTCTGAGGTAACAAAAACAGACGAATTGAGAACCTCCTCTTTTTTGGAAGTCGGTTAAAAAATATAATCATTATCATAAGGCGAAAGACGTCTAATAATGAGTAAATATAGTAATTATAGATCGTATTAAATGCAAAATGACCGACTAGTAGCCTAAGATTTTTTTACCTGTAGATGAGTTGTGTACCCTCCATATTAACTAGACGAATGCAGGGTAATTACCTTATTACGTATTTCAACTCTCTGCTAGTAGCTGATTACATCCAAAGGCTCTCAGAGACTCCCAGAAACTGAAACAGGATGTCGTCGAATTAAACTTTTACGTATGGCTCAGCATAGTTTGCACGAAATTTATAAGGGCCTTTTTGTTTTTGGAATAATCTGAATGGCTAGTAAAAATGTCAATATGACAAAATGCCCCTAACAAATGGTGCAAGCTAAGCTAGCGCGCATCCCTCGGCTGCTCCCTACGTGTTTGGTATCAATTCTAACCACTCATTCGACTGATAATGTGTGTCACCTCTGTTCATGTTAGGTGCAGGTAGGTGTTCAACCTATTTTGGGCTCCTGTTCCTTCCCAAGCTACTTCTTGGTAGAAGTAATGTCATCTTAAATTATCATGACATAGTTAAAGAAACTATTGTGGAAGGAAAAAATAAAGATTATTATTATAATGTCACCGTTCTGAATGACACCACACGCATTACTCAAAGACTTTAGTTCTTAAATATAATTGGCTTATGGTCATTTCATTTTCAACAATGCCCTTTAACTATTATTTAGTAACCCGCTAGGACTCGCGTAATATTTCCCGGATATTTTTGAAGCGCTCGTAGCGAAGTTTGCTTAGCTGTTCTTAACCGATCATCAAAGTTAAGCAACGTCCGCCGCGGCCATGAGTTGGATGCGTGACCGCTAGTGACATTACTACTGAGCGCTTCCGTGCTTCGGAGGGCACGTTAAGCCGTCGGTCCCGATTGTTGTCTTAGGATGGCAATCGTTAAAGCATGATGGTAGTGCGTTTTGCGAATGCCCGCCTGGCTAGCTACCACCCTCAAGTTGAAAATATGTCGCCAAGCACTTAACGGTGTGTTCCGGCAGTTGTCCTCGAGAGCCAGTAATTCTAGGTTAGCCTGAACAACATCTTCGACCACTTCATCACTTGCCATCAGGTGAGATAGTGGTCAAAGGATAACCTATAAAGAATTAAAAAAAAAAAATTATAATAATTGCTCCGACCAGTTTCGAACTTATTTGAAGTTCTTCGACTGGTAGTCACGATTGTGCACAGCGTCGAGCGCGGGCCTCAGCACGTAGCTGTCGAGCGCGGTTATGGACAAAACTCGCGACAGTTCTTTAGCTCAATGCCCTTTAACCCCCAAACAATACCCCCGCCTCCTTCAACACAGTTAAGCTGGGTTGCAAAATTCCCAGTGAACACGAAATAGTTCAGCTATTTAATTATTCCGTCGGAATGAATTTGAATATGGAACGTTTTTAATTTGGTGCAATTAAGGGTTAGTGTTTGTACGCTACGTGTCTATCGGACACTGTGATAGTATTTTTGAAGACGGATTTTTGTCGAAGTATCCTCAACCTAGTAATTTATAATGTTGAATCGCAACCAGACGCTAACGCTCCCCCACATTTCCAGGTGTTAGATGACCCTGCAGAAGATCAGCTGTACCTGGTGTTTCAGCTGCTGGAAGGTGGCCCTGTGATAGACATCCCGACTGAGAACCCCCTCAGTGAAGAACTAGCCAGGAGATACTTCCGAGACGCGCTTCTTGGGGTAGAATATTGTAAGTATACATACCAAAATTTTGAGAAAGGTGTTGGTTTTTTATCTTATGTTAAGCGAACTAACCTCTGCCTATTACAGATGCATATCGTCACAAATCACGAATTCTACTGCGCACGTCCCCTTGAGACATAGTTGTTAAATCTCATGTGACTAATTTCTCTGTCTCTCAAGGATTGCTGCTGGAACCACCTGATCCTAAAAGTCTCTTGTGCATGTAATTTATTTTCTCATACTTTTTTTTTACTTTGATCGATGTAAATATTAAATACTCTATTCAAAGGGAGCGTGGCGCGGTCCAGTGTTGCTGCAGCGGGCGCTCTTGGCTCGATGGCTTTGATAGCTATGGACTGCCGCGCAGCAGGCCCAAAATGGTTCAGATGGTCCATGGTTCGAATCCCGCCGCTGGCTTGAGCTTCACCGCATGGTGGAAGGGCATTTTTACGAATGCCCGCCTGGCTAGCGACCACCCTCAAGTAGAAAATCTGTCGCCAAGCAGTTAGCGGTGTGTTCCGGCAGCTGTCCTTGAGAGCCAATAATTCTAGGTTAAGCCAGTTAACCTTCAACCACATCATCACTTACCATCAGGTGAGATTGTGGTCAAAGGCTTACCGATAAGCAATAAAAAAACTAAAAATAAAAAAAGTAATGTAACTTAGACTTGCATTTACAAAAAGGCTAATAAAACGTATTTATATCTTCTTAAAGTGATATACATATCGGTGAGATAAAGGAAGGAAGATAAAGAGCGTAAATGCGACCCTGAACCAATAATATTAACGATTATTGGAAATAAATGTCATGTCTACAAGTTCCGATGTTCTGTGAACGGTTGGTTTCCGGATGGACGGCAAATTCGTCCGTCCGGAAAGAAACGGGTGTTTCTCAAATGAATTGGAAATATTGGATACTAGTATTTTTATTTTGTGTTTGTTATTAGATTGATTCTTTCAGTATATATTGAAAACAAGGCTGGTTTGTAGATTTTCATATAAAATGACTGGCAAATTTATTTATTTCGTACACAACACAAATTACAATCATTACAGACCCACAGAAACATACTCAAGGTTAAGAACTAGATTATAATTCAAAACACGTGTACACAAAGAAAAAACGATTTGAGGAGACAAATAGAAAGAGGAGGTAAATAGTAAATAATTATACATATTACAAGCAGAAATTGTAAAAACATGTAGAATACGCACAACCGCGAGCAATTTTGCCGCTGGGCTGCACGCGCGGCATGCCTATGTCATTCCTTAACTTTTGTTTAGAGCAACCAGACTCAACCCAGAGGTTGAGGCTGATTTAACGGGTTTGGTTAAGAGAATATCTTTGATCTTTCTAATATACAGGGCGTCCCACGGCGATGCCACATGGAGTACCTTGAATATTGTAGATGGAACATTTTACTGAAAGAAGACATTATTTGAATTTTAAAAACAATTCAAACAGCATTCATAGATATTTAAATAATTAAATGGTTGACCCGGGAATCGAACCCGTTACACGAAAAAAATATCAGCCTGTAGTTTTATTATACCGATGGAAAGGCTTCAGCGTAAGGATTAGTTTTTGGTAAATAACATAGTGTCAGAAATAAAAGGAAAACCATGAATTTTAACATTTGATGTAAAATTTTGAATTGTTTCTTTATAATCAGCCAGCCGGATTGCGATGGACAAAATAATTTAAGCGTCTCATAACTATTTGTTGCATACATCCATTCCTACTAACCCTCCATGTGGCATCGCCGTAGAACGCCCTGTATCACAACGAGAAACAAAGCCTAGGATTAGGTCATGTTGTATAGACATTTATGTGACTTATGTCAAGTATACCGCATGCTAAAGTAACATAATTAGTCTCCTCATATCGTTTTTCATACAAATGCAGTTTTAGCACAGTGTAATTTTTCATTCCTAGTCCTTGAGCCTAAAATCTTTTTGCATATTAGTATTCTATAAAATAATTAATTTTTAAATTGTTTAAGTATATTTCAATTTATGGAAATTCTTATTTTCAAATATAGAAGTAAAACAAAGATTAAACTGAAAACTGGTAAACAACAGGCAGATATTGGGCTTAAGAACATGCATTCAAAATTTCACCGAGTTTAAACAGTTGGTATTTAATAAATTAAAAGCAAAAGAAACTGTTTTAAAAAAAGCTTTTATTTAAACGGTCTCAAAAGAATTCTTGGATTTTCCGCCATATTGGATTTAGAATGATGTCACATTATTTTTCGAGTTACTCTCAACCATCCCTTACATTTGATACCCATATTGTAGAAGTGCATTAAAAATTACTACTCCGCCATCTTGGATGGTCCACCATATTGGATTTAGAATGGCGCCAAATTATTTTTCGAGCTACTCTCAACAAGCCCTTTCATTTGATATCCATATTGTAGAAACGCATTAAAAATGACTACTCCGCCATCTTGGATGGTCCACCATATTGGGTTTAGAATAATGTCACACACTATATCGTGCATTGTCATCCAAACTAAACGTGTATAAAAATTTCAGCTCAATCGGTTGAAGATATCAACTTCAAAATTAAGTTCAAAGATTCCACCCGAATAAAGATACTTACATACATACATTGCAAGCCAAATAAAAGCTTTTAACTTTTAATATATAACGAAACTATGTTTATGTGGAAAGTGCTACAACTACACTAACTTCGTAGTTTCAGTAAAGCCGAGTTAGAGTTTTTTATAACTTCTGTCCTAGGGATTTTTAACTATGGAAATTGTTTTCGTTGTTTTCCAAATTAGAAAAAATATACTTAAAGACTTTGGACAGGCGTACTGGAAATTTGACTAAGAAATGGATGTAATGTGTGGAAATTTCAGTAAAATCAGTGCTTAGGAATTTTGGAAAATAGTACAAGCACACTGAGAAAAAAGACCTTCCGAAATACGGAAGGTGTTACCGTCCCTTTTGACTAAGCAGGAAATTTACCTTTCTACTTGGACGGATTAAATTAAACATTTTTACCGTCTAAAAACTTCCTTCCAAACAATATCCTTCCAAGTCTGCCTTCTGTTTTGGCGGGTTATACGAATCACAATTTACCTTCTAAATTTTGGTTGGAAATTCCTGCTGAGTCAAAATAGAAGGTAAATAAAGGTCGGAAAATATCAGGTGGTAAGAGAGCCTTGTTTCCTTCTACTATGTTAACCTTCCATATTTTTCCTGCTAAGTTAAGACAGAAGGTAATAAACCTTCCAATCTAAAAGGTTAATACAGAAGAAAATTGGATGTAAGGGGAAGGTAATTCCAGTATTTTCCTTCTAACTTATAGACTACCTACCTACGATGGAGGAAAAATCAGTGGGTATATCATCATTATCCTTCCATTTTAAAAGTGTTTACCTTCTGCTAATCTGAAATCCTCCCAATCTAAAAGGTTAATACAGAAGGAAATCAGATGTAATGGGAAGGTAGCTCCAGTATATTCCTTCTAACGTATAGACTACCTACCAACGATGGAGGAAAAACAGTGGGTATATGAACATTATCCTTCCGATTTAGAAATATTTACCTTCTGCAAATTGGATATCACCCCAAGTCAAAAGGTAAATTCAGAAGGTAATCGGATGTAATAGGAAGGTAATTCCAGTATTTTATTTCTTAATTATGAACTACCTACCTACAGGGAAGGAAAACGCGGTAGGTATATGAGCATTATCCTTCTAATTTAGTAGTGTTTACCTTCTGCTAATCGGAAATCCTCCCAATCTTAAAGGTAAATACAGGAGGAAATCGGATGTAATAGGAAGGTAATCCCAGTATTTTCCTTCTAGCTTATGGACTACCTACCTACGAAGGAGGAAAAAGCAGTGGGTATATCAGCATTACCCTTCCAATTTAGAAGTGTATACCTTCTGCTAATCGGAAATCCGTCCAATCCTAAAGGTAAATATAGAAGGAAATCGGATGTAATGGAAAGGTGATTCCGGTATTTTCCCTCCAACTTATAAACTACCTACTTACGATGGAGGAAAAAGCAGTGGGTATACAGCATTATCCTTCCAATTTAGAAGTGTTTGGAAGGATAAAGGGTGCCTTCTGTCACTGATGACACGTAGCAGCGACAGGCAACACCGTCGTTGCTGTGTGTCATCAATGACCGAAGGCAACCTTAATGCTGATAAGACACATTGCATTTTCCTCCGTAGATAGGTTTCATAAATAAGAAGTAAAATACTGAAATTACCTTTTATTTATAATACCCCATTTACCTTCTATATTCAACTTGCAGATAAAAGAGTTCACTGTCATTCTCAGACGATAGCACATCTTAACTGGAAAGATTATAATGCTGATATAACTACCTCATTTCTTCCGTCATAGTAAGGTAATTCATAAATTGAGACAAAAATCTTCGAATTACCTTCATGAAACACCCAACTTTCTTCGGTATTTACCTTCTATATATGTGATATTTTTAACCAGAAAGAAGCAGAGTTCGGACTTCTGAAATGGAATAAAAGCTTCGGTTATAAGTTTTTATTATTAATATTGATCAACATATTAATTATTATAAATTTCTAATATTATAAAATTAATGGTGATAACAATGCAAGTCTCGTAAACGATTTAATTAAATTATATAATTTACATAACGGATAAAATATAAATAAAATAACTATTCGTCACTTTAAAAACAAGATATAACTCAACCAAAGTGAAATTAAAATGACTATCTGGACCTCTAGACTAAATATTGATTATTATATTATCTAGCAAAATCAAATAAACACAGAACAGAGCCTCGCTGCAGCGAGGGTGGCAGCCGGCCGCCCGTGGCGTGGCTCTGCACGGCCTTGTTCAGGGACACTTGGGGCGTTGAGCGGCGCGTGTGACGTCACGATGCGCGGGTAATAGAAGCATAATATTATGTTCATGTATGAGAGCGTTCGTTCTGATCTGAAAGGACAAGAGAGGTGATTATATTGTGCAGTCTTGGTTTACAAATTATATTGTATTGTAGGCGTATAATGTCGTTAAACTTACATTAGTTGGGCCAATATTAGGGGCATGGAAAGCTTTATACGATTTAAAATAATCCCAGGGTTCCTTTTGTTTCTTTTAATTCTTTCATGAGATAATCATGACTTTTGTCGATGTGTTGGTATACTGTTCGGCAAATCATAAATTTGACTTTTTATTCCTTCATCAGTTTCTGGAAATAAAAAAATTACATCAAAATTCAAATATCGTTAATTATTTATATATATAAACAAACTATTTAATATGTGTAATGTTACTATGGATGTCCGCAGCGAAATGTATTTTCACAAGTTGTACGTAATTGCGAGCTTCATAAGACGTGAAGATTAAACTTACCCGAATGGTTATTATTTCACATGTTAGAAATATCTGTTATAGTAGCTACATTATTAATTGTCACTATCTAAAACACTGATTAGACTAATTTTAAATACAGCACTGTTTTTAATTGGTATTTTCAAGGAAAGAGATAAAAATCTAACATTAGAAGTCTCCAGTAAATATACGGCTGCCTGTGTAGAGCGCGTCCCGCGGTACAAACGATTAACGATGACGGCACGGCGACACGGCGTCGATGTTTGGCCGCCGCCGCCAGGTCGACCGCCACTATCGCTAGTATTGCCAGATCTCGTTTCCAAATCCAGGAAATGACAAAAAAAATATAATTCAAACGGATAAATCACGATATCTATTAAAAGATTCATTGTTATTTATTTTGTATTATATTGGATAAGTAAAGGAATCAAACTGTGCGCAAAACGTAAAAGAAATATGCTCTGGAAGTACAGAAAACGTCCAAATATAAAAAATTATAACTCTTTTAAATTATATTCAAAGAGATTAAAGAATATCATAAAATTAACACAAAAGTCTAAAAACAATCATACCATTAAAATGGCGACTAACAAGTCCAAAGCGACTTGGAGTATTATAAATAATTTAAAAACTAAGACCCCAAAAATTGACATTAATCGAATAAAAATTAATAATAATATATTGACTAATCCAAGTGACATTGCCCAAGCATTTAACAATTTCTTTGTGGATCAAGCAAATACAACTCAATGTAGCACATTAAACAAAAATAACTGGAACATGCATAAATCTTTATTTATGAGCCCGTCAACTCCGTGTGACATACTCAATATTATAAGAGGTCTTAAAAATACTAACAGCACGGGATATGACGATATAAACACAAAAGTTATAAAATATGTAGCCACTATAATATGTCCTGTAATAAGTCATATTATAAATAGTTCAATAGACTGTGGTGCATTTCCTGAGAAGCTAAAATTAACTATCATAAAACCATTATTCAAAAAGCATGATAGAGATAATATGAATAACTATAGACCAGTAGCCTTAGTTCCAATATTCTCTAAGATTTTCGAAAAGTTTATTCATGCCAGTCTTTACTCATACTGTGAAAAATATGGATTATTAGTGAATGAACAAATAGGTTTTCGAAAAAACAAATCAATAAATTTAGCTATATATAACTTTCTTAAAATTATAATGGCCAGTTGTGATAAAAAAGTTCCAGTGTGTGCTATGTACATGGACCTAAAAAAAGCCTTTGATTATGTTGATCATAAATTGCTGCTTGATAAATTAGAGAGGTATGGAATTCGGGGAAATATTTTAAATCTAATAAAATCCTATCTCCTAAATAGGTATCAGATAACTCAAGTTACTAGGTTAAGTTCAAAATCTAAAACTGAAGAAATTTATTCATCTGATGCTAAAATTGTTAAATTCGGTGTTCCTCAGGGGAGCGTTCTTGGTCCACTCCTCTTTATACTATACATTAATGACTTACCTAGTGTTGTAAACCACCCCATGGTACTCTTTGCTGACGATAGCACTATTATGTTCATTGGTAAGAAACAGATACCAATTGAAAAAGTCATTACATCAGCTTTAGATAATATCACTGACTGGTTAAAATCAAATAACCTAATATTAAATTTAGACAAAACCAATATAATGACATTTAAAATAAGCATGAATACAAATTTGACATTGAAAATTAATTATATGAATAAGGACATTGAGAATGTAACATTGACAACATTTTTAGGACTTACTATCGACTGTAACCTTAAGTGGAAAGTGCATGCACGGTCAGTATGCACCAAACTTAGTAGTTTTTCATATGCATTATACATGCTGTCAAAAGTTGTAGGTCGACCAGCAGTGCTTACGTCGTATCACGCCAATGTAACGTCTACGATCCGCTACGGGGTAATATTTTGGGGTAATTGTTCAGAAAGGGAAGTAATATTCAAAGCTCAAAAGAAGTGTGTTAGATCAGTCTGCCAATTACAAACCACTGATTCATGTAAGCCGTATTTTATGCAGTTAAATATATTGACATTTCCCTCTTTATATATTTATGAAGTGGTATTATTTGTAAGAAATAATTTGAATATGTTCATCACCCTCAGAAGTGAACGACATAAAATGAAAATCCGGACACTTCCCCGCACAACTTCATTTTATAGCAACAGTGTGTTTGGTATGGCCCCTAGGTTATACAATCATTTACCAAAATCGATACTGGAATCAGAGTGCGTCATGTTATTTAAGAGAAAATTGTTTAAATTGTTGGTATCAAAATGTTATTACACTATTGATGAATATTTAAATGACAAATTTGTATAAGTAATAATGAAAAATAAATAATAATTTAACTAATGTATGTAATATTAAAATGTGTAAATAGGTACTAATAATGTAATATAATTAACATAAAATTAAAACTTTCCCATGTATGTTTGAAGGGTAGAATGTATAATTGGACATGTAAATTTTGTAATTATTCTCCTAATTGAACAAGTCACCTTTATATTTATCATGTATAATTTTGCATACCGTTATGGTGGAATGTGGAGCACTACATATTTTCTGTAATACCTTATACACATACCCATGTTCAAGCAAATAAATAATTTTGAATTTGAATTTGAATTTGAATTTAAATTTTGTATACACTTTGGTGTTAAGCTATGAAATATTTTTTTCATTGACGAACAAAACCACAAACAAAATTGGTTATATAATCTTACAAAAAATACCAGTAAGATGGACAGTATGTTTTGCAATTATGTTTTTGTGATATATATTTTTGTGTATATAATATTTTTACATTGTTCTTTGAATGCAGTCAGTATAAAAAAGTTAGAAAACAATAATTACCTACCACTACAATGCGTTTAAAACAGGGTAAAAATAAAGTTAATCATACACAATTTCAAATGTTTCAATTCCTTTATTTAGTGTTGTAATTAAGTTATACAGGTTAGGGAAAGTTTTGTTAGTTGTAACCTATCGGAGTCTTCCATGGTGGACCCGATTTTCTTATATGTAACGGTTCCTCTGGATTATTATTAATATGTCAGCATTTGGAAGGTGGCGCCATTTGAGTCTAAAGATAATAACTAGCAATGGGTTTAATCAAACCTATGCTATGCATATATAATCATAATGATACAAGCAACGAGAGCAATTATAGTAAAATCACTTTAACGTTATCGTCGTGTTAACACTTAATAAAGTGTCAATCTTATGAACATCACACAGCCTACAATTTACTGAAAATTATACCAACTACCTAATGCAACAATACCAAAACGAAATGATGATGAGGCCAGCAGCACCTAAATAGGTAATTTTCGTATTCGCTTAGATTTTTCCTAGAAAATAACAACATTTTCTACTTTTTGCGTCAGCATTATCTAGTTCATAAACGGTGCTATGTAAACTTATTACTAACCTTTACAGAATCATATTACCATCTTTGAAGATGTGTTTTTAATATCATGGTATACTAATAATGCACCGAGGCTACGGAACAACACCGTGGCATGCACGATATGCATGACGATTTATGTTAATAACAGACTAAAATAAATATTTTTTTTAATCCACATTAATTTCAATCATACATATCTTTTGTGTTTTCTTAAATGGATTAATATCCATATAATATCATATTGAAATAATTAAATTATAATTTGTAAGGTTAGGTAACTAATTGATAAAACCTACGTAGTCCCAAATTATCTATTTTCCTTGTTAGTTTTAATTTTAATCTAGATTATCAGGATGGAAGAAAACGTATACGTTACAAATAGTCAGACTACCGGAAATATGTCCGAAAAGCTGGCAACACTGCGATGCAAGCATAATATTGGAAATCAGAAGGTAAATTCAGAAGGATTTTATCTTTTTCCGTCTAATTTAATAGAACAAGTTTCAACAGGATCCATCATAGAATTTGACGGCTTAAAAACGGTAATTGGCTGAGCGAAGCGAGGTCTCCCAGTGTAAGGGAACAAATTGTCGTTTGTAAGTATGACTGTATGTAGTACCTACTTAATGTTGCATAGAGTGGTATAGGAGTAGGACGATCATGAGCATGATGACTGTATACGTGTACACACTAATAAATTAAGTGGTTCAGTATTATTTTATCAGTACTAATATTATAAATGCGAAAGTAACTCTGTCTGTTTGTCTGTCTGTTACGCTTTCACGCCAAAACTACTGGACCGATTTGAATAAAATTTGATATGAAGATAGTTTGAGACCCGTCAAAAAACATAGGATAGTTTTTATCCGACTGCGCAAAAAGAGGTTAATATTTCGCGCGATAACCGACATACGTGTGGGCGGAGCCGCGCCCCGAAAGCTAGTTTTAAATGAATGGTCTTTATAACACACAAAAAAATTAATTGTCTTTATAAAACACTGAAAAATTCCCAAAAAGCTTCATAATGTAAAAATAAAGCGCTTGTATTGTTATTCGTTACGTATCTAAAAGTATTATTGTGTTTATTTTACGTTTTTACCGAAAACCAATCTTAAGTCAGGATTCTAAGTAACTAGTAGAGATTAGGACGGAATGTAGCATTTTCGGACAATAACTAGCACAATCCACACTTATCTTTTCAAAAAAATATTATGAATACGACTTATGATATTAATTATTCTTTGAATTCTTTGAATAGAGTATATAAGAAATGAAAAGAGGTACAGTTTATTGATTATGGACTAGGGAAACATTTTTCTGATAAAATAAAGTTGGCAATTCTACTAAGTGGACAATAACAGACACCCGAGGCCTACTTTTGTAGCCTACGACCTACGACTTTCAATTTGTCCCAAAAGCGTTGCGGCCTGATTTTAAAATTATCTATCACAGAATACTAATGGATGGTAATTTCTTCCAGCATTGATCGAATAGTGGTGCTGTTATTTTCCACTAGATAAGACGGTAACTATTCTCCACAATCGTAAGATTAATCTTCGCTTTCCTCCCAAAACTGAAATATACCAATTCGTTCAGAGGGATATTATTATTTCGTTTGGGAGTACGTTCCCATTGATATTCAGTCCATATATTATACATCTAATTTGAATGGTTTCTCTTATATGCAAGCCTGGCTAATCATCTGTTTTTGATGGAATAGTGGTGCCAATTTTTTTTTCAATAGTTAAGTGGGTAATTATTATTTAGGTAATTATTTTTCGGAGGTTTAAAACTACATACTCTTACTTACACTGATTTTCAAGGGAAAATAATATTATTTGGGAGGAAATTATTATTTGACAAATGTTCCTTGTGATGATAGTTCGTCCAAATGGTATACACCTAATTGGGTTGGTAATCATTTCAAGCAATACTATCTAACCCTTTCGTTTTTAATGGAATAGTAGTGCCTATTTATATCCCACTAGTTAAGATAATAAATATCCTTCAATAACGGAGGGTAATTCTGGGCTTTCCTATTGACTTTTTTCTAACGAAAACTTACAATTTGGAAGGATGTTCCTTTTGATATTCCTTCTAAATGTGAAATATCTAATTGAGATGATACATAATTTCTTCCAGCAAGCATTTCTGATCCTTTTCTTTCTAATGAAATAGTAGTGCTGCTTTATTTTCTACCAGTTAAGGTGGTGAAAATTCTTCTATATTGAAGGGTTAGTCTACATTTTCCTTCCGTCACTTTTCTTACCGAAAAACTACAATTGATTTGGGAGGATATTATAATCTAACTAGTAATAATGTTCCTAGAAACCTTGCCTCCAAATATGTTACACTTAATTGGGATGGTAATTCCTCCCAGCAACCTGTCTAGTCTTTTCGTTGCTGATGAAATAGATTCCCCACCAATTAAGCGGGGAAATATTCTTCAATATTGAAGGGTTATTCTGAGTTTTCCTTCTGACGCTGCTTCTACTGAAAATGTTTTATTGATTTGGAAGGATACTATCATCTATATTGGAATGATGTTTCTTTGCAATATTCCCTCCAAATGTAACACATTTAATTTGGATGATAGTACCTTCCAGCTAGCCTGTCTAGTTCCTTCGTTTCTGATGAAATAGTAGTGCCTCTTTATTTCTCACTAGTCAAGAGGGTCTTCAATATCAGAGGGTTTTTTTGTTGTGGTCGAAGATGTTATTCAGGCTTACCTAGAATTACTGGCTCTCAAGGACAGCTGCCGGAAAACACCGTTAGGTGCTTGGTGACAGATTTTTTTTCTGACAGATTTGCTTAGCTTTTCGGTTAAGAACAGTTTAGCAAAATTCGATAAAATGGCTTCAAAGGGAGCTGAGCTTTCCATCCTAAGCTTTCCATCTGACATCGTTCCTTCCGAAAAATTACTATTGCTTTGGGAGAATATTGTCCCCTCATTTGGAAGGCTGTTACTTGTGATGTTCCCTCCAAATATGATACATCTAATTGGGATGGTAATTCCTTACAGCAAGCCTGTCTAATCCTTTCATTTTTGATGGAATAGTAGTGCCACTTAATTTCCCACTAGTTGAGAGGGTGAATATTCTTCAATATCGGAGGGTAATTCTGAGCTTTCCTTCCGACACTGTTCCGAACGAAAAATTTCTATTACTTTGGGAGAATATTATCCTCTAATTTGGAGGGATGTTCCTTGTGATGTTCCCTCCAAATGTGATACATCTAATTTCAACGGAATTCCTTCTCACCCATCCATATAATCCTTTTGTTTCCGGTGGAATAATGGTTTATAATTTCCTGCTGAATATTTCCCACTATTTTAAAAGGATTCATTTAGGAGGAATTATTAGAATCCATCCATATTTAGTAGGAATATTTAGCTGGAAGAAATTTCCTTCTTGGTAATTTCCCTCCAAAAAAAATCCTTTCTTTATGTTCTTCCGTTTTAGATGGATTAAATCCATTACCTTCTAAATTTCAGAAGGAATTTGGTAGTTTTCCGATTTAAAAGGTAAAGCGAGGAAGGAAAAGACGCAATTTTGGAAGGAAAGGGTTTTAGAAGGTAATATTCGGAAGGTATACCAGGAAATTTTTCTCAGTGCATACCAGCCAGTCTTTCGTAATTATAATATGAGGATAAAATGGCGAAAATACGAGAGTCTCCGCGATGGTTATACCTATATTTCGTAGTTAGTAGAAACGTTAGGTCCGTGAGGTCCAAACGCATGGATTTTATATAAAGATTTGTCAAAGCGGCTGATAGAAAAGACCAAGGACCAAAGGGCTGGCGCTTACCTCGGCCAGAGAATTAGTCTTGCCATACAACGGGGTAATGCTGCCGGCCTTTTGGGTACTCTACCCGTGGACAGTGACCTGAGCTCTGTTTTCTTCTTATGATTGCTTCCTGGTAGAAAACAGAGCTCACAATTTTTATGTGTAACATTTTTAAGTCATTATTATTAAATAATTTATTTATTTTTGTGTCGCTTTTATTTTTATTTAATGTAATCTAAGTTGAATCAATATTGTATTTTAGGAAAATATTACAAAATATTTCTAAAAAACTTATGTCTATTTTATAATGACCAAGGCGTATTACACAATAGATGAATTTTTAGTAATAAAAATATTAAGCCCGCTTAGAGTTAGTTATATATCATCAGTACTAATATTATATATGTGAAAGTAACTCTGTATGTCTGTCTTTCTGTCTGTCTGTCTGTTACGCTTTCACGCCAAAACTACTGGACCGATTTGAATGAAATTTGGTATGGAAATAGTTTGAGATCCGGGAAAAAACTGCGCAAAAAGAGGTTAATGTTTTTGCGCGATAACCGACTAACGCGAGGGCGGAGTCGCGCCCGGAAAGCCACTTGAAAATAATTCGCACATTTTGATTTAGAAAAACTAAAAATATGGAACATATTAAATACCCACTAAATGTTATTTTGTAAATGGTTGCTTTGTATAAAAGACTACTCATATATATTCTATATGTGACAAACCTAAGCCACTCCAAAAGTCTACCACTCATAATTAGCCTTCACAATCAGAATCTCTTCATTTACGCTACATGTTTCATCAATATTTATGTGTGTAAAACACACACTGTCCTGAAAAATAGGACAAAATATTTTTTCCAGCGAGGGCTGGACATTCCACGGAATGTTTTATAAAAATTATTAATGGGCTTACATATCGCTTTAGCCTGACGAATTTTTATCATCCCGCTTCTACGCTCCAGGTTTTATATGATTTGCGAGCACGGACCGTTGCGGTCAATTATTTTTGCGTGTACAATGTTGAGCTCCAATTCGGGAATCGTTAATATTTATTTAATGTTAAATCGTTGTTATTTGTTGCCGGGGTGACATACTGGATTTAAATTTTGAAACGTACATTAAGTGGCATTCGGAATAAACAATTACCTTACTAGGTTATGGTAGGCATATCGCAAGTAAGAATATTCTCACATAAAATTATTTAGATTTGAGGATCTCTAGAAAGGCAGATAAATTTCATTTACAGCGATATTTTTTTGCTAGTCATATTGTAATAGCTAAAAAAAGCTGCACTTTGTGAGGTCTCACGTTTATTTTACAACATGATTCTAGTAGTGTCATCCAGTAAATCTTAAGATGCTCAGGTTGTGGGGTAGTATTAGGGCTCCCTTCGCTCGCACTTATTATTAATTTTCAAAGACGTTTAGTTTCTTCTTTTGCTTATTAAGGAGCCTCGCTCTTGCCAGTGTGGCTGATACAACTTTCTCCAACTTCCTCTCTCCAATACCGGACCTTTTTATCCGTGACATTTATTTTATATTTTATTTGGTTCATGCAGTTTATTCTCGGCCTTCCTCTAACCCTCTTTTCTTGTATCCATTGATGAATTTTTTATGAAGTTGTCATGTAGTAGAAGATCTTTTCTCTCCTATTTTCTATAATTTTAAGAAGTTGACGCTGTCCACCTAATTTTCTCCATCCTCCGCCAACATAACATTTTTATTAAAATCCCTTCGGGCGTCCCCCAGGGATCACATTTGGTTCCTCTTTTCTACGTTTCTTATCTTTATGATATTCAGGAGTGCTTCAAACATGCAAAACACACCTACTTTATACAGATGATAACAAAATATTTGTATTTGTTCGAAGTTCTGTTGACTGCGAGAAGTTGCAAGATGAGTTAAATATTTTATCGAGGTATTATAAAATAATTATCATACTTTTTATAAATATTGTACTGTAAATGTTAAGAAATGTCAAATTATATCCTTTACTCGGAAAATAAAACCTATTACACATAATTACACAATTAATGGTACTACTATAGAGCGTGTAACTGTGGTGAAAGACCTAGGTATACAACTGGATTTCAAATTCATTCTTGATATACACATCAAGTCAATAGTTAATAAGGCATACCGAAGTTTAGTTTTTCTAATAAGAGTGTCTAAACCTTTAAAAAATATCAAAGGTTTAAAAATAGTGTATGTGACTTGTGTTTGTAGTATCCCCGAATATGCAAGCAGTATCTGGAATCCACAATATGTAGTATATACAGAACAACTAGAAAATACACAAAATAAATTTCTAAAATATTTAAGCTACCGCTCCAAGAACTACTTCAACACTTCCGAAATACGGTAGCGGATCGCACTTTAAAATCCTCTCTCTTCAACAAAGAAGGATAATATCAGATTTAATGCTGCTGTACGATATAGTTAACAGGAACCTTGCCCAATTTTAAACAGTTCTATTACACACTACATACCCCAATATCGGACACGCAACGCTCCCCTTTTAATTACTCCAAACCACCGAACAAACTACGGAAGTAATTCAGTTCTTACTTACTCGTATCGTCAACACTTACAACAAAAGTTTATTTAAGCTCGATCCATTTTCAAGTCACAAAAGCTTATTCAAAAATGAAATACGGAATTGGTTCTATGCTGCTAGCGATATCAGTCCAACCATATAAACTGAAACACTTTTCAGTTAGGTTCCCCCTTGTTACCTATAGTAGGTTACCTATCTCCCCCCCAACCACACCAGCTCACAAACAAACACACATTCACACACACAGCACACACAAATAACTGAAAATATACAAAATCCTATGCATTGGTTTCAAAATGAAATAATTGATTTGTAATAATAGCAAATTTAGTAATAATTTTGTAATAATAAAAAAAAATTAATAAATGAATACCAGTAATTTATTGTTTACTATAAAACTATTGTAAGTACTTATACTTCCTATAAAATTAGGGTAACCTGTTATTGGCCTTTCTACACATATACATTATACACATTACAAATTTATATAATTCATTACATATTAATAATATAAATTTGTAAACGCTGTTGGTTTCCTAAATAAATAAACATTTTAAATGCTTCCAGTGTCTCTCTTTCTCTTTTCTTTGTTATATATATTAGATGTGAATAATATTTTTCTCTATTTGAAAAGCTTGCTCTGATATTGTTATTCTTGATTAAAACCTGCTAAACATGTAGCCGTATCGTGAAGAATGACGATGGTGCAATGCAAATGTAATTGACAGGCGTGGTGCTTACCATCAGGCAGTAGAGTTGGCTGTCTCAGCACACAATAAAATAAAATAAAAATAATTGCGTTCGAAGACAATTCTATCCAACCACCAAACAAAGTAACTTGAAAACCAGCAGTCAGCGGTTTTCAAAGTTTTAGATCGATATCTTGTTAAACATTACGAAACTTATTCCCGACAAGCCTTATGTGAGCCTTCGCAATGTTCGAAGTCCCTCGAGTATGGCTCATTATACTGTATTTTGATCTTAATTAGGGATGCCATGAGTTTTAGTTTCTTTGACCAACAAGTACAGTAGATGAAATCAGACGCCAGAAAAATGTTATACGAAAATATAACTTTTAATCAATTCACATCGACAGTTGAACAAATACCTCTTCCAATGGCTTACCATCTAAGAGGTCAAAGCGCAAGATGGTAGTTGTTCAGAAGGCCCTGATGCCTACCTTCATGTATGTTTTGTCACCCCTTACGATTCTGACTGCAAGATATGGGATGGTTCTAAATCTAGCAAAGCATCCTACGGGGATGAACCAATCAGACACTTAATATTAGGCAGATGAAGTATTTTTTTATTTAGGATTCTTATAGGATATACTATTGTTTAGAATGAATTGTTTGTTTACCTTCTAAAGTCTATAACGATGTTTTGTCTACCCGTGACACAAATTACTTTATTGTCTAACTAAACATCAACTGAGATAGCACCACTGATCCATTTCCATAATATTCTCTTATTTCCAGTAATATCTTGATTTGTGGTTTCTGTACTCTATGTATAAAACAGCAGACTATAAAAAATTCCGTAGGAATCTCTGTTGCGGGCACTCCTAGCCTGTGACGGACATCTCTCTTCAATTATTGCTGGTAAGGGTTTGGTCCCACTGCTAGAGGGACAGTAAAACAGCGTAACTAAAAACGGCTGGACTGATTTTGATGAAATTTAAAAGGGACCAAACGAAAAGAGTCAGCTTATAAATAAAAAAGAATTATCGAAATCGGTTCACCCATTCAGAAATTTTCTGGTAACAAACTTATTGAGAATTTCGTCCTTTTTTTAAAGTAGGTTAGAAATTAGAATAACTTCCCATATTGTATACCAGAGAGACCCTGTGGAGAGTTTTAATTGGACCCCTATATCTTCCTGGATGTGGGAGCCTTAAGAGCCAACGAAGAGAAATATACTATTAGGTGGGCAACAGCGCCTTCTGAAGAACTTCCATGTGATCCCAAAGCCACCTGCCAAGCAACAATTAGGTATGGCAACTCCTTCAATGGTTGAGGTTTCTCATCTCATCAGTGATGAACGTTATAATACATTTTTGTACCGAAAAATGGAACCAACTTCATTACTCAATATTGTGAAATAACTGGTCGAAGTCGGTACCATGATAGTTCAAAAGTACGTATTACAAACACAGTATTGTGCACATGGTACCAACATTGACAAGTTATTTTACACTTTTGGGTGTAGAAGTCGATTCCACTTTTCGGATAAAAAAAATTTTCCCCCCGTTTAGTGTCCCTTGCTACTTACGGGATCGTTTGTCATTCGTTGGCAATGACTATATTTCAAGATAGGATAATATTTATCAGTTATTGGCGTGTTACTCAAAAACGGCTCTACCGATTTTGATGAAATTTAAATGGGACCACACGACAATCATCAGCTTTCAAATAAAAAAGATTTATCAAAATCGGTTCACCCAGTCAAAAGTTCTGAGGTAACAAACGTCAAATACAAACTAATTAAGAACCTCCTCTTTTTTATGAAGTCGGTTAGTTAAATAGACACAGAAATCACCATTCGGCACTCAATTTGCAATAAAATAACCCAGTATCTCTTTTCCTTATGGCTGTTACTTTAACTGCATTTCCCGGCGACAAACGGGGTGAAACCTAAATCCAGCCTGTTGGTATCTGGGAGTGTTGAATAAATAAATGCGAGTTCGAGGCCAATCCAACTGTAGGTCTATACATCACGACCTAGAACTACTCCACCCATGCGATGGAATTACTTATCTAGAATTCTTAACACGCTTTTTCACCAATATTATATTATCTTTGACGTTTTTAACATCCTCATACACTCTATTTAATATATATTTGTATTATATATATACGAGGTATCTTACTTTTTCACAAGGTGGGTGGTCCCTTTAGCAAGAGTCCGTCTTGATGGATACCACTGCCATGTTATATTTTTTGTCTGGCGTGAAGTGCATCGTAGCGGCTGATATTACTGGGTGAACGAGAACTAACGTCTCGGAATGACGGGCGCAGTGCAGTGTCATGCAGGACGAGAACTGCATGTTTAATGGACAGGCGCGTGATTTGTCTATCTCATCAATTATAAATTTATAAAAATCGCACCATGTTAGGCAATTAGAAAATGGCGAAAATTCAAACGTATCTAGGACTTTATTCTAATTCATGGATATTTAGAACTTTGGGTCCGAAAGAAAGGCATCAGCAAAACATGTTTGGCTTTCTTTGGTTTAACTTCGTAACATAGATCTGCAAGTATGTATAGATACTGAATTTTTTTTATTTAATGGTTTGTACATTTCATATTATTCATTTACCACAGATGAAATGACAATTTATTATATTCGTTGGCGTATAAATAGTCAAAGTCGAGTCCTAAATATGCAGATATAAAATAAATAAATAAAAAGTCGTGTCAAAGTAAAAATTTTGTGTTATGTTGGCTAAGGCTAAAGACACCACGAAAAGCATGGTATAAATGTATGTTTTTATATGATTTAAGAAATTTGTTACAAGTTGAATGAGACACGAATAAAACCACCATAATGATATAAGTTATGAACCAACGATCTTCGACAGTACACTACCAGCGCATCGCACATCGGGACATCAAACCTGCCAACCTACTCCTCGGAGAGGGACGAGTCCAGGTGGCAGACCTGGGAGCCTCGGGGGAGCTGGCGGGGAGACTGTCCGGCGCTGTGGGGACCCCGGCCTTTAGGGCCCCCGAGGCGGCAGCAGCTACTGACAACTATGTTGGAGAGGTACTATAATAATTTGGCTTTCTTGCATCGTAACACAGAGCCGTGAACTTATTTCTAGTTGTGTGTTTTATTTATATGATAGCCCGTAGGTTTGCACGATGCCTATGAGGAGTGAAAGTTACGCTCTTTAGAGCTTACTGTACGTCATTCTACACGTGCAACCTGTGGGCTGACTTCACTAAGATAAATTACAGGAACCCGCGCTCCGCGTCGTGTGTACATTCAATGCATTCAGAATGGTATTGGGGCTGACACGATTCTGAAGCGCCTCAGGCATGTCAATACTGAATCGCGATATCGTTAGGCAGATCAAGGCGCAACTGATCGACGCTCAACACGGGTTTCGAGCTGGTAGGTCCACGATTACGAACCACATAAATTTTGTGGACTACGCTGTTGCTCAAATTGACTGCAAAAAGCAAGTAGATGCTGCTTATTTCGATTTTAAAAAAGCTTTCAACCGCGTCCATAATGACGTTTTACTAAATAAATTTTCCTGTATGGGTTTCACTCCGAATATGTTAAATTGTTTTGCTAGCTATCTTGCAAACCGGCTACAGTATGTGCAGCTCGGAAACTGCCGCTCAAATCCTTATTTGACCTGTTCTGGCGAGAGCCAGGGCAGCATTCTTGATCCAACCCAATTTTCAATCATAGATAACGACTTGCCGAGGGTCGTCAAGACGGCTGAATGCCTCATGTTTGCGGACGACGTAAAGCTATTCTTAAGAATAAGAACTTACGCCGACTGAGAAGTGCTGCAGAGGGACATCGATAATGTTGTAGCTTTGAGTGAACGTCACCATCTTGAGTTTAATGCAAAACCATAATTTACACTCTCACTCAATTGTCCGAGTTGTACCCCTACAGCATTGGCGGTGTTCCTCTCGAGCGCGTGGAGCAGTTACGTGAGTCGTGACCTGGGATTGACCCTGGGCACCGAGCTGACATTTAACTACCACATCGCTGAGATTACTGCCGAAGCTCATAAATCACTCGGTTTTGTCATCAGGCAATACAGGCAATTCCAAAATAGGAGTACCATTATCAATCTTTACTATGCTTTTGTCAGGAGTAAGCTAGAATACAATTCGATTGTATGGGACCCTCACGAAGACAAGTATAAAACCATGGTCGAAATGATGCAAAAACGGTTCGCTAGATTTCTTTACAATCGGATTTATGGCTACTATCCTTATCTATATCCGTCCTTGTTCGTATCGGGCATGTTAGGCATGAACACCTTGGAGCTGCGGCGCAAATGCGCACTCATGCTACACTACTTTTATTTGGTGCGCGCTGGGGTCGATAACCCCTCAGCACTGTCCCGCGTGGGGCTGGTGGTGCCAGAGCACCTGCTGTGCCCAAGCCGGCGGCGACTGTTCACGCTAGTTGCACCCTTTGCGCGCACCTGCACCTCACAGTTTGCTCCCACCAGTCATGCCATCTCTCTACTCAATGCCCTGGTTGCTCAACTAACGATCTTGACATTTTTAATATAAGTTTATGGATGTTTCTGAATATATGTTTGAATATTTTTACCATACCTAAATTTGGATTAATTTTATGATATTTAAAACTTGACATTATTAATTTAATATAATTGTTAGATGCTTGATAAATTGACTGTATGTAATTTTTTGTCATATGTAAATAATAATTCTAGTTGTTCTCTAATTGTTGTCTAAAATAAATAAATGCCCGCAGAGGCGCGCACCGCGTGTGTTAGTTGGAATAATGAAAGTCAAAGTCAAAGTAGACGCCTAAATTGAAGAAAAACCATATATTCAATTTAGGCGTCTACGCCGCTGTAATGAAATTTTAACATTGAAATATTCTAACTTCACTGCCTCGTTCAGTAAACAAAGTTGTATAGAGCCACTTCGAGAAGAACGGACAAGAAACTCGGGGCCATTCTTTAAAATGTATTTTAACAATGTGTTACATACTTACTATATATATATATATATATATATATTTTATTATTATTATTCATTTACACTTATCAACTATTGATTAACATATTTGTCGTTATATAATACCAAACAAAGAGTATAATAAATTACTTAACTTCACAACATCTTGATCGGGCAGCACTTCGTCGTTAAAGACTATTTCCACACCACTGGAGGTCTGCTCGGCACGGCGGTCGGACGGAAAGTGAATCGGGCAGCACTTCGCCATTAAAGGCTATTTCGATACCAGTAGAGGTCCGCTCCGCACGGCGGTCCTACACATACTGAAGCTACTCGCAGTGAGTGAACAAACAAGGTGACCAAGCGACTACCGTCAAACGCAGTACTCTTTATAATTGACAATTGTGTGATCTCAAGCTCTATACGTATGGCAATAGGTATAATAAAATCTTTAATGTTTTTACACATATAAATAAAGCACATAATATAAACTATTATTAAATAAGTATATTAACAACTGTCACATGACCAGTTAAACTACTTATAACATATACTTACAGTATTAATATCATCAAATAATGATTCAAGTGATCTGTACATAATATGGCAATAAGTATAATAAAATCTTCAATGTTTTTACACATCATAAATAAAGAATCTAATATAAACTATCTTAAATAAGTATCTTCACAACTGTCACATGACCAGTTACCACTACTTTTAAATGTACTTACAGTATTAATATCATCAAATAACGATTCAAGTTACTAAAATAAACATAATAAAATCTTCAATGTTTTTATACATCATAAATAAATAACATAATATAAACTGTTTTAATAAGTACTTTATACTGTCACGTGATCAATTTCACTACTTATAAAATATACTTCCAGTAATATTATCATCAAATAATGATTCAAGTGAGCATGATAATCGATATATGATGCTTAATCACAGACTAACAACAAACACAATTAGGTACAGTATTAAATTCACACCATAGATAAAGTATACACATGGATAATTGAACCAATACATATTTTCATCTTAAAAACCACAGAGTACCTATATTTAAAACGACATGAAAATGTCACAAACCAGTTGTTTAATCTTAAGCTTAAAGCTAATCAAGTGAAGATGAACAAATATTTCATTACATAAGGTAAGTCAATTTTCAAATAATATGTCATGTGCTTCTACGCAGCCATACACAAGCGGACCTCTTTCTTGTTGCGCAGAGTCCAGGCCTGCAGCAATACCGTCTTGAAGACGATCGCTGCCACACTAGACTGCCCCTTTCTCCGACATTGCTGCGACATACATGTCCCAGTGCATATGACTACGAGAATATGACTGAATTGTGACAGACTATGCTTGACCCCCGTGGGGAGCCGGGTTAGAATTGCACCTCCCCATTTCGTCCCGTGTGGGTGTCGTAAAAGTCGACTAAGGGAAAAATACTATTAGAAGGTGGGAAGCCGCGTCTTCTTAAGAACTATGCTATCTTGCACTGCGATCCCCAAGCCGCCTGCCAAGCGTGGGGATTATGGCAAATACCCCCTTAATAGGGGAGGCTGTGTTCGGTACTGGACGATCCGGCTGATACAGTATGCTTGATCTGATCCATACCGATACTTATTTTGGACGTTATCATAATTAAAATTATTTCTTATGATTGTAAATTGACATCATTACTATTTAACACCTATTTATTTGTTTAATCTTTTATTTATTGTGATTTTATCGTGAAATGTGCAGTATATTTAAATTGATTGTAATTTTTTTTTTACTGACATTTGTTATCTTTTTTTAAATTATAATTTATGTATGTTGAACGTGTATAACTTTACCTGAAATAAAATCATTTTTAATATAATTAATGTAAAATTTTAAGGACTAGTCGGATTTTGCTGACTTTGGAATGGTCTTATGAGTATTTTAATTAAGTGTTTTAATAGCTGTTATGACGAATCTTGATTGTGGATATAGTGTTTTTTTTTTTATAACGAGAGCTGCATACGTTGATTCATTAGAGTGCTGTACTTTAAACATAAATAATTTGATGACAGCAGAATTATCCCAATTCACAACCAGTATTAGAGTAAAATCTCAAAAAGTTACCATCAGCCATCTCATACTAGTTTTAGGTTAATATCCTCAACATTTTTATCAAAATTACAAGGGCCTCTACTTAAGCTTACGCGCAGCCTACTCGTGGATCTGTTCTTTTTAAAGCGGTTTACACAACGCATCATTTATATGACTTCTAACCGTATCAAAAAAGACTGAACATCGAAGCAGAATTATGATCAGAACTTCTGTTCTGTCAAAGCACGTGCGCATGTTTATCAGTCGTGTGCAGACAATCAGACATTTGGCAACATAGCATTGCGATCACAAAAACTTTGCCTAAGGATTGAAGCCACAATAAATTTTCCCCAGGCGGCTGACATCTGGTCCCTGGGAGTGACCCTGTACGCCATGCTGACGGGACGTGTGCCCTGGTTGGGCAGCACGGCTGTAGAGCTGCAGAGGCGCGTGCTGAGTGAGCCTCTGACGTACCCACCCAGGCATCAGCCTACAAGGCCCCTTAGGCACCTGCTCAACAGAATGCTAGAAAAGGATCCAGCGAAGAGAATCACTATGCAGGAGATAAAGGTAAGTGAAAACATGATGATAGAAAAGGGTGCAATTTGTAAGTTGAAATCCGATGACAATCACAAACGGAAACAAGCATAAATTTTGTGCAGCCGTCAGCTGACTGCAATTGGACATTTGGGAAAAGCAGGTTATCGACGCTTTAAAGGGTATCTTCTACTGTAATGAAGATATTTAATACGAATTCAAATCACACGGATAACACAAAATGTTACACTGCTAATTTATAATCATTTGACCATGGCTTCGAAACAGTCGTTCTTGTAAGTTTATTGGTATTTATTCTATTTATTTATTTAGGTACATAATAATACAGTCAATTTTCTAATGTCAATTATAAATCTTGAACAAATTTTGAACTGGATTGTAATTCAACATATGTATTCAGAAAGGTAAAGTCAATTATTAGGTACGAGTAAATACGCATTGAAGACATTAAAATTTTCATTCATTTCAATCTAGTTCGTTAAGCCGCAAGTACCCTTAAAAAATCATACCCCATTTCTTTTTTATTCCTGATAGTTTAGCCTTTGACTACTATCTCACCTGATGGTAAGTGATGATGTGGTCGAAGATGTTGTTCAGGCTAACCTAGAATTACTGGCTCTCAAGGTCAGCTGCCGGAACACACCGTTAAGTGCTTGGCGACAGATTTTCAACTTGAGAGTGGTGTAGCTAGACAGACGGGCATTCGCAAAATGCCCTACCACCATGCACCAAATATCGTGGCAAGACATTTCTTTTTGATTCTATGAAATATTCAACCTTTCACTAAGCTTTAAAAATTAAGCACTTCATAGAATCAGTCAATCACCGTCGTTTGCATTCGTTCAAGCGTTTCTGACGTACAATTTCCTGAAAATAAAACCTTGGCAATTCGTTTAAAGGATAAATACGCAATTACGCTCGATCGTATTCCTTTGGGCTTTGACTTCGGTATGAGTCGGCTGTCACCGTGTAATTTTTATCGTGGAAGATCCACATAAATTGTGTGTTGTCGATGACGTCATGTCGATATTATGTACTTATGACCCGGTTTAATAAAAAACCGGCTAAGTGCGAGTGGGGCTCGCGCGCGTAGTAATTCTAGGTTAGCCTGAACAACATCTTCGACCACACCATCACTTACCATCAGGTGAGATAGTGGTCAACAGGCTAACCTATCAGGCATAAAAAAAAAACGTTGGGTTCCGTACCATAATAATACATTACCTGTAACCTTATCTTGCAAGTTTTATTGTATGGGAGCCCCCTTAATTATTTATTTTATTATATTTTAGGTAATTATATTAAAAGAGAACATGTTTGTTGTATGGGAGCCCCCCTTAAATATTTATTTTATTTTATTTTTAGTATTTGTTGTTATAGCGGCAATAGAAATACATCATCTGTGAAAATTTCAACTGTATACATTGGGTATGTACCCTTTGGGTATGTACCCTTTGGGTACGGAACCCTAAAAATTAGGAATCAAAGATGGCACTAATCACTTGCGCACTATAGATTTTTATCGTTATCGTTGATTCGTTTGTTTGTTAGGGACATCTGGCTAAAGGTAATTCAGCCCAAAATTTCGTGTAGTATATGATACAGTTTAAAAACGTTAATCATATACTAGTCTATAGTATCTATATGTCTAAGATGTATACGTACAATATTTGCATTGTTAATTACTAAGTTCTTAAAAAACTACGTAGTACCTAATTGTCATTAAATTTAGTGGCATTCCTTGCTGGAGTTCAAATCATGCAAATGTGCGCTATTTGCACTGTATTTGCCAACGGTTGGTTCACAATATGTAATCTGGACACAACTATACGAATATGACATCATCTATGACGTCACTTCCGACGGCATGTAACACTTTCGGTAAAGAGGTTTATATGTATAAATGTTTTGAAAACTTAATATATTATTGCGCGAAAATGTTTCCAACAATTTTTGGTAGGTATATTATGATACAAGTGCGTAAGTTGTCATATACGAGGCTGTGGGTTGCAGCCCGAGCCATAGGCGAGGGCGTAAATCAGCTAAGTGTATAATGAGCAAGTTGCTCACGAGTTTCATACGCACTTTTTCAATACCCTTGCGAGGAAAAAAATATTGCACAAATGCGATACAAACAACATACGAAAATTATGGAAAATACCACGAAAGTTTTTTTTTACGCGCGGCAAATGTTGTTGTTTTATCAGTACTTCAGTACTATATAATATTATAAATGTGAATGTAACTCTGTCTGTCTTTCTGTCTGTCTGTCTGTCTGTCTGTTACGCTTTCACGCCAAAACTACTGGACCGATTTGAATGAAATTTGGTATGGAGATAGTTTGAGACCCGGGAAAAAACATAGGATAGTTTTTATCCGACTGCGTAAAAAGAGGTTAATGTTTTCGCGCGATAACCGACATCCGCGTGGGCGGAGCCGCGCCCGGAAAGCTAGTTACATATAAACCTCTTTGTTGTAACAAATCTGTATTACCCGGTTAAATTGAAATTGCTCTGTTTACTCGCATATAATTTGCAGTTAGGTACTAACTTAATTCTGTAGGGATAATTCTATTACGCACTAGTGTATAATATTATTATGCGGGAGGGTGTTATTGTACGGTTTATATACCTAAGAACGATATAATAAAGCTCACTTTACGAGCAAGGGTGTTGAAAACACTATTACGATATTTTAATAATTATGCTTTTAGAATTTGTGGTATGAAATTTGAAATTGGAATATTCATAATATTATTTGTTCATACTCGTACTTTCAAAATAAATTACTCTAGACTAACGCCATACTTAAAAAAAAATACTTTTGGGTTGGTTTGGCTTTGGATCGATCATCATAATAATGACACATGTGCTGACATTGTCCAAGCAACCTACGTAAGGTATTTTATTTTATAAATCGTGCGTGATAATAAGTGGCTCAAATTTACCTTAGACAGTTTCAATCGCGTATATATATGGTTCTTTATGTCCCAACGTCAATGAGAGTCACCCCGTGCAAAGTGTTTGAAACGTCCAACCACAAACACTGCTAAGTGTTTGAAACGTCAAAAATAATGATGAATATACGCGACCTTAAAATGTTTTAAATTAGTATGTGTAATAATCGCGAAAACTTAAGACAACATTACCTTTCCATTACCCTTATTAAATCTTCACACCTTAAGAAAATTGTACATTCTGTTATTTTAATTAATGGTTGACGTTAATATAAACCTGCAACCTTTCCGTGGCCGTCAATGCTGCATACGTTCGCTCATGAGCACCAGAAAATCCACTACATTTACTCTGGTAACTAAAACCTTAAAGAATCTGAACCAATGGAGTAACAAAAAGTAATGTTTATAACGTTCCAGGAGCACGAATGGATTACCTGCAACGGCAAGGAGCCACTGCCCTCGGAGCAGGAGAACTGCCGCCTCGTGGAGGTCACAGAGGAGGACATGGCGCAGGTCGTCACCTCCATCCCCAACCTCTCCACGCTCATACTCATCAAAACCATGCTGAAGAAGCACAGCTTCCAGGTGATTTTTTTTTCGTACTTTGTATTTACATGGGGGATAAGTTGCCGCCTGATGAGAAGCATTACGGCTGTCCAGTTACATTTCTAAATATGATTACAAGGACTATCGCGTGCTTAGCGAAAATCATATTTTAACATATTATTGGGGCAAAACCTTTTTTATGCCCCGGGCGGGAATTGAACCCCCGTCCTGCGATTTCGCACGTGATGCCTAAGCCACTCGGCCACCTGGGCACGGTATTTCCATCCGAAATTAAAGGTTGGGTTTGCCTAAACCTAACCTATAATTTTGGCTAGATCCGGCGTTAAATTGGAGGACGTGGGTTTTATTTCCACCCGGAGCATAAAAAAATTTTGCTCCAATAATTTGTAAAAATATTTCCAGTTACAGTTGCAGTGACCGTTTTGTGTAGCACTGCACTGCTCCTGTTTCCATGACTCCAGGACTTTAGTTATATAATATATTTTATTTATTTATTTATATATTATTAGGTCCGTTATTCTACTTGCCCTTCCATCTTAAACCACACAAGGTACAAAGACGGACTCTTGCATGCTTATGAGATGAGACTTTTACCACCATGTTGGTTACCTAATTTTTTTTTTTACACAAGTTACGTTTTCTTACTTTCCGCTTTCATTTGAAGTAGGTTTGACGATTTGCATTTTTCTCATAAAGAACAAAGTTCAGTTATAAAGTTTTAGTTTGAGTCTCCGGAGAAGCTTTGAGTCATTAATGTCTTTTCCATTCCATTAGAAAGATTTTGTTATCTGTTTTGATGTTTTAAATATATTCTTAATTTCTTCATCTACCGTGGGTATCTAGATCTTTTTGTGACATTTCATTTGTGACATACCAGGGTGCCTTTGTAATCATGCATAAAACTTTGGATTTTAACCGCTTTAATATGCTTAGATTTGATTTAAATACTGTGCCCCAGAGCTGGATTCCATAAGTCTACACCAGTTTAAGAATAGGTTTGTAGCAGATATGGAACTGACTCGACTTTTCTGTAATGCAGAAGTTGAGAGTTAGCTTGAAAAGTTTGCATGGTTCAAACTATTAGCGCCATCTAGTTAACTGGTGCAGTACCTTATTACTCTAAGGGCCCGTTTCAGAATGTCTTAATAAAGTTTCGGGTTACTATGCAACACATAAAATAACAGAATGATAAAAATGACAGTTAACATGCAGCTCGTTTCAAGCTTTAACCGATGGATAGGCTAAATCGATGACTGTGAAACGCAAAGATAGTGTTTTGTTGAATAAATATGTTCTGGGCAGTAAAACCGGAACTTACTCGAACATTCTGAAACAGGCCCTAAAAAAGATAGCATTATGCTGTTGATAGAACTTCAATCTCTTCTCGTTAAGTCTGCAGTTACTACTAACTTTAAATACCTACATACTTCTATTAAAACGAGAAATCGAATTATATAAGCTTAAAGGAATCGAATTAAATAAGCTCAAAATAAGGAATTTAAGGCTTCCCGTGGAATAGGTTGAATGTTCAACCTATTCCACGGGAAGCCTTTAATTCCCGAACTTTTTGACCTGCCTTCGTATCTTAAAAATGTCACTGTCGCAATATATCCTAGCTTCAGCACTAATTCGAATGTTGCAGAACCCGTTCCTCCGCAGTCGCGAAGGCAGCACGTCACGGCGCGAGTCGCTGACATCCCGCGGCGAGGCCGGCGGGGTGGGCGGGGTCGCGGGTGCGGGCGCGGGAGTTGGGGGCGCGGAGGGCAACAAGCTGCGGCGCGGGACACTCGCGCGCGCGGGCCGCTCGCTCTCCGCGCCCGGGAACTATCTCACAGAGAAGTAATGCTTCTGACTGTCCCTCACAGTTTACATACCCCTGTAGTTATAGCACGGTCAAGATATCTAATCATCTGGCTGGAATGCCACCGTACAATACCTGCTACAACCACTGAAATTATAGATCGATGAGCCATCAGAATTATTGATCCTGAGCTTACCGAAGATTATATAGAGCATTGGAGATCGGCTCTCTCAGTGCTATATAAAATGTAAGTCGAAATACTCAAAGGAATATATTTCTCTCCTCATTCCTGCTCCTCAGTTTTAATTCTATGTTGCTCTAAGCGCTCTTTCGCACCTTGTTGGTGGTTTGCACCTTGTGGTGGTGAAAGAACCTTTTGGACAGCATCGACTTCATGATGTGAAATAATCTTCTTCTTCTCGCGGTAAGCACTACCACGACTTATTCAGTCATAAAAAAAGGCGAAAGAGTCCGTTTTAGTAAGCATATCATAAGCAGCACACAGACTGTTACAAATTCATTTATTTGAAAAATTCATCCACTTAAATTACCCAAATATACCCATTGGATTCTTTTATTGTTGAACTATTTATTTTATGCAATTCAGCCTATAGAATAATAACATTCTTTTCCATCCAACAGGCAAGCATCATTTGACATCGGCTTAGAATCAGTACAAGAGTCACGAGACCAAAACCTAGATATTACTTCTCCAAAAGACAAAACTACTACATCAACAGCAGCGACATCATCTTCGTCAACTACTACACCGACAATAACAACATTGTCATCGACAACTTCAGTGTCATCAACAACATCGGATAAGATCGTTGACAGCTGTCAAAATGCAGTCCAAGATGGTGACAGACAAGTGAATAGTAAGCGGTGATACGGTCACCGCGCGAGCAGTGTTGCCCGCGAACCGTGGATGATCAAAATTCGCGTTATTATAGAATTTGAATAACTGACAACGGAACATTGTAACAAATATGACTTTATAAAGTGGTTGATATTTATTTTCAATTATAAAGTATCTCATTTAAAATCAATTAAAAAAGATTTGTAAGAATTAATATGAGAGTTGCTCTCATGCTCTTGTTATAACTTAGTTAGTTAATTAAACAACTTTAAACGGTTTAAATCGCGTATATTTGTCATTATTTTTGTCCCGACGTTTCAAACACTTTGCAGTGATCGTGGTCACGGGGTGACTCACCCCGTGACCTGAAATAATGACAAATATACGCGATTTAAACCGTTTAAAGTTGTTTAATTACTATGTGTAACAATCGCGAAAACCTAAGACAACATTAGTTAGTTAAAGTAACCGACCTAAACGAAAGTGGCGCCGCTAAACCTGTCACTCGAATAGTATTTATGTCTATAGTGTACAAGTGAGGGGTTTAGCGGTGCCATTTTCATTTCGATTCATTTCTTTCTTAAACCGGTCATTGTCAAAAAGTCAATAATCAAGCCATCAATATCAATTGTCAAACGATCATGATACAAATCGTGAACAAGCACTTGGTATTGAAGGTGAACTTTGTTTTAACTTTTGACATTTTTCCCTTTTTAGTTTTATAGTTTTATTTTTTACATATTGACATTCTTTGCTATATTTCAGTTATGTGATTCAATGTATCACATACTGGGCATAAAACAATATTGTCAGTTTTTTGACACTCTTCAGTCTGATCATGCAAAGTTGACATCAGAATTTTGAAAAAAATTGACCTATTTTGTCTTGGTGGTGATTTGACTGACAAAGCTAATTTTGATCATGCTCGAATAAACTCATTGTATATGTAATATACTCATTGTATATTCAACCAGGGACTAAATCAGAGTTACCTGATGGTGACACAATACATTACACACATAATGGTTAATGTGTGCATTCAATACACTCAGTGAATTTGAATGGATCCAGCTTTACAATGAGATTCTCATTTAGCTGCACGATCTGTCTGGGATACTTTGTCCTGCTGCATATGCAGTTAATGAGTTAAGGCAGTTAACGAATGTAGCTATAGTTCGGCTAGTTTATGACATGTATTTCCCGAACATGATTTCTGATGTATTGTTGTGGGGAGCTGCAGCTGATATAGAAAATATCTTTATCTTGAAAGAGAAATTTCTGCTACAATGTAAGTCGATCCTTGTGAAGATTTGAGGGTTTTTAAGTCATTAATACTTGTAATAACTTTACCGAGTCAACTTTGAATGCATACTCGTTGAAACTTTAGTTTATATAAATTAATCTGCGACAACTATGAATCATCAGTAATAAAACAATATTTTTTCCTGACAGAGTAAGTTGTGAAATGTGTACTTACGTGAGAGATACGAACGAATGATATTTTTATATATCAAAATGTACTTTTAGCTTGTAAGCTTTTCACCTAAATACCTAGAAGGTAAATATACTTTAAAATCTTAAAGTTTAATATTCACTAGTCTCTACCGTGATTCTGTAAATATTTTAACTTTAAACTTTTTCTATAATAATGCATTTGCTTAGGATGAGGATTTGCACTTAATAAAAGGGTTTTTAAATACTAGTAATAAGAAAAAAGCTAGCTAGATTTTGAAATTATAATACTAATACATATACTATACTTAAATAAGAAATTACTGTCTATTTTAAAATATATTTAAATTATTTTAATTATCATTGATCAATTATCGTATCTGGCAACTTTTTAAAAGCTGGAGTATATTTATGCGTACCGCTTCTAGTGGCCCTAGCCTGTTCTAACTCTGTTAAGCAAAACTCGTGGAGTTCACTACTTCGATAAGTGACTGCTGGAGCCGGAGCTGTGTCTTTTGAAAGACAACCTGTGTAACGACACAGGTTATGTTAGAGACCTACGGGTAGTCTGTCAAATCTGACGCAGGCCTGGTCACAAAGCAGAACAAAAAGCCTATCCGGCATGCCACAATGACGCATTAACCTCCACAATTATGACGCATACTTCTCTCTCCGCGAAGAAGTCCCTCTTCTGGTAGTGGGAACTTGATTGGCTGATACGGAGGAGTAATTGTGGGCATTATAAATGTCTACTTATAACTAATTTATCCAAGGCAGACTTAAAGTATCTAGTAAGTTAAAAAAATAAAAAAACTATATAAATACTTTTACATAATTTTTAGTGCAAAAACATTATATGTGAATATAGGTTATATTATAAATAATAATAGTAATTAATCCACAACAATTTGCTCAATGCTTGTTTGATGTATCACAGTGTGTAAATATTTAGCTTGAATTTAAATTTTATATAATATAGATAGATAGATTTTTTCTTAAAATTACCAATCTTAAATAAGTCCACATAAATTAGCTCCCATACTTAACAAAACTTATTTTGACTAAGTAGATAGTTTGTATTTTACTATTCAGAGTTTTAGTAATTTTAAGAAAGAGTTTCAATACATTTATAAACAAAAATATATGTAAAGCCCGTTACATTAAAAGGGATGTAAATATTTTTAAGCGAAAGACCAATTTTCACTGTCAAATTAGCTTTATTTACATTTTATACGCACCTATTTGTCAACGTGGGCTAGAATTATCTGTGCAATGCAATATCGATAGATAAAAGATTTTATTATAATAACACATGCAAATAAAAACTGTTAATGTTGTTTTAAAAATATATACCTATACTATTTATGCTAACGATGTAAGTGAAAAAAAAAAGCATTATTAAGCAAAACAAGAAAATCACACAACGTAGGTAATATTCTATATTATATAATATTAGGTTAGCCTGAACAACATCTTCAACCACATCATCACATAACATCAGGAGAGATAGTGGTCAAAGGCTAAACAATCAGGCAAAAAAGTACCTACTATATTATTACATCACTGGGAAACAAGCTATTAACAAGCTTTGTTTCCCTTTGAAGTGTAGGTCTATATATATATATATATATATATATGATTGTTTTATTTATTATATAATTTACCCTCCATAAATTTGTTAACCCAATGTGCGTTGAGCATGTTAAAATACATTAATAATAATAATACACATTTGAACAAAATACTATCTATCAGATTATATAAGAACTCTTAAGTATCTGTATTATAATACATATAAGAACTCCGGAAATATGAATTCTGATATATTTTTTTTTCGTCAGCGGATAATTCTTTCGAATACCTCCTATGCGGGGAACGAATATGTCAAATTATATCATTTGTAGCAACTAAATAAGACAACCTCAGTGTGTCTTCACATTTTTTTTTTAATAATGACGGCAACAATTCTTAGGTGTACATAGACAAGTTTACGGAGAACTCCATGATTACGGCAGCTATGTGAGACGGGGTGTCCAGTGTAGTTCAGGAGGGCGATGGCAAAATATATGATTAAATTGTCAAAGTCATAATATATATATTTTTGTAACGTTTAGAAATATATTGCATTGCATAGATTTTATTTTAGTAAGCTTAGATGCATGTAAGTATAGTGTACAGGGTCCCTGATCACAAGGTTTGCGTAATTATATTATTAATGTCCTTGCTTAGTTTAGGCCCCGTTTCAGAATGTCCTAATAAAGTTTCGGGTTGCTAACCAACACATAAAATAACTGAATGATAAAAATGACAGTTGACATGCAGCGCGTTTCAAGCTTTAACCGATGGATAGGCTAAATCGATGACTGTGAAACGCAAAGTAAAGATAGTGTTATTAAATATGTTGTGGGTAGTAAAACCGGGACTTACTCGAACATTCTGAAACCTGGCCCTTAATATAATGTTGTTTTTTTCAATGCAGCTTTACGTTATCTTGTCGTTTTCGATTTTTAACTATATGAAATAAGAGGGATTTTTCATTGTGTACCGTAAATTTTAATATTGTTAGTTTAAGAAAAACTGCAGCCAGCCTGAATGAAAATATATTTGTCTCATATAAAGAACACATGCGACGTTCCTTTTCTTCCAGATTTTATCCGCATATGTTATAATGATGACTCAGTAAATCAATTGTGACTATTTACATACTGAGTAGTACATACTGAATACAATGAATTTCTATAACTAATAGAATTCTCTAAAGGCTTGGCTGCAGTTTTTAAACAAATATTGTACTTTTAAAAAATTACAATACCTATGCGTTTTTTGGTGAGGAAGTTGAATTTATAGTATTTTATTTTTTATTTTGCAAGCGTATGGTCCAAACGTTAAAGGCCTTTGAATGTTGTGATAGAAGAATAGAAAGCTTAAAATTTTAAATACTACGCGTTTTAATGTAAAAAAATTAAAACTGTAAATTTTCATCAATTTTTTTAATTATAATAGTCTGATAGGTTTTTTAAAGTGTAATTTTGATTACAAAATTGGCTACAAAAAAATATTACGATCTAATTGAAATTTGTATCAATCGTAGTAAAAGTAACAAAAAATGACATGTTACGATTTCGTTTTTCAGTGGGTACCATCTAATTACGTGCTAAACAAAATCACAAATATTCAGATAGAAAAACGATTTAATGAAGTTAAATAGCATCATTAAATTTATACAAAAAGTTGATGGAATATCATCCTACCTAATATAGTAAATAGCTCAAGCTCATCATGCTTTGTGGATGAAGTCACCGCATCTCGGAAATATACGAGTATATTCAGATAGAGAAAATAATTGAAGTCCAGCACTCATCGCATAATTCGTAAAGTAACAAGTCAGTATCTTCGGGTTCAAGTACCACTGGATGTCAGCTTTTTCCCAATAATAATTTCATCCAATAATTTATACGTTATACATATTTTTGATCCGTTCACAGGACGTGGTTAAAGTCTTGCCAATTTCTTCTCAGACTCCAAAAATACGAAACAAGACCTTAAAATTGTCCTACTAATTATGGGCAGTATGAAGTTTCCAGTAGCTTTTTATTGTACAAGTATTGATTATATCACTAACATTACAAATATTTTATGAGATCTATCTTACGCAGATGCTCAAATCTCCCTATGAATGATCCATAATCTTAGGCCATCTGTTTGGATTCAGACAAGAGCATATTATATTGAACAAGTTCATAGAGTCTTCGACCGTCCTAGACATCCAACAGGCCTTGGACAAAGTTTGGCATATGGGACTCCTGCGTAAAATAAAGAATCTGCTGCCACAACCGTTTATCGGCTTAATAAAGCCTCTCGGAAAAATACAGGTAATGAACGGAGAGTACACTCGAGCTTTCAAGATAAACAATCAGAAGTACCTCAGGGATCAGTTCTTGGCCCTGTCTTATACACCATCTTCACCTCCATATTACCCGCAATTCCAGGGGTAGTAACTGCTATACATTTGCAGAGTACACCCTTAATCTCTCCAGTAGTAAAAACCAAAGTCTGGTATCACAGTCTGCAAATCGGGTTGGGCAAAATAGAGCAGTTTTGAATACTGATTTTGATTTTGAACACTGGTCGCAGATATAATGTAATAAATGATATGTAACAATAGAGCATGCTCATTGCACAATGCCTAGATACGAGTATAAATGCAATTATACAAAGTTAGTACTGTGCACGTCTACCCTATATCTGGATAAGCGTGTGTATAAAGGCATATCTGTGTATACCCATTCCTTGCCACATTTGGCCATGACGATATACCTGTCTTATAACAGATCACCATTATGCAATGTATAAGTTATATATATGAATGAATGCCTTCTGCAGTACTGGCAGATGAACAGACAAGGAATATCAATCAATACTTAACATCTTACGTAAGCAATATATATTCTTTGACTTTATGTAGTATACAGTTTTTTTGTGTTGAAATTTCTTTCAATTCCTACGATTGTAAGATATATCTCTTTCTAACGCCATCTAGTGAGTTAATAACGAACTACTGGAAATCTCATTATTGTCTTAAAATAATATGACACAACTCGTTGACAAGTACCGAAAAATATGTACTTAAACATAAATTCTTTAGTTTAGAAATTACGATACCGGCTAGACATGACAATTTTGTGTAATAAAAATGTATAAATGTCATTACAATAGTGTTGGAACATCGTCAGCAACATTACGTGGAAACCGCACGTGGATTAGCTGGTAACCTGAAAATTTTACGAACACAGGCACTGGCCAGCAAAGCTTGGCCCCTCTAATAAAATTGCAGACGAGCAACACACAGCTTTAGTTTCACTGGTCAACTTAAGACAACAAGAACTTACATGCTTATATTGATCTAGTCTGTTACTGACGCCCTTATCTTTTATTTTACTACATACATAGTCATTTTGGTAAAAATTTTACCAAAAAGATTGTATACCTTAACACAAATGTGCATTTATTTAACACATATATGAACCATAGGTAATAAAAGTGTAAGCATCGCACAATCAAAGTCTATAGTTCACAAAGTGATTCCCGTTTTCAAGTAAATCTTATTGATTTTATGACGAATAAAAATTTTATTACAAAATTAGTGCATTTTTACTTTATATCACCCCTTGGACCAGAAACATATCGCCATTGTTTTATTCGTAATTCATATCAGCAAAATATTGTGCCTATCTCAAATATATCGATCACGATATTATTACGAAAACATCGTTATATATATATATATATATATATATATATATAACGATGTTGAATTGTCGATTATATATATATTTCATTCATTTCGATTATATAGAAATTCATGGTTTATGCCTTGAGTTCCCATTTTACCTCCAGGCACTTAATTATTTTTTATGCCTGTTAAGTTAGCCTTGGACCACTATCTCATCTGATGTTAAGTGATGATGTGGCCGGAGGTGTTACTCAGGCTAACCTTGAATTACTGGCTCACAAGGACAGCGGCTGGAACACACCGTTAGGTGCTTTGCGACAGATTTTTCTACTTGAGGGTGGAAGCTATCCAGGAAGGCATTCGCAAAATGCCCTACCACCATACTATATCGACTACCATCCAACAACAACCGGGACCGACGGCTTAATGTGCAATCCAAAGCACGGAAGCGCTCAAGTAATGTCACTAACGGTCACTCATCCAACTCACGACCGCAGCGGACGTTGCTTAACTTTGCTGATCGGCTAAGAGTTGGTAAGCAAACTTCGCTACGAGCACTTAAAAAAACTGTACCAACAGGAATGGTTGTGGTGAAAGGTTAGCACATCAGCAAAGGAAATATAACATCTATATTATATAGGCTCTATATAACACGGAGCGAGTTTATTGCCTCTATCAAGCTGCAGACGCTACTGAGATCTGTCAAAACAAGTCAAAATCGATATATGTCCGTGGAACACGTCCTAGAGCACCTTAGTGTTGCGAAAAATCTCCCATGAACTACCTATGAATGTCGGTTGTTCTACGGACAATAAGACCAATTTTTTGTAATTCTTTGGTAGTGGAACTCTATTGGGGTCGAACAGTCTGAACCCATGATTGAACTCGGAATTTCGGAAGCAAAATATAAAGAGGGTACCTATTTCCAACACTAAAAAGTGTTGGAAATAGGTACCTTACCATAGGTAAAGTATGGATTATTAAAGTCGGTACCATGCTGATTCAAAACCTTGTATTATCATGGCCTGTTAAGTTATGTCAAACTAATCATAGATTACGGATTTGATGGTTTTCAACGCTATTTTTAATATTTATATTTTTGAAATAATGCCTGCACCGCGGATTACATAACAAAATTACAAGCAGAGGAAAAATTATAGTCATGTGCGGGATTTGAACTCCCCCACCAACCACCCTTATAACCGGGGTATGCTTTAGTCGCTAAGCCAAGATGACATATTACTGCATATTACAAGATCATTGTCACTCGGCTAAATTACTATTCACCACTAACAAAAGTGGCTATTACCAGACATGGAAATAAATTTTTCAGTGATTCGACTATAATTTAAAACTACTTTTAAATTATTTAGTGAACTAGAGTACCGTTTTAAGAAACGGTACCCTATTACTAAGCCTCCAACGAACAACGCCCTCTGTCTAATGTCCTTGGAATCAAGGCAACAATTCTCGTATTTTTTTGGCTAATAAATTATACATGGTGGAAGGGCATTTTTATCGAATGCCCGCCTGGCTAGCGACCACCCTCAAGTTGAAAATCTGTCGCCAAGCACCCAACGGTGTGTTCCGGCAGCTGTCCTTGAGAGCCAGTCATTCTAGGTTAAGCCTGTTAACACCGTCGACCACATCATCACTTACCATCAGGTGAGATTGTGGTCAAAGGCTTACCTATCGGCAATAAAAAAAAAATAAAATAATATATAATAAATGGGAGTTTCCATACAAAATATAGGTATTTACAAGCCATAAAAACCGGCTAAGTGCGAGTTGGTGGAGAAATGTTGGTTGATGACTAATAAAACATATTTAAATTATGTTAAACGCTAGAAATTCAGATTAAATACCTAGTTAAGAAATGTTAACTTTTGAAGAAAGTCGTAGAACTAAAGTTGTATGATATTGATATGTTAAACGGAAGTGGTCTATTTTTGAAATGAAATTATCGTGAGTTTCACACATTACTGTTTTTTTTTTTTTATATTATGGGTGACAAACAAGCAGACGGCCCGTCTGATGGTAAACGTAACCGCCGCCTATGGACATCTGCAACACTAGCTGCGCTGCCGATGCGTTGCCTGCCCAGAGAGGAATTTGTAGATGCCCCTTTTAAAATGGTCCATGTCGTAGCCTCACGGAAAGACCTCTGGAGGAAGGTCGTTCCACATCCCACAAGTACGCGGAAGAAAGGAGCGACAAAAGCGAACAGTGTGTGATGTCCATACTTGCTGGATGGGACTTTTGACGGTGTCGAGATGTGCGGTGGTAAAATTTCGACGCAGGAATAAGGTTAAAAAGCTCGTCGGAACACATTATTGAGCGCGGGGCACGCTCCGCCCCCACCCAGCTCCCCGCTGCCGCCGGCGCGGCGCCGGTGTCGCGCCGAGCCGCGCGGGCCGCGCTGGCGCGTTCCGCAGGTAGTATTGTATCCTCATTGATGCCCGTCGGCAGTTCGCAGACGCAGCTGCGCACTCGCCCTGATGATGAGCATCTGACATGCTCAAAACCCGGGTCGACGTACTCGATCCCCAACGTGAGTGTTTTGCCGGTTAATGTATAACATTTAATAAGGAAGTGACCTAGTAAAACGTTATCTTTTTTCAAATCAGTAACCCTGTATACAACATTATTGAACCTCAGCATATCATCACTCACTTCAATGTGAGAGAGGTGTCGCTATACATTGACCACAACAAGGCCTCCTAATTACCTGAAAAATAATGAATCTGATCAAAGAGAACAATTTTAGTACTGATAGGTTAGGCATTAACCGAAATATAATATTATAGTTAGTAAGTGATAACGAATTGAATCTAGCAAATGGTTAACCTATTGTGAACTGGCTCTCGAGGATAGATGTTGTAACGTACTGTTAGGTGCTTATCAGATTTTCTACTTGAGGGTGGTAGCTAGCAAGACGAGCATTTATACACCACGTAAGGCCCCCGAAGGCCTCTGACATGGCCTGAAAATTACCGACCCAATACAGTGAAATAAATATTTAATTAGTTATCATCGTTAATTTTTAAAGACATCAACAATATTGAACTAAATCACGCAGTGACACTCTTGATCTCTCCACTCTTGATTGTCTTTGTATGGAATCAAAATAGAGCATATTCAAAATAAATCATTGAGTTAAGTAAATAGAGTCACTTCTTGTGTTTAATTATTTGTTTTGCTTATAAAAATAATGTTTTACTCTGACTCAGTAAGCAGGAAAGTTACTCGGCCTTACCCATTACTGCATAGTCCCCGAAGAGGCGAAATTGTTATAACCAATTTTGATATCGATAAAGCTACGGGCGTAAGTTGCGAGGTGTATATCCGACCATTATTTGTTACTTCCTTACGCCAAAACTACCAATATTCAGCTATCTAAGCACTATATTGAAACTGGCTTAGTAGGTAGAGAAACCTTTTGAGCCGTTCTAAAACCCGTATAATACGATAACTGCGATCGAGGCATTATCCCTTCATCAAGTAATCATCCTTCTAGATAACATTCCCGTGCCGAATCATACCCTGGGCTGCGTTTTATCAAGACAACGGACATATTTTGCCCAATTTGTGGTTTTATCGGGTTTCCGGGAACGACCAATGAGTATGAATTTTAATGATGATACAGTGGCACATCACGCTGAGCTGTAGATGTTAATTCATCTCCGTACAACGGTTAAAGGATAAAAATTGGTCAAGTGCTTGTTGGGACTCTCTCTATTACATTTCCACATGCCCATAGCCCGTGAAAATAAACGTTTGTTGGTATCACAGCTTCAAAACAACATGAAAAGTTGGCGGTCTCAGTATTCCTCGGTTAAATTTAGTATTCATGATATACCGAAATCCTGAATTTCTTACCAGCTTCGCTGTTTATTACACCTCATAACAACATTTTTATAGTTCCGCATAATTTTATATTCTTGAGAAAATTAACAGAAAATTTACATTTATATGCAACTCAATGAAATCTACAAAATGACACCGCGTATTATGGGCTACAAAGAGTTTATTCTTCAGTGACCTTCATATGATAAGGAGCCGCTTAAATTATTTCTTTAATGACAAAGTTCTTTAGTTAAATTTGCTTCAACGTTTTACGCAAAAAAACTAAATTTCAGGCATGTAACTTATTCCATTTACGAGTTTGTGACCCATCACATATGGCCGGCCGGCCAGGCAGATAGTAGAGTTTCACTATTATAACTCCGTTTGCCCTTTGGCACAGATGTCAGAACCTTTGGGTACGAAACCCTAAGTACAAAAGCCTAAATTCCAACTAAGACTCAGTTTACCACGGTTTCTGATTGGAAAAAACATATGTATCGGCCCGAGCATGGCTGATCGTGGGCTTGGATCCTACTCATGGTTCAAATATTGCCTATCGTATTTTTTAAGCTTTGCCTTTATAAAACGCAGCTCTGGATCCCGCGTTGCCCGGACCCTCACAGAACGTCAGGTGTATTTGATCCCTTGTGTAAATTTGGACATTTTATGGACATTTTGCCCAGTTATTGAGGTTTGTTTTAACCTCGAGAATAGGATCATTTTTGTTTTTTTTGTGGCTTAGGAGGTTTTATTTTGGATATTGGGAGCGGGACTTACATTCTAGATGTGGCATATAAGTTCGCATTTGAATGTGAGATGAACTTGCAAATTATTGAAAATTATTTTCTATGTTCTCTTTAGGAATATCGTAAATGTCAGCGTTGAAAATTGAAACGTTGCTGGCACACAATTAATATAGTAACGCTAGGTAATTTATAACTGCAAACTCAGAGTCAGTTAGCTTTGGGCTAGTGTTGAATCGTCCTTTTGGTACCCGTTTTTGATATAATTTTGATCTAACTACCTAATGTTTTAGGCATCTCTGAGTGCAGCAAATACTAAGCATAAAAAACTGTTATTCCCGACAAAACACATGTGCTGCGTAAAATAGAACTCATATGTTTGTCTATAATAGTCGCTGTGAAATTCTGCGGGTCGGTAAACTGAGTACGATATTTAAAAATACGACAGTTGATTATTAGTCATGTCAAAGTCACCGACGATATTTAGTCACAGATGAATTCGAAGTCATGGATAACATTCAAAAATTGCACCCCTGGCCTGAGGTAGTGTTACGAGGTTGTAAAGTGGGATCGTGTCGCCGCGGAGCGTCGCATGGCCATTTGATTTCCCAAATGGGTGCTGTGTCACTGAAGGGATACCTACGTAAGTAAATACTGCGTTGCCTCATTTTACTGTCATTTTATATTATATTATAATTATTAAATGATATCGATTGTAAATCTCTTGTAATAAACAATCAACTTTTTCTCAGTAATGTCCAATATATCAAATAAAAAGATCTAAGAACTTTAATGTTTTTTTCTCTCAGCTTCTTTCTACAGGACGTTCTGGAGATTGCGAGTTGAAGTTCCGCCCAAAGTTATTTCTTTTTAACATTCGAGAAAAACCTATAAATTTATTTATTAAGACGAAGTGGTCTTGTAAAAATTTCAAATTGAAGACGTAGGACGGAAAGACCTTTCGCTTGCGAATGAGCGAAGCAGGACCTGCTGCCCAATATTTTAATGGCGTCAGCGACTCTTTGATTATATAAAGATTCGCTCACTTAGAAATTAATAAAAAAGTGAGCTCAACTTAGAAACAGGTTATCACATGGTTCGTACATAATAATTAGAAATAACATTTGTATTTATATGATTTACTACGCTTGATTAATTGAAAGTTTAGACCGGTATTAATGTTTTATTTTTATCAAGATTAATATAATGGAATCGTGTTTTCGAATTAGTCATAATAATATCCATATCATATAGAATATTATATATACTTTTATTGATATATGATTTGTAAAGCGTACACTCCTTCTACATGTTAAAAATTTGTCTTTTTGTATTATAATTAATAGTAATCCAGAACAAAGACAAAAGTGCAATTATGTGGAATAAGTTTATACTAAGATTTTTAAATTATTCCAATATAGGTTTTGTAGCCCCCCACGCTGGAAGCCAGACTCTCATCATTACGCCACATTAATCAGTATTATACACCGGACACTTCTTATTTACTTATTTATAAACAAAGTAATGTAGTTATAACGAATACAATTTTCTTATGTCAGAGGACATTTAATTTCCTTTAAATTCTAATTATTATTGTTATATTGAAAGGAAAAGCGACATCAACCGTTCTGTTCTGGAAAATGGTAAACGCATGCGTTATATGAATCAGAAGAACACACTTCAAATATTTTTATTTCGTACCTACACAGCAGTTATTTCAAAATATATTTTTGTCTTACTCATAAAATGAAAGTGAAAAGAAAAATTTTACTGCCGTTTTGTTAGTTAGCCATATAGAAATCGAAAATTTTGTCTCTGAAGAACTACCCATATATTCCTGCGATATTTGTAAGATGCGACAAAAATCTAACTGGATTGGGACCGTTAATCAAAATGGATTCAACTTTACAAGGATCCAGATGAACATGATCTATCCGGAAGACTTAGTTCTGCTGCGTTTGCAGTTCGTAACACAGTATTTGATTGCCTAAACGTCATAAAAGCTTGGACAATTCCACCCTTGCCAAGCTATCGCCAACGTAATTTAAACATAATTTAAATAATATTGTAATAATTTTGTAACATAGTTTATATCCCATGGTTAAAAGATAGTAGAAAAGAATGGCCCCTAGTATCTTGCCCGTTATTCTCGCAGTGGCTCTATAAATATTTTTGCTGACAGCAGTATACTATGTAGATTATTTCAATATTAAAATACGTAATTGACCTCCTATCTCCTTAAGAGCATCGTAACCCCTACATTTGATTTGAAATAAGAATTTGAATAAATGATTTTGACTATTACTTTGAAAGGAAATATACCATATGGGCAAACGCCATGGCTTTTCATAATATTATTACTTATAGATTTTCCCAAATCAACGACTATTCAAATTTGTAAGTAGTTATTTATTTGGTTCAACATTGAATTTCATCGAGAGAATGCAACCAACACCTGTCAAGTGGTATTGGGTTAACTGCGGAGACTTGTAACGGCGGATGCCTGCTCGATATCTACTGTTTATAATTGTTCTGTACGGTTGACCTGCCTACCTACGTGTCTTAGTACTTCTAGATATCCTAAGGGTTGTTCTTCGGTTCAAATTAAAATGCAATAATATATTTATAATAAAGTTAGCGCAGGCGGCGGCGGTACGGGTAGGTCGGTGGGCGAGCGTGCGTTCGCTGCCCGGCCGGTTTTATCCTCGATGCGTTCTAGCTATATACCCGCCCCGCGACCCCGGCCCTCGCCTTTGCTTACTAGTTTATTGGACTTAGTTCAGTTTTCTATTGCTATTGTTTTTATACATTTATATCGATTCAAGATTTACTTATATCGTGCACAATATTATAATATTATAAAGCTTATAGTGATTTACCTACTATGAAGGAAGCGCTTGTAGCGAAACTTGCTTTATCGTTTTTAACCGCCAACTAAGTTAAGCAAAGTCCGCTGCTGATCATGACGTAGACGTAGAAAGACCGCTAGTACTGATTGTTGTCTTTAGGTAGCAGTTGTTATAAGATATTGGTATTTTGCCGCGTACAAAATCTATCGCCAAGCATCTAACGGTGTGTTTTGGCAGCTGTCCGTGAGCCAGTAAAACTAGAATAGCGTGAACAACATCTTCGACCACATTGTCACTTTCCATCGTGTAAGATAATGTTCTAAGGGTAGCCTATCAGATATAAATAAAAAGAAAGCTAAGCCGCCGCTTAAAAATAAAATAAATAACTCTTGCACACGTTAATTTACTATAATGATTTCCCAAAGATGTTTCTTGTAAAAACGTGTTATCATATTATATGGAAGGGCACAGTATAGTCGAGGAGCTATACTTCCCGGAATTTTCAGAACACTCCACATAATGTTTAGATATTAATTTAATGTTTTCTTGATTAATGTAATTACCTATGTAAATACAGAAAATTATTTGATTGACATAAACATTCACATTAAATAAAAAGAAATGCCACACAAAAATAAATAAACAATGTAACTATAACTATGACCCAAAATGTTAAACATAAAAATTGTGAGCTCTGTTTTCTAGCAGGAGGCAATCATAAGTAGAAAAAGAGCTCAGGTCACTGTTCACGGGTGGAGTACCTAAAAGGCTGGCAGCATTACCCCATTGTACCAATACTATGTTAATAAAAGTTTAGATTAGGTACATTTTTTTTTATAGTTTGGTTTGTAACTGATGGTTCTTCTAATGAGTAAATGAGTCCGTATTTCTATTATTGCATAAATAATCAATTTTAGTTTCCTTTTGGAAATATGATGTATCCTGTAATAGGTCATGAACACATTTTCATGTACAAGTTACCGTTCCAGTCTTTAGACTGCTACTTCGGGACGCTCAGGATTCTATTTTTGAACCACTTTGCACATGGTTCAATCTAATAATCCTTCGCTTTACACGTACTGGCACCAAATATCAACTTTGCAGGCTTGCATAACTGCTTAACAAATAACTATTGCACCCCAAAAACTCGGAAAGGTGTTGTTTATAATTAGAAATCTGCACGGAAAAGATTTTTATACTTTTAACGTCTAAATAATTAATTAACTAATCAAATGTCACAGCTACGTAGCTACCTTTATGAATTTTTGCACCGTATCTCCTATTATAATGGCCTGGCGTAGTCTAGTTAGACCTGAATTGCTTTTTAAGATCTGAAGCGGTTTTCAGCTTTACGGAAGATTACAATAACAATACATAATAATATTCTAAATGTATTTTCTGTCAATACTCATCAATTTATACATAGGTATATTAAACGATACATATATATCATATGGCAAGAATTAACTTAAGCGACAAAACTAACTTTTAAGAAGGAACAGACTTTATTATGCGATTTAAATGAGCCTTATAAACATCACTTTGTACCATGTTTAATATTATAAGAAATAATAAGGATACAGTTTTAGTAAATTGCTCTCTTTAAATTTGACAATATGATTTGTCCATTGTTTTTGCTACAAACCTTATTATTGTTGTATGTCTTACATAAATCACGTCCCTTATCTCCGATTTGATAATTTTACCTTTAATTTTTACTGCAAATGTACCACATTATATAAGCTTTTTTTCTTGAACCTAGACTTTCATTGCTAGAATGACGTGGAAAATTGTATATTGTGCTCGATAGTAAGGTTTTTTTGCGTCTCGTACCTTGGAAACCTTCCCTAAATTCAGGATTCTATTTGTACCCTCTTCTTTAGGTTTCATGTAAAGTACTCGCGCCAAATTACAACTTTGTAGCATTGTACATGATTTATGACCTTACCTATCCTGATACTTCGGTACTCTTAATATTGTTGATTATCTGCTTCAGTTACCGTTCTGAATTTTCATGACCGTGCACATTCATCACTATTGTATAGCATTTACTACCGACTTGTCAGACGTAGGGAGGTGATATTCGTATAGCTATACGTAGAGATATTTCTGCAACAACGTAACGTAATATCAAACCTCAGCTGAGGAGCTCTCAATCTCGCTTATTGACATCACAACCAAAGTTCATATAATGTGCTTTATGTCTGTGCGAACAGAAATTCGATTTTTCGTTCTCAATCATTACAATTACTATTTCAGTAAACTAACTGATGTTTTGCTGACCTACCATTATGACATTATATCTAATATTGGCCAATTTTTAATTAAGTTCTATTACTTCGATCGTAAACACATCGAAAATACATCATGTCTGTTGCCAACGTTGTGAGTGGTGATGCGCAATACTTACTTTATACTAAATTCTGTAAAATTTTAGACTCGATTCTCACCAACGATGACGTACCTATTTGTTATTGAATGCGATGATCCTCTGGTACCACTGGATTATTTTCATAAATCTTTGTTAATAACAGCTCATTCAAACATCAAAAAGTCGGTGGCTTTAGACACCGACTTATGATAAATATCTGAATTACAAATGGGATTACGAGTAATTTAACACGTAATTTTCTGAAATCAACTGGATAAAGAAGTTTTCCGCTCGAAGTTTAGAGGATGCTGTTGATTTTTTCTACTCGACTTGAGACGACCTAAAATAATTATTTTTTACCAACTCAAACTGTAAGAAATGATTTTTATCCAATAAATTATAGACCAGGACTGAAAAGGGCACTAAAAGAAAACTATAAATATTTAAAAAAGGACAGAATATATATGAATCTAATCAGAAGACTTTTATATCACTTCGAGGTAGAATTGAATAACTTGGAAAAGAATGATACTCCAAGGATATAACATAAATAGAAAACCTTATTGAAATAAGTCTGAAACGCTTCTTATCATACATAAAGTCAAAATAAAAAAGGGCATTTTCACTTCACTTAATTATGAAAATAGCATAACGAGCATAGGTAAAGTCATATGTGACTTTTTTCGGGCTATTTTAAATCAACCTGTTTCTTACACGCTAACAGTGGCTCCTTGTAGAGTATAAGTGCGGCACCTTCAAGTACTTCGGAAGTGGCTGATATATCGCGAGTAAATAGCACACACGACATAAAGCCGTTATTGAAACAACCATTTAAAATTGATGCATCTAAATCAGCTGGACCTGATAAGGTAAGTTCTTTTTTCTTATTAATTGTGCGAAAAGCATCGCAGTCCTGATATCGCTTACCTACTACCTGAAAGTTTTCTACTTCAGAACTTAACTGTATTTCTGGAGTTTTAACAGTCATGCTTTTATTAGAGTTAGTTTAACATATGACATACAATATGTTAAACTAACTCGTCACATACTAAATACATGTTGAACTTAGAGAAAAAATTGCCCATAAAGTATTTGTTTGGTCTGCGGGCAAGCTAACAATTTTATTAAAAAAACAAATGCATGAGAAGAACAAAAACAATTCAAAAGTTCAATTCGAAATAATTAAAAAGGAAGCTTAATTTTTGGGGCTATATCTATGTAACAATTATCTATATCTATATCTCAAAGATAAAGAAGAAAAGCAATTGGCTACAAAACATACCTAAAGAAACTGAAACTTATGGTTGAAACTGGTTTTAGTAGAGCTCAAACCAGGTGCAGCGTCTTCTAACTAAATTCTTACATCTTAACACACTCATTTCATTTACATACTACACTCTCACATAATTCAATAAGTTGATATCACAAAAAAGGACATTGGATTATATTTACTCTTTTTCGATAGATAAAGCTACGTAAAACATTAGACCTATACTAAAATATCAGCTGAATTGACAAGATATTAAGGTATAACGGCTGGAATATAATTGTAGCATCTATCAGGCCATTATAGGATCGTAGTGGAACGAGCGTATTATCCATAGCTAGAAAAGTAAGTACAAGTCATCGACTATCTGTGAACTTATAATGTAGCAATCTTAGCTACCTTAACTATCTTAGATACAGAAATTCATTTCCCATGAAGAATTCAAACAAAAGTAGAGAAGACGACTAAAACAAATTATGGAATTGTTTACGCCTCTTCTAAATCTGCTCAAGTAAATACATTTACTCGTACATAGAATTTTAATGAAATCTAAATATACCTAATATACTAACTGTTTTTAATTTCTTCTTACCCTGGCTGCAATACCGCGCAGGCAGGATGGCTACTTTTAATACCGAAATATCAATGCTGTTCTTACAATACTCACGTTGCCTTGAGAACTTGTCCATCTCAATCATGAGCTTCCTCTGTTCGTCGAAAGGCAGGGTCTGTCCATCCTCGTCAGTGCTGGGCGCCATGAAGATACGGAAGGTCACCATCTGGGACTGGCCGCTGGTGTTACTCACTTTAATCCTGTACGGTCAATATAAATACTTATATCACTATATCAGTGAGTATGGCCCTTGAAATAATTAGGTTTAACAGTATGAGAGCATTATTTTCCAACGCAGAGTAATGAAATATTTTAAAAACCTATTAGCATTTTGACTAGTAAGTGACGATGTGGCAGATGATAGTAGCAGGAAAGACCAAACGCGGGAACTGGGGAACTTCTAAGGGAATCTGGCGAAACAGATCAGTGACAGGTAATTAGGTTTTCTTTTAGGCCAAATGACTGCATGCTAATATAATGCCAACGTATTAATGGAACGTATCTAGCGCATTAGGCGCACAAATTGCATACTCACATGTTAAATTAATTCATTTCTCTTTAATTTACTCACTTAAAGTCGATAAATTGTCTACATCTACCATTACAAAAAATTCTTAATTCAACAAATGTAAGTCTGGAAAAACGTGCATAACATATTTCGAATCCCAAATAACATGCGATTCTTGAATTACATTACTGTTCAATCAATTATGTCGATTCTTTCGTCAGCCTTAATCAGTAAGTGCAACTTCCATACCAACGGAGATTTAGATAGCAAGTTATTGGGAGCGCGGGGCACAACAAATAGTTGCGACCTGAGAAGTCACGCCACTTACCCATCCGGAACAAACAGCTTCGTTGAGACAATATTATGTTGTGATATTGCTATCTGCCCTTCATACAACTAGCAAAAAATTTAATAATTTGTTTGGTGCATCCGGTAGCCGCCAAATATCACATAAAGTCTAACGCTTTTTAAAGTCAGGGTATGCGGCATCAACTTGTACTCCTGCGTCAACATGTGGGATCATATATGCCAGCATATCAAGTAGGTTGCCAGTAGCGCCGCGCGCTAGTCTGAACATGCGTTCATGGCTGGGCATCTGACAGTCATGCCGACACCTGCCGTTCGATACTACAATGCAAGCTGACTTAAACACATTGTTTCGTTGTGGAAAGAAACGGCGGCGCTGGCTTTTAAATAACTCACTGGTATCGAATAATGAAGTACTATAAGGACGGTTTGCATCAGAGAGTGGGCAGTTCTGTATTTTACCGTTAGAACCACTATATAGCCTTAATTTAATAAGCCTTAATTAATAACATGAAACAAGATGAAATAATGATGGTGGTTCCCATTTTAGATCAAACTTGTTCACCATCTTCAACAACATCATCATTGTTCGAAGGTTAGCGTGTCAACTATAAAAAAAAAACCCAATAGATAGAGAAAGATACCTATTTGAAAATGATATCGTGTTACTTACACATAGTCGTACTCCTGGTGCTGTAGATGAGTAAACCTCGCCAGGATTGTTCCTCGAGGAGCAAAGTCCAGTCCTCGATCCAGGTCCACAGTACTCCTCTCCCAGTAATTATGGAAGACCATAAATTTACAATATTGGAATACAAAATGTTTTGCCCCGGGCGGGAATTGAACCCGCGTCCTTCCGATTTCGCGCCGGATGCTTTATCTATTAAGCTACCGGGGGTACGGCTGTGTCGCCGAAATTTCGTACTCCAATCGTATTTCTTAAACCGTCATAGGGGACGGTGCGCGGCCATCAACCAGACTACTAGACTTCATCTGACCGAAAGAAGTGTTTTTTCAAACACTTAACTCTCGGAATGATGTCGCTACCCTTCTATATTTCTATATTCTACCACCGCACCGTCACTACCTGCCACTACTGAACCTTTTCACGTAACTGAAAAGGTTCAGTCCTGGTCTATAATTTATTGGATAAAAATCATTTCTTACAGTTTGAGTTGGTAAAAAATAATTATTTTAGGTCGTCTCAAGTCGAGTAGAAATAATCAACAGCATCCTCTAAACTTCGAGCGGAAAACTGTAGGAACGAGTTATTCAATACACGATATACTAAGTTACTTACCTATATTAACAGGCTTTACTGTAAATTCATTATAAGTTTATTTTAAATAACTTCTACATATTTTTCATACTTGACAACAACTAGACATTACTACGAAACTGTTAGAAGTCAGATGGACTTCTTTATAAAACATTTCATAGAGTATCCATTAAACGAGGTCGCATTCTCACACTCCTCCTCGATTTTTATGTGAAAAGAATTGTAACAAATAACTCGTTAAATTAAATATATATGAACACTCACTCCTCCTAGATAAAAACTCACTTCACCGTGTCTAGTATCCATTATTGTAATAATCTGCATTGTTCTCGGAACATTTTGTGTCTTTGAATCGCTAAAGATTTCGTTAGCATATCAGCTAAATTATTATCAGTTTGTATGTACGAAATTGTCATCTTCTTCGTGCATATCAAATCTTTTATATGATGATATCGAATATCAATGTGTTTCGATCTTTTACTGTTTTCATAATCCTTTGATATAAAAATAGCGCCTTTGTTATCAACGTACAGCATTGGCGTTAGATTTATTCCAAAATCCTTTAGAATACCATTTAAATTAATTCCTTCGCATGCTGCCAGTGATGCTGCTATGTATTCAGCCTCTGCTGTTGACAATGCAACACAATTTTGTTTTCTAGAGAACCATGCTACGACATTCTCATTGTATTTTACTATACATCCACTTATGCTCTTACGATCTCTTTTATCATTTGCCCAATCGGCGTCTGAATATATTTTTAGGCTTGTTTGTTCGCTCTTTTTGTACTGTAGTGCATAATCTTTTGTTGCACTTAAGTAACGTAAAATTCTTTTTCCTTGTTTCCAACATTCTTCATTAGGTTTGTCTAAAAATTGACTTAAATAAGATACAGCGTAACATATATCTGGTCTTGATACTGTACTCACAAACATTAAACTTCCTATTAGTTCTCTGTATGGTACTTCTATTGTTTTTCCTGTTATTTCTATATTTAATCCCTTTTCCATTGGTGTGTTCTTTTCTTTGCATTCAGTCATGTTAAATTTTTCCAACATTTTCTCTATTTGTTTTGACTGTTTAATGCTTAGTACTCCATTTTTTCTTTCAATTTCCATTCCAAGAAACTTTTTTATTTCTCCTAAATATTTAATATCAAATTCGTTCTTCATTAACTTCATTATTCTGTCAGTTTTTTCCTTCTTTCCCATTATTAAAATGTCATCAACAAATATTAACATCCACAGGTTTTTGTTGAAATATAAGCAAAAATCGTTTTTCGATCTTTCTAATCCACATTTTACTAAAAAAGTATTTAGCCGTTCATTCCAGCATCTGGGACTTTGTTTTAATCCGTATAAACTTCTATTTAGTTTAAGTACTTTCTTTTTATTCGCATTAACTCCTTGTGGTACTTTTATATATACTTCATCTTTTAAATAACCATTTAGAAATGCTGTCGGTACATCCATTTGGTGAATTGTATAATTTTGTTGTACCGCTTGTGCCAAAAATGTTCTGACTGTGCTCATTCTTGCTACAGGAGAATAATTTGTGTTAAAATAATCTTCTTCTTTTACTTGAAATCCTTTTGAAACTAATCTTGCTTTCTTTAGTCCATTTTCTTTAGTTTTAAATATCCACTTTGTTTCAATAGCTTTCTTTCCTTTAGGTAAATCTATGGCTTCTGACCATGTTTTTAAGTTTTCTAATGATTTTATTTCTTTTTGTATAGCTTCTGACCATTCTTTATCATTCGTTGCTTCTTTGTACGAATTTGGGTCTTTATTTTCATTTGTGATTAAACAATATGCAGAATATAACTGATATTCATTAAAATGTTTAGGTTGATTTATATTTCGACCTGATTTAGTAGTTATTTGATTATCAACGTTATTTTCAGGATCAGTGATATCATCACTATCGTCGTTGTCAGTCATATAGTTAGATTCATTTAGATCATCTTCATCTAATTGTTCATTTGAACTTGTTGTTGTTTGACTTTGTTCAATTCTTTGTGGGCTATTTGACTTTTCTTCTTCATCAAATACTATGATATTTTCAGAAGTATTGTTTACTTCCTCCTTCTTTTGTGGTTGGTAAACTATTCATTCTTTCAGATGTGCCATTTTGTTGAGGCGTGTACGGACTTGTATATTCTAGTATTATGCCTTTTTGTTGACAAGTCTCTTTAAATCTTTTTGACGTAAATTCTCCGCCATTGTCTATCCTTATCCTTTTTGTTTTTAATCCAAACTGAGTTTTAATTAGTTGTATATGTTTCAAAATATTGTGTTCTGCTTCATTCTTGTTTTTAAGTAAATATGTTTTTACCATATGGGAATAATCATCTATCAAAACTTGGAAATAGCATTCGCCATTTACTGATGTTGGATGAATAGGTCCACACAAATCTGAGTGCAGAAGATCTCCTATCTCTTTGCTTTCTCTTTTGCTGTATACAAAAGGTCTTCGTGTACTTTTACCTTGAATACAACTCTCACATCTTTTATTTGAAATCGGTAGTCCAAGAATACTCAAACCTTTTTTATTCAAATGGCCTAGTCGTTTGTGCCATACATCATCTTTTTCTTTTGTGATATTTGCGTATTCTTTCTTGTCTTTAGGTGGTATGATGTGTATTTCTAAAGTATATAAATTGTTATGTTTAGTGCCAGGAAAATTTGTTTTTCCTTTTCTTATATTCACTCCGTTTTTGTTAAATAATATTGTATAACCTTTACTTGTTATTTTTTCTACTGAAAGTAGATTGTGCGTCAGGTTTTCAACAATGATTGCTTCAAAATCTGTTTTTATATTGTTGCAATATCCAGTTATTGTTCCTTTTTTATTTGCAATTAGTCCTTTACCATCTGCAATTGTTACAGTAATTGGTTCATTTAATCTTTGGACATTCGTCATATATTTTTCAATTTTTTCTGTAACCATGTGATTTGTGGCTCCACTATCAAGAATAAATTTATTGTCTTTTTCGGCTGATGCCGTTAAAGCTAGTGAGTCCATCAAATTTGTCTTTATTTCCTCTATAATAACCTCTACTACGAGAACTTCGTCCTCTTGTAGGTCGTCTTGATCTTGTATAGTTATTACTATAGTTTGGTCTTTCATCATGAGTATTATAATTATTTGCTTTTGAGCTTGAAGCTTTGAATATATTTTGTTGAGTTTCTGTCATATCTTTATTTTTTATTTTCAATTCAACATCTAGTAATCTTGATTTTACAAATTCAAGATTTGTGTCAGTGTTTATAGTTTCAATTGCTGTTATAGCATTTTCGTAGTCATCGTTGAGAGTTAATAGTAGATGACAGATCTTGTCTGAATCATCTAACTTTTTGTCTATATTTTCTAATTCATGTACAATTTTTTCAAATTTTTGGAAATGGTCTTCCAATTTTTCGTTTCGTTGTAACTTTAAGCTTAATAACTTTCTTTTTAGCGTTAGCTTAGTGAATACACTTTTACGTTGAAATACTGAGTCCAGTTTTTCAATCATTTCTCTTGCAGTTTTACAATCTTGTATAATTGATAAATGTTTGTCAGTTATGCATTGAATAATTACAGCTTTTGCTTTTGAGTCGTCTACTTTTATTTTTTCTATTGTGTCATCTTTATTTTCTTTTTCTAAAGTATGTAATACTTGTTTTTCTTCTAGTAAAGATTTTACTCTAAACTTCCAGTTGGAGTAGTTTTCGCCTTTTAATATTGGCAGAATATTTATATTTGCGTACATTATTGCTATAGATATTCACTTACTTTGACATCGAGATTTTTTTAACTCATCCAAATTAATTGCCCATAACCTTTGTAGGAACGAGTTATTCAATACACGATATACTAAGTTACTTACCTATATTAACAGGCTTTACTGTAAATTCATTATAAGTTTATTTTAAATAACTTCTACATATTTTTCATACTTGACAACAACTAGACATTACTACGAAACTGTTAGAAGTCAGATGGACTTCTTTATAAAACATTTCATAGAGTATCCATTAAACGAGGTCGCATTCTCACAAAAACTTCTTTATCCAGTTGATTTCAGAAAATTAACCAACCTGACTACTAGACTTCATCTGACCGAAAGAAGTGTTTTTTCAAACACTTAACTCTCGGAATGATGTCGCTACCCTTCTATATTTCTATATATTAACCACCGCACCGTCCCCTATGACGGTTTAAGAAATACGATTGGAGTACGAAATTTCGGCGTCACAGCCGTACCCCCGGTAGCTTAATAGATAAAGCATCCGGCGCGAAATCGGAAGGACGCGGGTTCAATTCCCGCCCGGGGCAAAACATTTTGTATTCCAATATTGTAAATTTATGATTTTCGCTTAGTACGCGGTAGTGCTTGTAATCATAATATATAGAAATTATGGAAGACGTCATGGCCCCTTGGACTCTTAATACTGATCGAAGTAACTTGAATGCCAGGGAAGCCCAGCTGTTTGGGAAAAATGTAAAACTAAAAAAATGTAAAACTACTGACCAAAAAATGAGATTACGAGTAAAATGATCCTGCAATTCAAAAAGGATTGTTTATATCGGATAGTCAAGAATTTAACCGAAGTCTCACCTAGTGGAATAAAATTCACAATCAACGTTGGGACATGCATGACGATTTATTCACTCTCCATTAGAAAACTCTTAGATCATATTACCCTGTCACAAAAATTTCTAAAAATAAGTAAGTTTCTATCTCTCATTGCATTCTTTTTAAACATTAAAATATATAATGTAAAATTAAACTGTATTTAGATCAACTCTAGACAATGGCACCCTACAAGTTAGTCTCTTCTCCAATTCTTACCTGATCAGTCCCGTAAGGCGTGAGCTTGTCCTTGTACAAGTGGAAGAGGTCGTCAAGGTATGCAGGCCAGCGGTAGAACACCGGGTCTCGCATGGCCGTTGCTGTGTCTCCCATCATAGAGTTTATTTCCTGTTAGAAAATGTGTGAATCAAGTTAAAACAATAAAGAGTGTTCCTATAAAGCATAGCCATATGAGCAGCACGCCACGACTCAAGCCCACATGAGTAGTGTGGTTTTTACCAATTTTAGGTGCAGAACAGAAACAGGATTATAGTTCTGTACGTTAACTACCATCAAGAATTTTCAAGAAGGGTTACCGTCAACAAGAATATTATATTGTACTATGAAAATCTTCTGTGTTGAAAAATATTATTATTAAAAACACTACCAGTCCATCGTATTTTGAGTTCAATCATATTCGACCAAATATTCCGAGAACAGAATAAGTTCAGGACACCAGTGCACTCTAATGTTTGGATTTATAGCAAATGTAACAAATAGTTAGTCTATTTTTTTTAACAAACGAGTACTGAGTATGTCTCTCGCACATTTCCGATATTGACAGAGTGAGATGGGTCATTGCCGTCATTGGTCAATGTCTTTATTCTTGTTTTGAAATTGTTAAGGGCCGTTCATATTGAATACTTCTGCTATACCGTTCATATTAAATATTTACTGTAGAAAAAATTACGTAATTATTTTATGATTTAAATTTGCATATTAGTATATTCGTAACAACATTTTCTGTTCGTGTTTATGATATAAAACAATATTGTAATAGTTATATATATTTTGCACTAGAGCATATAAATCAAATAATTCTTGTAATCTTATAAATTGACGTCATTCTTCTGCTGTACTTTCTGCAGATACGTCAATTATAAATTGCTTAACATATTTTATACACCATTGTCAACTCCGTACATTTTTGTTTCTATCTTGGTTACCACATGATTGAGACATGACCACCATTTTTATCTATCCACTTTAGCTACTCCTCGTAACAAAAGAGTTCAGACTTCATACATTTTATAAATTTTGTTATTTTCTCCCTTCACTTGAGACCAAACGAGTTTAATTGGGTTAAGCTCACGGTGATACTTCCGCAAACTCTTGACGAGACGATTTGTTGACTTAGCTACAACTTTTTTTTCCAAACGATCTTTGTTTTGCTTACCCTAATTCAAAAGTTGCAACTTTAGTATTGATTCGTTACAAGCAATATTTTTCGACGCGCATGTAGTCGAAGACTCAACCGAATGTCACTACATCTATCTACAAAGTTGTACTGTCTACATGTGGAACGGACTTTATGTTGTTTACGTGGGCCAATAGCAACGCAGTAAAATTTTCAGTACTCGTTTGTTAAAAAAAACAGACTATAGTATCAGAATGTGTACTTTCATACTTTTTTTAACAACTTTAAAAAAAAAATACCAAAAATTGGAACTGACTTCAATACCCATAAGTGTGAAATAACTTGTTGAAGTCGGTACCATGCGCAAATGATATATTTTACACTTTTGGGTGTTGAAGTCGGTTCAATTTTTTGGTAATATTTTTTTTGTATAGGAAAGAACGTTAATTGTGATAGCGCCATCTAGGTAGTACAAAAGGAACTGCCACTTTGAACTCATTTACATTAATATGGCTGAACAGGTCTTGATGATATTACAAGGTGTGAATAGTGTGCGTCATGAAGGAAGATATCTGAATAAAATTAGTTCATTTAATATATAATTACTCACTACCACAAAGAATGATATGAATCTCTGATGATAACTCATTGGCTGAACCTTTTTGACCAACAGGCTAAAGCTAGAATGGGCAGAATGGATATTTAATAGGACATTAGGTGAGCTTAGAGACAGATTTTTACTTGAAGGTGGTAGCCAGCCAGGCAAGCATTCGCGTAATGCACTGCAACTTCTAGACACTAACCGACAAAAACACTAAGGTTGGGGATCGTATACGTCGACCCGGCTTTCAAGCATGGTATCAGTCAAGGCGAAAGCGCAGCTGCGTCTGCGAGCTGCCGGTGGGCTCGCAGATGCAGCAACTGCGCACTCGCTAGTTTTAGTAGAAACTGGAATTCCATTTCAAAAATGAGTATAGTAACTACAAAAATGGTGCAACGAAGGTATCAGTTTGGTTATTCATATCATGCTAGTGAAAATAGAAACTAGAGTTCCATTTCAAAAATGAGTGTAGTGACTACAGAAATGGTGCAACGAAGGTATCGGTTTGGTTATTCATATCATGCTATTGAAAATAGAAACTAGAATTCCATTTAAAAATGAGTGTAGTAACTACAGAAATGGTGCAACGAAGGTATCAGTTTGGTTATTCATATCATGCTATTGAAAAAAGAAACTAGAATTCCATTTCAAAAATGAGTGTAGTAACTACAGAAATGGTGCAACGAAGGTATCGGTTTGGTTATTCATATCATGCTATTGAAAATAGACACTAGAATTCCATTTCAAAAATGAGTGTAGTAACTACAGAAATAGTGCAACGAAGGTATCAGTTTGGTTATTCATATCATGCTATTGAAAATAGAAACCAGAATTCCATTTCAAAAATGAGTGTAGTAACTACAGAAATGGTGCAACGAAGGTATCGGTTTGGTTATTCATATCATGCTATTGAAAATAGAAACCAGAATTCCATTTCAAAAATGAGTGTAGTAACTACAGAAATGGTGCAACGAAGGTATCAGTTTGGTTATTCATATCATGCTATTGAAAATAGAAACTAGAATTCCATTTCAAAAATGAGTGTAGTAACTACAGAAATGGTGCAACGAAGGTATCAGTTTGGTTATTCATATCATGCTATTGAAAATATAAACTAGAATTCCATTTCAAAACTGAGTGTAGTAACTACAGAAATGGTGCAACGAAGGTATCAGTTTGGTTATTCATATCATGCTATTGAAATAAAATTAATAATAGCTTGAACCCGAGTGTCTTTTCTACCTGTTTGTGCTAAAAGATATAGCTATTTGGAGGAGGCGGATGGGAGGTATAATTGAATGTTCGGCCAGAGACGATGTGTTTTTATTAACTCGGAAAAAACTGCCTATGACTTGAAATAAATACGTATACGTACCAAATGGCGATTGTCTGGGTCATGCACAAGGGCGAAGTGTTTGTGCCCCATGTTGTGCAAGTCTCCGTAGTACGACCTGTGCTTGGAGAGAATGGAGGACTCCATAAGATTCCCCAGGATGTCGATGCCAGTCTCTTCATCAAGAGCCAAATGTTGGTCGTGGGGCTGTTGAGTAGAACTAAATATAGTATTACATACACAAGTTATAAGAGTGAAAATTATAATCGTTATCTGGGGGTCTAATGTGTGCATTCCAGTGTTATACGCTGTGTTTTTTTATTCACTACAAATATTGATAAGGGGGTTGCTCTATTACAGAAAAAGGAAAAATGTAGTGGCTGGATGAACTACAGAAATGAAATACACAGAATGACAATGAAAATATAGACACAGTATCCATATTCCGTATATATTTACAAATATAAGTTTTCAACAAACACCTTAACTTTAAAAACTATCACTAGCAGATACAATTTGTTCATAAGTAATTATATATTTTTAGCACCAAGAGTGGTGTTGAATTAAAAAAACAACAATTTTATAACCTAAAAATAATTTACATGTATTTACTATTTTGTTTTACAAAATATATTTTAATATTATATAATATATAATTTTAATTATATATTTTTAGCACCAAGAGTGGTGTTGAATTAAAAAAACAACAATTTTATAACCTAAAAATAATTTACATGTATTTACTATTTTGTTTTACAATAGAACTTGCATTAATCAAAGCATTATTCAAAACAAATTAACATGATCAATCACCCAAATACCTAACAAAGAACTTAGGCTTACAGCAAATAGCACCGAGCACCCTTCCAACAACCTCACTACGAAATCTCAGTCAAAATGAACGACCACGTGGTGGGAGCCGTATCTACAGTCTATAGTTGGGTGACGTTACAATGTGCAGCAAACCGTCATACATTATGCTAACAATATACGAGTATATATTATTACTTTTTATAACACATAAAACATAATGCTATTATTTCTTATAGATACATGTATATATATAAGAAATAAAAGGAATATTCCAACATATTTGTACATACATCATACACAAATACATATTGTAGAAGTAGGTGTATCAATAGAATTTAACTGATCGCTTTGAGTCCTGTGTGCCTAGTGCAAGTTTTACAAAAGTATTCGAATGACTTCACCATCGCGTTAATCGAGCTAACACCGCGAGCATCGAGAATCGAACGCAAGCGAGTGCGAGTTCCATTCGACGCAAACTACTCGAATTGCGTTTACTCACCGTGATGTGTTTTTATATTTTTCTTATGTTGGTAGCGTGTGGGGTCGTGATAAAAACCAACCAAATTTAGAATTACATTTCCACTGTTGGTTATAGAGTAAGCAACTAGCCTATCAAAATTGTGGTAATTATAACGTAATTGTTTATGTTGTGTTTACGCTTGCGGCTTGGCTTTACTTGAGAAAAAATAGTTCACAGTTGTATAAGCTTTGTAATTTGTGAAACTTTGATCTTTGACTATTAAAAAGTAAAAGTTTTGAAGTAAAAGCTTCAAACATACTTTATGTTCCAAAGAAACTCGTTGAGATGAAATTAGGTTTGTTAGACGCCTTAGCTCTCTACACAAGAATTTGAATTGTTTCTTGGAAAAGCGATACCTATGCTTAAACTGCCTCTGCATGAGGTCTAACAAGGGATCGAAAGATGCGCGAACTCTTGCATCAACACTGGCGTTATAATTGCGGTTATCTTGTGCCATAGCGGCCGCAAACATCCTCCATGCAAAAAAAATACCGTCCTGCCATAGTTTTGTATTATGGACACTAAACAAAAGTGAAAATAAAATTTTCTCAACTAATCTCACTTCCTAGGTTTCAAAATTTACTTTGAAAATGAAGAATGCTTGTCGATTGCGAGAGAGTTAATTTAGTTCAAGTTTACGTTTCGAATGGTCAAAAAAAGCCACTCGCACTCGCTAAGTGCTTGAGACATCGAATCACAAGCTATAATATATAATACAATACTTTCGAGCACTTGTCGATTTTCGCAAGTCGATACCGAGAGCGTAATAAACTTGCACTTCAGGAATTGTGTTTCAGCTTCTTGACACTAGATGGCGCTATTTTTGTTCCATACAAATCAAAGTAAACGCTAACGCGATTGAGTAAGTAAAAAAACTCGCACTAGGCACACTGAATGCAAATATTAAGACAAGATAAATTGCTAAAAAATAATATTATAAATTTTAAAATTTTTGTCATTTTATAAATTTTGCAACTGTAATCATAATTTTCTATAATGTTGTGATGTTTTTCAAGATTTGTACTGATGACACATTTTAACCATAGGGTTAAAAATGGAAATATCATTTTTGTATATTTGAATTGAAAATATCTACACATAAGGTTGATGTGATCTTGGTATAATAATAAACGAATGTGCGAAACTATAATAGGAGAATTATTCTTTGAGTGAATTACTTTAAAAATACAATTGTTTGTGAATAACACGTTCGGCCGTAAAGGAGCGCAATATCGATGTACATAATAACATCCTAGACTAATGGATAGACAATGCATTTTAATCGAATTAAAGGGAAGCTATAGAATCCACTTACCAACATGGAGAACACATTAACAAGATGGAGTGCTGCTCCGCTGCAGCCACGAAGCGATCACGCCAGACCTCCAACTCATGCACCTCAGAATTGATCTTCTCGTCTGGCCGTACCAAGTCTTGAATTGTAGAATTAGCGAACCTAAATATATTATCAAGGGCTTATTTTCCTTTTTGCTGGGCACTTTTCCAGAAGGGATGTGTCATAACATTGTTGTCAATAGAATCTTATTTCTACCTATTTGAGCATACATTGTTATGTCTGGTCTAAAGGGGTGCACTGATAGTAAAGTATGTACATTAATACAATTCCATTGAAACACTTTTTCTCCCTCTATTTTACACTGTCGCAATTTGGAAAGACTGCGTCTTCCGATGGTGCCATAATGCGCTCTAGCGGAACACTTGTACAAATTAATTAAATTATGGTATATAAAATGCTCATGGCATAGTTTGCCTAGACTTTCTTAACCGATCAACTAGAATAAGCAATGGTCGCTCCAGTAATTACAGATATTAGTGACAGCTTTACCATTTACTACTGAACATTTCCGTGCTTCAGGCTTCAGAGAGCATGCTAATCCGTCTGTCCGAGTTGTGTCTTCCACCTGCCACACAACTTACAAAATTGAATGCGAATAAAACAGTACAGTTAAACGATCGCAATTAAACGTACAGTATGTGTGTAAAAATGAACAGTTTCGAACGGTAATCGATTTCAATTTCGGAAAGTATGCGGTACTCATTAGGATAGTAGATAATCATGCACTGTTGTATGGAGTTAAGGCAATCTGCAAATGCCTAAAATAATCAATTCTGTCACCACACATGTTGGTGGAATGGTTGCAAATGCCCGCCTGGCTAGCGACCACCCTCAAGTAGAAAATCTGTCGCCAAGCATCTAACGGTGTGTTCCGGTAGCAGTTCTTGAGAGCCAGTGAAATTACAGCCACATGAGACTTAACAACTATGTCTCAAAGTGTCGAGCGCAGTGAAATTCGTGACTTGTGACGAAATGCATCTGTGGCAGAGGTTAGTCCGCTTAACATCAGATGGGTCTCTAGTTTGTTCCGGTACAATAAAATAAAAAAAAAACACCTAACGGTTTTTTTTGACGTTCCAGCGGATGCGCTCTTAGCCAGTCCCTGTCTAGGAGTAAGCCAGCTTATTATCTTCGATCGCATCATCACATAGTAACAGGTGAGGGTCTGGTCAAAGGCTAACCTACATATAAGCAATGAAAAAATATATGTTTTTGTTTTCTTGATCTATTCCCATCCCATTCTAAGAAGCATCGAGTTTTTCTTCACTCCTCTGTCACCTACTCGTAATATACATAAAAAACTATGATATAGAAGTAGACAATAATATTTTAACGAAAGCTTTTACCTAGGAGGCCATGTACGACTGGCAACCTTGGAGTTCAGTTTGGAGAAGTACCCTTCAGCGATCGGCTCCCGGAAGTTCTTGAACCTAGTCACGCGTTTAAGCCCGTTGCACATGCGCTCAATGCTGTACCTGGAAGATTACAGATTTTTTTGTGTCCATTCTTGATGATCATGACCTGTAAAAATCCTTTTCTGTACGTCCTTTCTTTAAATAATGTTATTCATATCTCCATAAAATTGAATTACACGTGTGGCCTTTTAATTTTGGCCCAGTCGGTAGGATTGCATAATAAATTGTTTCAAAAATTCACAGCCGATTAGCAAACGAATATATTGATTGTTACGAAATTCACTGTGATAAAATCACAGTTATAGCAGTCATAATGTGTGTGTCAGTTAAACAAGCTTTAGTTATTTAACAAGAAATTGAAAAACTTGATTGCTTAGCCAGCTATAGTCTATTTTTTTAACGAACGAGTACTGAGTATTTCTTTCTCACATTTCCGATATTGACAGAGTGAGATGGGTCATTGCCGTAATTGGTCGTCGCCTTTGTTCTTGTTTTGAAATTGTTTAGGCCCGTTCATCCTAATATTATAAATGCGAAAGTTTGTGAGTGTGTATGGATGTATGGATGTATGGATGTTTGTTACTCTTTCACGCAAAAACTACTGAACGGATTTGAATGAAACTTTACAATAATATAGCTAAAGATATACTGTGTAAATTGACGAAAATATCAAAAAAACTGTTAATAAGCCACACTAGAAATTTTTGCGTCTCAACCCGGATGAAGGCTCGCGTCAACAACGTCGTCCGTAGTGCGCGCCGGTGTCGCAGGCAGCGTTGCCATGGAAACAAAAAAACAACTGATTAGAAATTAGTTCGACAAGATATGTCAAAAAGCAATTGTATAAATAAGCTCGAATCAATACTAAAGTTGCAACTTTTGAATTAGTAAAAGTAAAACAGCGATCGTTATGAAAAAAAAAATAGTAACAATCAATATATTCGTCACTGAACATTTTACTGCCTTGCTAATAGCAAGGCAGTAAAATGTTCAGTACTCGTTTGTTAAAAAAACAGACTATAGAATTAGAAAAGAAAATTACTCTGACTGACAAACACCTACAGAAACACACTATAAGCTGTTCTGTGGTAGTTGTTGCACAACAGGTTACAAACAAAGCCAAGTAAACATTTGCAAAATTAAATACCCCTAGGCCATTAAAGCTCAAGCCTACAATTGTCTGATTCCAACAATCATCAATTCCAATTTAATAGTAATGACACCATAGGTAGAATATTGGAATCTGGGAATCTAAATGTATTCAACTTTACAGTGGGATCCACATATACATGATCTAGCCGGAAGACTTAGTTCTGCTGCATATGCAGTTTGTAAGATAAGACAGATAACAGACGCAGCTACTGCACGGCTAGTTTATTTCGCGTACTTCCACAGCATTATGTCGTATGATGTATTGCTGTGGGGAGCTGCTGCTGAAATAGAGACAATCTTTATCTTACAAAAGCGTGCAATTCGAGCCATATATGAAATGGATCCTTTGGAATCTCTATTTAAGAAATTGATATATTAACTTTACCGAGTCTGTACTATATCTGAAAATATTATGTATGTTCGGAAAAAAAATGAGTAAATTTAAATTAAATAGTGACAACCACGATTACAACACTAGGAATAAATATAAAATAGCAGTACCAGGATTTTAGACTAGCAAAGACAAATAAAAGGTCCTTTTTAGGTAATTGTGTGCGGTTTTATAATAAAATTCCCAAACATATTACAATGCTCACAGAAGAAAAATTCAAGTTGCATGTGAAAAATATTTTGATTAAGAAATCATACTACAAAGTTTGTGATTACTTAAACGACAAAGATGCTTGGAAAGTTCCGCCTCTGCCAAGCTATCACATGTCTCCTACGTAATTTAAACAAATATTGTAATAATTGTATATAAAACATTGTAAAAGGACGTTTAAAAGAATGGCCCCGAGTGTCTTGTCCGTTCTTCTCGCAGTAGCTCAATAATTTTTTTTTCTGAACGTGATAGTAGGTACAATGTACAATATTTCAATATTAAAATTTGTAATTGCCCTTCATATGAGCGTCGTAGACGCCTAAATTGAATAAATGATTTTGAATTTGAATTTGGATTGTTGTTACCCCAGTTTCTACTTTTCATATTCAGAATGATTGATAAGATCAATTAAGATGGATCATGATGTAACGAAGAATTAATGTTACAGGGAGGCGCAGGTAAATTGTATATCTTGTACTGTGTAGTGTATTATTATGAATGAATGAAAAAAATAACTAAATCTATATTGAACTTCCTATACTGAAAACTGCAACACTTTTTTGATAGTAATACCATGATAACTCAAACGCTCAATATTTTGTTCATTATCCTGCTTAATTTTCAGTAATTATTTCACATATTTTTGGTGGTGTAAGTCGATTTAGTAAAGAATATACATTTAACTCCTTTTTTAGTGGACATATTTATTTATGACATATACCTATATTGGTGATATTATAGGTACTTTACCTGGCAATGATTTGCTGGTGCATATAATAGAACAGCTCTCCTCTCCTGTCTTTGGCTACGATGGCTATATCGGATGCAACAAAAGGGTACACCAGGTGCCAGTGCCAATGGTGGAGGTTGATGCCGATGTCTACTCGGAAGTAAGCCACGCGCTGTTCCGGCTCTTCATCTGATGCCGTGAAATTGGGGGGAATAGTTAATATCTCCTAAGGAAAATAAATAAAAAGAGTTTTAACTGTTGACAGAATGGTAGATATTGAAATTAGACTATAGTATGCACTGCAAAGAAGACATGACGAGCAGGCATCACTGCTGCTCCCAAACGGGCAAGCTGTGTCAAACCAACCAAAGTTATGTTTTTTTTATTATATATTTTTATATACTAATGGTATTCCCTGATCTTCTCGACGATTCTCTAATTGTATTACTTTACCTGACATAGGGCACGGTGCGCGGTCATCAACAAGTCTGATTGAAAGAAGTGATTTTTCAAACACTTAAATCTAGCAATGATGTCGCTACCCTTCTATATTTCTAAATATGGTTACAAACACTATCGCGTACTAAGTAAAAATCACAGAAGCATATTTTCAGTATACACAATATCTAACCTCGTGTGGGAATCGTATCCGGGCACCTTAACCAGATGTAGCACTCTAAAAATGTGTAAATGTTTTGAGGAAACTTCACGTTTTAAACAATTTGTTATATCATACCCCGTTTGTCAGTCACTCTTATGAGTTATTGAGTATCCTTCAAAACAAGTGACGAAACATTTAACGTTAGAAACTGAGCTTATTATGTCAACCAGTACTTTATAGTATAGGTATTAGATAGATAGATAGATAGATAATTCTTTATTGTTACACCAATAAAATACAATTTTAATTCTTACAAACAAAAAACTTAGACTAAACTGAAGTGTCACAATGGGCGGCCTTATCACTAATAGCGATCTCTTCCAGGCAACCTTTGTATGGAGAGGAAATACAGGAACTATTTTGGGGGTGTACATAAGTGAATTACAATCATATACCTAACATATATAAGATGAGGAAGCGAGTGTGATAGGTAGTTTTCAATGAATCAGAGTTATAACAGTTTGAGTTAACTAATTAGATAAGAAAAAATCTTGACTTGAGTTTTAAAAATGAGCAGTGACTGTGCACGCCTGATAGAAACCGATAGTGAATTCCACAGGCGAACAGCTTTGACAAGAAAAGATCGATCGTAGAATACTGTGCCATGTTGAGGCATACAGAGGGAAAGGTTATCTGATGACCTAAGATTGAGAGTATTAGCATTGTGAAGGAAAATAAAAGCGCGGGGTATACAGCTATATAATAAATTGCAATCCGACGGGGCAGTGCTGCTTAGCACGCTGTCAACTGGTAGTGTGTTGGAGTATTGGGGCTGCCTGTGAGTCTGCAATGGCTTGAAGATTATTTTTGAATGAAGTAGGTGTAGTGTTGTATATATAATAAATGATATTTTCTGTCCATTATTGAATTGCTTACTGACTCGTTGGTGGAGTGGCGAGAAGCTCCAGGTCCTGGATTCAATCCGCGGTGCAGATATTTATTTGATTATTTTCTAACAAAGACATTTTCAGTAGCAGCCCAGTCTAGAACTAAGACTGGCAGATGGTATCGCCTTTTCACACGTAGATGTCTACACATATCTGGCTACTCTTTTAGGGAACAAAAGGGATGAATATGTATATTATTATAACGCCTAATTCCTTACCCTGGGTCCATCGGGAGTCACGTTGCAAATTTTCCTGGCGCGATGGAAGACCTTTGCGTCAATGAACTTATCCGGGAAGGTCTCCGCGAAAGTAGGGAGGTCTAGACCTTTGGTGTCAGGCATGAAACATCATTTTAGTGAAACACTTAAATTAACAAAAAAAAAACACCAAAAACTGCAACCGACTTCAACACCCAAAAGTGTGATATAACTTGTTGAAGTCCGTACCATGATGGTTCATACCTATTATGGTACCTATTATCACGATATTGTGCGCATGGTACCAACTTCGACAAGTTATTTTACACTTTTGGGTGTTGAAGTCAAAACCATTTTTGGTAAGAAAAAAAATTTTCAGTCTCTTCAGTCCTAAACACGTTTTCCTGTAGGTATAACGGTTAACCTGCCCTTACTGTCCCGTCTCAAAAATTCACCCTGTATAGGTATACAAAACAAACTAAATGATCAAATCTCCAAATTCCGCTCGAGCAAAGCTGCGTGTATAAATAGTTAAGAGCAACTGTCAAATGTAGTTCCACATCGGCAAACTAGATGTCGCTGCTCGGATTTTACAAATTCCTAGATTGCGGTAATGAGATTCTCCGCACGTTAAGGTCTAATTGTGTTGGCGGTAATCAAGTGTTTCATTTGATAACCGCCTCCCTCAGGAACGAATTCTTAGCTTCTTTTGAGCACCTAATTATTACTTGTTCACTGCGTGTAACCTACGAATAAACATTTATTCGTAGCGTGTAACTATAGATTCTTAATCTTATCATCATAATCTTATTGACTTATTCCTACAAGCTATTATTCCTATGTTATGTCATCGTTCTCTAATAACTTGAAGGAGAGATTCTCAAAGATTTTAGGTATAGGTTTCCAAAAACTGTCCAGTGTACCAGTTCTAATAACTTGAAATTAATAGAATTACAAAAATGGTAACCTTCCTGTGTACCTAAACAAATCAAGACATATGCATGTGATACCTGTGTAGGATGGCGACTGAGAGGCAGTAGTTGAACATGTAGGGGTTGATACGCAGCTGGCAGTACGAGCATAGGGACATCAGGTCATCCACGTCACGTGCATCTGGATAAAAGCAAGAGCTTATCAATAACCGGTGTGAAGTTGGCAGCCAAAATCTAGCAGCCTATAACCCAACCAAATTAGGGAGGTAGATTTTCAAATATTTAAATTTTATTGCACTCATGATTAGGGATACCATTTCAGCAATGAAAAAGCAAAAACATTGCGGCAGCTCAGGTCCTTCACCTTCCAAATTAAATATTTAAAATTATTGATAATTGAAAACAAACTATCAAATTGGCTGCTGATAAATTTAAACAGAAGTACTCTAAAACATGCGAGTTTTGGTGATTAAAACTAATGATTATTATATTTTCTGTACAAAAATCATGAGCAGAAAGCGACATTTATGTGTTTTTTAACCCTTTCGTGGTATGAAATAACTTTTTTTTAAGAAAATATAAAATGATGCGATTTGACCCTAGAACCCCTTAAATAAAATAATCACGGCTATAATTCATTAATTGAGAAAAAAATTCAGCTATAAAAAAGCATCGGCATTGCGGCTGTTCACTTACTTGACCCTCAAAAAAAAATGTGCAAATTGCAAACAAATTATCAATTTGGCTGCTGATAAAGTTCAACCAGAAATCCTCTAAAATGTGCAAGTTTTGTTGATTACAAATGATGACTATAATGTGTTCTAAACGAAAATCATAAGCAAAAAGCGGCAGTCATGTGTTTTTTAACCCTATCGTTGTAGGACAAAACTTTTTTAAATGAAAAAATGAAATGAAGCGTTATGACCCTTGAACCCCTGAAATAAAATAATCACACCTATTATTCATACTCAGAGATGTAATTTCAGCTATAGAAAAGCATCGGCATTGCGGCAGTTCACTTACTTGACCTTAAAAAAAAATTGTGAATATTGCAAACAATTTATCAATTTGGTTGCTGATAAATTTCAACCAGAAATCCTCTAAAATGTCTGGCACATAAACAGAAAGCGGCAGTCATGTGTTTTTTAATCCTTTCGTGGTATGAGTTTTGGTGATTGCAAACCAGCCGACTCCGTCGAAGAGATATAAGCTACGGGATAGAAAGAGTACTGCCGACGCCGACGCCGCTGAACTGCCGACGCCGTCGAAGAGATATAAGCTACGTGATAGAAAGAGTACTGCCAACGCCGACGCCGCTGACCAGACGACGCCGCCGCGCCGTAGAAGAGATATAAGCTAAGTGATAGAGAGTACTGCCGACGCCGACGCACGCCGCTGAACTGCCGACGCCATCTAAGAGATATAAGCTACGTGATAGAAAGAGTACTTCCAACGCCGACGCCGCTGACCAGACGACGCCGTCGAAGAGATATAAGCTACGTTATAGAAAGAGTACTGCCGACGCCAACGCCTCTGTACAGCCGACGCCGTCGAAGAGATATAAGCTACGTTATAGAAAGAGTACTGCCGACGCCAACGCCGCTGACCAGCCGACGCCGTCTAAGAAATATTAGCTACAGTATAGAAAGAGAACTGCCGACGCCGACGCCGCTGACCAGCCGACGCCGGCGAGAAGATAAAAGCTACGTGATAAAAATAGTACAGCCAACGCCGACGCCGCCGCGACCAGAATGATCTCTCTGCAAAGATATTTACATAAAAGGTAACTTTACTACGACAAAATAAAGAGCAATTCAGTTCGCACACCAATTGGTACGTAACATTTATATACACCTTCTCGACTCTCTTTCTATCACGTAGCTTATATCTCTTCGATGGCGTCGGCTGGTCAGCGCCGTCGGCGTCGTCAGAACTCTTTCTATCACGTAGCTTATATCTCTTTGACGGCGCGGCGGCGTCGGCTGGTCAGCGGCGTCGGCGTCGGCAGTACTCTTTCTATACCGTAGCTTATATCTCTTCGACGGCGTCGTCTGGTCAGCGGCGTCGGCGTTGGCAGTACTCTTTTTATCACGTAGCTTATATCTCTTCGATGGCGTCGGCAGTTCAGCGGCGTCGGCGTCGGCAGTACTCTTTCTATCCCGTAGCTTATATCTCTTCGACGGCGTCGGCTGGTCAGCGGCGTCGGCGTCGGCAGTACTCTTTCTATCACTTAGCTTATATCTCTTCGACGGCGCGGCGGCGTCGTCTGGTCAGCGGCGTCGGCGTTGGCAGTACTATTTCTATCACGTAGCTTATATCTCTTCGACGGCGTCGGCTGGTCAGCGGCGTCGGCGTCGGCAGAACTCTTTCTATCACGTAGCTTATATCGCTTTGACGGCGCGGCGGCGTTGGCTGGTCAGCGGCGTCGGCATCGGCAGTACTCTTTCTATACCGTAGCTTATATCTCTTCGACGGCGTCGGCTGTACAGAGGCGTTGGCGTCGGCAGTACTCTTTCTATAACGTAGCTTATATCTCTTCGACGGCGTCGTCTGGTCAGCGGCGTCGGCGTTGGCAGTACTCTTTCTATCACGTAGCTTATATCTCTTCGATGGTGTCGGCAGTTCAGCGGCGTCGGCGTCGGCAGTACTCTTTCTATCCCGTAGCTTATATCTCTTCGACGGAGTCGGCTGGTCAGCGGCGTCAGTGTCGGCAGTACTCTTTCTATCACTTAGCTTATATCTCTTCGACGGCGCGGCGGCGTCGTCGAATTACAAAAATGGTAACCTTCCTGTGTACCTAAACAAATCAAGACATATGCATGTGATACCTGTGTAGGATGGCGACTGAGAGGCAGTAGTTGAACATGTAGGGGTTGATGCGCAGCTGGCAGTACGAGCATAGGGACATCAGGTCATCCACGTCACGTGCATCTGGATAAAAGCAAGAGCTTATCAATAACCGGTGTGAAGTTGGCAGCCAAAATCTAGCAGCCTATAACCCAACCAAATTAGGGAGGTAGATTTTCAAATATTTAAATTTTATTGCACTCATGATTAGGGATACCATTTCAGCAATGAAAAAGCAAAAACATTGCGGCAGCTCAGGTTCTTCACCTTCCAAATTAAATATTTAAAATTATTGATAATTGAAAACAAACTATCAAATTGGCTGCTGATAAATTTAAACAGAAGTACTCTAAAACATGCGAGTTTTGGTGAATAAAACTAATGATTATTATATTTTCTGTACAAAAATCATGAGCAGAAAGCGACATTTATGTGTTTTTTAACCCTTTCGTGGTATGAAATAACTTTTTTTTAAGAAAATATAAAATGATGCGATTTGACCCTAGAACCCCTTAAATAAAATAATCACGGCTATAATTCATTAATTGAGAAAAAAATTCAGCTATAAAAAAGCATCGGCATTGCGGCTGTTCACCTACTTGACCCTCAAAAAAAAATGTGCAAATTGCAAACAAATTATCAATTTGGCTGCTGATAAAGTTCAACCAGAAATCCTCTAAAATGTGCAAGTTTTGTTGATTACAAATGATGACTATAATGTGTTCTAAACGAAAATCATAAGCAAAAAGCGGCAGTCATGTGTTTTTTAACCCTATCGTTGTAGGACAAAACTTTTTTAAATGAAAAAATGAAATGAAGCGTTATGACCCTTGAACCCCTGAAATAAAATAATCACACCTATTATTCATACTCAGAGATGTAATTTCAGCTATAGAAAAGCATCGGCATTGCGGCAGTTCACTTACTTGACCTTAAAAAAAAATTGTGAATATTGCAAACAATTTATCAATTTGGTTGCTGATAAATTTCAACCAGAAATCCTCTAAAATGTCTGGCACATAAACAGAAAGCGGCAGTCATGTGTTTTTTAATCCTTTCGTGGTATGAGTTTTGGTGATTGCAAACCAGCCGACTCCGTCGAAGAGATATAAGCTACGGGATAGAAAGAGTACTGCCGACGCCGACGCCGCTGAACTGCCGACGCCGTCGAAGAGATATAAGCTACGTGATAGAAAGAGTACTGCCAACGCCGACGCCGCTGACCAGACGACGCCGCCGCGCCGTAGAAGAGATATAAGCTAAGTGATAGAGAGTACTGCCGACGCCGACGCACGCCGCTGAACTGCCGACGCCATCTAAGAGATATAAGCTACGTGATAGAAAGAGTACTTCCAACGCCGACGCCGCTGACCAGACGACGCCGTCGAAGAGATATAAGCTACGTTATAGAAAGAGTACTGCCGACGCCAACGCCTCTGTACAGCCGACGCCGTCGAAGAGATATAAGCTACGTTATAGAAAGAGTACTGCCGACGCCAACGCCGCTGACCAGCCGACGCCGTCTAAGAAATATTAGCTACAGTATAGAAAGAGAACTGCCGACGCCGACGCCGCTGACCAGCCGACGCCGGCGAGAAGATAAAAGCTACGTGATAAAAATAGTACAGCCAACGCCGACGCCGCCGCGACCAGAATGATCTCTCTGCAAAGATATTTACATAAAAGGTAACTTTACTACGACAAAATAAAGAGCAATTCAGTTCGCACACCAATTGGTACGTAACATTTATATACACCTTCTCGACTCTCTTTCTATCACGTAGCTTATATCTCTTCGATGGCGTCGGCTGGTCAGCGCCGTCGGCGTCGTCAGAACTCTTTCTATCACGTAGCTTATATCTCTTTGACGGCGCGGCGGCGTCGGCTGGTCAGCGGCGTCGGCGTCGGCAGTACTCTTTCTATACCGTAGCTTATATCTCTTCGACGGCGTCGTCTGGTCAGCGGCGTCGGCGTTGGCAGTACTCTTTTTATCACGTAGCTTATATCTCTTCGATGGCGTCGGCAGTTCAGCGGCGTCGGCGTCGGCAGTACTCTTTCTATCCCGTAGCTTATATCTCTTCGACGGCGTCGGCTGGTCAGCGGCGTCGGCGTCGGCAGTACTCTTTCTATCACTTAGCTTATATCTCTTCGACGGCGCGGCGGCGTCGTCTGGTCAGCGGCGTCGGCGTTGGCAGTACTATTTCTATCACGTAGCTTATATCTCTTCGACGGCGTCGGCTGGTCAGCGGCGTCGGCGTCGGCAGAACTCTTTCTATCACGTAGCTTATATCGCTTTGACGGCGCGGCGGCGTTGGCTGGTCAGCGGCGTCGGCATCGGCAGTACTCTTTCTATACCGTAGCTTATATCTCTTCGACGGCGTCGGCTGTACAGAGGCGTTGGCGTCGGCAGTACTCTTTCTATAACGTAGCTTATATCTCTTCGACGGCGTCGTCTGGTCAGCGGCGTCGGCGTTGGCAGTACTCTTTCTATCACGTAGCTTATATCTCTTCGATGGTGTCGGCAGTTCAGCGGCGTCGGCGTCGGCAGTACTCTTTCTATCCCGTAGCTTATATCTCTTCGACGGAGTCGGCTGGTCAGCGGCGTCAGTGTCGGCAGTACTCTTTCTATCACTTAGCTTATATCTCTTCGACGGCGCGGCGGCGTCGTCGAATTACAAAAATGGTAACCTTCCTGTGTACCTAAACAAATCAAGACATATGCATGTGATACCTGTGTAGGATGGCGACTGAGAGGCAGTAGTTGAACATGTAGGGGTTGATGCGCAGCTGGCAGTACGAGCATAGGGACATCAGGTCATCCACGTCACGTGCATCTGGATAAAAGCAAGAGCTTATCAATAACCGGTGTGAAGTTGGCAGCCAAAATCTAGCAGCCTATAACCCAACCAAATTAGGGAGGTAGATTTTCAAATATTTAAATTTTATTGCACTCATGATTAGGGATACCATTTCAGCAATGAAAAAGCAAAAACATTGCGGCAGCTCAGGTTCTTCACCTTCCAAATTAAATATTTAAAATTATTGATAATTGAAAACAAACTATCAAATTGGCTGCTGATAAATTTAAACAGAAGTACTCTAAAACATGCGAGTTTTGGTGAATAAAACTAATGATTATTATATTTTCTGTACAAAAATCATGAGCAGAAAGCGACATTTATGTGTTTTTTAACCCTTTCGTGGTATGAAATAACTTTTTTTTAAGAAAATATAAAATGATGCGATTTGACCCTAGAACCCCTTAAATAAAATAATCACGGCTATAATTCATTAATTGAGAAAAAAATTCAGCTATAAAAAAGCATCGGCATTGCGGCTGTTCACTTACCTCCCTTGACCCTCAAAAAAAAATGTGCAAATTGCAAACAAATCATCAATTTGGCTGCTGATAAAGTTCAACCAGAAATCCTCTAAAATGTGCAAGTTTTGTTGATTACAAATGATGACTATAATGTGTTCTAAACGAAAATCATAAGCAAAAAGCGGCAGTCATGTGTTTTTTAACACTATCGTTGTTGGACAAAACTTTTTTAAATGAAAAAATGAAATGAAGCGTTATGACCCTTGAACCCCTGAAATAAAATAATCACAGCTATTATTCATACTCAGAGATGTAATTTCAGCTATAGAAAAGCATCGGCATTGCGGCAGTTCACTTACTTGACCTTAAAAAAAATTGTGAATATTGCAAACAATTTATCAATTTGGTTGCTGATAAATTTCAACCAGAAATCCTCTAAAATGTCTGGCACATAAACAGAAAGCGGCAGTCATGTGTTTTTTAATCCTTTCGTGGTATGAGTTTTGGTGATTGCAAACCAGCCGACTCCGTCGAAGAGATATAAGCTACGGGATAGAAAGAGTACTGCCGACGCCGACGCCGCTGAACTGCCGACGCCGTCGAAGAGATATAAGCTACGTGATAGAAAGAGTACTGCCAACGCCGACGCCGCTGACCAGACGACGCCGCCGCGCCGTCGAAGAGATATAAGCTAAGTGATAGAAAGAGTACTGCCGACGCCGACGCCGCTGACCAGCCGACTCCGTCGAAGAGATATAAGCTACGGGATAGAAAGAGTACTGCCGACGCCGACGCCGCTGAACTGCCGACGCCATCGAAGAGATATAAGCTACGTGATAGAAAGAGTACTGCCAACGCCGACGCCGCTGACCAGACGACGCCGTCGAAGAGATATAAGCTACGTTATAGAAAGAGTACTGCCGACGCCAACGCCTCTGTACAGCCGACGCCGTCGAAGAGATATAAGCTACGGTATAGAAAGAGTACTGCCGACGCCGACGCCGCTGACCAGCCAACGCCGCCGCGCCGTCAAAGTGATATAAGCTACGTGATAGAAAGAGTTCTGCCGACGCCGACGCCGCTGACCAGCCGACGCCGTCGAAGAGATATAAGCTACGTGATAGAAATAGTACTGCCAACGCCGACGCCGCTGACCAGACGACGCCGTCGAAGAGATATAAGCTACGGTATAGAAAGAGTACTGCCGACGCCGACGCCGCTGACCAGCCGACTGCAATTTTCACAATTTTTTTTGAAGGTCAAGTAAGTGAACTGCCGCAATGCCGATGCTTTTTTAATAGCTGCAATTTCATCTTTGTTTATGAATTATAGTTCTCTTTCTATATTGTAGCTAATATTTCTTCGACGGCGTCGGCTGGTCAGCGGCGTCGGCGTCGGCAGTACTCTTTCTATCACGAAGCTTATATCTCTTCGACGGCGCGGCAGCGTCGGCTGGTCAGCGGCGTCGGCGTCGGCAGTACTCTTTCTATACCGTAGCTTATATCTCTTCGACGGCGTCGGCTGTACAGAGGCGTTCGCGTCGGCAGTACTCTTTCTATCACGTAGCTTATATCTCTTCGACGGCGTCGGCAGTTCAGCGGCGTCGGTGTCGGCAGTACTCTTTCTATCCCGTAGCTTATATCTCTTCGACGGAGTTGGCTGGTCAGCGGCGTCGGCGTCGGCAGTACTCTTTCTATCACGAAGCTTATATCTCTTCGACGGCGCGGCGGCGTCGGCTGGTCAGCGGCGACGGCGTCGACAGTACTCTTTCTATCCCATAGCTTATATCTCTTTGACGGCGTCGGCTGGTCAGCGGCGTCGGCGTCGGCAGTACTCTTTCTATCCCGTAGCTTATATCTCTTTGACGGCGTCGGCTGGTCAGCGGCGTCGGCGTCGGCAGTACTCGTTCTATCCCGTAGCTTATATCTCTTCGACGGCGTCGGCTGGTCAGCGGATGCGATATTAATCATCATTTGTAATCACCAAAACTGGCACATTTTAGAGGATTTCTGGTTGAAATTTATCAGCAGCCAAATTGATAAATTGTTTGCAATATTCACAATTTATTTTTAAGGTCAAGTAAGTGAACTGCCGCAATGCCGATGCTTTTTTATAGCTGAAATCTTAACACCAATGATGAATTTTAGCTTTGATTATTTTATTTAAGGGGTTCAACGGTCAAAACGCATCATTGCATAATTTCATTTAAAAAAGTTTTGTTATACCATGATAGGGTTAAAAAACGCATGACTGCCGCTTTCTGTTTATAATTTTTGTATAGAACACATATTAATTCATCATTTGAAATCACCAAAACTGGCACATTTTAGAGGATTTCTGGTTGAAATTTATCAGCAGCCAAATTAATAATTTGTTTGCAATTTTCACAATTTTTTAGAAGGTCAAGTAAGTGAACTGCCGCAATGCCGATGCTTTTTTATTGCAATTTCATCTTTGTTTATGAATTATAGCTGTGATTATTTTATTTCAGGGGTTGTTTATAATTTTCGTATAGAACACATATTAATTCATCATTTGAAATCACCAAAACTGGCACATTTTAGAGGATTTCTGGTTGAAATTTATCAGCAGCTAAATAAATAATTTGTTTCCAATTTTCACAATTTTTTTTGAAGGTCAAGGAAGTGAACTGCCGCAATGCTGATGATTTTTTATTGCAATTCCATCTTTGTTTATGAATTATAGCTGTGATTATTTTATTTCAGGGGTTCAAGGATCGAAACGCTTTATTTCATTTTTTCATTTAAAAAAATTTTGTCCTACATCGATTGGGTTAAAAAACACATGACTGCCGCTTTCTGTTTATGATTTTCGTATAGAACACATATTAATCATCATTTGTAATCACCAAAACTGGCACATTTTAGAGGATTTCTGGTTGAAATTAATCAGCAGCCAAATTGATAAATTGTTTGCAATATTCACAATTTTTTTTAAGGTACAGGTTATTGAACTGCCGCAATGCCGATGCTTTTCTATAGCTGAAATTACATCTCTGAGTATGAATAATAGGTGTGATTATTTTATTTCAGGGGTTCAAGGGTCATAACGCTTCATTTCATTTTTTCATTTAAAAAAGTTTTGTCCAACAACGATAGTGTTAAAAAACACATGACTGCCGCTTTTTGCTTATGATTTTCGTTTAGAACACATTATAGTCATCATTTGTGATCACCAAAACTGGCACATTTTAGAGGATTTCTGGTTGAAATTTATCAGCAGCCAAATTGATAAATTGTTTGCAATATTCACAATTTTTTTTAAGGTACAGGTTATTGAACTGCCGCAATGCCGATGCTTTTTATAGCTGAAATCTTATCACCAATGATGAATTATAGCTTTAATTATTTTATTTAAGGGGTTCAAGGGTCAAAACGCATCATTGCATAATTTCATTTAAAAAAGTTTTGTTATACCATGAAAGGGTTAAAAAACGCATGACTGCCGCTTTCTGTTTATAATTTTCGTATAGAACACATATTAATACATCATTTGAAATCACCCAAACTGGTTCATTTTAGAGGATTTCTGGTTGAAATTTATCAGCAGCCAAATTAATAATTTGTTTGCAATTTTCAAAATTTTTTTTGAATGTCAAATAAGTGAACTGCCGCAATGTTGAAGCTTTTTTATAGCTGAAATTTTAAATCTGAGTATGAGTAATAGCTGTGATTATTTTATTTCAGGGGTTCAAGGGTCAAAACGCTTCATTTCATTTTTCATTTAAAAAGTTTTGTCCTACAACGATAGGGTTACAAAACACATGACTGCCGCTTTCTGTTTAAGATTTTCGTATAGAACACATATTAATCATCATTTGTAATTACCAAAACTGGCACATTTTAGAGGATTTCTGGTTGAAATTAATCAGCAGCCAAATTGATAAATTGTTTGCAATATTCACAATTTTTTTTAAGGTACAGGTTATTGAACTGCCGCAATGCCGATGCTTTTCTATAGCTGAAATTACATTTCTGAGTATGAATAATAGCTGTGATTATTTTATTTCAGGGGTTCAAGGGTCATAACGCTTCATTTCATTTTTTCATTTAAAAAAGTTTTGTCCTACAACAATAGGGTAAAAAAACACATGACTGCCGCTTTTTGCTTATGATTTTCGTTTAGAACACATAATAGTCATCATTTGTAATCAACAAAACTTGCACATTTTAGAGGATTTCTGGTTGAACTTTATCAGCAGCCAAATTGATAATTTGTTTGCAATTTGCACATTTTTTTTTGAGGGTCAAGGGAGGTAAGTGAACAGCCGCAATGCCGATGCTTTTTTATAGCTGATTTTTTTTCTCAATTAATGAATTATAGCCGTGATTATTTTATTTAAGGGGTTCTAGGGTCAAATCGCACCATTTTATATTTTCTTAAAAAAAAGTTATTTCATACCACGAAAGGGTTAAAAAAACTCATAAATGTCGCTTTCTGCTCGTGATTTTTGTACCGAAAATATAATAATCATTAGTTTTAATCACCAAAACTCGCATGTTTTAGAGTACTTCTGTTTAAATTTATCAGCAGCCAATTTGATAGTTTGTTTTCAATTATCAATAATTTTAAATATTTAATTTGGAAGGTGAAGGACCTGAGCTGCCGCAATGTTTTTGCTTTTTCATTGCTGAAATGGTATCCCTAATCATGAGTGCAATAAAATTTAAATATTTGAAAATCTACCTCCCTAATTTGGTTGGGTTATAGGCTGCTAGATTTTGGCTGCCAACTTTACACCGGTTTATCAATAGCAGCACATTATACATTATTTTCATTATAACTATTCAATCTACGAGAACTATAGCTATAGTACATTTATTTGCATTTTAGGGTTCCGTACCCAAAGGGTAAAAACGGGACCCTATTACTGAGACTTCGTTGTCTGTCCGTCCGTCCGTCTGTCACCAGGCTGTATCTCAAGAACGGTGATAGCTAGACAGTTGAAATTTTCACAGATGATGTATTTCTGTTGCCGCTATAACAATAATTACAAAAAATTGGCCAAGTGTGAGTTTGACTCGCGCAGGTTAAAACAAAAAAAGGTTAAAATATGAAGTATAATGTTGTATAGCTAATGGTACGGAACCCTTAGTGCCCGAGTCCGACTCGCACTGGGCCGATTTTTTAGGGTTCCGTACCCAAAGGGTAAAAACGGGACCCTATTACTGAGACTTGGCTGTCGGTCCATCCGTCCGTCACCAGGCTGTATCTTATGAACGGTGATAGCTAGACTGTTGAAATTTTCACAGATGATGTATTTCTATTGCCGCTATAACAACAAATACTAAAAATAAAATATAATAGATATTGAAGGGACAACAAACTTATATAAAAAAAGCTTATATAAATCCATACAACAAACCTCCTTTTTTTAGCTTTTCTTGCTCGATACTAATAACGGTGACAGGGGTTTGTACGGAACCCTAAGTTGTCACATGTCGAATATCATACGGTATACCAGTTTAAAACTTAAACGAAAACGGGCCCTTAATGGTAGCTGCCAGAAGAAACCGTCGCTTAGTTGTTCCGCAAAAGATTTCCTTCTTGAGGGTGGTAGCTAGCCAGGCGCAAATTCACAAAATGCCCTAGTAACACCACGCTTAGAACCGGAGTTTTTACATTACGACTATAGCATACGAACGCTTAGAAATTGTATTCGTATCGTTGACGTATCAGTACCAACTATCGTTGTGCGTTGTGGATGGTGATGGTGGTAGGACATTATGAGAATTCTCGCCTCACTTTAAATCAGAAAATCTATTACCCAGCGCCTATAACGGTGAGCTCTGGCAGCTATCATTGAGAGCCAGTAGTTCTAAGAAAGCCTCAACAACATCTTCGACTATGTCGTCTTACTTACCATCAGGTGAGATAGTGGTCGAAGGGTAGCATATCAGATATAAATAAATGTAAATATTGCACAATAATCTGTGCTTTAGATGGCCTAACATGTAATATCCATACAAAATTACAAATTTACGAGAGGAAAAATTTAAGTCATGTGCAGGATTCGAACCTAGGTAGGTTCGAATCCTGTTCGAATCCGGCTTAAGGGGCGGACGAAGGTTCGTCCGGGGTATGCTCTAATCCAATTGAGCTAACATGACAATGAGTCATAACTCAATTTTTTCCTATTGTTCTTTAACCATCATATTTTTTAGATTTAGCATTGCACAAAAAGTGTAATGCTCTATAATCTCTATATTGCTCTAAATCGTAAAAGCCACCTAAACGTCATTTATCATTAAATGGACGAGAAGCAGTTACTTAGTTCTATGCAGTGCTTAGATATCTTATTTTCTGGTTACCATGGTAACAATTACCATAAACATTTTGTGCCAGTTTGTAGTTGATATCAAACCAACCTTAAATACATACTCGCCCTAGAGAAGGAAGCAATTAATATTTCCCGCGCTAAGTGGAGAGCAGCGTCCTCCTCCCACTACTCGGATAAAACAAACACTACTTTCCGAGTTACGGAAAATGAAAAGTACTACTTTTCTCTATGGTGGAAAACATAAAGTAACTTTTCAACACCCTTGCTCATAAAGTGAAGTTTATTATATCGTTCTTAGGGCCATAAACCGAACTTTAACACCCTCGTGCGTAATAATATTATAGGTACACTAGTGCGTAATAGAATTTTCCCTACAAAGTTAAGTTAGTTACCTAACTGCAAATTATATGCGAGTAAACAGAGCATTTTCATATTAACCGGGTAATTCTGATTTGTAACAACAAAGAGATTTTGTACAGCTGAAGATACACTTATATGCCATACATTTGCCGCGCGAAAAAAAAAACTTAGCGCGCTATTTTCCATAATTTTCGTATGTTGTTTGTATCGCATATGTGCATTATATTTTTTTTCTTCGCAAGAGTGTTGAAAAAGTGCGTATGAAACTCGTGAGTTTAAAATATTTGTTATTATTAGATATGAGCAACTTAGCTCACTTGTGTCATATTATACTTTTGTATTTGTGGAAAATAACGCTCACATTTGTATTGTTAACAAGAACTATATGATTTAGTTTTCGAAAATTATTCTGCTTCCCGACACGATACAATACAATATAAACACACGAGTTATTCCAAAATTTATAATGATAGGTACTATTAATGTTTTCGCAACGATTGAAAACTTCAAAAATGAGGACTAACCCATGAAGATGTCAATCAGTCTGCCTGCCATCTCCCTATGCTTGGGCAGGAAGAGGGAGAACTGGTGGTAGAAGAGCAGTTCCATGGGCAGAGAGAAGTCGGGGAGCGAGACGGCGCGGATGGAGAACTTGCGGGACCCTAGTCGTCTCAATCGGCTACTCAGGACGCTGAACACTTTCTTGTATTTGTCCGGCAGAAAAAAAAAATTGTTAGCCTTTCTTTTTCTCGACCCGACGCTGGCTTGTATGTCGGTCAATAAAAGTGTCGGTACAGAGTGTTTGATCAGCACGTTGCTGATTTCAACATTCTATTTGAACCTTAGTCGTAATATTATTCTAACGATCGATAGTATATAGCACCATCATTCTTTCGCACGTACCATATAGTTCATCGCATAGATATTTTTTCGCAGAGAAATGCTTTGAAGCATTGATCCTGCAAGCAAATCTTGATCGTATATTAACAGTTCAAACCAAGGTTACTGACTCGTACGATATGTCTTTAAATATACAAACAACAATATATCATTTCATGAGAGCGTTTGCTCGATGTGACATTTTATCAAAAAGCTAGCACTTATTTGGCTCAACCAATAAGCATTGCAATCAAACGTGGCAATGCTGGAGCATTTGGAATACTTTAAGGCCTGCAATGGCTAGTTACCTAAATGTTGTTGTAATAGCTGTAGAATTGTGTCGTGTTTTATTAATGAAGGTATACCTCCGGTAAAAAAATGATAATAAAGAGTATTATAATACATATCACTGACCACAGACTGGACAACAAAAAGACAAAATTGTAAAATTTTTGGCTCCGGCTTTATGGTCTGCCAGACTCAGCCTTCCTCAGCCAACCATTTTTTGGTAGTGTACTCGCTACTTTTCCGGAGATCAATCCTGCTGTGTACAGCAACACTCCTCCCATATCGACGTTAGTAGATTACTCCTTAGGCACATTTTTTCCCCTAGTCGCCGTTTACCATAACTGACAGGATGGTATGGAACAGTTTTTTAAATATATATAAAAAGTATATATCTTATAAAAAAAGTACTTACGTAGTAATGTTCTGGGATATCTAAGACCACCTTTTCCTTGCCTTTTGCCATGAAGCAGGGCTCCATGGGGCGGTCGAAGAACAGCAATAGATTTTTGCGAGCCTCACTCATCTTGGATTACTGGAAACCAATGAGAAGGCTTGAAGACTTAAAGTTAATTTTACCCAAAGCCTGTGTTTTGCTGAACATCAAAAAACTGTATTATAATGTAACAAAATTGTTAACTAATGGCAGCGGGTGGTGAAGACGTCTGAAGAAGCAACAGAATATTGGTTATAAATTCCATCGCATGCAGTGGTATTTACGTTGCTGTGCTCTGTTCTAAAGAACGGTGTATTTTATGCACATTTTTTTATTGCTAGCCTTTCAGCCTTATCCATTGGCAAGTGATAATATGACTGAAGTAGTCAAAATCGCTAAACCTAGAATGGATTCTGGCTCTCAAGAACATATAGTTAGGTGCTTGTTACAAATGTGTGTCTACTGGAGATAACCAGGAGAATGCGCATTCGCAAAAAATAAAGTCTACTGTTTATTCAAATAGGTGATGGAAAGTGAGTTGAAACCATTTGGATCAATTTGTCTTTTTCTTTTATGATCTGAATGGAGATCGATTGGATTGTGTCGGGGTCCCAAGAAAACTTTTTACTTTTTACTCCCTTCTGAAGGACCTCATGCTGTCTGCACTCATCTTGATCAACTCTCATCTGAAAATACCGCTATGGGGATGTCATTCCACATTTAACAAGTTGATATTCGTAAGTGAGGACCACAGTGAAACATTGTGTGAGTCCCATAAATTGGTGAAAATAAGGATGACCTTCTTAGCGGTGTAGAGAGGTACGGCTGTAAAATCGTGATGGCAGAATCAGATGCAAGAACCAGAACATTAACAACTCCCTAGCCCTAGAACATTACCCATAATAGACACTGTACAAAATACAGATATCCTATATCTCTACGAATAGGTTTAGAAGTGCTCGTAGCGTAGCTTGCTTAGTAGTTCTTAACCGATTAACAGCTGCGGTCATGACTTGGATGGGTGATCGCTAGTGGCATTCTTCGTGGCGCTGACATGCTTGGGAGGGCACCTGAAGCCGTCGGTTTCAGTTTTTCTAAAGAATGGCAGTCGTTATAGCATGGTGGTAGAGCATTTTCCAAATGTCCGCCGGGCTAGCCACCACCCACAATTAGAAAGTATGTCACCAAGCAACTAACGGTATACCCAAGCAGCTGTCTTTCATAGCCAGTAGTTCTAGTTTAGCCCGAACATCATCTTCGACTACATCATCACTTACCATCAGGTGAAATAGTGGTCAAAGGCTAGCCTATTAGCTATAAATATTAATAAAATAAAATAAACGAGAATTTGGCTCAGATTTGGGTCATTGATGATTGGGATTATGAATCTTTTTATTTATTCCTGATAGGTTAGCCTTTGACCGCTATCTCACCTGATGGTAAGTGATGATGTAGTCGAACATGATGTTCAGGCTAACCTAGAATTACTGGCTCTTAAAGACAGCTGCCAGAACACACCGATAGGTGCTTGGCGACGGATTTTCTACTTACGGGTGGTAGCTAGCCAGGTGGGTATTCGCAAAATGCCCTTCCAACATGCAAAACGCTTCTGCGAGTCAAGACGCTTCCCTTAATATTCAGGCAATACGTTTTACATGTGGGAGCAGTACCTACACTATTGACTTAAGTTGGCTATTTATTTCCTTGCCTAAGCAACCAAGTTTAAAAGCAGATTTAGCCTTGCTCGCTATATGGTCGCGGAACGTTTTGGGTGATAAATGTGACAGCTGTCAAAATGGCAGATGATATTGTGTTTCCCAGTACAATAATAATAAACATCAGCAAAATAGAACTCACCTTTAGAATAAGAAAGAGCACACAAACTTCTCAAATAAAAGTTAATAAAAAAAAACCTGAAAAGTGTAGCAAGGTGTGAAGCCACAGCTACAATGTGTCCAGAGATAGAACAGACCACGCTTTAATAGCCAGATTTACAGACACCAATGCGGTAAACTGACGTCCAAATATAAGGTAGGTAACTATTGTTCTACAGATATCGATAATAAGTAATTATCCTTAGCTGTTGTTGGACTTTCTGGGATATGGATACTTCACCTAATCATTTTTCATTTAATCCTAAAAATGAATAGAGAATTAGCAAATGTGACCAAGCACCTTACAGTGCGTTCCAACAGCAGTCCTTAAGAGCCAGTAAAATTACAGGTACATGAGATTTGACAACTGTATGTTGCAGTGCAATTCGTCAATTGTAACGAAATACATCCGTTATAGGCAGAGATTAGCCCGCTTAACATCAGGTGCAGATAGTACTAGTTCCGCGATTGTCACAAAAAAATAGACATCGAACAATTTTTATTGTGATTTTTAAGAACAACCAGCGTACGTGGCGTAAATGATATCACATCGGCTAAGCAGGATAATTAAGTGGGATTGTTACTAGATATATTTTACTTCATTCTTCGGACATGTTTCCCGGCGCGACAATCAGTCCTTAGAACGCCTTGTCGTCCAAGGAAAAGTAGAGGGCATGACCACGCGGAAGGTCACCAACGCGTTGGACTGACCGGATCAAGTCTGCCATCGGAAGTTCCCTGAACCAGTGCAGCAGAATGACCTCCAGCAGGCAAAGGTGGCGAAACATCGTGAGGCGCATCACATCTGCCCCTGCCAGTACTACTGCATAACGATCCCGACCACTCTGTCAAGAGCGTAACGGGTAAGAAGAAGAACATTACTACATTTTAAGTGTTTTGACACGACTGCCCAAAAAAGTTATGTTTTCAGGTGTCATGTTTGTATATATGTTTGTGAGTTTCTTTATTCCATACCATAACTTCTAAACATCTTATTCAAATTCAAATTCAATTTATTTGCAAGAATGTGGGTAATTATTTAAACAATACAGTAAAGTTATTAGTTAACTGTAAACAGTTCTGCACATTCCACCATATTTGGCATGCAAAAGTGTAGGTCGAAGCCTTGCTTATAAACTAGATTATGTACTTACATAGATATACTACCAACGCTCATACAAGCATAAATTAATTAATTACATTTTTAACTTGTTCTTAATATCTATCTACCCACATTAATTAATGTCATATACAATTAAATATTAACCATTCATTTAAATGTCATATTAATCTAATGTCAAATTTTTAGCGTCAACCGTCAAGAAACTTTAATGTTGCCAACTTCTAATCTAGAATAAAATAACAATAATGTATACTAATACGAAATAAATTTATGTATATTGGTCATTTAAATACTCAGTTACAGAATAATAGCATTTATCAAGAAGAAAATCAAATAATTTCCGCTTATATAATGCTTGGTATTCGGATTCTAATAAAGATGTAGGCTGATGTGGTGGTGATGATGTGGCTCCAAGAATATACAATCACTTATGATTGTATATTCTTGGAGCCATTACAAATACACTTTGATCAGAGAGGGCAGATGTATGACCTGGTATATAAACTTTATATTTGTGGCGTTGACTTTTAAACATTTTAAATAATTTAAGGTTACGTCACGCGCTCACATTGTCCTCTATATGCTACCTATTTCCTACCTGACGCTCAATTAGAAAGAGTTAATGAAATTCGTGACCTTGGACTGACTTTAGATAAGAAACTTGACTTTAGAACACACGTAACCAACATCTGTAAAAGGGCTAGTAGATCGCTTGGGTTTATAATGAGGGTTGCTTCACAGTTTACTGATAATAGAGTACCTAAAGTTTTATATAACGCGTATGTCCGTAGCACTCTGGAGTTTGGTGCAGTGGTCTGGGATCCATACGAAGACAAATACTCACTTATGATCGAAAAGATACAGCGAAAGTTTGCACGGTGGTTATTCAAGAGAGCCTATGGATACTATCCCTACTTATATCCGTCTATGTTTGTATCGGGTATGGTCGGCCTAGATACACTTAATCTTAGACGAAAACTGCTGCTTGTAGTGCACTATTTGTCAGTACTTCGCAATAAAGTAAACAATCAGAGTGTACTTAGTCAGATGGGGCTACAGGTGCCGAGGCGCGGAGGCACGGTCGCGCTGCGTAATATACCGCGGCTCATAGCGCGGCCGCTCACACGTACCCGCCGCGCACAAAATGCGCCCACATCTCGTGCGCGCGCCTTGCTCGGTGACTTGTTTCTCTATGACGAGAATGTTGATATATTTGCTGACAACATAGGAACCCTAATAAGACATGCATATTTGTACTTAAATTTGAATTATCATAAAATTTAATGTAATCCTCACTTAATTTAAATATTATATTATAAATTGACATTTATCGATTTTATTGACATTTTGTATATCTCTTCTTTGTATTACTTTTCTTGTGACTGTATTTTAATTTAGTATGACATTGAATGTTAGTAAATATTAATAATAATAAGTGTATAGAATGGTATAATAACTGATATATAATGTATAATGTAGATTTAAGTAATAATGTTTTGTGGTTGCAACTTATGTTTTAGACATGTTGGCGTTTTGGACATTATAGTCTGTCAGCCACATTGTTTTTTTGAATAAATAAATAAATAAATAAATAAATAAAGGTTGTTTCTTGTAAACAGTACAATTTCAAACATGTATAAACATGGGAAAGGCAAAATTTTCAGATTTTTGAAATATGGTCTACAAGAATCTGTGGATGTAATATGACATACTGATCTTATACATCTTTGAGCTATGAATATTTTTTCACGTTCGATACAGTTTCCCCAAAATATTATACCGTAGCGGAGGGTTGATGTTACGTAAGCATGATACGATGTGAGTACAGCTTCCATATTTACAATTTTTGACAACATAAATAAAGCATATGAGTAACCATTCAATTTTGCACAAACTGAGTCTGCATGTGTTATCCATTTTAAATTAGAATCTATATTTAACCCTAAAAACTTTGTTACAGAAATGTCGTCAATATTCGAATTTAAGTAATTGATTTTAGATATCAAATTAATATTACAATCTTGTTTAAATGTCATTATACTTGTTTTTTTTTTAATTAATTATTAGATTATTACATGTCAACCAGCTTACTACATTATTCAGAGTCATATTGATTTCAAGGTCAAGACTATTTTCTTTATCACCAACAAATACAATTGTGCTATCGTCAGCAAACAAGACCATGGGATGGTCTATAGCTTTAGGCATATCATTTATATACACCAAGAAAAGCAGAGGCCCAAGAACGCTGCCTTGGGTAACACCGAATCGAACCAACTTAGCATCGGAAGAATATGTCTTTTCCGTTTTTGATTTTATGCAAAATTTACTAATTTGAGTCAATTGATACCAATTTGGGAGATATGATTTTATGAGATTTAGAGGATAGCTTCGTACTCCATATTTCTTAACTGATTTGGATGTATGATATATTATTATACTAGCTGTACCCGCGACTTCGTTCGCGATTGCCATACCTGCAGACTAATTATTCACATTTGTGCACTGTTTATCCCATATTAAGCAACACTGTGGTCTGCGGTGAAGTACTCTTATAGTAAACCATAGCTCAGAATGGAGCTTTTTACTTTGGATTTCAAAACTCCCGGGTTGTATTTTCCAGAAGACAGTAGTTAAGTAACTCAGAGTGTCCTTTCCCGGTTCGCACAATAAATGTTGAAGCAAAGTACATTGTGCGTTTCTATAGAATTTCGATTTTAAAGCGGCGGTTTGTTTGACGGTAGAAAAAACATATTTTTTTTATTTCTCATTCTCGGAAAGTAGTGTTTGTTTGATCTGAGTAGCGGGTAGGAGAGGCTCCTTCCCGCCTAAGGCCGGGAAAAACTCATAGTAAATGCTTCCTTCTCTTGGGCCGGAATGACTTGTAACAATTGTAACCATTGGTGTAAACAAAGTTATATGTCTAATATTTTTCGTTGTAAAATACTCTGTTGTTATAAAAAATATTAATAACAACTATGTTTGGCAGGGTAGTAACTAAATATTAGGTAAAAAGTGTAGGTTAATAAAAAAATAACAAAAAATTTCCCTAAATTTCATTGTTCTAACTCCTAGTGTATCTTTGTATCTTCTACTCATGTTTATTATTTTTAGTAAATATTTAGAAAAACTAATTTTTTTTTACCGTCCTCATATTTTAAATGAAAAGTAAAGTGCTTAACACGTATGTAAGTCATCGATTCCTACTTGGACTATAGCCGCATTAATTTTAAATAGATTCTGCTCATGTTATTAAAATCAAAATAAATAATATAAATAAAACATACTATTTTTATATCGTTATTCCTTATATTAGTAGTGAAAAGCAGAGAGATTCCTTCGGGCAATAGCCGCCCGTAAATATTCCAAACAAAATTTTACGTAAAATTTCACAAATAGTTCTATCCTGTCAATATTTTTTTGTAAGTAAGTTATTTTTTCAATGAATAATTTTTAGAAAAGCTTCTTTTTTAAATTCGAAATGAAAAGTAGAGAGCTGAACGCGGGTGAAAATTATCAATTCCTGTCGACCATTGTATTACAATCTACTAAACTTGTTCACTTCCAACTTTAAACAGATTAAATCACGTATATTTATCGTTATTTTTGTCCCGACAGTCACCCCGTGACCAAGATCACTACAAAGTGTTTGAAATGTCGGGACAAAAATAATGATAAATATACACGATTTAAACCGTTTAAAGTTGTTTAATTACAAAGTGTAACAATCGCGAAAACCTAAGACAACATTGTGCACTTCCATTGCGCAGTCTCCGAAATGTATCAGGCAAAAGAAAGATATGTAGTTATAAAAACTGATTGTGGTGAATGTACCACATTTTAGAGTTTAATCGTAGCAAGCTTGCAAAACTAAATAATTTTGTGTGATGCCGGTCTGTTCGTGGGGTGTCGGGCTTCCCGTGGGGTTCCGGGCTTCCTATGGGCTTATGATGAGCCGTACGTTCAAGGGTTTCTCAACATTCCGCGGTTCAAGTTATTTAAAACTAAATATTTAGTTTGTGATATCTGTAATTTCTGAACTACAAAACTGAAGACTTTGAAATATTTACGGGAAAATAATTAAATTACCACTATTGTAACAAAAAAATAATGATTGAAATCGGACTACGCGTTAATAAATTACAACTCACTTTACATTTTGACTTTCATTCCCTTTCCTAAGGGAACCGTAATGAATTTCGGAATAAAAAGTATTCTATATCCTTCTTCGTAGTATGAACTCAAATTATTATTTTTTTTTTTTTTATAATAGATAAGCAAGCATTTGGCCGCTGCCTCACCTGATGGAAAGTGACGACGCAGTCGACGGTGGAACATGCTTGCCTACATAGAGATATAAATACTATTTAGAGTGGCAGCCATGTCAGTTTCCTTAGAAAACGAGCGTAGCCAGTTCAACACATGTAAATGATACGTGACATTACATCTTTATTGTTCACTACAAACAATCCGATTCCCTGATAAGTCCTATTTTTACCCAATTGAAACGTTTAATAAGCCAATTTATAACAGTTGAAAATACACCTTATCTAAAGAGTGGTAAGTTTGAATTTAATGTGAACTTTGTCAAGCTATCCGTTTCAGTGAGAGAGACAGATATATGGTAATGAAAGTTGCCAGTTGACAATATCTGTACAGTAATTGTGCAGTCTCAGCTCAGTCAAGTATAATTTCAATTTTAAAATCGTTCCTTGGTAAAATCTGAGAATAGACAATTGAAAAATAGTTCACAAACAACTGCACAAAAAATGGTTACGAGAAAATAATTATTGGGATGGTTAGTAAAATTTTACCTTTTTTTATTTATTTATTCGGAACAAAAAGTGGTATCCTAGCCAGTGATGCAGTACATTTTTATCGATAAACTTTTCCATCGACCTAAAACGATTTATAGGTGATGCGTGGATGTGCTGTGCGTTTGTGCTATCATAAGTTTTTATGCGGTTTTATATAATCATTTGAATATGTAGTAATGACAGGCAAGAAAGCGTCTTGACTAAATCCTATACTCACTAGTATGTCTATACCGAAAGCTTAAAAGAGCGCTAAAAACAGAAGCATGTGGAAGAGCATGGTACATCGAGTGATTAACACTACTTCAGACCTAGACACGACCTTCAGCAGTGAAGATGCTGAATAAGAAGAAGACGATTAAAATAAAATAAAGCTATTACTGCGAAGTACAGCTTAATTTCGATATAATATGTTATAGGCTTGCTTATTTGTAGTAAAATTATTACAAACACATGAAATTCGCGTAAAGGGTGGTATTAGAGATAGGCATAGATAGGGGTTCATAAAAATAAAAGGCGAGGTCAAGGTCGAAGTCGTGGTATATATAACAAGAGATAAATAGCAGATGAGTTCAAGTAAATATACATGCTGTCAGTCAATATAAATTGAAATGTGAACAAGAATGTATTATCTTTCAACGAATATGAATGCAATCTCAAATCAAAAATTAAAAGTATAGTTAGATTCTACGTGGCCGAAGCCGCAGGTTAGAGTAAAATTTATTTGTAATAAAAAAGTGTCTTATTGTAGTGGAGGGGTGCGAAAGTACAGCCTACTGTTGATATACTCGTGTCAAATAAAGGAGTTTGTGCCTATTCGATCTGCTAACCTTGACATAAGTGGTTGCAGTTGCATACCCCATGGAGGCCTTTGTTTCTTTCACATCTTTTACAAGAAAACTTAATTTACATTTGTCAACATAAAAATATGATCAAGCCATTAATATGTGAGATTAAAATCTTTTTATAAAATCTGAAACCAATTGAAATAATAATTTCATGCGTATAGGACAAAGGTGTTAAAAGAAATTTAACAGAAAAGATATCTAAAGTGAATTTGTGTGTGTTTGAGGGTGTGTATGTGTGTGTGTGTGTGTTTGTCTTCGCGGCTTAAATAATGTGCGGACATTACCTTGTCAAAAATCCCCATTCTGCGGTCGGACCACAATGTGCGGACGTCCGCACAATATTTTGGCTAATCACCAAGTATAGCTTTCGAATTCTCGCGTTCTCATTGGTCGATTGGTGAAGACAGCTCATTGGACGACTAGAGGAGCGCACATTCAGTATTTTTGTTTAGTTTATTTAACACAAACTGGAATATAGTTCAAGTGTGTGACCACCACGTGGCGCTACCAGTTCCAACTGTGTAACTTAGTTCGTAACATGTTAAAATGCGGACGCAACAAAAGGTCCGCACTTTATTAATCAATCAAACTTAACTTTATGTTCTGATACACATTTAAAATGTATGTAATATGTTAAAATGCAGATTTAATGAAAAGACCGCACTTTATTAATATATAAAACCTAAAATTAATATTTGATACACACCACATAATATTTATAGATATTTCAAATCAGTAGCCAATAAAGCAGAAAAAGCAAACAGCACTCTTCTTAGCTTTTTCTGCTTGGCTTGGAGTTTAACGAATACCGAGTAGCTGTCCGTGTGACAGATCAGCAGAAGGTTTAACATGGGCAGGGAAGTCATCCGCATCTGGGCTACGCGTAGACGAGGTGACCATTTGTGTCAGATCATACGCTAAAGCAAAGTCGTGAACAGATCACCCTGCATGGACGGTGGTGTGCGATTCAAGCCGTTCGGCATGGTGGGCGTTGAAATCGCTTAGTATCACGATCTCTGCGGTGGGATCTGCTCAAGTACGGAATCTGTAGCCATCTGTAGGTGCTCCATGAATTGATCTATTTCGGCATTAACTATTTACAAGACCTATAAAAGCACGCGGATGGTCCTCGCAGTCTACGCGCAACCAAATGTCAGATACCTAGGCCTTGTCCTTCAAGGCTGCTAAGATGATGAACACAGATATTCTCTCTGATGTAAACAGACCCCTGCCTGCGGCATAAAGGAATGTTCCAGTTGCAGTTTATATCAGGATAACTGAGGAAGACGGTGTCTGTTGGAGAGCATAATATCTGTGTTTGGGTCATAAAGAGCAAGGCTTAGCAGTCTTCAGGAGTAATGGACGTCATTCAAATTAGAACGGAGACCGTGTATTTCGCTAGCATGATATTCTTACTACTTAAATGCATTATCGTTAAGATTCTCCTGCTTAGCCTTTTAGAGTCTATTTTAAAGAGTCATATGTCTTTGTATTCAAATATTTATTGCAGCCATACAGTACAAGGTGTTATAAAATTAAACTTTGTCAGTATAATTGGTACATAGGCATAGATTGATATGGACCCCGTCGGGCACAGCAAATTAGAAGAGAGAAGGATAGGTAGATAAAATTATAAAGAGAAGAATTTAAAATTGAATGGTCATTATTTCCATAAAATTAAAAGAAAAAAAACATTGTATGGAGTCTGGCAGACCGCCTGCAGCAGACTGCAACGTATCGACGTTGGTTGGCCATTGTCACCTGATATATTAGTATATTTTTTATATTATTCTATTTTAATATGACTATGACTTTTTTAAGCGCTCGTAGCGAAGTTTGCTTAGCCATTCTGAATCGATCAGCAAAGTTAAGCAACGTCCGCCTCGGTCATGACTTGGATGGGTGACCGCTGGTTGGACATTACTAATGAGCGCTGCCGTGCTTCGGAGGGCACGTTAAGCCGTCGGTCCCGGTTGTTGTCTTAGGATGGCAATCGTTACAGCATGGTGGTAGGGCATTTTGCGAATGCTCGCCTGGCTAGCTACCACCCTCAAGTTGAAAATCTGTCGCCAAGCACCTAACGGTGTGTTCCGGTAGCTGTCCTTGAGAGCCAGTGATTCTAGGTTAGCCTGAACAACATCTTCGACCACATCATCACTTACCACCAGGTGAGATAGTGGTCAAAGGCTAACCTATCAGGCATAAAAAAAAAAATAATTGTATAATGGATCATGAATCTGAAATAAAGTCTTATTATTTAGTAAAAAAGTAGTAGTAAAAAACGTTTACTTATATGTCGTAAAAATAGAATTTAAAAATTATTACGAGATTTTTTGAATGAGTGGTCATAATTTTTATTCAATGGAATAATAGGCACTATGAGTAAGTTACTTTTTAAATTTTTTTATAAATTGAATATCACTTTTATTCTTTTCCAATCTTTCATTGTAATTTCATTTTGTGGTTACCATATTGTCAATTATTATTTGATCAGTCATGGTTAAAAGACCTAATTTGGGCGTGAAGAATAAAATTTGTAGGTAGGTAGGCACTTACTTCATTTGTTTGGTTTTTTGGAGGTACTTTACTAAGTCACTGTTTGAAGAATGGCGGAAAGTGTAATAACACTCCGAAAATTTAATAAAATGTGGACTGCTTGTAAATTTAGCGTTTAAATATCAAATAAAATAAGGACTTGATAGTGCGGATGTGTGTAAGTACCTATAAATTTAGAGTAAAATGGGGACTGACGATGACGATGTGTAATTTCGTTCGATATGCCACTAAAGAGCGGACTATTTGCATGTCGGACGTAAAGAGCGGACAGTGTATGGATCGGTACTAAATTCCACTAATAAGCGGACGGTGTGTGAATCAGTACTAAATACCACTAATAAGCGGACGGTGTGTGAATCGTACTGTTGTGTGGACCTATTCAGTTGTCTTAAAAAAAAACAACTTATGGACACACACACATTTATTTTATTAAAAAAATAAAATTATTAATATACACTTGACTTTTGAAGTTCCCGCAACTCACTTTTTACTACTAATTTGGGCAGAGGTTCCACCTGAAGGGTATACTGGTACTGAGTCTGGTGACTCCTGGAGTTATCACAATAAATCTGAACACTTAATTTTGGAAGCCACCGTTTATATAGAGAAAAATACTGCTGACACCGCGTAAATAGGTTTGTGAGGGATTCGGGCCTAGGTCAGCAATATATTAGGTGTAACAGTACGTCATTCCGGTAAAGAGCGGACGGTGTGTAAATTGGTACGTAATTCCACCAAAGAGCGGACGGATGTGTAAATCAGTACGTATTTTTTCTAAAATGCGGACGGTCCGCACAAGATTCTGGGCCCGCAGAAGCCGCATTTTTGTCTAAAACTTTGATTGCTGCTATCTCTTTCTCAGGTGTGTGTATAAGGTAATCGAATAGATTGCTATACTAGAAAGAGAAAGGTTTATCTTGCTTAGTTACTCACACTCGTCTAAGTCAAAAGGAAAGGTAGGTCCGCGTATTAGTGGATTTCGTAACAGTCCCCATAATACCTTAGCCGCGAACAAGGGTGTGTGGGTGTGTGTGTGAGAGAGGGTGTGTGTTAATTTGTGTTCGTCCAGTAGATAGATGTAGTTTCAGCACCAATTTTGCCTTGGCCAGTTCTCACCGGACATAACTCATTAAAACTAAACAATCTCCTTCGTTTGATGGTCTATCTAACTAAGTGACATTTGCGAAATTGTGGTGGTGCCCAAAGGAGCCACAAAACAAGAGTATAAGTTAATATCTTTGCCTTGAAAAATTGCCTATTCATGAAAATATTTGAATAATTTGTTAATTTAATTGATGTTAACCTTCTGATCTCCACGTGTATTTTTACGTCCTGATAAATGTTCTATATGCACTAAAAGCAGAGGAACTGATGGTTATTGTTTTCGTAGGTCTAACAGGAAAGCTCCAAATTAGATATTGGAATGAGATGACATTTAGTGACTAACAATTTATCGACAACATTTTGTCGATAAAAATATCATCAATCACTATATGTCAGATTGCACCGACTTTGTTCATCAGCGAAATATACAACATTTAGGAACAATTTATTATGTTTTTCGGTGATAGGATATTCCTACTTTCTTTACATTTGTGACATCGCTATTGAATCTGCAACTTATAACAGCACAACGCGGAATTTTCATATACATTTACGGAGATGCATGCGGCGCGTTAACCGCGGGTCGACTGTCAGTAGCATTATAGTCCGTTGACGTAAATACTCCTGTTTAGGAGTATGTTAGGCTCGCGGGCCACGCCCCCTTCACCATTCTATTGCTTTCTCTTTTCTGTGCTTGCCTAGCAGATACCTATTTACTCTGTTCTTGAAGACTTCCAAATTATATCTATCGGGAAATAGAGACGCTGGTAGGGTGTTCCATATTTCGGCCGTACGCATTATAAAGCTTGATTTAAAACGCTTTGTGCGTATTTTCGGAATATCGACCATATATGGATGCCGTGTTCCAGTGCGTCTTGTCGTCCGATGAAAGAAAGGAGAAGAGGGAATGAGGTTATGTAAATCGATCGCACATTCTACGAAGTGAAGCCTGTAAAACACCGATAAACTGGCAACTTTGCGTCTGTGCTCGAGGCTTTGGAGTCTAGCCTCCACCAACGCATCGTCACCAATGAGCTTCTTTGCTCGATTATCTATGGAGTCCAAGGCTTCGAGCTGGTATTTAGCCGAACCATCCCAGAGATGGCTGCAGTATTCCATACAAGACCGGACTTGAGCTTGATAGAGGTTTAGAAGCTGTCCTGATGTGAAATACCGCCGCACTTTTCTGAGAACACCCAGCTTTTTTGCAGCTAATTTAGCCCTGGACTCAATAAATGACCCGAAATTGAGTTTTGGTGTAAGAGTTACACCTAGTAACTCGAGTTGGTCCGTTATCGGAACAGGCACACTTCGGAGGACAGGAGTGAGAGAGAAAAGACTCTGTTTAGCGCTAAAGAGACACGCCTGGGTCTTTGCAGCATTGAATTTGACTAAATTGGCATCACCCTATTCGCAGACTGCCTCTAGGGCCAAATTCATTCGCTCGACCATCGCCTCTCTATGGGACTGGATTTGTACATCGCCGGCCCGTGCATCGGATATATACCTCTCTACAACTGTGCTGTCATCTGCATACCCAATGATACCGGGTTTGAGCAGATCATTTATGTGCAGCAAGAAGAGGGTAGCAGAGAGAACCGATCCTTGAGGTACCCCGGCATTTATTGCCAATTGATCGGACGAACATCCATCAAGGACAACTCGTAACGATCTTTCCCTCAAAAAGTCGGAAATCCAAGAGAACAGGCCAGCGGGTAAGCCATACGATGGAAGCTTATTAGCAAGACTGTCGTGCCAGACCCTGTCGAAGGCCTTTGAAATATCAAGAGAGACGGCAAGCGCTTCTCCGTGCATATCAATGGCCTCGCTGCAGATATGAGTGACATACGCAAAAAGGTCCCCAGTAGACCGGTTTCGGCGAAATCCGTACTGTCGATCACTAAGGATATCATTTGCTTCCAGGTATGTCAGGAGCCTATTATTCAATACACGTTCCATACTTTTACAAAGTATGGAAGTGATTGAAATGGATCTGTAGTTAGCAGGGTCTGCACGACTGCCCTTCTTGGGCACAGGCTGCACATTTGCGAGCTTCCAAGATTTAGGCACTTTACCAGTCTGTAGAGAGAGGCGGAAGAGACGTGTCAAAACAGGAGTCAATTCAGGTGCACACGATTTTAGGACTATGGCGGGAATTCCGTCAGGACCACTGGCCTTGTTCACGTTTAGATTACGAAGCGTCTTACGCACTTCAGTCTGACGAATGCGATTTTCCGGCATTGATGCCTCGCATCGAGGTAGAAAAGGAGGTGTTTTACCAGCTGTATCTAAACGTGAAGACTCCGCAAAAAGAGTAGCAAACAAGTTCGCTTTCTCTTCAGCAGTGTGAGCCAATGATCCATCAGGTTTTAATAGTGGAGGTAGATTAGGGCGGCTGAAGTTGGATTCGATCGACTTTGCCAGGGACCAGAATGCTTTGCTACCCGCAGGGTAAGAAGCTAATTTGGACCCAACACGGCTTATGTGATCGAATCGTGCCCTTTTTACAGCCTTTTTGCATGCCTTGGCAGCCTTGTTGAAGGCTCTCTTCTTGTTACGAATATCCTTAGTTTTGCGGGTTCGAGCATCAACCCAGGCTAAGTATGCTTCATGTTTCAGCGCTTCAGCACGTCCACAATCAACACTGAACCAAGGAATTGCTTTGCTAGTCTGCGGCGCATCACAAAATGGAATAAAATACTCCATTGCTTGACGCAGCACATCAGTCACAGCATCCGCGCAAGTAGAAGGGTCACAAGAAGAGAAGCAAAGGGACTGCCACGGATAGGATGCAAAAAAAGACCGTTTCCCATCCCAATCTGCTGACTTGTACCTCCATATCCGCCGGGTGCCTTTCTGGCAGCGGTCGGGCGGGGAATATAGAGATACAGATTTCACCAGACAGTGGTCAGAGCTACCTAACGGTGAAGAAACTGACACTGAGTAGCGGTCTGGATCTGTTGTCATCAGAAGGTCGAGGCAATAGGCCAATTGTGCTAAGTTTCATTTAAATCCATTCAGTAGTTTTGGAGCGATGCGCGGCCGGGATACAGACAGACAGACAGAAAAAAAAAACAGTTTTTGCATCAGTATCAGCTACAGATTGCTATGAAAAAATATTTTCAAAATATCTGAAATGTACAGAATTGAACCTGTTACAGTTTTATTATGAGTATAAATACATAAATGTAAGCGTCTTACCCCTCGCGCTTCCCTACCTGCCTTCTCCAACTTGTTATAGAAATAGATTAGACTGATTAGAGTATTGCATGTTATGAAAAATATACATAGGGAAATTGTGCTTATCGTAATAAAAAAAAACTGTGTTTTATTGTTTGAAATATCAGAATCTTTTGGAGTGGTCCGACTACAGACCTATCTATTATACCTATACGATAAAGTGCAAACGCCAGCTTAAGATGAGCCGTACGTTCAAAGGTTCCTGTACATTCTGGATGTCAAGTTATTTGGAACGTAATATTTAGGTTGTGATGTTTGTTATTTCTGAACTTCAAACCCTATGACTTTGAAATATTTACGGGATAAATTTTAAAGTACCACTATTCTAACAAAAAAATCGGCCAAGTGCGAGTCGGACTCGCGCACGAAGGGTTCCGTACCATTAGCTATACAACATTAGATTTCGTATTTTAACCTTTTTTTATTTTAACGTGCGCGAGTCCAACTCGCACTTGGCCAATTTTTTGTATTTGTTGTTATGGCGGCAACAGAAATACATCATCTGTGAAAATTTCAACTGTCTAGCTATCACCGTTCTTGAGATACAGCCTGGTGACAGACGGGTGGACGGACAGACGGATAGACGGACAGACGGACGGACAGCCGGACAGACCGTTTTTACCCTTTGGGTACGGAACCCTAAAAAGAACGTAAGAAATCGGACTACGCGTTAATAAATTACAACTACGAGTAAGTGTATATTTTGACTTTCATCCCCTCTCCCAAGGGAACCATGCTGAATTTCGGGATAAAAAGCTAAATTATCCTACCTTGTAGTATGAACTCAAACCATGCTAAGTTTCATTGAAATCCATCCAGTAGTTTTGGAGTGATGCGCGGCCGGGATACAGACAGACAGACAGACAAAAATAAAAAAAAATACAGTTTCGGCATCAGTATCAGCTACAGAGTAATGTACATTTCTTTTTTCAAAATATCTGCCATGTACAGAATTGGTCCTGTTACAGTTTTATTATAAGTATAGATTAGTTTTGATAGCGCAGTTAATACTAGGTGCATAAAAAATTAGAAAAACAATTACAAATTTACGAGCGGTGAGTCATATGCGGGATTCGAACCCGCATCCATCCACCCCTTTAGCCGGGTATGCTCTAATCCAATTGAGCTATCAAGACAATGAGTCATTTCTAAATTTTTTCTATCGTTCTTTAATTTTTAGTTCTTTAGTTTCTTTTTTAGTATTGAAATGGAGCGACATCAATTTCAACTTATACTACAAACAAGCCTAATTTTGCAATTAGAAAAAACAAACTGGCGAACCTATTTTATTCGCAATATTGTGCGTTAAAAAATATTTCGTCCAAACCCACCGAGCGCGTTATCAAAATGAAGAAATTTAAAAACAATTCCATAAATATTACATAACTTGTACTTTTAATTTAAATGGAACGAAATAATGTTTAAGGTAAATATAAATAATTTGCAATAGGGCATCGTTGCAGTTCTTCTAATCAGATAAACATCCCGAAAACATCCACTGTTGAGCCTATAGTGTCTCCGTTTTAACATTTTTAAATTTAATTTAACGACTTCTTCGTCCCAAATTGCCCAAATTAGCTGACGTATGTCTCCATTTTGAAGCGCTCGTAGCGAAGTTTGCTTAGCTGATCTCGATCAGCAAAGTTAAGCAAACTCCGCCGCGGTCACGTGTCGAATGGGTGACCGCTAATGACATAACTACTGAGCGCTGCAATGCTTTGGAGAGCACGTTAAGCCGTTGGTCCCGATTGTTGTCTTAGGATGTCATTATAGCCAAATGCCCGCCTAGCTATAGCTCCTAACCCTCAAGTAGAAAATCTGTCGCCAAGGACCTATTGGTGTGTTCCGGTTGTCTTTCAATTCTAGGTTAGCCTGAACAACATCTTCGACCACATCATCACTTACCATCAGGTGAGATAGTGGTCGAAGGCTAACCTATCAGGCATAAAAAAATAAAAAAATAGTAATGGCCTGCCAAAACTTCAAGTAAATAAAGGTGTACAAATTGTAAACATTAGGAACGCTTGATTGTTTACTACCAGTACCTATCACCTAGAACTTATACTTTTCGTGTAAATTTTAAGAGCTTTGTATTATACAGGGCAATTGGAAAAATGCTAACAACCTCTTGTAGACTACCTCCGTTTAGCAAAACTTTCATTAGTTCTACGTCTTTAATCAAAACCTAAACATCTGTTAAAACATTAAGTTTTCTCGTAGTAAAAGACAATTAGTCCGATAGCGCTAGGCTATTTTGGGGTCTTAAGTTAAAAAAAATCTAAAGTTGCTAATTTCTTGCATGTGGATACAGTCGTACCTATTAAGCTTATTATTGCGTTTTGTGCCAAATCTGTTACTTGCATTTTCAGCAATTCAATGATTTGTGGCTAATTTGTTTGATTCAAATCAAAACTTCCAAAATTATTTTAAAGTTTAAAAATATTATGGCATCGTTTCTAAGATAGCCGTAGTGTGCAAACCCAGTTTGTGTCATTTTCATCCAGTGCAAACAGACAAACGGACAGTATGTTAGAACAATGTCAAAAAAAAAATCCAATTGAAATAGTAAATATTAACTTCATCGGATCACCTAAATATGGCCAATAAATAATTTTGTGCCGTTTAGATTTTAAAAATTTTTCCAACGCTTCAAAAAAATATTATAATCATTAGGGTTCACATATTTAATATTGTGCATGCATGGAAAATAGACATTGTAAATTTGTGTCATTTCCATGCATGGCAATTAAACACCAAAAATAAACACGCTGCAAAAATAAGCACATACGTTCGTTCTGTAGGTACGATTACGGTAGGTACGAATAATATTCCATGGATATAAACGACACAAATTCAGAATAGTGTTTCTTTAATCTATGATAATATTTAAGACGTAGAATCTAATAACTTGTATTTTCTTTTGTGGCTTTTACGGGGTGTTCTAGAATAAATATATATATATATATATATTTTTAAATGCCATGTATGAATTCGACACAAACCTTTATGTACAACGGATACCAGTGACCTGAAACTAGTAACACCCATTTAATTAACCTATTATAATATTCTTTTAAAACCGTTTAGGCACTATAGTAGGTACTGGTTAAATATCACTATTCCCGTGGATAAATGTACATATGTATTTTGTACCAGTAAAATACAGGTACATGAGATTGAAAAAAAAAATTTCAACATGAATTTTATTTTCGTCGGATAACGTTTGCAAAGACAAATACCTAAATGTCTACCTAAGCAAGCACCTAATATGACACAAACTACTGTATAAGGTTTGGCAAATGGTCAGGAAACTATATCCAAAACATAAACAACTTTAATATTTTTGAAACTTAAAAACCTAGCGCTACCGGTCTAAATGCTTACTCCGAGCTCAGGCGCCCGCTGCGGCAACACTGGATCGCGCCGCGCTCCCTATTAATAGAATATTGAATATTTACGAGCAAAGTAATAAAAATATTAAAAAGAAATAACAAATAACAGGCACAAGAGACTTTTAACATCAGGTGCGCCCCATGCTTGTTCAAAAAAATCATTCAACTAAGAGGCTCTTAACCATAAAATGTGTGTGAACGAAGAAACAATAACTTCTATAAATACAACACAATTTAAAATAATTTCAGAATAAGGAAAATTTTGCAGGTTCTTAATTCGCTTGGCGACTATATAATCAATTTAGGCTACTACGAACAATGATATCGTTGTTCTAGTTAGGCTATAACTAGAACGCTAATTAACGCATGCTTACAGCAATATTATTAATTTATAAATAACACAACAATATTTTTGTCAATACCGGCGTTACTAAGCGGAAATGTATACCACGATAAACCTAATACATGCCCCGTGGGGTGCCAGGGTAGAATTTCGCCCCTCCCACATCCCCTTCATTAAATCCAAGAAATGCGGACATTTCTTCTCGAGGGTGTCTTAAGAGCTTACTAAGGGAAAAATACCGGAAGGCGGGAAACAGTGCCTTCTGAAGAACTGATAACTTTTACTGCGATCCCCAAGACGCCTGCCAAGCATGAGGATTATGGCAAATCCCCCCAATGAGACCTTGTTCAACGGTGGACGTTCCAGTTCATGTGATGATACAATACAATACACTACAAACATTCTGCATTGATTACCAAGCAAATTTAAACTTAAGAGTATCTCAGATAATTTTCTAAAGTAGTACGCTAGGCGGTCTTTACGCTAAGGTCAAACCAAAAAAAAAATCTACGTAAAAAATTGGTCACTACTGCGACTCGGGCCTGGTTTTATTAGTGTTCTGCATCGTGACAGCAAGTAAAAAGTTTGCAAGCGAAGAATTTGTCGGGATAGGAGATCAGGTTGAGGCTGTAGAGAATGCTATTGCTAGCAAAATAAGTAAACTTAGGAATCAAACAGGAAAGAGATTTCATTTTAAAGGATTTATTTTAGTACAGCTACGTGACTTCATCCCATACCTACCATTAAATTTAATAACTAAATTCAATTAACTAAAGAGGAAAACCTTAAAATGGATAATAACTTAAAAATTAAACAGATATTGTGAAAGGTTGATTTATTTAAATTCATGAAAAAGAAACTTAGAATATGTACATATTTACAGAGCTATAAATAAAATTATAATAATATTGACCCTTTCTAAATATAAACTATATTTTTATATAGCGTATGTTAATTACTATTAATAGAAAATAAACATAGAATAATAATGCCTAAAATGTATTTAAATAAGAAATTTGCCATCGGTGTCCGTTGAACGTAGCATTATGTCGTGAGGTTAGAACCTACATGGCTGGGTTTAAATGTACTTTAAAATTACGAAATAGTAGTTTATGCAACTGTCATATAATAGAGGGTATTAAAACATGAGTGTAGTTTTTTAAATAAGATTACACGAGTGTTTTAATACCTAATTATATGCAGTTGCATACAATACTTTATTTAATCTCATGGCTATAGGTAGCTACATTAAATAAAATGCAATATAAAAACCCGCGCGAAGCGCGCACAACGCGCTCACCACAGATAATGTGTACTTAAATTGAATTGAAACCTCCTTGGTAGGGAAACACTGTACTTTAATAATTAAAAAATTGTTTTAAAGCATTGTTTTGTTAGGAGAATAATGCTTTAATTTATTTTTTTAATTTTCTTAAAGAAGCATGTATATAAAGTGTGCCAATAAAGGTCTGTATTTCATTTCATAATTAGAATATTACCGAATGAGATTATATAAACGTAATTTTCCTATGGGGCTTACATTGTTTTTGTTTTAAATCTGACCAATGTTTTTATGTAATCTTTATAAATGTTCTAGAAAGAGCATGTTACAATACAGTCTACCATATTTGAATATATACAAAACAAAATAATGGATTAAACTATACATGAGCACTACATGTTCAACATTGTTTCATATAGAGGATTTATTAATAAGAACTTTTTAAATGTGATTGTGGCCTAAACAAGCTTGAAGCCCACTGCGGCCCGATTCTCTTAGCTATTGAACGGCGTTAACGCAACTTAATCGGATGTAAATTGTAGTTTTCGACAGTATCCGTAGTGTGCCCGCTATTTAGGTTCAATCGCAAATGAGTGGCTTGCTATCAATAGTTTTTGACATATTTGGTACTAGTATTCCGGGCGCGGCTCCGCCCGCACTTATATCGTTTATCGCGCAAAAACACAAAAACATTAACCTCTTTTTGCGCAGTTGGATAAACATTCCCGGGTCTGAAACTATTTCCATACCAAATTTCATTCAAATCGGTCCTGTAGTTTTGGCGTGAAAGCGTAACAGACAGACAGACAGAGTTACTTTCGCATTTATAATATTAGTACTGATGCTGTAAGCTATTTTGTTGCGATTGCGTTGCTACAATGGCATACAATTAGTAGTCCCCTATTTTGACGTTTCTTATTATCTTTTTAGTACGTATCTTATTTCAGTGGCAACATTTGCAAGCAATAGCACAGCCATACGATACGACGCGATTGCTATACAACTACGATTAGGAGCTAGAATTAGCAGACTACCGAATTTGACATTAACAGCAGTTCGATCGCAGAAGCATCGCAGTAGTGTGGCGTTTGGTGAATAGCTAACAGAATCGGGGCCCTGGTGTCGGGCGGTCACCTCTGACCATAGATGCATTTCATCAGAAGTAGCTACGCTCATTATCCCGAGACATAAAATTGGTTATTCTCATTTGCCTGTAATTTCACCGGCACCCTTTAAACCGGAACAGTAGGTAATGAGCACTTTACTGCTTAGCGGTAAAAGTAGGTATGGTGGCAATACTTCCCCAAACGAACTCGTTGACAAAGTTCTGCTGCTACTTAAATGTATCTATGTTAGTTAAAGTATTTTTTTTATATTTATGTTAAATAGTCCTGATAAAAATTAAAGATATGTACCCGTGGGCCCCAAACTAGGCTGTGCCTGTATCTTGGGCGCCCAAAGTATTGTCTGGAACATTTGACATAGACCGTTTAAAGATGTACGTACCTACGGACTCAACATTGCTTAAATCTGTTGCTATTTAGGTGAAAATTTATAAAATATTTTTATCAATTTGATTTATATTTGAATGTGTGTTTTGTATTCTCATATGAATGTTCGATATGTATCTCTCTAAAGAATCCAAAGTATGATGTGGTGACTGGGGAGCATCGATTGTTTTGCAAATAACTAACTGCTGTTAAGGCTATCTATTACTTCATGAGTACGTAAATTCGGCATGCGAGAGTTGCTGTCTATGCGCACAACGCGGCGCTGCGCTCTTGTTGCACAGCGCGCTCTCAGTACACCGAGCGTCGAATAGCTCAATGTCACGTCACACACAGTGCAACTAAAACAGTTGATTGACTCCAGGAGGTCTACTGCCAAAAACGAAGTTCAAAGTTTCGTTTGAAGGATCGCACTTTTTCTTACCACGAAACACTTTCGGATCCAAATTTCTATAAATTCGTACTTCGTGAATTGACATAATATTGCCCGTATTTTACCCTACTCCCAAATTTTATTTGGAATTTATAATTTCGTATTTAGAATTTAAGTTGATTATGGATTAATGATAATCTCTTAATAGATACGCCTACTTTTTCGTCTGTTGTAGAGTTATCGTTTGCTGCGAAAATACTTTGCTTCGACAAAACTTGCTGCATTCCATATTTACACATTTTCGTTTTTAACTAAGAAACTATGTACCAAGTATAAATGAGCACCTACACAGGTATGCTATTTCATAGGATAGTTTATACATTGTACATTTTATCCCTCATTTGCAGCATACATCACAAAAATGAAACTAACTTATTTTATACCCATATAATGGTGATGCCATAACTTACCCATAACTGACTCCATAACTTTTTCTTCCACCACCGCTTGGTGGTGAACACGAATGTAGCTATATACAAGAGTCACTGTTACAACATATTAAATCATTCTTGTGTTTTCAAGAATATGTTTACTTAATTTAGGTACACGTTGCACGGTTGTTCGTAGAAAGCAGCGCGAGAAACAGGAACTTCAAAAAAGAAGGGTTACGTGTATTATGGGTCTGCCTCTTCAAAAAATAAAACATTCTGACAAACGTTGTATTGAACACATGGGCTTATCTACTAATGTAAGGCTCATGGTTGCATTCTCGTTTTCATATTCGAAGTAGAATTTACTAAAGAGTTTATAGTGTTAGGCATTATTCCATTAGGTTCTTTGTTCGAAAAACAAAGTTAAATCGTAGAATACGTTGAATTCTACAAACACATACATGAATAAATAGTTTATTAATTACCGAAACATTATTCTTCTCAAATTCTTTTTAGTTTTTGATTTATATACCAACTATTTTTTGTTGTTACTTATTTTATTATCTTACAGTTCAAACACCACACGGTATTATTTATTTGCTTACTGAGTATTATAATCATGAAATAATACTCAATATAATAGTACCGCTCCTTAATATAATTTACGCTAGTTGTCTCATATCATCCCGTGGGTGTCGTAAGAGGCGGCTAAGGGAAATTTACTGGAAGGTGGGCAGCAGCGCCTTCAAATGATCTACCAACTTACACTGCGATCCCCAAGCCGCCTGCCATGCGTGGGGACTCTAGTCACAACAATTTAAGATATTAATGATTAAACAAATCTTACATTCACGAAACGATAAAAGTATAGAACTATCCAATAAACTACATACATACCTATTTTATATAAATGTAGATTTAAATTTAAGTTTAAGAATTAGTTTTTTAATCAACTTAAAAAATATGGAGGAAAGTTATAATCACGTATATTTTTTTTATGTTACTGGATCACGCAAATCCAGTAAAAAGTAACGCTTAAACGTATCGTTATGATTATTTTATGTTGAGCAGCATATACCTACAAATGAGTGTTCTAGTAGTTCGTATGTTACTCTCAATTTACTTAATGAAATTATTTGCTAAACTACCAATTACTAACTAACAATTACTACTCTTGCTGATGTTAGCCAATATTATGGGTGACAACTTGTCTTAGACGTTAAATATACGTCTAAGACAAGATACTAAAAATTTTGAAATAAAATTAATTAAACGTCACTGACTCCTTTTTGAAGCGCTCGTAGTGAAGTATGCTTAGCTATTCTGAACCGATCAGCAAAGCTAAGCAACGTCCGCCTCAGACATGAGTTGGATGGGTGACCACTGGTGACATTACTACTGAGCGATTCCGTGCTTCCGACGGCACGTTAAGCCGTCAGTCCCGGTTGTTGTCTAAGGATGGCAGTCGTTATAGCATGGTGGTAAGACATTTTGCGAATGCCCGTCTGGCTAGCTACCACTCTCAAGTAGAAAATCTGTCACCAAGCACCTAAGGGTGTGTTCCGGCAGCTGTACTAGAGAGCCAGTAATTCTAGGTTAGTCTGAACAACATCTTCGACAACATCACTTACCATCAGGTCAAAAAGTCAAAAGGCTAACCTATCAGGCATAAAAAAAATAACACCAAAAAAGATGAAAGCAACTTGTGGAAGTCGGACAATGATACTGTGAGCTCAGAGTGTTTTGAATCTGCTTGGTATCGACATCCACAAGTTATTTCATACTTTTCCGCGTATGAAATTTATGTAGTTACGTTTATAAAAAATATTTTCTAAAACTCCTCTAAATTTATTTGACGTATGCTTTCTCCTAGTAGTGAATAATTAGGGTGAACATTGTCGTTATTGTTTTCATAATCAGGGTGAATGTTTATGTTGTCATCTTGAATTTTTAAGTTTCTAATGGACATACCACGCTCATTTCTGCTGTCTACGATTTCGGGCAGTAAGCATTTCATATAAAATTTTATTAATTTTGGTCTCATCTTAGTTTTCAAAAATGTAACCTTGAATCTGGTAATACCAAATTGAGTTTTTATTTACAGAAGTAGTTCTAATGTGTTTATTATATATATATATATATATATATATATATATATATATATATATATATATATATACATCCCGCAAACAATCAGACGTCCTCTGAAGAGAAAAGTGCATTTAAACTGACGTCCACCTGCTTTTGGCGTCCGCATACTGGACGCCACTTTGTTGGCCAGTGGCACTTACGTCCCATTGGTCCTGTCTAGCCATAGGACAAATATCGATAGAAGCCAAAATATCACTTAAATAGCTGCAACAATATATTAAAAAGTTCGCGACGAAATCTTAGCGCAGGTGTGGCGCTGCTGTCGTGCGTATATTGAAAGCCGCATATCGCGGAGAGTTCCTGACTATGGATCCGCGTATTTGGCGTCCACAACTGCGACGTTGCCAGCTCGTTTGCAACAATCCAACAATAAATCACAATTATCACACGATATTTAAGCAAAACAATATATTCGCCTTAGGTGGTGTACGCGTTGCGTATCATTAGGAGCCCGAGTTCATTTAAACTTTTAAAAAGTCAGTAAATGTTACAAAAAAATATATGTACAGTCAGCCTCATTTGCCTGTAATTTATAATCTTCGATCATTAATATGTCTTTGTAATGAATGATTCACTGGCTCTCAAGGACTGAGCTGAGATGCTAACCTCTAGAATATTTGCTTGAGGTAGGTAGGTACCAACGTCGTAAAGGTTGCTATTTCTAAGACATTAGTAATGATAGCAAAATTGAATCAACTTATTGTTGTTGAATTATTGTTTTCCAAAAAAATATTATACATCATCAAGACTGAATAAGTAATTTTTGTAGCTAATTTTTCTATTGCTATTAGACTGAATCGTAGGTATTAATTCGTCGTGAACGTTAATTACTAAGTAGGTACTTACTTACTTGGTAGCATAAAAATAACAACTTTGCCCAGGTTCTAAATAGCGAGCTATCTTTTGAAATCATTTCGTAGGTAGCAACCTATACCCGCAACTTTTAGCGTGAACTGGGCATGAAGGTTATAAGAAGCCATGTCATGCACCCTATGACCCTATGTGGAACAACACTCCACTCACATCATTTCAACATCCAATAGGAGAACATGAAATGTGAATTCACCTCAATATTGTTATTATAATAATAATAAATAATAATAATATAATAGATTACGTATCTGTAAATACCTCTACCGTAAAATCCCTGCTCGTTACTCCAAGATATTGGTTTTACCTTACTGAAATATGAAATCTCTACAATATACTCGGCTTGTACACCTATCCCTACCAAGGTTTCCACTTGAATATACCGGTTGTGACAGATGTAAACTTAAGTTCACTTATCCCTATATAGTATAAGTAATAATAACTATGTATAAGTTAATGATAGCAATTACATTATCACCTAGCCACGTTTTTGTATGAATGAGCGTGATATAAAAACTATTGAAATATAATTATTTCATATAGCCAGTTTTACCCACGCGCTGATGAAAAACGGTGATGATGGTGATGATGAACAGTAGTCTATATGTTAATTCAGGGTAAAAGCTATCTCCATACCAAATTTCATCCAAATCCATCCAGCTTTTTAGGTGTGTAGAAGTAACACACATACTCACAGACTTTCGACACATACCTACCTATTTTTTATTAGTGTGATTACAAAGATTTTTATTTATAGTAATAAACTTGAAATTAAATTATTTCCAATAAAAATCGATAACTAATCATAGGTTATTTTTGATTAGGTAAGTGCCTACAATCATTGCTAAGTTTACCAGATAAAATTTCGTACTACCTCATACCTACCTACTACAAATATATACGTATACTTATTCTATGAATTTACGTAGGTAGATACATAGTACTAACTTAATTATTTGTTGTGATCTTATAGCTATGTAGGTAGATAGGTATGCAATGCAATGCGCGCCCGCGAATGTCGATTTGACATCGTTGACAGTTGCGTACCTAGGCAGGCCTATATGATAAATGATAATTATATCGTAGATAGAGCTTCTAACCCTTTACTACTTTGTGGTAGGTTTACTTTATCGAAGGTAGCTATATTACTGCTAAGACTATATGTAAAGTGTTATTCTATCTTGATGATTAGGTAGTTGGCAGTGAATAACAATAGTTCCCGTAAGTGGCAAGAATCACTAAAACGGGGGAAGGATTTTTACAAAAAAATTAACTGACTTCAACACTCAAAAGTGTAAAATAACTTGTCGACGTCGGTACCATGCGCACAATAATATGACAATTGGTTCATTCAAACTAGCATGGCACCGACTTCAACCAATTATTTCACTGTTTGGAGTGTTGAAGTCGGTTCCATTTTTTGGTAAAAAACCTTCCCCTTTTTAGTGACCCTTGCCACTTCGAGAATTCACAAAATGCCCATATATATATATATATATATATATATATATAATATGTATAAATAAACTGTACATTAAATACATACGTTCTAACAATTTGAGGGCCCGCCACCCAGCTCCCGAGTACGAGAGTAATTTGTTCATGTACCCATGACTCGCTTCCCGAGTCGTGCCTATATGTGGTGTAAATTAAAACACGATGATAAAGCTGCAAAATATGTTTAGTAAATTCTTTAAATAAAGGAGAAATCGGACACCCAATAGCTTTATACGGACGACCAATAGCTATATACGGAAGCTCAATTGCTATATACGGATGTCCAATTCAAATTTAGTGGGATAGTCAAGAGAAGTTAATTAACAATATTTCTTCCTAATATAATATCTAATATATAATCTATATAATCTAATATCGATTTTTCGATATTTTAGTTACAAAATTTACGACTTATAAATTTCCTCAATTTTGAAATTTAATCAACATATTTACATTTAGACTAGACTTAAATATGTAGTGACGATACCACCCACCAGTGTGGAATCCGAAAGACCTTTTTACTCCGCTGCCTAGACTTACAATAGCTTAAAGTCAGTAGCTACCCTTATAAAAGAAAGTTATTTTTATTCGTGTATTATTTTGTTTGGTAGAAATCTTTATGAATCTTTATGTGTTGATATTTTTAGAAATAGCAATGTTTAGCTGTTAGTAGAAAAATAATACATAAATAATATTAATACGTTTTGTGCCCCGTGGGGTGCCGAGCTAGAATGTCACCCCCCGATTGCTACCTGTGGGTGTCATAAGAGGCCACTAAAGGTATTTTTTTTGTGGGATAGTAGGGCAAACTACCAGGCGGCTCACCTGATGGTAAGTGATTACCGTCGCCTACAAACATCCGCAACACCAGACGCGAACGAAAAACGGTGGTTCAGGCTTAAATTTATTTTTTTAAGCCTGATAGGTTTTTGCCTTTAAGCCTTTGACCACTATCTCACCTGATGGTAAGTGATGATGTGGTCGAGGATGTTGTTCAGACTAACCTAGAGTTACTGGCTCTCAAGGACAGCTGTCGGAACACACCGTTAGGTGCTTGGCGACAGAAAAGCTGCTAAATATGTTTAGTAAATTCTTTATATAAAGGAGAAATCGGACATCCATTAGCTTTATACGGACGACCAATAGCTATATATGGACGCTCAATTGCTATATACGGAAGTCTAATTCAAATCTAGTGGGATCGTCAAGAGAAGTTGATTAAACATATTTCTTCCTACTGCCAATAATTCCCATTTGTCCCGGGGAAATCTGTGGGGACAAATGGGAATAATCCAATATGGTGCAACACAATTGGCAACAAAATTTCCACCATACAGTAACTTGTAGCCAAACAGTACTGCCTCACATAGTGCCGTATTTTTATAATAAAAGTAGCCAGGTTATTGGACGTCCGTATACAGCTATTAGGCGTCCGTATATAATATTGGACGTCCATATATAATATTGGACTTCCATATATAATATTAGACGTCCATATATAATATTGGACGTCCATATATATAATATTGGACGTCCATATATAATATTGGACGTCCATATATAATATTGGACGTCCATATATAATATTGGTTCAGGCCATGGTACGATACAATTCCGATTTTATCATACCTATATTTATATTTAACCCACAAATGAAGTTATTACGTACCTAATTAAGCAATATTCTTCTTAAATTTATAAAAAAAATAGACTAGACAAACATGTACATATTATATGCTTGTTACCAATAGCTTTATACGGACGCTCAATTGCTATATACGGATGTCTAATTGAAATCTATAGTCTATTTTTTTAGCAAACGAGTACCGAAAATTTTACTGCGTTGCTATTGGCCCGCGTAATCAACATAAAATTCGTTCCACACGAACTCTGTAGTTACATGTAGGTATATGCAATTCGAAAAATATTGCTTGTAACGAATCAATATTAAAGTGGCAACTTTTGAATTAGGCTAAGCAAAACAAAGATCGTTTCGGAAAAAATGTTGTTGCTAAGTCAACAAATCGTCTCGTCATACGTTTGCCGACGTATCACTGTGAGCTCAACCCAATTGCATTCGTTTGGTTTCAAGTGAAGGGCTATGGCAGGATATGACAAAAGTTATACAATTTATGAAGTCTGAACTCTTTTGTTACAAGGAGTAGATAAAGGGAATAGATAAAAATGGTGCTCTTGTCTCAATCATGTAATAACTAAGATAGAAACAAAAATGTACGGAACCGACAATCATGTACAAAATATGTTGAACAATTTATTATTGACGTATCTGCAGAAAGTTCATCAGAAGGATGACGAAAATTTTTAAGATTACAAGAATTGTAGTAGAATTATTTGATTTATATGTTGAATTGCATAATATATATACTATTACAATATTGTTTTATATCATGAACGCGAACAGAAAATTTCGTTACGAATATACTCAGCATGCAAATTTAAATCGTAAAATAATAACGTAATTTTTTCTACGGTAAATTTTAGAAGTATTCAATATGATCGGGCTTTGACAATTTCAAAACAAGAACAAAGACATTGACCAATGACGGCAATTACCCATCTCACTCTGTCAATATCAGAAATGTGCGAGAGACATACTCAGTACTCGTTTGTTAAAAAAAAACAGACTATAGTGGGATAGTCAAGAGAATTTGAATTAAAATATTATAAAGTTATTTTATTACCAATTTGTAATTGTTGTGATCGTAATTATAACAATTTAAGTCTGAAAATTCTGCTTTACTAGTTCTTAAAGTAATTTTCACGTCCAGCACTATGTGCTGACATATAAGGTGATTTTATTAATATTTGTGACATTGATTAGTTATAATAGTTGATAATCTGTTGTGAAAATAACTTTTGTTAACAATATACGGCGAAGTTGACAAATTGTTAAAGGCATAAACTTTTAACAATAGTGCGTTAATTGTCTCAACCTTACTCTAAATCTAAGATGTTTTAGAATTACAGTATCTAAGTACTTACCTAAGTTGTGTATCTAGCACGAAGAGCCAAAGTTGTACCTATATAATGTGGATATTAATTTATCAACAATACTGCGGGGGATGGTGTAGAATTGATAACGGAATGTGTTCCACTCTTTTTTAATATTCACATACACAAAAAGTCTGTACTATTGCTAAAGCTATGGCACGTTGGCTTTGGGAATACTAGCAAAGACAACCGCGGTCTACAAACACGGTGTATCTACTCTATTCACACACACGCACGATTGCTACGCGAAGTCAATGAACTGCTATACTAGGCACAATAGACAGCTGTTTTGTGTACCTATTCTGCCTAGTCGGTCTTTGGCGGCTTGCGACAAAAGAACGCGCGACGCGGTAGCGGTTTATCACAATGTGGCATACCTAAGTAGCTGCAACACAATACAGTACGTACCTACGTAAACTTGAAATTAAAAAGAATGTAGGTAAGTAAATTTTTTTTATCATTTAGATGAGTTTAATCGATTGGCGATTATGCAAAGCATTCGACAGTCTAGCTAGATTGGCCGGTAAGGCCTTCGCGTTCGTCAGAATAGGTACGTGAAACAGCTTCGTCTATCACTAGGGCAAAACAGGTGTTTTGCCATAATGATAGCGTCTAATTGACATCGGGTAGCGTTCGTACTCCATAGTAAACCGCGGTTCTCGATATCATACTAAAAGGCAACGCGCCGCGCTTAGAAAATAGTTATACTGATTTTTTTGTATGTGAAAATTAAACATGAGTGGAACACGTGCCGTTATCGATTCTACACCATCCCCCGCAGTATTATTGATGAATTAATGTCAACCTTATATAATAAACGTTGTGTTGTTAATTTTTTGTTGATAAAATTAATCAACGCTTGTTTTCTTATTTCTAGCTCTTGCGTATTAGCGTTCTAAGTGCTTAGCTAAGTTGTGTGTCTAGCACGAAGTGCCATAGTTGTACCTACATAATAAACGTTGTGTTGTCGGTGTTGTTGACAAAATTAATCAACGTTTGTCTTCTTATTTCTAGCTCTTGCGTCTTAGCGTATTATAAGTCTACTCTCTCTCTCTAAAACACGGAATAAAAGTGATACATCTACATGTTTTTTGTTTTTATTTATTTACCTAATATGGGTTACCCTGAAATATAAATATTACATATCTACACACAAACTACCTACTACAAAAAACCCACCTATTACACTAAATAGTCAAATTATCACACTTTCTATATTGATTCTGCAACAAACTAGCCACAGTTTAATCATATGTGCCGTTTGTGGTGAAGTGTCACAGGTCCGTTCTGTACTTCTGTACAACATCTTGTCCTGCATGATTTATTTGTACCTACCAACTACCTGAGCCCCGCAGTTTTACCCGCGCGCTGATGAAAAAGGGTGATGATGGTGATGATGAACAGTAGTCTTTATGTTAATCCAGGGTATAAGCTATCTCCATACCAAATTTCATCCAAATCCATACAGCCGTTTAGGCGTGAAGAAGTAACACACATACACACAAACTTTCGACACATACCTACCTATTTAAAATATTTTTGTTTGCGATATATCAATGAAAGCCGAACCATGCCGAACGAATTACTATGTTTGACGACGGACGGAGATAGTGTCTCAAGCTACGTCACGATGTGTGTAGGTTCTTCAGATAAAATAATATTTTAAATTCACAGAGCAATAAATTTTCGCGGAGAGTAGGTACCTGTTACCTGTAGTACCTATATATACGTTAGGTACGTTGCTCGTGTGAGATAATATGATGAATAGATTACAATATATGATCGCCCTAAATAAATATGTAATATATTACATACCTACCTATTTAGGGCGATCCTTCTGTTGTTCTTTGTTTTTAGTCATCTTTCATTTTATAATAACATTAGTAGGTAGATACTGTTTCAATATTGCAAGTGACATGATTGTCATTGATTACATTTCTTATAAAATTGTGTTTTATCTCTGAAACATATAGGTATGTTTATGGCATCAATATGAAAAGAACAAACTACTACATTTACTACGAACAAATAATTTTACTTAATATTTACAATAATTATTTATTACATAATTTGTAACTTACTGCATTTACTACAACATATTTTGTAAAACAGTGACGGCTCAGTGGCATTAGCTATGGACTGCCGGGCAGCAGGTCTATAGTTCGAATCCCGCCGCGGGCTTGAGCTTTACCACTGGGTAGAAGGGCATTATGCGAATGCTCGCTTGGCTAGCTACCACCCTGAAGTAGAAATTCTGTCACTTAACACTTAACGGGAAGCAGTGATGGCTCATAGCTATGGACTGCCGCGCAGCAGGTCTATGGTTCAAATCCCGCCGCGTGCATGAACTTCATCGCATGGTGGAAGGGTTTCAAAATCTGCAATCCTACAATCATCGCTAAGTTTACCATATAAACTTTCGTACTACCTTATACCTACTACAAATATATACCTACACTTATTCTATGAATTTACGTAGGTAGATACATAGTACTAACTTTATTATTTGTTGTGATCTTATAGCTATGTAGGTAGATAGGTATGCAATGCAATGCGCAATGTCGATTTGACATCACTGACAGTTGCGTACCTAGGCAGGCCTATATGATAAATGATAATTATATCGTAGATAGAGCTTTTAACTCTTTAATACTTTGTGTTAGGTAGGTACTTTCTCAAAGGTAGCTATATTGCTGCTTAGACTTTATGTAAAGTTTTATTCTATCTTGATGATTAGGTAATTGGCAGTGAATAACAATCGTTCCCGTAAGTGTTATTCTTGCTACTACATGCGATTTATTGTGCAAAAATCTCAGAAACAGGAGCTAAATTTTCTTTATCTTATTATAAACTATTTGTGTACTTAACTTTATCAAAATCCATTGTTCCTACGTGTAGATAGATAATAATAAATTATATAAAAATACCGGGCATCCGTATATATATAGATTTGACCAAATTGTTATAAATGTACATACAAGCGATTGTCAAAGAAAAAGAAAGTAAACATAAAGATGGCAACGTCGCACTCACAAATGTCGTTCATCCTATGAGGACGCTAAATAGTCGATGCCATAGGTAAATCACGATCAATATATCCAGGACGCCTATAATTTATGACCATGGTTCGGGGTTCAAAAATGTTGCGGCACGAACGCAAGAAGAATATCGCGAAAAATAAAATTATCGGAAAATGACGTATCTCACGGAGCTGGCAATCGAAGAGCTAAGCAGTATTCATTAAGACATGTTAAAAAAAGCAATGGGAACTGGAGGACGTCGTAATAATGCACCACGTGCATGACGCCAAAAAGCTTCTAGGATGTAAATATATATATATATATATATATATATATATATATATATATAAACTTTATTCCGCAGTTAAATAAAACATCTTGAAGAAAATATAGGAATGTTTATTGCTGAAAACAACTCCTCGATCTGAGAAAATTCTATTCCAGAAGCTATAACTCCCGTGGTACAGCTAAGTCAAACAAACTTCTTTTCACATTTTGCACTCAAATTTGAATATTAATATAAGTTAATGTCTTTTCTCACCAATGAAGAAGAAGTTGTTTTATTTACATTCAAACAAATTATTGTGGTGTTCTTTTTCTTGAACTTGTTTTAAAAAGTAGATGTCAATTATTCGCCGTCCCGATATAGGTTGAAAATAGTCTTATATTTATCCATTTGAATAATAAACGCGTCCTCGTTGCCATCAATTTCTCTGTAACACCATAAAATAAGATATAAAGATAGTACGAAAATTAAAAAAAATATTCCTATTAAATTCCAGTTTTAGAATTCAGTCCTTATTCTAATTTAGAATAAGTAAAAAGCCCAAATTTACACTTATTTTAATATACTTAAGGCAATAATCGTACTCGTTCGTTTTAACGGGCATAACGTAGAATTACTGGCTCTTAAGGGCAGCTGCTAGATACATGGTTAGGTGCTAGGCGACAGATTTTGTACTTGAAAGGATGGGAGCAAGTCAAGCAGGCATTCTTAAAATTCTCAACCGTCCGCAGTCCTTGAGAGCCACTTAAATTGCAAGCATATGAAACTTAACAACTATGTTTCAAAGTGATGGGCGCAGTGCAATTCGTGACTTGTGACGAAATGCATCTGTTATAGGCAGAGGTTAGTCCACTTAACATCAGGTGGGTGGGCCTCGACCTTATTCCGTCACAATAACATAAAAAAACTTAGTTGTCTGAAAATAAATCACCACTTTTTCAAACTGAAAAGTTGACTGAATCTACAATATCTGAGAGCCATGCATACCTAGTCATAATGTTAAGTGTTTTGAAGGATTACTAGAAATAGTAACTTTTTACCTCTTTTTGAACCTACTGTTATGTTTAGACTGTGGTCAATAGAAATAAATAAACAAACAAAAAATTACTTACCATATTTCAATTCCCATTTTCTTTTGCCTTCAACCGTGATTTAGTACGTGGTTTATTTTCTTTATTTGCCATTTCCAGAAAACAACCAAAAAAAATAATTGTCTCATATAAGTTTTCATAAAATATTTACACAACGGGAAATAAACACAAACACAGTATCTAATGCCTCTAATATTCTAATAGAGATATTTACACTATGAGGAATAAACACTATGTCATAATTATATGCTATAGTTCACTAAATAATAATTATTTACAATTTATTGTGTATCCTCATGATATTCGTTTACGCAGATACCAAAAAGTGCGCGCGCAAAAATTTGACACAGATCTTGCCTTGGTGACGTCCCGAGGGACACTGATTAGCGACGTTTGGATATATTATCACTTAAATATTCGATTTAAAAAAGAATAGATGTAATGAGAAAAAAGGATCGCTTTATTTGTATTTCAAATTAAATTACCTACAAAATGGTATAAGTTATAGATTAAGTGGAGTATTAGTACCTGTTAAAAATTGAATTTGGCCGGTAAAAAAACCGCAAATCGAACTTAGTTCACTATTTTTTTCTATCGAGAAAATTTACTCGTATCGTGATTTGAACGAATACACAATAAGGAGAAAGAATGTAACTAAAATATATATTTATTTCAGATTTGAAATGTTCTTCTTTGTTTATAAAAAACAACATCTACTTTAGGCAAAAACGGGAATACCCGACCTTAATGACTTATCAGTAGAGTTACTGAACCATCGATCTGGCTCATGCTTAAAATAAGAAAAATTAAGTTTGAAAGAAAATTATTTTTGAAGCAATGATGGCTCAGTGGCATTAGCTATGGACTGCCGCGCAGCTGATCCATGGTTCGAATCCTGCCGCGGGCTTGAGCTTCACCGCATGGTGGAAGGGCATTTTGCCTGTCTAGCGACCACCCTCAAGTAGAAAATCTGCTACCAAGCACCTAACGGTATGTTCCGGCAGCAGTCCTTGAGAGCCAGTGAAATTACAGGCACAATGTCTCAAGGTGACGGGCGCAGTGCACTTCGTGACTTGTGACTAAATGCATCTGTTAAAGGCAGAGGTTAGTCCACTAAACATCAGGTGGGCCCCGAGCTTGTTCCGTCACAAAAACATAAAAAAAGTGTTGAAGTTGTTTACGTTACGGAGAATATAATTTGTAAATATATGAAATTAATATACTTGTATTTGCTCAATTTTATGTATGCAGCGCTTTTCAAGCTTTAACCGATGGATAGGCTAAATCGATGTTTGTGAAACGCAAAGAAGTGTTTTGTTTAATAAATATGTTCTGGGTAGTAAAACTGGAACTTACTCGAACATTCTGAAACAGGCCCTTAATAGTGTTATTTTGTCTTCTATTCGACAATAATATTGCTTTCTTCACACTTTACTTTTGGCTTAACCTGCGGTCTTGAACCTCCTAATTTTGAATCGTTCTTAGCGATCATTGTTTTCTGCAGTTCTCTGTCAATGGTCACGTCTGTATACTTGATGGTACAGTTTCTGACGCCCATGTTGGGGCGAAGGAAGTCCCCGAGGGTGGAAGCGGAAGGGGATGGTCGGTCGAAGGGGAAGCCCATGGGCTGCCGGTCGGGGTACTTCCGGTCGCGGATGCCGCAGAACGAAGCCGCGTCAGAGCACGAAGTCACCGGATCTTGCTCGATCTGTTCACAGAACATCGTGTTATTGGTAAATTATGGACTCTTTGGTTATCAACGGTCAAACATTTTGTGGATGGACAGATAAAGCAACAAAATTGTAGGTATTACAAATATAAACATATTTTTAAAGAGGCTTATACAAAGAGACAACAATACAAATTTAAATAATTTTAAAGTGCTCGTAGTGAAGTTTACTTAGCCGTTCTTAACTGATAAGTTAAACTAAGTCCGCCGCGGTCATGACATGGATGGGTGACCGCTAGTGATATAACTTCTGAGCGGTTCCGTGCTAGTAAACGGGCACGTTTGTTGTCTTACGACGGCAGTCGATATATCATGGTGGCATTTTGCCAATAGCTAGATACCAAGCTCAAGTAGAAAATCTGTCGCTAAGCACCTAACAGTGTGTTCTGGCAGCTATCTTTGAAAGGCAATAATTCTAGGTTAGCTTGAACAACTTCTTCGAAGATGATGATGTGGACGTATTTTTTAAAACAGTAAACCTGTGTTTGTCTCCTGCATCATATAGACGACAGTGGCAACGTGATCTGCCCTGGAACTAACCTACCCAGATTAGATTTTAATTTTCTGGTAATTCTTATCCAAGCTCAAATTTGGTTTTGAAGCGCTTGTAGCGAAGATCGCTTAGCCTTTCTGAATCGATCAGCAAAGCTAAGCAACGTCCACCGCGGTCATGAGTTGGATGGGTGACTACTGAGCGCTTCCGTGCTTCGGAGGGCACGTTAAGCCGTCTGTCCCGGTTGTTGTCTTAGGATGGCAGTCGTTATAGTATGGTGGTAGGGCATTTTGCAAATGCCCGCCTGGCTAGCTACCACCCTCAAGTAGAAAATCTGTCGCCAAGCACCTAACGGTGTGTTCCGGCAGTTTCTTGAGAGCCTGTGATTCTAGGTTAGCCTGAACATCATCTTCGACCACATCATCACTTACCATCAGGTGAGATAGTGGTAAGAAGCTAACCTATCAGGCATACAAAAAAAATGGTGGTCTAACAGTAATATTCCCGAAACGGTATAATATAGAAACAACATTTGAAATATGAGGATAACATATCTATTATGTTACAAAATAAATTACCACTACAATTATTAACAATAAGGACTTCGGTCACTGTTGGCATTTCTTAATACAATAACTTAACATTTGAAGAGATTTTGTAGTAAGATTTGTTGTTTTTAATAGAATAACGTCTCATGAAAAACTGCAAGGTAGCAAAGTTTCTATAGGATATTACGGATATTTTCTTTGGACTGAGGTTTGTTGTTATATATAATATACACTTCTGGACTCATCTATTGGCCCACCTTGCAATATCAGTTTCGTTTGGTCCTAGCTAAAATTTTATATTAGGTCGAGCAAAAAGTTTTTATGCAGTTTTGAACCTGGCACATTCACAATTTCATTCAATAGTCTTTTTTTGAATTTCGAACACAGAATTTAAAGAAACAAAAGACAATTTGGAGCCTGTTTGTTGATATCAAACAATCGAATACTAAGAAAACTTGGTTTTATTGGTTTACTTGGATTTAATTCATGAAAAAGTGATTGATATCTTTGGTTTTGCAACAAACATTACTTATTCTTAACATTAAGGTGAGGTTCTATCAATAATCTATGGATACTTCACCTGAAGTCGCCGCCCAAGTTGTGGCACTTATTCAGGCCGGACACAGCCAAAGAAACGTGAGTGCTCAACTTAATTTAAGTCGATCTGCGGTCCGAAATGTTTATCGGAGGTACCTAGAGACTGGCGGCTTTGTTCGTCGCCAAGGAAGGCCACGATCTCGGGTCACAACTGAAAGGCAGGATCGATTCATCATGATGACCAGCTTGAGAAATCGTCACCTTACCTCCATTGAGATACAAAACCAACTTCGCGACTTCCACGGAGTATCTGTGAGCGCTCGAACTGTTTGGAGAAGGTTAAAAGAACGCGATATGGTACCACACAAGCCAGCTAATGGGCCCAAACTAACGCGAGCCCACCGAACAGCGCGCCTTCATTTCGCACGCAGTCATTTAAATTGGACACAGCAAGATTGGAGCCGTGTACTCTTTTCTGATGAGTCTAAAATTGTGTTACATGGCAATGATGGAAGGAAGAAGGTCTACCGAAGGGAGAGCGTTTCGCACAATGCTGCTTTGAAGAGAGGGTTGCTTATGGCGGTGGCTCATGGACTGTCTGGGGCGGTATATCCGCGAGCGGCAAAACTCAACTTGAGGTGAAATTAAACCTTTATTTGATAAAACATGTTTTTTATTCAAAAATCAATTGCCTTTAACAAGGCGCATATCCGACTTGTTAGGCGTAGCTCCATGTCGTATGGTATTCTGAATTCAAATTTAAAACAATACGATCGAAAAAGATGGTAAAATGTGCCAGGTTCAAAACTGCATAAAAACTTTTTGCTCGACCTAATATAAAATTTTAGCTAGGACCAAACGAAACTGAAAATACAAGGTGGGCCAATAGATGAGTCCAGAAGTGTATATAAAAATTTAAAACGCTTAATATTATTTATATTAAGAGTTTTAAATTTTTGAGAGATTTAGACTCTTTAAATGCTTCATATTACGACCTTACTAAGTACTCAACTGACGCACAAACGTTATAAATTTAGATATATAATAGATATCTATCTATTATACGAGTATATCTAATCTCTTTATTGAAACTCCACAGTACAGATTTATGATGAATTTACAAAAAATAAATTACATTAATGTTACAATTGGCGGCCTTATCGCTTATATCTCTTCCAGGCAACCATGTCTGGGAAGGAGCAGTAAATAAATTATTATGACGGCATGGTGCACTTAAGAGTAAAGTATAAAATTATGCTTGACTAAATTAACTTTTCTAAATTATTAGTTCTATTTAATTCACTACACCATTTTTGTTTATATTATATATACACACATACACTTAGGTACATATACTATAATACTATCTAACATACACTTACAACTTACATATATCCACTACATATTATCAACTACGAAACTCCGACACAGGCTTAGCCATAACTTATAGCAGCTTTTCAAGGAGATAAATAGCTTTGACACGTTGCTTGAAAGTTTCTAGAGTTGGTGCACGTCTAACTTCAACAGGTAAAGTGTTCCAAAGCCTAACAGCTTCAGCAGTGAAGGAGGAGTCAAAAAACTTTGTTTTACATACTGTATGGCCAAGTGCCAGATTTTCAGATGATCTAAGCAAAAGTTCGTTTGTTTCATGAAGATACGGAAAATGTTGTCAGAGATAGCGAGGAGAAGAGGGATTAAAAAGGAGAGACTGTAAGATGGGACTATATATGGACGTTCCGGCGAAAGCGTATGGGAAGCCACTTGAGTTTATTGCGGAATTCGGAGACATGTTCACATTTTCGGAGACCAAATATGAACCGTATTACCGTATCAAGAAATTTTGAAGGCGCTCAAGTTTATCAAGTATAATAGTAGTATAGCTGACGTCTGCGTAATTGAGGATTTGAAGGAGAAGGGATTGTGCTAACGCAATCTTTATGGTGGTTGGAAAAAAATTGCGCAATGGTCCAGCTGAAGCAAACATCTTTCAACTAGTTTCAGCTAGTTGTGGGTCCCAAGTTAAGTGCTTGTCAAATGTGACGCCAAGGTTTTTCACTGTATCACTGTAAGGAATGACGACTCCATTAAACACAATACGTGGAAGCAATTGGAAATTCACTTTACAGAGTGTGCGAGAGCTGCCAATGACGATAGCTTGCGTTTTGCCAGAATTTACTTTGAGGCCGAAAGATTCGCTCCACTCAGTTATACGATTAAGATCTTTATTGGTGGCTTCGATTGCTTTATCCGATTGATTAATAGGTGTTTGACAGTATAGCTGAAGATCATCTGCGCATAGAGGTGGTGGGAAGGAGTGAGGTTAAGAGAGATGGAGTTGATGAAAATAGCAAAGAGAAGAGGAGTCAAGACACCACCCTGAGGTACACCAGCATACGTATTACACCAAAACTCCTCAACCAAGTATAAAATACCTATCTCAAACCATAGCATGTTCCTTGAACCGTGCACTGAAACTGAAATATTAAGAATTATGAGGTCGCTCAGTAATACGCGTGCTGTTGGTTTTGACGGTATATGCACACGGGTGATTAAAGAATGTTCAATGATTATTTCTCCAATTTTACAATATTTGATAAACCTTTCCTTCTCTGTGGGTTCGTTCCCGGAGAGACTTAAACATTCTATTGTTCGACCTCTGTATAAAAGAGATGATAAACTTAACATGAATAATTATCGTCGTATCACTTTGATTCCTATCTTCTCGAAAATATTTGAAAAAGCCATGCACCATCGTATAAATGCCTTTTTGGTAAAGTTTGCTATTATCAAGGAAGAACAAAATGGTTTCCAAAAAGGTAAATCAACTCGACTAGCGGCTTACACTCTTGTTAGTAAAGTAGTAGAAAAGATTGATAAACGTTTTCCTATTTCAGTGCTCTTTTTTCATATGAGCAAGGCTTTTGGTTACGTTAATCATAAAATGCTTTTAATCAAATGCGAAAATTATGGACTTAGAGGACCAGTTCTTAGCTGGCTTGATAGTTACCTCACCAACCGTAAGCAATCTGTTGAGATATTTTCTCTTAATGAAAGGCACATTTCAACATCTTATAGATCTGCCTACCAAGTTAATAGCAGTGGGGTACCGCAAGGAAGTATATTGGGACCATTACTGTTCTTGCTTTACATAAATGACTTGCCGTCGGCGGTTGACCATAAATGTATACTTTTTGCTGATGATGTGTCAGTTGTTGTAAGTGACAACCATAAATCCACAACTGATAAACATAGAGATATGTTAAATATAGCTACTGACTCTATAGTTACTTGGTTAGAATCCAACAACTTACGCGCCAATATCTCAAAAACAAGATTTACAAACTTTCGCAATTATAACTCAATGAAAAATGAATTTGTTGTAATGTGTAAGGACCAACAAATAAAAATTACAGAGGACTGCATGTTTCTTGGCATATATGTAGACCAACATTGTAATTGGAAGACTCACATAGAGCATGTTTGTTCCAAACTTAATCGATTTTTATTTGCTCTAAAACGATTACAGCGAACAGTTAATCAAAGTGCTGTACTCACTGTCTATCATGGCTAGTTCTGAGGTATGGTCTTCTACTTTGGGGAAACTCTACCAACGTCACGAAGGAATTCCTCGTGCAGAAAAAATTTATCAGAGCTGTTTGCGGTGTCGGTCCACTGGAATCGTGTAGACCACTTTTTAAAAAACTTAAAATATTAACTCTAACTGGCTTGTATATCATGCAAGCAGGACTTTTTGTAAAAGAGCATCCTCATCTATTTGAGAAATTAGGAGATAATAAGTATCCTTGACTAGTTAGCAGAGATACCACAAGGCTACGTACGCCCACATGTAATACTACCTTATGTAATCGAAATTGTAATGTCATGTGCATTAAAATATTTAACAAAATTCCCATGGCGATCAGTGAGCTCCCATATGAATATTTTAAATTGAAATTACATCTGTGGCTGACTGAAAACTGTTTCTATACAATCAAGGAATTAATGAATTTTAAAAAGTGACAATCTATTTTTATTATTCTTTATGCAGTTGAATTGAATTATATATATATATTTTGATGTGTATATTAAATTGTATTCTTGGACCTAGTGACTAATATAGTGCAATAATTATGGTTCTGACATCTTTTATCTTTATAATTCCAAGACATACATATTATTTAATTTAATTCAATTGCATTTGATTCATTTATTTTTTTTTCTCTGTAATATATGATGATGATGATGATGATGATATTCTTATTATCGTATAATTATTTTTTTTATGCCAGTTATTGGTGAAACATGCTGAACTTGACGAATTGTTTGACAACTTTATTGTACCATGTTTCGTGCAAATAAACAAATTTCATTTCATTTCATTTCAAAAAGAGAAAGACTCCTGTATGTAAACTCGCTGCTGGCGACCGAACAAGTAATTATGAAACCCATCAATAACTGTTGGAGATATGTTGAGAGAGCGAAGTATGGCAAGTAAGATATCAAAATCTACATTATTGAAAGCATTACTGAAGTTCAGTAACGTCAGCACAGTTACCTGACCTGTATCCATTCCTAGACGTATATCGTCGGTGACTTTCACGAGTGCAGTAACGCTGGACGAAAACCAGACTGGAAATGATTTAAAAGATCATGCCTCGTGAGGAAGGAGTTAAGCTGATTGTGAAGTAATCGCTCAAGAACTTTGCAAAGGAAAGAAAGAATGGGTATTGGACGATACTCAGAAAAAGATTTAGGGTTTATTTTTTTGGGCAAAGGAATTATGTGTGCTTTCTTCCACGAAGAGGGGAACACACCATCGATGATTGAAAAGTTTGAAATATGACTGGGAGAATGTAATGTCCGTCTGTTAGTTATTATATATGTCGTCTAGTTATATAATTTATGTTTGATGTTAATAAGTATGTGATGATATTTTAATTCAGAGGGTCCTTTAGGGTGAAAAAATACTCTGAAATATACACAATTAAGTTAAGAGAAAAGATTAAGTTGTTATTTCATGAATATATGGTCTCTTAAACAGTAGTTACCGAATCACATTCGTAGATAATCGCGTCACTTTCATGGCATCTAGAACTTCAAAACTATAATTCTAACAAAGTGTCAATGTCCTCATTCTGCTTGGCACTGCAATGCGCTCATTAGTACAAGACCTTATGTAGTTCTTATATTCGTTCGCCCAGTAGTTTTGCTTGCTACAGTGCCTTACATTTCTGCTTCGAGGTAGTATACTGGTAAACAAAATAAGGTAGTAATCACCAAGACGTGCCCTAGCTAAAAAGTCTTACCACCTGGTAAAATATCTAATGTTAAGTTTAATATATATATAAATCATTCACAATCTTCGAAATAATTAGGCTGCTAAATACCAATAATGCCTTATGCCGGATTACCTTGTCATTATTCCAGTTGGAGACCATGACGAACAGTACCACGGAGTACCCCTCGGCAGTTCCTTTAGGCACGAGCATGTGTTGTGGCCAGCCACAGCCGCAGAAGTCGAACTCGGAAGCCTCTTCAGATCCTGGTTCCCCGGGGCGTTCGTTCTGGCTACGGAACGTGCGCTCGTACGGGATTGTCACTGAGGAGGCCAGACTCTGCTGCACCACCCTGTTGTTGCCGGGACTGACTGTGAAAAGGAAGTTAAACTTAAAAGGGACTTTCAACGTGAATAGCTCGAAGTTTAAGCACTGAGTTAAAATTATAATTTTTTCATGACTATATTATATTATTTTAAGTATTCAAATGAAATTACTTTCATCGACATTTCTCAAACAAACAATACCTAGCTAATACCGACTATCTTTAAATTTCCTAACGATAAAGCCATGAGCAACGACGAATTTTTGCGGTCTTTAAATAATTATTTAGTTTCTAAATTATACGCGAATAGCTTTCTGATTGTTATTTAAATAAATTACTAAAATATTCAAAGGGTCACCCAGCCAGCGGATAATTTAACCTTTTAACACAGTTAGAAAACTCCTTTGAATCATAACGAGAAATAAAATTTACAGTTGACTAAATAGATGCATAATAATGAAGCCTTAATATAAATCTACGTTAGTTTCTTATCTATAGATTTACTGAAATGGCTAAAAGCATTTTCAGATTTACTGAAAGGGCTCAAAGCATTTATAGATTTACTGATAAGACTAAATCGAAAGATGCAAAATGTACGCATAAGGAAAGAACCTCAAGATGACCGTGATACTAATTCTAAAATAGGTTTAGTCTCTTTCAGTATGTTTTGTAGCTTAACTTCTTTTCTAAATTGGGAAAAAAACTTGTTCGTAATTTTAATATTTTTATGTTTGCAATAACGCATGTTCTGCGGATTATATTCACATAATAAATTTAATATAAAGATTGCTCGTAATCTTTATATTAACCTTTGAAAAGACACTAGCAATACTATAAATCAACTTTCATAGTAAGTTCGTTATATTTGTTTCTTAGAAACTGGTGAGAGTAAGGTTTTCAGTATCTTGAAAAGTTTTTAAAGCAATTTCACGGCTGGATTCAAACAATCATAACAAATACAAGAACCAATAAGGCAAACATACCTGTAACTCATTTTTATGTTCTGTGCTATATACTATTAATCAAAAAAGCAATCGAATACCTTTTGGTCAAGTAAAGTAGCACAACAGTCGCGCTGTTCTTCCAAGTGGAAGAAGTAACGAATTTCATGAAAGTTATCTAAAGATAAAATAAGAAGATTTTTTTTTTTCATTCTTACGAGTATCTTTGGTAATAGTATCCAAAAAATACATAACACTGTGTTCAAATGCTGACTTGGAATGAAAAAAGCTCGTATAAATTTTTTAACCAAAAAATGGAACCGACTTCATCACTCAAATTTAATGTGTGAAATAACTTGTTGAAGTCGGTACCATGAGGGTTCATAAGTACCTATTATCACAATATTGTGCGCATGGTACCGACTTCGACAAGTTATTTCACACTTTTGGGTGTTGAAGTCGGTTCCATTTTTTGGTAAAATTTTTTTTTCGCTCTTTTTAGTGACCCTTGCTACTTACGGCATCGATTTTCATTCATTCTCAACGACTATATCATCAGGATAGTTAAATTTTTCAGTTATTGGAGTGTAACTCAATAACGAATTGACCGATTTTGATAAAATTTTAATGGGACCAAACGTCAAGCATCAGCTTCAAACAAGAAATAATTTTCAAAATCGGTTCATCCAGTCAAGAGCTCTGAGGTAACAAAAAAAAAACAATCGAATTGAGAACCTCCTCCTGTTTTGGAAGTCGGTTAAAACATCTATTTTGATTCCTATACTTCAAATGTGGTAGCAGAGACAGTGTTGAAAACGATATTACCATCAGTTAATTAAGTATTAGAAAAGAGTATAACTAACAACCTAATGTAATAGTATATTATGATATAAGTGCTAAGTTGCTCATCATTCACGAGGCTACGGGTTGCAGCTCGAGTCGCAAGCGAGGGTGTAAATCAGCTGAGTGCATAATGAGCAAGTTGCTCACGAGTTTCATACGCACTTTTTCAACACCCTTGCGAGGAAAAATAAATATATTCAAGGCATTTTGTACGTCCTTCTACACTTGCGCCCTGTGGGTGTTATATACGCAAAAACAGTACAGCGCCCTCCGTGTGCAATATAATAATGCTTTTAGGGTGGTGATGGGGTTGCCTCGGAGATGTAGCGCATCAGGGATGTTTGCAGATTGGTGCGTCGACTGCTTTTACGCCACCATGCGCAAGCGATGCACGTCCCTGGTGCGCAGGATTCGGGCCAGCCCTAGCAGCATCCTAAAAGTATTCTCCGACAGATTTGACTGCCAGTACATGAATCATTGTCACAGGATTCATGTACTGGTTAATGATATGTATTGTAAAATGTTTAGTAATAATGTATTCATATTATTTAATTTTTATATGCAATAATTTTATAATAATAATTGATGATTGATTTGACTTGATTTTTATATGCAATAATTTATAATTGATGATTGATTTGACTTGATTTTTATATGCAATAATTTTATAATAATAACGAATGATAATTTTAATAAGGTAATTTGAACATATTATATGACTTGAAAAAATAGTTTCAATAAATGATTTGAAATTGAATTTGAATTGCACAAATTGTGATACAAACAACACACGAAAATTATAGAAAATAGCGCGCAAGTTTTTTTTTTATTGCGCGCGTCTAATGTAAATATTCTTATAATAATAAGTCTGTTTTTTTAACAAACGAGTACCTACTGAAAATTTTACTGCGTTGCTATTGGCCCACGTAATCAACATAAAGTCCGTTCCACATGAACTCTGTAGTTACATGTAGATACATTCAGTTGTCACAACGAATCAATGCCAAAGTAGCAACTTTTGAATTAGGGTAAGAAAAACAAAGATCGTTTTGAAAAAAATTTTGAAGCTAAGACAACAAATCGTCTCGTCATACGCTTGCCGACGTATCACTGTGAGCTCAACCCAATGGAACTCGTTTGGTCTCAAGTGAAGGGCTATGGTAAGAAATAACAAAAGTTTAAAAAAATATGAAGTCTGAACTCTTAAGGAGACTAACTTACAAGGAGAAGCTAAAGTGGATAGATAAAAATGGTGGTCATGTCTCAATCATGTAATAACCAAGATAGAAACAAAAATGTACGGAGTCGCCAATCAATTTATTATCGACGTATCTGCAGAAAGTTCATCAGAAGGATGACGATAATTTTTAAGATTACAAGAATTGTTGTGTAATTACTTGATTTATATATTCTAGAATCCAGTGCATAATATATATATACTATTACAATATTGTTTTATATCATAAATGCGAACAAAAAAGTTTTAAGTATGCAGATGTAAATAAAAAAATAATAACATAATTTTTCTACAGTAAATTTTAGAAGTATTTAATATGAACGGGCCTTAACAATTTCTAATCAAGAACAAAGACATTGACCAATGACGTCAATTACCCATCTCACTCTGTCAATATCGGAAATGTGCGAGAGATATACTCAATACTCGTTTGTTAAAAAAAACAAACTATAGGTTGATCATATTATATACTTAGCCTTCAACCTCATTGTTGTTATAAATCTGTATTACCCGGTTAAATTTAAAATACTCTGTTTACTGGCATATAATTTGCAGTTAGTTAGGTTAGTAGTAGTAGTACTTAACTTTGTAGGGATACTTCTATTACACACTAGTGTTTAATATTATTATGCACCAGGGTGTAATAGTTCGGTTTATGGCCCTAAGAACGATATAATAAAGCTCACTTTACGAGCAAGGGTGTAGAAAAATCATTTTCATTTTAATTATCTAGTATAATTTGTACCACATAAATGTAATATTCTTTCAATTTAGTTCGTTTTTTGCCGATTAAGTACTTAAGCGTGTAGTGTTGACCTTACAAATTGAAACTAATGAACTAGATTAAAATAATAAGGTTCTTGGTTCATTCTTAAATCTTTCAAACCCTTTGACACTGTCTTTATGTCCATTTTCATAAATAAACTGGAATATATCGGTATAAGTGATAAAGAAATTTAGAAAAATTACGGCTCATTTTTTAGGACCATGAGTAGAACCCAAACCAGTTGGTTGATACTATTGTATTTGTTCGCTTGGTAATTTCACCTTGTAACTACAGCCTTTCATCTAATCACACTCACTTCATTTACATACTACAATCTCACATAATTCCATAAATTTTTAATACAAAAATTTGCGCTTTGCGCGGGTAATTGCGACTATAAATTGAAGTGTAAGTCTATCTAATAGTAGACTATCCTATCTTTCAATTTGAATCAAATAGCACACGGTGTGTAAATCAAATTTAAAATTGGTTCAGTAGTTTAGGAGTCCATCGCGGACAAACAACGTGACACGTAATTTTTATATATAAAGATTGTATATATACGCCTTGTCTAAAATAATAGCTCACGATGTAAATGCTAATAAATTACAATGCTATTAATAAGTAACTGCATTGCAATGAACTAGCCTCTACATCTTATTATACTCGAATTTTAATGTCCCTAAACCCCCTTTTATGTTTCTTTTAACCTTTTTTTTTTATTGCTGATAGTTAAGCCTTTGACCACAATCTCACCTGATGGTAAGTGATGATGTGGTCGAAGGTGTTAATAGGCTAAACCCAGAATAATTGGCTCTCAAGGACAGTTGCCGGAACGCACCGTTAGGTGCTTGGCGACAGATTTTCTACTTGAGGGTGGTCGCTAGCTAGGCGGGCATTCGCAAAAATGCCCTTCCACCATGCTGTGAAGCTCAAGCCCGCGGCGAGATTCGAACCATGGACCTGCTGCGCGGCAGTCCATAGCCAAAGCCACTGAGCTCTCACTGCTTCAAACCTTGCTAGCAACCCTACGAATGTAGTGTAGCTGCCATTAATACCGAAATACTTGTATTATAAACGAACGATGTTAAAAAATATGCTTTGTTCTTGTTCTCATGTAAGTGACAATGTAGTCTTTTCGAGAATTTTGAATGAAGTCTTTAAACCTAAATATCAATGCTGTTCTAGAATACTCACGTTGCCTTGAGAACTTGTCCATCTCAATCATGAGCTTCCTCTGTTCGTCGAAAGGCAGGGGCTGTCCGTCCTCGTCAGTGCTGGGCGCCATGAAGATACGGAAGGTCGCAATCTGGGACTGGCCGCTGGTGTTACTAACGTTAATCCTGTACGTAAGCAATATAAATATATTAGCAAGTGTGAAGCCTAGAGAACATTTGGTTGAATGGTACTTTGAGAGCTTTAAAATCCAACGCAAAGTAAAAATGATAATAACGGGAGCTCGTTCTCAAGAAAACTGTCGATTCAGATTGGTGATTAGGAGTCGCTTAAGCTTATTGATAGTAGAGCTAGCAATCCATGTAATGTATTTGTATAAGTCTATGTCCACCTGCAATCAGTATCTCTTTGCTTTTCTTTGAACTGTGTGTGTGTAAAGCGCTCGCGTAGCGAAGTTTGCATAGCCGTTCTGAACCGATCAGCTAAGTTAAGCAACGTCCGCCTTAAAATGGGCAGCATACGAATTGAATGCTAAGGCATTAAGGCAAGGCAAGCTGGACTTGGTGTTATATCCTTGTTGCGGAAAATCAATTGACAAATCTTGGAGTGAATTTCGCGTTAATTTCTGTGATTGATTTTATCATCATTTCTTGCTTCCTCTTGGACATTTTATACAGCAGTCTCCACCTTTGGGTGATCTATGAGCAGTGGTGCTACAAATCTTAAGAATATGCGAAAAACATAAACAGCCGGTGGGGATTGAACCGAGGCACTTCGGATTCACAGCAACAAATTTCTAACACCGATCCATTACACCAGCGTTACTCGCCACTACTGCTCGAAATTAGTCTACAATACTACAGGCTACGAGAGAACAGAAGCGCTACACGTTAACTAGACGTCAGCGCTACGCGCACAGGCTACGCGATACTTCGACTGCAGTGCTACGCATACTACGTTTATAACGACACGTTGCTTGAAGGGAATAGTGAATTGAATATCCAGTAAGTGATTATTATCATCATGGGTTTTTATAGAAGAAATCTTATATCTGTTTCTTTTCGTTTATCATTTAATTGAAATAATATGGTGTTTAATAATAATAGTTTAAAAACATAATTGTGACTACTATGTAACAGGTAATGCCAAGTGGCATTGCATGCATGAAAATGTAATAGATTACCTCACAGAGTGAGATAACTTATGTTTCATTTAAAAATCTGCTGTACTCAAAACGCTGATATCTGACATTCATGATATAAAAACTTCTAAGCAAGAACAAGCAGCAGTGCTCAATCAATTGGTGATATGTTCGAAGTCTAGTCTCAGAATCGACAAATAAAAAAAACGAACACCGATCCTGAAAAAAACAATGGGTAACTGTAAATTGGAAGAAACCAGCTCAAATTGAAACTTTACACCTACAAAAGTAAAAACTATCGCAAAATATCCAACAACTAGAAAACCAATTGTACCTTCAATCATCGAGATATAAGATATATTTCAACAGTAAAAGGAAAGTTTCTCAAATCGATAGTTCTTTAACTCGGTGATACTATTACTGTATGTGTGCGGCCTTGGAGGTGCGCGATTTCTACCGTCGCCTTGGCAAGCCTGGAACTTTGCGACCTATTATCACGGAATTCAGTAGCGTTGTCTTGAAGCAAAATATAATTAATGTTAATGTTGTCTTAGGTTTTCGCGATTGTTACACATAGCAATTCAACAACTTTAAACGGTTTAAGTCGCGTATATTTTTCATTATTTTGTCCCGACGTTTCAAACACTGCAGTGATCGTGGTCACGGGTGACTTTACGGGGTGGTTTTATTTGTCACATGAGTTTTTAAGAAATTATTTTGTCTACCGTCAGAATTTTTATATTAATCATAACGTTCCCTATTCACGCAGTATTCGCTCACAGTGTCCAGAGGTCTTGCAGATTTGTGTCGGCCATGGGATTTACACGAAATTCTATTGGCGTTGCAAAATTAATAAAAAACTATATGTTCGATGTTTTTGTCCATTATGAAATTCGCAATACACACTAGTAATGATAAACTAAAACAGCACTGCATTTAACCTAAATAACAGGTGCAATTTAAACACTGTGCCAAAATGGAAACCAGTAGTGCCAATCTAACAACTGCAAAAAAAAATAATTTGGAACCATAAACAAATCATACATTCCCGATACTTTTTTTGACTGAATGAATGTTGGTGCATCCGATACCTAACAATTTTTTAAAGTCAGAGCACGCGACATCGTATTGTACAACTGCGTCAACATGTGGGATTACGTATGCCATCGCATCAAATAGGTCACTAGTTGTTCTCCGCGCTGATCTTAACAAATGTGGGGCATCCGACAGTCCTTCTGACACCTGCCTCTGGAGTATCCAGAGGCATGTGTCTGTAGTGCTGCAATAAAATGAATGAGAGCCTTGAATTTGTGATGAATGAGAGAATAGGCATACTTATGTTTGTGATGATTTAACTAATACTTTATTTCTCTTTAACAGAGTCTGACTACGAAAATGACGGTTCCGTAGCTGGTCCTTCATCTGCTCCTGACAACCGTACGGGTGTAAATGCTGAGAATACCTCTGAAGATGCAGCCGAGAACGGTGCACGATCAGGAGAGGACATGTTAGCATAATGCAGTAAAGTATAGTAACACTACAAGCTACACCAACGATATTGGTGGATGGAGAGAATCACTACAGGGCTTTGAAAAAATTTGATTATCATAAAGATGGTTTGCATCAGACAGGGGGCAGTTTACTATGACTGCTAGTAGCCTTAGAAAGAGCCAAAATTCATAAGATGTAAAAACATGATGGTGGAGGTTCCCATCCTAAGATGAGCATGTTCACCGCTTTGCTTCCAAGTGCAATCGTGGTTGAAGATTAGATAAAAAGTTAGATAAAGTTATAAAAGAAAATAAACTCTAAAGATCCGAAAATAATATTGTATAACTTACACATAGTCGTACTCCTGGTGCTGTAGATGAGTAAACGTCGTCAGGATTGTTCCTCGAGGAGCAAAGTCCAGTCCTCGATCCAGGTCCACAGTACTCCTCTCGCAGTAAGTGTGGAGGAAATCATTGCGTTCTGGACTCACAACATTGATCGAAGTAACTTGAATGCCAGGGAAGCCCAGCTGTTCAGGGAGAAAGTATAGATATTGAGTGAAAGCTGTTTTTTTTTATGCCTTATATGTTAGCCTTTGTCCACTATCTCACCTGATGGTAAATGATGATGTGGTCGAAGATGTTGTTCAGCCTAATCATTGTGTGATGTTGTGTGTGGTGTTGTTAAAGCTTATCACCGCAGTCTCACCTGGTGAAAAGCAACGACACAAACGACGTTGCAACATACATGTCTATAGAAGATTTATTCACTCTGTACCAAAACCCTTTTACATCATTTCAATTAATTAAAAAATACATAATTCGGTTACAGTATTTGTAACGTCAAATACTGTAACCGAATTATGTATTTTTTACATGTGTTTTTTTACAACTGTTACATCCCTCATATATATAAAGTATGTATGTATAATTTTCTGTATTTCTTATTTATTTCCTTAAAGTACTGATAAAACGATATAATTATATACAGCACAAACAGGGATGCTGGTAGCGGTGAGGTACTTCAGTCGTACGTATATCGAATCTGAAGTGATGCGCAGAAGATTATTATAAAGTAAATCATCTTAAATACGTAGCAGTTCTAGATTCCTAACAACATATTTTCGTATTTGATATATGACTGTGACTCCAAAACTGACGAATTTAATGACCCCTTATTGCTTTATTTTTGTACTTAAGAAATAAAATATAATTATTTGTTACTCAACTAAATCAACCCAACGACACCCTACAGGTTATTCTCTCTTCCAATTCTTACCCGATCAGTCTCATAAGGCGTGAGCTTGGACTTGTACAAGTGGAAGATGTCGTCGATGTACGCGTGCCAGCGGTAGAACACCGGGTCTCGCATGGCGGTTGCTGTGTCACCCATAATTGAGTTTGTTTCCTGTAAAAATAATGAGAATTCCTATTGGTTCTTCAAATGATAAGTAATGCACAGGCATGTGAGCAACATGCCATCACTGATATCCACGTAAGTATATTTACATTAGTTGCACAACACAAATTATTATGAATTTCTCATCTTTGTAAACTACCAATGACAATTTATTTACAAATAGCGTCCGTCAGTAAGCAAAAATATAGTACATTCTCGTAGCAATAATTTGAATATTATAAAGATATATTGTAGTACTCAATTCATTATTACTAAATATAGTTACAGCGCAAGGGCTAGAAAAATACTAAACATCAGGGCTCGAGAACAAATCTTTTTTATCAGGGCAGGTAACTGAATTATAAAAAAGTGGCATTGTTTTGACGAACCTATAGTATTGTAAACAATCGTTTATATTGTATGGATTCTCATCATGGAATATGTAAAAGATTAGAGTGCGAATAATAAAAAAGTGAAGGTGTGTTATATTAGCCCTTTTTGGTCTTTCTACAGATGTAGGTAAACCAAGAAAGGTAAAGTCTCTTTGGTGTTAGCAACTTTGCACTCCAGGCTCAATGAGTTTACAGTCTTCAGTTTCGTCACCGTTCTTCATATATTCAGAGTTGAAAAAGAATAATTACGTCATATCTACTACGTAAGTTCGACACGGAGGAGATTAATATCGAAATATGACAAAGTCAAAATCATTTATTCAATTTAGGCGTCTACGACGCTCTTATGAAGGTCAATAAAGAGTAAGACGTAAGAAAGAGACCACAATCGAAGACAGATAAAGAGGTATAGAGAAAGGGCGCACCAAGCAGGTTGCAGTAGAATACTTTTTCCCGCTCCTACCAATATCTCCTCCCAATAATGTGTGTGTTGTCTCTTACTGTTCTGCTCAGTTTTGTTAATATGGCACCTTGTTAGAAGGATTTACACTAAAAAGAAGGAAAAGTAAAAAAGTAAGCAATTTTTCAAAGTTTTACCTGCCTATGAACAATTAAAAAGGTCTATAATAACACAGAAACATGAGCGAAAACCATAAACTTATTAAAATAAAATTAATGTAAACGCGGCTACTGAGTACCCTAGTGTCTTCCTTTACTTTAACTTATTTACGGTAGTTTTCAAATGAAATCTTTCTTTACTGTTTGTGCAAGATTAAATAAAAAAAATTGAGAAGAAAACAGTCTATGTTTTGTCTCTTTGGAATAAACGGTATACGTACCAAATGGCGATGGTCAGGGTCGTGAGAGAGGCCGAAGAAGTTGTGCCCCATGTTGTGCAAGTCTCCGTAGTAAGACCTGTGCTTGGAGAGAATGGAGGACTCCATAAGGTTCCCCAGGATGTCGATGCCAGTCTCTTCATCAAGAGGTAAATGTTGGTCGTGAGGCTGGTGAAGAGAAAAAATATAAACTACGGAAAGTGGTAGCGAAGATCACCATAGCAGAAATAAAAATAAAAAATATACTGACTCTAGAATTACATACATAATAGTAATTAATTAATTAATTACGATTATTACTTAATTAATTAATTCTAGGTTAGCCTGAACAACATCTTCGACCACATCATCACTTACCATCAGGTGAGATAGTTGTCAAAGGCTAACCTATCATGCATAAAAAAATAAATTTAGGGACAGTTTTTAGCGACGACAGTCTCTTTTCAGTCGGATTGTTCATTGCTGAATACAGCCTCCCCCAACCCATTAAGTGGAGTTGCCATCTTGTAATAGGATCAAAAGCCAAAAATATATTAACATCGTTTGTTAATATAACTCAAAATTGCGAGTTCACTGGTAATAATTTCAGTTTCATATTTTTGTGTTTACCTACTCAGATCAATGCACGCGGGCTGTTATCCCCATCGTTTTCCATTTGTGTAAGCGCGGTCTGAACAGCTGTTTTCATGTTATAAGCTGAATATTGGAATTTTCATACCCAAAAGTTCACCTTTGGTGTACCATACCCCAATACATTGCGAGAATAGCAAAGTCAAATCTACTGCGTACCATAGAGTATTACACATAAAAAGTTGCGTCTCCGGTAGCGTAGTATGACTGAACAATAATAATGAACTCATTCTATACATATTTTTTACATCCGACAGCAAAGAACTGAATTTGCTTCAAGTTTACCATCGAATTAAGGTCATACATAAGTCTTGAGGATCGCAGTGTAAGGTAATTCACCAGCAGCATCTGCTGCTCATAATCCGGTATTTCAACCTTAGTCTCCTCTCAAGACACCCATGGGTAGAGATTCTAGAACATTCTAGCCAGGCATCCCACGGCTGTCGTGATGCTGGTGAGGAGAATAAAAAGTACGGATACCAGTAACAAAAAGTCACTCTTGTAGAAAAAAAGACTCGAGAGCAACGCACTTATTATCAATTTAAATTTGGAAATTACTGTCTATAATAATCTAACATTTATATGTGTAGATACATGTATAATAAATAAATAAATATTAAATATATATTTATTATCTAAATATTAAATATATATTTATTATCCTGTGAAAAAAAGTACTTACACTCTCAGTCCTTAAAATTCACCATAAAATATAATCACTTGTACCGTTTAAATATGTACTCTGAGCCCCAAGACACAGACATTCGCCTAGTTTGGGTCTTAACGTTAGCATGTGTTCCTAATATTATTAGCCAACCTTACTGTGTATTATGTACAAACAGAAATCTAAAATCTTTTATGGAAAATAAAAATTATTATTATTAAAAATTTATTGTATAAATGTAAGTGTTTCAACAAATCATGACTTCGAAAACATACATAATAAATAACATTCCAGACCAGACGAGTCAATGCATACTTTTAATAGAATTTGTAATTGCATTGTGGGGGAGTCTTAAGATCCACCTACCATCAGGATGGAGTGCTCCTCCACTGCAGCCACGAAGCGATCACGCCAGGTCTCCAGCTCATGCACCTCAGTGTTGATCTTCTCTTCTGGCCGTACCAGGTCTTGAATTTTAGTTTTAGCGAACCTAAAAATATTCACAATTCACAAGTGGCTATTTTTCGTTCTAACTGGCCACTTTCCATAAAGTATGACATAAGTGTTAAAAGGTGACAATTTTTTTGTGAGCATACCTATATTATTTTGTCAGATACACAGAATGTGTTCTGAGAGTAATGTAACTACGTACAATAATAGTACATTGTATATTAAGGGCGGTAAGTAAGGAATTACGATAGAGGTTCTAGTAGGCTTTCTGAGTCGAGGTTCGTAATTTCCGTAATTGAAACATACAATGTTTTTCATCACATTTGCGAGTAAATAATTATGAATTATAGCTTTCATACACAAGCACCACAACTATTATTACGAAATACTTTTTTTTAAGCGGATGGCGGGCTTTATGACCACACCACAGATTATACAAATGTTTCGTTCAGGAACGTTAAGGGCAAATACTTACGTAGGTATACAGCCAAGACGGAGTGTAAAAAAATAAAAAAAATCGACGTTTTGACACAAAAACTATTAAGAACATTAGTTGAGTATACTCGTATATGTAACATGTAGCGATTGCAATGAAATTACTGTATAGATTTCTTTACTTTCTTACTTATTCAATTGCGTGTAAACTCCTTGCTTGAACTTGCAGGACCTGTATGCTGTGCTATAAATTAAAATAAAAAACTTACCTACCTTGGGTTTCATGACTAAAGAAAGCTCGAGGGTTTTCTCTTTTTTATTTTATACTGAAATCAGTTGTAAAGATAAGATTTCTGATGATTATATGTTTAAGCGAATACTGAATCTTCTTGAACTATTTCTATTTTAAGAATATTCTTCTCTTTTCTATCACATATTCTATAATACACAAACAAAATATGTTAGAGAAAATGAAAAATATATTCAAACAATTTTACCTAGGAGCCCATGTACGACTGGCCACCTTGGAGTTCAGTTTGGAGAAGTACCCTTCAGCGATCGGCTCCCGGAAGTTCTTGAACCTAGTCACGCGTCTAAGCCCGTTGCACATGCGCTCAATGTTGTACCTGGAGAAATAGCAAAATATTTTTGTACCATGCTTGATGATTACCTGTACAAACCATTGGTTTTACTTTTTGTTATTCTGCCTTTGAGAATAGCTTTTTTTCACACAGGTTTTATATTATTCTATCAACTAATTTTAATTACACTAATTGCTTGTTGATTTTTTCGCAATCGGTAGAATAGCATAATTGGTTGTTTTAAAAACTCATAGCCGTTTCACAAACGAATGTATTGATTCTTTTGGGGTCCACTGTTTTGGATGTTAATATTTAAGGTAAAATATTTATTTTCTTTGTTGTTTAATAACGATTGAGTAAAAAACTAAAAACTAAACGTATTTCGCTTCCCACGCTGAAAAGTGCTATACTTTGTTGATGTTAATACCATGCTTATTCAAACGCTCAGCTCATTATTAGTTCATGGTTCTGCTTGATTTTCATTATTTATTTCACACATTTTTGGTTTTGCAGTGTCGATATGGTATTTTATTTTTTATTCTACATATTAAATATACATAGAACTCTTGTTTTATATGAGTTTTCAGCAGGTCCATGGTTCGAATCCCGCCGCGGGCTTGAGCTTCACCGCATGGTGGAAGGGCATTTTGCAAATGCCGGATCATCTTCAAGTAAAAAATCTGTCGCCAAGCACCTATTAGAGCATACCCCGGCTAAATGGACGCGGGTTCGAATCCCGCACATGACTATATTTTTTTCTCTCGTAAATTGTAATTTTGTAACCTAACGGTGTATTCCGGCAGCAGTCCTTTAGAGCCAGTGAAATTACAGGCACATGAGACTTAACAACTATGTCTCAAGGTGACGGGCGCAGTGTAATTCGTAACATGTGATGAAATGCATCTGTTATAGGCAGAGGCTAGTCCGCTTAACATCAGCAGGGCCTCGAGCATGTTCCACCACAATAACATTAAAAAAAAAAAGTTTTTATTTCTTATAGTTTTGTTGATGATATATTGGATATGTTACCTTGCAATGATTTGCTGGTGCATATAATAGAACAGCTCTCCTCTCCTGTCTTTGGCTACGATGGCTATATCGGATGCAACAAAAGGGTACACCAGGTGCCAGTGCCAATGGTGGAGGTTGATGCCGATGTCTTCCCGGAAGTAAGCCACGCGCTGTTCCGGCTCTTTGTCTGACGCCGTGAAGTTAGGGGGAATGGTGATTATTTTCTAAGGAAATTAAGGAAAACTAGTTTTCACTATACACAGGATGGTGAATTATTCGATGATAATAAAATTCTTCGCAAAGAAGACATTACCGCTATAAATATTTTTATCACTTACGGGATTTGTACCGTGGCGATTTTTATTTTTGAGCTCCCGATATTTCGACGCAGTTATATGTATCATGATCGCGGGGTGACTGGAGAGTAGAGCGGTTGACACAAATCACGAGCAGACGAAACGGTCTACCCTCTTTCTTAGTCTTTTGCTACGCGTACCACTGGAACTCGAATTCGACTGAAAGTTTCGACAAAATACACTCACAGTGTATACTCAAAAATAAAAATCGCCACGGTACAAATCCCGAAAGTGATAAAAATATTTATGATCAAAACCGTGATAGTCTAAAAAAGTGTTTGATATTACCGCTGGCACCAAGCGGAGAAGCTGTATCGGTAAATTTTGTGTTCCAAACTTATGCTATCAATGTTGATATATTTGCTATTATCTCGAATAATGAACATGAACAATTCTTATAGCAGCTAAAAAATAAAAATATTTATAAAATGCAGATAAATAATGTACGTGTAATTTCAACAGTAAGATGTTCGGGAAATGTTTGCATGTAGGGCGTGCTTGTCATCCCCCCGTTCATATATGAGGACGATACAAAAATAAATAAGTACCTTCGAACATACATATAATCATGGTACAATAATATACTACGCCATCTTTTTTTATCTACGGCACTCAAACTTTATACCTAATTTGAGAAAATTGGGGGTCAGTAAAATAACAGTTAATAGATTTCACCTTTTTTTTAAATTAAGAAAATCACGTGAAATTGATTTAAGTTACACAGATTAATGATTCTTGAATAAATTATGTTTATCAAGTTCGTACAGAGTGTTTGACCGAATAGTTTTCTTGTAATGGGTACCGTCGATGCTAATAAGCCTAAATTTTTCATAGATTGAAATCAAGTAATTATTTTCAATGCCGAAAAAAAAGCCAGTTATCTGTATTTTGGTGTACAATTTAGTTTCAAAGTAAGCTCAAAAATATCGGAAGTAAAAACCAATTAGGTAGATACGTTATATAACCAAAGAAATTTTACATTACATACCACTAAATATGGTAAGTCAAACTAAGAATGGCTTCGGACCTTTGGACCTTTGAGGTCCACAATAGCGGCAACAGACAATTTTGCGGGAAATGAAAAGACTTCAAATCACTGCTTTTTCTACTTTTACTCTTACTTTTTGCGGGCATTTTGCGAATGCCCGCCTGGCTAGTGACCCCCTCAAGTAGAAAATCTGTCGCCAAGCACCTAACGGTGTGTTCCGGCAGCAGTCCTTGAGAGCTAGTGAAATTACAGGTACAGAGACTTTACCATCTATGTATCCTGGTGACAGGCGCAGTGCAATTCGTAACTTGTGACGAAATGCATCTGTTATAGGCAGAGGTTAGTCAGCTTAACAGATGCAAATCATATACGTGAGACAGAGACGGCGATATTTGTCAAAATGGTAGAACCATAGGGAGACAACTTTTTTCATACCATTTACTATGATGAACATTGATTCATGTGTGACTTTCTATTAGACGTTTGAAATATTGTATTGATATTTTATAACAAAACATTCACATGAAAAAGAACCATGAACTTGTATGCTGCTGCAATCATGTTTTAATAAAGAGCCAATTTGGTAGTAACGCAAGCCTGTGATTCTTCGGGAGTAGAAGACCTTGTTTTCTGAGACCGTGCATATAATATAATTATATTTTTGCAATGACGCATGCTCCGCGGATAACATTTTGCGCTCCGCGGATGAAAAATTATAGTGGTTCAAGTACGGTTTCCCACGCATGGGGAATTAAGAACGAAAGGATAAATTATAATGTGTGTGTAGTCATATATGATGTTGGCTTAGCAGTTAGAGCACCCCAGCAATAAGGGAGGATGGTGCGGGTTCAATTCCTGCACATGACTAACAAATCAATTATGGAACATCAACAACATGTAAGCAAAAAAGGGCCCGTGAATTAAATTAATGAAAAATATATCGTATACATAAATATAATTGGGTAGTAAGTATTTATTCACACATCAAAGGAATCCATAGTTACCAATCAAAAATAGTGATTGGTCATCCAATCTTTCACGACAATTGAAACTGAATTAAATATCCATATACTAAAACAAATACATCAAATATGCTAACTTAAGTCACAATTGCTTCGCTCACTCGGCTTGCGCGTTGTTGTGGATTACTAAGAATCTAATGATCAGAAAACTTAATCTTCAACAATAAAGAGTTTGTGCGAACAACTGACAGGCAATTCCAGGATTCCTCAAGGGCTGCCCCTCTCTTCATGCTGCTTATACGCTTATACCGTATTTAAATTACACAAGCCCAGAATATTGGGGCAAGCAGACATAACCACAGCAGGCGATGTGAACGGCCTAGCGTAGCTCAAATACGGTCTCTCAAGGAAGAGTTGGTTGAGTTTATTGGCCCTACAGGCAGCCTCCGAATGGAGCGATGCCAATTTTGTCGGATTCAATGTTTTGAGGACGCAAATGCTCCACATTCGTGGTGGAAACGCTGATGCTACACACTGACTTTTATAAACAGATACCAGGCACTGATTTCATATTATTAACTTCAAAAATGGCGACCTTCCATACAAACTTTAGTTTCCTATCGAACACCCTGAAAGTTGAATCTTCAAAAATTCTTTCTTAGTGCAGAAATAAGGAATTTCAGAGCAAATTTCACGTTCCTCTGATATACATCGCTTATTAGGCATTGTTATGAGTTTTATTGAGTATATATGAAAGTACTTTTATTATAGTAGGAATCTGTTAGTGCTTCGTGGCACATAGAAAGTGACGAAGCGGTTGACGCTAGTAACGGGGCCCTAACGTATAAAGCTGCTTATATATTGTATATTTTCTGTTTATTATTGACTTACTTATTGACTATGGCTGCCTTGTTTGTGGAATGGGTTTTTTATTGACAAAGACATTCTCAGTAGCATTAATGTGGATTCTGGTGATAGTCTCGCTCTTTCTTATATTTGATCAAAACAAATCAGACGATATGTCTTGATCTTGGATGTCTTGCCTACCCATTCAACAATTATGGAAAACAGACATGCATTATTGTGATAGCAGATTCCTTACCCTGGGTCCATCGGGAGTTACGTTGCAAATATCCCTGGCGCGATGGAAGACCTTTGCGTCAATGAACTTATCCGGGAAGGTCTCCGCGAAAGTAGGGAGGTCTAAACCTTTGGTGTCAGGCCTGAAACATTATTTTAGTGAAACACTTCGATTATCATAATATATTCAAAATGTGGTGTCGGATGTGCCAAATAATTCCACATCGTGTAAGTTTTGGTATGGTAAATTTGAATGTATATTATGTATTTTAGTCATAATTTGCAAGCCGCCCTCGTATTATTGCCGGTGATGTATTGTGACGATTTTATGCCCAAATAAATTTTACAGAAGTTATCACATACCGTAAACTTTCAGTATGGAATACACTTCTTAGAGAAGACTGTATAATCTTTATATATAAAAACTAAGCGTCACATTATTTGTCCGCGATGGACTCCTAAAGTAATGAACCGCACTTTGCACACTGTGTGCAATTTGATCCAAATTGAAAGTATAGCTTACACCTCAATTTATAGTCGCATTTACCCGTGCGAAGCCGGGGCGGGGCACTAGTGTATAATATTATGTGACATGTATGCCGTTAGAACGTATTAACTCTATTCACGTAATGTATAGGTAAGCGGGCATTTTAATTTTTGCTCCGATCTGGGTACGTTTAAGTGACTTTTGATGAAACTATTTGTATACGGACTGAATAGTTTTCTTTACAATATAAACACCAAATATAACACTAAAGAAACATTTGATAACTATAATAGTTATTTATTATGATTATTCTAATACAAACTCAAAAATGTGCTACTAGCGCGCGCACACGCGTTTGGTTCAACAAAACTAAAATTTGGTTAAGAAAACTTTAGACATTTAATTTTAGTCTTTTCAAATTTTAAAGAAGATTATTAGTGGTGAACCATTACGAGATAATAGATAACACATTATTTATTTGAAGTAGTTCGCTATAGATTCTATCTACTTCAGAAGTGAGAGAGAGAGAGAGAGAGAGAGATTATCACCCTTACTTATAAACGCTTATTAAAATCTTATTCACTGAAGAGTAGTTAAATAAGAAGAACTTTACTTATAAACGTTAAATAAATTTAATCAGTCACTATTCATTACATAAAGTAGCTGTAAAGTTAATCACTGTTCCACACATGTTTAAGCATTGAATAGAAATTTATTTAACAAGATGGCGGATGTATTATCCAGCCAGTTGCCAGAAATGTGGTCGTGTTGTCATTGTGTTTCGTTCTTAGTTTGATTTTTGTCTGCGCGCTTTTGTTTTATAAGTTGCTTTGTATTATTATCAAGTTGAGGATGGCTTTTGAATCTGATTATGATGTTGAACGAAACGGGCTAAGTAATATTAATTTGTTGCATAGCTCATTTATTAGCGGTCTAAACTAACTTTTCTTCTTGAACCGTATTTCATTAGTCAGCCCCCTTTGGTTACTGTTGGACTTTGCATTAAGAAAACAGCACTTGCAAGAGGAGCCCCACAATGTAACTGGCGTCTTTTGCAAAGCAGAAAATATCACCTATGGCGCAAGATCACAATGAAACACAAATTTAATAATCACTCATTAGCAACTGTATAACTAAATAGGCCTTAGTTAACGTTTATAAGTAAGAAATATTTATGCACTGATTAGGGATTTAACGAGTGATTAGCTAGTTACTTATGTTACTCAGTGATTAGCCATTCACTTGTTATACAGTGATTAGCGGGCTTTTTATAAGTAAGGCTGAATATGTGTATAAAAGAGCGTATAAATAAGGCAAATACTTTATATACGCTAGAAACAGAAAAGGTCCTAAAAATTATCCTGGTGAACTTTGAGTTTTACCAAAGACCCGAAAGATATGTAAGTATATTGCTATTTATTATTACCTTCTGTAGCTTCTCTAACAGATATGACTTTATAAGACTCAGAGCTTTTCATGCTTGTTAAGGGTTACAAGTCAATGTGCGATGTCCTACACAGCCGAATGCCTTGGAAAGATCACAAAATACGCCAATAGTATCATGTGAACTCTCCCATGGTTCAAGTATATGTGATATCAATTAGAACGCCCGCATTCGATGGATATCTGCTCTTCGAAATCATTCTCGTGCTATAATATGTATAATTAGATATATATGAAATGGGATAGAAGTTTTATGAGCATAACTTTTACGGAGTTATTTTTCTCCGTTTCATTAAGTCGGAGAAATTTCCTCTATTGACAGATCGACACAAAGATTGAATATTGTTACTAAATATGATGTAATGATGCAAGTATCAGACTCCATCGCTTTTACTGACATACCCCACAATTTTTCGGTAGGTATATTTAAATTTCGGAGATTGTTGTGTATGTGAAGGAAAAGAAAATTCCGGTATTTTTGGAGGGAAAGGTTAAGTTTCTGTTACATCGGGACAAAAATCTACTAAGTTAGTGACTTCTTGAATTAAATATACTAAATTCTTGTAAAGATATTTGCAACTTGTTTTAGATTAGAGATTTGATTATTATCAACAGTTAAGGCATAGGTAAGTATGTTATCATGTGAGTTAACCCGTCTTATTTACTTAAATGAGTGAAAACACGTTGCTTTTAAAAAGTACACATTTTATAATAAATTCCACATAGTTCTACACATTTTAATATAATTTCATATGAGAATAAAACTTGGTATAGCTACAATACTAAGTTTCAGTTTAAGCATAGGACCTCCATATAAATTTTTCAGTCCCAATTTGTCCTCCTTAAATCAGGACTCTTGCAAATCAGTTCTTAGTTGATGCTTTTCTTTTTACTTTATAAGCTACCTGCCAAATTTCAGCTTCATAGGTCAAGTTGTTTCGAGATCTGGTGTCTAATCAATAAGTGATATTTCCCTTACATTTATATAGAAGGTAGGTAAAATGCCCTTAGATAAAGGTAAAAGAAAACGCCAAGGGATCTGACATAATTGGTGATTCTTGATTTTAAAATATAATCTGACTGGAAGAGTAGAACAACAATATTGAAACAGAGATGTGGAAAGAAAATTAAAAATTCGTATATTGTAATTAACTTCCAAATGACACCAACACAAATATCCATCAGCTGAAAATTTCAGTAAAGGTAATCATATGGGTGTAGAACCTCTGGTTGATTAGAACAATCCAGGCATGGGTCCCTCCATAGCTCTAGACTGCTTACATATATATATATAGCAAATACTATAAAATTATCCAGGTATGCAAAATACATTTTTCACTATTGACTATAATTAAAAAACTACTCAACCGAATTTCTAAAGGACTACCTCGGAGGTATACTTTATCTAACAAAGAAACAGTCATCAAACCAATTTATAATTGGCTGAGTTTTCGCATGACACACACAAATAAAATAGACAACAGAACGAATTGATTGAAAACGCCCTTCTTTTTTGGTTCAGTTGGTTAAAAAGTTGGAGAAACTCGTACTTCTCGTATTACAAGATATGGCCCAGTACGTGATTTTTCTTTAGACAATTTGCTAGAATTCTTATTTTATGCCGACGTGCTGGAGTACTAATAATTGATCTTTATCTTCACCAAAACTGCTCAAACAAAACTGCATGCAACTTTAGTTTTCACATTTAATTTTATTCCTACTTGCTATGCTATGTCGCTATTCTATAAGAAAATTTTGATTTCATATTTATATCAACTATTTAGCCACCGTTTTGATTTCAGTTTCATAGTAGCCTTGTTTACACAAAGCCTCCTCGGATATTCTTTTGAGATCTTCTTTTGAGACCTTCTTTTGATACGTTACCAATCTGATAATTAGTAGGGCTGCAAAAATGATAATGGGCCCTCCTTTGTACTTAAACTGCAGCTAAACCTATTAAAGACAATTCCGGACAAATAGGTATGTACCTGTGTAGGATGGCGACTGAGAGGCAGTAGTTGAACATGTATGGGTTGATGCGCAGCTGGCAGTACGAGCATAGGGACATCAGGTCATCCACGTCTCGTGCATCTGGATATAAGCAAGAGCTTATCAAAAGCAGACATTATACATTATTTTCGTAAATTATTCAATCTACGTGCAATGTAGTTATAGTACGAATAGTTATAGTACGAATAGTTTTTTTCATGACTAGCTTTTGACCACAATCTGACCTGACGGTAAGATAGATAATACCAAAGACGATAAACAGGTAGAAAATTTGTGGTGAAAAGTGAAGCCCACCTCCGTATTGTTACTGTACTTACTGTATCAGCCGTATTATCCTCTGTTGAACATATAGCCTCCCTATTAACACCCCCCGGTGTTTGCCATAATCCCCACGCTTGGCAGGCGTCTTGCGGATCGCAGTATAAGATAACAGTTCCTCAGAAGGCGCTGCTGCCCACCTTCCAGTATTATTCCCTTAGTCGCCTCTTACGACACCCACGGGAAGAGATGGGGGGGTGACGTTCTAACCCAGTACTCCACGCCGCACGAGGCACGAACTGTATTGTCACGGTAATATTCTCTATAGATAATATTACCGTGGTATTATTAAACGTTACAATTTAACGTTATAATTACGTGTTCAAATATTACATGTTGATAATTAAATATACTTTTAAAGTGTTCAATCATAACCTGTTCAAAGCGAAGACTTATAAAGTTTTTAATCGTTCACGAGTAATTCTAGAATTGATAATAATAAAAAATAAGTACTTACTCATGAAGATGTCAATCAGTCTGCCTGCCATCTTCCTGTGCTTGGGCAGGAAGAGAGAGAACTGATGGTAGAAAGGCAGTTCCATGGGCAGAGAGAGGTCGGGGAGCAACGAAAGGGAGAAAGCGCGGATGGTGACCGTGTGGGAAGCTAGCGTTCTGAAGCGGCTGCTCAAGGCACTGAATAAATTCTTGTATTTGTCCGGCTGCCAAAGAAAGGTAATGTGTAACGAAAACCATTTTTTTTTTGATCGAATTTCGGGCAATGAAGGGTTGTGAGGACGCAGAGTAATTCCTCGAAGCATCGATCATTTGAACTACTCTTCATGGCATATTAAGTATTTCGAAGCATTGTTACTAACTCGTACAATGTCTTCTCTAAGAACACAAATAACAATACTAGAAGATTATCACTACATAGTATAAAGCGAAGTCGCTTTCCGCTGTCTGTCCCTAGGACGTATGCTTAGATCTTTAAAACTACGCAACGGATTTTGATGCAGTTTTTTTAATTTTTTAAGCTATTGCATAGCTTCTATCGCGGGCTTTGAGCGTGGAGACTGAATCCAGAAATTCCGTAACGAAAATAACCTAACACCCCCCACTCCGACCGGCACAGCGGTGATACTATATTTGATCAACGCCTCTACAGTGCGTAAAAGACTAAATTTTGGAAGAAAAAAAGGTTTTGACAACTAATGTGTCGAGATTTATAATTGCATAAGTTGATAAAAAATGCTATGTAATAGTTTTACCGCGGCAGTCTCCGAGTGCTACACGTCTTTTTTTTATATAGTTTATAGGTTAGCCTTTGACCACTATCTCACCTGATGGTATAAGTGATGTGGTCGAAGATGTTGTTCAGGCTAACCTAGAATTACTGGCTCTCAAGGACAGCTGCTGGAACACACCGTTAGGTGCTTGGCGACAGATTTTCTACTTGAAGGCGGTAGCTAGCTAGGCGATTATTCGCGAAATACCCTACCACCATGCTATAACGACTGCCATCCTAAGAAAACAACCGGGACTGACGGCTTAACGTGCCCTCCGAAACACATGCACGCTCAGTAGTAATGGCACTAGACGTCACCCATCCAAGTCACGGCGGACGTTGCTTAACTTAGCTGATCGGTTAAGAACGGCTAAGCAAACTTCACTACGAGCGCTTCAAAATAATAGATAGAATGATTCAAGACGAAGGTAAATAAAAAATGTATAATATAGTAGAGAAATTTTAGAGTTTTCTAATGTAATATCGTAAATAAACACAGATTTTGCGCTTACATTCACGCTGGTTAGACCCTACGAGATAGATCAAATAATGTACCGCAGTATTGTGCACCTTAATAAGGTCTATAAAAAAGTCCGCGACTATTTTATACTTTACTTTTTACGAGAAATAATGGCTTATTTACGAAGCGATTTTAAGCAATACAGCATTACTCCTTACATAATTAAGTACCTTAAATACATTCTGCATTAAATATAACGTTCTATATAAAGACATTCTGTAGTAGATTTAGGGTCTGTTTCAGAATATCCTAGTAAAGATTCGGGTTGCTAAAAATGACAGTTAACATGCAGCGCGTTTCAAGCTTTAACCCATGGATAAGCTAAATCGATTACTGTGAAACGCAAAGATAGTGTTTTGTTTAGTACATATGTTCTGGGTAGTATAACCGGAACTTACTCGAACATTCTGAAACAGGCCCTTAGTATCAGCATTGCACCCGTGCGAAGCCCAGGCATGTCGCTAGTTAACAATATGATAGCACAGGACAATACAAAGATATAATTATATATAAATTGTCTTCGTTTTATGGCCTGCCCGTTGACAGTATACTTAGTAACATTTCGTGTAACAGAGCATTAAGATGGCAAGAACTTCCGTTGTGCCCTACACTATATTACTGCCATACCCCACCCACATTCACGTTGCTACTCATTAGACATACTCATTATCAATAAATATTTCCATAAGTGCCGTTTGTAATAATATAATAGGACGTTTTTTTATAGCTGATGTGTTAGCCTTTGACCACTATCTCACCTGATGGGAAGTGATGATGTGGTCATAGATGTTGTTCAGGCTTATTGATGTCTCTCAAGGACAGCTGCCGGAACACACCGTCAGATGATTGTTGACAGATATTCTGCTTGAGAGTGGTAGCTAGCCAGGTGGTCATTAATAAAATGCCCTACCACCATGCTATATATAACGGCTGCCATCCTAAGACAACAACCGGGACCGACGGCTTAATGTGCGCTCTGAGGCACGTGCACGATTTTAAGAACGGCTAAGCAAACTTCGTTACGATGGCTATATATTATATTAATGTGCAATATATATTTGATATGGGAAAGTATTTATGTTCTAAAGATGAGAACTGTACCATAATAAAAGTACTTACGTAGTAATGTTCAGGGATATCTAAGAGCACATTTCTCTTGCTCTTTCGCATGAAGCAGGGCTCCATGGGGCGGTCAAAGAACAGCAGCAGATTGTTGCGAGCCTCACTCATCTTGGATTACTGGAAACCAATGATCACGACATAGTATTAGAGGCGTAAAGCTAACGTTATCCAAAGCCTACATTTCTCTGAACAGCATAGAACACTCTTCAACTATACCGAGGCCACAAAAGAGTCCGTATTTGAAGCTAGCAGACTTCTTTTTAACCCCTTAAAAAGAAGTCTGCTAGCTTCAATATTTAATATTTAAAGAATTATGTGTATACTCATTAGCCAAAGACACTGTTTCAACTAAAAGCAAAGATTAGAGAATAGTCGTCTGCAATCCCATCGTTTCTTAATTGAAGAGTTTTCTAGAATTTCCGTAGTAGCTTAGAAGAATGTCAAAGTTGAGGCGGTGGACATTTAGTTGATATAGTTTATATTATTCCGTATTTTAGATATCTTGTTAATATATATAATTTACAAATTTTTTTATCATATAGATTATTATTAAATATTTATTTTCATTGTCAACACAAATTTTTGGCCCAACATGTATAATGTAAAAACAAAATTTGAATCAAACCGGTTTTGAGGTAGTTTATAGGTGTTAGAAGAGGTTTAACCTCATCACCTATGCCTACATTGGGATCTGGCTCTCAAGAACATACAGTAAAGTGTTTGTCACAGATTTTATACTTGAGCTGCTCAGTTGTACAGGTCACAAAAGTTACGTGGGGCATAAAGGGACCCTTTTAGAATATGGGATGAAATGGTGAGTCATACAAGTAACAAACCGCAAAAAGTTCTAATAACATGCGTAGCCATAGACTACCGTTAATTCAAATGGGTGAAAATGATGGACTTATTTTTCGACCGGAATCGAAATCGAACAAAAAGTTCCTTGATTATTTAAGGCCCTAAATTCACTACCTTTGAAAGACCTTATTTTGTATTTTTTTACCGTAAGGAGCTCATCTTTATATATTTATTTCAGAGTACTCGTAGCATAAACCAAACAGTGTGCGAGTCCTACGAATCGATAATTAAATGCCAAAAAGTTAAGTGTTTTTGCGATATCGTGAGGTACGATGGTAAAGTAACGACGCTGCTCAGTAGGAAGAGCTCTTCAAAACAGTCCCAATATGCAGTAGAAGATGCACAGTGATCCAATATTTCTACACATTGGGTATTTCGAGGAGTTTGCACAGATTGTGACAAAGACTAAAACGACAGATGCTATTGTATTGAATTCATAATCCCATTATTAGATCTAGAATCAAACAACGAAATAAGTTTTATAAGGATATCAAAATTACAAACAATGGTAAAACAACTCACCCTTAGAATTTAGAAGGTCACAAGGCATAAAATAAATAAAGTAAATCTTAAAAACTATATTTATCCTTCGATACAAAAGAACACGCTTTTATATGCAGATAAATTCTAAATTCGCATGTGAAACACAAAAATGCGGTAAATATCGCGTGCAATTGACTTTCATATGACTTATGAACGCAGGATGCACTGTGGTCTGATAAAGAGTTCCCATGTAGGTTCTTCCCTGGGAACCTGCATGTAGTTGTTATGTTGTTATGTGGTTACAGACTATTTATTTAAATTTTTTATCAAAATTAAAAAAAAACCAGAAGGGGAACTCGACTGCAAGTCGACGCGGAATTTTTAAGCTATTGCATGGCTTCTATCGCGGGCCTTGAGCGTGGAGACTGAATCCAGAAATTCCGTAACGAAAATAACCTAACACCCCCCACTCCGACCGGCACAGCGGTGATACTATATTTGATCAGCGCCTCTACAGTGCGTAAAGGGAACTAAATTTTTGTTGAAAAAAAGGTTTTGTTGACAACTAACGTGTCGAGATTTATAATTGCCTATGTTGATAAAAAATGCTATGTAATAGCTTTACCGCGGCAGTCTCCGAGTGCCACACGTCTTTTTTGTTTTAATTTTGAAGCCTTTGTCTATGTGTATGAGTTTATCAATCTCGTGGAATCACAACTCCAAGATTATTTGGATACTGTATGTTTGTTTTTTATGCATAAGCAGGCTATAATGCAATTGAATATATTTCACCGAGCATCAGGCGTTTTCTTGATAATCAAGCATCGTATTATTTTTTTATGCCATCGTGATTGAACAAGGACTAGGTTCACCTGGTGTTAAGCGATAACTTCTTTCTGCCAATAACAGAGACAGTTCGTCACAAGAAACTGAACTGCGCTCATCCCCCAGAGACATAAAGTTGTTAAGTTTCATGTGCTTGTAATTTCACCGGCATCCATACCCTTCGATTCGGAACACAGTAATGTGAATATCACTGCTTGGCGGTATAATTAGGTGGTACTTCTCCGGATGAACTCGCTGAAAGAGTTCTACTACTATATTTACAAATTAAGTTATTCAGCAAAGAAGACATATTATGGAAGACCTAACGTCTCGTGACAATCGCAGTGCAGTGTCATTCAGAATAAGAAAGGTGACATTACAACTTTAACGGACAGGCGCCTAGGCGTGACGCTTACCATCAGGCGGGTGACTTGTCCTTGTCATTACGTTATGTATAACATTATAAAATCCATGTACCTACCCAAAGTATTGTTTAAAGATCGTTTTGAAATCGAGGCAAAGTTTTTCTGTTTGTAATTGGACTCAAACAATTTGTACATTTTAAACAACCATTTATGATTTAGCTGTACAGTAGAGTACCCAGTAACATGAGAAGCAAGCCAAAAAAAGTATTTTTTAAATCTAGTATGTGAACTGTCATCTTCGAGAGAGAGAGAGAGAGCGTTGTTTTTCATCGTAGATAAAGTTAATGACTTGAATTAATATTTTGGAGAATCGAGTGCAGTGTCATGAACGATGAGGGCGGTGACACTGCCATAATGTGGACTGGAATAGAATAGACATGTGTGACAAATCTTAAAGTCACTCATCTGAAAGTAAAGGATTTGTCAGTCTCTTTTCTTCTTTACATAAATAAAACCATAACATAAAAGCTTTAAATATGTATTTTTTTTAATATATTGAAATAATCTTACATAGTAAGCTCAAAATCACCAAGGCAGGGCTTTGCTAGCAATTTAATGTCTTAAATCTTGAAGTTCAGGATGTTTTTGGCTTTGTGTTTATTATTTTAACACATTTAAAATCAAAACCCCAACTAATAAATTCTCTCATATTGTGTATTTATCTTGCATCATATACATAAAAGAAGCATTCATAACTGTTGGTAATAAATAAGTTCTGTGAAGAAAGTACAACTTTATAATTTTGTTTTGATACATTTTTGAACAAATACAATTTTTTGAAGGTAGGTAATTAATTTTGGTGTTTTCTTCTTCGTCGGTGATTTATCATTATTATGATTGTTATCTGTTCCCTCAACTAATGGAACAGTTTAAAAAATTGTGGTAGGAATAAAGAAGTTATTATCGCACCAAAGCAGAATATGTAATGCGGCAGACACCCTTAAATATGAGTTTTTAAACTGTCACGGTCATTAAAATTAGACATCCTTAAATCTTGTGATTGAAACACTGGCGTGTTTTAAGGATGTAAATTGCCATCTAGTGTCTAAGTGTGGAACTACTGGCACTTAGAGAAAGCTGGCGATGATGTAATAGCCCTGATGTAAATACGTTAAAGTAAAATGGCTGTTGTGCTTAACCATTTCTGAACTGATTTCCATTGACGAGAAAAGTCTTCCGCGAAATACGTGTTTTAATGTTTTATGAATAGTTAGACTCGGATACATTGTCCGTTAACGTTTTGTCAGGAAATGGTCATTTTGCTTTTCAATAACGTAATAGTGGGTTCTTTGGTTATTGAAAAATATATTTCTTTATTACAAAATTTTAGCTGAATTTCCTTGTATTTGCTACTATAAATGAAAAAAATTACGTTACTGTTATAAAATATTTTCAAGGTACATGGTATATTTGCGTGTGTTAAAAGAAATAAATGACAAATGTCGAGCAAATGTTCCGGTATGTCAAGTTCTAAATTTGAAAAGGAGAATCGGAAAAATTAATCTTGTTAACAAATGATATATGTCTTCAATCATGACGGTAATCAAAAATCGACTATAGCTGGCAACATATAGAACACTTATTCAATAACTGGTGAGTTCGTTATATAGAGTCAAAGTGAAAGTCAAAATTATTTATTCAATTTAGGAGTGTACGACGCTCCTATGAAGGTCAATTACAAATTTTAATATTGAAATATTGTACATTGTACTGCTACGTTGAGCAAAAAATTATAGAGCCACTGCGGGAAGAACGGCCAATAAACTCGGTACAATTCTTTTAAACGTCTCTTAACAATGTGTTACATACTATATAATAAAATTATTACAACATTTGTTTACATTACGTAGGTGACAGGCGCTAGGTTGGCAGAGCGAACCAGTCCAAGCATTTTTGTCGTTTAAGTAATAACAAACTGTGTAGTAAGATTTCTTTATCAAAATGTTCTTCACGTGCAACTAGAATTTTCCGTCTGTGAGCGTTGTAATATGATTGGGCAATTTATTATAAGACCGCACACAATTGCCTAAGAAGGACCTTTTATTTGTCTTTGGTAATCTAAAACCTGGCACCAGAGAAGTTTAGCTCCCATATTTTCGAAGACCAGCAAGGTTGTCATCCAGAATCCAGCACTTCACAAAGTTCAAGCGAGATAGGTAATAGTACATTATGATATTAGTGCGGTAAGTAGAAAATTACAGCCGAGGCGATATTGCTACCAGAAAGCAGAGGCTGTAATTATCAAAGCGCACGTATGGTCCTATATAACATATTTGCCAGAAAATAAATAAAACTCTGACTTTCTTAAATGTATAAATCAAATGAATATATTTTTGTTTTGTTAAAGATAAATTGATGTAATTTAAGTTCGTAATTAATTAAATTTAAGAATTAAATGTTTATTTATTGTATTTTATCTACCAAAGTTAATTTTATTCATAAAATGTTGACCACTTTTCTGTCACAAAAACTCTTAGCTAAGATTTAAAAAAAACGGCCAAGTGCGAGTCGGACTCTCGCACGAAGGGTTCCGTACCATTAGCTATACAATATTGCACGAAGATTAAAGACTTCATATTTAAACCTTTTTTTGTTTTAACGTTCGCGAGTCCAACTCGCACTTTGCCAACTATTAGTGTTTGTTGTTATAGCGGCAACAGAAATACATCATCTGTGAAAATTTCAACTGTCTAGCTATCACCGTTCTTGAGATACAGCCTGGTACGAACGGACGGACGGACGGACGGCTGCGAAGTCTCAGTACTAGGGTCCCGTTTTTACCCCTTGGGTACGGAACCCTAAAAAGAACCGTCCGTTTTAGACGGAGCATTTTGCTAAACCGTGCGTTTTACTTTACAATAACGCACAAGTGCGTAATGACATATTTTACGATATAGAAATTGGTGAAATAAAAGACTCTTTACGAGCAAATGTGTTATAATAGTATATTATGATACAAGTAAGCTAAGTTGCTATAATACACGAGGCTGTGGGAGTGGGTTGCAGTGGGCGTTAATCAGCCGAGTGTATAATGAGCACGTTGCTTACGAGTTTCATTATATATGCTTCATATTATACGCACTTTTTCAACACCCTTGCGAGGAAAAAAACCATTGCACAACTGCGATACAAACAAGATACGAAAATTATGGAAAATAGCGGGCAAGATTTATTTGCACGCGGCAAATGTATGATGGTTGATTATATATAAATCTCTTTGTAGTTACAAATCTGTATTACCCGGTTAAATTGAAAATGCTCTGTTTACTCGCATATAATTTGCAGTTAGGTACTAACTTAACTTTGTAGGGATAATTCTATTACGCACTAGTGTATAGTAGTAGTATAGTTCGGTTTATGGCCCTAAGAACGATATAATAAAGCTCACTTTACGAGCAAATGTGGTGAAAAGTACGTTTCACCACGTATACGAAGAAGATATGGAACCATGCTGATATACAGATTATTAGATTGATGGAGTAGTAGTGAAATGTACTCGTATAAAGCTTGCTGTAATAAAAAAAAACAATTTCTAGCTGGACTCGAGCACTGAAGGTTCCATAGCTACTTGGAAACGCTAGTCTCTGATGGTAAATAAGGAAATACAGTTTTATCGCGCTTGTAGCTAAGTTTAGTAACGATTCTGCAGATCATAGAATTCGCGTCTTCACAAGAATTACCCCGTATTATTATCAAAAGCCATGGAACACTTGTGAACTTCGACATAAAAGTGTTATAGCTAAAATAACAAACCTTAAACTATCACGGATTTGTATAAGCGAGACAAGAGATGTGAGGGATATAGCGTGAGATAGTGTCTTTTTTTCATTTATTTTTATTTTGCATAAATTTCTTAACATAAATTCTGCCAAACTACAGAGCTGTTTGTCGGCAGATACACTCTCATTATCATTAAGTTTTTGTATGCTAAAGGTGGTACATATAAAGGTTAGGTATCCATAATCTATAATACAGTGTTATATACTAGATAAATATTTTTACCATACTTTTGAATATTGTAATAGATTTGGCACGTCTAATGTCGAGTGGCAAACCATTCCATAGTCACGGTATTGTTATATAGATAACATTACCGTGCCATAGTCGTGCAGCTTGCACTGTGAACGATTGTTGTAATACTGGGAACAATGTGAAGGCATTTTCAATTCAATTGTTAGAAGAGCGAAGGGACAGTGAGAGGGAGTAAAAGTGATTGTGCGAGCGCAATTTTAGTGGTAATGGGTAAGAAGTTCCGCAATCTTCTGAGAGAAGAAGCAGCAGCAAAAATTTTGCGGCTAATTTCAGCAAGCTGTGGCACCCACGACATTTTACTGTCCATGATGATACCCAAATTCTAGACTTTAGCGCTGTAGTCTATAACTACTCCATCGAAGATAACCTGCGGAAGGCGAAACCATTCTTGAGCTACCGATAATGATTGTTTGAGTTTTTTTCCAGATTAACCTTGATACCATAGGATTTACTCCAGTCAGAAATTCGACGCAAATCAATCGAAATATTTCAATCGGTATGATAAAACTACAGGGTGTATTGTTTCTCGTGTAACGGGTTCGGTTTCCGGTTAAACTATGTAATTATTTTAATATCCATGAATGCAGTTTAAATTATTTTTTATTCAAATAATTTCTTCTTTCAGTAAAATGCTCCATCTACAATATTCAAGATACTTTCCATCCTTGTGGCATCGCCAGGGGACGTCCTGTATAATGTACACAGAAGTGTTTATCTTAAATAGCCCTACAAAAAGGCCCGCGATAACATATATCTATCTTTTAAGTGTAAGCCATTAACGCCAAAATAGTGAACCATAAATACTTAAAATATTGATAATATATTTCTTATTCATATTTGGTAGTTTTATTGATCAATTTTAAACTAATATATAATAAAAGACAAACGTTTGTGAGTTTGTTTGTTACTTCTTCACGCTCAATCAGCCGGACCAATTTTGATGAAATTTGATATGGAGTGGATGCGGCGCTGTATTGATGACACAGGATACTTTCATCATCATCACCCATCACCATGTGGGTGTGACTGCGGGAACCAGCTAGTTATATTAGCTTGGATTTAAAAGCAAGATATCAAAGGTTTTATCGTCTAACTATTTTACAAAATTCATACAAAATGCCCCAGATAACCAATATCTGTGTACTAAGGTTAGTTAATAGTACATTTTCCCGTACCGCCCGTGAGATATACAATGTTGTTCATCACATTTGTGAGTAATTATATAAAATTAAAGGGCAGAAAATAATTATGAATTATAGCTTTAGCTTTTATACACAAGTCAGCATAACTACGACTATTATTACGAAATACGTGAACTTTTTTTAAGTGGATGGCGGGCTTTTTGCCTTTACCACAGATTAAACAAATGTTTCGTTCAGGAACGCTAAGGTCAAATACTAACGTAAGTCTACAGCCATGACGGGTGAAAAAAAATTATTTCGACGTTTTGATACAAAAACCTATTTTTCTCAAAAGTATACAATAGACAAATATTTTATTTGGAACAAAAACAAATATCATACCTACAAAAAAAATAGTACCTAAAATGTAATGTTACCATAATAATTAAGTAATAAATATAAGTAATTTCAGTGCCCGTCGGGAGCTCGCAGACGCAGCTGCGCACACGCCCTGATGATGAGCATCTGACATGCTCGAAACCCGGGTCGACGTACTCGATCCCCAACGTGAGTGTTTTGCCGGTTAGTGTAATGTGTGAAACTCACGATAATTTCAATTCAAAAAAATCTCTAAAAAGTATCCAGAAAGTGATACTCTACCGGAGACTTATTCACAACTGTCCAGTAAGAAGCTATTGAGATTTTAAATTTGGAATCTCCTACTCTCCAGTAAGGAACTATGTAATTTACTTACTGGACAGTAGGTCATCCTCTTTAGGTCTTCTTGGAAAAAAAAACATAGTAACAGAAACAGATTAGAGTTTATCCACTATAACACGGTTATAGGAGGGAGGCTCCAAATATATATCTATCTAATAATAACAAATATTTTATGAAAACATCAAATTAATATTTTAATAAAACACTTAAAAGTACAAAATATATCTAGTGACAATTCCGCCTAATTTTCCTGCTAAGCCGACGTGACGTCACAAACGCCATCGATTCTCGATCGTGCGCTCGCAGAGTCAAAATCTCCTGAGGATGCTTCGTGTAGAAGCAAGGCGCGTCGAAAAATTCTTCCGGTTTGGCTGCGTGGCGTTTTTTACGTCACGTCAGCAGGAATATTAGGGGGAATTGTCACTAGATATATTTTTGTATTTTTAAGTGTTTCATTAGAATATTAATTTGATGTATTTTTTAAATATTTGTTATTATTAAATATGGATTTCCGCAAAGTAACGCCTGAATCTATTCATTATATATCTATGTCTCTTTTTGGTATTACATTTTATAAGATAGATATATTTTTGGAGCCTTAAACAGCCAACGGCCTGTGACCCTTAACGGGACGCAGAAAAAGTATGCACGATGGGTTTTGTATAATGTTGTAGAAGTATAGTGGGGAATTTAATGTTTGTATTTAGTAATTTAAGTTTATAAATCATGTTGGATTCAAACTTTCCATCCTAAAATTAACTTTCAAAATAAATGAAATTATTATTATGTTGTCTATGTAACCTTCAATATTAATTAATCGAATGTGTGGTTAAACTTTCTTTAATTTTTGGGAAAGCATTATACTAGCCTCAACCAGTAAGAAAGCCATCCTGAAGCGAACACTTATCGGACTGTCAAAAATGGTCGCAAGTAAATTCGATAACTTTACGATAAATCGTTATCTCAGCGAAAATATTCGAAAATTTGCGATGACAGTCGGTAGCTTTGGCAGTCGAGACTACCAAAAGTCGCTAATAATGGATCGATATGAATTAACGACAAAAATCGGTGAGTTAACGATCGCTATCGATGTCGAGACTGCAGGCCCTGGCCTCGTATATAACCGGACCGAACCGAGGTGAGGTAACTCATACTTTTCTAGGAAGGCTTACTTACTGGATTCTGCAGTAATGTACTAAACATCGACTATTAAGCACATTAGTTAAGTATTTACTTCACATGTAGCGAGATTACAATGAAATTTCTGTTTAGATAACATCTTGAGACAATTTTTCAATGCGTTTCCTTGCTTGAACTTGCTTGCACTGTGTGCTGTGCTATAAATAAATAAAAACTTACTTACCGACCTTGGGTTTCTTGACAAAAAGAAAGCTAGTTGTAATCCGTATGTTCCAGATTCTGCTCCTTCCTTATATGAGGAGAAGAACAGTCCTAAAAATCCTATTGTATTTACGCATTGTAATAACTACTACCTAACTACTAATGACTAAAGAAAATAAAACCAAGTTGACGTAGTACCCTCAAAGATTGTAAGTGCTTGCGTGTTTTAAGGCCGATCATCGCCATCTAGTGACTTAGTTTTGAACTACTGATACTTGGACGTGGGTGGTAATGAGGTCATGGGTGCGGTGTAGCTATGTCAAAGAAAAGTGTCTGTTATAAATTTTACTATAGTAACTGGTTTTAAATAACAAGCAAGATCCGCGAAATTGAAACGGGTATTTTAATGCATGAAATTGGAACCGAGCTGTTTGTACTGTACATCTGAAGAGATCGTTAATTATCTAGTTTGGTAAGTATTTGGATTTACACTGAAGTACATAAATATAAAACAAATTTAATCAAAAAATGGAACCGACTTCAACACTCAAAAATGTGAAATAATTTGTTGAAGTAAGTACCATTATAGTTCAAAAGTACCTATTATCGCAATATTGTGCGCATGGGACCAACTTCGACAAGTTATTTCACACTTTTGAGTGTTGGTGTCGGTTCCATTTTTTGACTAGTATTTTTTTTTCACTCTTTGTGACCCTTGCTACTTACGGGAACGATTGTCATTCACTGTCAACGATTATATTATCAAGATAGGAAAATATTTTTCAGCTATTGGAGTGTACCTCAAAAATGGCTTAACCGATTTTGATGAAATTTAAATGGGAACAAACGTTGCATCAGCTCTGTGATTAGAGCTGTCACGTTACCAAAAGCTTTTTTTCTTGAATTGTTTCTAAATTTTAATTTATACTTAAATACTTACTGAATATTGAACTTTCCTAATTTTTATCATTCCGAAGTGGTATCATGATGGACAATACTTATGAATTTAAAGTGACGATAAAACAATGTACTCGAGCACATACGAGTTCTAGACAAAAGCTTTAAACTTAAGATGGAAAACTTATACATAGAACATATAATAATATGCCTTATCTGCGCTGTGGCGGGAAATTCAACATTTAACAGTATTGAAACATTATTTTCAAGCTTGTAGCAAGGCTTTGTATCTACAAGATCATGGTATCCGTGAGTTTTCATATTATAATTCATATTAAAATTATATTGCCTATATTATCTAACCCAGTTACTGAATACCAATGCACACGATTACATAATTTATCCCTTAATATAGCAAAAATATTAAAAATTCCATTTACCAAAAACAAATGTTATCAATACAATATGTATTACTTAATATATAAAAATATTAATTATTATAAAATCTCTTCTACATATCTCGTACTTTACATTATCAAGTACAATGATTAGACGAACAAGCAACAAAGTAATTGAATTTCTCATCAAAGACGTCGGTTTTTGCCTTAAACCTTGTCCCGCTCTGCGCCGTCGTCGGTAAAAGAAGTATTTAGCTTACAACTGTGACGATAAAATAATGAAAGTGTTGTAAATAAAATACGAGCATGGAGTCGAGTGCAAAAAAACTATATTTAAAGTTCAAATAACCTTAAAAATAATTAGATTAAAAAATTAAACTTTAAGGAAGGCTTGCATGACTTCTTGTTTAAATTATATATATTTGAAATAAATTGAAAGTGATTAGTGTTAATATTATTTAGCTTTAACTTTCGATTGATTTAGCCGTAATATGACTTACCAAAACTGAACAGCACAACAAACTTTAACGTTTCTGTTTAACAATTTAAAAAAATTGTTAAACCTGGGGCATAGCATTGCCCCACGTTGGGCGCCAATGTGAACCTTTGGGTGCTAATTGTAATGAGCTCGTCACAGATACAAGTAATCTACTTATATGGTATTGGTAAATCCTTCAAGAGGTGTTAGTGTGGGTTCTTAAAAATAGGGCACGTTACATACAGCATGACAGTTTAAATTACTGTACAATCAAGTTGACATCGGCTAGTTCCGATTATATCGTCAGTCAAGTATGTCATCAAGTATATCATCCTTCTCGCACTATATATTTTATTTATTAAACAATCTTAGTGCTTATTGCACTGCCAACGTGAATTCGAGACTTAGAGTCGGGTTGACTTTGTTTTTGTATGACAAATTGACACTTATTTCGAGGTTAACTCGCGTATCCTCGTTGGTGCAAGTGGGTCTTATGGAAATCAGCAGCTATCTAGGAATAACAAACATAACAAATAAATATCTAAAGGCTAAAAATTTCCACATATAGCAACTAAATTTAAAAAAAAGATCAAAGTAAAAGAATGACTACTAAATAATATTAAGGATCATTACAACTTAGAATAAGGTTTAATTGTTAATGCTATTACATAATAATAAAGATAAAGAGCTAAGTTAGCCTACGAAAAACTAACTACATAGGGTACTTTTCAGTTTAGCAGAAGAAGTAAAGCATATGTCTATGTCAAGTTCGCTAGCAAGATTATTAAAACATCTGCACACCCGAATCAAAAATTTATTCTATCTAGGTTAGCCTGAACAACATCTTCGACCATATCATCACTTACCATCAGGTGAGATAGTGGTCAAAAGCTAACCTATCGAGAATAAAAAAATATGTGTACTGCATGTAATTAGTTTAAGAAAACGGAATCAAGAATTTTCGGAACCCTTCTTCTAATTAATCTCTAATCTTTAATTTCCATCTTCATATACTTTTTAGACAGCTACATATTAAGATGTGGACATAATAATTATAATATTATTTAAACCATCCTTAGTAATCATCTGAATTTGTTAGAAGTGTGTTGCTTTAAAGAAGACTAGAATACTCAATAACAATAAAAACAATCGTACTTACATAAGCAAAATATGATCATTCGTAAAATGGAACGGTTCTGCAACTTTTTCTGTGCACATATCTGAAACTTTTCTTTAGTTTTAAATTAGACTTGTGTTGTTTGTTAAGTAAGACGATTATTATCAATGTATTCTTACAATATAACCACAATCGTGTAGTTAGGGGGTGAATACAAAAATGTCGGACATTTATAGGAAAATTATGACCTATATAACTATTTTTGTCTATGGCAGCGCCTGCTTTAGCGCATGCTTGGTGATGTGTTGGGTTGCAGTCATTTTTATATGCGTATTTTGTGCGTACTGAATTTGTTTTATTTTAGAGGTGTCAGTAGATAAAGTATTGTATACATGTAAATGCTCATAATTTGGTATTAAACTCGCGCCGGGGTGATGAATTCAATTACCGACGAGATTCCTCAATGTCCCATCATCACATGATTTTTCAATGTTTCCAAATACACAAAACAACCAAGTTAATATACATAATTCAAACAATCACTATTATTTTCAAAACAATTATCAATGCGTTTTCACAAAACCAATCGAACAGTTTTTTGAAAACATTTTTAACAAATATATTTATACACACGTCAAACCACAGAGACTCGCTCCAAAGAGAAGAGTGTCAAAGACAAAGAGTAGATTGTCCACCGTAAGTTGCGTTCGGAACACTCAATTAATAGAAGCGCCCTTTGAGGGTGTGAAGTCACCGTCAAAGTTGTTGTTTAATTTTTATAATATAACTAGCGGCCTGCCCCGGCTTCGCACGGGTATTTGCGACTATTAATTTAGATGTATGCTATCCTATCTTTCAATTTGGATTAAATTGCACACGGTGTGCAAATCAAATTTAAAATCGGTTCAGTAGTTGATATATTTTTTTTAATCTATTGTTTTTTTTCACGCGGAAAAACAACGTGAGACTTAATTTTTATATATGAAGATATAAAGATAACAATAGATAAAAAAGAAATCTTGAAGGACCAATCTATGCCTACTAATATTATAAAGAGGAAATATTTGTATTGTTATATGTAACTTAAAACTGATTAGAAAAAATCTTTCACCATAAGAATTCAATATTATCTCTGATGAACATAGGCTATACATTTTTTTTTTTAAACTGAGTTTTATTCCTGACATTTTTAAAAATACCCTTGCGAAGCCAGCGCGGCCCTCTAGATGTTGATAGATTCTAGTTGGTATTAAATTTTTTGTGAACTGAATTGAGGTTTCACATTTGCTGCCTCGTTTTCTTTATTTTGCAGTACCTACATTCGTGACTGAAATTTAGATCAGAGCATTGCTTAACAATAAACAGATACCGCTAACTGCATAATATTGTATGTCATATGCAATTTATTGCCATTATTGTTATGTCCACTCTAATGTTGTCAAACATAACGGTAGGTATTTGCGTCACCTTTTTTTTTTTTTGTATGCCTGATAGATTAGCCTTTGACCACTATCTCACCTGATGGTAAGTGATGATGTGGTCGAGGATGTTGTTCAGACTAACCTTGAATTACTGGCTCTCAAGGACAGCTGCCGGAACACACCGTTAGGTGCTTGGCGACAGATTTTCAACTTGAGGGTGGTAGCTAGCCAGGCGGGCATTTGCAAAGTGCCCTACCACCATGCACCTGCCTTTAAAGTCATTTCACGCCGTCTAAGAAAGTGCCATCTTACTGTTCTCTTAGGGTCTGTTGGGGTCTTAGGTCTTGGGAAACTCCTCAAGACGCCTACCAAGAGAGGAGCAAATCTTATAGAATGGGAAAGGCGTTTGTTCAACAATAACACTATAGCTGTTCGTGAGATTTTTCAAAGCCTATAAAGATATGATACATGCCATACATTTTCTATGCAATTGCGTTCGATTAAATGTATTGATTCTGAATGAAATGTAATGATTCTGAATGAAATGTAATGATTCGATTCGGCGCGCCTCAATCTTCACTAGAAGATGCCATGGATTACTAGTATGTAGCAAGCGAAGATGCCAGGTTTCTGGAGTACAGTATGAGTACTGGTAACCGGTCCAAACTTCAACATATTAATACAGTCATTTGTATAATTAGCTTGGCACTGGGGATTTTTTTTGAATGCCTGATAGGTTAGACTTTGACCACTCTCTCACCTGATGGTAAGTGATGATGTGGTCGAAGATGTTGTTCAGGCTAACCTAGAATTACTGGCTCTCAATTCAAATCATTATTTATATAATTTATTTTTAATAAATGATTATTTATAATTATAAGAATAGAAAACAATAAGAAGCAATTATGGCCGACCGGTAATACCTATCGTCTGTCGTGCCGAAGGTCCATGGTAAGATTCCCGCCGCTGGCTTGAGCGTCACCGCATGGTGGACGGGCCTTTTGCGAATGCCCGCCTGGCTAGCTACCACCCTCAAGTAGAAAATGTGCCACCAAGCACATAACAGTATTTTTCGGCAGCATTTATTTTCATTTTATTGTGACGGAGCAAGCTCGTGCCCACCTAATGTTAAGCGGACTAACCTCTACCTATAACAGATGCATTTCGGCACAAGTCACGTATTACACTGCGCCCGTGAGACATAGTAGTTAAGTCTCATGCGCCTGTAATTTTACTGGCTCTCAAGGACTGCTGCCGGAACACACCATTAGGTGCTTGGCGACAGATTTTCTACTTGAGGGTGGTCGCTACCACCTAGTAATGGTTTAATCTAAGAACATATTATTATACTATGACTTCTGTAACTTCACCATAAAGAATATCTATCTAGATAAAGGACTTAAAAGGAAACTCAATAAGAAACAGATATTGATGAAAGGCTTTTATTTATTCAGTCTTATGAAAAAGTTATTTACAATATGTACATTATTAATAGAGCTATCGATAAAACTATATAACTGACCCGTTCTTAATCTAATTTATATATCTAAATACCAAATATTTCAAGAAATACTTATGCATTGGATTATATGCAATACTTTTAAAACTAAGAATCGATATCCGTATAACATCGCATAGGTTTTTTTTATGTTGTAAGCTTATGGAGTGGGTATAGTAGTACATTTTATGTTTCCAATTATGTGATTTATAAATTGCTTCCAATTATCAAATGGTATTTGCGAGAGGGCATATGATTGTTGTCTTTTAAATGCTTGAGATATTTTATCCTCGTTCGTTCAAAAATATCTTGAGATAGAATTGTTCATGAATGTCTACTTTTTTACAAGCTTGCTGAATATAGAATATTGCCCAATGAAGTTATATTCAGACAAAAATATTTTTAAGTAAATCTCGTTTTTAACCTGGATTTGGATGAAATTAATATATTATATGGCTATAAAACCAATTTAAAAAATTCTCCCTATTAAAATACTAACATACTTTTTGAAGTACACGCAATAGTTTGCCATGACTTAGGTATGTTATTTTGGTAAAAATCCTCAAGGTAGATATTATTTGAAAACTTTTTAACACCCTCTTCTTTTCTATGAATTTACTTATACCCCCTAGCAGAGAATTGTTTTTACTGGTCCTTGTTTACTGCTGTCCCCTCTCTCTGGTCCTATCAGCGAAACGGACGGTGCAGTTTCTGACCGCCATGTTGGGGAGCAGGAAGTCCCCGAGGTTGCGGGCGGTGGCCGAGGGTCTGTCGAAGGGGAAGCCCATGGGCTGCCGGTCGGGGTACTTCCGGTCGCGGATGCCGCAGTATGACGCCGCGTCGTTGCATGAACCCACTAAGTCTTGTTCGATCTGTTACAAGATAATCAAGTAATTATCGATCTTTGGTATATAAATCATTTATAATACGACGACATTGCTATAATTTTAAACTTATTTTTACAAATTTCACATTAAGCTTTGCATGGTAGGGCATTTTGCGAATGCCCGCCTGGCTAGCTACCACCCTCAAGTTGAAAACCTGTCGCCAAACACCTCTAACGGTGTGTTCAGACAGCTGTCCTTGAGAGTCAGTAATTCTAGGTTAGCCTGAACAACATCTTCGACCACATCTTCACTTACCGTCAGGTGAGATAGTGGTCAAAGGCTAACATATCAGGATAATAAAAAAATGCTTTACGATGCAGACAATCCAAATAAGATATACAGGAAATAAGGAATCTATGTCATGGTTCAGGAGTACAATGCCAATAAATTCCCACCTGGAATCTGCATCTGCAGAATGACTAGTGCCAAAAGCAAGCATCTATTCTGAAGATCCTGATTCCTGATTGCTTTTTCTACCTGTCATTATCGAGGCACGCATTTGAATACAACATCTAGGCAGCGTACCCACCAGATATGTGCGAAGGAGATAAAATATGCGAGGATGCCTAGGGTCTCATTTCAGCTGTGCGAGGTGTTGTTCAGCGCACATTTTCGCTCGCCCTCGCAAGCTTTCCTTGCTGACATCACTCGCACACATCTTTCGCTTTTTTACATGTTCGAACACCTAGCTCCGATAAACCTTTTCCACCAGAGCAGCGCTCAGTGAGGCTAAGAAAATGAAGTGATCATAATGGTAGTTTATTTTACATACATCACTCATCTTCCTCGCACACTTTGGGTGAAAACATAACCTAACCTAACACTGGGTCTGTTGCGATAAAGAATTAAATAATAAAAGCAAAATAAAACTTGCATGTTAGCCCTTACAGCGAGTTTAGGTTTTTTTCTGAAACTGACTTGATACATCTAACCTGTTATAGTAAGTTTATGCTGTCAACGTTTCAGATGTATTAAGATAATTATTAGTTCGTATAAATGAGAGTAATATATGTGATCACATATCAGGTATATCTAGACGACATCTTTGTTTTAGATGTTGTAGGTAGGTAGGGCATTTAGCGAATGCCCGCCTGGCTAACCACCACCCTCAAGTAGAAAATCTGTCACCAAAGCACCTAACGGCGTGTTCCGGCAGCTGTCCTTGAGAGCTTGAATTTCTAGATAACCTGAACAACATCTTCGACCACATCATCATTTACCATCAGGTGAGATAATAGGCTAACGTATCATGCGTTATTTTTTTTTTATAAATTGTAGAATGGATATGTGAATAGCATCGAAAGTATCGAAACACGATCACAATAATTGTATACGTTAGTAAACTCACCCTGTCATTATTCCAGTCGGAGACCATAACGAACAGCACCATGGGGTACCCCTGCGCGGTTCCCTTGGGAGTGAGCATGTGGTGCGGCCAGCCGCAGCCGCAGAAGTCGAACTCGGCGGCCTCGGTGGAGCCCGGGTCTCCGGGGCGCGAGCTCTGGTTGCGGAACGTGCGCTCGTACGGGATCGTCACCGACGAGTCCACGCTGCGGCGCACCACTCTGTTGGTGCCTGCGTTTACTGCATACAAGAACACAACGTGTCAACCGTACGAACAAAAAACAAACTATTTACACGTCCGTACGTTATCTATTTACTGACTTGTAATTTGTATCGCTTTCTTTCTGATTAAGAGTGCGCCCATGCCAGGAAAAAAATATGTTTCACCCCCGCTTGTTCCATCGCACGAAAGTCGAAAATTGCACGTTTAAGTTGATAATTGAAGTTTAGGGTACATTTTTTAGTGAGGTTTTATGTAATTGTTCCATATATAAACATGTAATATAATATTTAACCCGCGATTATTCGAGTAAACTCGTCTAGCTATTATTTATATAAAAAATAAAGTGGGGTTGTCGTTGATAATTCTGAGCATTCGAATTAAAGGTTTTATAGCGCAGTTTCTGTTATTTTTTTTAACTATGCTATGAGTTTTTTTTAAACTTCTATTCGATTACTGTACTTCTACAAGACTATTCCCTGCCTCCTATATTTTTTTAATTTGAATATTTACGTTATTCACCATCAAAAAGTGTGTTTGAAAATACTTCTTTTGCGTAATTTTGGCATTGGGCCCACCCTTAAACGCAAGGTTAGTGTATTATACTAGTATCTCATTAACAGCCATAATTTCACCGTTGGACAAAGCCTTCCCCATTATAGGGGGGTTTGCCACATTCCCCACACTTGGTACGCGTATTGAGGATCGCAGTGTAAGATGGCAGTTCTTCAGAAGGTGCTGCTGCTCACCTTCAAGTATTTTTTTCGCCTCATACGACTCCCACAGCATGATCTTCGATCATTAATATGAAGAGAAAGATATGTGTTAGTGCGATCTCAGCCCGACACGGTATCATACAAGTATATGGAATAATTATTAATATCGAGTGACCGATCATTACAATGCTGTATGATGATCTGAACAGTCTCTAATTGTAGTCAAAATAAATTCTTTACACTGGGCAAGCTAAGAAGTCGTTACTACCCGATATCATAAAAAATATATTCCAAGTTGATGCTCTAGTCCAGTTACGTTATCTGTAATTTAATACTATCTTCCTCCGGAAATAAAACTTTCCAATGAGGTTGTGTTCCAAAAGTAAAAGGGGCAATAAAACAAATGAACACCTTGTAATAATCTAGTAAATACTATGACTTCACTTCGTATATTTACACAAACTTCGCTCAAACAAGTTTCAGAGACCCCGAGTTTTTGAAAACATTTGAACATTTTGAAGCGCCCGTAGCGAAGTTTGCTTAGCCATTCTGAAACGATCAGCCAAGTTAAGCAACGTCCGCCTCGGTCAGGAGTTCGATGGGTGACCGCTTGTGACATTACTGCTGAGCGTTTCGTGCTTCCGAGGGCACGTCGTTATAGCATGGTGGTAGGGCATTTTGCTAATGCCCGTAGATAGATAGAAAATAGTAGGAAAGTATATAAATCTGTCGCCAAGCACCTAGAAGTGTGTTCCGATAGCTGTCCTTGAGAGCCAGTAATTCTAGGTTAGCCCGAACAATATTTTTGATGGCATCATCACTTACCATCAGGTGAGATAGTGGTCAAAGGCTAACCTATCAGGCATAAAAAAACATAGTCACCAGCTAATTACTAATCTACTAGCTGTGACTTTAAAGATAGATCAATAGATTTCGCAACCAATAGTTTGCCATAAAGAATATATACAACAGGAATTACGTTTCATTCCACGAATAAGGAAGATATGTCGATAAGCGGGAATGAAAAAATGAAATTAATTGAATATATGATGCTCTTGACTTGTTACTCACGTGGTTGAGAGAACTTGTCCATTTCGATCATGAGCTTCCTCTGCTCATCGAAGGGCAGCGGCTGTCCGTCCTCGTTGACGGTAGGTGCCAAGAAGATGCGGACGGTACCCATGACAGACTGGCCACTGGTGTTGTTCACTTCAATCCTGGATGCGAATACAAATATGTTACTATTCAGTTGAGGGAAAATAATTCAAAGGAATTTGGCTGAGGTATCTTAAAAGATTTCTAAAAAAGGATCAATCGTCAGTATTAATAATCCAATCCTAGTCATAGTTTCAACTTGCAAAGTCTTAAGACTTGGCCATCATCCATAATATTGCTATTTAGAACATATTGATATATGTATTATCTCATATATTGCCGCTCTGTAGAATAAGCATTTGAGATCTAATTTGAGACAGCAGTTGAGACCGGAGATTGGTTTGTAGTATCTATATATCTATATATATATATATATATATATATATATATATATATATATATATATATATATATATATATCCTCGAAATAATTTGTTGGATGTAGCTAGCCAGAGGTAAAGAATAAAAAGAGGAGCAAACTATGGTACCATGGTGCTATAAGCTCAAGTCTCTACAGTCAAAAAGATTTTATCGTCAATAAAATAAAGCTTTTGAATTTTGAACACATGTGTATCCCAAAGGTGTAGGCAAAGATGTTACACACACGTTTCACCACGCATGTTTTTAGTGTCATGGTAAAAATTTTGGTGATATTTGCATCTACTGGATGCAGTTCCAATCCGGGCTTATAAAGAAAATGTGACAGAAAACTCCAATAAATATTCCGGCCCTAAGATCGAACCCAGAACCCCGAGATTGTGAAGTGGTGCTTAGAAACCTACATAAAGAGACAGCCTTTCAACCTCATTCTTCGAAATTTTAGTTACTGCTTGATTACTAATAGTTAAGTGGTGACAAACTCATATGGAAAATCTGAAATGTTATTGTATGACTTACACATAGTTGAATTCTTGGTGCTGCAGATGGGTGAACCTAGCTAAGATAGACCCTCGGGGAGTGAAGTCCAGTCCTCTACCCAGGTCCATGGTACTTATCTCCCAAAGAGTGTTGATGATGTCGTTTCCTCCCGGGCTCTGAATGCTGGCAGAAGAAACTCTGATGCCAGGGAAGTCCAGCTGGAGTGAAAGAGTTTTACTATAACTACTAATAAAAAAGAACAGCTTTGTGAACATTCTTGAATCGCTGCAATTCTAGAAGAATTAGTTGGCAATAGATGGCCACCCTTGGATGACCAGTATACCTGTTGGTAAGTGTTGTGGTCTATGATTGGATAGTTAAAATTAACTAAAATGATGTCAAAATGAACTGGAAACATTAGAACTGTCTTCCATAATTAGCTGACCGCCTGGAAATTGGTTATATCCCTTCTCAACTCCGTTAGGCCACAAGCGTTTTGGTTTATAAATTCTGTAGGCAATAAGTTCCTACCTGCATTACTCGTCTAAGCAAAATAGCCGTGACTATAAGTAAGCAAAGTCGCGAATCAGAGATCAAGTACGTCATTCCTCAAAAATATTTTTTTACGAAAATCTACTTTCTTTTCCTATTCGCGTTCCGTTAGGGAACTAGCTAATTTTCTCCTCGATATCGTCACTAGGGCAAAACTGGTCTGGCCGAAAGGCTTATGCTACGTTGCTGTCAAATGCTTGTCTATAAAAAATCATACATAGTATTTAAAGAACATCTTTTGCGATGGACAAAAATATAGACAATCTCAAACATTTAATCCAGCTTTAAAATAAAACCATGCTTGCAGGTATAAGCGATTCCAAATAAACTTATAGACTGAATCTGAAACACTTACACGATCATTTCCGTAAGGAGTGAGCTTGGCCTTGTACATGTGGAAAAGGTCATCGATGTACGAGTGCCAGCGGTAGAACACCGGGTCCCTCATGGCTGTCGCGGAATCTCCCATTACGCCAAATTGTTCCTGTGCAATGACAAGTTACAAGGGAATATAAAGAGTGAGACAATTGTCTTGGAAGATAATATTACTTCAAAACTTCTCCTTCTCCTACTATCAAATTGTGTGTAGGACCATATTCCTTGACGAGAAAAGTGTATCTTCACCGAGGAGGCTTTCCTGTGCCTATGATATGACTTATGATTTCCGAGAGAAAATCTTACGGTGGAGTATGTCAGAGACATCTGTGTTCAGTGAAGTGTCTACAAAATATTCTAAGTCATGTTTTTACTACATGTTGACTATGGATCTGTACCCGATGGATGGCAATGGATTCGCCACTGGTATTTATTCTGATATTAAACTGACGACTACGATATTTTACTAGAATGATTGTATTTTTTTTTTTGTCATTGTGTTGAAATGAAGCAGCGAAAGAAAGCCAATTTGTCTTCTTTCTCCTAAATTATTAATCGGAAGACTTAAACACCATATGTTAGATATTATCTTGTGCTTGTACCAATTGTTAAGTTTTTAAGATATTGCGCTGAGATCGGTTCCGCGAAAGCGGTTGAGATGCTCAAAAGCAATGTTTATTAGTTGAATGAAAAGCATACTGGTACATACCAAATGGCGGTGGTCTGGGTCGTGGGAGTAGGAGATGAACACGTGTCCCATGTTGTGCATGTCTCCGTAGTAGTTGCGGTTCCGGGAGATAATGGAGGACTCCATCAGGTTCCCGAGGATGTCGATGCCGGTCTCTTCGTCCAGGGGCATCTGGCGGCCGTTGGGCTGGTGGTGAAAGCGAGGATATTGGGTTAATTTGAAAGATAGGGATAATTGAATTACTACAAGCGTTAACGCACTTGCCAAGAATCGCGAAGAATTTGACTTATATAATATACGCTTACTCTTACCAATATTAAGCATTTTAATATTATTTATTAACTTACTGCTAAATTACGAAACTGGCACTACTGGCGGTACAATTTTTTGTGCACGGTAACTGAACGTAGCATAACAATCTTATAATACTTAGAGCAATTCCGTAGTTCACCTTTATAAGAGCGTGGTAAAGTTCAAAATTGAAGAAAAGATTTCAACATAAGTTTACTGGTCTGCCTGTATCTCATTCATTTATTCAGGCAAGTAATAACAAATGGCATTTCTAGAACTAATGTTTTGGACTGAAGGGCAGGTGATGAACACTTTCAATAACCAAGCTTAACATTAGGAGAGCCATCTGCAATGTGACTTTCATTTGTATTGCCGATAGGTGAACCTTTATCATCTGATGTGTAATTATGTAGTTGTAGATGCTAAACAGGCTTAATCTAGAGCTGGCTCTCAGGATAGCTGCCGGAACGTTAGGTACTTTGCGGCAAACTTTCCAGTTGAGTGAACCCACGGACACAAAATACCAAGCAAAGAGCCGGAGTTTTCAGGCCAAAGTTCGAGCCAGGCAAAAATTTAAGGAGCATTCAGGCTTACTTAGATGCTCCTTAATTATTTATTTTTTATTACTAGTGTGAACCTACTGAAGCTTAATCTGAATGACCTATTAATGTTTTGTGAAAGTGTACTCCACTTACCAGCAGGATAGACTGGCTCTCTATGGCAGCCAAGAAGCGATCCCGCCAGGTTTCCAGCTCCGACAAATCAGCCTTGATCTGGTCCACTGGCCGTTCCAGGTCACGAAGTGTCGTGCCAGCGAACCTATGAATATAAGAAGTTAGATTTCCTTTTACATGCCGCAACGTGAAATGTTCATAAGGTAAAATGTAGCTAATAAAACAGTTCAAAAACCTTTTATGGTATGTATTAGTTATCTGTTTCGAATGTGCTTACCTAGGTGGCCAGGCGCGACTAGCGACCTGTGAGTCCAGTTTGGGGAAGTACCCTTCAGCGATCGGTTCCCGGAAGTTGTTGAAACGGGACACTCGCCTGAGCCCATTGCACATGCGCTCCACGTTGTATCTGGAAGATTATAAGACATTCATTACGTGGTGGTATTTGCGAATTTCCACCTGGCTGGCTATACCCTCAAGCAGAAAATCTGTTGTCAATGACTTAACGGTGTGTTCCACCTCCCGCTGCACTGCTTTTTGGGTGGTTTAAATAATTCTCTCATTTTGTCATTACATTTATGATGCTTTTCAATTTCATCCCCGTTGGTAAGATTTCATCATTACAAGAAGGGCTTAAAAAACAAAATCAGTATACGAATATATTCTGGCCTTAAACTTGTATATAGAAAAAATAAGTTTATATATAATTATTGTTGTCTGAGGTTTCTGCGATTATTACACGTAGTAGTTAAACAACTTAACTTTTATCATTATTTTCATCCCGACATTTTAAACACTAAACATACAGTAGTATACCCTAATGATATATGAGAAAGGAATGGTGATATTAAAAGGAAAGGAAGATGAATCTCTAGGATAGTCATGTCAAACATATCCCCCACGGGCCGCATACAACCTTCGAGCATTAATAATACGGCCCAGGCCCATTATTAAACCAGTCCTTTGAATAGATACCTGTCGCAGGAACTCCTAATCGAACAATTATTTTATGAAATATATTAAGAGAAAAGAATAAGAGGATGATTATAATTATCTCTTTACTTTACACTTATATGACAGATATATAAATTTAAAATTTTGTCTTTAGATAAAAATAATGACAATAAACATCCAATCCAAAAAAATACAATCGATATTAGATCTTCGTTCAAGCGAAATGTTCAAACGTTTGATTGACCATACCTTTGAAGTTGAACGCTTATCATGAAATTAGGCAGGAAGTAGTTAATATATATAATGTAATATATATAATGTAATATATATAATGTAATATATATAATGATATAATTTATATGGTAAAAAAAATATTACTTAGCTAGCTCCTAGCTTTAACGCTCCTGAGGTTTACGGTAATTTAAGTAACAACAAGACTACAAAATTTAATGAATATAAAAGGGTTACCACTAAACAAAATACAAAATTTGCGTCTCTGGTAGCGCAAACTAACTAAACAGTTTAAATAGTATCGTCCCATAACAAAATCTTACATTAGACAGCTAAAACCTGTTCATATATTCGTGTTGTCTTTGTTCGTTTCCTAATTGTGTGGTGTTTTTGTGTTTGGTAATTTGCAGCCGCTGGTGGCGGACCGTCCTGCGTTGTTTTTAGGTTTATAGATTCAATAGTGAAAAAGTTTTCAACGTTTTACACTTACATTTTTCAAAATTTCCTGTATTTTTTCGATTAAAAATTAAATTTCAACCTTTTTAAATAGCTCCACGCATCAAAACACGCGGGCCGCGGTCCCCGATCGTGTCCCGTTGGATTGAGCGCGATCGGAGCTATACTTTTTGAAATATAACAAAATAATTGTTATATACCTAACCTCAAGCTGTCCACTTAATTTTATAAATTATGTATTTGACCCTTTCGAAAATTCAGTTTGACATCCATGCTCTAGGGATATTCATTACCTGCATACGACCTGCTGGTGCATGTAATAGAAGAGCTCTCCTCTCCTGTCTTTGTCGACGATGGCTCTATCTGCAGCAGCGAACGGGTACACCAGGTGCCAATGCCAGTGGTGGAGGTTAATGCCGATATCTTCGCGGAAGTATGCCACGCGCTGTTCTGGTTCGGTCGCTGATGCCGTGTAGTTGGTAGGAATGGTGATTGGCATCTGAGGAAAATAAGGAGAACTAGTTTCAGAATCGACCTTGCTTGCCATTGTCGTATCAAATAATAAGATTTCTCACCAGGAAACATCTGAATGAGAAGGCATAACCATCGACATATTTATACCAGTTTATAGCCTGTAATGTCAGTGTAGTCTCTTGTAGTCAAAAAGTCTATAACGACACTGTACAGTCAACTTTCCCTACCTACACTGAGCACTCTCAGGTAAAGGCTCAGTTGGACTTACGGTTAAATGAGAGCTAGGTAACGATGTCTTGTGCGGTTGTCCCATTCAGGTCCAGGAAGGAGAGACAAAGAAGTATAATAGAGAGGACTTCTGTGTTATGTATATAGATTGTATTGGCAAGAACAATATTACAACATAAGACAGTAAGAGGGACAAGCAGTCCATAATAAACGAAGAAGCTTATGGTTAAAGTTTCTTACCCTGGCTCCGTTGGGGACCACGGTGCTAACTTCCCTGGCGCGACGGAAGACTTTCGGGTCCATGAACTTGTCGGGGAATGTTTCCGCGAAGGTAGGGATGCTCAAGCCCTTGGTGTCTGGCCTGCAAGTTTATATAAATCGTTTGAAATTTCAACTTTATATGGCATAAGATTTTAATTATATTTATTTATGGGTAGTTTGAGAGTATATAAGTATTCTCTCTACGTATACTGTAAGGATTTGATTCATAAAAATATATGTTATATATGCTTTAGGTCCTAAAATAAAATTTAAGATACGTTTTATCCTGGTTTAATGAGTATTTCCCGAGAATGTTGGATTTATTCAAGCTCGTCGAGAGGAAAAAAGCGGACATTTAGTTTGGCGCGGGGTAACTTACGTCCAAATATTTCGTCATGATTCCGTGTGTGCGTTTGGCGTTGTCTTTATAGCCTTCATGAGGTCTAGCTGTTTTGATAATTGTCTGTGGTAATGAACCGTTCTGTTATACACCTAATATGCAGCAACATCTTATTTTTATAGGACAATAAATGCATGTGATACCTGTGCAGGATGGCGACTGAGAGGCAGTAGTTGAACATGTAGGGGTTGATGCGCAGCTGGCAGTACGAGCATAGGGACATCAGGTCATCCACGTCACGCATACCTGAATATGGACACATATAGAAATTATAAACTATATATAAAGTTAGCTACGCGATTCGTTCTTATTGGAAATAGTCTAGAAGTTAAGATGAACACCAGCGACTGCGGGCATAATTGACGAGAAATAGCGACCGACACAATGATTCTGGACTTTTCTCTTAGTCAGAAACTAAAACATTGCTTACTTCTTTTTCCACCCATAAACCACTTATGTTTGATTACGCTGATGTATATAGATATTTTACAAAGTGTCATTATAGTTCAATTACGGCATAGAAGTACGTAATAAAATTTCAAAATTTTAATACGATTTCATGACTCTCACTAAATTCAATGGTGGTGATTTAAGAATACGAGGAGAAATTTCAATAGCTACTGACATAGGTAGGCAATTTACCTATTTGAGTTAGGATACGTTGACAGTCAATTTCCTATCCAAAAATATACATTCAATTATAATGTACGTCAATTAGAAAGATCAATTCAATGACTCTATATTGTCATGTGTAGCAAAAGGCTCTATTCATTAAAATATACAGGTTAGACAACATAAAAATTATAAAAACAAATATTTAAATAAAATTAAGAAAACATTACATTTTATATATAAGACTAGTGGTCCGCCCCGGCTTCACACGGGTATTTAACAAAATTTTCAAAAATTATAAATTTAAACTAAATTTAATTAAACACATAAAATAGTAGTCATTGTGACATAACTATAAAAGTTAGACTTATAGTACCGCGGACTTAATTTTATAGATATTGATGTCTTCTATAAAATTGTAGTATAGCACTTTGCTCTATTTTCAATAATTTCCGCAGCGTAGGCGATTAAACGATTTATTTTAGTATCATTTTCGCACTTTGTGTTTCATTATCGAAGGTTTCATACGGATCCTTAACTTTTTGAAAATGCTCTAGCCTATGTTCATCAGATATAGGAAACTAATGGCGAATTAATTTTTCAAACCGGTCCAGTAGTTTCGCAGCCTATTCAATGCAAACAAACAAAAAAACAATCAAATCTTTCCTCTTTATTATAGTATAGATAGAAAAACACAAAAAATATTCGTCACAATATATAATATATTAGTTATTTTTAAATATGGATTTCCGCAAAGTAACGTCTGAGTCTATTCATTAGAAAACTCATATAACAATCATGTCAATATTTCTTGCTGTGACTAATGATTGACTTCTATTTTCCTGTTTCTATATTGAGTTGCAAATAGTGAGTTAAGAGTAAACATTCAATCAAAAGCCGTAGTCTTTATTATTGAATGTTCTGTACTTTTGGAAGTGTTTGTGTGTGATTGAGATGTAGAAAGAGGACATTTGGATGTAGATTGGGCAAATAGTCGTAGAGATTGAAAACCTCTCAAGTCACTACTTTTTAACCGACTTCGAAAATGGGAAGAGGTTCTCAATTCGTCTGTATGTTTCTTTGTTTATTTATTACGCGGTTACTCTGCCAATAATGGACTGATTTTTATGATTCTTTTTTTTTAGGTAGAGTATGTATACCTCTCCAATTTAGTCCTATTCTAATTTTGCACCCAAATCGGTTGAATACTTTTAAGTTAAACTCAATGAACTGAAAAATGTATTTGCACTGGATGATATTAATTAGTGCTTATTAAAACTGTTGTCGATGGTGAACGGTATTTTAGGCGAGTGAACGATCTGCTAAGCAGTATGTATCACTAAAAAGAGTGAATAAAATATTTAAAACAAAACATCACCAACTTCCAACACTGAAAAGTATTAAAAAAACGTAAGCCAGAACCTCTTAAAATTACTTACCCATGAAAATGTCAATGAGTCTGCCAGCCAAATCCCTGTGCTTGGGAACGAAGAGAGAGAACTGCTCATTGTAGGGCAGCTCCATGGGCTTGGAGAGGTTGGGTAGAGAGATGTTGCGGACGGGGATCATACGGCCAGCATCGCTGCCGAAACGGTTATTCAGGGTTGTGGTCACATTCTTGTATTTGTCCGTCTGCAAATGAAAAGTCCCAAGAAAAATTTAATAACTTGAGATGGCTTGGGTAGAAGCTGGCGGGGGAAATGCACAAAACGGGGTGTTTTGTGCATTTATCCCTACAAAACAAAGTAAGTACCTAACTGCAAATTACATATACGAGTAAACAGAGCATTTTCAATTTAACCGGGTAATACAGATTTGTAACAACAAAGAGGTTTAAGGCTAAGTATATGTAATCAAACACAAAACATTGGCCGCGCGCAAAAAAAATTAAACATGCGCGCTATTTTCCATAATTTTCGTATGTTGTTTGTATCGCATTTATGCAATATATATTTTTTTTCTCGCAAGTGTGTTGAAAAAGTGCGTATGAATCTCGTGAGCAACTTGCTTATTATACAATCGGCTGATTTACGCCCTCGCCTACGGCGGGACGTCACTGCAGGACATCGCCCCCAAATAGAATAAGAATGTAATAACTTCTTCAAAGGTGTTGTTTAAAGTAAGTTTTAGCTCATAAAACTTGATGAACAACCACAGATGTCAACCATTGTCGCTGCCATGTTTTCTAAAAGCAGAGCAAGCATTTGAATGCATGTCACTTCTCCATACTAAAAGAAAAAACTCTTTTCTACCTCTTAATATTGCCCGATTTCGGTGATTTTTGTGTTCATGTATTGAACATATCATTGACTAGGCTCATTGACACAAAAATCACTGAAATCGGGCAATATTAAGAGAAAGAAAAGAGCCTTTTCTTTTTGGACGGAGAAGTATGCGCTATATATTCCTCTTAAAACGCATTAAGTAGCATACTTGAAGTACAGTAAACATTAGCTTGTAGCAATAATATCGAACTCTGGCATAGAAAAAGTAGAGGTTGCAAAATATTGTGATAATATTTTCTTAGGATTTTTGTTTTGTATTATTTAATATTTTCTTAGATTCAGGGAAGGCTGCATCTTGCTACAATATAATTAGGTAGGTATATATGTATATATCATTCGTTGTTTTTCATTATACTTTATTGTGGCATAAATTTCCGCATAACGCAGTATCGACAAATGTTTTGTGTTGTTTATATTAAATAATATTGTAGGAAATATTGCTAATTAGAGCAGCACAATTGTAAAATAATTACTACACAATATTATGAAACTACCATATTTTCCTTATTTTGAAGCAGTTATCTAACTTTTATACAGACCTATAGGTAGGTATTATTCGAGTATTTTGCACTAACCGGAAAAATATACCTACTCTCGGTAAACAACAGAACAGGACATAGTCTCTAACAGTTTATACAGAACATCTTAGTAGCTTGCATGACCACGATATCTTTTGAGAAAGATGAAAATTATATTCATTACCAAACACTAGTAGCACCATCTAGCGTTAAGTAGCGAAACTATCTTAATATAACTCTTAAATTAATATCGCAACACTTCTTTACATTGGTAGACGTGGTCCAAGTTTCGCGAATATATACAAAAACATTAGTTGAAAACCGGCATGTAGTATATTTACAACCGTCAAACACCCTCCTGTGCCAACACCACTGTGTACATTATAGATCGCAGAGCACAGAGCTATCCAACGGAATTCTCCGAAACTTTCGCACTGTGTAAATCGAACTTCGTTCGAGCTACTGCAGAGGGCAGCAAAATCATGTTAATATGAACACTTTACGACTATTATTACTTGTCTTTTATAGCATGAAAAAAGTACTTACGTAGTAATGGTCTGGAATCTGGAATACTGATTTGTCATCGCCCTTTTGCATGAAGCAGGGCTCCGTGGGGCGGTCGAAGAACAGCAGCAGATTCTTTTTAGTGTCATTCATCTTGCACTAACTGGAATAGGTAATAATAGGTAAACCCCGACTTCACGGCTGTTCATCATGATGTCTAATGATAAACGATTGAAAGCAAATGAACACTTTTGTGCGTATTTGACTCTTTTTGTTCGATGGGCAACAAACAGAGGACTCTGCGGCCACGAAGCTTATTGTATATCGTTGTGCCAAATATTTGAGTTTTACTACCCTTTGCCTAAAGTGAAGTGAGTTCTCTTTGACTTAAGTGCACATAGATTAAACTTTTCTTCATGGGATCGGACCGGAATACAACATAAAAACAGTGAAGTTAAACATTGAATTAAAGTTACCTGTTCTTATTCGATAGGTTTTATTCTAGCTAAACCATTTGCTACGAATTAACTCACCACTCAATTAAAACTTATAGTTTAGAAAATGTGCCAGCATTATTTTGATAATGTGTTATCGCTTAAAGCAATATTTTGTGAAGCTACGATAATACCTCTGTCACGGTAATATTCTACACTGAACTTTTGCTAGACGTAGTTAGAATAGAACATAGGCGATCAATCTACCCGCATCCCGCACCTAATAAATATTGTGACCCGCATTATGCGCCTCAACAATATTTCGCTTGTATAAATTACTGTGGATAGGTTAATATTTTTGTATTAGAAGTTAAAGTCACAACTTCATCAATATACATAACATATAGCATAGAGAAAAACTAGTACTTTTCTCTATGCTTATAGTCATTTTATTTTATTATAAAAACAAATAAATATATTGTTAACTTCACAAGCTCGGAAAGGAGTTGTTTATCATTCTGTGTTGGAAAAGTGCTTTTTATCTATTGATGTGGAAACGGTTTTAAAACTCGTACCCAGAAAATGAATTTACTTTAAATAAAACCGTTTTCAGTAATTTTTCTTTTAATTTTTTCCTAAATGTATGCAAATACACCACATTATTTCTGCTGTTGTTTCTTGCACGAGCATTTTCGTCACGGGAATCGAATGTGGCGAAAAAATGTGTTTTTCGCGGCAGAAAAGTTATTTTGCATCTCGCCTTCGGTACGCTCTGGATGATATATTTCGGGCCACACGCTTTGCACCTGGTTCAATCCAAGAATCATTTACGTCCACAGGTTTCAATAAATTACTCGCGGCAAATAACAACTTTGCATAACTAATAACTATTTAAAAATTAGGTTAACGTAGCATTCAGTCTTGGTTCTGAAGCCGGCAGATTAAACTAGATTTAACGCCGGGATAAGAATGTATAAACATTGTGATATATGATTAGGTTTGATCTTTCACGAATAATTAATAACGACTTAAGGTAAAATTGGCCAATCACGTCAAGCTTCCGCATAAAGCTGTCTCTAAAGTTTCCATCAATCTAAACGAAAATAATGTGTATTAGATTTGATCCCAATATATTCAATACCAGAATATAAATTAGCGTTTTTTTGTGTAGATTGCTCTAATAGAGATATGGTATACATAATATACCGTCAGATTCGTACAAGTTACCTGTTCTATTACAAGTACAAGTATAAAGTTCTATTCAATATCTGGGTAGGTACGTTTACCTTAACCTCCTTTATATTAAAAATGGCACAGTATTCATGTATATTATATTATTTCTTAAGGAAACTTACTACTTTTTGGGAATTCTCAAACATGAATTTTTGAACTAAGGAACGTCCAAATATATATATTTAAGTTATTAAATCTATGCCTATACGCCACTGAAGAGGTCATAGTGTCATCGTACTTAGGTATTAATACGTAATAAATCATTAATTTTATGGTATAAAAACTAAAGTAGATCAATTAAAATATAATTCATTACATAGTAGTGTATATTCGCCAGAATTCTAAGCCTCAAAAGAAATAAGTAAAAAATCTCACCTTTCCAATTAATAGGGCCACCAAACACAAACTTATATGAAACGGAATATATTAAAATTATATTCCTGAAGAGTATAGCAAGCCGCGTTACCACGGCTATACTGTGTCATCAAATACAAGATGACTAGCTTTTATAGAGGGAATCACACGAATGTGGTAAAATGTCGGGTGCAAATGTGCTTGTTTTGAATGCAGGATGTTGTGCGGTCTGATAACGTGGTCCTAGATGGTTCTCATCGAGATGGGTGCTGTGTTGTCAGGGTGTGGTTACTGATAGGTAGGTACTAGGTTTTATCAGTTTACCCTGTTTTTTAATCATCAGATATGTTTTTTTTTTATTTTTTTAAACTTGATAGCCTATAGTCTTTGACCACTATCTCACCTGATGGTAAGTGAAGATGTGGTCGAAGATGTTGATTAGGCTAACATAGAATTACAGGCTCTCAGGGCATCTGCCGGAGCACAGGTGCTTGGCAGATTTTCTTCTTGAGAGTTTTAGCTAGTCAAGTTGTCTCGACATATTTTAATATTTTTAACCGAATGTTAAACAAAGTCCTGATTTATTGTTTTTTTTAGATTGTTAACTTGATTAATCTGCCAATAAAATTTAGAATCGATTTTGAATGTCTTTTTTGGTCATACTACAGCGGTGGTCATGTTTAAATTTCATCAACATCGGTTAAGTACTTTTAAATCACACTCAAATACATAAAAGAGTATTTGCCAATATGTATACATGATAATTACTTAATATGTATACGTGTTGATCAAGAGTCGATGGTGACCAGTATTACTGAAACAGCCGGATCGTACACTGCTGAACACAGCCTTCTTTATTAAGGGGGTATTTGCCATAATCCACACGCTTGACAGGTGTCTTGGGGATCGCAGTGTAAGTTGGCAGTACTTTGTGTACTAGTAAGGCGCTGCTCCCACCTTCCAGTATTTGTCCCTTAGTCGCCTCTTACGACACTCACGGGATGATATGGGGAGGTGCAATTCTAACCCAGGTTCCCACGGGACCAGTATTGCATATTGTGAATAGTAATAATACAGGGTTTTTTATACCAGCCATGCACCAGTCTTCCACAAAGCATGATCGATGACGTTTTATCATCTTTGCTTATCTAGCTATGTAATAATTATAGTTACTACTTAGTTACTTACTCCACTGGCTCAGCGACCCAAAGAGAGTCTTGGCCTCCGATATGAGAGCACGGCACTGGTTCCGGTCCTGTGCCATAGTTACTACAAGTTAGCTAAAATACCTTTTGTAAAAACTATCAGATAACCTTTGTGGAAGAAAAATAAATGCTTATTATTATTTTATACTAGCGGCGCGCCTTCGCCTTCGCGCGGATAATGACTATAAGTTGAGATGTAAGCTATCTTATCTTTCAGTTTGTATCAAATCCCACACGGTATGCAAATCAAATTTAAAATTGGTTCAGTAGTTTAGGACTCCATCGCGGACAAACAACATGACACGTAATCAGTACTATTAATATTATAAATGCGAAAGTAACTCTGTCTGTCTGTTACGCTCTCAAGCCAAAACTACTGGACCGATTTGAATGGAATTTGGTATGGAAATAGTTTGAAACCCGGGAAAAAACATAGGATAGTTTTTATCCAACTGCGCAAAAAAAGGTTAATGTTTTTGCGCGATAGCCGACATACGCGCGAGCGGAGCCGCGCCCGGAAAGCTAGTTTTTATGTATAATTATTATTATAATATTCATTGTGAGTTAAAATAGATTCTGTAGGCAGTATGTACTCAATAAGCTCCAGATGATGATATGCATAGATGCTAAGGTGTAAAAAAGTGTTACTTTTTTAGGTTACCGTCTCAAATTATAAAATTAATTTCTAGGGTGTTAATTTCTAGTACTACTAAGTGTTCTATCATTTATTTAATTTATATATCTAAAACGCTTTTATGAAGGTCAATTATAAAACTTTTATTGTTAAATATCTCAGTACTACTCTATCAGAATAAGGGTGTGAAGCGATTGCGAGAAGAACGAGCTAGAACCTCAGGGTCATTCTTTTTAAACGTCTTTACAATTTATAAGTTAGGTACGTCTACTATACATTAATTAGGACAAATATTTTCATTACTATAGAATTCATACATGACTTATGACTTGGCGGAAATGGAATGTTCCAAGCATTTATAACGTCTAAATAATCATAGATAGTATACTGTACTGTACTGTAACAGCCGGATCGCAGTGTATATTGGCAGTTCTTCAGAATGCGCTGATGCCCACCTTCCATTATTTTTCCCTTAGTCGCCTCTTACGACACCCACTGGGGAATGGGGAGATGCAATTCTAACCCGGCACCCCACAATAGATAGTGTAATATGCTTTTTTCACATGAATTATATCTTAATTTCAGATTTGGAACTCATTCGTTTACGAACTAGTGACGGACGGACAGACAGACATGAGAGTCTCACAAACAAGCTTCCGTTTTGCCTTTGGGGTAGGAAACCATTCTTCTGTCTGAGAGCCAGAAAAATTTAATTACCGGCACATGAGATTTTTCAACAGCAGGTATGGCTCAGTGTGACGGGTGCAGTGCAATTCGTCACACGACGAACTACATCTGTTATAGGCAGAGGTTAATCCACTTAACATTAGGTGGACCTAGTGCTTGTACCGATACAATCGCAATAAAAAAAATCGAAAATTACGTAATTGATGCAATAATATACAGGGTTATTGGAAAAAGTATATATGTTTTAATTACTTTTTTGTCTTTTTTTATGTTTTTTTTTTGACTGAATAACTACAAGGACTACCTGATTTTAAAAAGCTCCTGTGCCTGTAATGTATAATTTCATATTTTTTATTACTTTGCTCGATGTAAATATTCAGAACTCTATTCAAAGGGAGCACGGCGCGATCCAGAATTGCCGCGGCGCGGCGGGCTCCCTTGGCTCAAACTAGGCATTAAAACACAAAAACAATATTTAAAAATGCATTTTACCAAAAACCCTGTATATTTTGAATCTATGATACCCGAGCGGTTATAGCTATAGACTGCGGTGCCGGAGGTCCAATCCCCGCGCCGGCTTGAGCCTGATACATGGTGGAATGGCAATTTACGAATGCCCGCCTACCTAGTAGAAAATCTATCGCCAAGCACCTAACGTGTGTACCTAGTGTGTTGTGGCAGCATTCCATGAGAGCCAATAAAGTTACAGACACGTGATGATACTTAACAACTGTATGGGTGACGGGCGCAGTGCAGTTGGTCACTTGTTTCTTTAAAAGTTTAAATCTTGGTCGTAAATAATATTTATAACAGTAAAACTGAAAGAACATAAATTTTACCTGTGCAATGAACTCCAGCTCGGCACGAAGGGTGGTTTATCATGCCACCTACCCCCATCCTTGTCCACCCTCACTCCTAATTATGTAAACATTTCAGCCGTGGTACCTATAATATACGAGTATCCATGTTAATGCGTTCACAGTCGAGTGAGCCTAAAGAAACAAAATCTATGAAAAGCTTATTATATGAATACCTATATCATTAATTGTAGCAACGTTCTTTGGCATTTTATCGTTATGCGAAAAATTAAACAAGTGAATAGATTTTTTCGTAAAGAACCCTTAACAAGGGGTATCATTATGTTAATACATTGTATAATTATGTAGTTATTTCATCCTTCTCGTTGAACAAACATTTCTCCCATTTGAGCAGGTTTTTTTTAGATAATTGTGATGGAACAAGCGCGGGTCCCATCTGATGTTAAGTGGACTAACCTCTGCCGATAAAAGATGCATTTAATCACATGTCGCCCTCACGCTGAGACGTATACAGTTATTGTTGTCTTATGTGCCTGTAATTTTACTGGCTCCGTAATAAAAACTGATGCACTATTTAAAAAAAAAAATATAGAACTTTTGAACGATAGTGAATTTCATATTTAACTAGCACTTAAATGTGACCTCTTATATCATAAATAAATCTCGATCGTGATCTTAATGTCTCGATCGTGCGCTCGGTGAGTCAAGACCTCCTGAACATGCTTCGTTTAGAAGCGAAACTGGTCGGATATTCTTCCGGTTAGGCTGCGTGATGTTTGTTACGTCACGTAGATAACAGGAAAATTTGGCGGAATTGTCACTAGATATATATTTTTATACTTTTTTAAGTGTTTTATTTAATATTATTTAATGTTTTTTTAAGATACTTTTAAAAATATTTGTTATTATCCTTAATAAACCCGTTTTGAAATTTTTTTTAATCGGACAGTCGCTGTATTCCATGTCAAAAGCATTATTTTCTCAAATTTTCGCGCATTTTGAACAAACAAAACGTCGTAACCGCCAAGTTCACCGTCGAACCGCCAACCGCAGGGCTCAATGAGTTTGAACTTTATTTAATTCACGTTTTGTTTTATTTCCGTTCAAAATAGTTCCTTATTGATATGAACCGCCCCCTTAATAGATCTTTAAAACACTCCACTGCGGAGGTTCTTTCTATATGTATCTCTTCAAATACTTACATTTTTTTTTTAATATTCACCTCTTGACATTATTTTATGTTGGCAATTCTGATTGATCTACTCTGTTAAGCCACTCTTGGGTGCTCCGTTTCAAAGATGACATTAGGCATGTGAGACTTTGTAAAGTAAATGCCGTTGAACTGACCTGAGGTACTGCTTGGCCTTATTAAGGACACCAAGCTCACCTTTACATATACATAGTAATATTACCGCGGAACTATACTGTGGTACAAATGTCAACTCCAGTGCTCTCCGAAACCTAGTGTTCTCATTCTAATTTAAAAAAAAAGAAAAGAGTTTGATTTGGATCACTGATTTTAATGCAATAAAACCACTTCAACAGTATCCCTGTGAAGCGTGGGCAGTGAGAGAAACCTTTTTTTTTAAATACTAAAAAACTATGTAGGTGGTACGTATATAAATTAGATCAGAGCTAAGTGAACAATACAGATTGTAAAAAAGTATAAGGTTAGGTTTGTTTTCTTGTGAACTCGTCGCCTCTCGAAGCGTGGGTAGGTACCTACAGCTACTCTATACGCCTTCGCAGCTCCGACTTTTGGACGCTTTCAAAAGACATTTGTTTGTTAAACCTATAACCTTGTACTTTACTGTACAATCTTTTTTTTTTAATTTGATAAGCAAGTATTTGAACGCTGTCTCACCTCTGTCATCAACGCTTCGCATGGAATGTGACGACGCGGTCGACGTGGACGGTGGAACATGCTTGGTGCTTGCCTAGCAGATACATATTTACTCTGTACTTGAAGAAGACTTCCAGATTATATTTATCGGGAAATAGAGACGCTGGTAGGGTGTTCCATACTTCGGCCGTACGCATTATACAGCTGTATTTAAAATGCTTTGTGCGTATTTTTGGAATATCGACAATGTATGGATGCCGTGTTCCTGTGCGTCTTGTTGTCCGATGAAAGAAAGAAGAGGGAATGAGGTTGTGTAAATCTATCGCACATTCTCCAAAGTGAAGCCTGTAAAATACCGATAAACTGGCAACTTTGCGTCTGTGCTCGAGGCTTTGGAGTCTAGCCTCCACCAAGGCATCATCACCAATGAGCTTCTTTGCTCGGTTATCTTCTATGGAGTCCAAGGCTTCGCGCTGGTGCTTAGCCGAACCGTCCCAGAGATGGCTGCAGAATTCCATACAAGACCTGACTTGAGCTTGATAGGTTTAGAAGCCGTCTCGATGTGAAATACCGCCGCACTTTCCAAAGAACATACAGCTTTGTTGCTGCTAATTTAGCCCTGGACTCAATGTATGACCCGAAATTGAGTTTCAGCGTAAGAGTTACACCTAGTAGCTCGAGTTGGTCGGTTATCGGAACAGGCACATTTCGGAGGACAGGAGTGACAGAGAAAAGACTCTGTTTAGCACTAAAGAGACACCACTGTTCAATATGTATTGTTCACTCTGATCTGAGGTAATGTTTATGTATAGTTTTATTTTTAAATGTTTTTATTTTTATATAGGTTCTTGTACTAATGGGGTGAACACTACTTGCAGTGTTCTTCCATCCTCAATCCCTCCTTCCCGCCTTCCCGTAAAACATATTATGCATAATTACAGCTTCTAAAGACGACCTGAAAATTAATTTATAGTTGGAAATAATATTTACTTTCCCCGGTCCCATAGGAATCGCATCAAAATCGGTTTAGTAGTTTGTTTTTAAAATCAAAATAACTGGAAAAAATAATTGTAATATTTTATCTCCAAGTAAGTAATAAGAACGTTTCAAACTTTTCATTTGCGGAAGTCGGTTAATATGTTTTTAAGAGTAATTGCTTTATACAGACTCTGGTTGCACATTTTTGAGTATGAGACATATTACTAATTCATTAATAATATAAGTACTAATACAGCTTACCGCTTGTTACATCAATAATTATCAAAGTTATGAAAATTGGTTCGCGGCCTTGCTTTGTAAGTAGGTAGGTACTCTTTACCTAACCTACGCTATTTAGCCACATTAGTCAGAATATTTCAGATGTTTAGTTATTTGGAATGCAATGTTGATGTTATTTAATATGCTCAAATTGTTTAGATTCAAATGTCACCCGATTGAATTGTTTTAGTGAGAAGTAAATTGTTTAGACTTGAGGAATTTTTCCTTACAAATACCGCAATCTATTGCCCATATACCATAATAGGACTAAATACGGGTCCCTCAGATAGGTATAAACAAACTGAAAAAAACTGAAGTCACCAAGTGATTTGTGCACTTCGTGTCCAGAACGCAAAATACTAGATTCTTAGGATACTTTTTTATTTTTATTTATTTAGATTTCGTAGTTCTAGGTATATGTTCACAGTACCTATGTGTTTATTATAATGGGATAGTAGTACATACTTATTGTATTATTATATTTTTAATGTATTATATATTATAAATATATTGGATTAGTTCTTATACTTAACCATACTGATAAGGAACTTTCATTTTCTTGAACCTTACCCTACGCCGTGCGATGAGTATGTTAGTCTTGCTTCCTCGACATTACTTTGGCTGATGTCTCAGCGGCCATTATTAAACTAGCTTTTGTTTTATTAACTTGGGGCCCGTTTCAGATGTCCTAATAAATTTTCAATAAAGTTTCGGGTTGCTCATGCAGCGCGTTTCATGCTATGGATAGGCTAAATCGATGACTGTGAAACGCAAAGATAGTGTTTTATTTATTAAATATGTAGTAAAACCGGAACTTACTCGAAGATTCTGAAACAGGCCCTTAGTTCGAAAGACATCTGGGAAGCAGTTTTAAAGTTGTTACGGTTGCCACCGGTGGCAACTATGGATGCCCCATTCCATGCATTATTTTATTGTGACTCGATATTAGTCTGACTGGAATTTATTTTCACTTTTGGACATAAGTCGTAAGGAGAGGGAGTCAGTATTATGTTGTGTTACCAACATTGTTAATCTTAATAAGAAGTGTCACATCTATAAAGAAACAATTTGTCTGTGCATAATAGTTTCAAGAGATAATGCCTTTAAAGTTTTAATCGGTGATGAGAGCTATCACTTCTGTAAAGAAACTAGTAGTCTAGGATTTTCATAGGGCGATGCCCCGTCCACCCCATGGACTCTCCCACTGGTTAGTGCACAGGGAATTCAAGTTTCCCCCTGCACCCACTGCACTAGAGTTAGAACCAAATCAACTACTTCATTGATATTACAAATAATACTTTTGCTATTGGATTACCTCTGAAGAAAGGCCTTAGATGTGACAGCTGTATAGTTTGTAGTCTTTATTATTTGACAGCTGTCACCTAAAATTATATCAATGAAACTTACGACGTTATAGCCAACGTCTCCTAGAGACTAGTAACTTCAAAAGCTGACATAACTGCACGACTAACTTTGACAGCTGTCATAACTAAAGCTATAAAATAGTTGTCGCATGGAAAACCTATAATCACGATTTCGTCATCCCAAATTAAATGAAATCAGAATGCAACACCAAATTGTCATTATCACAGGTCTCATATCCAAAATATACTTCTGTATCATGATTGCTGTGACAGTTGTCACATTGCATCAACTTATGGAAATTTGTTTCCATCAACAATTACTTTTGTAAGTTTCCTGACAAATAATATGCGTCGACCTAAATGCACATATCTTGTAATTGAATTGGCTAAGTACTGTCCGTTCAAAATATTCAATTCTGACACTAAAAATATAATCAAACTAAATACATAAGTACATATTAAATAAGCATTAAAAATAATAGGTTATGCTAATGAGAGGGAATCATTCCCAACACGTCGCTTCCCATGACGCCGCTCCACGCCTATGGCGATCACTATCTTATCCACAATCATGAACCAAAAGTATTATCTTGTGACTGTAGAACCTATCTAGTGTACAAGACCCATAGCACTTAAATAAAACAGCGCATGGTTTGTAAGAAAGTTTAATAATAGAAGTATTGAAAATATGTGAATGTTATAACAAAAAAAACAATAAATTTAGTTAGGTACTAACATATATGACTTTTACGCTATGCTAGGTATAAGTCTAGGAATTAACTAAAATTTTAAATATAAATACACTAGAAGTGGTAGTCGCCCGATTCGTCAATGGTGTAGGCGGAGCTGCGGCCTGCGCGGCGCCGCTAACAACAGGGAGGAGTCTGTAGCGAGGCAGCGGCAGCGGCGGAGTCTCTCGGCCGCCCTTCCACGGAGCTGCTACGGAATGTGCCAGAGGGGCGGGCGAGACAGGCCGCCCTGCCGATGCCGATGCCGATACCGCGTCCGCTAACGTGAGGGTGGGGAGTATAGCCTAGTGTAACGTCTAGTCTAGCCGCTCTTGAAGAGCAGGATAGCCACCTGTCCCAGGTAGAAGTAGATGAAGTGGCGAGTCTCGTGCGTCACGTATGAGCCGAAGTTGCGGCCCACGATGCAATGCCACGTGGGGTTGTACTTCTTGTCGAACTCTTTCTTGATGAACGCGGCGATGTCCTGGAAAATACATAACATTACTTACTATCTTATTCTTATGGAAATAGCATTGGCGGCTCGACACAGTGTGATAGGAGCTGGACACAATATATGATTGGGACAGCTCACGATTTGCGATTGGCGCACATGATTCTTATCGACATTGGATCAACTCACGCCGTTCAGTATTCTTTGTATAGATATCCAAGCAACCATGCACACTAATTAAAATTGTATCTGCACCTACTGGACTCGAAACAACTCGCGTGTAGACGTGAGGATCAGGCGAGGCAATGTAGATACGATTCTAAAGCAATACTGGCTATACACCTGCATGGAATGTAAAATTTTCCACTCTCCAGAAAAATTAATGCAAAGAACATCAAACTTATCGCAGGAATCAAACCTATAACTTTTTTGTTTAGACCTTACATACTCATGCGTGCTACTTTTAATCTGAATCTATTTATCTTCTGAAAAGTAGTATATGATAATAAAACAATACTGTAATTAAATTTCCTACATAAACATCTAGGAAGTGTAGATACAAATTTGTGATAAAATCGCATCAATCCCCTACAGGAAATGGTCAGTGAAATATTTTAGTTATCACCTAAGAGGAAAACCACTATTCTGGCACCCATGGGAACTTGTGCACACCACATTTTAAAGTCAGCCGTTGCTAAGGGTGCACTGACATCCAGTTTAAAAATAAACCCATTGTTGGAACTTACTAAAATCAATAGTGAAACCTTGAAATTTGAAGCATTGTGTCTAAATAGTGACTCGTAAGTTTTCCACCTTTACTTAAACACAAGTTATACCTATATGGTTTATGTTAATGTATCTGGTATCGTGACTGACAAAGTTATTTACGTAATTTTTATGAGCTTTTTCAAGCATGAGCTAAGTAAAAGGAAATTATTACTTGTTCCATATTCATAACGCTATACATAAGATTTTGTGAAGAATTTGTATAGAATATTTACAGATTTAAATATTCTTTTAATGCTGCACAGTAATGCTTATTTGCATAAATCTGTGAATCCATTTTAGTCAGCAATAATTGCTGTATCTAAGTGTAAGAAAATGTATGTCACATGAAAGCGAGTTTAAAATGGCTTGTTATGACAAATTGACAAAAAATTTGCAACCACATCTTTGGCCTGCCTTGTACCTAAATAATGAATCATCAGCAACTTTTTCAAATGTATTAATTCAAATGAAAACTCATGACTGTCATTGGTCAGATGACAAAGAGTCACTTTGGTGTTATGTGGTCCAGGTTTTGAATCCTGGTGCAAGAGAGAGTAAACCCTAAATATAGTATAAAACATATTTGAATTAAAGATAAGACTCAATAACTAACCCAGGGATATAAATTTATAGTTTTACAGTTTAAAATTTTTGGTACCTAAATAGGTTTTTAACTGTATATGCCTAGGTTTTAACAATATTCAAATATGTTTATATAAACACTGCAAGATCTATTATAAATATTTATCCAAAAATATATTATTCAAATAATTAGATGTGATTTAAACTATAAGGCAACTATGACACTTAAGGTATAATAAAAATTTGACTGCCACATTCAACAAAAAAACATGCAAGAGAAACTTTCTTTCAATCTGTTCACTGACATATTTCTGAATGGTATATTAGACAAACAGAGAATTGACCAACTAAGATTTAAACAAAATGAGACATTTAAATCTCACTAACATCAAAATCTACTAAACCATCAAAATGAGTCAATGGGGAAATATTTACCTTTTCAATGTTGAACTTTTCTAGTGCCTGCGTTGCGCAGTCGACAGCATCTTGCTGCATCTCCTCGCTCATGTCAGCATTCTTAATCACAGCCTTGCGGTCACACATCTTGGCGGTTATCGGGCTGAGGAAAAATGCACAATTATTACTTTGTATACATTTTACATAAGAGTAACATCAACCAAATTTATAGTCATATCATCACATTTTAGGTTTCTTTATGCACCTCTTTGTTTGTAATTAACTTTTATATAATAATCCAATATACTTTTTTTTTGTTATTGTGGCGGAACAAGCTCGTGGCCCACCTGATCTCTTTAGGTTCAATTTTAAGAGGCAATATATTTTCTCTGCTTGGTTTTTATTTTATGTTTTTACCTACAAATAGTGCATTTATATCGAGTTACATTACATTTGTTTCAGAATAGGAATTTGCATCTAAGGTATGCATTATAATTATGTTTTGTAAATTTTAATGTTATTACTCATTAATAATTTCCCCAAATTTATTCAACATTTTTTTTAGAAATAGATATAATACATATGTAGGTACAAATTTTTTTTTTAATCAAGTGACTTCCATGCTATATATTAATATGTATATACCTGATACCATACAACACACAAAATTAGGTTTTCAGTAAGAACATCATAAAACATAATCAGTAGATATTCATCAAACAGTACCAAGTGCAAACATCAAACTTGAGCAGTTGTCTGATAAAATTGCAAAGACCCCTGATGTGCATCAAAAAACACCACATAAGCTTGTAATTTTAGCTTTTTCTAATCGCTACCATCGCTACCTATATACTATCAGTATAACTAGGGCTGCCATCCGTCCGGGTTTCCCCGGATTTGTCCTAGTTTAGAGGGCGTCCGGGGGGCGTCCGGGAGGGGTTTTCAAATAGTGTCCGGGGAAAACCCGGACATTTTAGTGTCCGGGGAATCCGGATTGATTGATATATAAGCAATCGATTGACACAAATCTGAATTGAAAATTCATTCTTAAGCTGCATACAAGTTTACTCCGGCGCTGCAAAATCTACAACAGAACGTCCCCCGCGCCGCGCCGCGCCGCCGGCCCCCACCATTGAGAACTGCCGCCGACCCCGATCATTCACACACTGTGTTGCCGTTTTGGCGCATTTGGTGCTAGGTCTAGAATATTTCTAGGGTCTTTAGCGCTTTTTTCTCATTACCTGCGCTAAAAACGTCAAGTGAAATTTGGGGAAAACATTATAATCTTGATATTCAAAGTTACATTGTGCGTTTTATTATATTATTCGCTAGTCCCGCGGCAATGGACGAAGGAGAAAAACTCACTAAAAAGCACATGGTTTCATCTCTGATAGAAATCAGTACTAATATTATAAATGCGAAAGTAACTCTGTCTGTCTGTCTGTCTGTCTGTTACGCTTTCACGCCAAAACTACTGGACCGATTTGAATGAAATTTGGTATGGAGATAGTTTGAGACCCGGGAAAAAACATAGGATAGAGTTTATCCTACTGCGCAAAAAGAGGTTAATGTTTTCGCGCGATAACCGACATACGCGCGGGCGGAGCCGCGCCCGGAAAGCTAGTAAAGAATAAATATAAGAATCTGGAGTGGCTTTGACTTTTCCGAATTCCTGTTGGAAAAGTAAGACCACTTTGACAAAAATTTGAACATCTGAAAAATACTGAAATAAATAAAAAGATTTTAATATAAATAACGCATGCTTTGCGGATTACATTCCAATATTACATTGCTTACGAGAGGAAAAATTATAATCATCCCGCGTCATCCGCCCCTTTAGCCGAGGTATGCTCTGATCTGACCGTCATGTTAGCTCAGTCGGTATATATAACCTAATATATATATAAGCGGGACCACACATGACTATATTTATTCCTCCCGTATATTTGTTAGTTTGTAAAGTAAAAAGATCTTGAGATCGTCAAAATTTAAACTTGTTACTAACTTTTAATATACAAAAAAATGTTTACCGTTTTGGGTACTTAATCTAAGTAAAACAACAAGATGGCTTAAAAAAAATTGATACTACTTTATACTTTCTAACTAGTTACTAATTTATTGATTATTTATTAACTTATTAGGAAACAGCTAATAAAAAAAAAGTTAATATGGATAAAATTCGCGATAGTTTTCAAAGTGAAGATTATTTATTAAACCAAAAATTATAATTTATTTCCAATTTGATACCAAATAACACTGATCCTCATTATCTTTATCACCAGATTGCCTCAGAAAAAGAAGAGTGAATAATTTTGTGTGTAGCACTGTGGTTTTAGCGCAAAGAAGTTATATAAATGAAAAAAAAAATGTTTTCATGGGTGTCCGGGGAAAAAACTCAATTTCACCCAAATGTCCAGGTTTTTTAAGATTTTGTCTGGCATCGGTGGTTTAGGTGATGGCAGCCCTAAGTATAACACATATGATCAAGATGATAACTTTATGATAATTTAAAGTATTTGAGGGTGTTATATTTGCTACAATATAATAGCCAAACACTTTATTAAACAATAGAATTTACTTTTTGGCAAAAACATTATTTTACAGAGATTGTGAGCTAAGATAAGGAGATATGTACCTACTCATGAAGATGTGGTATCAATTTATAGACGAGATTTAGCACCTACTTACTGCTTAGATGCTGTGTTTGATGTATTGAAGGAATCATAATAAATAAGTCCGATAAAGAAAGGGTTATCAGCGAAGACGTACTTCACCGTGATGATAACATTTCACGAGCATGATGTGTCACAGCACGCGTGAAAGACTAGAGATCGATTGTTTATATTCAATAACGCTATAAATAGCCAGAAAAGGTCAGGCGGGAAATCCGGGGGATGGGTTCCCACCCCTTCCTTAGGGGTAGGTGGTACTTTATGATATAAGCGCAATGCGAATTCATTAACACTAGAAAATTACCTGCACTCTTGAGTCGACTGAGTCGGCTTTTTGGTAGTAATCCTAACGGAAGCGCTAGCACTTATACCCGTCATCAAATTTTACAGAATACTATTACGAGGCAAGCACCTTTTTTATTGGATAGACCTCGAAAACTTTACCGATTAACCTGCATAACCCCGATTATCACCACAGAAACGTCGTAGTTTAATCAATAATCCATGTAATTGCACATTTTAGCGCACATTTTCACCATTATAATACTCCGCCTTTGAAGTCACGAACACCATTTTGTGGATGTAGAAAAAATCACAAAACTTTCACATTAAAATGTTAAATAATTATTATTGCAATAACAAAAACCAATAAACCAAGAAATACTCACTTTTGCTTCAGGAAATGAACAAATTCTCACGTAAAGATTTTGATAACCGGAGATTGGATGCCTACTTTCCAGAGGATTCTTTCACAGGCTTCTTTCAGAAAAAACACTTCACTTCGCAATGCGACAGAGGGCGTTCCAATTTCAAAAATGTATTACTTCGATATATTCTTTTGTTTCCAGCCAGTATACAAATCGACTAAAATTCTTGTTATGTTATTTTAATAATAGTTCTGAAAGATACTACATTGCAGTCTTCACTCCGATACCTTAGTTTTTATGGTCTGTTGGCCCAGTAATTTAACGCCTATGCACAGCAGTGTTTGTACACTACTCCTTCTAGGCAAAATATCTGACACTGCGTTAGTATCCAACAACATGGACTCATGCCCAGGAGACAAATCATCATCATCATATTAACGGAAACGTCCACCGATGAACAAATGTCTCCTCAATGCTTGACAAGCGTCTTGGGGAACGCAGTACATGATGTCAGTTCTTCAGAAAGGGCTGCTTCCCACCTTTTGTGACCAATATCTATTCCAGAATTTAATCGCATAGGACCCACAGACAGGCACAAAGCTACTTTCCCATTTATAATATTAGTGTACAGTTTAATCAAGATACATCATTCTATATAGAAGTATTGGAAAAATGCTAACAACGTCTTATAGTTGACGTCGGTTAGGCCTAACAATTCTTTTTAGTTACGTATTGGTGACAGAACAAGCATGAGTTCCACGTGATGTTAAAAGTCTCTTGTGCCTGTAATTTTTTATTTCATATCCTTATCACTTTCCTCGGTAAATATTCAAAACTGTTCTGTCATGCATAGCGTCCCTAGAAAAATATTTATAAGAAATTGTTTCCAACTATAATATATGTTCGCCATACAGTGATTACAATTAAAATATATTGTTTTAATAAAATACTATAAATTTCGTGCTGATTAATAGAGTTAGAGATTGACTACATTGTATCGACTAAACAAAATCATTTCACATAAGTTTTAGAGTCACTGCCAACACTACTGTTTTCTTTTTTTTATAAATGTCTACTGTATACTTCCGTTTCCCAATGATAATCTATGTTTTGATATTGCAAGACTAGAAAAAGGTACTTTACAAATGGGAATTGTTTATAAGTGAACTAAATATATTTACAGGAATTGGTAGATATACCGTAAAAATAAAAAAAGAAGGTGCTTCAAATAATGCATGTGGAATACACCTTGGAAAAACGTAAAGATAGACCTAAAAAAATATTTGTTGATTGCGACAAATGTTCTTTACGGACTCAAAGTTTCTCAAAATAGAAGGGTTTTTTTAGAAACCTTCATCGCATATTGAAAGAAGACATAAACTTTAGTGGAGGTGTTACGAGCCTTAAAATTAATTAAAAGAATTGAGATATAACAAAAAATGCGTGAAATAAAGTAAAACGCTAATCGAAGGACATGCAATTATTGTAGTCTGGCGTGCCAAATATTTGAGAGCCATGAAGCGTTCAGGAGAATCTTGAAAACCAATAAATCCAATAATACATTTAGATGAGACGTGTATACACATGAAGTCAACAAATGATTACAAAGCCCAGACGAACCTGGAGTGACAAAGGCGATTTCATTTGGGCGCTATATTATCGTTCATGCTGATTAAAAAGGAGGATTTGTTAATTAATTTTTCTGGCCTACAAAACCAAACGTTTGTCAGCAGATCACCATCGTATATTATAAACCAAGAAAATTATAAAAAGTGGGTTAAAAGAAACTGTTGCCAAACCTTCCTCAGCCATCGGTCGTTGTGCTAGGCAATGCATCATATCACAGTGTACCTACGCACTAACAAATCTCCTAGTGCCAATGATAAAAAATAAAAAAATACATCTTCAAGAAATGGCTAGATGACAGTATTATATTATATTCCGAAAATGCATCAATAGCTGAACTTTCAAATTTAATTAAGCAAAACAAAAGCCATCTAATCTACGTAATAGATTCATAATATAAGGCACATGGTCACACTGTGTTTTGGTTTTATATCACTGTTATGTAAAACCAGGCCATCCAGCACGCGTAAGAACTAAGAATATTTCTTTATTCACATCTACACAATCATACACCATCCTGTAAGTATCGTAAGAGCCCCGTGTCCCGTGGGGTGCCGGCTTAGAATTGCACCTCCTGTGTCGTAAGAGGCGACTAAGGGAAAAATACTGGATGGTGGGCAGCAGCGCCTTCTAAAGAACTGCCAACTAACACTGCGATCCCCAAGACGCCTGCCAGGCGTAGGGATTATGGCAAATAATTAATAGGGGAGGCTGTGTTCAGCAGTGGACGATCCGACTGTTACAACAGTACACAGTCGAACGAGTGCCGAGCCATGCGGTGAGGTGCATAAGTTAACAGCACACTTGTGACTAGTCTCGCCACTCACGACGCTCACGTTGGTGGTGGTATTTTGAGCACAAGTCAAAGAGACGTGTGGCTTATGTAATTTATCATTTACACAAACGTGCTCTCACTAATTTCAACGCGAGACTAGCTTAGATTAACATTTGGTGTTTTTGTAAAGAAAATGATTCATGGACATCTAAATAATTACAAAAACTCAGCTAATGTAATTTAACCATTTTTGACAAACTTCCACGTTCGTTTGCAACAAAAACATTGTTCTAGTATAAATAAATGTAATATAATCTTAATAAACCTAAGTTTTAGTTTTCTCGTTTGTTATTTGTAACCTTGAAATGTTAACTGATTTTATTTATCCCATACGCTGATGCCCCTAGCACGACGTGCAACGACGGACGACGTCTACGTCGTCAATCTTTTGACGTCTGTCATTGTGAATTGTGTGTCGTCAATCGTTGCACGTTGAAGTATTTAATGAACACACGTGATTATGTAAGCATGCACTCGTGTGGGTACATAGTGGTAATGTGGTAGGTATAATAGAAATTTTCTTACACCCGTGCTATGCCAGAATCGGGGTGAAATGTGATCAATAACATGGTAAAATAATAATCATGTATGGCAGCACTGTTTGCCGCCCCACACGCCATATTTGATTTGAAAGCGTCAAGAGACGCCGAAGTCGTTTTCAAGGTTTTGAAATAATCAAAAATAATAGTAATTTTTTTATTTGTGTAGTATATATAAATCCGCAATTATGTCTGGCGGAAGCAGCAGCAATCGGAATGAGTGCAGGATATATGTTGGGAACTTGCCACCCGATATCAGGACAAAGGACATTCAAGACCTATTCTACAAATTCGGCAAAGTCACATTTGTTGATCTGAAGAATAGAAAAGGACCTCCCTTCGCTTTTGTGGAGTTCGAAGATCCAAGGTAATGTTCCTAAAATTGCGATTCCTAAATAATTTGATTGCTTGTCGTTTGGAACATCGCCTATATCTCTTATCTATGACCACGCAGTGGTAAAGTCCGTATTGGGGATAATTATGTACTAAAAATTCTTTTTCATTAAATACCATAAAGATTTACCTCCACATAAACCTGTGTTGCACAAATGTCACACACACATGCACTTATAGCGAATTTTGCTTATCTGCTGTTAATCAATCAGCAAAGTTAAGCAACATACTACTGAGCGCTTCCGTGCTTTGGAGGGCTGATGTTAAGCCGTCGGTCCCAGTAGTTGTCTTAGGATGGCAGTCATTATAGCATGGTGGTAGAGCATTTTGCGAATACCTGCCTGTCTTGATACCACCCTCATGTAGAAAATCTGTTACTAAGCCTGCTTAATGGTGTATTCCGGCAGCTGTTCTTGATAGCCAGTAATTCTAGGTTACCCTGATCAACATCTTCGATCACAACATTACTTACCATCAGGGCTAACTTATCAGACTTAAAAAAAAAACAATAGTATAAGGGCCTGTTTCAGAATGTTCGAGTAAGTTCCGGTTTTACTACCCAGATCATATTTAATAAATAAAACACTATCTTTGCGTTTCACAGTCATCAATTTAGCCTATCCCTCAGTTAAAGCTTGAAGCGCGCTGCATGTAAACTGTCATTTTTATCATTCAGTTATTTTATGTGTTGCATAGCAACCTGAAACTTTATTAGAAGCTGAATTAATTCAGGTGTACAGAATACATGAGAACCATGAAAAGGACCATTTTCATTAATTTTCTCATAGAGCCTTTATTATGCGAATTGCATTGGTACCAAGAAGTTTATATATGGACTGGAGCATCAAATGAACTCAATTTTATTACAATAAAAAAACACATGTTTCCATTTGACTATTCAGTCTACTTGTAAATAGAAATGGATGAATATATTATTTTCGTATGATATAGGTAATTTATTAAAAAAAAATAGCCTTTAATCTCTGATTTTGTTTTTCATTACTTACTAACTAGCCGTATTACTAATTTTCCTATTGCTAATACTTAATTCTATTTTACACAATATGTTCTAATTATAAATTGGTAACACCAGCATTTATTATTCATCAGGTTGTCCTCCCTGGACATAGTCCTCCTCTAAAATTCGCCGTTTATGTCTGTCCATTGCTAATCTGCACCATCCTTGTGATAGGTCATCTTCCCATCTTTGTGGCCATCCTCTTCTTCTCCTTACATCTCTGGGGTACCAGCATATAACCTCTTTGGTCCATTTTTCTTTGGTAGATCTAACCACATGACCAATCCAATGCCATTTAAGTCTCTTGATTTTCTTTGAGACATCTGTCACACCTGTGGTCTTTCTGATTTTGGTCAGTCTCCACTTGTCTTTCAGCTTGATGTGTAGCATGCTTCTCTCTATCCCCTGTTGGCATACCTTTAATTTATTGTAGTATCTTGATAATATGTAGGTTACATGTTTAGGTATGGAATGGAAAACAACTAAGTACTAAAGATAAACATCACGGCACATTGAGGGCTGAAAAACTTGGTAAATCTTTATATACAACAATTACATGTCACATTGTTTGTCCGCTATGGACTCTTAAACTACTATACCGATTATCAATTAGATTTGCACACTGTGTGCAATTTGATCCAAATTGAAAGATAGGATAGCTTACATCTCAATTTACAGATACAATTATCCGTGCGAAGCCGGGGCGGGCCGCTAGTAAATTTGACTGACCCTGTATTTTTGTACAGTTTGTGTTTGTAATTTTACACTAGTAGTGTAAAATTTAGCACCCTCTGGTAGTCTCTTCCCTAATAACCCTTTGGTAATTTAATGGCCAAGGTAATGGCACTTATGAGTTTACTCATAGCCAGAATTTTCCAAACGATTAGGAGGATTATCACCAGTAAGTAGTGGAAGCAGTGAGACCTATGGGCCTTGGTGACTAATTTCAATTTGGAGAGTGAATGTCAGTACAGTTTGAAAGAGTTTCTTTCTCAAAAATCCATACAATATTATAATCAACATTATGTGTTGTTCTTATAGCCAATTGTTGTTTTTCGTACAAAAACCTTTTTTATGTCTAGCTATTCTTATGGAACCCTATACCTATACATATATTATCTGTATGGATAAAGTGACATAAGCACTTAATTTTTTAGTCACCTGTGCCTCATGCCACACAACTATTTCTCAAAATGCTGCCTCTTGCAACATGCATTCCATTATCTTTTCAGTGTTAAATACAAGCGCTTAGCAATAAAAATCTCAATACCTGCATGGAATTTTGTAAATAATCATTAGTTTTGATAGCTCATTTTGAAATGTTTTTAAATATTTGTTTACATTTGCTTGCTTTGAAGATTACATTTAGTTTTTTATGTTGCAAAGGAAACAATGATATGTAGTATTCAATGCCCATTCAGAAACAAATTCTCATTCAGAAATAAATAGATTCAGGTGTTACTTTCCAGAAATCTTGAATACTAAGGATGTTAAGAAAATTATAAAAACTAACGTGGTTTTCACTCATTTTAGTAAAAAATACGGGATAACTCACGTGAATCAGTCAGATAGCTCCGACTATATCGGAGCTATCTGACTGATTTACGTGAGTTATCCCGTATTATTTACTAAAATGTTAAGAAAATGTTATGTAAAATATGTTATAACATAATTTTTGTGGATAAAAATTTGTAAACAAATATTTCTAGTGATTATTCTGCCTAAATTCATAATGCCAAATCATTGTGACGTCAAAAACGAGTAGCCTCGCCAGAACAGTTATTGGATGCAATTTGATTCTACGTGAAAAGTTTTTCAATAGTCCTGATTAAGAAAGATTCTAGGAGGTCTTGATTCTAGGTCTTTTGGTGATAAGATTTGACTATGTGCAAATCAACATATTAAACTCCATAACATGATTATTTTGACTGTTTCAGATTTTATTACCAGGCATGCATATCAGAATAATTATATTTTCAGTAGATACCCATTATCAATTATAAATCTCGCCTTCATACAAAACTTGTCATATCTTTATCTTGTGAATTATGCCATTACTGATATGACACTGATAAGAACATAATATGATGTTTCTTATTACTTGATAATATAGTTGATGACAATTAGATTTTATTTATTTAGACAATTACCAGTATTTAATTGGGGTAAATAATTTAAAGCATACTTAAAAATTATTATAGATATAATCTGATATGAGGATATTTTTCTGAATTTCTTGTTCCTTTTGTGATGAACTAAAAATACACAACTGATATAAAGAATGTGTTCCAATCTAATAGTTATAATCCAATCTAAAATAATGCACAAACCCCATTGGTTAACTGGTAATAGGTATAGTTTTTCTGTTGTAAGAAAGTTTTGTGTAAAATTTCCACCTACTACATCGTTTAACGTATGCAAAATATTCTTACTGCTTAATTAGCCTACCTAAAGTATATTTTACGCTTGGCAGTACACAAGCTATAATTATTAGCATAATGGCGAAACGAAAAACATTGTTTAAAGAATATTGATGAGTACAAGAGTTATGTTTTATATTCAGGGACGCAGACGACGCGGTGCGAGCCCGGGACGGGTATGACTACGACGGGTACCGGCTGCGCGTGGAGTTCCCGCGCGGCGGGGGTGGCGGTGGGGGCCGCGGGCGCGGGGGAGGGGGCGGCGGCGGGGAGAGGTTCGGGGCGCGGCCGCCGGCGCGAGGGCCACCCGCGCGACGCTCCGAGTATCGGGTGCTCGTCACCGGCCTGCCGCCCTCCGGCTCTTGGCAGGTAACGTCACCTAACCACATTCTGAGCCATCTTTTCTATCTCGCTGACACGACAGACATCACCCTGTCAAAATCTCAAAGTAAAGAGTATATTTAATCTTTTCTGGAAAATGTTGTTATTGATACCTTACTTTCGACTTTACTACTTTGGTTACTTATCAAGTAGTTGGTTTAAATAGGTTTTCTTTGTAACGGTTATAAGGATGTACTTCCTTGTTTTTGTCAGCTTAGCATCATACATACATTTCAAGTAGATAGTATGTATGATGTATACATACATTGATATTACTGACATGATTTTGTTATTTATAAGTGTTTTCCGTAATGTCTGCCTATAAGAGAATTTAGAGATTTATTTCGCCAGAAGTGATGAATTGCACTGCGCCCATAACCCTGAAAGTGCCTGTAAAAGAATTACTTGCTCTGAAGTGCTTCTGCCGGAACACACTTCTATGATGTATGCTATGATGCTAGATTTTCTACTTCAAGGTGGTAGTTGGCCAGACAAGAATTAGCTAAAATTCCAACATGCGGTGAAGCTTAAGCCAGAGGTGGGTATTGAACCATGGACCTGTAGCACAGCAGTTCATAGCTATCGCTTGGCACTCACTGCTGAAATGCTTTTAACAGTTACAATAAAAATTAGAAAATATCAGGTTAGTGCATTAAAAATAATATCTGAGTGTGAGTGAACACCAAGAACGCTTGTTGACAGGATCTCAAAGACCACATGCGCGAAGCTGGCGACGTGTGCTTTGCTGACACCTTCAAGGATGGCACAGGGGTTGTGGAGTTCCTCAGGCATGAAGACATGAAGTATGCTGTCAAGAAACTTGACGACTCTCGGTTTAGGAGCCATGAGGTAAGGACCAGTTAAATAGTATAGCAGACAACTTAGCTGATTGATTTTTTTATAACTGATAGGTTAACCTATTACAACTATTCCACCTGATGATGGTAAGTGATGATGTGGTCGAAGATGTTGTTCATGCTTACCTAGAATTACTGGCTCTCAAGTACAGCAGCCAGAACACACCGCTAGGTGCTTGGCGATAGATTTTATACTTGTAGGTGGTGAGAAAGGTAGGGTAAGTGAGAACCAGGTGGGTGTTTGCAAAATGCCCAATCTATAAAATCAACACTAATATAATATAAAGAGGAAAGATATGTACTTTTGAATAAGCTTAGAAACTATTGAACCAATTTGAAAAATTCTTTCACCATTAGAATCCTACATTATTCCTGATGAACATAAGCTATAGAATGCTTTAAAAAAGTTAGGGATCTGTATGAAAACTTCGATAATGTAACCCAACACATCAGAAAAATCTTTTTATTGCATACACTGGAAATAATTGACAATAGAGCAAAGTGATGTACTACAATTTTATAGAGGACATCAATATCTACAAAAAAAGTCCATAATACCATATGTCTAAACTAAATACAGTTATGTCACAGTAACTAGTTAAGCTAGTAGTAAGCAATGATAGCTCAGTGGCTTTGCTTATAGACTGCCGCGCAGCAGGTCCATTGTTCGAATCCCGCCGCGGGCTTGAGCTTCACCGCATGGTGGAAGGGCATTTTTGCGAATGCCCGCCTGGCTAGCGACCACCCTCAAGTAGAAAATCTGTCGCCAAGCACCTAACGGTGTGTTCCGGCAGCTGTCCTTGAGAGCCAGTCATTCTAGGTTAAGCCTGTTAACACCTTCGACCACATCATCACTTACCATCAGGTGAGATTGTGGTCAAAGGCTTACCTATCAGCAATAAAAAAAAAAAAAACTACTTCTTAGTGTTTCAATTTATAATGGTTTAAATACCCGCGCGAAGCCGGAACGTGCCCATACTTTTCTATATATGCAATATGCATATCAGCTATAAACGCATAAAAAGGTGCATTTCCACCTCAGTGAAGAAGCGGAGTAGTGAAGGAATAAAAACTAATAAAAACCCATTAAATTACCTAATTTTTATATGGTTCTAAATAAATTAAAATCCTGCAATGTAATCCTATTGGTGTAAAATACCTTCCCTTCTTCTGGTGGATAGGCATCCTTAAACTGTATCTAACCTTAACCTTTGGACTAGTCTTGACTAGTTCACCCTTCTGACTAAGATAAGCAAATAACATAAAAATAAAACCTTTTATGAGGTTTACTACAACAATTAACACTAGCACAATGTGTTGCAGGGTGAAGTGTCATATATTCGTGTGAAAGAGGACTACGGCGGTGGCGGCGGCGGCGGCAGTGGGGACAGATACGGTGGCGGGGATCGAGATAGGTAACAATATTCTATATTTTATAATTTTATAACTATATACTAATGTGACTGCTGCCGAAACAGAGGTGCTTGGCGACAGTTTTTTTTTTAAATTTATATCTGATAGGCTAGCCTTTGACCACTATCTCACCTGATGGTAAGTGATAATGTGGACGAAGATGTTGTTCAGGCTAGCCTAGAATTACTGGCTCTCAAGGACAGCTGTCGGAGCACACCGTTAGGTGTTTGGCGACAGATTTTCCACTTGAGGGTGGAGCTAGCTATGCGTAAAGTAAGCTCACTCCATTAAACGGCAACACTAGAATCGCGTTTCGGTCACACAGCGGTATACGTGTATTTGCATGCATTCTAAATAGTTGTATAGGTCCTCTCAGTCTAGCTGGAACAACTTTGAAATGAGTGATGCGATAGACATATCCTTCGCCTGATGGGAAGCATTAGGCTTGTCCATTGAGTATGGTCACACTGTCTCCATTCTCCTTTTACTTGACACTGTAGTCCGCTCAACTTTCTGGAGATGATAGTTCTTATGTCTTGTTAACCCAGTACTACGATGCCCTCTTTGCCTAAACACAGTTGTGTTTGTATATACTACAGCTTCGATTCGAGGCAGAATATTTGCCCAAGTGATATAGTTCGTATTTGTACAGTTTAAAAGTGCATTTGTGATACATAAATATGGGAGTGTGCGTAATGTTGTGAGAGCTAACAATGTGTTGTTGTATCAGGTCCCGTTCGTACTCCCCCCGACGTCGCGGCTCCCCCACCTACTCGCCGGTGCGGCGCTCCTACTCACGCTCGCGCTCCCGGGACCGGGACCACGCCTACTGAGCACCAGCACGCTATCTACATACCCACTGGTCAGTACATTACACTAACGCAATATCTCTATACTACACATAAGGAACGACGTTTATAGGTTAACCTTTCACCAAAATCTCACCTGATGGTAAGTTAAATGTTGATGTGGTCAAAGATGATAAAAACGGTTAGGGCACAGACTCCACCACAGCCAGGCAGACACTCGCAATATGTCCTGTTACCATCTGTGAAAACTTTTAGGGTTATTTCTTCATTAGTAACAAGGAAGTTCTAAGTCATAACTGGCTGAACCAATTATAGCAATTGGTTTTACAGAACTCCTACAGGCTGAAAGGGCTCGATAGAAGTTTGGCAACCGATTTTGTACTCGAAAGTTGACACTGTTTAAAGTGCATGTATTACAATTATTATTGAAAGGAGAATTTACAATATATAAAAAATATAGTTCTTAAAGGTTTTTCCAATAAGGGTGGGACGATCCTGAAACAGAATAAAACTGTGTATTACGGTTTTTTTTCAAAGGACAAATTCCGGTTAAAACTTAATCATCGGTCATGTTGACCGCCACAGATTCAGCATGTCCTTACTCGAAAACCCTATAAAGGTCTTTCTTTTTGGATTCAACTTATTTATATAATATTTCTTGATCTACTTAAAAACTTACTTCTACTTACTTCTTACTAAACGAGTAGATTATCAATTTTATTTTCTTTGTTTATTGGTTTTTTTTTAATTTGATATAATTTGCTTTCAGTATAGTCCCATAGAAATTTCATCAAAGTGGGTCAGTTCAGTAGTTTGGATTTCAAATGTTTTTTTTTTTTGTTTTTGCTGGTAGGTAAGCCTTTGACCACAATCTCACCTGATGATAAGTGATGATGAGCTTGAAGGTGTTAACACAGTTAATCAAATGTAAATTAAGTGGAAGAAATACCTGTCTCATCCAAGTCAAATAAACCAAGAGTTTAATACATTAGTTCTAATACATTACTTGTGGAAGTTGGTTTTTTTATAAGTAATTGTAAATTATTTACTTTATTCCTACCTCATTGTATGAAGTGCCCTCCCAATTGTTTTGCAAACTGAGCAGCGGAACACACAGGAGTTGGGAATATATTATTGGTTTGTTATACTCTTGCATACACATTAAAGGAAAGATTATGTACATAAATATTCTTTACTAATTTTTTAACACATTCAAAGAATCATTAAGGACACATTATGCCAAATACTTAGAATCAAATCAAATGAACAGATTTTAAAAATTATGATAAGAATTAAATTAATTATATTTTTGATATAAAGAATGTGATTGTTTCCAATTCCAATACATGTTGTTTTGCCCTACACGGCATAGAGTGCTGAATAGAACTTGTGATACAAATTAGTACAAGACATGGGACAAAAATAAGAGACAAAGCAATTTTTTGAAATTAACTAAACAAATTAAATTAAATTAACGCCCATATGGCTTTTACAATTATAAGATTTTGCCTTTTCGTTCCTAAATTTACATACTATTTAAGATGTTGTCAGCTGTGGCAACACAGTGAGCTTTTGTTAAGCTTAGACAACTTAGTAAAAGATACGTTAGTGTCGGTTTTGAATGTTGAGATGGATGATAGGGCTTGGGTGCAAGCTTCCCTCCCTGTGAGGTTGGGGGGCATAGGGATACGCAAAATTTCTAGTGTGGCATTACCAGCTTTTTTGTCTTCTGTACACAGTACACACAAATTAGTAGAAAAAATTCTTGCACGATCTTTAGGCTCTTTCGATGTAGCATATCTGGCTGAGGCCAAAAACACATGGAGACTGGCTTGTCCAAATACTGAATTCCCAAAAATTTTGTCATCTCAGAAACAGTGGGATCGGCCCCTATGCGAGCTAACACGGAAAGATCTTTTAAATACGTGTTCTAGCATCGCAGATCGTGCTCGTATTCTCGCTGTTTCTGTGTGGGAATCCGGTCTTTGGTTACAGGCCATTCCTTCTTACAAAACTGGTAGCCTTATAGATCCATCCGCTTTTCGTCTAGCTATTAGCTTACGCTTGGGTGCAAGGTGTTGTGTTGCACATCACTGCCAGTGTGGTACTGCAGTTGATCAACTCGGTCACCATGGCCTCTCCTGCTCTCGAAGTGCTGGTCGAATTTCCCGCCACGCCAGCCTTAACGATATCATTCGCCGGGCTTTTACCAGCGCCAATGTTCCAGCTATTCTCGAACCGAATGGTCTGATGCGTGACGATGGTAAAAGACCTGACGGCATGACTCTGGTTCCGTGGAAGTTAGGACGGCCCTTAGTGTGGGACGCTACGTGCGTGGACACTTTAGCGCCGTCACATCTTTCTGAAACCAACGTGAGGGCTGGCGCTGCGGCTACTTCGGCGGAGCAACTCAAGCGGCGCAAATATGCTAACCTCGGTATGGGTTACATATTTGAGCCGTTTGGTGTGGAGACGTTGGGTCCGTGGGGACCGGGAGCTCATCGTATTTTCCAAAACCTATCTGAGCGCTTGGTCGATGCGACGCGTGATCAAAATGCTGGCACATATTTGGCTCAACGAATAAGCATTGCAATTCAACGGGGCAATGCTGCCAGCATGCTGGGCACGCTGCCAACTGGGAGTGGGCTGGAGCATTTGGACTGCCTATGAGTCTGCTATGACTTATAGGTGTCTAAATGCTTTTATTGTAGTAGCTGTAGTGTTGTATATAGTTCATAGTATTTTGTTTAATAAAGGCATACCGCCGGTTAAAAAAAAACTAAACAAGTATGTACAGGTAATTTCTAAAATTTTCTTTATGACTATTAATTGTTCCTAGGAATCAGAATGTAAATTGTGATGTCTGTTCAGACTGATTGTATTTTAATTTTGTTTTGGAGTATAAAACTTGATACATAGTATTACACAAGTATAATCTTCATACTGTGGTAAAGGTGTGTTTTATATTTAACTATACTATAAACAATCAGCCTGAACAAACATCAAAAGGATACATTTTGATTCACGAGAAAAATTGACAGCAATAAAGTTTTTCAAGCCACAGATCCTGTATCTTGTACCTTTTTATATCTCAAGTGTTGAGTCAGCGTCTTGCAATGAAGGGCAAAACACATGTATTGGGTATCTTCACATTTTCTATACATAAAATATTATTTATTTATTTCTTATTAAAAATTGGTTAAATCTGTTAAAAAATCAAAGTCACACACAACATGGCATGTGGATCTTGTATGTAAATATAATTACAGTTTATAAATCTTTGGCATAATGATAGTAAACATCAAATTTACTTACAAAATTAATGTATCACACTACTCGCTAAGTAAGACCCTACCACATGCACCACACAAGGAATTGAATACAGGTATTTTTAGGCTAAGTAATTAATTCCCTTTGACGCTGCTCATGGTCTCCACAGCATAATAAATCTTATAAGTCTGAACACACATTATCAGATTGATTCTTAGTTCATTTTACATTGATATCTAAAGGATTTGAACTCTTATCAGTTGTATATCGCGTTGCATCCACCAATTTACTTACAATTTATTATTTTTTTAATATAATTCTGATATTGTGTGTATCTGTGAGGCCTATTATGTATCTCTGATACTAACATCACCTTTGGGTAGTTAACATCAATTTGTTATTGCAAGTGTTTCTAATAGAACCTTGTTGCCATCATTTCAAGTCAAAATCAGCTTGTTTAATAACATTTTCAAATATATAGTAACACTCATTCACATACTTTGTTAGTAACAAATGCTAATAGATAAATGCAAATGTCTTTTTTCATAATTTCAATCATTTGTTAGAAACAAAGTTACGTAATTGGCCTGCAGGTGTTTAACCTGTTTTCCATCGGGTGTATGTCTATAATTTGTGAAGGAGATGTACCTATTGAAGATTGGTTTGATCGACAGCGCGGCGCGGGACTCTGGAGCGGCTGCAGACTTCGCCCTCACGTTAGTTTATAAGGAACTAAGTACTGTATACATAGCTGCGGACTGAGGCTGAAATTTAATATCAATAAATCTTATCAATCCACGAAAATAACTTGAATAATTTAGGGCCACTTGCACTACGATAAACAAGTTATTATTAATGAGAACCTGCCATTTAACTATTTTAGAACTTAACATTTTTTTTAGAAATTCATTTTAATTTTTCGATTGATTAAGTAGACAGCTTGAGCAATAAATAACAAATGTAGTGGTTTCAATAACAGTGTAATGAACAATTTTATTTTAAAAATTTAAATGTTATTTTCATTGAATTAAAAGTTTGTCAAATACAAAGACACATTGAGTGTTGTGCTAGTCGCCCTAAATTGAAATTCATTGCACTGGTTTTACTTTCATTTTAATTATTAATTTGATAAATGGCAGGGTGATTTGCTGTCTCTTGCCCTTTGAAACATTTCTATTTTTAGACTTCATATTTGTAATTTAAATATAATCAAATTTATCAATTTTATATATATAATTTTTAAAAAGTTTCAACCCAAAATTTTATTGTATGGATTCTGTAGTTTTGTGGACTGTAGAAAATAAATTCAATTATATCTTGTCAAGGCATAACAGTAATCAATCACAAGCGACTTGAGTTCAGCAATATATGTACTCTCAATATTAATATTCAACTCATTCTTATTGAGTAATTATGTGAGAAATCTTACAACAATGTTCCCACTTAGGTATGTTATTAATTTATAGTTTTCAATGAGATGAAGACAAACTGATCTCCCAATGGATGTCACAAATGTTCCAAATGGTTTATTGAAGAGTTTTATTGATGTTATGAAACACGTACCTTCTGTTTAATACCATTAATATTTGTTGCTAAGTTTAAAGTGATTTCTGCCTCGGACCGCCCGCACACACGAGCTTATTCCCGTCGCCGATACCCCTCAGGATATGTCCATAAGAACAAATCGTTGACGGAAGCAAGACGTGCGTTTTATTCACTAGTGTATTAATTGTAACAATTTGACTATTATGACGATATAATTAAAAAAGTTTTCTTTTGTTTCATCCACTGTGGATTGGGATCGTTGGATGTGCTTGGCTGGAGGTGTGGTTGGCGTAGGATTGGATTGGAATCGGATCGGATAGGATTGGACCGCGTAGGATCGGAACGCGCGCACTCATCGCCTCACTCGGATATTTGGATCGTACCGAAGGATCTAGGAAGGATCAACTCTCGGATGGATGCGCCTAACGCAATGCTTTATAAACATTTCGGATTCATTTCTCGGACCGCATGGATATTGGATACTTGCACGGATCTTTGGGTATGATTTTCAAACTAATTGCAAAATAACTTAATTGTTGAGTGCACGCTCGATGAGTCAGATAATGTTTTTGTTTTACGGCAACTAAACACACTTTGATTTGCTTGTCGATGTCAGCTGCCGTCCATTGCTCTAGGTTCTCAGTGCTTACATGCACTACGGACGGTTTGCGTTTGGTTAAGTAGTTGGGTAAAGTTATTCACTTTAGTGGGAGGGGGGGGGGGGGGGGGCATTCACCATTATCTGTATCTAGCAGCTGTCATGAAATAAATATCTCTAAAATAACTCAACATGGTATTTGAAAGACCTCGATTCTACATTCTAAATACAGATCATATTTCAAATTGTAATAAACTCATCTTGAATTATGAAACTATTTTGAATTGACAGTGTCAGAATTGTGGTGACATTAAGACACAGAAGCCATTGACAAAAGAAATAATAATGATCTAGTTATTAAACCAAAAGTGAAAATTTTGTTTTAGATAAATAATCATGGTCTTCGAAAGTCTGGTCATTTCTTCATTCTAAATACCGATCATATTCTAAATTAAAATAATAACTCTATGTGACTTATGAAACTAGCATGAAAGGACATTGTCAGAATTGTGGTAACATTAAACCGCAGAAGCCATTAACAAAGAAATAATAATAATAAGTGAAAATAAATGTCTTTTATTGACTAAAAATAATTTTTCAAGTAGCAACAAAATGTATGCATTATGTTTAGTAAATAATAATGATCTAGTTATGAAACCAAAAGTGAACATTTTGTTTTAGATAAATCATCATGGTCTTCGAAAGCCTGGTCGTTTCTTCATTCTAAATACCGATCATATTCTAAATTAAAAAAATAACTTTACGTGTCTTATGAAACTAGCATGAACGGATATTGGCAGAATTGTGGTAACATTAAACCGCAGAAGAACAAAGAAATAATAATAATAAGTGAAAATAAAAGTCTTTTATTGACTAAAAATAATTTTTGAAGTAGCAACAAAATCTATGTGTTATGTTTAGTAATATATGTTAATATTTTTAGTGATAATAGCAAAATGATAAAAGCCTATTAATATTTTACTAAAATTATTATATCATAGGTAGTTATTTCAAAACTTTGATTTTACTTGCATAACAAGCCAGCATCATCATTGTATAAAAACACCAACCACTATTATTTATTATTTTTGTTTGTTATACTACAGGAACAATTCTCAACTGTAAGGCTGAGGTGTAGAACTAGATTAAATAAATTTATTTAAGATATTATAATCATGATGCAATTGCACACAAAACATACTTTAATGGTCAAGCACTACTTGCCCACTCCGGCAATCATTATGAAGAACGAAATGGCTTTATTTTTAACGGGCAAATCTAAGAAGATAATAACATGATGCAATGGCCTTCTTATTGGGCATGCATCATATATAGGTACTACTTATCCAAATAAGAACCGTCCTTTAGTGTTAGATCTAACATTCGTTATTCCGTACATTCTATAGGACATTGGCATGCTTTCCCGAGCTTTACCTTGCAACAGTCAATCCGATGCGAATGGAGATGTATGGATGGATACCCTTTGTATGAACTTTTGTAAAACCCACTACAAATATTTTTTACTTCTAAGATAATATGTACTATACCATGAATCGATGTCTATTACTGACTGGGCTATATTTTGGTCGATTATTTGATATTGTAGTGTGTAATTGTGACAGAATTGTAATTTAGATGGATATTGCATTCCAAAGACCAACACAGTTTGATGGACTTAATAAATTCCCTATGAAAATGAGTTTTGTTTTATTTAACCCTAAGAATAAATATGTAATTCATATTCAAAAACGGCGCCGAAGGTGTCGCCTTTTGGCGCAAGAACACTACTATTCGGATGCGATCAATTTTAAACGCCAAATCAAATGAACTTGGAAAATTGTGCATTGTTAATTGTGTACTTGATGAGTCCAAAATCATAGTGGTGAACTGTGTGAGAGTTACACTTTCTTTACATATTTATTCATAGATTTATGCCCTAATGCTAAGGATAGGTTACAATTATATTAGGGGGAGTTATAGTTTCTAGAACATTATATAATGAATATGAACTTTATGTACTTTGACCTCAAAAATAGATATTTCTTTTGGAGGAATTGGGAGTAAGTATTGTGTGGCTTTGGAGAATGAACATACACAATACTACTATGAAAAAAGTATACATAGTATGTCAAAATGAAGAAGTTCATCTCTGTGCTGTCGCCTTATTGTCGACTGGAATGGTAATATGTTAACTTCATTTGACGTCTCAAATAGGCATTGTTCTCGGAAGATTGTGTAAGAAATTGGTGGTGATGGGCTCGGGGAATAATTGTTTGAATGCAAATGTAAACAGTCCTTACCCACGACACTACCAAGTGGTACTACCAGTAGCGTAGTGTGGATATTGTGAATATGGACGGTTCCACAGAATAAAAAGGAGCAGAAGTATATCTGCAAGGAAGTTTGATTAAATAAGCAACTCTGCTACGACGCAATATAGAGAAATTCAGATCGCAAAGCACGGAGTACCTAACATTTATATATTCACTAACAAGGCGCCTCTCTATTGTGTAGTTCATTATTCGCCTGATAGATTAGCCTTTGACCACTATCTCACCTGATGGTATGTGATGGCGTGGTCGATGAGGTTTAGGCTAACCTAGAATTAGTGGTTCTCAAGGGCAGCTGCCGGAACACACCTTTTCGTGTTTGGCGACAGGTTTTCTACTTGAGGGTGGTAGCTAGCCAAGCGGGCATTCGCAAAATGCTCTACCACCATGCAGGCATACATTTCCTTACCTTTCGATGTTCTTTGGAAGTGAGAAAAACATGAACTTCATCATTCATTCATTGTATGTGTATGTCTCCAGCTTACTCAATTGAAATTTCTTAATTCTGAATATGCCAATATTTAGAGCCGATTTAGTGCAATTATGAATACCAACTCAAAATTTAGGTGCCAAATAAACTTCGATGCTACACGTGATTATTAGTGTGTTAGCTGGCGTTATGGTCTCCAGCTGACACATGCTGTATATACGAAACGGCTGAAGATGTGATTATATACTATAGCCAGAGATTTAGCGCATAATTTGTGCCAGTGGCACAAAAAAATTGAAACGCCCTACTTGAAAACTGTAGTAGTAATGACCCGATTACAACGTGTAAGCTGGAGACCACGTGTCTACAGCTGCTCATCTGTATCTTCTGAACGAATGGGCCTACGACTTTGTATAATATGTCAAAATTTAGCGCCAAATTTGTGCCATCGGCACTAAAATTTTCAAGTCTGTGGCTATTAAGGTTTTGGAGCTACAAGCTCAAATAAACGTGTAAGCTGGAGACACATGTCCCCAGCTAGCACATGCTGTACAGCTCAAACGGGAAAGGCTAGACTACTGTTTAATAGCTTAAAATGTTGGGTAGAATTTGTGCCATCGGCACCAAAATTTTCAAAACAATGGGCTTCATAGTTTTTGCGTAATAAGCAAAAACATTTCTTCCCGCCTAAATATTTAAATATTTCGTTGAAAACGTTACTGAACGCGGCGTTGCCGTTCCGATAACTGTAGCTACTATCTGTCTTGAACCTTATTTCTATAGGGTTGGAACCTATTATCGCTTTCATACAAAATAAACGCCGTTGAGACATAGGCTAGGAGCATGAAGGTATATAATCTGACAAATATTTTATACTATGCAATATGCATGCTTTCCGGATATCAAAGGTATTGAAGCCGTCACTATTTACGAGTGGTCGTTTTAAAACGTTACTGGTTTCGAAAACTATCTTCCCATCGTTGCTATAGCGGTTTTTCAGTTTTCGTTCTGAAATGAAACTATTTAGAGTTTTGAAAATCCGACGTATTGAATAAGGATATATTACGCGGAAGTCCACGTTTGTAGCTAGTTAGCGCCTATTTCATTCGGCTGTATAAGTATAAAAAACTCCCATCGGTTTCGGAAACATTCGGTACCATAGTACCTACTCGAACACACTCGAGTTTCGTCGGGTTGCTAACTCGCTAGTCGCTACATGCATGCGTACCTACTCGTATGTATAGCAGGTATGTACCTATCTCACTACCTTGCTGTTGTTTGTATTATTTGATAAAGCGCGATGTTTTTGCAGTCTGTTTTTAAATTTAGGTAGGGAAGGTCGTAGTGTATTTCGTTAATGTGAACAAATAAAATGTTAAATATTAGTTTATAGATACCTACTTAGTAAGTGTAAATACCTACATATTTTAGTAGCTAAATAACAGATTTTAGGGTTCCATACTAGAAAACAGGAACCTATTACAAAGCAGCATGGATAGCTGACATTTATAGGTCTGTATCTTTGGAACGGTAATAGGTAACCGGATGAAATTTTCACAGAATATGTGTGAATGTGTTAGTATGGCAATCTGCCATACTAACAACATATTCAACAATTCTGTGTCGTCAACATATTCTGTGAAAAGAAGCATTACGGTGTTTCACCAGGCAGCCGTTGCGCGTAGCGTATTAGAAAAATATATATGGCTCAGTGGCATTGGATATGGACTGCCGCGCAGCAGGTCCATGATTCGAATCCCACCGCGGGCTTGAGCTTCACCGCATGATGGTACGGCATTTTGCGAATGCCCGCCCGGCTAGAGATCACCCTCAAGTATAAAATCTGTCGCCAAGCACCTAACGGTGTGTTCCGGCAGGTGTCCTTGAGAGCCAGTAATTCTAGGTTAAGCCTGTTAACACCTTCGACCAGATCATCACTTACCATCAGGTGAGATTGTGGTCAAAGGCATACCAATAAGCAATAAAAAAAAAGTTGTATTATATACATTTTCTTCGACTGGACTGATAATTTCTTATATATTCATATCCTGAAGGTCGTCCAATATTCCCAAAGGAACGTATTAAATGTCATCAATTAATTTAATAGTGCATTTGTGTTTGCATTTCATAATATTGTATGTATCTTTTATGAAAGCTTTTATCTTTTTTTAATTGGCAATTTGAAACGTTTCTTCAAACTGTCTTCTTTCATTGCTTCTTTGAACTGATTTCCAGATATATTTTGCAGCCATTACTAAGTGCTAGGATTTTGGTCAGTATTATGTTTATATAATTTAATTTCCTGTATCTTATTTCCGGCGGTAATACGGAGTTTTTACTCTCCTGTTAAGCTTGGTTAATCTTTATTATGTCCTTCTCTTAACTCGTTTCCTGTTTTACTGGATAAATCGGTATTCTCTTCTTCTGTTAATGCGATTCTTATTTCGTTTACACATTCGGTATTTTGTTGTCCTGTTAACCCGCTTTTCGTGTTTTTCTACCAAACGAGAAAAAGTGTGTTCCTCACACACATTAGAAACCACACATTCCATACACACAGACCAGAAATCAAAGCGGAAAGTGGTAACTATTTATTTATTTATTTATTATTAATTATTACGGACATACCATTTACAATAATTAATCAAAAAAAAAAAATTTACATGGTCATAAAAATAAATTATAAAATAAGTCATTCAGTCAACAGATTACATATAAATTACAATATTAAATAAACATATAATAAAACATTTGTCAATAGCGACGTGACAGACACTTACTATCAAGCAGCAACAGAAAACATGACACCTATGTTGACCAATGTTTTACTAGAAGAAATATATGCTTAACGTATTATTATATGTTTTATAAAATTATATGATATAGCGATACATAAATTCGCTGCACGTCCGCGCGTCTCTTGCTTGCGGCTGCTTTATGAATCTTTTAAAGCGCATCAGTCTTATGATGGTCAATGGTGAATGCTCCTATCATGGCGGGCTGTATATAGCGAATGTAACACTAAGTCTAGCGCATTAGACACGTATTTGCGTTTACTGATCTGAGAGTGGTAGCGATTAAATTTGTAGGTATTTTTTCTCTTTGAAAGGACAGTGTTATATACAATGTTACTGCTAATTAACTGGCGAAACTCGACAGGCGTGATGGGTATCGATAACAAACACAAAAAAAAAAAAAAAAAAAAAGTATTTTTTTTGATGATTTTTTTTAAGTGGTCAGATAGTTATCAATAAGATATTAAGTAATACACAATACGGTATGGTGCTTAGATTCACTTACAAAACAATAAAAAAAAACCTAAGTAAAAGCATCAGCTGTTTTGAATTAAAAACGTTCGCGCTCCAACCCGCTCGTCTTCGATCGCTTAGTGACTGAACTAACGGCTATATATGGAAAAAAACTCGCGATAGTTTTCAAAGTGAAGATTATATATTAAAACAATAATTTTAATTTATTCTTTTTAACAGATTATTGGAGACATTATTTACAAAATGTTATGCCCAAGGCGGGAATCGAACCCGCGTCCTCCGATATCGCGTCGGATGCATAAACCACCTCGGCCACCATAAAATCGCACAGTACGCGAAAGTGCTTGATGTAATCATATTTATTTTTAAAAAGCTGTATGAATGAAAAAATATATGAACTTAGTTTTCATGGGTGTCCGAGAAAAATCTCACTTTCACCCAAATGTCCGGGTTTTTTAAGATTTTGTCCGGCTTCGGTGGTTAATGTGATGGCAGCCCTAAGGCTGCCATCACTTTAGAAAACATCGAATGGAACAGTAACCTTTGGAATTTCGCGACTTGAACACATAGTTATAAGTATTTAACAGGACTTAACGCTCGTACGTAAAACCCCGTCTTATGTATAAAAGATTCTCGCCATATCATCTAAATTATCGAATAACTTACTCTTGAACCAGACGAGATTATGGTGAGTTTATTTTTACTAATGTTCCGGTAAAATAGTGTCTTGAGGTTATAAACGTAAAGATGGCTAGTAACCACCTTCCAGAGAACTCCAACGTTCTACTACGACACCGTTTGGCTGTAAATTATTTCGTCTATCGTAACAAACACTACTTCCAAGTGCATGGCGTTGCATTGGTCAGTCCGGTGGCATCAGTTATGGTGAACATCTGGATGGAACCAAAATTTAATGGGTTTCCCTATTCTTTGGATTAAAAATTGCATACGTAAGCATTAGCAACTAAAAATAAATGAAAATATAATCCAAAAAGTATATATTTCGAGACTTTTCTTAGCAATTTAACTGTTTTTTTTCATGCCTGATAGGTTAGCTTTTGACCACTATCTCACCTGATGGTAAGTGATGATGTGGTCGAAGATGTTGTACAGGCTAACCTAGAATTACTGGCTCTCATGGACAGCTGCCGAAACACACCGTTAGGTGCTTGGCGACAGAATTTCAACTTGAGGGTGGTAGCTAGCCAGGCGGGCACTCGCAAAGTGCCCTACCACCATGCTGTAACGACTGCCATCCTAAGACAACAACCGGGACCGATGGCTTAACGTGCCCTCCGAAGCACGGAAGCGCACAGAAGTAATGTCACCAGTGGTCACCCATCCAACTCATGACCGCGGCGGACGTTGCTTAACTTTGCTGATCGATTCAGAATGGCTAAGCAAACTTCGCTACGAGGGCTTACTGTATGGGCGGGGGGCCCTTTTTCAATGTCCCGTAGTCCCACACTTTACCAAGAAGTCGTGGCGTATTCGACTGGTTTCCTAGAATGTCACAAGAAGACACAAGCCGATATATATAACTTACCCCTTAACGGTTCGCTAGTCGCTCCGTCGAAGGGGGCTTAATGCAAAACACCCTAACCTACTTTAACTGAAGTTAAATAGCCGTAGATTAAGTAATTTTAATTTCATCAATCGTCTCTTGAGCCCGATGGTAACGTAGAGGCCCGCAGACAGGAAACCGTTGCTCCTTTACTCCCAATGAACTTCCGACGCCCAAAATAACGATGACCGCACCGAACACAATCACAGACAAAACAGCCGCTGTTTTGAAAACGGTATACATTGGCACGCCGCGTGCGTTTCTCGCGAAAAAAAATGTGCGTACACCCTTAAGTAGAAAATCTGTCGCCAAGCACCTAATGGTGTGTTCCGTCAGCTGTCTTTGAGAGCCAGTAATTTTGAGTACCTAAGCCTGAACAACATCTTCGATCAAATCGTCACTTACGATCAGATGAGAGAGTGGTAAAAGGCTAACCTATCAGGTATAAAAGAATTGCACAAGCTACTATGTAAAGAAGATGTTTAAATCAATTTAAGATAATTCATTGGTACCCCAAAATCAAAACATAAATTTCACCTACTTTTATGAAAAAGCTTTTAATTACTGGTATCACTCTTTACCATCAGTGATGCACTCCGCTTCTAAAAACAATAGTAGCTTCGCATACTGTTGTGTGCGTGATACATATACAATCATTTCAAACGTGGCCTGTTATTTTTTTTGCGATTGCAGAACTACTGTCTTTCTAGATCATGATTTGTAAATGCTATACCAATTTGGACTTTTGCAAACAAACTAAGAACTTTTATATATCACTTAATTTTAGTTGGTTTTCCATAACAGAATTACGAACAATTATCTTTTTTTTTGCAATTATAAAATTACAGTATATTCGTAACCAGTTATCACTGATAGATGTAGAGTGTAGGGTTAGATTAGAATGCAATATCTTGGTCAAACAAAGAGGATGTAATAAAGATCTAGTAAATAGGTCAACATTCTGAGAGAAAAAATACCTACCAACATTCAAACAAAGATGATGTAATAAAGATCTAGTAAATAGGTCAACATTCTGAGAGAAAAATACCTACCTACATATCTTGTAAATATTGGCATTATATGGTTGTCAAACTACACAACACCTTCTCCTAGTATACATTTACTGTTTCTTTGTAACTTCTTCGACATATCCTTAACGTGAAAGCAAAAAGTAAGTTCTAACGCTATAGAAATAAGGTTCAAAACAGATTGCAGTTACAGCGAACGGGACGGCAACGCCGCGTTCAGTAACGTTTTCAACGAAATATTTAAATATTTAGGCGGGAAGAAATGTTTTTGCTTATTACGCAAAAACTATGAGGCCCATTGTTTTGAAAATTTTGGTGCCGATGGCACAAATTCTACCCAACATTTTTAGCTATTAAACAGTAGTCTAGCCTTTCCCGTTTGAGCTGTGCAGCATGTGCTAGCTGGGGACATGTGTCTCCAGCTTACACGTTTATTTGAGCTTGTAGCTCCAAAACCTTAATAGCCACAGACTTGAAAATTTTAGTGCCGATGGCACAAATTTGGCGCTAAATTTTGACATATTAAACAAAGTCGTAGGCCCATTCGTTCAGAAGATACAGATGAGCAGCTGTAGACACGTGGTCTCCAGCTTACACGTTGTAATCGGGTCAATACTACTACAGTTTTCAAGTAGGGCGTTTCAATTTTTTTGTGCCACTGGCACAAATTATGCGCTAAATCTCTGGCTATAGTATATAATCACATCTTCAGCCGTTTCGTATATACAGCATGTGTCAGCTGGAGACCATAACGCCAGCTAACACACTAATAATCACGTGTAGCATCGAAGTTTATTTGGCACCTAAATTTTGAGTTGGTATTCATAATTGCACTAAATCGGCTCTAAATATTGGCATATTCAGAATTAAGAAATTTCAATTGAGTAAGCTGGAGACATACACATATTCATTGTTGTTATTCATGCAGCCACAGAAAAGAGAAAGCAATAGAAAGGTGAAGGGGGCGTGGTCCGCGAGCCTAAAATAATCCTAAACAGGAGTATTTACGTCAACAGACTACTACTGACAGTTGACCCACAGTTATGGCGCCGCATGCATCTCCGTAAATGTATATGAAAATGCCGCGTTGTGCTGTTATAAATTGCAGATTCAATAGCAATATCACAAATGTAAAGGAAGTAGGAATATCCTCTCACCGGAAAACATAATAAATTGTTTCTAAATGTTTTATATTTCGCTGATGAACAAAATCGGTGCAATCTGACATAATAGTGATTCATGATTTTTTTATCTACAAATTTTATCGATTAATTGTTAGTCACTAAATGTCACCTCATTCCAATATCTAATTTGGAGCTTTCCTGTTAGACCTACGAAAGCAAGCACCATCTGTCCCATTGCGTTTAGTGCATATAGAACTTTTATCTGGGCGTAAAAATACACGTGTAGGTCAGAAGGTTAACATCAATTATATTAACAAATTGTTCAAATATTTTCAAGAACACGCAATTTTTCAAGGTTACGATTTCAAAACTTCAACTCTTGTTCTGTGGCTTTTAAAGTCTAACAAATATCTTGTTCTTGAGATTCGTTGCCCACTATACCGGCGTGACCAGGAATCCAGGCTAGGATAACATCTATGCCGTGAGAGCTATATTCGAAAAGGGCATTTCTCATTTAACATCAATTATATTAACAAATTGTTCAAATATTTTCAAGAACACGCAATTTTTCAAGGTTACGATTTCAAAACTTCAACTCTTGTTCTGTGGCTTTTAAAGTCGAACAAATATCTTGTTCTTGAGATTCGTTGCCCACTATACCGGCGTGACCAGGAATCCAGGCTAGGATAACATTTATGCCGTGAGAGCTATATTCGAAAAGGGCATTTCTCATTTTTAAAACAATTGGGAACCTAGATTTGGACCGAAATGGGTTAGCAAGAATAGATTTGAGGCAGCTTTTGGAGTCTGAAAATATGATAGTTTTGTTCAGATTGTGTGATATTACAAAAAGGATGGCTTCTCCTGAAAAGACGGAAGGACATTTATAATTGAAAATTATTCTCGTAGATGGGATCCAAACTACAACACCAATAGGACTATCTGGATTATTAGAAGCATCTATAAGGCAGTCCAGCCCTTGTATTCTGTGAAGAATTTATTTATAAAACCTTATTAGCTTCTATTGTGTTTTTATCAATACCAAAATCCAAAATAATGTAAGGTTTGAAAACGAATGCTTCGTAAGATGATGAGTGCAAAGGCATAACAGGAGAGAATAAGTAAATTGTAAATGCGGAGGAGACAAGGGAAGTCCTCAGGTGAGGCTTGTTACATGAGATATATAATATCAGTAAACAATCTAGTTTTTCAAGAACAGGGTGATTTGAGTTTTGAGCTTCTTTAAAAAGGAATTTATCGAAGACACACACTCAACTTGCATGGCATTGATAGGGATTTCAAGCAGTGTTCATTCACCATGACAGACCAAAGCTACTTTGACAACATCAGATGATTTTTTTTCGTTTACTTCCGTTTGGATTAGGACAATATGATGTACAGCAGGCAGTGTTGCAGCATCGCGGGGTGTGTAGCAGCAACGCAGGCACGAACGGAACCGAACACGCGAACTTTCAGGTTATGACTTAGTCTATTTTGGAGATTTTCGTTATCATCAATAAGGAGAATATCTCATTGCCTGCCATTCAATTCATTTGTTAAAATGTGTAATAGAGAAATACATCAACACTGTTTTATTTTTTTGCTTAATTATAATATCTAGAAATAGCAATCGCCGATTATGCAATAAGTACAATTCGTTTCAATTGAAATAAAATGATTACCAATTTAATTAGCTGGTAGTTACTATTGTGTCGGTCTCCCTGATTTTCATTCATGTGTACAAATCGGAATCCCGGTTGGCAGACGATATCCAGATTTATAGAATTACCCTTAGATTTGCGTAAATCAGATAATCATAATCAGGTTTTTGACAGCAAGCATCCTTGGCTTACTAGGAAAAATTGTATTTCTCTACCATAACGGAAATGATTTATACACAAAAAATATGTTTTAGGTACTTTAAATATCTTTTCTGTTAAATTTCTTTTAACATTTTTTTTCCTATAGACATGAAATTGTTATTTCACTTGGTTTCAGATTTCATAAAAAGATTTAAATCTCACATAGAAATGGCTTGATTGTATTATTATGTTCACATATGTAAATTAAGTTTTCTTATGTAAAACATGTGAAGGAAGCAAAGCCCTCAATGTGCTATGCAACTGCACCCACTTATGTCAAGGTTAGCAAGGTGAATTGGCACAACCCATTTATTCGACACGAATATATCACCAGTAGGCTGTACTTCCGCACCCACCCACTACAATAAGGCACTTTTTTTATCTACAAATTAATTATGCGCTAACCTGCGGCTTCGACCGCTATAATTATATCATATATACCTCTTGTTATATGTACCACGACTTCGACCTTAACCTCGTTTTTTATTTTTATGAATCTATATGTGCCTATCCTAATACCACCCTTTACGCGAATTTCATGTGTTTGTAATAATTTTACCACAAATAAGCAAGCCTATAACATATCATATCGAAATCAAGCTGTGCTTCGCAGTAATAGCTTTATTTTATTTTTATCGTCATTTTCTTATTCAGCATCTTCACTGCTGGTCTCTAAATCGTTTAAGTCAATGGAAAAATTTATCGATAAAAATGTACTGCATCACTGGCTAGGATACCACTTTTTGTTCCGAATAAATAAATAAAGGTAAAATTTTACTAGCTATCCCAATAATTATTTTCTCGTAATCAATAATCGTGCAGTTATTTGTGAACTATTTTTCAATTGTCTATGCTCAGATTTTACCAAGGAACGATTTTAAAATTGAATTTTTCTTGACTGAGAGACTGCATAATTACTGTACAGATATTGTCGACTAGCAACTTTCACCAGATTTTAGGGGAATTACTATATATCTGTCTCTCTCACTGAAAGGGATAGCTTGACAAAGTTCACAAGAAATTCAATCTTACCACTCTCTAGATAAGGTGTATTTTCAACTGTTATAAATTGGCTTATTAAACGTTTCAATTGGGTAAAAATGGGACTAATCAGGGAATCGGATTGTTTGTAGTGAACAATAAAGATGTAATGTCAAGTATCATTTACATGTGTTGAACTGGCTACGCTCGTTTTCTAAGAAAACTGACATGGCTGCCACTCTAAATAGTATTTTATATCTCTATGCATGCAGCCAACTTTAAAGAAAAATCTATTTCAGAAACTTTGGATCACTAAAACATGGTAATGTAGTAAAAATATGGGCACCATTTACAGTACCCACGCACTATTGGAAACAGTGTGTTTTGTGTAGAAAGGCATAAATATTCCCTGCCTGTAAGTAGTGCCGTGGGTAACGACCGAACGTAAATATACTATAGGCATGGTTTACAATTGAAAAAGTTCAAATATCAAAATGAAGTGAAAAAGGAGAGCCAGTAACTCTATGTTAGCCTGAACAACATCCTCGACCACATCATCACTTACCATCAGGTGAGATAGTGGTCAAAGGCTAACCTATCAGGCATAAAAAAAAATGAAGTTCAACCCTATCTTAGTTTAGTAGACAAAGCCACATATGCTCAACTAATAACTTTGTTAGTTTCATATAGAATAAGTATACTAAGGTTCGTCAAACCAATTATAGCCAGAACAGGTTTTTCTAAACATTTTATTAAGAAACTTTTCCATAACAAATCAATACTAATTCATATAATAATACTCCCCTGAAGCGGCCTCTAATCAATACGATACAAAGTAACATAGGATTCTATTGCCTATTACACTGTTATATTGAAAATTCTTTGTCGGTCCAGAAAATAATAATAGTCCAAATAGCTTTCCTACTAGATTCCCAAAATGACGCTGCCACTCCACCAAAGGAGCAGTCATAAAAAGGGTACGAGACCTGCGGCGGCGTGCGGGAAATTTAAAGAACCTACACAAAATCAACTTTTCTGTATTTTCGTCTTCTCCAAACCTAACACGATGATGCATTTTTTTGCCATTAAAATCAAGAAAAAGCACACAGAAGAAATATCTCCACCGAGGAAAAAACACTCATAGAAGAATATCGCCAGATCAGACTATCATCTGATCTGGCGATATTAAATGAGATAAAAACGGTCATTTCTATAGCTGGCCTCAATTTTATGTAAAAAAATGATTCCTTTGATGAACGGAAGTGTTGGAAGGGGAAGACGTCGGTGAACGTTCCGAAATCAGATTGAAGATGTTCTGAAAAAAGGCCAGGTCAGGAGTACCCTAAACCGACGCTTATGTATGAAAGGATTGATGAGTATAGATGAAGCGAAAGAGATATGTAAGGATCGTAGCAAGTGGAAATCTGTGGTCTCTGCCTACCACTACGGGAAAGAGGCGTGATTTTATGTATGTATGTAATGATTCCTTAAGAATCCAGGAAGAAAATATAGGAACACATTCGTATGGAGAAGCGCAGGCCGATTTCTCTCTTCAATAACCAGACCCCCCCCTACCCCTCTTTCTCACAGTACTTATTGTATCGTATTGTTTACAGATTAGCTCATCGAATTATTTGTTATACCTAAATTCTAGATCATATTGTTTACTAAATCTTAAAGCCAGAGTGTATAGCGCAGGTGCCGAACGTGAGGTTCTCATAGGTGACTTGTCTGAACCCGGCGTCTTCTATCATTGCCTTGAATTTCTCCTGAAAAAAACAAGATATACATTATATCCCCTTTAACAACACTTTTTTTATGCCTGATAGGTTAGCCCTTGACCACTATCTCACCTGATGGTAAGTGATGATGTGGTCGAAGATGTTGTTCAGGCTAACCTAGAATTATTGGTTCTCAAGGACAGCCGCCGGAACACACCGTTAGGTGCTTGGCGATAGATTTTCAACATGAAAGAAAAAAGTTCATATTAAAAATATATTTTCGCCGACAACACCATGGTATAAATGTAAAAAGTTTAGTTTTCGATACTATGGCTGGTCGACTGCCTAACCCTACTCTGCATGGGAGTGCTTGCTGCAGTTCGGGTAAGCAAGCGTTGAGATGGTAATTTTTTTTTGCACAGTGTACAGTAAAACCCCAATTTAATCAATCTGTTATGCTATTTTCTAATGTTATCTTGCATGACATCCAACAGAACGGTATAGAACAGTCCTTGTAGCTATTCATAAGCCGGGAACTACTTTCATAAAGAACCTAATTTCAGACTTTTCAGAGGTTTGGTTTTTGTAGTCGCTGACAACAAACTTTTTTTTTATTGCTGTTAAGTCTTTGACCACAATCTCACCTGATGGTAAGATATGATGTGGGAGGTGTTAACAGACCGCAACACACCGTTAGGTGCTTGGCGACAGATTTTCTACTTGTGGGTGGTAGCTAGCCAGGCGGTTATTGCAAAATGCCCTTCCACCAGTGCAGTGAAGCTCAAGCCCGCGGCGAGATTCGAACCATGGACCTGCTGCGCGGCAGTCCATAGCCAATGCCAAGTGAGTCATCAACTCATCACTGCTTGATAACTGCCAAACTGCTGTTAACTCTCCAAGTGAAGGTATAGGTACCTGGTTGGGAAACTGTCGGATGCTCTCGACGAGGTACCGGTAAGGCTTCCACTGCCCCGCGAACAGCTGCCCCAGCACTGGGATCACTTGGAACGAGTACTGATCGTACACCCTGCAATTACATTGTCATAGCACTGCTTTAGGAAGTGCCAATGTCAAACCATTTTCTACTTTATCTTTTTTTTTTATGCCTGATATTTTAGCCTTTGACCACTGTCTCACCGCATGGTAAGTGATGACGTGGTCGAGGATGTTGTTCAGGCTAACCTAGAGTTACTGGCTCTCAAGGACAGCTGCCGGAACACACGGTTAGGTGCTTGGCGACAGATTTTCAACTTGAGGGTGGTAGCTATCCAGGCGGACATTCGCAAAATGCCCTACCACCATGCTGTAACGACTGCTATCCTAAGACAACAACCGGGACCGACGGCTTAACGTGCCCTCCGAAGCACGGAAGCGCTCAGTAGTAATGCCACCAACGGTCACCCATCCAAGTCATGACCGCGGCGGACTTTGCTTAACTTTGCTGATCGATTCAGAATGGCTAAGCAAACTTGGCTACGGGCGCTTTATAGCAACAATGCATATTATCGGTTGAATAACTTGAATAAGTCGCGCGGCTCATCACCGTCAAGACTCATCGTACACTATACTTTATAATCATAGAGACAATGTCGAAAATGGTGTGACAGTAAATCGGCCGCTGCTGCCACTTCGGTCTGATTCGAGTCTAAGATTGCTGTCTTCCTTATAGGTAGGTAAGTTTTTTTTATGTTATTGTGACGGAACAAGCTCAAGGCCCACCTGATGTTAAGCGGAACAACCTCTGCCTATAACAGATGCATTTCGTCACAAGTCACGACTTGCACCGCGCCCGTCACTTTTGAGACATAGCTGTTAAGTCTCATGTGCCTGTAATTTCACTGGCTCTCAAGGACAGCTGCCGGAAAACACCATTAGGTGCTTGGCGACAGATTTTCTACTTAAGGTGGTCGCTAGCCAGTAGGGCTTGCGCAAAATGCCCTTCCACCGTGCGGTGAAGCTCAAGCTCGCGGCGGGATTCGAACCATGGACCTGGTGCGCTGCAGTCCATAGCCAATGCCACTGAGCCATCACTGCTTCAAAAGAGCTGTCAGAAACCTTATTGTCCTACTGGAATGGTGATACACTTCATTTACATTGAAGTAGCTATAACCTAAAGCTATGAGAGCTTTAGGTTATAGCTGTAACGTACCACCAAATTCTAACACAATGGGGATGATCACTGAAAACTTCGCAGTGGGCGCGGCATATACAGGGTGAATTTTTGTGACGGGACAGTATAGTTACAAGAAAACGTTTTTGGGAGATTATCCATAAATTTTGAATGTACATATTCTGAACTGCATTCACAGATTTTGGAAAAAAATTACAGTCAGCAAGAAAAAGGTAATTTTACACAAAATCTTTTTTTTGATGCCAATCGATCCTACTGCCGCAGTATAATTGGAGCATAACAGTTTTATGGGAATTGCGGGTTTCAAGTCCCGCTGGAAGTCATATTTTCATCCTTATCCAATAATTTCTATGATACCTTTAATATAACTATATTATAAAGAGATAGTTACCACTGCAAAGTTTCATTGTTCAATTGACTGAACTCCAGACACATGAACCTGCCACCGGGAGCCAGGACCCTGTATGCTTCTTCTAAAACCTGCCGAACAAAACAATGTATTACCAAATGTGGCCAAAAGCGCGTCTGCAGCGCCACGGATAAGGGTCTAACTAGGTAGACAGACTGCATCTTAGCGGCAAAATAGTAGCTTGGGTGAAGTTTTTAACCGACTTTAAAAAAGGAGGAGATTATGAATAGATTCAGGCGTTACTTTGCGGAAATCCATATTTAATATATAAAATTATATATCTAGTGACAATTCCCCTAATTTTCCTGTTGTCTACGTGACGTCAACAAAAATCAACGCATCGAGACTCTCGATCGTGCGCTCGGTGAGTCAAGAGCTCCATGAAGATGCTTCGTTTAGAAGCGAAACTAGTCGGGTATTCTTCCGGTTAGGCTGCGTGATGTTTGTTGATGTCACGTAGATAACAGGAAAATTAGGCGGAATTGTCTCTTGATATATAATTTTATACTTTTTAAGTGTTTTATTTAAATATTATTTAATGTTTTTAAAGATATTTTTTATTATTAAGGAAGAGGTTCTCAATTCGTATGTTTTTTTATGTTCAGTATTTTTCGTTGATATTATGTCAACTGCACCCATAGGTCGGCATATGTCTCGTCGCAGAGACTTCAACTAACGCGATGCCATCAGCTTCAATTTGGTTACATAATTTTAAACGATTAGTGGTCTTTGGTAGTCTTAAATTAGGAGAAATTCCCATTACACTGCAGTTAAAGTAATTTTGTAGCAGTATAAACTTTGTGAACAACTCAATGCGGGGAAGTACTTTAAAGCTAACCTATCAGGCATAAAAAACCATTAGCTATACTATACCGCCCAGCAGTGCCCAGCAATGTTCGCGTTACTGTGTTCAGTGAAATTACAGGCACATGAGTCTAAACAACTTTATGTCACACGGTGATGGGCGACGTACAATTTGACACTTGTGTTGAAATACATCCGTTACGGGCAGAGATTACTTCTTAACTCCAGGTGGACCTTGTGAATGTACCACAACAAAAAATCAGAATGAGCATATTCATTCATTAAATAGTATATTATATAATATGACATGTCGTCATAGTGACAAACTTTTATTTTTTGACTAATAAATTTATTACTAAATTTATGTTGACTCGGGATAGGATGTACCTACCTAAAAAATATAAGAATCTGATTGCTACTTTGGTAGCTTATAATATTGAGTCGGTTATAGGAAATATAACCATGTCTTCTATTGACGATACAGATTTTAGTACATGTACTAATACAAATGTTGAGTCAAACTGTTTAAACTTTTAAGTCCGACAACAGGGAAGTGTTTTGACATAGCACTGTACTACCAAAATATAAATCGCTTCTCTGGCAAAATACATGAAATTGAAATGCTCTTAGATAAATATCCTTTTGATATATTATGCTTTACTGAAACATGGCTAAGAGCTGATACAATGTTATTTAATGTTAAGAATTTTAGTGTAGGCAGTGCGTTTAACAGATCATCTGCAGCAGGAGGAGGGTGTATTATTCTTGTAAAAAATAACTTAAAATTTAAAGAACGCCATGACTTAGTCAGATGTTCTGTTGAACGTGTCTGTGAAGTTGCTTGTGTGGAGGTGGACAGGCATCTTGTGTTGTGTGTATATCGACCACCTACAGATCAAGGTCATGCTCAAAATTTTGCAGAATTTTTATCCACTATGGAAAGTATACTGCAGAAAATCTCTAAATGCAGAAAACCCATATTTGTATGTGGTGATTTTAATATAGATATTTTAATGAATTCTAAAAATAAGACTGATCTTATTTCATTATTTAAGTCATTTAATTTGAAATTTCTGTTCTGTGAGCCCACTAGGATAACAGACACTTCATCTACCTGTATAGACAATATATACTCAAACTGTAAGATTAAAGAAAAGTTAATATTGAAAGGTATTAGGTCTGATCATGAGGGCCTTGCGATAAAATTTGATGGAAATAGAGAAACAGAGAGGTATGAAGTTGAACAGAGGCCGTTAACAACCAGTAGGCTAGAAACTCTTGGTACCAATATAGCTTGGCATAACAAGTTTTTCTCACTGTGACCCGAATGACATCTACAATAACTTATTTTCTTTAGTAAATATTGAGTTTCAAAAAGTTTGTCCAAAAATAAAGAAACAAATAAATGGAAAATTGAAGTTTGGTGATTGGGCAACTAGAGGTATTCGAAAAAGTAGAGATTATTTGTTTGATCTTTATCGCAGGAAAAATTTAACATCTTGCAAGTAGTTTCATGATTATGTTAGGAACTATTCAAAAACTTTTAAGTCTGTTTGCTTGTGTGCTAAATCTCTTTTTATTAGAGATAAAATTAGCAAGTCTAAAAGTAAAATAAAAACCATTTGGAAGACTATAAATATTGAGACTGGTAAAAATAAATCTAGAGATTCAAGATATGTCTTAACTATTAATAAAAATCAAATCTCTGATCCAATACAAGTGGCGAATATATTTGAAAATTTTTTTTCTAACTTACCCCTAGAAGTCACTAAATCATTGGATTCTTGTCCCAATGTAGCAGAAGCCCTATTAAAACATAATTTTCCCTGCAAAACACCGGACTTTTCTTTTAGATACACGACAAATTTTGAAATTATAAAGACATTCAAAAGTTTAAACATAAAGAGTACTGAAGACTTGTGGGGTATGTCAGTTAAAGTGGCAGAGTCTATAATTTGCATTATCGCACCATACTTAGTAACAATATTCAATCTTTGTGTCGATAGAGGAAATTTCCCCGACTTAATGAAACTATGTAAAATCACTCCAATTTTGAAGTCGGGGGCTGCATCTGACCCTTGCAATTATAGACCTATTTCCATCTTACCTGTTCTGAGTAAAGTATTCGAAAAAATTATGCTCAAACAACTTTTATCTCATTTTAATGAGTATAATATATTGAATGAGAATCAGTTTGGTTTTACTAAGAGCAGATCCACTACAGATGCAGGTGTTCAATTGATGTCACATATACTTGAAGCCTGGGAGAGTTCACATGATGCTATTGGCGTATTTTGTGATCTTTCTAAGGCTTTCGACTGTGTAGAACACTGCACTCTGATTCGTAAGCTTTCACACTATGGTATTCGTGGAAAAGCTTTGAATCTAATAGTCTTATCTGTCAAACAGGCTACAGATGGTTGGAATAAATGGCAATACTTCTTCCGGGTCTTCGGTAAAAATAGGTGTACCGCAGGGATCAATTTTGGGACCTTTTCTGTTCCTAGCGTATATTAATGATCTGCCTTGCGTGGTCAAAGATTTCTGCAATATTGTTTTATTCGCCGATGATACCTCTCTGATTTTTAAAGTAGATAGGAAAGATAGTGAACTCATTCATGTAAATAATGTGTTATCTATGATCTCTGAATGGTTCGCCGCTAATAATCTTCTCTTAAATTCAAAAAAGACCAAATGTTTAAAGTTTTCTTTACCAAATTAATAATAACAATAAACTCTCTATTGACAAAGCGACAGTCTTTCTGGGAATCAAAGTGGACTCAACTTTACAGTGGGATCCACATATACATGATCTAGCCGGAAGACTTAGTTCTGCTGCATATGCAGTTTGTAAGATAAGACAGTTAACAGACGTAGCTACTGCACGGCTAGTTTATTTCGCGTACTTCCACAGTATTATGTCGTATGGTGTATTGCTGTGGGGAGCTGCTGCTGAAATGGAAACAATCTTTATCTTACAAAAGCGTGCAATTCGAGCCATATATGAAATGGATCCTATGGAATCTCTAAGGGATCTTTTTAATGAAATTGATATATTAACTTTACCGAGTCTGTATATATTTGAAAATATTATGTATGTTCGGAAAAATTTGAGTAAATTTAAATTAAACAGTGACAACCACAATTACAACACTAGGAACAAATATAAATTAAGGTACCGTGTTTTAGATTAGCAAAGACAAATAAAAGGTCCTTTTTAGGTAATTGTGTGCGGTTTTATAATAAAATTCCCGAACATATTACAATGCTCACAGAAGGAAAATTCAAATTACAGGTGAAAAACATTTTGATTAAGAAATCCTACTACACAGTTTGTGATTACTTAAACGACAAAAATGCTTGGAAAATTCCACCTCTGCCAAGCCCTCACCTGTCTCCTACGTAATTTAAACAAATATTGTAATAATTGTATTATATTGTTTATAACAAATTGTAAACAGACATTTAAAATAATGGCCCCGAGTTTCTTGCCCGTTCTTGCTGAACGTGGCAGTACAATGTAGAATATTTCAATATTAAAGTTTGTAATTGACCTTCATAAGAGCGTCGTAGACGCCTAAATTGAATAAATGATTTTGAATTTGAATTTACCGTCACAACTCACAATCACATAAAAAAATTTAAATGATCAATTTATTTTACTCGCTGTACTCGCTACTGTAATCGGCTCAGCCATCACAGAGCGCGTCGCGAATTCGCACAGAATATGTTACCTTACGTGAACCACATAATGTTCACATAACAGTTTGCGTGTTGAGGTGGTATGTTGTGAGATAGACTACCCACCTAAGCCTGTTCGTTACCCTTACATTATTATTCGTCAATTCATTTCTCAAATTATAGTATAATAAACAGGTAGTTTCCTTTAGTTTACAGGCAACTATTGCACATTTTCAGAGAACTCGATTAAAACATCGAGTTGTAACGATAATTTTTCCCTCATTCATGTCCGTCCCTATCGAGTAGTCTCATTCCTTTTTTGTGCACGGCAACGAACGCACGCGTCTTTACAAAAATGCCAAAACGCAGTGCTGAGGATAAAATAGTGCATTACAAACGGAAAATAAGAAGATTGCAAGAAAAAGAAAAGAAACTACGTCGCATACGACGTCCTTTGGACACGTCCGACGATGAAAATTCTGATGGTAAGTTCTTGTAAACAAATACTTTCTTTGGGTAAAATCGGGATTGACTGCGAGTCAATTGCGATAACACAGGTAGCTGCGAGCTTCCTGTGATAATAATATGCAGAAAATACGTGGATTCCAATGGATTTACACGTTTATCTGCAATTATTGTCTGCGAGACAATACCATTTCAAAGTACCCACATTAAATATATTTTTTGTTCCTTTGTTCTTACAAAGTATTGAATGATAAGTAATACATGATTATTCTATTTTTAGATAAAATCATGGATATAACGCACAATGCGATACCGGCAGACGATTCGGACGAAGACCGTATGCTGCCCCAAGGCTTAGAGGTGCCGGCGCACGACGCCGGACAGGAAGCCGGCCCAGCATCATCTGAGACTCCACCGGAACCAATCCTTGCTCCCGAACTCTTATCGGCACTGGGTGCTTCTACCTCAGATACTCCAGACTTCGGTGAGCCCATCCATGATAGTCTGTCTAAGTTATGGGACCCGTTACTAAGGAAAGGTCTTGCCAAGGAAGAAAAGTCGGATCTAATGAAGGTATACCTAGTTCCGTCCAATTGTCAATTTTTACAAGCACCAAAGCTCAATGCTGAAATCTCAGCTGCCACTTCCGACATTGTAAGAGCACGGGACAAAAAACTGGAAAATTTCCAAATAGTTCTTGGTGCTGGTACCACAGCAGTAAATCGGGCCATGGACATATTGCTAAAATCCGACGACAAGGTCCGTGCTCTCAAATCCTTGAGTGACGGATGTCGTCTCCTAACAGATTTACACTTCTCATTTTCGTGTGACAGGAAGAAATTAATCACACCTAGTCTAGAAAAGAATTTTATACACATGATTCAAGATGCTGAGAGAGACGAAACACTCTTCGGCAATTCGCTTGCCGACAAAATTAAGGCTAGCAAGGCTATTGAGAAACAAGGTCAAGAGATCCGTAAGCGAACGAATCCAAAACCTTCAACTTCCACTCCGCAATCGTCGGTCAACCGTCCCATTAACCAGGGAAACTGGACGGGACCTCCTCGTTACTCATCCTTCAAGAGGGGGCGGGGAGGTCAAAGGAGGGGAGCCCTTGCGGGTCGCCAGCCCTATCTGACGAACACGACAAACAATCAAGCACCGCCGCCGCCTCCGAAAAACTTAAGTCACTCCAAGCCTCGTGCCAACACGCAACACTAGCAACGACGCAGGTACACGCTGGCCGTTTATCATTTCACTATAACTGTTGGCTTAACATAACTAGCAATAGTGTAGTCCTGACTTGGATAAAGCAAGGTTATAATATACAATTTTGCGAAAAAGTTTCACAGGCCGTTATACCTCGTTCAACGATTACCCACAAAGACAGTCGTGATATGTCTCTTGCTATTCAAAAGTTAACCGAACTAGGTGCTGTTAACCCTTGTAAACCATGTCATGACCAATACATTTCTAGAATATTCCTAGCTCCGAAACCAAATGGCACTAAAAGGTTCATACTCAACTTAAATCCACTAAATAAATTTATTTTAAATGATCACTTCAAAATGGAGGATTATAGGACGGCATCCAAACTCATACCACGTGATGGTTTTCTGGCCACAATTGATTTAAAAGAAGCCTACTTTTCCGTTTCTATTTATCCCTCTGATAGGAAGTATCTAAGATTTGAGTTTGAACGTTCTTTATTTGAATTCGTATCTATACCATACGGTTTATCAGTAGCACCTAGGGTGTTTACTAAAATAATGAAAGAGGTAATAACTTACCTACGTAAACAAGGTCATAAATCGGTAATTTACCTTGATGATATCCTGTGCATTGGCGACAGCTTTGAAGAGTGCACAGATAATGTACACTCTACTTTACAATTACTAAATTGTTTAGGTTTCGTTGTTAACTACGAAAAAAGTTCCCTATACCCTAAAAAGGTCGCCAAGTTTTTAGGTTTTATGTATGATACCCATGATCTAACCTTATCTTTGCCCTTAGATAAGCGCTACAACATCGCACAATTAGTCCGTAAGTACTCTAGTTTACCAAAATGCACCATTCGCGAGTTTGCAAAACTGATTGGTGTTCTCGTCTCAGCATGCCCGGCCGTTAAGTACGGGTTTTTGTACACAAAAGTTTTGGAAAGGTATAAATTTTTAGCGTTACAGGAGAATAACAATAATTATGAAGCCAAAATAAAACTCACAGCGGAGATTTTAGATGACTTAAATTGGTGGAATGCTAACATTCATAGCTCCTTTCAACACTTCCAAAAAGTTGAGTTTATATACGAAATCTTTACTGACGCTTCTCGATCAGGTTGGGGCGCAGTTTGCGCCAGCAATAGGGCAAACGGCACATGGAAGGCCACTGAGAAAGAACACCACATCAACTATCTAGAATTATTAGCAGTCTTTTTAGGTTTAAAATGTTTCATTAAAAATGAATCTAATTGTGCGGTATTGCTACGAGTCGATAACACCACAGCTATAAGCTATGTGAATAGGATGGGTGGAATTCAATTCCCACACCTAAATAATCTAACGAGAAAAATTTGGCAATGGTGTGAGAGGAGAAATATTTGGATATTCGCTTCTTACGTCAATACGAAAGAAAATTGCGCGGATTTGGATTCTAGAATAATAAACCCAGACACCGAATGGGAATTATCTGATAACGCTTTCCAAACAGTAGTTGACCTCTTCGGTAATCCAGAAATTGATCTTTTCGCCTCTCGTAACAATGCCAAGTGCGAAAAGTTTGTATCATGGAAACCCGACCCGGACGCTTTCGTCGTAGATGCTTTTACCATAACTTGGAAACATAGATACTTTTATGCATTTCCGCCATTTTCATTAATTTTAAAATGTTTGCGAAAAATAGTCGACGACGAAGCGACCGGCATACTTATATTTCCACATTGGCAATCGCAGGCGTGGTATCCCTTATTAGACAACTTACGGGTGTCTAAAATACATTTCTTCAACCCTAGTAAATGCTTGTTACAATCGCATTTCAGACAGTACCATCCTCTCCACGCGCACCTTACCCTGGGTGCCGTGAAGCTCTGCGGGCGGCGTTCGCGCGGCGTGGCTGCCCGCCCGCGGCCCTTGACCTGATGCTTGCCTCTCTCGCCGACAACACACTAAAGCAGTATGGCGTCACTTTGAAGCTCTGGTGGCAGTTTTGTATGAATAATGATAGTGTAGTTTTCAATGACTCCATTATACTAGTTTTAAACTTTTTAACGGAGCAGTTCAACAACGGTTGTTCGTATGGCTCTCTTAATAGTCACCGTTCAGCATTGTCACTTCTCTTAGGTGATCATATCAGTTCAGATAATCGCGTTAAACGCCTACTTAAGGGTGCTTACAAGATCAAACCCAACCGTCCCAAATATACGTCCACTTGGGACCCTCAAACTGTTCTTAACTATATATCTGATTGGTACCCAAATATAGAATTAAGCATTGAAAAAATAACTAAAAAATTAGTTATTTTATTAGCACTATGCACGGCGCATAGAGTCCAAACTTTCTCGCTGATAAAACTAGAAAACATATCAATACACACTGACGGTATTAAGATAGCCATTACGGACACAATCAAGACCTCGGCTCCCGGACGTGACCAACCTATCTTATTTTTACCTCGGTTTTTAGAAAACGTAAAAATTTGTCCCGCTTCACTTCTCAAAGATTATATTTTTGTAACGCAAAAATTGAGAACTTTGAACGCGAGCAATCTACTGTTAACTACAAAGCCACCACACAGAGCCGCCACTGCGCAGTCGATCAGCCGCTGGATTAAGCAAGTGTTGTCCGCGAGCGGTGTTGACACGCGCACCTTCAGTGCGCACAGTACGCGACATGCGGCCACTTCCGCCGCCAGCGCCGCTGGCATCAGTGTAGATACTATTCGTAAGACAGCCGGCTGGACGGGCACGTCTACCGTTTTTGCTCGTTTTTACAACCGACCAATACTAGAGGATAATTCCAGCGAATTTGCTAGAGGCGTTGTATTCTCGTAATATATTATATCTTTACAGATAACTGTTCTAAGTAATAAGGATAATTAATTACCTACGTTTGATTTTAAGAACTATATGTATTATAATTCCTAAACTAGTTATATGTATTATGTTCATTAAATACAATTATCAGAAGAAATAACTGTGGTTTTATAACTAAATAGAAGGAAAACAAACCTTCCGTCTCTGAACATCTACCTGTTTATTATACTATAATTTGAGAAATGAATTGACGAATAATAATATATGATCAATCGAACTTGTGAAGTTCGATCAATATTATTTGAGTCAATTCATTCGATAATTATAGTAACCCAACCCACCCAAATAAACTTAGTCAAGTACTAGCTTTAAGCCCATGATAGGAAGCTTTATTTCTAAATAGATACTCTAAAAAGAATGAGACTACTCGATAGGGACGGACATGAATGAGGGAAAAATTATCGTTACAACTCGATGTTTTAATCGAGTTCTCTGAAAATGTGCAATAGTTGCCTGTAAACTAAAGGAAACTACCTGTTTATTATACTATAATTATCGAATGAATTGACTCAAATAATATTGATCGAACTTCACAAGTTCGATTGATCATATACAATATGGGATACTATGGCACAACTCAGATAGCACTAAGAGGCTACGAAGGTAAATAGTACATTACTGCAGCGGCCAGCCAAGGAGGCATTGATGGCCGAACGTGTAAATGTGGGCCGAGGCACACATACGTAAGTCCATCAATGCCTAGTTGTGGCCAAAGCTTGTATAGTGCTTTTCTCAAATAATGCGCGGAAATTAAAACAAAGTAGTACCTAGGCAGATTTTTTTATTTGAGGATACAGTTGTTAAATGTACAATTTTCAATAAACAGCGTTCTATTTGCAAGCCAGATCGAAATTTAAATAAAACCTTTGATAGGTTACCTCCTTGGTTGCCATGCTTCGAGTAAAAGATCGTTCCATTTTTAAATTACACGACAGATATGAGTTTACTATGCAATTTATTTGACCGCTAGACACGACAGTTATAGATTTTCATATTTTTTTTGCCGGCCGCTGCGCGCATGTATTTGGCCAGTACAGCAATTTTGATTTATCTCGAAGAAGGTTGTCAAGATAATGCTCACATTTCCAAGCATGTTTCAGAATAATAAGAAATAATTTAAAAATTAAAAAACACGCCTGCCGTACCAAAAAGTGAACGAAAAAATTACAAACAAGTTACATGATTTTAATGTTGAATGGCTACAATGTAGGTACAAAATAGATTATATTTACTGTGCAATTAAAACACCATTGAACCCAGAAATGGAGAATAGATAACCAATATTTTCATCGAAGTCGGGGGACATGTAAAGAACTATTCCAAGGAACTGTCCCCCGACTGCAATGAAAAGATTGGTTATCTATTCTCCATTTCTGGGTTCAATGGTGTTTTAATTGCACAGTAAATATAATCTATTTAGTACCTACATTGTAGCCATTCAACATTAAAATCATGTAACTTGTTTGTAATTTTTTCGTTCACTTTTTGGTACGGCAGGCGTGTTTTTTAATTTTTAAATTATTTCTTATTATTTCGTACCTTTTAGTGATAAAACAATATTTTTGCAAACGCACAATGTGCCACAAAACATAACTTATATTTTTTTGGAAATTAATATCACGCAAAAGATAACGTGAAATATATTTTTTATGATTAATTAATTATTAATGATAACTTTGAGGTCTTTCAGTTCTTGCAGAGACTTTTTGTCATGGGGCTCGTTGATAAGCTTTCGTCGATCTAAAACACCAATTCTTCTAGCTGTCTGACGCGACTAAGAGCGACATAAACTTTCATCATCGTCATCATCAGCCGGAAGACGTCCACTGTTGAACAAATGCCTCCCCCATAGAACGCCACAAAGAATGGCTATTAGCCACTTGTGACCATTAGCTACCCGCGACTTTTATGATATCGTCAGTCAATCTAGTGGGGGGCCTACCAACTCTACATCTTTCGGTGTTCCATGGTACCCACTTGAGAACCTTTCTTTCCCATCGCTTATCAGTTCGTCGAGCAATGTGGCCTGTCCATTGCCACTTCAACTTGCAAATTCTGAAAGCTATGTCGGTGACTTTGGTTGTTTGGCGAATATCCACGTTCCGGATTTTATCGCGCAAAGTAACTCCGAGCATAGCTCTCTCCATGGCTCGTTCAGTGACTCTGAGCTTGTCCATAAGGGCCACTGTTAAGGACCACGTCTCGGTGCCATATGTCATCACTGGGAATACACACTGGTTGACGACTTTGGCCTTCAGGCACTGCAGGATCTTTGACGAGAAAATGTCGCGTAACTTCCCGAACGCTGCCCATCCGAGTTGGGTTCTTCGGGCGTTTTTTTTTTCGAAGTTGGGCCTACCTAACTGGACAGCCTGTCCCAGGTAAAATTTCATAAACTTTGCCCCTTGGCAAAAATTTTAGTGCCTAGATCCACGACGGCTCTGTCCAGTGTCGTTCCTTGCAGGTTGTGCACTGTCACAGCCTAACATAATTTTTTTTTTTTTTTCTTTTTTTTTTTTTTTTTTTTAATTTTAAATCTACACTCCACAGACTCCAGGGTCCGTGACTTTTTTTTAACTATGACATAATTTATTAGTAAGCAAGAAATATTAAATAGGAAACATGCAACATTCCAAGGGGGAACAGTGTTAAAAGTTTTTTTTTTTTTCTTTTTTTTCCGTTAATGTCATTAGCACCAGCATCCAGAGCAGACCAGTATCCTCTAGCAGCACCCGTTCACGAGTTGACGCATGTGCCAGCCATCGCCTTCCTCAACCATTTTTGAGGGAAGATGGCGACCCGACACACAACACCGCCGCTAGACAACACCTTCCTGTGAGCATGACCGCTCCGGATACCCGTGCCAACGATTACAATTACAAAAATAATTTGGGACTACAATAAAATAATATACCTACAGAAATTTACATATTTTGTTATTCTCCCACGTCACATTTTAACAGGACCTCCATTACCGCGCTATTTCGATCTTTGATCGCCATTTTGAGGTTGTAATCATGGATGGCTTTTGGTGTCGCAACCATCGCCTTCCTAACGAACCGTCCTATGGCGTCGTTTTCGTCATCTGCGTAGTATGAAGGTTCCAGTGTGCCGTGAAATTGCAACGACGGCATGCGGGACGCTCTCGTGCAACTTCATGCTGCTCTTGGTCTTGATGGCGATGACCGACTCGTATGTCAGTCCCTGCGCTTCGTGGATGGTAAGAGTGCGTGATCCACTTCCCTCTCCGTAGCCCTGGCTTATTAGGGTCTCCTTTTCTTCCTGGGTGTGAACCAGGAATAAAGTGTTGGGGAGTGATTTGGGGATTTTTGCACCTGTGTACCTTTCAAGCTTAAGGGACTTAATACGGGGAGCTGAGGAATATATACCAGAGTATATTTCCCTCAGTGCGTACGCGACATCCATTGGGTTTCGATGCGTGCAAACAACTCCTGGGTGATGTTTGTTACCAGGTTAGGGCGGTTGTACCTTAATACGAAGAGATTTTCTCTATCGATATAAGGCAGCTGATTGACATCTCCGATGAGGACAAGTTCATCAACTCCAGATAGCCTGGAAGCCATGACTATGGCTCCGAAATGGTTCATTAGAGCTTCATCCACCGTTAGGCGGCTGTAGCTCTCAGTTCTTTTAAAACCATTTACGAGGACTGAAGCCATTGTGCGCACCTTGGTTTTAACTAAGTCTCCAATTCGGTGCGCAAGCTTCTCCCTCAGGTCTTTCGCTGCTTCTGTAGTTGTTGTGATAATGATGTCCTTGTCCACATCGAATCGCCTAACATAATTTCAGTGGTAGCATGTGCCGCTCGACTTTACCTTGACCCCGTAACGCGTCAAATTCGACAGCGCTAGGCTCAATTTTGACACCCAAACTGACTGTGTTGCCACGCATTGTTTTGTCATAGAACTCAACGAAAACGGCTTGCGGTAACTCTCCCGGTTACGACGTAGCGCTGGCCATACGAATTATCGGATGACTTCCATAGCGCCATTTACCAAGCCGTGTCCAAATTTAATATTTTTCCGCAACATTACCCTAGTACCAATGGTAACTTTTAAGAATGGAACAATACCTCCTGTTACGTCTTTTATTGTGTAGTTTTAGTGTCTTAATACGTCTTTTATTGGGATCAGAAAGTATAAATTCGGGTTTTGGCCGCTGTCATTTGGTTTTGGCTTCTACGGATGTATCTGATGCTACCACGTCAAACAACCGGCAAATTTTGGCGAGTTCGATGGTCATCGTTTGATTTTGATTTGGTGGTTCGATTCATCCACCTGTCTTGTCGTGGGAAATTTTCGCACATACTCGCCATCTGGTCCAGTAAGTGGTACTCTACGATGATCCAGGATTTTAACCCGTAAACTATTCAAAATATCGACAAATGTGGTGTCGTCTGCTTGCCTCACATTCTGTGGCAGTTTGCATAAGCTATATAACGTCCATAAATCCATTTCAGCACTTAAATGTGGCGGTTGTTTAAAGCAGTAGTATGCAATAAATGATTCTGATTCTGATTCAGTATGCTCCGCTGACAGATTTAGCTACTAGTGGAAGCTGCATCAAGTCACTAAACAGTAAAATGTTAACACCACCAAAATAATCATTTCTTGTAGTTGTGTATGAAATGCCTTTCTCTCTGAAGGCGTTCTCCGGTCAAAAAACGCATGGTCTCTGTCCTGCCGGTGATTTATTTATTTGTATTACTTGTGTCTACAAGAAGCAAGTGTAGAAACCGATAAGACAATATTTATTACTTTTGATATTAGTTAACCAATGTATATTGAATACTACTGTTATATATTTTTGTTACGTACTAAGCAAGTTCTAGACGGTGATAGTAAAATTTGTAAAATTTTCATGATTTTTTTTTAAATTTTATTTTAATTTCATGAACTATGGCCCCCTCTTTAAATTTTTTTAAACATTCACTAGCCTATGTTACCCGGAATAACTCAACGCTTCTAATGATATGACAAACATCAAAATCGGTTCAGCCGTTACGAAGTTATGGTGGAATGAAGAAACTCACAAACATACATACATACATGAACCCTAAAAACATAACTCTCCTTTTTTCAGGCAGTCGTGTAAAAATAGTATAATATCCATGTGAATGGTGCGCATAACATAGCTCTAAAGCTGTTTACATGATATGTAACGATATACTACCGGCAAGAGCATACGCACGATTTACAATCATGTTCTTGTGTTGGAAGTAATATAGTTTAATATGTTGTTGTACTAATAAAGAAGCCATATTCCATTTACAAACTTCAATGGAGCACAAAATTTACGAATTAAGCGGAGTTCAAACATGCGTCCCTCCGCTTTACGCACTGGGTGCCTTACTCGGTCAGATGAGTACTAGTATTTAGTCTGGTTGATGATCGCACCATTCCCTATGACAGTTAAAATAATAAATCTAGAGCATAAAATTCGCGTCTATCCAGCCATTCCCGATTACCGAGCGGTTAAAGCACCCGGTGCGTGAAGCCGGAAAACGCGGAATTCGAATGCCGCTCAAAATTTTGTGCTTGAAACCATATTTAGAAAAATAAAGACAAGAGAAGATGATGAATATATAATCACAAAATATCAAAACAAACCTTATCTACATGAGTGCAGTTTCTGATCCCAAAAGCGATGGTATAAGCTGTGTAGGAGTCGTCCGGGATGGCCTCGAGACTCTCTGCATTTGCACACACCCAGTCTACATCCACACCGCAAGACTCCGCTGTGTAGCCTAGTCTGGAAAAAACAACGGATAATATGAAATATTGTGTGAACTGAAGTGGATTTTACTCCTAAGTCTCAAAATCCCCTTTTAAAGGGGCTTTACCGTTGTCTAGATATTACTTTTTGTCGCAAACAGTGGGTAAGGGGTATGGAAAGACCGCTATGTCTCGTGAGTGGAGCCATTAGATTAAAAGTATAAATAATGCTTTTGTACTCTACATCACAAGAAATTACTACAATTAACTACAAGCTGGGGACTGACAACCAACAAAAATTATGCTAATTTTTGTGAATTGGATTCAGTTAGAACGACGATGTAAGGACCACTATAATCCGCGTCGTTATAACCTCTTCAGTCCCAATGCATTTATATGTTTGGGTTTTTATTTTAATAAAATTTTATTAACACATAATAAGAGATCCCTAAGAAAGCCAAAAAATATCATAACACCGAAAATAACTGAGTAACTCACCCTTAAATTTAACTTTACTTTCTTGAATATTAATAAACAAAACCATATTGTTACAGCTGCGTACCATGTGTGGGCTTCAACAAAAGCTTATAAGGGAAAAATACAGGACGTTGGGCAGCAGCGCCTTCTAAAGAACTGCCAACTCTGCCAAGCGTGGGGATTACGGTAAATACCCCCTTAATAGGGGAGGCTGTGTTCAGCAGTGGACGATCCGGCTGATATAATAATATATTTATTTACTCAAAATATTGGTTCTTTACAATAACTTACAGTATGCCAAAAGCTACAAATGTACAAACCTTACATCTATGTTGAATTAAATATTTTTAAGTAAATCTAACTATACGTGGGCACATTGCACATCTATAATACATATAATGCACGTCTTAGATGTAAGGTAATTTTATCGCACACAATAATAATAATAGCTTTATATGTAGTAATCACAGTAGGTGTATAAAGTTATAGCTCTAGACCTCACGGTAGGATACCCTGAGTCTGTGAGGACTAGTTCACTTCCAGGGTGCTGGTGAGTTAGTCCACGATGTAGTATACATAAGCCGTGTGTATGTGGAGCGTGTAACTAGAGTGAGATAGTAGTGAGTGCAGGTTTTATAGATAAGGCACACACAAGACACTAACTCCAGGAAAATAAAAATAAATAATAAAATATTCATAATAAATTAGGCATTATTGTAAAGCATTAGTAAATTTTTTATATTCAATAAAATAGTGAAAAGTATAAATTCAATAATTTCAAAATAATAATATATGTAACGAATAATATAAACTATTAGATTATAGATATTAGATAGTATTTAATAATTATTTTATTTGTAAATTGATTATGTTCATATATTTATTCTTAGCAGTTTTTCCGTGTTAGTATAATCTAAAAGGTAACTTATTATTTTCATTCTACATACGCGTGAGGTATCTTTAACTATATTAAGCGTCATATTTAGTTGTTTATATATGTATGGACCTAAGTATTTGTGACACTTCTGTCCTATCCTTCCATATGTCTTTATTGTATCCCATTTAGGTTTTCTTCTGGATCTGATAATATTGGTGGTTACTAGAGCTGTTTAATGGAATCTTATTGCAGTGGCCAAAATAAAGAGCTGACGTACCGTAAGTTCTTCGGTTTCTTTGTACAGATCGTTAGTTGGGTATCGAAATGGTTTTTTGTAAGCGACTTTAAGAACAGCGCGTTGTGCTCGTTCAACTTTAACAAGATGTGTTGCATATGCTGAACCCCATGAGGTTATACAATAATAAATATGTGACTTACAAAGTGCAGAGTAGACCATTCTTATTGTTTTTACGTCTGCTATTGCTCTAAGCTTTTTGAATATAAATAGAAACTTTCTTATGCGATTGCTGAGTGTCTGTATTTGCTTTGTCCAAGATAAAAGTTCGTCTATGTATATGCCTAAATATTTAATTTCAGTAACCTGTTCTAATTTCGGGCAAACATCGGGCAAACATCGGAGCATTTGTTTTGTGAATATATAGCACATGTATGAAGTTGAATACATGGTGGTTTAGTGGGCGCGGTACGGCATGAGCCTCTAAATGCAACAAATTTCGTCTTATCAGCATTAAGTGTGAGCAAGTTGTAGTTAAGCCACTTAACTATTTTGCTTAGTCCCTCGTTAGTTATAGTGGAAAGCTCATTCCAACTCTTCGCATGAAAAACAATAGAAGTATCGTCAGCAAAAGAAAAAAGTTGAGCTTGGGGGATTTCAAATTGACATAAATCGTTGATGTAGGTTAGGCATAGTGTCGGTCCGAGTACACTTCCCTGTGGAACTCCGAAAGCTACTTTCCGATAGTCACTTAAGTGCTCGTTGACTTTAACCCGCTGTCTTCGGTCTGTGAGGTATGACTGAAACCACCGTAATGCTGTTCCACGAACTCCGAGGCTCTCCAACTTTTTTAAAAGTATAGGATGCGAGACGGTATCGAACGCCTTAGCCAGGTCCAGGAAGACGCCGATACATCTCTGACCTGCGTCCAGTTTGCTGCCTACGAAGTCAGTCAGACAAGTAACTGCATCCTCCGTTGATCTTCCAGCACGGAAGCCGTATTGATTGGGTGACAATATATTTCCTCTTTCCAGAAAGCTCATGAGACTTTTGTTTACCACTCTCTCTAATATCTTGGATAATGAGGTCAGCAGTGATATAGGTCGGTAATTAGATGGTAGCTCTGTGTCCCCCGCTTTATGGATAGGGCAAACATTCGCATCTTTTAAGGAATCGGGGAATGTACCTGATTCCAAGCTCAAATTACAAATGAATGCGATTGGGGCAGACAGAATGTGTTTAGAAGATTTAAGTAAGTGATTAGAGATATTATCAGCACATGGGGCGGAGTGAGATTTAAGGGAGACGATTATTTTAGAGATTTGAGTTGGGTCAGTTGGAGCTAAATATAGAGAGTTGGAAGGACCATTTTTAAATATTACTAAGTTTGCTAATTCCTCCTGAGTAGTATTCAATTTTACAAGTATGTCATTTGCTAAATTTTCTCCAATTGTGGCAAAAAAATTATTGGCTTTATTTAGAGCCTCGATAGGATTAGGCGAACTCCTAAGCAGATCTGTGTTTTTAGTTTTTGCAGTATTAATGCTACATACGTCTTTTATTGAGTCCCATAACTTTTTGCTGTCATGAATATTCATTTTAATTTGTTTGGAATCATGATCATTTTTAAGATTCTGTAGAAGATTGTTGCAAAAATTTCTGTACTTTTTGTATTTATCCTCTGCATTTTTATCATTTGGCTTCATTTTTGCTTTCAGCTGTAGTGCATCTCTCTTTCTTATACATTTGATTAAGCCTGGTGTAATCCAGTCTTTCCGTATGTATTTGGAATTTCGTACTAGTTTTACTGATTTATGGGTATTAATTATTTTATCCATGATTTGCACAAAATCAGTAACTGCCTTGTTTGGATCAGTGTGTCCATAAAAAATGGACCAATCAATTTTGCTCAGGTAAATGTTTGTTACCTGTCTACTCTCAGGACATATAATATTTGGTTTCCCTGCAATAGCAACAAGTGTGGCATCGTGATCAGTCACATTATTGCAGCAAACTGTTGTGGCCTGCAAGAAACTTTTGATAAAAACATGGTCCAAACAGTTAGCAAGACGCGTTGGAAATTGGTGGCCTGGTGTGTACCCATGATATGCAAGTAATTCTAAATACTGTTCAGCTCTGGGATCGTTGGTTGTCAGCTTAATGTCGATGTTCATATCGCCGAGCACAATACATGACCGACCTGTCATTCCGTCTAGTATTACTTCTAGTGAGGACAAGAAATTATCAATACCATAGAAAGAAGGAGATCTGTAAATAGCCAGAATTGAGTATTCATTTGCAATGTTGATTAGAAGGCCAGATGACTCCAACATAGCAGGTTCCGTAATGCTAGCTTGAATGCCAATTTTAGATAGGATGACAATACCATCATTTTGGTTAACATATTGGGTCGTGAAAGCACAAGTATAGTTGTGTAGCGAGACTCCTGTGAAGGATGAATTAAGCCAATACAGTGCAGTATAACCAATCAGAAACATCAGAGTTACCAATATTTTAATATTGCTGATGCTGAAGGAAATTTGGAAGACCAGACCCCAGGTAGGCACCACGCAAGGTGGACCAACAAACCCGCCTGGCTAGCTACAACCTTCAAGTAGAAAAAAATCTGTCACCAAGCACCTAACGATGTGTCTTTGGAGCTGTCCTTGAGAGCCAGTAATTCTCGGTTAAGCCTGTTAACACCTTCGACCACACCATCAGTTACCATCAGGTGAGATTGTGGTCAAAGGCTAACCTATCAGCAATAAAAAAAGTGAGAGTTGCAGGAAAAAGATGGATCCATAACGAAGCTGTTCATTATGGTATTTAAAGAAGCATTTATTCAATGGTAGATGTCTTCGTAGAGGCTGATGATGATGAAAATATGTAATGACTTCAAGCTGACCTTGATATATCAGTAGGCTTACCTCTGAGCCCTGAGCTTGCCTACATCCAGCATGGCTTGGTTGATATCACAGACTGTCACAGAAGATCTTTCACTGACTGCAAACCCCTGGTTCTGCAGGTATTTTATGTATCTGAACGTTATGTCACCTGGAGTCAGAGAACACTATACTTATGAAATGTACAGAACATCCACTGATTTCTTGAAATTAATTATGCATAACAGAGTTCGTTCTTGAGGTAATTATGTGGTGTATGCTGCTGTGGTGATGAGGAAAAATATGTCTTATGTACAGTCATATGTATTATTTTTGTGGCAAACAAGCATACGGTCCCCCTGATGGTATGTGGCTACCGTCGCCTATAGATATCTGCAATACTATTAGTACTGTCAATGCATTGCGTACGCTTAAGTACTCTATTAATCCCCTTTTTAAATTACCCCCTGTCATATTTATGAGGAAAGACCGAAGAAGGAAGGGTTCCACATTTTAACATTATGATATTCTTTGTTATCAAGGATCACCACCACCACAGTGCTCCATATCGACTCTTATAATTCAATCAGCAAAAGCTCAAACAATTTGGCAGTGTGGTTGTTTGCTGATAATAATAAACTGAGTTTTCTTAGGGCCCGGACACATCTCCACAGTGCAAGGCCACACCATATAACGGCCCAGTGCCACACTGTAGAATTCAATGGCATGGTGCCATGTAGATTTATACCGTGAAAATTAATATCATGACATCGCTCTGATTCTGCTGAGCATGTAAAACTCGCACATGTGGCAGGGTATTTATGCTAAGATTTGCAGGGGGTGGTAATATTGGAGTGGCACTGTATATTTTCCATATAAAATATGGCACTGTAAAGATGTGTCTCGGCCCTTAGGTAAGAATGCACCATATTTGACCACATTGACACTTCAAATCAGGTGAGATTGATAACAAATACTGGTAATTTTAATAAAAAATAATAATAGACAATGTTTGCCACATTGCTGCTTGCTACTCTTACATTTTAACAACACACACCATCATGTTGTGTTCTTATGAATATCAGATAAACATCTATAATATTAAAAAAATTTAACCAGTTCCACCAGCCATGTCAAGCAACTTGGTGCCAGGGGTAGGAGCCAGACGGTGCATGAAGATATCCTTCCACAGCCGGTGCACCCCAGCAGACATCACATCATTCATTAGGTCATACTTGTCTGCGACTGTTTCAAATACTTCATGGACTGGAACAAAGGTGATCATATTCAATATGTGTTGTGGAAGAGAAGTTAGGCTAGATTATGAGCTAAAGCTAATGTAGATGTTTGAGCTTATGAAATACTGATGCATACTACCCAGATGTAATAAATGCTGAGGAGCTTGTACCCCTATTTCTCAGTAAGGTCAACTCGGCGAAGACCGTCTGTTGGGAAAGATCGTACAACAAGAATTACAACCAAATCAGCAGACTTTCGAAGGTGGCAACACAATCAACCAGCTAATAAAGCCATTCCAGTTTTTATACATTGCCAGAGATGGCGGTGAAACGGTCTTTTAATTTAGTATGGTGCGCAACTTGCATTGGGAGTGTACCACGTACTAACAAAAATGTTAAGGAGTGTTTAAATCCTAGTTATTTTTCAGATCTATGCAAGTAAATTTATTCTTTATGAATATATCTATTTAAGTATCATATGACATTAGTGTTAATAAACGTTTTGTACTATGTTATTCTTGACGAAAATAAAAACTAACCTCTAAATATGTAGTGGGGAAGTCATGAATGACATTTATTGGAGGGTAATAAATGTCATATGCCGGTCTTTGCCACATTCAGAAGTCGTCAGCGTTAGGATCTAATTAAGCCTTTTTTTATTACCTTTCTTGTTGGTTACATTTACTTTCAAAGTATTTTAAATCGTAATTTCTTTTCATTGTTGTTACACGGAAGAATGATTATTTTATTTAAAAAAAAGCAAATAAATTTTGCTAGTAATTTTAGGTTTTACTTAAGAGCAGTTTCTAGGGTTAGTAAGTATTTACCTACGATTTTGAATCTCATTATTTTAATACTAAGCACAAGTTTATTTTTTTCTATCAAGTATATCCAAAACTATCACAAGAAACATTTATAATTTTATTGATAACGTATTCGTATAAACTTGGAAGTTTTATAATAAAATTTTACTATAAAAAATTAATTAATTTTTATTCAAGGTAAGATATGTTTTGCACTCCTGGAAGTGCGAAGTATGCCGATCTTACCCGACAAATGCTGTATCTCGCGAAATAAGCTATAAAAACCTTATTCCTGAGAGTTAGGGTGCACAAATTAAGTTGATTACAAGAACTGGCACTCGTACACACTATCTATAACTACAAAAACTATCGATAACAAAGTAAATTTGGCACTAGACGGTCTTATCCGACATGGAAGCCAAATCCGTCTATTTGCACTGTTTTCAAAAATGGTTGTTTTTCCGTGACCGATGGTTTCTATGGGATTTTGATATATCTAGTGCCAGATCAACTAAATATTTTACTATCTTGTTTAACAAAATTTGACTTAAAGGTTATAGAATAGTCAAAATAAGTCAATTTGTAACATTTTAAATGAAATGCTTCGCCGAGTTGACCTTAACCCAATTTTTTTTATCTTACCTTTTTTCCACTTTTCCTCTTCGTCGACAGTTTGAAAACCGAAGTGTGTCTTGCCTGGCTGTTCATTTTCCTTCTCTTTAGCCGCTGTGTCTGCGCTGAGAACTCGTCTGCAGAGTCTATGTGCCGGTCTTCTCGTATCTAGCAATTTCATTATCGTTTTTCGCAAAGCCATAGCAAAAATAGTGAAACTATGCTTTTTCTGGATTTGGTTCTGTTTCTAAAATAAAGTTTTATCAGCAATTAGGGAACTGGTTATTGGAAGCATGAATTTTAAATAACATTTTTATATAAAAAAATCCCACTTACACCTGGATGAATTTAGTCATGAAAAGACTGAATAGGGGGGGAATTCAGTTATCAGTTTGTCTCCGGTAGGAGTAGTATTATTCTAACTTCCGGTATATACAAAGTTACTAAGGGTATAACAAAACGTAGTGTTAATAGGTACTTGCTCAGTGATATTAATTAAGGTTGTGGTTATACAAAGTTACTTTATGCAACGATTCAGAGAGTATATTATTACTACGTTTTCTGGAACTCATCGAGATACTAACCTGCTGGAACTGAAACTATATGATAGAACTAATCAAATCAAAAGAAAAGCCTGCAGCTGCACAAATAGCTCGGAGTAGAAACTCAGACTAAATAATAATCTGTGACTGAAATGGTAACAGAACAGCTGGCCAAACATTGTTCGTTCACTTGATCAGCTGATTGTCAATAATTGGAAATTCATTCATTCCCTAGGCGTGTTCTGAAATGGGTCCAAATAGAGTTCTTATGATCAGTCCGTTCTCTTTTACACGGTCGTAGCCAAGTATAAAAGCTGATCTACACAGTTGGCAACCATGGGCTCCGCCTCTTGTCCTTGGCAGGTGGCTTGTTGCTCGCTCACTACCGTCGGAATTTGCTACCACACAGTTGCTCACCACAGTGTGTTTCGAAGTCTCGCGCTGACAACATGCATCGTACGAAAGCCAAATTACACACCATATCACTCCTTACGTTTTAAAATTACTATCTTTGTATGAAATTTGGAAGAAAAATATGTCTTAAATAATGAGCATGTTAAAGAAATATGTAGTGTATATTCCGATTACGAATTGATGACTTTCACCGGTGTTAAACACTATTTTAAATTTGGAATATAAGAAAAGTAAAACAATGACATTTTAAAAATATTTATTGGTAACGTGAGTAGTACCTACACGTTTAAAATTTATTCAGACGTTATTACAATTTGCGAAATTTATGGTTGAATTTTGGTTTGGAATATATAAGGGCGGCTATACAGCCGTCTATAGTGTAGGCTGATTATAATAGTCAGAATAGGAATTGATGATTTAGACCCGTGCACCCCTCTACTTTTCATTTCGAATATAAGAATAGTATAAATAGTACTTTTTCTGTAAAGAATGTAGAGGTTACAACGTTTACTCTTTGGATTGTCACCATAAATATTATTGTTGATAAATTGACGTTGGTCGTTGTCATCCTAGACATATATGAAAAATATTGCTTACGGTATATATTCTTTCCATTATGTAAATTTCCTTTCAATTCTAATAAAAACAACAAGTTAATTCAGCTTCAACGTTTATTTCATAGAACACATCTTCTAAACAATTTAACATGGTAGCAGAGCGTTAAAAATTCGACACGTGAAACCAAGTGATCAGAAAAATGTCGAGTATTAAAATTGAACCTCTTACTAGGGAAAACTACGACACATGGGTCATACAAGCTGAAGCTGTTCTTGTAAGAAATAAATTATGGAATTTTATCGAGGCTGATGGTGCTGCAGATGACAAAGAAGGAGACAGACAGGCAAGATCTGAACTCATTCTAATAATCGCTCCTTCTGAGCTGAAACAAATAAAAAATTGCACAACTGCTAAAGCATTATAGAACAAGTATACATTAATTAAAAATTAAAAAACCCGACTGCAAATTACTTATTTCGTTATGCGATTTATCGTTCCATTCAAATTAAAACTGTAAATTTTGTATATATTTATGAAATCGTTTCTTAAAGCCCTTCATTTTGATAGCCCACTCGATGGGTTTTGTGGGAAAAAACATTTTTTTTTTCGAAAAATATTGTGTCTAACGTCCGTCAATTTGCTTTTTTTACTTTTTTATATACCCAGTGTCACCTGGACTATTAAGACGAATCTAATGATATATTATATAATAAAATCGGTTGAGCCGTTAAGAAGTTATGATGGAATAAAGAAACTCACAAACATACATACATACATGAACCCTAAAAATATAACTCTCCTATTTTTGGGCAGTCGTGTAATAAATTAAAAGATACATACGCCAGTAAAGGACCTGCACGAAAGGCATCCTTATTGAAGCAACTGATTCTTACTAAATTGGAAGGTGATGACGTTCGTGGCCATCTCAATAAATTCCTGGATACGGTTGACAAGTTGGCTGACATGGATGTAATCATCAACGAAGAATTATTAACAATTATGATGCTGTACAGTCTATCACCAGAATATGAGAGTTTCAGAGTCGCAATTGAAACGCGAGACACACTTCCGAAGCCAAATGAGCTTAAAACAAAAATTATAGAAGAGTGTGAAGCACGTCATATCAAAAACATGACCAATTATGACCAACCTGAATCCCCTTTTCACGAAGAAGCATTTTATGCGTCATGTAAAATTTGCAAACGAAGAGGTAACATTTTCAAACGCAAAACACACACAATATGTACCAGCTGCTGGAAGAAAAGTCATGAGAAATCCCACAAAGACAATGACGGTTCTCATAAGAACAATTTTGCTACGAAGTGCCTCCTCACAAGGAATAAAAAGCCGGAAGCCAATATTTTGGGTTCCGGACAGCGGTTGTACGTCTCATATGACCTACAATAAAGATCTTTTTAAGAAAATAGAGAGTACATCTGGAAAATAAAACTTTGCGACAGAAAAACACACTGCAGAGATAACAGGAAAAGGTACAGTCTCTTTTATATCTAAAAATGGTGATGGTTTTGCACAAACTCACTTAATAGACACACTATATGTACCTAGTCTATGCACTAATCTGATGTCCGTTAGAAAGATGACAGACGCTGGCTATTCTATCCTTTTTACTAAGAATAAAGCGACAATAAAAAATCCTAAGCGCGGAATTACTCTCACCGCATACAGACATGAAGATGGACTGTATTATATCAAACCAAACAAATGTGAAGAGCGCAACAACTTGGCAGACACAGTTCCTACAAAAACGAACTCTTCAAACATTCATGACTGGCACAGAAAACTTGGCCACATGAACGCCAATGATCTAAAATTTGCACTCAAAAATAATACATTATTCAAATCGTGAAATGAAAATAAAAAACTTTCACTCGATACATTTTGCCGCGCAAACACTCACCGATGGAAACTTACGTAAGTAATTAATAATCTCGCAAGTACTTTTAAACTACTAAACCTAAACATCTGAAATAATTCAGGTGTATAGATTACATGTAAATAATCATATCAAAAGAAGAACCAAAGTAGTAGGGGGTATAGTTTTTGGAAAAAAAAAATAATTACGCTTCCATAGAGATTTCCCGACAAAATTCTTTAAAAAAAATCGCGTTGTTTTAATCTCGTTACTACTTTTAAAATATTTATCCCAACAAACTGTTATAATTCATGGGTAAAGAACCATAGTAAATACTCATATTAAAAGAAAAAGCAAAGTAATAGGTGAAATAGTTTCAGAAAAAAAAAATTGAAAATTGCTGTATTCCGCCATTTTCGTTGTCTGTTCAAACCCCTTTTCCTGTAAAATTTTCCATAAAAAGGTCTATTTTCATTTCTTTTCCCGTAAAGCGAATATGATGAGGATTGCATTGGTACCAAGAAAATTATATGTCGATTGGAGATTACATCAAATAAAATCGATTTTAAAACAAAAAAAGTCAAAATCTGTAAAAAAATATTTTCATTTCGCCTGTAACGGAACGTTACACAAATATGCCGAAAGAATTGAATATTATATATTTTTACCTACCGAAATTTAATTATGAATCCTACTTACAAACTATTACTATTATAATCTACTTACATACGTTACAAATATCTAAAACCTACTACAAAATTAACATAATGAAATGAAAGACAGAAATGAATGAAACTAGCTCCGTTCGCAATAACCGTTATCTGAGAGACCGGCAGCGCGAGGTGCAACGGCTGGCGACAGCCGTCCGTCGCGCCAGTCCGAGCGAATAGACTTTTGAGCGAGGACGTACCTACGTACAAATTTACTATTTTAAATCTGCTTTTATGCTAATAGTGAAATCAATCAAATATAGTTAATATTACTTTTACTAGTGTTGTGATTATGTTACCCCAAATTGGGTGAGTTGTTGTGTTGTTTCTTTATTGTGAGGCTAATGTATTGTTTTACGGTAAGTACATTTAAAACTACAACGACAGTTATTAAATACGAAATGAATTGCCTTAACCACTAACAATTAATTTATCTAGTATTTTTGAATGTACTTATTATGTGCCTAGTGTTATTATTGAATGCCAGAACTACTTTGTTATTACTTGGAAGCAGGGATGGCATTTCATGTTCATACCGGTATCATACCGGTATTTTTACAAAAACACAATCTTCATTTCTATTATATTCAATATGAGGGTACACTATTGTGGTGTGTGCATTCTGCCGTTTTACTTGCGTAAAATAGCTATTATTGATATTTAACTCACACTTTGTTTCTTATACTTGGTTCTTTAATATTTTATTATTGTATTCTTACATGTAAGTGATTGTATGACTGCCTCATCATTGACTACTATTAAATCATAGCAACCATTTTGCCTTCTCATCTTGAATGTGGTGATGTAGCAGTCATACAGACTTGGATCGGGGCATATACTAAGCGTCCCATATCACTGGGTTCCAGGGTTCACCCTTACGGCAACGTCTGTTGCGTCTACCCCTACAACCAGCAGCGGTGGAACAACCGTACCAGTACTACCTACGACTCGTGCCAGCGACGTGACGTCTACCGCTTCTGAAGGCCAGTGGTTGTTATTTTGGCTGGGCAATGCCTTCGATCGTTGGTCGGACCCCGACCTTCGTATAAAACTACTAATTAGCTATTAATATATATATGTGAACGTACTAGTTGTATAATTTGATCAGCCCTTAGAAACTAATATCTACCTAGGCCTGGTTAGCAACTAGGAACGCTGCACGCTGTTTGATCCACTCAAACTAAATGTTATTTTTGTATAGTATAGGTGATATATTAGGGTATGGGGATATTAGGGTGACATGTTTAGGTAATGAAAAACAACTTTGTACTAAAAAAACGTGACAGCACGTCGAGGGTCGCGCGTTACTATCGATGCGCCATACCCGATGTACAGATTCAATAGATTAGGGGATAATTATAATATATCCTATCTAAACTCACTCACAGACCTCTGGTGTTGCGGATGTTTGTGGGCGACGGTGATCACTAACCATCAGGTGAGCCGCCTGCTCGTTTGCCCTCCTATGCCATAAAAAAAAACCTAGATAAATATTGTTGATACTCTATATTTCAATTATTACATAACTACCTACTGCTGTAGAAATTATTTTGCTGTGATACCTAGCTAAGATAATAAATAATATATTTTTCTATTGCTTCATTAGGCTCAATTTTTGTTTCAGAGTATATCAGTTTAATTCTAAAATTTAGACTGAATTTTATTTGGTTGTGGCATTTATACCTACGTATCTCAAAAAGGGAAACGCGTTATGCGTGCGCTCTCGCTGGCTGCAGCGACATACTGCCCTCACGTTGTGTGCAACCGGCGTCCACACACTGGGAAATAGTGGTTTAGTGCTTGCTCACCACGGTCGCCAACGTATGCTCGCTCTCCAAGAGCGTTGGACGGTCAATCATAATTTGATGGCAAACCATCTCAACACAGTTATAATCCATGGTTGGCAACTATGGTGGAAAACTGGTTGCCTACTATGTAGCACAGCTTTTACTGTTAAAGTTGAAAATAACCGTTAGATACGAACAATTGATTAGATTGTTATATAACAGCAATTGGAAACTGTTATACATTAAAATATACATCAAACGTTAACATTTTAACGTTATGTGGTAATATTTTAAGTAGCTAAATTACTTACTACTTCATAAGTAGCCCTTTTAGGCACAAGTATTTTGTTTTCATTTTATAGTTCTCTAATATATACTTATAATAATCGAATGGTTGTCTAGTGGGCTTGCCATAGGTATTGCTATTGATGAATGGACCTCCCTTCAAACTAAGTCGACATAATTAGTAATATTACACCAAAATCACAGTCTTTCTATGCGAAGATTTTTACACTCAGACTTTTTGCAATACGCTTACTAGTTTCTAGCATTTAAAATGTAAAGACTGTTCCACATACTCGTGTGATATATATATAGTAAAATAAAACGAAGTGAAAAATGCGCATAAGTGCTGCATACCACCACCAACACGATGATGTGAGTAAGAGCCTCGTGCACATCAATCAATGATCAACACTGCATTGCTGCGACCGGCCATACATTAAGCCAAAACTTATAACTAAATACAATTTTACGACTACCTACATACCTATGTTGACCAGTGGCACAGTGCAAAATAAGTGTATTATGATTTATGACTATTTCTAATGGGTTATGTGCTATATTCACCTCACTAGATGGTGTGTACGTTTTCAAAATTTTGATTGAACACAATTGTTTTGGAATCATATCCTTAAAAAAATAAGGAAGAAATAATAGAATAGATTTAAAAAAAACTAGATAAAAAGTAATTAGTATGTAAAATTAGCGTTAAACTAGCATGGATGTTATGCTGTAACATGAACGTTACGATCTACGGTTTGTTGCCTCATAACATCAATGATTATGCGAAAACGATGATCATGGAGTAACCCTAAATAGTATAACGTATTATAGGCCGTTATTCGACTTGACGCCACTATCATTATTATCGATAATTTTACCACATATTATGTATATGGTTTATATAAAAATGGTAAAAAAATGATAGTTATGATTTTTTTCTCAAAAACGATATGTAGTGGCAAGTGGAATGAATACGGCCATAACCTATGTAATCTGTGGGTGGCCATCTGGCCACAAGTCATAACCACAGACAGACCAATAACCAAGAGCCATAACAACAACAAAGAATAGTTAGATTAGATATCGGGGTTTAATATAATACATAATATGTAGAGAAAAGTAATTTATAATAGTAGGTGCATGATACAATAATACTGTAAATTTTAATAAAACACAAATCATCACCATGTCTTCTTTGAATGAAGGTAATGTAGGTATTTAAGGTTTCCAAGTCTTCAAAGTTAGGTATAGTTGTAGGTGTCCCGTCTGCTGTTAGACCATTGCCCCTACCCATAAGTAGAAGGTTTATACCAGTGATCCACCTGGATACTTCAGTGTTCCCCTCGCTACCTTAACTTTTCCGTAAGGCAATTCACGCACCACGGCATGATTGCTGAATGATATTCAATAAAACTTATATAATAATAACAAATAATATCTGCAGATGGGTACATCTTTCACAATGTGGACCACTTCAGACAGAGGTACCACTGGGACTGCGGAGTGTCCTGTATCCTGATGCTGCTCACATCAGATCAAAGACAACAGTGCCTTGAAAATTTTACCAAGATATGTTCAGAGGAAGGGTTTGGACAATCTACCTGGACTATTGATTTGTGTTACTTATTGAAAAGGTGATTCATCACTTTGCTGTAGCTCTTTTAGGAACATTACATATATGTATATAATTAATATTAAGATAGGATATATCAGTATATACATAAATATATCATAAATATTTCCATTTACAGAAAAGTAGTCTGGGACACTATTGTTAACTTACACTAGCCTAAAATATTCACAACAAGGAGTGTAGTGGAAACCACTACAAATAATGAACTATACTCTGCCTAGTAACCAAATGTTAATCCTCATGCATCATAGATAATGATAACAAAATTATTTCATTTATATAAGCCTGAATGCAGGGGTGTGTGATGATAACAGAGTATTTTTTATTATTATTTGAGTTGATACTTACCATACAGTGGAATATGTTTACGTAATACTGATGTTTTTAATGACTGAGGTTGAGTCTGTGTTGTATCTACCTATATAAACAATCTCAACTGCGAAGTTTTACCTGTTTTATACCACTCCAGTAGGAGCAACCAACCGCCCAACTAGTCTTAAGCATTGTTAATTTATATGAATTGCCTGTGTTAAAAGTTCATGCATCTCTAATATGCATTAGGCCTGTCACCCTGTCCTACCCAAAGCTACTACTAATTACTACCACTTGATTTCACAAACCATTATCTTCCTATATATTGGGTGAGGTATGCAGTGACATAGGAAAGGTGGGCAGCAGTGCTTTACAAAGAACTGCCAACTTACACTGCAAGACACAAAGCCAAGTATTTGGATTATAGAAACCCTTTACTAATACTGGAGGATTATGTTCAATGGTAATGTAACTGGCATGCATAAATACAGCAATAATTTTTAAATTTTGAGAGTAAAATGTCATGAAGATTTTACTAACTCTACATTCTGGGTTCCTAGTACCAGGCACTTTTGCCTTTATTAAGATATTCAATTACGAGAACTATTAAGAACATAGGCCTAAAGTTTATTATTATACTTTGCTAAATCAGGGCCTAAAGATCTTTGTATCAAATTTCATAAAAATCTGACCAGTTGTTTAGAAAGCAAGTTGTTTTTGTTTTATTTCCAGGTTTGGCATTAAACATCACATGTACACATCAATGCTCGGAGTCAATGAGGACTACAAGAAGCAGGGGTATTACAACAAAATTATTGATTTGGTAATTCTAGCATTCACGATAATTTCAAATTATTATAAATGTAACTTACATCTGGAGTGCAAGTGCGGGGCACTTCCAGTAAGAGTACTTTCCCTAAAATATTATTAACGCAGCATCCACACAATGAATCTGTCATCCCACATATTATGAAGGACTGATCTGCGACGCATGTGTCATTACAAAAATAATAATATTTAAAAGAAGTATATGTATACCATTTAATTTTCCTGTAAGTAGCAAGTATGGCAGACAGTTTTGCTTATACTAACCCTCGTATTGCTGCTAACTTATGATTCTATAATATCTAATAGCTTTAACTACTATTACACCTAGCTTTGACTACTATTGCACCTGATGGTAAGTGGTGATGTGGATGAAGATGGTAAACAGGCTCACACATGGAATGTAAACAGGATCTCAAGGATAGCTGTCTGATCACATTGTTTTGGTTTATGACAATCAGATAGCAAAATATTGAATTGCAACATGTTTGTACCATCATGTGTACTGTTAGAATTTGAAGGCATCTGACTTTGCCCAATGAATATATCCTGAAACAGCTACCAAGTCCTGCGACTTAATGTGGGGTCTGAATCATAGTATGTTATAGGTGACAAGTCTTCAGCATACTTATGTTGTACTGCATACTAAAAGAGTATATCTATCTAGGACCGCGACCGAGTCGTTCGCAGGTTCCGGGAAGCACCCTCGCAGCAAGTCTGTGTGAGTGAGGGTGTCCTCAGTATGGAGCAGCTAGTGCGGCACTTGAGCGCGGGGGGGCCGGCTCTGCTGCTTGTCGACGGGGCGCTGCTTGTCTGTGACCTATGCAAGCATAACAAGCTCAAGGCTGAGTTCAGGTACCTCATGCTGTAACATATTAGTATATTGCTTACCAGGTGGTAGGTCTCTTATGCTGGGGTTTTTCTTGGTGGGTACCACACAGTGTCAGATTTCTGCATTGAAGCAATAGTGTCCAATCACTCATGTTACGCGTGAACGGCACTGAATCAAGTGAAATTACTGGGTGAATGAGACACTAAACAAATGTCTTGGAGTGACAGGTGCAGTGCCACGCTAATCTCTCACACTGCAACTGTAATGGATAGGCGTTTAGAACCATTACCCACTGCAGACTGGTCGCTGGCAACTTGTTTGCTGCATACAATTTTTTTTTTAAATATTGTATTGAGAACCTCTTCCTTTTTTTAAGTTGTTTAAGACGCCAATGTTCAATCCGGGTATCGAACCCAGTATCTCGAGAATCCAAAGCACACACACACACCAACGAGACCTCATTTAAAGCTAATATAAATTCCACAGGCGGTGTTTCGGCGGAGGGTACAAGGGACACTACATATTGGTGGTCGGGTACAGTGCCCGGAGTAACAAGTTTATGTACCGCGACCCCGCGCTGTCTCCCAGAGTGTGCGCCCTCTCCTACAGCCGGATGCACCACGCGAGGGCGGCTGTGGGGACGGACGATGACGTCATACTTATTTATAACGACAAGGACAGTTCATGACGAACATCTAACGGCGCGGCGTTTAGAACTTATATTATCTCTTACAGTGTGTAAGACAAGACTAAGACTGCACTTTCATTATGGACACATGGCAATAGAGTAGGCAGTTTTATTTTAATATTATATTTGGAGGACATTAAAATCAAAATTTAATTAATGGGACCAACTACCATCTCTTAATTCAGTCATATTTCAACCTTAACTTGACAATTTTATTTTCCATCATCGAATATCATCAAAGTAAACTTACATTAGAACTGCAACGTGAGAATGAGGTGCTCGCATTGAATCAAGTAATTTGTGGAAAAGAATTAGCTGTAAATTTTTTTTTTTATGCTTGATAGGTTAGCCTTTGACCACTATCTCACCTGATGGTAAGTGATGATGTGGTCGAGGATGTTGTTCAGACTAACCTAGAGTTACTGGCTCTCAAGGACAGCTGCCGGAACACACCGTTAGGTGCTCATTATTGCTTCATGACGGCCGTGGTTAGGATCTCAGGATCAGGAACTCATAATTTTTAGGGTTCTGTACCCAAAGGATAATAACGGGACCCTTTTACGGAGACTTTGCTGTCTGTCCGTCCGTCCGTCTGTCACCAGACTGTATCTCAATAACGGTTAAAGCTAGGCAGTTGAAATTTTCACAGATGATGTATTTCTATTGCCGCTATAACAACAAATACTAAAAATAAACTAAAATAAATATTTAAGGGGGGCTCCTATACAACAAACTTGTTTTTTTTTACCGTTTTTTGCTCGATACTAATAACGGTGACAGGTAGACGCTTTAACTATTTACAGAATATTTAGTTTCATGTTCTCTTTAAATATAGTTAGTTAAAAAAAAAAGGGGGCTCCCATACAAAAAAACTTGCAAGATTAGGTTACAGATAATGGTACGCTGGCTGGCACTTGGCCTGTTTTTATTATAATAGATTTAAAGAGGTGGGAGTTGGCCCCTGGAACTTCATATGTCCCGGTCTATGATGGTCCACATAAAAAATAAAATAACTGCCGCAATTCACGCGTAGATTGGCCTTATCCCAGATAAGAAAGGGCTCTGATGCCATTTCACCTCCGCCCATCCTCCGCCTGACTATTGTGACATAGTTCGTTAGTTCTTTTGTGATAGTAAGCAGTGATGTGTTGCAAATTTCACCGAAATGAACCTTACTTCTGGAAGTGATGGTTATTTAGGCTCAATTTTTACCGTTTACCAAGATAGGTATGTATTATAATTTACCATCACTTTGTCTTTGTTTTACAAAATAGTTGTAATTCATTGTATTGAGAGTGCAAAAATTAGTTTTAAGTTTGTTACATTTAATAAAGTTGTTGTTCATATTGTATAATCGTATTTTTTTCTCATAAATATATTTGCCTAATACAGTCAGTTTCTTTTAAATATATTTCTTAAGTTTAAATTTTTATGACAATAATGAATAGAAATTAGGTCACAATAACTTTTCTTTATATGTCTGTAAGGTTAGTCTTTGACCACTATCTCACCTGGTGGTAAGTGATGATGTGGTCGAAGATGTTTTTCAGGATAACCTAGAATTACTGGCTCTCGAGGACAGCTGCCGAAACACACCGTTAGGTGCTTGGCGACAGATTTTCTACTTCAGGGTGGTAGCTAGCCAGGAAGGCATTCGCGAAATGCCCTACCACCATGCTATAACTTCTGCCATCCGAAGACAACAAACGGGACCGATGGCTTAACGTGCCCTCCGAAGCACGGAAGCGCTCAGTTGTAATGTCACTACCCAAATCATGACCGCGGCGGACGTTTCTTAACTTTGCTGATCAATTCAGAGGCGGGACCAGTTTACTACACGGACCTGGTACAGGATGCGGGGAGCTTCCGGCGCTTGCGCGAATTCGCGCTCTCATGGCACGCTGCGCGCTTTGCGCGAGAATCTGCGGAACTGCCCGACGACGAAGGTCGTTTGTGCCGTCTCTTGACAGCCCCAGAAGGGGGAGAGTGTACAGGTTAGGTAGTAGGTGGGATAATTTGTAGGACACGTTGGCGCAAGCCAAAGTGTCTGCTGTTTCGGTCTTTATAACCGCAAAGTTGGTAAGACCATGGGTTGGTTGGTGGGTGATCAATTCAGAATGGCTAAGCAAACTTCGCTACGAGCGAAAACTCATTGTCATATGGTTTGATTGTACATGAAAACTCATTTGATTGTAAATCTTTTTTTTTTCATACATAAATTCCACGTACTGAATTATGAAAAAAAAATTAAGTTGTACCTGGAAAAAATAATCAAAAAAACACCGACCGATTTTTAGACGTCAGTTAAAACTTTGCAAAAAAATCTCTGCTTTTCGATCGCTGCACAAATTCAATGAAAATCCTCCCTCGTTATGGTTATGGGGAGTTTAGAGTTTTTTTTATGGGATAGGTGGGCAAACGAGCAGGCGGCTCACCTGGTGGTAAGTGATCACCGTCGCCCACAAACATCCGCAACACCAGATGTCTCGAGGATGCGTTGCCGGCCTTTAAGGTGGGAATATGACATTGTTTTGGTTTATGACAATCAGATAGCAAAATATTGAATTGCAACATGTTTGTACCATCATGTGTACTGTTAGAATTTGAAGGCATCTGACTTTGCCCAATGAATATATCCTGAAACAGCTACCAAGTCCTGCGACTTAATGTGGGGTCTGAATCATAGTATGTTATAGGTGACAAGTCTTCAGCATACTTATGTTGTACTGCATACTAAAAGAGTATATCTATCTAGGACCGCGACCGAGTCGTTCGCAGGTTCCGGGAAGCACCCTCGCAGCAAGTCTGTGTGAGTGAGGGTGTCCTCAGTATGGAGCAGCTAGTGCGGCACTTGAGCGCGGGGGGGCCGGCTCTGCTGCTTGTCGACGGGGCGCTGCTTGTCTGTGACCTATGCAAGCATAACAAGCTCAAGGCTGAGTTCAGGTACCTCATGCTGTAACATATTAGTATATTGCTTACCAGGTGGTAGGTCTCTTATGCTGGGGTTTTTCTTGGTGGGTACCACACAGTGTCAGATTTCTGCATTGAAGCAATAGTGTCCAATCACTCATGTTACGCGTGAACGGCACTGAATCAAGTGAAATTACTGGGTGAATGAGACACTAAACAAATGTCTTGGAGTGACAGGTGCAGTGCCACGCTAATCTCTCACACTGCAACTGTAATGGATAGGCGTTTAGAACCATTACCCACTGCAGACTGGTCGCTGGCAACTTGTTTGCTGCATACAATTTTTTTTTTAAATATTGTATTGAGAACCTCTTCCTTTTTTTAAGTTGTTTAAGACGCCAATGTTCAATCCGGGTATCGAACCCAGTATCTCGAGAATCCAAAGCACACACACACACCAACGAGACCTCATTTAAAGCTAATATAAATTCCACAGGCGGTGTTTCGGCGGAGGGTACAAGGGACACTACATATTGGTGGTCGGGTACAGTGCCCGGAGTAACAAGTTTATGTACCGCGACCCCGCGCTGTCTCCCAGAGTGTGCGCCCTCTCCTACAGCCGGATGCACCACGCGAGGGCGGCTGTGGGGACGGACGATGACGTCATACTTATTTATAACGACAAGGACAGTTCATGACGAACATCTAACGGCGCGGCGTTTAGAACTTATATTATCTCTTACAGTGTGTAAGACAAGACTAAGACTGCACTTTCATTATGGACACATGGCAATAGAGTAGGCAGTTTTATTTTAATATTATATTTGGAGGACATTAAAATCAAAATTTAATTAATGGGACCAACTACCATCTCTTAATTCAGTCATATTTCAACCTTAACTTGACAATTTTATTTTCCATCATCGAATATCATCAAAGTAAACTTACATTAGAACTGCAACGTGAGAATGAGGTGCTCGCATTGAATCAAGTAATTTGTGGAAAAGAATTAGCTGTAAATTTTTTTTTTTATGCTTGATAGGTTAGCCTTTGACCACTATCTCACCTGATGGTAAGTGATGATGTGGTCGAGGATGTTGTTCAGACTAACCTAGAGTTACTGGCTCTCAAGGACAGCTGCCGGAACACACCGTTAGGTGCTCATTATTGCTTCATGACGGCCGTGGTTAGGATCTCAGGATCAGGAACTCATAATTTTTAGGGTTCTGTACCCAAAGGATAATAACGGGACCCTTTTACGGAGACTTTGCTGTCTGTCCGTCCGTCCGTCTGTCACCAGACTGTATCTCAATAACGGTTAAAGCTAGGCAGTTGAAATTTTCACAGATGATGTATTTCTATTGCCGCTATAACAACAAATACTAAAAATAAACTAAAATAAATATTTAAGGGGGGCTCCTATACAACAAACTTGTTTTTTTTTACCGTTTTTTGCTCGATACTAATAACGGTGACAGGTAGACGCTTTAACTATTTACAGAATATTTAGTTTCATGTTCTCTTTAAATATAGTTAGTTAAAAAAAAAAGGGGGCTCCCATACAAAAAAACTTGCAAGATTAGGTTACAGATAATGGTACGCTGGCTGGCACTTGGCCTGTTTTTATTATAATAGATTTAAAGAGGTGGGAGTTGGCCCCTGGAACTTCATATGTCCCGGTCTATGATGGTCCACATAAAAAATAAAATAACTGCCGCAATTCACGCGTAGATTGGCCTTATCCCAGATAAGAAAGGGCTCTGATGCCATTTCACCTCCGCCCATCCTCCGCCTGACTATTGTGACATAGTTCGTTAGTTCTTTTGTGATAGTAAGCAGTGATGTGTTGCAAATTTCACCGAAATGAACCTTACTTCTGGAAGTGATGGTTATTTAGGCTCAATTTTTACCGTTTACCAAGATAGGTATGTATTATAATTTACCATCACTTTGTCTTTGTTTTACAAAATAGTTGTAATTCATTGTATTGAGAGTGCAAAAATTAGTTTTAAGTTTGTTACATTTAATAAAGTTGTTGTTCATATTGTATAATCGTATTTTTTTCTCATAAATATATTTGCCTAATACAGTCAGTTTCTTTTAAATATATTTCTTAAGTTTAAATTTTTATGACAATAATGAATAGAAATTAGGTCACAATAACTTTTCTTTATATGTCTGTAAGGTTAGTCTTTGACCACTATCTCACCTGGTGGTAAGTGATGATGTGGTCGAAGATGTTTTTCAGGATAACCTAGAATTACTGGCTCTCGAGGACAGCTGCCGAAACACACCGTTAGGTGCTTGGCGACAGATTTTCTACTTCAGGGTGGTAGCTAGCCAGGAAGGCATTCGCGAAATGCCCTACCACCATGCTATAACTTCTGCCATCCGAAGACAACAAACGGGACCGATGGCTTAACGTGCCCTCCGAAGCACGGAAGCGCTCAGTTGTAATGTCACTACCCAAATCATGACCGCGGCGGACGTTTCTTAACTTTGCTGATCAATTCAGAGGCGGGACCAGTTTACTACACGGACCTGGTACAGGATGCGGGGAGCTTCCGGCGCTTGCGCGAATTCGCGCTCTCATGGCACGCTGCGCGCTTTGCGCGAGAATCTGCGGAACTGCCCGACGACGAAGGTCGTTTGTGCCGTCTCTTGACAGCCCCAGAAGGGGGAGAGTGTACAGGTTAGGTAGTAGGTGGGATAATTTGTAGGACACGTTGGCGCAAGCCAAAGTGTCTGCTGTTTCGGTCTTTATAACCGCAAAGTTGGTAAGACCATGGGTTGGTTGGTGGGTGATCAATTCAGAATGGCTAAGCAAACTTCGCTACGAGCGAAAACTCATTGTCATATGGTTTGATTGTACATGAAAACTCATTTGATTGTAAATCTTTTTTTTTTCATACATAAATTCCACGTACTGAATTATGAAAAAAAAATTAAGTTGTACCTGGAAAAAATAATCAAAAAAACACCGACCGATTTTTAGACGTCAGTTAAAACTTTGCAAAAAAATCTCTGCTTTTCGATCGCTGCACAAATTCAATGAAAATCCTCCCTCGTTATGGTTATGGGGAGTTTAGAGTTTTTTTTATGGGATAGGTGGGCAAACGAGCAGGCGGCTCACCTGGTGGTAAGTGATCACCGTCGCCCACAAACATCCGCAACACCAGATGTCTCGAGGATGCGTTGCCGGCCTTTAAGGTGGGAATATGCTTTCTTCTTGAAGGCTCTAAATCGTATCTGTTCGGAAATACTTCACCTGGCAGCTGGTGGTCCCCAATACCCACGCTTGGCAGACTTCGGGACCGCAGTGTAAGACGGCATTTGTTCAGAAGGTGCTGCTGCCTATCTTGTAGCATATTATATCCCTTCATCACCTTTTAAGAGTCTCACAGGAAGAAATGGGGGCCTGCAGTTCTAGTCCGGCATGCCGCAGCCCAGGGGCACCCCACGAGAATAGAATTAGTATCGTAAAAGATTTACCTTTTTTTTTGTGGCCTGCCGAACGTGCCCTGGGAGGTCTCGTTCATGTTCTAATTTCAGGTATTCAGGGCATTGTGATCGTAGGAGCCCTGTTGTGCGCCCTTATGCTGCGACGTCCTACTCGTATCGACGCCGACGTGAGTAGTGGCATGCAACTTTGGCGCATTTTTTAAAGTCTTACTTATTTTTAAATGCTTATTGGGGGGTTCACTTGCCTAATAAAATGGAGTGGGGGGGGGGGGGCACTCCATTTTATTATAGGCAAGAAGTCATTTTTTTTTAATTTGGGTTTCATCGTCGCCTTAGACGAAAAAAGTGTTCTTGACAATATTTACAACTGAAGGCATTACACTTCACAGGCCAAACTAGGATGAGAAAAAAAATGTATCAGCAAAATTTTCATGTAGGTAGGTAAGTAGGTACCTACTGTACCTTGAAAATTGAATTTGTGCCAGGGTCAACATTGTTATTATAACTCACTTCGTTTACGAGCTTTATACTAGGTATACTCCGTTTTGGGTTTTGACACAGAATAACTTTTGGGTACAGAATCCAAAAAAAAACACGAACCACCGCGCCGTACCCCGCCGCAGACGTCGCTTCATCCCCGAACCACGGTAAGTTATCTATAATTACCGTGCCCGGAACGGTCAAAGCCAAAGGGCGGAAGTGGAGACTAGGTAGGTACCTGTCGGATTCCATTTTTAAAGGTCGTGTATACCTACTTCCCTCAGGATCTGGAAGATCAGGCCCGTGTGCCCGCCGTTGTACTGCAATGTACTTGTCCTCAATCTATTTTCTCTAGATCCACACAGACATATTGCAATCCAGACCATACATAACTAACACCTATATTTAGGGTTTCCTATAATTTTTGGTTCCGTACCTACTAGAAAACAGGACCCTGTTACTAAAACCTCCCTGTCCGTCCGACCGACCTTTATTAACCTGATGTACCTACCTACCTATATTTGGAACCGTAAATGGTAAAACTGTATCAGTTGTCGGGTTGCCTACCAATAATAATAAAAGGTAACAATAAGTTACAAACAAAACGGGGTGTACACAGAGAGTTGAAATACTAGAGTAGTTATATCTGAAGTAATCTGAACACCATACTGCTCTAAAAGCTTACTAGAATTTGCCTATCTACATACCTACGCACGTGTATATGCAGTTTGTAATGACAAGGAAAGAACGTTCAAATATTATGCGTCATATCTGTTGTAAGAAAGAGATAAATAAGCAATTCGTGTAACCACCGAACCGCCACGAGACGTTCCGATGACCATTACACTGCGATCTCTTTCACTCTCTCACACCAAACGATACACATATCTCGCTCATCCATTTCATTGTGATTAGTTCCTAATATAAAACAAAATGACGATATTTTCTATTTCATCAATAAAAGCAATAATTACGCGTGAAATGAAACAGTTTTCTTATCTCTCCATACTTGTATAATTGGTGCAGAGTCTAAAGACACAAGGAGGGCATATTGTCCACAGATTATTCCTAAAAAACACGATTAGCGGCGATGTATTCACCGGACGCTCGGAAGTGCAAGACTGGTAGTGACTCTGGTAATTACCCTGAAGTGAATTCGTCTAGTAAATATGGAGGGCACACAACTCATCTACAGGTAAAAAAATCTTAGGGTGCACAATGCAAAAGCGTGTTCTTATAAAAGGGGAGTACCTAACAAGCGTTGAAAAGTAAAAGCTTGCCATGATTAGATATGCTCCAATACCTACGTAACTAACGTATAACAATGAATAATAAAAACAGCCCAAGTGGAAGTTTTTTTTATTATTGAAGCTAGGTAAAATAGGTATCTTAAATACCTACATCAAACTGGAAATGTCTAAGATGGATTAAGGTCTTTTTGGTCCGATGAGTTTCGGAAACTGTTTAGGTACTTGCCTGTCGACAACATCACCACTTAGGCACTTACCAATATGAAATGCGTGGCATTTGTACCTACCTACCTGGTGCATGGTTCAAATTCCGTCTCTGCACAATGGGGTTGATAACCTTCTGAAATTTATTTCACAGATTGGGCTGTATGTTTGTTACCGTCTTCTTAATTAAGAAACAATTTTCCGCTTTTCTCTAGCTATTTCGTTTTAGACATGAGTATTTAAGTTCTCCGATACTACATACATAGATCTATTATATAGGTATTGTCTGGAGTACCCATTAGGTAGGTACTACACTCTCAGAGAAATGAATAAACTACACTTAATTAGACATTTAAGCATAAGAGGTTTTTTCCTTCGAGAAAGGAAAGTTGATCTTGTCGATGGTTAAACTTTATTAATTCATCATCATATCAACCTTGATTTACCATAATCCCCACGTTTGGCGGGTGTTTTGTGAATCGCAATAGAAGTTATAGCTCTTCAGAAGGCGATGTTTCCCATCTTTATCGTCTCTTACTACACACGATATGGAAAGAAATAGGGAGTAATATTTTACCTATTTTAATTTATTAACCGTTTTCTTTTTGGAGATGATAAAATGATAAAGATTTGATAATCCCCAAAAATTCATTAATGTAAGTATAAAATTGTACATCAATGAAATTCGGTCACCTTGCTGTAGTATGGTTTGTTTTTCGCTTTGGCTAACTACCTAAGTATAGGTATATTTATTTACAAAGTTCATTTGAATAATTTCAACAGATTTAACTCTTAATGCTGATTTATTTGTTTTTTTTATCATATATGTTTAAAATCATAATTTTTAATTTCTCTTCTTTAATTTCTCGGCGTACATATACGCAATACGCATATTTTATTAGATTTGTAATAAAATCAGAGAAATATCAACTCTATAGATAATCTTTATATATAAAAATTACTTGTCACGTTGTTTGTCCGCGATGCACTTTTAAACTATTCAACCAATTTTATATTTGATTTGCACACCGTGTGCGCAGCCGGGGCGGGCTGCTGGTGTTACCTATATAAAATTTAGTGCTATCTGGGTAGAACTAATGATACGTGTTTCCCTAGTGGAATATCGAGTCCTTTTCCTATAAAAAATCTATAAATTCATATAATATTTACATATATAGGTAGGTATATATTTAGATAAAAAACTATAGTTTTTTTCTGATAATTCTGAGTACTAGGCATGTAGATAAACATCCTTTTAATGGTACTACGCAAACACTATTTATAGTTCATATTGGCGTGAAATGTCGGCATAGTGGTTTTATATCAATATAACCACAGTAGATAACATATACTTCAAGCAAGTTCTGTGATTGTGTTTGTTATGTAACAAAAACTATCCAGGATACATTTAAAGTATTTTCCTAGAATTAAGAATATATTATATATATTTAAGTAGATATAACTCACCGACCGCGCATTGTACCAACAAAATTTTACTGGCATGTCAATATTATGGTAATAAAAGCGTAATTTTTTACCTTTAAGTAAAATACCACTTGGTAAAGGAACATCCGAAAAATATAGTAGCATTATTTTAGCATCTTCGCCAATAAGTTATAAATACTCACTTTCAAGTGAATAATGATATTTTTTTTATTTTTATTTATAAACATTTACACTCCACTGACTCCAGGGTCCGTGACTTTTTTCAATTATGACATTTTTTAATTTCAAAACAAGAAATAGGAAACATGCAACATTCTAAGGGGGAACAGTGTTAAAAGATTTTTTTTCCGTTAGTGTCATTAGCACTAGCATGCAGAGCAGACCAGTATCCTCTAGGCCCTCTAGCAGCACCCGTTCACGAGTTGACGCATGTGCCAGCCATCGCCTTCCTCAACCATTTTTGAGGGAAGATGGCCACCCGACACATGAGCGTGAGTGTGAGCATGACCGCTCCGGATACCCGTGCCAACGATTACAATTCTAAGAATAATTTGGGACTACAATAAAATAATTTACCTACAGAAATTTACATATTTTGTTATTCTCTCACGTCACATTTTAACAGGGCCTCCATTACCGAGCTATTTCTATCTGATACTGATATATTTGATATTTGCGATGTAATTATACTTATATCTTAATTGGTGACAGTCATCGAATTCATGTCGATTTGTTCGAATTTCTGAGCATATTTACCATCAATGGGAACCGAAATGTGATCATGAATTTTAAATTACTTGTAAAGCTTTGGTTATATTCTGATAGGCAATTTCAATATCGGACTCACATTGAAATTCGGTTGTAACTTGAGGTGAGCCTTGTAGGGCATAATGCAATGCCCGGTAGGTACCATTCTGAAAAATATCTGTCACAAAATTGAGATTTGACTTCTTTCTCAACCTGTAGGATTTAAAATTAAGTAAGTAGGTAATCCTTCTTAGTTTGTTAGAGTTCTCAACAAACAAGGAAGAATTATACGCTAACCTATAATATTTATCTGAGTGCTTGTTCCAATAATCTTTATAGTTTATTTAACGGTGTAAATGAAATTGTTAAAAATATATAGATATTCATTATTATATTACAAATTGACACCTAAAACTACCTTTTTGGAGACGAATTTGCGTCGTACCGCGTGTGTTATTTATTTGTGAAATAGAAACTTTCAGTGGCTAACATGACATGCTCCAAGAATAGAGATTTTCTTTGCAAAACGTTAGGTATAAATATATGTAAAATTGAAGTTCAAAAGGGTAACATATTCATTACCCTTCTTTGGTGAAGGTAGTGTTTTTAATTATGTTACTGTTCCGGGTTACAACTCTATCATCAGAAGCAATTTAAACGCACAAGATATCGTCGTATTCGGGTTCAGATTAATCGTGCTAATTTACAAAAAAAAATTGATGGTCGCCATACTTATCTATTGTTAGAGGTAGGAGTGAGTATTTATAATTATGTTGTATGCTGATGTTATTTCGTTCCTTCTTGTTGGTACGGAACTCTCCTCGGATTGTAAGGGCTTCTCGCAATTGGCCGGGTTTTCTACTTATCCTGAACCTAACGAATTTCCCAAAGTTCATTCTTCTACTTGTCTAGAATCTAACAATCCTATAATTATATTAACCCCAATTTGGTTATATTAACCCTTAAGTCCTTCAATCAAGTTCAATCTCTCACCCACGTAACTATATTAAAGTAAACGAAAAGCGTAAGCTAAGTCTCTTTCTATGTTTGCCAATAAAAATACCTTAAAACAATGGTTACTGGAACTTGCCTACGACGAAACTGAAGAATTAATTTAATTTTCACAATAATATTATCTTGTACTCTGACTCCCTCATTCACCCATAGAGATATAAATTGCTTTCTCATTTCTGTGTATGCACCACACACTACGACACATATACATACTTATGTATACAATACACAGTACCTATACAAAGCACACATACTTATTATCCACGTCCATTCACACAAGCTCACATTTACTCACAAATAATTACATAGTTTTTTTTTGTATAATATCGTACTCTATAAGTCTAATCATCATCATCATCAGCCGGAAGACACTGTTTAACAAATGCCTCCGCCATAGAACGCCACAAAGAACGGCTTGATTTTTTATTGTGCTTGTCATTGGGGGGTTGTTGCCATAATCCCCACGCTTGGCACGTGTCTTGGGGATCGCAGTAATAAGATGACAGTTTCTCAGAAGGCGCTGCTGCCCACCTTCCGGTATTTTTTTCCTTAGTCGCCTCTTACGACACCCACGGGAAGTATTCCAGTAATATATGACCTTTTATAAGAAATCGGTCTTTTAACTAGGTCTCTAGTTGTATATAATAATTTAGAAATCAGGCAAAAGGAACTACAATTAAACTTTTTATTGACCACGACGAATAAATTATTCTTAATTGAATATATGATATTATTTATAATAATAAAGTAATATTTTCAATTTAGAATAATTTATTCGTTAGCGTGTAGCAAACATTTGTAGATACTTACCCAAAGTTTTAATTTAATATGATTTAGCCTATTTTGTGTAAATAAAGCCTTTCAAGTTAGGGGTGACAATGACCCCATTACCATCAATGCAACAAATGATAATTGTGATTGGTTAGGTAGGTAGGAATCATGCGGTTTATTTTACACTTTTGTAAAGCAGATAATAAACTAATACATTACATTATCTCTATGGATGATGATAATATGGAAGGCCTGTATCTTCTCTCTGTACAAAAATATTACATTTTGTAAGAAATTCAACGCGGAATTCCTTGTTTGGTAAATCGTACATTTCTGGATAAGTACTTCACTTTTTCTAGATATTTTTGTAATTATTGAAAGCAACCGTGATACCTACGGAAAATTAGCAGGTACCCTAACCTTCATACCACCTTTTTCATCTTATAAATTATATTAGGTACAATACAATACAATACAAAAATTCTTTATTGTTTACCAAAGTAGAAGTAAATAACATTTATTAAGACTAATTTACTATGGTAGTACAATGGGCGGTCTTATCGCTATGTAGCGATTTCTTCCAGACAACCTTTGAGACAATATTAATTCATGATAAGAATGTACCTTTGTAGTATTTACTTAGAAATTAAACTATAGGCAGTGCCTACATAAGTACAATTTATATAAAATGTAAGTACCTACTTAAGTGATTGAAACATGTGCATGTTTCAATCACTTAAGTAGGTACTTACCCTTTTATGTAAGTTTAATTTGAAGGTGTACTTTCAAAAATAAAGTGTAACCCACAGAAATGATGACTTCCGATGGTGGTAGGTAGGTACCTGAGTATTTACAATGCATTTACGGATGGAATGACCCAGAGATGTAGACAGGTAGACCAAAATTTTGGAATGTTTTGTAAATTGTTATATTAGTAGTCCATGATTCCATAAGCCTTAACAGCCTAAGCTTAAGTATATATAAAACATATTTCTAAGAAACCTAGTAGGTAGGTATATATGTAAGTAGGTATATACTGATATGAGTTTCAGCTGCGCTAAATCTTTTATAAGTACTTTTATATAACTTTTAGTACCCACCTAGGGCATCTATTTGCACTTAGGACAGATTGAAAAGCTTGATGATCTAATTTAAAAACAAATGAGGTTACATGCACCAAACATATTTATTTGATATAAAATCTAGAGGTTACCTACCTCCCATCTCGTACTGACTAAGGTACATTAAAATATTAGAAAAATCGAAAAAAAGTTAGTTTTATTATATGGCCCATCATTCTAAAGTTCAATGATAACAAAAAGACGTGCAGAACTAACCTACTTCCAAGCGTGAAATCGTAAGGTGTGCCCAATTCGTTGATATTGATGGTTATGTAGAACTCTACAAATAATTGCAGTATATATTGCCTATTGTTCTAATGTGTCTTATTAATATTATTAACATCATTGTAAATATATTACTAAACATCGAAAGATAAAAAAGCAGTCATCTCTATGTAATCCTTTGTTGTTTAAAAAGCTCTATTTCACAATATAACACGCGACACTACGCAAATTCGCATCTAAAACTACATAGGTAGACTAGATTTTCTGTTTAAATGTAATTTATAGGTGTCTATTTGTAATGTGATAATTAATACCTTCCTAATTTTTTCAATTTAAACTGTTAAATAAACTACAAAAGTTATTAAAACAAGCACTCCGAGAAATGTTGTAGGTTAGCATATAACTCTTCCTTCCTTTGTTGATTGAGAAAGAAGTCAAATCTTAATTACCTATTCGTTTAGACGCTACACTTCACTATGTTTTCCAACAAAGAAAGTATGTTACATATTGGGAAATATCTATGTATAATTTCTTTCAAATCTCTAGCTCTACATTATCAAGAGTATTTCTCTCTCTACGACGTATGGCATTCGATGTGTTGAGGCCGGTACAGATAAGGGGCACTTCTATGATTGTATCTATGAACATTCATTCCGTAATCTGTTCATTCTTATGTACGTCTATTTCAGGGGATTCCCTTAAATATATTTCTTAAAACTGGTGATTTTCCGCTATAACATTGTGTAATAACTTCTTGTTATTTAAATGATTGTAAAAGTAAGGCGTTCAATAAACTTTATCGTGTTTATTTTCGTTTTTCTTGCCGCTGAGTTGCCATGAATTTTGTCTATGGTCAGGGGTTCCCGAATTTCTAATAGAAAAGTGGTCTATTATGCTAATATGGTCTGTATTGAAAGGAGTCAAGGTTGAATATGTAATGAGATGTAGTTCTTTTGATTTCAACACTGATTGTGTTGGTAGTGGGGTGGGATTTGCCGGATTTGGGACAGGTCAATTTACTGCGATTATTTAGGCCCCTCCTCTCGTCGATTTTTGCTATGGAGGAATTTCAATGAAGTAGGTAATCTTAAAAACACTTTCTATAGCATTTTATAAAATTTAAATAGACCGTAGTACGTCTTATTACAATTAAAGTAGGTAGGTCCTTATGTCCCTTATTACATATTCTAGTGTAAGGTAAAATAAAGAATCACACTTTTCTTAGTAAATGCAGGTAAAGAAGATGATTTTACTAAGCTATGTATGCTTCGATAAAATATATTTATCGAAGTATGTATGCCTAGGTATGTACTGTGTACTTCGAAAAGCTATAAGTATACCTAGGTCTTAAGCAGACGTAGTTTAAGGTCTGCAATGCAATGCTTGAATCATATTTTACAAGCTAACCTGAAATTAGATTCCTAGGTCTTTGATTTCGGAACTTAGAAATCTGAACCTGGGTAGGGTAGTTTTTTGTTTAAGGTGAAGTGATGAAGCTTACCGATGTCGAAAGATGCTGCCTAGTACATCACCTTGACCTACCAAGATAAAGTTCAAAACATTACCCGCCTAGTAAGCTTGAAATAAACTGGTGATATCTACGAGTACCTATGTATCTACTAATGCTACAGACAGGTAGGTACGCAAACCATCAACTGCTTTTCTATATTGCTCAAAGCCTACTCACATGAATACTATGAAAGTGAGTTTTAATTAACTAAAACTCACTTTCATATTATTGAAGTTTTTAAAGATGTGTTTGTTTAATGATTACCTAGGTTATTTGTATCGCATCTTCCAACTAACACTATTAGCTCTCCCTAAAATTAGAAGGAATCACCTTTTGTAGATAGGTTCACTTTACCTCTATAATAAAGGTAAGCTGCCTACCTACCCCACCTGGTATTAGGGTAGATACAACGTTATGAGAGAACTATGATGATATGTATAAGCAAATGATATTCGACCGCGCGATACAAAGGTCTTCTTGTCAGGTAGAGGGTAGAGCATTATATTTTTTTCCCATAAGGGTCGATCCTGCCTTTACGACATTATTAAGGTTGGTCATAGCGAAGATAGTTGTATGTTCGTATAATTGGAATAAATTGGTTGAGGAGCTATATATATAGTAGTTAATATTTAAGGTTCACAAATGGTAATTGGATTTTTTTGTTAGTTATAAGTATTTTATGCGATATCTAAAGAAACTTAACTATACCTGAGGCCTAAAAATGTTAAGTAATTCCCAATGCATCGCCGGCATCACAACACAACCATCCCAGATCCGAGAGCTGTTTCTAGTATTTTGTGCTCGTCTCAATCTGGTCAGGGTTCGAAACAGAAGCCTTAGCTTCGCAGGTAGTAGAGTCCTAGCGCGGGCTTGAGATTTACATCACGCTGGTTTTGCTAGCTCGCCTATGATTAGCTAATAGGTGTACTAAATATGTAACGACTCTCATCTGGGTACTTGAGCATGTTCCATTGAAGTAATCTTCACTTTAAAACCCGTCAAGGAAGTAGTACCTAGTGGTCATAATGCAAGCCTATAATGTACCTATAAAACAAGATACCCAATAAAGCCACCGCTGAAGTCTACCCGGCACAGTAGCACTCAAGCTCTGGTATCAAATTCCATGTAAAGTCGATATGAAATGAATGTACTAATGTACTAACACATCTAGAGACAAGAATTGGACAGACGACAGGGTTAGAACGGATTTATCAGAGAACTGAGTGCATGAGAGACCATCAGACCACCAGCTATAGAGACATCATGGAATTACTATATAAAAGAGAATCAGTATGGTCTCTATATACCTTGATCCCCGCTCCCGTGTTCTCTCGTTAACACTACCTGCCTACCCCTAAGAGTTTAAAACCTTCGGAAATTATACCATTACTCCGGTTATGAAGAGTGGCTTGGCTCTCAAGCATCATAACGCAGTATCGCACCGTGCATTTGGTGGCTTCCTAAGACACTGCGCATTGGTATGGCCATCTGAATAATACTAAGGCCGATAATTGTGTTTTACCCTACATCCTTCATTCCTAAACAACGTTAATATTTGGTACTGCACTGCAGGGTTGATAAGTTTGGATCTATTATAATTTATAACATAATCCTGAGAAGCACCGCTACTGACTTCGATATAGTTAGGTTTAACACTACCTGCCTACCCTAGCTTATTACATATTAGCTTTAGCCTTTTAGCCCTTTAGCTTATTATACATATTATGCCATCCCTTGAAAGGAGCAACCCTTATGATATGATATGATAAGCAACAGCCGGAAGAAAACATCAATTTCTAGACATTGACACTCCCTAGCTGATGGAAGAACCACCATTGAGACCACCAACAGCCAATTTGTTCTCTTAGTTTGAAATCAGAAGCTGCAGAAGACGCTGCTGCCCGTTTTCTCTTCAGTCGAACTTTTAGCTCACTGGAAGATATTGTATAAGAGCTAATCGAGGGTGGTGTACCGACTGATGAAATATCTTATGGCTAATACTACTCATAATTTGATGATTATTTATGTCTAGGCATATAGGAATAGAACGCAATTACCAATATATAATGCGCTTGAACTGAACGGAGACAAAGACAAACCACTATGCTTAGTTGGTAGCAAACGAAAAAAAAAGTGACTCTTAGGTCATCTTGCCAATATGTGATCTCTGTCGATAACAAGTCATACCTAAAACACTTAAAATGTTGACATAAAAGGAAAACCTTCATTATTTAACAGTTAGTTATAGATCAGAGTCAGTCTCAAACGTGCCGGTTAGTTATTTTTCAAGTATCATAAAATCATTTTTTTTAAATATAATTTGATTTGACGGCAAAAGTTGAATATGCGTATTTTTATAGCAGTTCTATGTTTTTTCACCATCGCAGTCTTCACAAAGGTAAATTTAATTTTATAGGATAAATTAATAAATAATAGTGAAATTGTAAAACAATTTATAATTCAATTGCATCGTCAACAACGACGCATTTATGTCTATTTATAAAAGAATCAATTCCGCTCCGCGCAAAACACTATACGCCTAGTTTTCCTATTATTTAAAATGCAGATGATAGTCTATTTAATTAATAAATAGGCACGGAGTTTAAAAAGGTCATTAAGTAATCACAAAAGTCGGAAGGATCACTATTGTCGTAATGTTGCCAAGCACATACCTGGTAATAGATTTTCATTCTGTGGGAATGACTGTGGAACTATGACTTATTCTGTGTATTTACAGAACCCATTTCATTTTCATTTCGGCTCTCGTGAAGACAACTTCGGACATTAATATATTAAATTGTCTAGTCAAAATGTGTATCAGTGTTTTTTAGCGGTTATATTATAAATCAGTGATATCGTTTGTGGTTTTTAGTGAAGTGCCAGGTATATAGAGTCGTCCAATACTGGTGCACAGTGTGTTACAGGCGTGTTTAGGACCGTTAAATGAACAATTTTTGTACTACAACTTTAGTTACAGTAAGAAAAAAAAACAGAATATTCTTAAATGAAAATAATTTTTACAATTATTCTCTGATTGTAAGTGAATTTAAGAAAAACCTGTTGTTTTAGGAATGTATTATTTGTAGAGTCAGTTGCAGAACAAAAGTTGTTCACTTAACGTTTCTAAACACTTCTGTGAAATATTGTGCATCGATATTGAACTATTCTATATAAGTTTCAGTAAAAAGAAGAAAATCGAGTTATACGAAATCGTCGTCGGTTGAAAATTTTAGCAAAGATAAGGTAAGTAACTAACAGTTGATTACTTAAGTAGACGTAGCTATTTAAATATAAGAAAGATTTCAACAAAAATTAAATTTTTCGATGCCATTTAAAGTATTATTTTGAGTAGTTCCAATTTTGCGTAGTTGTTCTTAATGCCTATTTATACCTAGGTACGTAGGTAGGTATAGGTATTATCCCACCATGTGGCCCTACCACGTGGTTCCTCACGGGGAGGTTTCGGATGGGTATACATACAGTACGTCTGTCCATTAATTTTATATTCGCCAAATAAAAGTGTTTGTGTTCTGGATACTGACAGTAGTGACTTACAGATTACCTACAGGAATATAAGAACATTAGCGCGACCCAAAGACAAAAATCCGTAAAACGCTCTGTTTACTGCACTAACTTAAAAATACTTTCATAGGCAAGATCTTACAAGAAGGACTTCTGTAATATTATTGTATAATGTCTATATGACATGTTGCATAAGAAACTCCCATAAAACTTCTGTGCCGCATTCCTCAATATTATTATCGAAAACTACCTACTACAATGATAAACAAGTGTATTTATTATATTAAAGAAAAATCTGTAAATTTTGCACCAATGTGGCTTCTTTTATTTTTACATGTCTGCCCAAAAACGAAGTGTTATGTTTTCAGGGTTCATGTATGTATGTTTGTGAGTTTCTTTATTCCACCCTACGAATATTTTTTTTTTTCGTTGCACCATAACTTCTAAACGGCTTAACCGATTTTAATGTATAATAAATATATAATTAGATTCGTCCTGATAGCGTAGGTGACAATATAAGAATAAGTAAAAGACGAACTAGCGGATTTAAGACGCCATTTTATCCGTAAAAAAACAAATTCCCCAACCCATCAAATTGGGTATAAAAATGAAGGGCTTAAAAAACAATTCCATAAATATAACATGCAGTTTTAACTTTAATGGAACGATAAAACGCTTAACTTAACGAAAATAAATATTTTGCAGTTGGGTTTTTTAATATATAAATAGTTTTTAGTCGCAAACCCCCCACAAACAATTTTATTAGTAGATCTTGACTCCGCTTGGACCACTGCAGTTTTCTGAACGGTAATTTCTTGTCAAGCAAGCGACTGACATCAACATTAGTTTCAACGCCAGGTGGCCCACGTAATAGTTTCTTCGTCTTATCACAAAATGTGATAGGTAAGCAGTTAAAAACATTGATATTTCTCCAATAAACTGTGATAGGTAGAATCCCACAGCCCTCACAGGTCACACGATCTTATAGGGCTCCTTTCTAGAAATCGGGACCCTATAAAGTACTAAGCAACGGCTGTCCGTCCGTAGGTAGGTACGACCTTAACAGGGCCGTATAGAACCGTAATAGGCAGTTTAAAATCATCACATAATATATGTTCTTATGACGGATTGCCTTTTAAATCATAATAAAGAAGGTAAAAGTTAAAAATGTTGTGTGATAGTTCCCCGTGGGGTGCCGGGATAGAATGTCACCCCCTCATCTCTACCCGTGGGTGTCTGAAGAGGCGAATAAGGGTAACACACCAGAAAGTGGGCAGCAGCTCTTTCTGAGGAACTGATATCTCACACTGGGGACTCAAAAATGGGGATTATGGAAAAGCCCCCCATAATAGGGGAGGCTGTATTCAGCAGTGGACAATCCGGGTAATATAATACAGTACACTACAGTAAAAGTTAAAATAAATGGGGGGTCCCCAAACAAGAAATTTGTACTTTTTAACGTTTTCATTTATGCTGTTTCGTAAAAACGGTAAAACGTGCATACGTCAGGCTTGGTGCGATTATAGGCCAATATGTATATATTGGCCTATAGCAACGCGTATAGCAACAATTAATAAAAATTTGCCAAGTGTAGGTCGTACTATCGCTAAGGATCTCGAACTGTACGGAAATACTTTTTGTTTTTATGTATGATAGGTTATCCTTTGACCACTATCTCACCTGATGGTAAGTGATAATGTGGCCGAAGATGTTGTTCAGGCTAACCTAGAGAATTACTGGTTCTCAAGGACAGCTGCTGGAACACACCGTCAGGTGCTTGGCAACAAATTTTCTACTTGTAGGTGGTAGCTAGCCAGGTGGGCATTCGCTGAATGCCCTACCACCATGCTATAACGACTGCCATCCGAACACGACGACCGGGACCGACGGCTTAACGTGCACGAAGCACAGAAGCGCTCAAGTTTTTAGCGCGGTTTTATTTACTTTATAGGCGTCTGCCTGGGTAGGGCTTTGTATGAAGGTCCTAATCCTGATAGTGCCAATGTCATTTTCTTTTCCGCGTATTATTTACTTATATCTATAGATGTACAATACAGTAACCCTTTATTGCAAACCAATTTACAAATTTTATACATATTAGATAATAAACAATGAAAACACTTACAACATGGTGTTACAATAGGCGGTTCTATCGCTATAAAAGTTTCTTTCAGACAACCTTTGGATGGACAGAATCAGAAATAGGGATAGGCGGTAGGTGCAACTTGATATATACAAAACGTTCACTTGTACTTTCATTCAAATCCTAATACATAAATATCAATAAAAATGCACTAAACACACATATACATAATATATTTAAACATGAATACAGAAATATAAACGAATATCAATCATCAGAAATTGATATATAATAAAATAATTCATAACTGAAGTCTGCAAATCTAACACCAGAAGTTTAGTCGTATATTTACTCATCCAGTGCTTTGCTAATTTGGTGTTTTGCGAATCTTGAAATAAGCTTCCTTTTCTGCGGTACGACTATTCTTGTTTGTTTCACTTTTAATGACAGAGGCACAAACTTACAGGTAGGAAAAGTTAATAAGTTGTATTTTTTTGTCGTAAGTTAAAAGCCATATAAGAAACCTAAGGAAAGCCGAGAAAAAAACAGTTTTATCTTATTAAAATCAGTAGTAACAACAAAAAAAAATACTTCCCTAAACGCAAGGTTCCGTACCATTAACTATACAACGAGTCCGACTTGCACTTGACCAAATTTTTGTACTTGTTGTTATAGCGGCAACAGAAATACATCATCTGTGAAAATTTCAACTGTCTAGCTATTACCGTTCTTGAGATACAGCCTGGTGACAGACAGACCGACGGATAGCGAAGTCTCGGTAATTAAGGTCCCGTTTTTACCCTTTGGGTACGGAACCCTAAAAAACTAGAAACGTAACTAATTGTACCTGCTTCCGTCATCCATATTTAGAGAAGTATTTTTTTATTGTTGTTAATAATGATTGTATTAAGATAAAACTGATTTTCACGTACTTAAAAATGTTATATTATACCGGATAGATTAGTTACTTAGGTACACAATCTTTTCTGCAATGATGAGAATCTGGTATTGTGATAATATACAGAAAATGTGTATGTCAATGAATTTTGTTCTCTGCTGTAAAAGTTCTGTTATTTTGCTAGTCTGGTATTTTGAGAATCTGTTAATCTGCTAATTGGGTGTTTGCTAGTCTGGTATTATTCTCCGGAGCCCCTTAAACCTAGGCATTTACACCTATTACCTAGGCAACATAATGATGCCTATCGTTTTTAGTTTGCCTTGCCATATTTTCAAGCGCAATGTCAAGAGCATATTCTACTTACAAGTAGTTCATATACTGTTCAGAATCTTTTACCATGATCTGAAGATTGGAAGATCCCGCCTCTGTTGGAGCGCTCTGACGGCGTACGTTGTTCCTTGCAGCTATATTATATTATCCATCCTGGGCACAGAAATCTAAACAAAGTGCCTTATTATTTAGATTTCTGTGATTCTGCGGGTCTTTCAAGCGGGGCGTGTAAAAGCATCTGTCTGGTCATTATAAGGATGGTGTGACTAGCTTAGCCTACGGCAGCATTAATGGTCATAGGTTCTTGACTCCATCTTTGCAATTTCTAAATTCAAAATTTCCATCAAGCGAGGTGAAGATCCTTGGTTTGAATCCCGCCGCGCGGGCTTGAGCTTCACGGCATGGTGCAAGGGCATTTTGTTCTATCACAATAAAATAAAAAAAACACTTAAAGAACCATTATTAAAAAAAAACATATTCAATGACCCCTATTTTTTAGGGATTCATAGCCAAACGACATGATCCCCTACATATAAGTCTCCGCTATCTGTCAGTCCGTTTGTCGCGGATCTCTAACTTGTAAACGAAATGAATAAAAAAAAACTGAATATTTGAACGACGAATACATTTTTCTCTCTCTCTCTCTATCATTGAATATAATCTATATAAAAAAAAATTGGGATAGTTAATGTTGTACAATTTGGATGAATGATGAAGATGATTTTTGTTACGGAACTTAAACGCTCACAGAAGGAAAATTCAAGTTGCACGTAAAAAAACATTTTGATTAAGAAATCCTACTAAGTACACAGTTTGTGATTACCTAAACGACAAAAATGTCTTTAATGAAATTCCGCCTCTGCCAAGCTATCATCTGTGGCCTACGTAATTTAAACAAATATTGTAATAATTGTATTATATTGTAACACATTGTTAAAAGACTTTTAAAAGAATGGCCCCGAGTTTCTTGCCTTTGCTTCTCGCAGTGCCTCTATACATTGCTTAGCTGAAAGTGGCAGTACAACGTAGAATATTTCAATATTAAAATTTGTAATTAAACTTCATAAGATTGTCGTAGACGCCTAAATTGAATAAATGCCTTTGAATTGAATTTTAACTTCGTCTTATATAAAATCTACATTAGTTATGAATCTGAAATGTCAGTATAGTACATAATAATGTACTATATCCTCTATCACCAACAAATACTATTCACATCAATGTTTTGAAGATGTGATCAAAATCAATAAACATTTTTACGGGTTTTTCCTTGTACACGCATCTTTTTCTGGACTTAAAATCATTAGAGAGATTCGCAGAACTGATTTAGTCCTACTAAAGAATACGATCTGTTGTGACATGATTGCCAATAGAAAGTTTCAACACACGAAATCGTCATCAAAACTGTTACTAACTTTCATTAGATAATAGGTGTATCTTATCTAAAGTTTCCAACCCTTGCCCTACTGTCCCTGTAGGTACAGTTTATCTTCAATAACAACACAAGACTTCTCTCCTTGACATTAGTTGATTGATTGTTGTTAAAATTATTTCGGGTCACTGACCTACTGCTCGTACACCGGACTTGCACCTAGTACCTACCTACTTAGTGTTTTTGTGTAGTGTTCAAACTCGGTGAAACTTTGCATGTATGTCCTTGAGCCTAATATATGTATATGCTTTTGGTTTACCAGTTTCCATAAATCAAGTATTTTCTAAAATTAACTTAGGCGGAAATGTTGACATTTCGGGATAACATTTATAATAGATCAAAAAACTAGCAAACCAGAAGCTTAATATATTAGGCTCAGCAATAAGCATTCAACATTTTTTTTATTCCTGATAGGTTAGCCTTTGACCACTATCTCACCTGATGGTAAGTGATGATGTGGTCGAAGATATTGTTTAGGCTAACCTAGAATTACTGGCTCTCAAGGACAGCCGCCGGAACACCCCGTTAGGTGCTTGGCGACGGATTATCTACTTGAGGGTGGTAGCTAGCCAGGCGGGCATTCGGAAAATGCCCTACCACCATGCTATAACGACTGCCATCCTAAGACAACAACCGGGACCGACGGGTTAACGTGCCCTCCGAAGCACGGAAGCGCTCAGTAGTAATGTCACTAGTGGTCACCCATCCAAGTCATGACCGCGGCGGACGTTGCTTAACTTTGCTGATCGGTCCAGAACGTCTAAGCAAACTTCGCTACGAGCGCTTCAAAACATTTCACCGATTTTAACACTTGGTATTTAAAATACGACGATAGCGCTCCGTGTACCCTACTCTTAAACTATTATTATACTTACCTGAAGGCGTATACGACAATAATAGTATGATCACATTTGTATTACCTGTACTCTGCAAATAAATACTTGATTTAACATTGAAATAATCTCACCCAGGCTTATGACAAACAGACGAATGCATCAAGTATTTCTTTGTTGAGTACAGGGGCCTAACTCCCACCTTTTATAAACTATTATGGAATGCAAACTTCATTGTTTCAAGTTTAAATTATTGATACTAAGGTTAGTACCGTGGCCGTCACGAAACAATAATGTTCATATAGTGCTACCTCTGTCGCACAAATGACTTGATTCGATGCATGCATCCCGCTCTCACGTTGAAGTTTTTATGTAAGTATACTACAGTGATATGTGGCGGTGCGAATTAAAATTGTAAATGTAATGTTAAAATAAGACTGAATTAAGAGATGGGAGTTGGCCCCCAGGTAATACAAATGTGATCATACTATTATTGTTCGCCATATACTCAACCCTGGTAGGATATGCAAATTATAGGTAACTAAATGTATCCATCAAATTATAATATGTTTATAAAATCACAATTGAAAAAAAAAATTTTTATAAATGTCATTTAAACCTCATTTCATACAAGGCAAGAAAATATTATAACTACATTTATGTCATGTTCCATTATGAAAATATCATGTCATAATATCAAAATTAAGTACATTTATGTGAAGACTACTTTATTATTCAAATATTCCTGAATAGTGTAGTAGGAATTCTCTATCAAAAATCTCTTCACTTACCACCAGGTGATCCAACTGATCGTTTGCCCTCCTATCCCATACAAAAAAAACTTTTGAATAGGTATAAAAATTAAGCTTGATTTTTTAATCTCTAATCCTTTGTAGTAATCACTACATACTCGTAGTATAAAATAATGCCACTTCCCGCTGTCTGTCTGTCCCTATGTATGCTTAGATCTTTACAACTACGCAACGGATTTTAATGATTTAAAAGAAAGGTTTATATGTATAATACATGTATAATATAATAGAGAAACACTGACAATTTTAGAGGTTTCTGATGTGATGTCGTAAATAAACACATTTTTTGCACTTACATTGCAACGCTGGGTGAACCCTACGAGATAGGTCACAATAATGTACTAAGTATTTTAAACCTTAAAAAGGCTACAAAAATACGAAATGGTATAAGTCTATCTTAGGAATAACTCACAAATTCACAATAACCACTTTTTATCATTTACTTTTTAAGAGAAATAATGGCTTATTTACGTAACGATTGTATGCAATACTGCATTAATTCTTATCCAATTAAATACCTATACATTGTGCGTTTAATATAATATATCAATATGGCTCTTTACAACATGTTATTAAAATTACACCCTTGCAAAGCCGAGTCGCTAGTTTGCAATAAATTTGAAATCCCATTCCTAAAAAAGCTGTTTATTTAGTTCCCGGATAGTTGGTCGAAACATTTGCATTCATTTTCTTGTTTGGATCCATTGCGTTATTGATGGAGGTGTATGTATGTTTCTAATACCCCGCGGGGGTCGGTTGCTAATTAGCGTTGTCAAAAAACAATTTTAATCAGACATTTTTACTACCTAAACTACATTATAGCCATATGGGTGCTAGGCCATAAGAGCTAACGTCTTAGAGTGACGGGTGCAGTGTAGTGTCATGCAGAATGAAAATTTATGGATAAATGACTCCGCTTCCCATCAGATGGGCAATTTGTTTGTCACTTCAATTCACAAAAACCCACGGGGTAGGGCATTTTGCGAATGCCCGTTCGGTCTTGGTTATCTATCCTACCATTGCGCAGTGCAGTGCAGCTACACGAGAATGGTGACACCACAACACTGTAAGGGACAAGCAAGCGATTTGTCCGTCTTGTCATAGATAAATAATTTATTTATTAGATAAATAATTTATTTATCTATGGTTTTCTTTACTTAACAAAAAAAATATAAAAAGTTACATCTTAGGTTTTACGACCCGCCGCCAACCTTTCGTGGAGAACCCTCGTTACAGGCTGTGTTGCAGGCTTACTTGCTATCTTTTGGGTAATCACGGACACATTTATAACATATAGTTAGATGGTAAGGAAAGGAGTCCTTTTGTGCGCCAAATGTGCATTAATACCGCACACTTTCGTCGGCGAGAGTGCTGCTAATATTTTTTCACGCCTTTATGTATGGCATAATATGTCGTCAACAGCAATGATGTCCACCGTGGAACAAAAGCTCCAATTTGGCTGGCGTCTAGGAGATGGAGATCGCAATCGCACGAAATCGGAGAACTCGCGTTCGATTACCGTTCGGGACAAAAAAATGTACCTACTCCAATAATTTGTATATTATGTGATTTTCTCTCAGCACGCGATCATTGCTTGTAATCATATTTAGAAACTACACTCGAGAGCAATGAATCCGGGTCACTTAAAGAATCCTAAAAATCTCGGAAACTAAAAATGCTAGGTTAATGCAATAAATTGTATTTAATAGACAATGTAATACTCCTTAAATGAAGGTATTAAAACTTCTTAGTTATTGTAAAGTTATATCATAAAAAAATCTAATTTGAAAAAGGGCCACTTTCGAAGATGGAACTACGAAATTACAGCATTTGGTTTTGCTTTTGTTTGTAATCTGTCATTTATGTGGGTACATCAACCATGTTGATAGTGCTCTATATTCATTATTCAAGCTGAAATTATGTCGCTTACGCCTGAAGAATGCATCAGAATACTTACAATGCTGGAAACCGGCCGGAGTCAGCGCGATACAGCCAGGACTGTCGGTGTGTCGCTGTCAACAGTACAAAGAGTTCTCCGACGTTACGAAGAAACTGGTTCTAACCTACGCAGACCAGGAACGGGCAGAACCAGGTGTACCACAGCACGAGAAGACCGATACTTGGTGAACACCATGCTTCGAAATCGCTTTCTCACAGGAACTGAACTCACCAATCAGTTTCGACGCCTCGGAGGAAGTAACCCAAGTGCATGGACAGTAAGACGTCGGCTTGCTGAATCTAACTTAAAACCCCTTAGACCTGCAAACGGCCCTAAACTGGAGCGTGGGCATCGTATTTCGAGACTAAGATATGCCCAGAGCCACGTAAATTGGAGTATTGAAGATTGGTCAAAAGTTATGTTCTCCGACGAATCAAAATTTATGCTCTACAAGCACGATGGAAGACACAGAGTGTATCGAAGACCAGGGGAAAGATTCAAGCAAGCATGCATCGAAGAAAAAGTAGCCTACGGTGGTGGGTCTGTACTTGTGTGGGCCGAAATTTCTTCTGAAAGTCGCACAGAGCTGGTGATCATAGAAAACGGCTCTTTAACTAGCGTAAGATATGTGGAAGAAATCCTCAATGATCACGTTGGTCCATTTATGGTCAATTTAGGTGAGGGTGCTATATTTATGCATGACAATGCCCGACCTCATACAGGTAGGATTGTGAATGACTACCTTCAAGAGATGAACATTACTCGTATGGAGTGGCCAGCGCGCAGCCCGGATATCAACCCGATCGAGCATGCTTGGGACGAGCTAGGCAGATGCGTAAAACAACGAAACCCTCCCCCAATCACGCTTCGTGAGCTCAAAATTGCTCTCACAGAGGAATGGGAGAATATTCCCCAAAATCGTATAAGGAACTTGGTGTACAGCATGCCAAACCGCGTAAACGCAGTAATGGAAGCACGAGGAGGCAATACGAAGTATTAAAATTCAAGAAAATCGTAATAAAGTTCAAAAATTTCATGTTTCCTATTTTTGTTTTAAGGAGAGATCAGCAGTTTTTTTCTTTATGTAATTTTGTGTTAATAAAATGTATGGTGACTCATATTTTTTTTTACATTCATTTAAGGAGTATTACATTGTCTATTAAATACAATTTATTGCATTAACCTATCATTTTTAGTTTCCGAGATTTTTAACATTCTTTAAGTGACCCGGATTCATTGCTCTCGAGTGTATTTTCAATTTGGAACGTCAATATTTTGTTCTGTTTGTTTCATAATCGAGGGTTTTTAACAACGTCGTTCATTTTTCTTACAACTATAACTATGCAATAGATATAGGTTTAGGTACTCCTAGTCTACTATTAAATATGTTGTATATAAATCAATGCAACAAAAGAAATTATGGGCAGGCACGATATGAAACTTATTCGTAGGAAAAACGGTACCTGTGCGGTATTTAACATTGATGAGGTCCGGCTCGTATCCTGGGAGAGTGTTGTGTGAGAATGAATATTAGAGGTACTTTTATAGTCGGTTATGTTATATAGGTACCTACGTACTTTCAAGTTGCGCCGGGCGGTTACATAGGTAATAAGATCGTAACTATATAACTGTACCTATCTACATGGCGGCTTTCCGCCATTTTGAATCCGCCATCTTAGATTTTTGACAACCGTCATTACTCTTACACTGTGGTTCAAGTCACGCAAATTTGCGCTATTTGCACTGTATGCACGCAAACGGTCGGTTCATAACTTGCTAAACAGACACCACGATAGCGTAATGATGTCATCTATGACGTCACCTCCGGCCGCAAACAACGCTCACAGAAAAGTGGTAGTGCAATGTATGCACAAACGTCAAACTCAAATCTTGACAGATAGATGAGGAGATTTTTGTTGTTGTGGTTAGAATGTTGAACGTACAAACATCTGTTCACAAAAGAATGCCTTGAAGTGCAATACTTCGATTATCAATAATAAGATTTTGGATCAATTGCGAAAAAGCAAATTGACAGTTAGCAGATGTTATTAGCGCGGCTACATATCGGTTCACATCGTTTGCGCGCAAACAATGCATATTCTCGTATTTCAGTTATGAACCAAGCTTTTGCAATGTATGCAGTGACAGCAGTGTTTGTGTGATTTAAACCGTAGTGATTAAACGTACATATTGTAAATTTGTTCAAAGTTCAAACCTATCCAACTTACCGTTTCCGAGAGCCATACATAACTCATACCTAGGTCATAAGTGTCATAAAGCATTTCGCGTAAGCGCAAGATACCTAGGTAGGTACCTAAAATAGGTAATTACACAATTTATGGTAAGCGTATTTTGGTCGGCAGGTGTTTTCCATGTCACCGCTATCTATACTCCTATAGATACAAGGTAGATATATATGTAATAAATACTACGTAGGAGTCTAAAATCTGAATCAGATCTCAGTGTGTCTCAGTATTTGTCATATGTGCCTACATCACCGGCGACGTCACAATCACAAGCGCCCGCGCTGGCGGCGCGCGGCGCGGCGGCAGCATGCGGCGCAGTCAACATTGTGACATCGTTAAATACATATTAATCAATCTTTAAAAAATAAATTTTAATATAAACTGGCAGCATTTATGTATACTAGCTGCCTTATCAACATCATCTGATAACGGTTTGTTTGTCATAAGTACTTTGGTGGTGACCTGCTAGGCCCGAACGTAGAAATCACAGCAGTCGTCTGGAAAGTTTTGGGTCTTTGTTTTGTTTATCCGGGGATTTTTGGTGAGTCTTTTGGTTTATTAAAAATTACAAGTTTTTAATACTTACGATTAAAAATAATTTATTGAATTGAAAATTTGCCAGAATCAAATACGTAGTCATACAGTAGGTACCTACATTTTGATTTCCCTAAATAATGAGTGAATATAATGCATGTAAGCAGACGTGCCAGACCCTAGTCTAATACCTACACGATTTTTTAACATACAATTAATTGTTTTTTACGTTTAATTACTACTTATCGATGTAATAGTTCTCGTTTCTTTTAAAGTCCATAATATTCTTGCAATGAGTTTTGTAAGCAACTGAGACCTAAATTCTTTACTTAATCTTTACAAATCAATAGTCTTATTTCAGCGCTATTTTATTTTAAGTTAAACATTCTACAAATTTTATTAACATTTATATTTTTTTAATATTGTTAAGTTTGCAATAACGCCTGCGAAGCGAATTACATTACAATATTACAAATTTACGAGATCCCGATACGATGGTTGAAGAACGAGAGCATGAATTACAGATAAGAGTCATTGTGTCATGTTAGCTCAATTGGTTAGAGCATACCACGGCTAAAGGGGTGGATGGACGCGGGTTCGAATCTCGCACGTAACTATAATTTTTTTCTCTTGTAAATTTGTAATTTTGTAACATTTCTATTGTATAAGTACATTACAGTAACGTAATCGTAGAATGAAGGTTCAAGATGAATGATTTTCTCCGTTTTGTTAATTCCACTGCAAACCTTGAAATAATGAACATAATTCAAAAATATAAACGCTTCACATGGTTGTGTAAATTTGATATAGATGGATACTCGCTGGCACACATGCGTAGAAGCTGTTATATAATAATATATACCTATAGCTAGTTATGTAGAAGTATAAATCATACAGCTATTCACTATTATTTTGTCATTGAGGCGTTAAGTACTTATCACCAAGACTTAGGTAGGCACTTATACATATACATTTTGAAAAGCACCGAGTCTGAATTTCCCCACATTATTAGACAAATATTCGTGTTAAGCAGCTTCAGCCGGCACGATTAGCTTAGCTATTCAAATGACCTTCTTCTCTGTATGTTCAGTACAAATTTTGTAATCGATTCTTATAATCGTGAAGATTGATGGATCACAAATTGTTTTATCCAATTAGTAAACTTTGGCAAAGAATCCGATTAACGATCAATATGCCAAAACTCACGTGAAGATCAGTAGGATGATGCTGCACATTAGTTAGGCGCGCATAGCAACAAATGGAACTTATTATCTTGAAGCAAATTGTTCTTGGTCACTAATAACAATATAAAAATTCAGTAGACAATGCTTTGCAGGACTTGTAGGAAAGGGGTACAGAGTGCTGGGTGCATTGGCCACACTGAGCTCCTGGGAAAACTGGTCCTGCAATAATACACTTCTACTATCCTTATTTAGATACTTCATATATATATATATATATATTATTATATTTATATATTATTATTTCATATATATATTTCATACTTTAGATATTTCCAGCAGGAGGACTGCAACTCCTCGCGGGCTGAATGTAGCCAATGAGTCATCATCATCTCCCCACCTCACCCTTATCCCACTCACGCGGGGTCGATAAAATGTTCCTTCTCTCATAACCTTAAGAATATAAGTTTATAGGTCATTGTAAAAAGTGTTTGGTTCCGTTATATCTGGCCGGCAGGCAGTGTGCCGATGACCCATGTTCTGCACCCAATTTGCAGCAACACTTCATTCACATTGACGTGAGTGGGTGCATGCTGCTCCAGTGCATTTTTCTTTTATTCGCCTCTTACGACGATATGAAAAGTGCCGGGGCTGTACCCACGGCATTGATTGAATTTTTGTACAAGTATTAAAATTAATCTCGGAATAAGTATTTATTAAATGTATTAATGTTTATCATGAGATTTGACTCCATCAATTAATACTTATCATCGTGCAGGTACTTACGTCATGTCTTGAGGTATAAGTATAGGTACTTACGTTAGGTACAAACACCTAGCGAGCAGGTGAAGGGCAACGATAAACAAAACATGGTTACATCATAAAGATAAACAAGATAATTATTTATTTCCATTATAAAATATACAAAATGTGTAATCATAATAAAGTAAATAAACGAATGTGTTTTAATATTTTTGATATAATTTAAGTTCGATAATCGTGTTGAATATCGTCGAATGCGGTTGAGGGTATAATAAATACTGTTTAAAATAATAAAAAAGTTATAATTTTAAAATTCGATTGTACAACCAGCATGCTAATATGCTCGTTGGCGAGCGCAGGGAGGGTTTCGTACAATAAACTGGCTGTTTGTGTCAAAAAAAAATTTTTAACAATCAATATTTCTGTTACGTTTTCACAAAGGGTTTAACTAATACTTATGAAGAATATTGTAAGAATACCTGCTTAGGAGTCTTTTTATGAGTTACCATTTTTCAACAATCACTTTCTAGAAGATAAATTTCTTAATAAACATGCCAAAAGATAAAAAATATTTAATATCATATACTTATTTCAAATCTACCGTATATTTAAAACAGTTTCGTGCTGTCGGTTGTGAACATTTTAAACGAAACGAGTGTAATATTATTGTTTAGTCGTGGTGCGCTTCACAACTTTTGGTATATAGGTACACACTATGGTACGAAGTAGATTTGACTTTGCTATTTTCACAATGTATGGAGTACATCTGAGGTGAATTTTTGTATGTGAATTGTCCAATATTTTGCATTCCAAAAACGGCTGTTCCGATCGCGCTCACACAAACGGGAAACGATCGGGGATCGGGGCCCGCGTGATCTATAGATGCGAGACGACACTGACAATTTTTGAAAATGAAATTATAATTTCCATAATACATGACATTTTGAATTAAATTAACAAACAAATGTTAAAACTTTCCAGCTACACACAGGACGTAGGACTAGGGAGGACGTTCTGCTATCAGTGGCCGCAATAAACAAGACACAAAAGAAAGACGCATTTAAAAAAGTAATCAAGAAAACAAAAAAATATCTAAAAGTCTACTAAGTAACTTTGATGCCAAAAAGTTTTTTGCTACTTTCTACCCACATATTAAACACTTTTTAAAATAAAGAAACGATTCGAAGATGGCTCTGCAAATCATTACATCTCACTTGCACGCATAAGACTGTGTATAGCGTGCAGGTGAGACAGTGTTACCAGACTAGGAAACAAATATTACAGTGTTTCGTGCTCAAATTTACAGTGTTTGTGACAAAATTACAGCAAAAAATAAAAAAAATACAGCAATTTCTACAGTAGATCTCAAATGTTTTTTTAAACTAAAATACACATTCTAATATTTTAACAAACCAACCACTTATCAATCACTGTCACTGTCATTTAGCCCGATAGTCGTTTCTTTTTTGTAAATTCCAGAATTAAATAATTTTATCATTTTCTCTGTCGGTTTAAAATTAACGCAACTGGTACTGGCTAGAACTGCACCGCAAAACAACCAATTTACAATTATACTTATTTAAGTTGGTCCCAATAGGCTTGAAAACTTACTTAACTCATTGATGACAAAATTAAGGCGGTTAATACTATAAAATGGTTCTTAGCCTATGACGCGAAATTCCCGCATAGTATACACAACGCACAAACACACAAACACACACCTTCATTTTACAAGTAATTTGAAGCAGTGATAGCTCAGTGGCTTTGGCTATGGACTGCCGCGCAGCAGGTCCATGGTTCGAATCCCGCTGCGGGCTTGAGCTTCACCGCATGGTGGAAGGGCATTTTGTGAATGCCCGCCTGGCTAGCGACCACCCTCAAGTAGAAAATCTGTCGCCAAGCACCTAACGGTGTGTTCCGGCAGCTGTCCTTGAGAGCCAGAGTAATTCTAGGTTAAGCCTGTTAACACCTTCGACCACATTATCACTTACCATCACGTGAGATTGTGGTCAAAGGCTTACCTGTCAGCAATGTAAAAAAAAGTAACGGCGCCGCTATTCATGGCCGTTAAAATAAGACATTTTCGTTCTTATGACAATAGAAACAAAGGTTATGACAAAAGCAAAGAGATGGCACGGGCTCTAGTAGCCGGTTGCGTATCGACAAGTTCATAATATTTTTTTCTTTTCACAAAGGCTGCGTTCAGCTTACATTGATTTTTGCTTGTAGAAAAATTACAGTGTTCTCCATACACTGTAATTTTACCATTACAGTGTACAGTAGATCGTGTGAAAATACAGTAAATCTGCTGTAATTACAGTGTGTCTGGCAACGCTGAGGTGAGACGATATGTAATGATTTGTAGCGCCATCTGTGTTTCGTTTCTTTACTAAGCCGTGTTATAAAAAAGTAAACTTGGTTTGTTCGTTGCAGCCATCCAAAATGTCCACAAAGACAGTCCTGAACGACAACTACAAGGGAGTGGTGGAGGTGCGCTCCATCCCCGCGGAGGTCCACGAGCGGGACGGCAGGAAGTACGCCACCTTCGGCAACACCACCGTGCCTATACATGTCTGCACGGCCGAAGAGGTATGTATTGCTCATACATATTGTACGCTACTAGTAAGTGCTCCTCGTGTTACACGGTTTTTTTTAAATAATTTTTTCATGCTTGATGGGTTATCCTTTGACCACTAGCTATCTCACCTGATGGTAAGTGATGATGTGATTGAAGGTGTTGTTCATTCTAAAATATAACTGGCTCTCAGGTACAGCTGCCGGAACACACCGTTAGGTGCTTGACGACAGATTTTCTACTTGAGGGTGGTAACTACCCAGCCATGCAAAATGTCCTAGCACCATGCTATAACGACTGCCATCCTAAGACGACAACCGGGACCGATTATTCCGTGCTTCGGAGGGCACGTTAAGCCGGTTTCCTTAACGTGCCGATGGAACGCTGGCGGCTGGAAGCGCGAAAGTAGTAATGTCACTAGCGGTCACCCATCCAAGTCATGACCGCGGCGGACGTTGCTAAACTTTGCTGATCGGTTAAGAAAGGCTAAGCAAACTCCGCTACGTGCGCTTAGTACCGCAGAGAAGGGCAAAAGGGAACTTTATGAACGTAATTCCGCTTTCTGTCTATCCGTCCGTATGTCATGGTGGTTACCTTAATTTCTCTCCAGCTCTAGATGACAACAGTCAAACCTATTTTGTTATAGTATTCGACGCATCTCTATCATCAAATGCTGAAATCCTATCCACATATTATATCGCGATTCGAGAGTAGTTTCGAGATGAGAATGAGATAAGGAGACATTGATGTGTCCAGTCAGCGACGAAGTCGTCCTCTTGCATCACATCACCTTATTTCATATTATGCCACTGTCTACACACATTCTTCAGACTAACATCATCATCAACATCCATACGTTAAACAAGGGCCTCCCCCATTAGAGGATTTGCTGTAATTCCCACGCTTGGCGTGCGTTTTGAGGATCGCAGTGTAAAATAAAGTAAAGTAAAGTAGATAGCAGCGCCTTCTGAGGCACTGCTATCTACTTTCCGGTAATTTCCCCTTAATCGCCTCTGACGACACGCGAGAAGCGACATTCTAGCCTGGCATCACATGTCAGACTAGAATAAATTAATGTAAATAAATCAAGCTCTTTCAGGCTTTGTCCTGGATTTGTCATTCCTGACTCGCAGTCGTCATCCCCATAACCTTTAACTTGTTCTACGTAATAACGAGAAGTTCCCCGAGTCGGCCGGTGGCATTTCAGGGTAACCTCTCTTTGCGAAGTGATATTACTGCCATATTTTTGACCCGTCAAAGTCGTGACAGCGAACGAAGTATACTTAAAGGTGATGTGAGTACCTATACCTAAAGCTGTCACAAGATGCGATATCCTGTCGATAAATAACTACCCTCAGAGAACGCTTCGGTATTGTTGCAGGTATTGGAGCTGAGTCAAAAGACGCACCACGTGTGTGACATCTTCACGGAGGTGGTGCTGGCGCCGCTTGGTGAGCTCGCCTTCGTCAGGATTGATGAGAACACGGCTGAGAAGGTACGCATATATGCACTGATGCACGATTTTTTTTTCTTACACTTGCATGACGAATTATCATTATTTTTCGACCTTGACATTAGTTATTATATTATTTAGGCTAGGACTCGTCGCGTAATACTTACCGTATATTGCTCCGACCAGTTTCGAACTTATTTGAAGTCTGGGAGTCATGATTGTGCACAGCGTCGACTGGCCGGAGCAATATCCGGTAAATATTACGCTAGTACTAGCCGGTTACTAAAAAATAATTATGGACAAAACTCGCGACAGTTTTTTAGTTCGAATCGACATTGGCTTCACTAATTAAATGTCAAAATCGGTTTTGGTTCACTGACCCCTATTGATAGAATTTTTTTATTGTCAAGAAGAGCTCGAGGCCCTCCTGATGTTAAGCGGTAACCTCTGCTTATAACAGATGCATTTCGTCACAAGTCACGAACTGTACTGCACCCATCATCCTGAGACATACAGTTGTTAAGTCTTATGTGCCTGTACAACTCGTACGCTGGACTTGTTATATCATAATTATTCATGAAGACCTGCTTAAGAAATTTTAAATGTTTATGGCTATAACTATCCATGCATCCGTAATTTCTTTAGTTCCCGGACGGTTGTTTGCCGTCACTTTGACTCATGTGGTCAAACGCGAACCTTTATGAATAATAAAAAAAAAACTAATGAATAGATTCAGGCGTTACTTTGCGGAAATCCATATTTAATAATAACAAATACTTTTAAAAGTATCCTAAAAAACATTAAATAATATTTAAATAAAACACTTAAAAAAGCATAAAATTATATATCTAGTGACAATTCCGCCTAATTTTCCTGTTATCTACGTGACGTCATAAACATCACGCAGCCTAACCGGAAGAATACCCGACTAGTTTCGCTTCTAAACGAAGCATCTTCAGGAGGTCTTGACTTACCGAGCGCACGATCGAGACTAAACGGCCAGCTTTTTTTTTTTTTTAGGGAGGACATAGATGCTGGCTACCGCCTGTGCGGTCGTCCAGCTCCACCGGGTTTTGGGCGAGGGCCTGGCCCTACAATAGCCCGGGAGGGAGAAGTGCCGAAGGCACTTCTCCCGAGACGGGCGTAGAAGGCGAAAAGCGCTTTCTACCTCCGTCTCCTGCGGACGCCGAAAACGTACCGCTACTATAGGAGGGGTTGACAGCGAGCTCAAGGGCACCACTGTGGTTCGGACCTCGGCTTGTCTCGCTGTCTAGAGACATGGGGGGGATCGGAGCAAAATGCCTCTGTGCAACTGCAGTGTTGCACAATTGGGCCCTACTGAATAATACTCTTTGACTATTTGGAGAGCAATTTATCGTGACCTTGTTTTTGCCTCGAGCTCGCCGGCGAGCTCGGTGTTTGATTGTGTGACCTCTGATTACCTCACACCTGGGGATTTTACCTCGACGACTTGCGGATAACGCTAAAGCTGCCAATGTAATGGCTGCGATGGGGTCATCCGGGTCGTCTAATACCTGCCGTGGTCGGCGACGGGGGGGTTTGAAAAATGGGATAGAAGAGGCAGTCGAGTAGTTCGATGCCTGGACAACCAATGGGTTCGGGTGGTGGGGCGCTCGATCAAAGTATCGGCGGGCGCAGTCCTTATTGAACTGCGCTAGAGAGGGAAGGTTTAAGTCGCAATGCAACTCGGTGTTCCGGATATACCACGGGGCGCCGGTTGCATTACGAAGAAAACGGTTTTGGATGACTTGAAGTTTATGAAGGTGGGCCTCACTAGCATGACTAAACACTACTGATGCGTAAGTCATGATGGGGCGGATGCAGGCAGTGTAAAGTGTCTTCTTATTACTAAGAGACATTTTACTCTCTTTGCGAAGTAGGGGACCAAGGCGACCCATTATGAAGGCCGCTCTGTTTCGGACGGTTGTTATGTGATCGTTAAAGGTGAGATGACGATCAAGGGTGACTCCGAGGTATTTTGTTCTAGGAACCCAGGGAATGGGTTCGTCGAACAAAATAAGCGGTTTCGGGTAAGGGGAGCGTGTCTTCTCAGTAAAGCACATAGCTGTGCTTTTAGCTGGGTTGACCGCGATGCGCCATTTTCGGAACCAGTCACCGATCTCGGTGATGGCCCGTTGCATGACGAAATAGGACTGTCTGTTGATATGCCACCCAGTGGTGTAAATGGCGGTATCATCCGCATATTGGGCTAGGAATATTTTGGGCTGAGAGCGTGGGATGTCACTGGTATACAGTGCAAAGAGAATAGGTGATAGCACGGAGCCCTGAGGGACTCCGGCTCTGACTGGGTGGGGGGAGGAGAGGGTGCCTTCCACGCGATAGCGAAAGCTTCTGGCTTTAAGGAAGTCTTGTAGGATGAGCACAAGACGTTCTGGCACGCCAAATTGGTATAGCTTGTAGATCAAGCCGTTGTGCCAGACTTTGTCAAAAGCTTTCGCTACGTCGAGGAAGACTGCTAGCGTAGTCTGGGGTTTGGGGTACTTATTGAAGCCCTCAATGATGTGCTCCGTGAGGCGGTGCACCTGTTGGACGCATGAGTGTCCGGGTCTGAAGCCAAACTGCTCATCTGGGATAAGGTGGTGTTCCTTAGCATGGGACTGGAGACGGTTTGCAAGTAACCGCTCGTAAAGTTTGCCTAAGGCACTGAGGAGGCTGATGGGGCGGTAACTGGTGGGGTCAGATGAGCTTTTGCCTGGTTTGTGAATGCCAATGACATTTGCACATTTCCAGGTGTCTGGGAATAAGCAGTGGCTCATAGCAGCATTGAAGATGCTGACTAAGAGATGGATGAGAGGAGGAGAGAGGGTTTTAAGAACCCTGTTGGAGATGCCATCGGCACCGGGGGATTTGCGCGGTCGGAGGGCCTTGATCAGTCTCTCCACCTCAGCGTAAGTCGCTAAGGTGATTGGTGGGAGTTCAGAGGTGACCACAGAGCTTTTACGTTCGACTTCAGCATCCACCGAATCGAGGTGAGCTTGGTCAACGTGATCTACGTTAGGGGAACACTGAGCCTCTAGGCTATCAGCTAGGCACTCAGCTTTGTCTTCGTCAAAGAACGCTGGGACAAGTGGGACTGGTCTGTATAAGGGAGGCATGTCGTTATGGTTACTTCCTTTCAAGCCTCGCGCCAAGTCCCAGTAAGCATGGTGGCTTGGCACGAGGTTTGAAAGTTTATCGCCCCATTGTTGATCACGCAACTCAGACATGCGACTTTGAACCATGCGTTCAAAGTGGCGTTTCTTAGTTTTGTTCTCTTTACTGGGGTAAGAGTCGTAATGTCGGGTCACTGCTTTACTCTCCGTCACCAATCGTCTCACATCCGCTGGAATGACAAGGCGCCGGTCGTCCGGCACTATGACCTCCTTTGCGGATGCACCTACTACGGTGGAGAGGTGATTGGTGAACGAATCGATCGCAAGGGTTACGTCATCTTTTGTCAGGATGTCGTCAGGGATCTTGTCTAGGTCCGGTGAACTGATAGCCTTTAGGGCATCGCCTACTTGCTTCCAGTTCACTATCGTCTTAGTGGGGCGGGGGAGGTCAGTCGTTGGGTCGGGACCTAGTCGCAGTATAATGGGTCGGTGGTCAGAGTGAAGCTCGTGAACCACTTCTATGGAGCGTAACCGGAGTGTTACGCCTCTGAATAGTGCCATGTCAAGCAAGTCAGATCGGTGGTCTGCCATATAAGGGTAGTGAGTGGGCTCAGTGGGCGCAATTATGTCAAAGTTAAGTTCTGCGATTAGGTTTTCAAGTGCAATACCTCTGGGATTGTTGACGTTACAATTCCATAGGATGTGCTTACTGTTGAAGTCGCCAATCAGAATGACGGCGCTTCCTAATGAGAATAGGGCTTCTAAGTCAGCTCGGACGATCGGCTTTGCGCAAGCTTGGTAACAGGATGCTATGACTATAGGTTGATGACCAGTCATAGCTAGGAGGCAACAAGATGCTTCCATATTAACAAGAGTCGGGGTAGGTAGGGGAATGCAGTGCAGGGACCTTTTGTAATAGATAAGAGTGCCTCCCCCACGGGAGTTCACTCTATCATCACGTACCGTTCTGTAATTGGCAAACCTAGGGTTCGCCTTCCCCGGTTTTAGAAAGGTTTCCTGCACGCATATGATATCGATAAGGTGGGTACAACAAAAGTCGTGGACGAGGTCACGTTGTCTGAAGAGGCCGTCAGCGTTAAATGACGCTAACGAAACTGAGTACGGTTTCGTGCGTTCGGTTGTACTACCCATAGTGGTTGTACTGGGGAGGGGCCTGGGGAACGAAGCGCTTAAGGGCGCTAAGTAAATTCGCGTGTTCCAATGTGTATTGGATCACGTCCGCTGGGGATTGAGCGTATTGCATCTTGTGGAATAGCTCTTGTACCTCATTGATGTCAACCGACATAGCCAGATCGCTGACTAGGTTGATTGCCTCTTGAAGAGGGGCAGCCATCAATGGCATAGGTGGAGCTTGTGGCCGGGAAGCGGCGCGGGGAGGCGCGCGAATGGTGTTGGCGACGGGTGCCGGGAGCGCGGGGCGAGCCGGGGCCGGTGCGCGGGCAGGGGCCGCGGCGCGGGCGGGTGCGGGTGCGGGCGCGGGTGCGGGCGCGCGGGCCGGGGCGCGGGCGGTAGCGACGGTCTTAACCATACTGGGTGGTTTAGACCATGCGTTACGGGCTGGGAGCGGCGCGGGTATTACCTGTGAGGCAGGTACTACCGTTAGTTTGGGGCTTACCCGTTGGTAACGGTCGTAAGAGGGACGGGTTGGCCTATGCCTTGCCACTCTGTGGTTCACTCGTGGTGCTTTAGGGCAACCACGGTAATTCGCGGTATGCCCTTGAGCGCCGCATAACACACAGCTGGGTGGGTCCGGCGAATCCCGGGTGCGAGTGCACGCTGCTGTCGCGTGATCGCCTAGGCACTTAACGCACCTAGCGCGAGCGAAGCAGAATCGGGAGGCGTGCCCGTATAGTTGGCAGTTGTGGCACTGCGAGGGACTCCCATTCTTGTATGGGGCTTGGACATCGAGTCCTGAGAGGCCACAGACCTTTTTTAAATTAAAAATGGCCTTGCCTTCAGGAGTACGATCTAGTACTACGAGTACTAGATCGTAGGGACTGCGGTCCTTCCCGCTGTACATGCGGTGAACTGCATGTACGGGGAAGTCTTGTGCCTTCAGGTCGGCACATACCGAATCGGTATGTACCTCCTTGGGCACACCGCGGATGACCACTCGGAGGACTTTCTCCTCTTCGAGCGCATAAGTGTGAAAACTTATGCTCTCGTTGCGGAGGAGTTTTGTTAGCGCTCTGTGGTCGCTAATGGAGGAGACTTGGACTTTAATGCCCTGCTGCGTGGAGCGGGCATTAGTATAATGGATCCCACGATCCGAAACTAAACGGGACAGCATGTCCCATTTGGTTTTGTCCTGAATGAACAGGGGCGGAGGCGGTTTTTCGCGGCGCGCGCTCGCGTCCTGAGGGGACGCGGCAGTGGTGGCCGGAGCGGAGGGAGGAGACGCGGGGCGCGGGGCGGGGGTCGGCTTCTTGCCGGAGGCGGGGGCCTTGGCGGGTGCCTTGGCGGGAGGGGCGGAAGTTGCGCAACTAGCGGCTTTAGGAGCACGCTTGCGCTTTCTATCTACGACGGTATAGCCGTCGTTATCTGAGTCCGAGTCAGTGCGTAAGGCGCGACTCGGATCTACCTCCATCTCCGCTTCGGAGTCCGAAGTGGGCTCTACAACGGCGATGGAGGGACGGGTGCTCGCTGGCCTCCCGATCGGTGAGCGCGAGCGAGACCTCTCACGGGGAGGGGCTGCCACCGTGCGTCTGTTGTCTGGGCCCGGAGCGGGCGAAAGCGGACTGTCCTCTGAGAAGGACCGGGTCAGAGGAGGGACGTTGGCCTCCGGGTTTGAAGTCCCGGAGGGAGCGATGAGAGTGTCCGTGAAGCGGGCATTCTCTTCCTCTTCTAGGAGTTGCATATGTGCAACGTATAGATCGGGGTGGCGGAGGGCGAAGGTCTGAAGGACCTGCACCTCACCGTTAGAGGGACGGGACTGCATCCTGAGGGGAATACTCAGGACGCCCTATCCAGGGTTTGAATTCCCTCACACACCTTGTGAGCTCACTGTGTGAGAGGGAGTGTGTACCTACGGTGTGCCCTAGTTGTGTACCCTCTCCGAGCTTTTTTCTCGGCGGAGAGGGGTGCTCCTAAGCGCTACTCCGGGTTTGACTAGGGGCGACCCCAAGGCCAGAATTCCGGAGCCCAGCTTGCTTCGGCTGACCCGTGAAGCGGGAAAGGCCACGGTGCAAGGTTAAACCAAAACAACAACAGTGGCCGTTGTCACCGTAGGGTGTCACACTGCGACCGCAGCAAATGGCGGATTTGATCGTTCAGACGGGTTTGGCTGACGCTACCCCACGCCTGAACGACGTCGCTTAACAGCACAAAGTGTGTTGTTACGCGACTGTTACTATGTTGTGTCGGATAGTAAAGTGGTGAGATGCGCACCGAAAAGTGCGGTCGAAGCAAGACCACCAGCCCGATATGATGTTGTTCGTCCGAAACAAGGGACTGGGTAGGTGGTAATGCCAGACGTCTTAGAGCGCCTCTGCGCGACGGCACGGCGAGCTCGTAGCTCGCGTTGCTCGGCGTTCGGCGGCTGCTCAGCTTCTGCACACAAAACAAAAACTTCGTCAGGACTGCGTATTCCAAGGCACTGGTCTGCAACTAGCGTCGGAACGATGACCCGAGTGAGACGGCAATAGTGCGGGGACTATTGCGGTCTCACTGGGAGATACTGGCGGAGCTGTAGACAGGTGTGCACGGCGTGGCGGCACAGGTCGGAATGGAGTGAAACGGCCAGCGGCTAAACACGCCTTTATATAGGCCCGATCGTGACTCACTGTTCTTTGTTGTAGCTTACAATTGGTAAAGATATACGTGTTTATAGTGATAATTATATAACAATGTTATTGAATTGCTAACAGAATATTTTTAAATTATATATGGTATGTTTAGTGTTTACAAATATGAGAAATATTGAATAATATAGTAAACAATATTAGGAAACTAGTTTTAACTTAAAATTATGAAAGGGTCGCAGAGTGACGTCAACACTGGTTCGGCGGGTAGCTCGGTTCGGCCAGCAGGCGGCTTCCACGATGAAACAGTCACAGGACCTGCTTGTAGCTGCTCGGGACACGTGGGTATGACACGGTGGGTGGCGTGACTCGTAGCGTGACGTCATCACTGGTAGCTGGTTCGACGGGTGGCTTGGCTCGGCACGTTATGAAAAAATAATAAACAAATATTACAAATAATGTTTAAATTATTAGGTTTCAATTTGATTTAATCTGTACTTAATTAAATGCTTTACATTTTTCTTGTAATTATTCAATTTGACTCCTTTAATGGCTTATTTGATAATTGCGTAGTCCATTAGACATTGATTTGACTCGTTACGTAATACTTGGAGGGGAGAGCAAACATGGCCAGTTGTAGGGAGAATTCGAGTCAGTCTTCAAAAGATTCTTGAAGTGGCCGGACGTTACAGTACTTAATACGCAAAGTGCCGTGTATAATATACGACAGTAATATAGGTATACAGTGTTTGATAGTGAGTTTACCCTAATTGTGGAAGATAAGTGTGAAATATAGCAGTTGTGACATGGTGAGCCGGAACCCTATCACAAAATAGTTTGTGGCGGCAGATTATTACTAAAAATACGTAACAGTGGGGATGAAACCAATTGAGTCTGTTCATTCAGCAGCGCGAAGCCTACACTATGTTTCGATATTTCTAACTGTTCTAATACACATAACCTAAACCCCTTGTCACAACAGTGTAAGATTTCAAACGTATTACAATCGAGGAGTTGATGACCGCTTTCAATTAAATGTTTGGCAAAATGAGACTGTTCGGGATGGTCGTTTCTAAACGCGGATTTATGTTCTTTATATCGGATATCAAAATTACGGCCAGTTTGACCAATATAAACGCTGTTACATTCGTCACAGGTAAGTTTGTACACACCGGATTTTTTACCGTTTTCCAGTCGATCTTTACCGTTACATAAATGACGTAGATTTTGATTTGTACGAAAAGCTACATGGACGTTATTTTTCTTTAATATATTGGAAATTTTTTGAGATATTGGCCCCATATACGTTAAGCTGCCTACGTACTTGATATTTCTATCAGAAGGGCAAGAATAAAGAAGTGACCTAGCCCTATTACGTTGTTTGGTCTGAATTAATCGATCAACTAACTGTTTATTGTAGCCGTTGGAAATAGCAATTTGGTATATTATATTAAGCTCTTTATTATAGTTGTCTTGGGTCAGAGGAACCGATAACAATCTATGGACATAACTTCGAAAAGCGGCTAATTTGTGTTGAATAGGATGACAAGAACTGGAGGGAATAGCAACATCTGTGTGTGTTGGTTTTCGATATATTTGGAATTGCAATTTACTGTCAACTCTTGTAAGCGTTAGATCCAAAAAGTTGATAGATTGGTTTGATTCTAATTCCAGTTTAAATTTAATTTTTGGGTGTATATTGTTAAGTTTCTTCACAAAGATATCAATTTGGCGGGAAGTACCAGTCCAACAAATGATTATATCATCAACGTATCTATAATAAAATAAAATTCTAGGTTCTTTTACTATGTGTTTGCACTCAAAGTCGTCCATAAAAAGTTCGGCCATAAGTGGACTTAAAGGTGACCCCATAGCTAATCCCTCTTTTTGAAAATAATACTCATCATTAAACCTAAAATAATTTTGCTTCATACAGACAGTAGTCAAATTTATAAGGTCATTTACTTCCCCAGGATGTAATCGTTGTTTCTCAAAATGATTCTCTAAGACGCGTAAGCAATTTTCGTAAGGAACGTTGGTAAATAGACTGTCGACATCAAGAGATAATAATTTGGCACCGGAAGGGATGTCAATATCTTTAACTTTGTTAATCAGATCTAGGCTATTCTTTAAACTATATTTAGGTTGAAAAGATGATTTGGTACACAACAAAATATTGAGATGTTTTGCTAGGTTGTACGCAGGGGCGCCAACATAAGAGACAACGGGTCGAATAGGAATGTTCACTTTGTGTGTTTTAGGTAAACCGTATAGACAGGGAGATCTAGGATTCATTGGTACTATATTATTGAGTGAATGTGTAGGTATAAATGAAGTAGACTTAATTGCATTTTTGACATCTAAAGTGAAATGTTTAGTTGGGTCGGAATTCAACTGTTCAAATTCTTCACCTTGAATAATATCGTTAACTTTTTGATTGTAATCATTTTTGTCTAATATAACCACACTGTTGCCTTTATCTGATTTGGAAACCACTAGATTGTTTTGGCTTATAAATTAAGCCAAAACAATCTAGTTTATCTGATTTGGAAACCACTAGATTGTTTTGGCTTATAAATTAAGCCAAAACAATCTAGTGGTTTCCAAATCAGATAAAGGCAACAGTGTGGTTATATTAGACAAAAATGATTACAATCAAAAAGTTAACGATATTATTCAAGGTGAAGAATTTGAACAGTTGAATTCCGACCCAACTAAACATTTCACTTTAGATGTCAAAAATGCAATTAAGTCTACTTCATTTATACCTACACATTCACTCAATAATATAGTACCAATGAATCCTAGATCTCCCTGTCTATACGGTTTACCTAAAACACACAAAGTGAACATTCCTATTCGACCCGTTGTCTCTTATGTTGGCGCCCCTGCGTACAACCTAGCAAAACATCTCAATATTTTGTTGTGTACCAAATCATCTTTTCAACCTAAATATAGTTTAAAGAATAGCCTAGATCTGATTAACAAAGTTAAAGATATTGACATCCCTTCCGGTGCCAAATTATTATCTCTTGATGTCGACAGTCTATTTACCAACGTTCCTTACGAAAATTGCTTACGCGTCTTAGAGAATCATTTTGAGAAACAACGATTACATCCTGGGGAAGTAAATGACCTTATAAATTTGACTACTGTCTGTATGAAGCAAAATTATTTTAGGTTTAATGATGAGTATTATTTTCAAAAAGAGGGATTAGCTATGGGGTCACCTTTAAGTCCACTTATGGCCGAACTTTTTATGGACGACTTTGAGTGCAAACACATAGTAAAAGAACCTAGAATTTTATTTTATTATAGATACGTTGATGATATAATCATTTGTTGGACTGGTACTTCCCGCCAAATTGATATCTTTGTGAAGAAACTTAACAATATACACCCAAAAATTAAATTTAAACTGGAATTAGAATCAAACCAATCTATCAACTTTTTGGATCTAACGCTTACAAGAGTTGACAGTAAATTGCAATTCCAAATATATCGAAAACCAACACACACAGATGTTGCTATTCCCTCCAGTTCTTGTCATCCTATTCAACACAAATTAGCCGCTTTTCGAAGTTATGTCCATAGATTGTTATCGGTTCCTCTGACCCAAGACAACTATAATAAAGAGCTTAATATAATATACCAAATTGCTATTTCCAACGGCTACAATAAACAGTTAGTTGATCGATTAATTCAGACCAAACAACGTAATAGGGCTAGGTCACTTCTTTATTCTTGCCCTTCTGATAGAAATATCAAGTACGTAGGCAGCTTAACGTATATGGGGCCAATATCTCAAAAAATTTCCAATATATTAAAGAAAAATAACGTCCATGTAGCTTTTCGTACAAATCAAAATCTACGTCATTTATGTAACGGTAAAGATCGACTGGAAAACGGTAAAAAATCCGGTGTGTACAAACTTACCTGTGACGAATGTAACAGCGTTTATATTGGTCAAACTGGCCGTAATTTTGATATCCGATATAAAGAACATAAATCCGCGTTTAGAAACGACCATCCCGAACAGTCTCATTTTGCCAAACATTTAATTGAAAGCGGTCATCAACTCCTCGATTGTAATACGTTTGAAATCTTACACTGTTGTGACAAGGGGTTTAGGTTATGTGTATTAGAACAGTTAGAAATATCGAAACATAGTGTAGGCTTCGCGCTGCTGAATGAACAGACTCAATTGGTTTCATCCCCACTGTTACGTATTTTTAGTAATAATCTGCCGCCACAAACTATTTTGTGATAGGGTTCCGGCTCACCATGTCACAACTGCTATATTTCACACTTATCTTCCACAATTAGGGTAAACTCACTATCAAACACTGTATACCTATATTACTGTCGTATATTATACACGGCACTTTGCGTATTAAGTACTGTAACGTCCGGCCACTTCAAGAATCTTTTGAAGACTGACTCGAATTCTCCCTACAACTGGCCATGTTTGCTCTCCCCTCCAAGTATTACGTAACGAGTCAAATCAATGTCTAATGGACTACGCAATTATCAAATAAGCCATTAAAGGAGTCAAATTGAATAATTACAAGAAAAATGTAAAGCATTTAATTAAGTACAGATTAAATCAAATTGAAACCTAATAATTTAAACATTATTTGTAATATTTGTTTATTATTTTTTCATAACGTGCCGAGCCAAGCCACCCGTCGAACCAGCTACCAGTGATGACGTCACGCTACGAGTCACGCCACCCACCGTGTCATCCCCACGTGTCCCGAGCAGCTACAAGCAGGTCCTGTGACTGTTTCATCGTGGAAGCCGCCTGCTGGCCGAACCGAGCTACCCGCCGAACCAGTGTTGACGTCACTCTGCGACCCTTTCATAATTTTAAGTTAAAACTAGTTTCCTAATATTGTTTACTATATTATTCAATATTTCTCATATTTGTAAACACTAAACATACCATATATAATTTAAAAATATTCTGTTAGCAATTCAATAACATTGTTATATAATTATCACTATAAACACGTATATCTTTACCAATTGTAAGCTACAACAAAGAACAGTGAGTCACGATCGGGCCTATATAAAGGCGTGTTTAGCCGCTGGCCGTTTAGTCTCGATCGTGCGCTCGGTAAGTCAAGACCTCCTGAAGATGCTTCGTTTAGAAGCGAAACTAGTCGGGTATTCTTCCGGTTAGGCTGCGTGATGTTTATGACGTCACGTAGATAACAGGAAAATTAGGCGGAATTGTCACTAGATATATAATTTTATGCTTTTTTAAGTGTTTTATTTAAATATTATTTAATGTTTTTTAGGATACTTTTAAAAGTATTTGTTATTATTAAAAAAAAAACTCTTCAATCATGTCCACTGCACGAATATGGAGCTCAATGTTTCCTTTGCAGTTGGGTTCGGCTGCTGACTGAAGTTGTCGAAAATAAAATTACAATCAGAAATTGTAACCAAATTACAGGTTACGTTATCACGCCGAGCTTCAAGTGGGATCAGAGTGCTTAGTACGGTGGCCATTCTGAATGTATCATTTTAGATTTTTCATAGATGTCATTTGTTTGTTCTCCAGATTCTCTATGACATTTGCTCAAACACCCAAAACCGAAAACAAAATTTAACCATCCAATTTCACTTGGCAGACGACATTTTCATGTTAACGATTTTTCCGATACTCATCAGAAAGTTTGTTTTCTCCCATCAATATTCGTTAGCTCACGTATCCGCTAGGGGCGAATGCTTAGCGAATACCACACACCGGGGAACGTGACTTCAATTCCCACTGAAGAATGAAAAGGAGATGAAAATTTTGTGCTCATTACTTTTGGTCTCAAATTTCCAGGTGTTCATAAACCGCAGCAAGCGTCTCCTGTTGACCTCTAGCGATGGCGTGCTGGCACAGTGGCGCTCCGCCCCCACCTTCGAGTCCAGCAACGAGTACATCGCGGGAGCACCCATCGTCAACGCGAACGGAGAACTGGTCTCCGTCGTCACTGCCAAGAGGGGTAACCACTATGCTGTCTCGAACTTTGAGGTATACCTACATTTTTTTTGTACTCACCTCTGATCACAAACTCACGTCATGGTACGTGTAAATAAGTAATTATGAATTCGATGGTGCTATGCAGACTGGGAACTGCCAGCTCTCGATACTCATACACATCATTAGGTGTTCGTGTCCATTTTTCTACTTAAGTGTGGTAGCTAGCCAGGCGGGCATTCGTACCTATTATATATGGGCATTGATACCTTTGACTCGGGCTGTTAAACATATCGGTTACAACGACATGCACTCGTCGTACAATCTACTATTATGAATCTTTTGTTTTCTATTTAATATTATCAATCAGTATTAAATATACAGTTTTTGATTAGCTTTATTAGATATTCAGTTTAAGATTATTGTAGATTAGATAGTAGCCAAAAAGACTATTTCCACATACATTTTCCGCAATGAACAATAAATATTCGCTGTACATTCCGTAAATGTGATAAAAAAAATATGCTTTATTGTTATTGCGACAACAATTAAACAACATTTTTCCATGAAAATTATTGATTAAATTATAGATACTATACTTAATTTTCTTCATGTTTCTTTTTGTGCCTGTATATGGGTGTGAGGTGTAGTTAATTAATTTAGTTTATTTGCAAATAAAATCTATAACGGCACCAATCTTCCATTACATAAATATTGTCAAATATTATTTGTTTATGGTCTGTTAGGCTCTATTCAGACGTACGCTGTTTGAGGGCGGCGCTCGCCTTCCTCAAACCGCGTACGTCTGAACAGGGCCTAACGTCTCGGGCACCGTACTTTTTTTTAATCATATCAGATGCTGTCGCTTACAGTGACAAATATTTACTTAATTTTTCTTTTTGTTACTTATCTTATACTTTTCTTGGTATACCTTAGTTTAAAAAAAAACTATAATTTAGCTATACATAGATAATCATCTTAATAAATGCAGAAACTTTTAAGACATTTCAAAATTTATATTTATGAAGAACTAGAGTTAGAACATAGAGTTGGTAGGTGGACTGACGACACCGTGAAAGTCGCTGGTAGCTAATGGTTACAAGCAGCTAATAGCCGTTCTTTGTGGCGCTCTATGGCAGAGGCCTTTGTTTAACAGTGGACATCTTCCAGCTGATGATGCTGATGAGAGAAGTGGACTTCAACCTGGCACATTAAAGCAGACTACTACTAGACACATTAATATATCCGAATCTTGGACAAAATAAGGATATGACAAATTCATTGTTACTCATCTGTTTTTTACCAGATAAAACATCTATGTTATAGTGTATAAGTATTGATTCATGTACTGTGTGTACATGAATCAATTTATCACAATTTAGAGTTATCTTACTATTGCACAAACACAGCGATATGTGATAATAAGGGTTCCGAACGAACAGGACTCTTTGTCATATCTTCCTTTTTTATATGGTGTACGACAAACAAGCATGTGTCTCCCCTGATGGTAAGTCGTAGACATCCGCATTACTAGAGCTCTCGAGTGTGCGTCGCCGCCAAGAAGAGAATATGCTCTCTTCTTGAAGGAGCCTGAGTTGTATCGGTTCGAAAAACTTCACATGGCAGCTGGTGATAGTGCAAGGCGAGGAGTTGAAGAGAGCTTGGGGGCCAATAGAGATATTGTGGAGCTCCTTCGAGTTGGAGTCGTGTCGTTACGACTCTTTCGATTACCAGTCAGACTTGACTGAGGAACACCGGATTTTTTGATGATTTATTAACTGCATCAGAAAGTCTGTAAACTATTTTTCTCTCCATTTTGCAGGGTAACGGCGGGTACTTCGACACCCCCGTCCCGTGGCAGGTGTCCACCATCCCCCCCGGCCACTCAGTGTACGGTGACCGCACGTTCCCCTCCCGCGCGGCGCTGCGCGACTACGTGGCCGCCCTCCCCCCCGCGGAGCTCTCCCCTGCACTGCCCCCCACCCCCGCACTGCACGTGGCGCCGCCGGGGGGGGCTAGCAGGGTCGCGCTGGTCGCACACAACGGGAGGCAGATCTCACACACATATGTACATGGCGCTTTAGGGAACGATATCGACTATTTGTAAGACAACTATGTGAAACACATTACTCAGAGACACCAACAAACAATATATATTATCAAAATAAGTACCTAAAATGATACGTTTAATTATATAAAAACAATAAGGGTTTTATAAATCGTATACAGGGTTATTGGTAAAATGCTAATAAACTCTTAGGGTTGACTTCTGCTAGTCCTAACTAAAATTTAGAGATGTTTTTTTTTTATTTATTTTTTTATTTTACGGAATAAGCGCGAGGACCACCTGGTCATAAAAGTCTCTTGTGCCTGTAATTTATTATTTCCTATTTTTTATTACTTCCGAGCAAAGAGCCGCGGCTACCCTGGACAGCGCCGCGCTCCCTTTCACCTTTGATTAGAGTTTTGAATATTTACATCGAGCAAAGTAATAAAAATATGAAATAATAAATTATAGACACAAGATACTTTTAACATCAGGTGGTCTTCATGTTTATACCGTCAAATACATATAAAAAAAATGTAAATTAACAATAAGTTCTCATTTCAAAGTGTTTGTTAGGACGAGCAGAAGTCAACCCTGAGCGGTTGCTAGCATTTTACCAATAACCCTGTATATTTTCATGATCCCTCCTAACAATCGCAATGGGGACTTTTGTTGTAAAACTCTAATTATCCCTACTAGTGCGGAAAAGCTGGTGGGGTTTGCGACAGTGAATCGATTAAATGCTAGTTTAAAGTTAATTGACGTCTCTGAATACGGCACGTCTTAAAAATACACGAATATTCACTTTGAAACGGGATATTTAGGACGCAGTTTTTTATTTACAGTAACTGATATGTTGGCTCCCTCCGACATGCGCGATGTTCACGTGTAAAGACTCCTATGTACGCACTAAAAGCCGTGTTGTTCAATCAATATAAAATACAAGCGTAAAATACAAAAAGCTTTGCGAGGTGAAGACCTAGCGACTGTTATGTATTTTGAAGTATTCATCGTTTTGAAAAATTTTCACACTGAATTGACGGAAAATTTTCGTGTAAATATAGAACTTGCTCACAAAATTTCACGAGAACCGGTTGAGAACTGAAACCTGTAGAGAAGAACAACCGGAATACCGGACATACAAAAGTATTTTTGTCCAAACTGAAATGGGGAAGCTTCGTATGCGCTCCGCGCTCGGCCTATATGGTAAATAAATATCCCGTTTGAAATTAAAATTCGTGTAGTTTACGTGATAACGTAATAGTTTGAAAAGCTATATATAATCTTTGAATGTAATTCATTATAATTATAAGACAAATTATACATAAATCATTGATTTAATTCTCGATGCTTCGGTGCTGATGATATGCCACGATATAAGTAAATTCTTTATATCAAGTATCTTTTGTGACGAGCACAATGCAGTGTCATGCAGAACAAGGACGGTGGCACTGCAACTGTAATGGATAGGCGTGACGGTTACCATCAGGCGGGCGAAACGTTCTTTTCCTCACTTCACAACAAAAAAAAATTTAGGTCATGTAAAATAATACGTACTGTGTTCTTACACATAACAATGTTAAGACTAAGTTTGCTTTATGTTTTACAGACTATATACATTCAAGATACTATTAAAAAAATAAGTGATATTTTTAATATATTTTTCTAATATAAAATAAAACATATATAAAAAAAATACATGCTTTTATTCACCCTTAACAATAATAAATAATTGACAAACAATTTGATTCACGACACTTATAAACAAAAATTTACTTAAAAAATTACATAAAAAAAATTTACTTATAAACAAAAAATTACATACTAAGTAGGTACATTTCATTTCGTGGAATGATAGGTAAATAAAAATTAACGCACACGGATCCCCCGGCATGCGGCATCGGCAATGTATCGACATCGCCTCAACATTTAGTGCCTAACTTCAGAGCCTATTCAACGCAAACAAACAATCAAATCTTGTCTCTTTAATAAATTATAGTTTAGCTAAAAATATGTTTCCGCGCACACTTTCATCTGCCAAAGAAACCGTACACCATCAAGTAAAAAAAAACAAGTTGTTTGCCGATGTCTGTCCGAGGGGTTATCGTTGAGCAACAAATTACAACAATTTTTTTTTACTATTTTTTTGTATACAATTCCTAAATAATTTATTTATGACGATTTTTTTCATGACAACAAGATACGAACAATTATGATTTGAGGTAAAAAAGGAAGATATTTAGTTTGTTGCTATGTTGAAAATACATTTAGCTCTCGAAATAATACGTTATGCTTTTATCTTCGAAATAATGACGCCAACTGTACAAAACTCCAATTTTTCAATATGGAGAATAAAAATAGAATATATTTCTGTTTTTAAAAATTAATAAAAATATTAAACATTACTTAGTCACGAGAACAATATCTGTTGTAATAATTCGTATTGAAAAATTTGAGTTTTGTAATTTTGGGGTCATTATTTCGAAGATGAAAATATAACGTATTATTTCGAGAGCTAAATGTATTTTCAACATAGCTACATACCAAATATCTTTTTTTTCCATCACATACAATTAAAAAAATCAGACATACTGAAAAATATAACAATGAATTAACATTATTTATGATATTTCATAATACCTATTACAGCTGGCCAATCACCATGCTTACATAACTAATAACATTTTTATTACATTATACTTAAATAATAATCATTATTACAAGGCAATACATAACATTCTTATTTCCCAAAACCTATATCCAAACCAGTCTTAACTTTCAATCAAAATGCTTTCAATTTTGAATATATTATTTTGATAACAATATTATACATCTTATTATATGTAATATAAACTTAATTACAAACAAAAGTAAACATTTGAACTAGGAGCGCGGTTCTAAACCGCGACTATCCGTCCGTGGGACTGGCACATGCTCATCATCAAAGTCAGGACATGTCAGCTTGAGCTATCGAGTTGCAGTGAGTCAAAGTAAGAATTTATTCTTTCGTTAACTAAATGTATGGAGCGACATCTACACCCAAGTGAGCGAGAAAATTTCTTTGTTATTTTGTATACTTATTCTTTTCGAAGTCCTAATATAACTCAATAAATAAAATATCGTTTTTTATTTTATGCACGATAGGTTAGCCTTTGACCACCATCTCACCTGATGGTAAGTGATGATGTCGTTGAAGATTTTTTTCAGGCTAACCTAGAATTGGCCTTAGCTTAACCTAGGCCTAGGCTTAACCTTTTACTGGCTCTCAAGGACAGCTGCCGGAACACACCGTTAGGTGTTTGGCGACAGATTTTCTACTTGAGGGTGGTAGCTAGCCAGGCGAGATAGTAGTAAAAGGCTAACCTATCAGGCGAAACTTAACGATATTCTTCGGATATAACGACCAAACGCTGTGCTTGTACCAGCTAAATAAAACAATACGAACAATTTACAAACTTATTCTAATCTGTGAAGGAATGTTTGACTTATTATTTGTTGACTTATTAGAGATACGGGTGGGGTGGGGGAAGGTGCGTAGGTAGCACTTTCTATACAATCCGGGCGAGTAAAGAACGTAAAATGCCCAACAGATTTGAGACTCAGTTTAAAAAACAGACCTAAATAACCTATAACTTTAAAAACTGATTGTATTCTATAAGCCGTAATGTTGGTACTGCAAGTTTTTCAGAATAATCATTTTTTATTAAAAATTCTAATCATACATATGAATATTAATCTGACAACTTGTGTATATTGCTTATAACAACTACCGGATATAACGTCCGTAGTTAAATGGTCCCCTCAAGGTCGTTATATCCGCTTTCGACTGTATATGAAATAAAAAAAATAGGAATTTTCTCAGCTTTCCTCACCACTGGTATGTTCAGAAAGACACTAAGGTTTGATATGAGAACAAAATGACAAATTGGACCATGATTTATTGTCACGGTAGCTCAGATTTGCAGAGCATCATGCCTGTACGAGGTTTCACATTAATCGAGAGTGGCACTTACGTCTCCATTATATAGAACCACAGCGATGAGCGTTCAATCGACGTAGAGCCTGACGAGCGAGCTCTCCGCGGCCGGACACCGCGTCACGGGGCACGCGCCCTGTGCCCGGACATGCCGGGATATACACACGTAGCAGAATATGTACCTGCAAACAGGAATGGTCTCAAACTGCGCCGGACTAGAATGTCACTCCCTATTTCTCCCGTAAGGTGAGAAGCAGCGCCTTCTGAAGATCTAACAACGATTTTTATTTTTATTTTTGATAGGTAAGCCTTTGACCACAATCTCACGTGATGGTAAGTGATGATGTGGTCGAAGGTGTTTACAGGCTTAACCTAGAATGACTGGCTCTCAAGGACAGCTGCCGGAACACACCGTTAGGTGCTTGGCGACAGATTTTCAACTTGAGGATGGTCGCTAGCCAGGCGGGCATTCGCGAAAATGCCCTTCCACCATGCGGTGAAGCTCAAGCCCGCGGCGGGATTCGAACCATGAAGCTGCTGCGCGGCAGTCCATAGCCAAAGCCACTGAGCTATCACTGCTTCAAAACAACTTCTACTGCGATCTCCAAGACGCCTGCCAAGCGTGCAGATTATAGCAAATCCCCCCAATGCAGGATACCTTATTCAATGTTGGACATGCCAGTTGATGTGATGATGATGAATAAATCAATAGTGATACCGTATATCGTTGAACAAAAGCCTCCCCCTATATCAAATATTACATATTTTATTCATATCTGTAAGGCCTTTTGAGACACACCGCATGGCATTTTGCGAATGCCCGCATGGCTACCGACTACCCTCAAGTAAAAAATCTGTCGCCAAGTACCTAACGGTGTGTTCCGGCAGCAGTCCTTGAGAGCCAGTGAAATTACACGCACATGAGACTTAACATCTATGTCAGAGGTAAGTCCGCTTAACATCAGTTGGGCCTCGAGCTTGTTCGGTCACAATAACATAAAAAAACACTTAACCTTAAAGTAAGAAATTTTATTACTACCGCGACAATAGTGCCACAGTGCAGTCGGTAGTCCGCCGCATTTGAAATGCCCCCAAAGGCGACGGTAATCGCTTATCATCAAACGACCCATCTGCTCGTTTACCACTTATGTAATTAAAACAACGCTAGCCTATTAAGAATATTAATGAGACGTTACCCCGAGACGGGCAGCACGGTAGGTATCCTCCAGCACTGCAGACAGAGAGGGCATCTGTTCTTGCAACGCATTGCCTTCTCATCTCTCTGGAATTGAAGTCATTCAAATTAGTACACGTAGTATACGAATTCAATATCAGTATACATCCGCTATAGATAGTTTTTTTTTTTTATTCCTTATAGTCTAACTTTTGACCACTATCACACCTGATGTTAAGTGATGATGTGGTCGAAGATGTTGTTCAGGCTAGCCTAGAATTACTGGCTCTCAAGGTCAGCTGCCGGAACACACCGTTTGGTGCTTGGCGACAGATTTTCTACTTGAGGGTGGTAGCTACCCAGGCGGGCATTCGCACAATGGCCTACCACCATGCTGTAACGACTGCCATCGTGAGACAACAACCGGGACCAACGGCTTAACGTGCCCTCTGAAGCACGGAAGCGCTCAATAGTAATGTCACCAGCGGTCACCCATCCAACTCTTGACCGCGGCGGACGTTGCTTAACTTAGTTGATCGATTAAGAACTGCTAAGCAAACTTCGCTACGAGCGCTTCAAAAGATAGATATTGTACTACAACGAGAAGATTGAAATAACTATAGGGGAAGGACGGAGGCCTTTGGGGAGTTACCCCTGCGGATAAAGTAATGTTTAATTTAATTATTAATATTTTATTATTATTATTATTTTTACCCAAGTGCCGTAATGTTTCATGTCTTCTCAGTTCCGCGACACCTATGTTTATAATTAACAACCATGTAGAACAGGTGTGCCTAAAATTTAATCGTTACCTTTATGTTCTAAAAGACTCAGGTAGACTGTTTCAATGGAAGCGGCGCGCGGCGCTATCGGCCTACCATGGGTATGTTTCCTCTATTCTCAGTAATTGAAAAACACTGGCGTCAGAGATCTCAATTTTTCGCAGCAATTGCTAAACATTCAGTAATTATTATTACGTATTTTGTTTACCATGTTATTGACATCATTTTGATAATAGCTTTACATGATTGGTTAACTTTCATAACAGAGAAAAAGCTATCGGAAACTGCTCTTAAAAAACAGAGATTGTATTTTACAGGAAGCCTGGATCTATTTAAGCCGCATAAATATCTGTATAGATGAGTCTTAGCACACAGTACAATGTGGTAATTTGGATTTTGAAAATTTGCTATAGTTTTTATTTTAATCTATAATTACTGTTTAGGCGCATACGGCCTTTTAGCACAAGCAACGCACGTGCGTATCACTACGTATGTTGGTAGGGTATTTTGCGAATGCCCGCCTGGCTAGCTACCACCCTCAAGTAGAAAATCTGTCGCCAAGCACCTAACGGTGTGTTCCGGCAGCTGTCCTTGAGAGCCAGTAATTCTAGGTTAGCCTGAACAACATCTTCGACCACATCATCACTTACCATCAGGTGAGATAGTGGTCAAAGGCTAACCTATTAAGCATAAAAAAAAACGTGATCTTTCCTCCCCACGCGGAGTGAATAGTATGTGGGGCGGTACCCGATTTGAGATTAATTGTTTATCACTGCGTCGTCTTAATAATGTGGGGAAATTCGGTTGATATGGAATTAGTTTTTAAAATCCAGAAAATGTGTATTCGCGTAAACAAGGCCTGGTTTCTGGATAGCTGCACACCACTTTTTAAAGCCCGCAAAATTCTTCCGCTGCCTTGCATGTACAACAAGGATATTTGTTTGTTTTTTTTTTCCGGCGGTATGCCTTTATTAAACAAAATACTACGAACTATATACAACACTACAGCTACTACAATAAAAGCATTGAGAGAACAATAAAAGCATTGCAAAGAGAATGTACATGTCACAACAAGAGAATGTACATGTACAAGCATGACTGTATAGTCATGCTCCAGCCTAGTACCAGTTGGCAGCGTGTCTATGGAGCATTACAATATATATATGTATGCTAGAACATTATATATATATATATATATGCTAGAACTTTGTTTGTTTACCAAAGCCCATCCAGATTTTTTTTAATAAACGTAGCGACGTCTGTATTAGACAAAAAAATATCACAGAATGAAAATTTATTATACCATCCTCCGTGCCGCAGGCATATATAAAAAAAATGAAACAATAATATGTGAATATGAATTTATAATAATTTACCAAATACGATAAAGTTAGAAGGCAATAGTTTAAAAAACAATTATGTGATTGGGTCTTAACCAAATGTTTTTTATAGTAGTAAGGAATATTTAAATTATAATTTCATATATGAATTTTAATATTTGCATGTCTGCTTGCAGGCTGAATGCTGTACATACTTGACAAATTGTAAAATCTTGTAAATGTAATGTTTTGTACTGTATTCTCGCTAATAAAATATTGTTTTGATTTGATTTAAAGTCAGTTATGGGGGCTCTGGCCTTTTTTAATTAATATTTTAATTTTTGCAACAACGCATGATCTGCTTATAACAATATTACAAAATCACAAAATTATAATCAATCAATCAATCATTTATTTACAAGAATACAAAGTTGTAAAAAGGTCTTAAACATTATGGCGATTTGATCTTGTATTCTGCCTGCAAGGCGTGCAAATATTAAAAATTATATTTGTCACTTTGATCTAAAAATTCCTTAAAACTATAAAAACATTTATACAAAAGCCAATCACATAATCGATCTTTAAATAAATTACCTTTTATTACATTAATTTCTTCAGGAATCCTATTATAAATATTAATACAATTATTCTAACGACGAAGATTTGCAGACCGTTGAACGAGTGCGTAAAATACATGCATGTTTCTTTAGGCCAGAAACGACACCGGAATCTATTAAAGAATATATGCTGAAGAAAAATCCTTATCACGACTATATTGTAGATAAACTTAAGCTAAACCACAAGTATTACTCATCGTTTGCGCTTACTGTCCCCAGTAGTCAGTTCGATTTTTTATGACAGCCGAAAACTGGCCGTCGCGCACAGAAATTAGTGAGTGGTTTCTTCCCAGCGACGGGCGCGCGAAAGGCGCGCCCCGCTTACTGGCGCCTGTACCGGTGCCTCGTCCGCCTGCCGACCAGCCACCAGCCAGTAAAAAACAGTTATTTACTATATGTCACCAAAACATAAGATGCTTGACAAACAAGACAAGGAATCTCGAAGTACTTTTGACAAAGGATCTCACCTGCGAAGTTTTAATTTTAAGTGAGCATTGGCTCCGCAGTCATCAATTAGAGTCCGTTACATTATCTAATTATAATTTATTGACCTATAGCTGTAGAAAGCAGATCGCGCATGGTGGAAGTTGCATCTATGTTAGATCTGGGATAAAAGCGATGAATAGGCAAGATTACTGTGACCTTTCACAGGAACAAATTTTTGATGTGTGCGCTGTGCACCTTCTTGATGAAAATATCCTTGTTGTAGGTATATATCACTCTAATCAGACGAACGACACAGACTATCTTAAACTGTTCGAAAAACTACTTGCCAAAATAAACCACGACCGCCTCAGCGCAGTGTTAATGGGTGACACCAATATAAATATGTTACAAAATTCCAAAACTAAAAAGGCATTAATTGACCTCCTATCTGTTTACAATTTCGTTCAGCTAGTTGATTTTCCTACTCGAGTGGTCGATGGGGTTAGTTGTACTCTCCTAGACCACGCTTACACAAACATCCCCGCTGAACGGGTTGTGAGTGTGATTGGCGTCAATACGCTCCTTAGCGATCACATAGCTCAGTGTCTGACGATGACAAAAAGTGCCCCTCCCGTGGCAACAACTAGGCTGATGCGAAGCTTTAGTAGATCTAACATAGACAGTTTTACGAGTGCTCTTGACTCAATTGATTGGGACTACATCGTCAAAAAGTCAAATGGGTGTTGCCAGTCACTAGCAAAATCATTAATAGCAGTATTAACAAATAAGCTAAATATATGTTTTCCCCTTAAAAAACAACCTGTAGCGAAATGTATATATAGTATATATAGCTCACATCATCAGCTATCTTTTTAACTCGTGCCTTCGTGAGGGCATTTACCCAGACTCACTGAAAAAAGTTAAAATAACCCCACTCTATAAAGGAAAAGGCAAAAAAACCGACATTAAGTCATATAGTCCCATATCTCTCGTTCCAGTGGTAAGCAAACTGTTCGAAGTCGGGCTAAATAAAAGACTTTTATCATTTATAAGCGAGCGCAACGTGTTGTCACATAGACAATACGCGTACAGAGCTGGGCGCGCTACAACCGACGTCGTGCGAGAAGTGGTATGTGCCCGCGAGGCGGGAGACCACGTCGCATTGCTGTGCTGCGACCTCTCGCGCGCGTTTGACACTGCTGACCACGCTCTTATGGCTGACAAGTTGCAGTTTTACGGCATCCGGGGTCCAACACTGTCTCTGCTCACTTCCTTTATGTCAAATAGGACGCAAGTTGTGGTAGGGGACAAGGGAAAGGCGATGTCGTCTGAATTGGAAATAGTCATGGGAGTCCCGCAAGGCTCCTGTGTGTCGAATACTTTGTTCAGTTTGCTGCTCAACGATCTTCCAAACGCCATAGACAACGCCGAAATTTATATGTATGCTGACGATGTGGCCGCAGTGATCTCCGCTCCTACTCATCAGCAGCTTGAGTGTAAATTAAACTCGGTAGTACAACAGCTTGAGGGGTGGTTCAGATCGAATGGACTAGCATTAAATAGGGATAAAACGTGTTTTATGACGTTTAGTCTTAATAGACATACACCAAAGTCGCAGAAAGTTACCGCCGGCGATGCCAGGATTAAACAGGTGCAAAGCACAAAGTTATTAGGCTTCCACATCGACAGCGCTCTCGTATGGGACACCCATATCGACGAACTGTGTGTTAAGCTGGGCCGCTCATGCTTCGCACTGCGCCGGCTCGCGGCTACCGCGTCGCGCGCCGTAGTGCGGTCATGTTACTTTGCCACCGTTCACAGCTCACTTACATATGGTGTGGAGATCTGAGCAAGCGCCGCGGATACCCAGAGAGCCTTTGTGATGCAAAAGCGAGCAGTGCGTGCCATAGTAGGAATAACAGACGACGTCTCCTGCAGAGACTATTTCAAAGAGCTCATGATCCTCCCGCTGCCGTGCGAGCTTATTTATAATGTAGCGGTATTTACATACGCCAATATTGACAGATTCCAGCGCAAGGGTGTGAACCAGTTTGTCAACTTGCGCAGTAATAGACATAGGGACCGTCTTTTGATGCCATCACATAATATTAAAAAATCCGGAAAATCCGTATTTATATTGGGGTCAGTGGTATACAATAGATTGCCACAAATCATCAGAGATGCAACCTCCACCATGATATTTAAAACCAAAGTTAGAAAATGGCTGTTTGATCATTTGTTTTATGATCTAGACGAATTTTATAAAATGCCTGAAATTTGAATGATCTTTAATAATGTTTACTAATGTACCTATATATTTAAATAAATAATATCATTAACTTATAATATTATTATTATAAAACAATATAAATTAAGAATATTGAACTATATAATAACTATACGACTTGTACTATGGAGTTATAAATAAATTATTTGTATTTGTATATACATTTTTTTTGTAGATATCTTTACGACATGGAGGTTGGTATATTAAGTCGCAATCTTAATATACCAACCTCCATGTCGTAAAGATGGCTTATATATATATAACATGATGGCTTATATAAAGATAACTTGGCTCTTTTTGCCGTGAATATGCTTCGCTTCGCGTTTTGAAGTGTTCGGGATGGTCTTTTACGAATAAACAAACGTCTCTTATGTACATACACGGTAGCGGGAGAATGTTACATGCTTTGAATAAAGGTCGGCAGCTGTCCAGAAACCATGCTTTATTTATTGCGCGGATGCAACGTTTCTGGATTTTGAAAACTCTAATAATGTCAACAGAGTTTACCCACATTATTAATCCATTGTTGAGGATCGATGCCACATAGCCATGGTAAGCTGTTAGTGCAGCTTCCATCGAAACTGTATGCCTAAGTTTTTTTAATACAAAAACATATCGATTCAATCTCTGACTAGGGTTACCAGATGTAAAAATCAAAAGACCGGAGAAAAGGCCTGATTACCATGGAAAAGTCCTGAGATTTTATACAGTTTGAGAATTTTCTCTCAAAAACGTGTTATTATCGTTTTATACACTGCGGATCTAGCTCACGCGTTGAAACTTGCACATCGCACTCAAAGCGGCGCGCGGCGGGGCGGGGGGCGGCATCGGCACCGCAAAAGAAGATTATTTTAGTTTGTTTTACTTGGATAAATAAGTATTGATTTTAACTGCAATTGTTATCTACCAAAAGAAGATTATTTTTAGTTTGTTTTAATTGGATAAATAAGTATTGATTTTAACTGTTCAATTGTTGCCAAAAGAAGATTATTTTTAGTTTGTTTTACTTGGATAAATAATATTGATTTTAACTGCAATTGTTATCTACCAAAAGAAGATTATTTTAGTTTGTTTTACTTAGATAAATAAGTATTGATTTTAACTGTTTAATTGTTACCAAAAGAAGATTATTTTAGTTGGTGTAACTTTTAATTAAAGAGATCTTTAAAATGTAACCTGTGTTTTATTGAAAATCCTGAGATTTCACGAGATTTGCAAAATCCGGCCGCAATCCTGAGAAAAGTCGAAAATTCCTGTAATCTCAGGACAAATCCTGAGATATGGTAACCCTATCTCTGACACACTTGATCGACATGTATTTTCCAATTAAGATGTCTGGCCAAATTTACTCCTAAGAATTTAATATTATGAGTCATTATCATTATTCATGTTGGCTTAGCGATCAGAGCATGCCCCGGCTATAGGGGTAGATACCGGGCTCGAATCCCGCACATGACTTACATTTTTTCCTCCCGTAAATTTGTAATTTTGTAACGTACCTCGCAGAGCATGCGTTATTGCATACATAAAAATATTTAAATGATGGTATTAAAAATTAAGAAATCAAGATTTTCATCGAAATTCTTGAAGCGTAGCTCCTCGCCAGTCATGACTTGGATGAGTGACCCCTAGTGCCATAACTACTGATCTCTTTTTTTATACTGAACTGGGTAGCACTTGACCACTATCTCACCTGATGTTAAGTGATGATGCGGTCGATGATGGAGCGCGCTTACCCAGAAGGTATCTATTCAAACACGTTTTGAAGACCCCTTATTATACTTAACCGGAAACATAAACTCAGGCAGGGTGTTCCATTCCCTGGCGGTTCGCATGATGAACGAAGACGCAAATCGCTTTGTTCGGATAAATGGAATATCAACCATAAAGCGGTGGCGCTTCTGAGTATCCCTGGATATGTTACGTGCTTCGGAGGGCACGTTAAGCTGTCGCGTGTCAGTTGTTGTCTTAGGGAGCAGTCGTTAGGCTATTTTAGAGGCAATAGGACGACCTAAAAACTCTATCACTTTGTATTATTAGCGACAGATGTTTTATCCCTACTAATGAGCCCTACTCATGTAAAAAATCTGTCGCTAAGCGCCTACCGCTTTATTCCGGCAGCTGTCCTCAAAAGCCAGTTCCTGTTCGAGGCTTAGCTTTGAACATCTTCGAACACATCATCATTAAACAATAGGAGAGGTCCAGAGCTCAATAGATACCCTATTAGTAAAAAAATGCTAAAATGAAACATACCTGTGGCGGTGGCGGAGCAGGCAGAGATGTAGTTCCAGGGCTGGCTCGTGCCTCCCACCAGCGCAGGAACTGAACCCCGAACGCGCCGTACTCTACAGCGCGAAGGATCGCCCGACCGATCATCGGGAACGTTATTATTGCGCTTCTGTAATAGTCACATCAAACATTAATGTGTATGATTATTTTTTTGTTATTGTGATGGAACAAGCTTGAGGCCTGCCTGATGTTAAGTGGATTAACCTCTGCCTATAACAGATGCATTTCGTCACAAGTCACGAATTGCACTGCGCCCGTCACCTTGAGGCATAGTTGTTAAGTCTCATGTCGCTGTAATTTTACTAGCTCTCAAGGAGTGCTGCCGGAACACACCGTTAATTGCTTGGCGACAGATTTTCTACTTGAGGGTGGTCGCTAGCCAGGCGGGCATTCGCAAAATGCCCTTCCACCATGAGGTGAAGCTCAAGCCCGCGGCGGGATTTGAACCATGGACCCGCTACGCGGCAGTCCATAGCCAATGCCACTGAGCCATCACTACTTCATACATGAATGAAGTTGTACTCAGAGATAGCACACAGCCTCGCGGAACATCAGCAGTCGGAGCATATACCGTCAACATCGACCTTGATTCACTGGTATGCTAAATATACCTACAAATATTACAGTTCTTGCAAAAGGAAAATTCAAGCTGAATGTAAAAAAAGATTTTAATTAAAATAGCGTATTATAAAATGGGTGCTTATTTAGAAGACATAAATGCTTAGGATATTCCACCTCTGCCAAGCCACTGCCTATGTAACAAATTGTATGAGAGTAAAGACGTATAAAAAGAATGGCCCCAAGTTTTTGTCTGTTCTTTTCAAAGTAGTCATTTATACTGAATATATATTTGGAAATTTTTCTAACAAAACTTCAGAAAAGCGTGGTAGATGACAAATTGAATAAGTTGACTTAACTTATCGAAATTTTTGTAAATAATTTTAAATCACTGCTGTAAGATAATTTGTCAATTAGCAGGTTTTAGATACTTGTTATATATTATTACTAACCCTAGTTGGCCATTCCTAAGAGTCCTCCCCAAGTCTGTCCAAGAATGCTCGTCGTCCTCTCTGGGTGGTGCATCTCTAAGAGCCAGGCCAAGCACAGCCAGCTCAGGGGAATGGCTGCCAGCTGAGCCAGTGAGGTAACGAGCCAGTTGTATTAGACGGACAGACTCTGTTACAAGATGCATGATGGAGTAGACGCGAATAGCTGCTTTGCGGGCGCGGTCTGCTCTTGTCTGGAAAGTACATAGAATGTTGAGTATATAAAAATATTAGTATACAAAAAATATTATGATATTGGATGTTTGATTCAATGAAATTTCAAGAAAATCATTTTCTTTTACCTTATAGGTTGGATGACCAGTACCTCAGATGTGAGATCTGTCTTAGACAACTGAAATACATTGTGCTTGGGAACATATTTTCTGTTTTCTAAGGGTTCCATATCAGAAAGTTGAACCATATTACCAATTTGCTGCTGTGCTATTTTTAACATGCTTAACATTTTAAACCGTAATGCATTAAGAACATTGCTCTTATTACCGTTACTGATTTTTTTTTGGCAATATTTAAGCCACTAGTTTGTACCTAAGCCATTGGTATTTGATAAGATAGTTAAGGTGTTACAATGCTTGAAAATTAAGGTTAGAATTGTCGAGCTCGCCACTTAAACTAGCTGTCAAGGACAGCTGTCAGATTAGACCATCAGGTGCATTGCACTTTGACTTATTGTACTATTATTTTTTATTGGAATACTACTAATAATTATATTTGATTTTACTAACCTTTGATTACGATTTCACTAATATTTTAATGACCGTTATAATGTGGTTATTTGATTTTAAGGTACATATTTTGATATGTTATTAATGATATTTTTGAATGTACATTTTATGGTTTAATAACTGAAATAAATTATTATTATTATTGCAACCCAATTTCAAGGGTTGTAACCCTCAAATATAAACTAGATAGTAAGGCAGGCTTTTAAATGCCCAAACATTATAAAAGAGCATACTCTATATTTTCAATTGAAAAGTCTATTATCAAGGTTTACCTTCCCAAGCCTTCCATCCTCATCATCCTCTCTCCATCTGTCCACAATTTTCTCCAACTTATCCCTCAAGTATGGCACCAGCACGAGTAGGACGAGGGAACCTCGCTCCAAGAGGTCAGGTAACCTCTGCCCCGAGGAGAACTCGCTGGTAAATGTAAGAGGCACTCGGAGTAATCCATAGAATGTTTCTGAGAATGATGCAGCTGAAGACAAAAACAGAAATATATTATACTTGGCATTGCATGGAATCACTATGCAAGTGCTAGGTGTATTCTGTTCCGGGAAGAACTTGCAAGTCTCTGGGACTTGCACTTATCCAAGTTAATCTTTGCCTGAGATCCTCCCTGCCTAGACAAGCGAGCGATTCTTAATTTATAGTCTCATTAAAATGACAAACCATATTATTACATAATTTAACCTCATAATAAAGAAAGCCTGTACACTGTCAGAACTGATAATAAGCCTCAGAAGCCATAAACCAATAAGCTGCCAAATCTTGGTATGGGTGTTTTTATTCTTTAGTGGTTACTAAATAACACACTTTATCAGTGTAATAAACAGTACAATCTAGCAAGATAAAAGGTTGATTATGCTTGTAGGTACATACTTCAAATTTATATTTTCATCATGTGCAAATCATTATGTATTAAATTGTATGTTTATTTAATTCATTTGCAAATAGATGCTGGTTAATAAAACTAAAACCTTAAAACTGCATCATTGTAAAGGGGTCCTAAACATTGTAGTCTTACTCTTTGGATTCCAAGTCCCAGACATTGACTTGGGCCTCCCCTGTATTGCAATGGACCCGGCTCCTCGTTGGTGAATCCATGAAAGGCTAAGTAATTAGTTTCTAAATAAGAATAATCCAGTAGCAGTAGAACTTTTTCTGTGAGTTCGGCAATGTTTACATTACTGTTTTCCGGTTCAAGGGGTATGTGTGCTGTTGAAATTACAGGCATATGAGACCTTATATCTCAGGATGATGGGCACAGTGCAGTTTGGCACTTGAGAGATACTCCATGTGTTATAGAAAGATAGTTACCGCATAACACCATAGCGCAAATTCCATCAAAATAGCATAAAAAAAATAGTATACATACCTAAAGATATTTTTTTATTTTTTTTTTTATGCCTAATAGGTTAGCCTTTGACCACTATCTCACCTGATGGTAAGTGATGATGTGGTCGAAGATGTTGTACAGGCTAACCTAGAAATACTGGCTCTCAAGGACAGCTGCCGGAACACACCGTTAGGTGCTTGGCGACAGATTTTCAACTTGAGGGTGGTAGCTAGCCAGGCGGGCATTCGCAAAGTGCCCTACCACCATGCTGTAACGACTGCCATCCTAAGACAACAACCGGGACCGACGGCTTAACGTGCCCTCCGAAGCATGGAAGCGCTCAGTAGTAATGTCACCAGCGGTCACCCATCCATCTCCTGACCGCGGCGGACGTTGCTTAACTTGGCTGATCGATTCAGAATGGCTAAGCAAACTTCGCTACGAGCGCTTCAAAAGATATTCCATAAATGAATTATAAATTAACATACCATAATGCTTGAGGTAGTGGTATTGCAAACAGCAGTCAAAAAGGAGATATAACTCGTCAAACCACCTCACGCACCATCCACACTTATTAGGATAAACGGTTGCCAGGTACTATGAAACAATAAAATTTTTAGTTTCAGAACTTTAGTTCTTTGAATTAAGTTCTGATTCACATAAAAAAAAATATTTAATTAATAAAACATCGTATGTTATTTTATTTTTATTATTCTGTAGAATAGAATTGCTCACGTTTTTAAGTTGGTTTGTGTAATCTGGTCAAAAGCATAATGTAAAATGGTACTAGGACATTTAAGCTATTACAGGGAATATTTGTATAAATATGATGTAAGGTTTTAACCATTTCTATATTTTATTTTGAAATCATAAAATCTTAACAAGTTTTCTTCAATAATCCAAATCATGCACTAAAGAAAAGTTTGGATGAATTCCAGAATAATCAGTAGGAATTGCGATTATGAAATTATATATGCTTAGGTATAAAATTAGGCATTAGACACAAATTCTGTGGGCATTTTTTTAAATAACTATGTGAATACTCAGTCTTGAAAGTTACCTCGATTAGTTTCCTGAGTGCGGGCTTCACAGTAGAGCCTAGAGCTTCTTGGGCTGTGACTTGAAACACAGACGGAGTACCTTGTAAGGTCCTCGTTAGGTGGGCAGCATATACAGCCATTTCACAGAACTACACGCTGCGCCGTGGGAAAAAATATTTGAACATTGGTTCGTGGTTAGTTTTAACTAATAAAATTTAACCAGAAATAATTAGTTGGCAGGTACACTATTGCACTCAGTGATGATGTTTATTCACACTTACAGACAAACAAATCACAAAAGATTAGGAAAATAAAAAGGTGCATTTATTGTAATTAATTACTAATCGCTTATTAAACCTGCTACAATCTGCTAATTCAACAATTTTATAGTCAAATTATTTTATTGTTTACCTTCAGTCTTTTACAGTACAGAACAGAGTTCTAGTGTGTGTTGCCAGGCTAGGATTTAAAAACCCAAATCAACCATATATTTGCAAAAGACTTTTTTTTTTACAAGTTATTAAGATCTTATTTTCATGTAGTTTTTTTTTTATGCCTTATAGGTTAGCCTTTGACCACTATCTCACCTGATGGTAAGTGATGATGTGGTCGAAGATGTTGTACAAGCTAACCTAGAATTACTGGCTCTCAAGGACAGCTGCCGGAACACACCGTTAGGTGCTTGGCGGCAGATTTTCAACTTGAGGGTGGTAGCTAGCCAGGCGGCATTTCACAAAGTGCCCTACCACCATGCTGTAACGACTGCCATCCTAAGACAACAACCGGGACCGACGGCTTAACGTGCCCTCCGAAGCACGGTAGCGCTCAGTAGTAATGTCACCAGCGGTCACCCATCCAACTCCTGACCGCGGCGGACGTTGCTTAACTTTGCTGATCGATTCAGAATGGCTAAGCAAACTTCGCTACAAGTGCTTCATTTCTTCAGCGAGTTAGTCTAGTTAGCTTCCAAATACTCAGACACAGTTTAAAATATTTTTTCCAACAGCCAATTATTCGATTTAGTATAAAATACATTTCCCTGCGGAGTTTTTAGCTCATTTGTTATTTTTTTATATGTTAAGAAGGGGATGAAATATAATGACCACCACAAAATGCTTTGATACCCTTAGTTATTTTACCAAAAATTGTAATCGAACACCAAATGTAGTAAATTACCACTTAATTCATATACAGGGTGTCCGGTAATTAATGGATAACCCCGCGGGTACTCGTGGTAAATTTTTGTTTTGAGAAAAATATGACTAAAGAAACGTAGGTGGCCATAACTCAGTAATTTGACTATAAAAAAATTGTATAAAAAATATATATATATATATATCCGTTTTGAAACATACAAAAATGTATTGTATTAAAAAAAATCGTTCCTGCTTACAAAATTTCACGAGAATCACTTGAGAAATACGATCTGTGGTGAAAAACTGCTGGACAGACATTCGAAAGCATTTTTTCCCAAGCTTTAACGGAGAAACTTCGCACTCAGTTAACGATTTGGTATCGATATATAATATAATAGAGGGAATTACAATGATAATTAACTTATAAGGTAAACGGGTCATGTGTCAAAGTAACATAAAAAGGATTATCATAGACAAACGTAGATAAATGTATGGAAACATATTATTCGTAACACAAAGTAAAAAATAAAAAGACGTGTGGCACTCGGAGACTGCCACGGTAAAGCTATTACATAGCATTTTTTATCAACTTATGCAATTATAAATCTCGACACGTTAGTTGTCAAAACCTTTTTTTCTGCCAAAATTTAGTTCTTTTTACGCACTGTAGAGGCACTGATCAAATATGGTATCACCGCTGTGCCGGTCGGAGTGGGGGGTGTTAGGTTATTTTCGTTACGGAATTTCTGGATTCGGTCTCCACGCTCAAGGCCCGATAGAAGCTATGCAATAGCTTAAAAATATAGTAGCTGAATTTTAATCTTATCAGTATAACTTTAAAACCTAATTTTACGTGTAACTAAATTATTAGACTAAATTACTAGCATAACTTATGACGTTTCTACTGGCAGCTACACTATTTTCATCATATGGATCTTCAAACGGCGGCGATGACGCGAATACAGAATATATAAAGTCGTCTTTAATAACTGGGTAGAATTTTTTTGGTTGCTTAATCTATTTTCGCGAACCGCAATTCAGTTATATTATATTATTATATCCATAGTGAAAATATTGTAGGACTGCGTAGAAATCTGAAAGAAAGTAAGCATCGGTTTTTGTTTTGAGAGCCATTCTATAAAATCTGTGATTCTTGTTATTATAATACACATAGTGGTCCCAGTAAATACAATTGACGCAATCGTCTCTTTTGGCTTAATGTGCATTCAATTTGTTATCGTTATCTATGATGCGCATGAAACGAAATACTCTGCTTTCTTGCAATATTTGTATTTGGAAGGTTAAACAAAAGTGTGACTTTTCACCCATACCTACACTAAATAAAAGTCAGTAGGTAGATCAGAACTAGAGTAAAAACAGAAAATCCAAGAACAATGAAAATTTAATGGTCCGTAGTTGGGGAATTTCATATTTACTGGCAATAAAAACTTGACAGCTAAAATTTCACTGATTTGACAGTAACACACGATTACATTGTCAAAACGTTTCGTTATTGCATTATTTGCCTAGTTATTTTGCCGTCCTTTTTTGTGCTTATCCAAGAGGTTTCTATAGATTTACACTCGAAAGGAATCTATGATCAATGAGTTTTAGGCATGGAAGTAATAAGAACTACGTACAACAGTACTTATTACTTCCATGGTTTTAGGTATGTATGTAGTTTCAGCGGGAAAATCGTAGACGTCTTTATATTGAGCTAGTTTCAGAAAGTTAAGTTTTTGCACGTGATAATGTTTTAAAATTGTTGTTGTTCTTTTTTTTTTTTTTATTGGTGATAGGTAAGCCTTTGACCACAATCTCACGTGATGGTAAGTGATGATGTGGTCGAAGGTGTTAACAGGCTTAACCTAGAATGACTGGCTCTCAAAAATGTACGAAGAACGTACAGTGCAGGGTTTCGGCAAATAGTGGGTAACATAGCAATCATTAATGTTGCTTTTGTGTTATACATGTCACAGACCAGCTTAATCATATCCGAATGGATTGAGGAGGCACTCCATGTCGCCAACCGGCTGTAGTAGTTATATGTCCTACCTATTGTAATATTGTGTAATGTAGGTATGTTTTAAGCAATATGTAATGCCTACCATATATAGACTAATTATATAAGTAACCATGCAGCTACGTTCAATTAAGTAATTGTAATATACTCATGTACCTATCAGGTTTTTCAAATGAATGTAGTGACGGTTTCAGTAATTTTAAGGCCTATGCTGCCATCTGTCGATTTAAGTTGTTATTATATTTCTAAAGATGGCGCATAACACAAGTAATCCGATGACAGCAGCTGGAGTTGACAGATTGTATATAGAGCGACACTAGCGCCACTAAAGGAAGCAGGAGATTTTTCAAGTTGAAATAAAACAAGCATTATTTTTATATAACTTAGATTTATATACAGCAAAGTATCTACGAAGATGAGGCGATATCAAAATATTGTTAAAAGTTTTCATTTTATGCAAATGTAAGATAAATTATCTGTAACCAGTTTCATGTAGGTACATCTCAGAAAATACTTAATAACTGTACCCTTGTACTAAATAACTGTACTGTTGAGTAGGTACTCAAGTTACAAATAAACAATTGAACAAACCATCAAGACTTTTTGACACTCCAGCTTTTAAAAGGAAAGTCACACCCTTATAATAATATAATAGCAAAGCTAAATATATTTTTGAACAAATTCCAAAATTTGTAGTAGGTTGGTATACCAAATACATCAAAAGTTATATCAATTTAAAAGTGGCTCCTCAACCTAAACATCTGAATTGAAGAGCAACCTGGAACTCCGAAAGTAGGTAATGAATCAATATATCAGAAAATTTGGTATCATTTAGAAGTAATTGTGTAGGTATAACTACTACACTTCCGAGTTTCGTACTGCTGAAATGAAAAAAGATATACATTTAGTATGGTTCTTCAATCTATATATATAAGAGGGCTAAGATTTTTTGTAACTGGTGGATTTCCAATCATATAATCGTAATGGACCGATTATATATACATATACGTTGGATTTATAATAGTTAAGAGAGTGTTCAAATTTGTAATATAGGAATAAAGTAGTAAAACTGAGTAGATTTGGTAAAACAACACCTGATGGTAAGTGATGATGTGGTCGAAGATGTTGTACAGGCTAACCTAGAAATACTGGCTCTCAAGATCTCCTGAGGATGCTTCGTCTATCGAAAGTTCTTCAGGTTTGTCTGCGTGGTGTTTGTAACTTCACGTCGGCTAAACAGGAAAATTAGGCGGAATTGAGATATTTTTTAAATGTATTATTAAAATATTAATTTAATGTTGTTTTTTAATATTTAAAAAATATTTGTTACTATTAGTGGAACACATTCAGTTATCGATTCCACACCACTCCCCGCAGTATTGTTGATACATTAATATCCACCTTATAAAGTGATAAGAAGTTAAATCTCGATTCGACTGTATGTTATTTTTTATCACCTTACGTTGTACCTTCGCCTTTTTGGAAAGTAATGTATCACTCGGTCGCAAAATTTATATTCCTTGTCCTCATCGACGTCCCGCGCTATGCTCAGGATTCTACGTTGGAGTCCAGGGGGCCAACTCCCATCTCTTAATTCAGTCTTATTTTAACATTACATTTACAATTTTAATTCGCACCGCCACATATCACTATAGTATACTTATATAAAAACTTCAACGTGAGAGCGGGATGCATGCATCGAATTAAGTCATTTGTGCGACAGAGGTAGCACTATATGAACATTATTGTTTCGTGACGGCCACGGTACTAACCTTTACCTTAGTATCAATAATTTAAACTTGAAACAATGACGTTTGCATTCCATAATAGTTTATAAAAGGTGGGAGTTAGGCCCCTGTTCGCACCACAAATATATTTTTTTGCTCCCGTGAGATACAATGAACTAATTTCGATAAAACAAAGAGTAGAAGAGGGATTACGGAAGGAAGTTGAATGACACCTGTCTAAAATCCAAAATGGTGGATCCAAGATAACTGCCATACTTGTATGGTGGCCATTTTGAATCCGCCCGTAGGTAGGTGCTATAAAAGTATACTGTATAGAGGTAAGAGTAGGTAGGTACTTATCTATCTTCAAAATATGCATCTGGGGTTGGTTATTCGCAACAAATCATATAGAATAGAAAATATGCGGATATAATGCAGAATAAATATCGAAGTTGCACTTAGAATTGCAATTGGCTTTCGGATAGCTGCTGGAATACACGATGGGCAACGCTTTTACTTGATAATGGAAGCCAGGAAAGCCAGGCTGCCATTCGCAAAATTCCCTACCAGCATGTGGTGAAGCTCAAGCCTGCGCCGGGATTATAACCATGGACCTTTTAAACGCCAGTCCGTAATCATTGCCATCTAAAGTCTTCTTATATAACTTATTCAGCTAGGTACTTATTAGATTAGGGTACAACCTATTATACCCCAATGAATGACAGTAAAAATGAACCTATCGAGTTATCGACTATCAAGTAGGCATGTATGCAAGTACTTACCCGGCACCCGGAACTTTCCGATAATATACACACAAAATCCGCATATAAATGTGCTACTTATTATTTTATATTACATGATGTTTTGGAGACATAAATTAGGTAGGAGTGGCAACAATCAAGTTATGTTTTTTTAATGATTATAACATATGTAGTAGAGTTGCAAAACAAGTCACTTTATTGGAAGTTCATTCATGCGCATAGTATCCTCAGGTGATATCTTACTTTCTTCTTCCATTTTACCCTTGCTTAGACCCCGTGGAGTGCCGGGATGGAATTACACAAATCCCATATCTTCCTATTGGAGTCGTAATAGGCGACGAGGGGATAATTAACAAAAAGTAGGCAGCAACGTCTGCTGAAAAAGCGTGTCGTATCTCTTATCAGCAATATGGTAGAGTACCTACTATATACAGGGCGTCCCACGGCGATGCCACATGGCGGGAAAGTACCTTGAATATTGTAGATGGAACGTTTTATTGAAATAAGACATTATTTGAATTTTAAAAATAATTTAAACTGCATTCATAGGTATTTAAATAATTACATGGTTGAACCGGGAATCGAACCCGTTACACGAGAAAAATAATCATTATGTAGTTTTATCATACCGGTCGAAAGACTTTATCATAATGTTTCCTACATAACATATGTCAGAAATAAAAAACAGACCATGAATTTTAACATTTGATGTGAAATTTTGAATTATTTCTTTATAATCTGCCAGGCGCATTGCGATGGACAAAATAATTTACGCGTCTTTCGGCTCAGGATACGGCTCGATTTGTTGCATACAACCAGGTACCTACAAATTACGTATCTCCTTATCATATTATTATGCACTTAAATTATAATAGGGAAATGATTTTCAAGTGAGTACATTTAATAGTAATAGGTTCACATGATAATGTCAGTTGTAGGTATGTCATTACGGCAATGTCAGCTTTTAATTTTACTGAACAATTTCACATCAAATGTTAAATTCATAGCCTTCCTTTTATTTCTGACTCTATGTTATATCGCAAAAAAATAATCCTTATGATGAAATCTTTCGATCGGTATGATACTACAGGCTGATTTTTTTTCTCGTGTAACGAGTTCGATTCCCGGTTCAACTATGTAATTATTTAAATATCTATGAATGCAGTTTAAATTGTTTTTAAAATTCAAATTCAAATTTTCTTTCAGTAAAATGTTCCATCTACAATATTCAGGGTACTTTCCATCCAAGGGCATTTGACGAATGCCCGCCTGGCTAGCGACCAGTTCAAGTAGAAAATCTGTCACCAAGCACCTAACGGTGTGTTCCGGCAGCTGTCCTTGAGAGCCAGTAATTCTAGGTTAAGCTTGTTTAACACCTTCGACCACATCATCACTTACCATCTGGTGAGATTGTGGTCAAAGGCTTACCTATGAGCAAAAAAAAAAGGCATTTTTGCCCAAGCTGAAACGAAGACGCTTCGCTCGGTGTTTGGGCTCGATCTGTTATAGTTTTATAATGTTTATATATAAATATAATAATCGTGTAGATATCAGGATTAATTTCTCATGTGAGTGATTTGATACATAAATTTTAGCTTTCACCCTGTACCTGTGCTACGAATACTTAAAAGCTACGTCTACGACTTCTCGTAGCAATACAGAAATTATAAGAAACAGGGATTTTATCAAATCTATCTAGGATTTACTTAGTTTGGGTGTTTCTTCAGATGGTAGGCATTTTCAGCAAGAGTACCACTGATGAGTACCACTGAGCAGTAGTGTGCAAACATTGGCAAGTTTAGTTTTAGATTAAAAAGTACTGTAGTACAATTCCTGGGCAACTAAACATAGGAACTAATATATAGGAGTAGACAAACCTGATTATCTGGCTTCTTTACGTACCAAGTTATCCTCTACGCAAATGATGCTATTGGACGGTTCGTTCGAAGAGCGGTGTCTGCAAGGCGCAAACATATCCGCGATTATAATCTAAAGATGGCAATCAGAGATCACAACAGCATTCGCCAGGGCTATAAGAGGGCCTCCCCTCGCCCAAAATGCGGTAGAGTTGGACGACCGGTGGCCAGCATCTTTGTCCAACCTAAAAAAAAAACAACAGCGTGGTGGATAGAGGCCCTAATGAAAATGAACGTCGAATAGTCAGACTAAGAAAATTTTAAAGTTCACTTTTTATTTTAATTTGTATAAATATAGTATTTAGCTGTGTATAGTATATAGCTGTCTTCCCCTTTGTCATTCTTCATTTGTGTTTGATAATATGATCTCAAATAACCGTATGAATTTGGAAATAATATATTAATTTTATCCACACTATGCTAATTGCTCGGGTTTCCCCGACATTATATTCTACGCCTGTAGGTGTGTGCGTCTAAGAGCAGTGCACTCGCCCAAGTCGAACATTTGTGAAGTTTTCCAACAAAGAAACTTTTTACGAGTAGTCCGGAGTCTGGAACTATGATCGGTAAATGGCAGTACCGCCGCCTTGAATATTGGGACCAAAATATATTTAGGGACGAGGTTGTATAACTAGGCTCGTCCCACCTACCCCTTTGGGGACATAAAGGAATAATGTCAAACATTATGCCATGTACTTAGTCTGGCTCAATTAATTTATTTCAAAACATCTTTTAAGACAAAGTACCTACAAATCTAAATTATTTTAAATGAATTTTAATAAGTAGACATTTAAAAACCAGATCTGTAATGTAAACAGATAATATAGGTGCCGGTTTTGTGAATAAAGAGCGGCCAAGTGCGAGTCGTTCTCGTACAACGAGGGATTTTTAACAATGCAAATATACATAGTGTGGTACGTTATTAGAAAAAAAAATTATTTGTGTTCTGTACGTAAAGTATACAGGGTTATTGGTAAAATGCTAACAACCTCTTAGGGTTGCCTTTTGCTGGTCCTAACAAACATTTTGAGATGATTTTTTTTATATTTGAAAATAATTTTTTTTTTGTTTTTTTTAATATTTTTTTTCTGTTTTAATGCGTACTCCGAGTCAAGAGCGCCCGCCTCGGCAACAGGACCGCGCCATGCTCCCTTTGAATAGAGTTTTGAATATTTACATCGAGAAAAGTAATAAAAAATATGAAATAATACATTACATACACAAGAGACTTTTAACATCAGGTGGTCCTCGTACTTATTCCGTCAAAAACATAAAAATTGATAAATATATAATTTATTTTTTCAAGACTAAAAAAATCTCAGTATGTTTGTTAGGACTAGCAGAAGTCAAACCTAAGAGGTTGTTATCATTTTTCCAATAACCCTGTATAACGGAGCCACATTAACGAGTCTCTGCTGACTGTCTGTCTGTCCTTCTATCCATACGTCCGTACGTTATGGGTCTATAGCTCATAAAATGAATTAGTTATCAGCTTAGAGTTTTAATATATTGTGTAAAACGTTGAACTAAACATAAATATGGGATAAAAATATTATCTACAAAATATGTAGGACGGAGGGTGGCGTAGACTTATCAAAAAGGTTCCGTTTTACCGTAACAATTCCTCAAAAATGTATACCGACTTGTATGCATACACACGGCACCTGCTATGGCATCAAAAAAAACAATGAAAATGTCTAGATCGAAAACAAATAAATGCCACTAGTCAAGGACTGCAGGAGTTACTCTCAGCTACTCATTATGCAATTTATTACATCTTTTATAAGCTCTTTTTGCTTAGATCTTGTTTGTTCTTGTGGGCGGCAAGGTAGTCCTTATCTAAGGCCCCCATTACACTATTATATATTTTATAGAATCCCATATATATGACCTCTTATATATGATAATTTGAAACGTAGGTAGAATTGACCACAAATGACTCAGTTCGCTTAGCCAACCAGATATCATAACAGTTGTATGTTTTTGTCAGTTTATAACATTAAAAAGAATAGCAGACGTTAAATCTGTTAATTCAACATTGATATTTACGCGTCCTTTCAAGGTAAGGTTTGCCTTGAGGTTCGTGTTGTATGGTGCCCTTCTACCAAAATAATTAGAATAAACTTGCCCTTATAATAATAAGTTTTAACTAAACACAACGATTTCCTGAAAGTGAGTCATTATGTTTACTTAGTGTCGCGTAATTAAATTGTCTCATTTAAAAACTTGATTTTCTTGAGTTTACTGTTCACTAGCAGTCTGCACCGGCTTCGCACGGGTATTAAATAAAAATTTCAAAGTTATAAATTTAAACACATAAAAAAGTAGTTATTGTGATCGAAGACTTTTTTCTAGATATTGATGTCTTCTATAAATTGTATACACCACTTTGCTCTATTTTCAATAATTTCTGCAGCGTGCGCGACATAACGTTTTTTTTGGTATTTTTTTCGCACTTTTGGTTACATTATCGAAGTTTTCATACCTGAAGAACATAAGCTATAGAAAATTTTCAAGAAAGTTAGTTTTTTGAAGCTTATGTTCTTCAGGGATGATTAGGATTCACGTGACGAAAGAATTTTTCAAATCGGTCTAGTAGTTTCAGAGCTTATTCAATGCAAACAAGCAAACAAAGAATCAAATTTTTCCTCATTATTATATTAGTTTAGAAAATGAGTTTTATTTTACACGGCTGTTATTCAACGGAATGTTAACATGTATGGATGTCGTGTTTCCGTGCCAACGGCTTGTTTTGCCTTCATAGAAAACCCGATGTCTCTTGTTCGCCCAGCAACAACCTTTACCGGTCATTTAACTTACCTATCTGGTTGAATACCTTCTGACTGGTTCTATTCAAACATATAAATTATTTGAACATCGTTACAAGAAAAATATTACTGGTAAAATTTTACGTTCTCACACCTACGTGTTCCTATAAAAAAAGCGAAAAGTAAAATAATTGATTGGCTATATTTAAACACACATTATAGAATATAGTTTTTTTTCTTTAAAATAATTAATTTTATGGTGTTCATGAGTAGGAGCCCCTAAGAGGTTGTTAGCATATTTCCAATAACCGTGTATAATAATATGAAATTACATATCCATGAAATTGTTTCGAGGCTCATAATTTTCAAGTTAATTATCCGTTCACAAATTGTAATGATATATGCCTAGACAATGAAGAGATACATCAATATCGTGCTTAGTTCTGCACCTAAAAGCTCAAGGGAGTGACTACGACGTGATGACGTTTGTATGGGGAAGTGACTGACGACTGTTCAACCTTTAGGTTTGACTTTGGTTTTCAGCCTACCCCCCTTAGAAATACAACCTTCTTACAAGATTAAAATTGAAGAGATTGATAGCATTCTATATCTGTGTATGTAGTTTATATATCTACCTAAAATGGCCTCGACCTCGTTGCAGGGTCACAGGACCAACGTTAGCAGACCTCTGCGGTCAGCATAACACCCAATTCCCACATAGGTACCTACCTACCTACAATAACTATTGTTAGTTGGCATTGACTTTGACTTATTATGCTGATATATTATGGTAACAAATTACATTAATGTAGGTTGTTGACTCACAAAAAGATATATTAAGATCGAATATAGGTACCTACATCGATAATGGTCGCGGGTAGCCAATGGTTACAAGCGGCTAATAGCCGTACTTTGTAGCGTTCATGGGGGAGGCCTTTGTTCAACACTTCGATAATTTATATTTATCGTAGCAAACAAGACAGTCTATTTATACATATACAGTCAACTCTCGTTAATTCAAACCTGCAATAATTTGAACCTCTCCATAATTCAAAGTTATCACGAGTTCCTTAGCTTAGAAAATCTCTTTATATTTCGAACTAAATCAATACATTTTTATGCACTTGGTAGTTCGAACGAAAACATTAACGCTGCATAACAAAATGACGCGTTAATTCGAACTTATCGGCGTCAAACACTTGATAATTCGAAAAGAATAAGTCACTTGATCCTCTTATAAACAAGTCCGAGTTATCCATCCCGCCGCGGAGACATTGCAGAACGAGTTCAAACTTGTATCATTGTACATGAGCCTTTTGTTTTGGTAATGATTAGTTTGACATACACTTCCGCACGAATTGATTTCGTTTCTCTAAAAAATTTCGAACCATTTGGTAGTTCAAACACTCGCTAATTCGTAACATTTTAAGAGTCCCTCGAGTTTCGAATTCACCAGAGTCGACTGTACCTATATTATTGAAGCAGGGATGGCTCAGAGGCCCTAATGAAACAGCAATATGCATTATTGTGTGGAATATCGACGCCATTGTTTAGAAGCTCCTTGAAAAGATCATATACCTAATTAGTTACGGTGCCAAATCGTATAATTTAAATTAAACTAGAATTTTGAATAGTAAGTACAATATTACAATATATTATTATTTATAAGTGATCTTCATAAGAGCGTTGTAGACAACTGTAGAATAAATAATTTTGACTTGACTTTTGAAACAAATCATAAAAGCCGGTCAAGCCGGACGTGCTAAGTAACCTTTACTGGGGCCTTTCATACGAATTAGACAATAAAGTCTCTGAGTGAATTAAAACATATTCTTTTCATTTCTCTTGCTCTGAAAGTGGTGTTTGTTTGATTCGAGTAGCGGGTGGATGACATTGCTTCCCACCTAAGGGTGGGAAAAACTCATAGTAAGTAAATGCTTCCTTCTCAAGGGCCGGAATGACTTGTAACTATGGTAACCATTGGTGTAAGCAAAATGTGCGTATGTATTGATGTAAGATTTTTAGTTCTAAAATACCTAGGTAATCGGTTTTTATGAAACAAATAATAACAACTACGTTTGTATTTACGTTAAAGCTAAAAACCTAGTTTATAACGTACTTACATAAAGTGATTTTGTGAAATTAGTGCATGCTATATGAAAATTTTAGCCACTGTTTATGAGCAGTGTGAATTAAAAAGAACACCTATGAAAAGCAGATGTTTACTCGGGTGGAAGTCATCAATTCCTATTCGGACTATAGCCGCCCGTAAATATTTCAAACAAAATTTAACCTTAAATTTCACAAATAGTTCTAACCTCTCACTCAATTTTAAATGTTATTATTTTTAATGTTTTTTTTTTAGAAAAACGTCTATTTTTTACTTTTCTTAAATTTGAAATGAAAATTAGAGTGCTTAACTTGGGTGAATGTCATCAATTCCTACTGGGACTATAGCTATCGCTGCGCTCTAAATACCTCGTATGGGAATTGATACCTTTCGACCCTTGTATAGTAATCTACTATTTTATGCACACGAACCCATATTACGCGAGTCCGACAAGCAATTCACCAGTTTTTCTTTTGATATATGTTTATCAGAATGGCCGTGAAAGTCTTGCCACATTCATCATGTGCTACGTACACACTGACATTTCGCACGCTTGACACTTGACAAGATTAATGTGACAATTTTCAAGCACAAGTTCAAATTGACCAGAAATAATTATGAGTTATTATAATCAACCATAATTCTTTATATGAATTTCCTTCCGTCGTATGTGATTTGATCAAAGGAAGCTTTAGAAATGAAGGGGAACATTGACAGAAAAATGAGGACATCTCATCTCATCATCAAGCGATAAACCCGAAACCCGCATGGTGAATCCATGAAATACTGTATTATGTATATATTAGCTATGTTAAAAGTAATTTGTCTCTATAATAATTAATAACAAAATGTCCACCGAGCTCTTTTACCTTTGGTATGTTTTTATTTACAAAACACTACGAAGTATACTGTAAAACAAAGAAATGATTTAGGCAAGCTAAAGGCCATTGCAAGCCCACAGGCAGTTGAACTTGCAATGGCCTTTAGCTTGCATATTTAAAAAACATAACTATTGTTGAAATACTGAAATGTATAGTAACATAACTATTTGCATGGTGGTAGGGCATTTTGCGATGCCCGCCTGGCTAGCTACCACCCTCAAGTAGAAAATCTGTCGCCAAGCACCTAACGGTATGTTCCAGCAGCTGTCCTTGAGAGCCAGTAATTCTAGGTTAGTCTGAACAACATCTTTGAACATATCATCGATTACCATCATGTGAGATAGTGGTCAAAGGCTAACCTATCTTGCATAAAAAAATTCAATGATTCCTACTCAATGCCATGTATACTATTCTGTAATTTCTTTTTCATTCCAAATTATAATATAGAAGTTATTCCAAGTAGTAATAATTATATTGTAGCAGTGGTAGTAGAATATAAAAATAAAGAATCTGTGAATCGTAAATTTTACAATGAGCATCGTAAATGTCAAAACTTTTGACATTTACGACGCTCATTGTTCTCATTCTGTTTTAGCCCAAAACAGAATAAAAAAGGCTTAGCAGGAAAATTAGGCGAAATGTCAATATACATATATTTTTATTTATTAAGGCTCCGTTTCAGAATGTCCTAATAAAATTTCGGGTTGCTATGCAAAACATAAAATAACTACATGATAGATATGACAGTTAACATGCAGCGCGTTAAATCGATGACTATGAAACGCAAAGATAGTGTGTTATTTATTAAATATGTTCTGGGTAGTAAAACCGGAACTTATTCGGACGTTCTGAAACTCGCCCTTAGTTGTTTACTAAAATAGTAAAAGAACGATTGCTTGAAATATGAAAAAAAAACTTATAGGAATAAATACATTTGTCTTTGGCTTATATATAACAAACAAGTTACATGATTTTTATGTTGAATGGCTACAATGTAGCTATAATAGATTATAACTAAATAGATTATATTTACTGTGCAATTAAAACACCATTGAACCCAGAAATGGAGAATAGGTAACCAATATTTTCATCGAAGTCGGGGGACATGTAAAGAACTATTCCAAGGAACTGTCCCCGACTGCAATGAAAAGATTGGTTATCTATTCTCCATTTCTGGGTTCAATGGTGTTTTAATTGCACAGTAAATATAATCTATTTAGTACCTACATTGTAGCCATTCAACATTAAAATCATGTAACTTGTTTGTAATTTTTTCGTTCACGTTTTGAAACGGCAGGCGTGTTTTTTAATTTTTAAATTATTTCTTATTATTTCGTACCTTTTAGTGATAAAACAATATTTTAGCAAACGCACAATGTGCCACAAAACATAACTTATATTTTTTTGGAAATTAATATCACGCAAAAGATAAAGTGAAATATATTTTTTTATGATTAATTAATTATTAATGATAACTTTGAGGTCTTTCAGTTCTTGCAGAGACTTTTTGTCATGGGGCTCGTTGATAAGTTTTCGTGGATCTAAAACACCAATTCTTCTAGCTGTCTGACGCGACTAAGAGCGACATAAACTTTCAACATCGTCATCATCAGCCGGAAGACGTCCACTGTTGAACAAAGGCCTCCCCCATAGAACGCCACAAAGAATGGCTATTAGCCACTTGTGACCATTAGCTACCCGCGACTTTTATGGTATCGTCAGTCCATCTAGTGGGGGGCCTACCAACTCTACATCTTCCGGTGTACCATGGTACCCACTTGAGAACCTTTCTTTCCCATCGCTTATCAGTTCGTCGAGCAATGTGGCCTGTCCATTGCCACTTCAACTTGCAAATTCTGAAAGCTATGTCGGTGACTTTGGTTGTTTGGCGAATATCCACGTTCCGGATTTTATCGCGCAAAGTAACTCCGAGCATAGCTCTCTCCATGGTTCGTTCAGTGACTCTGAGCTTGTCCATAAGGGCCACTGTTAAGGACCACGTCTCGGTGCCATATGTCATCACTGGGAATACACACTGGTTGATGACTTTGGCCTTCAGGCACTGCAGGATCTTTGACGAGAAAATGTCGCGTAACTTCCCGAACGCTGCCCATCCGAGGTGGGTTCTTCGGGCGTTTTTTTTTCGAAGTTGGGCCTACCTAACTGGACAGTCTGTCCCAGGTAAAATTACATAAACTTTGCCCCTTGGCAAAAATTTTAGCGCCTAGATCCACGACGGCTCTGTCCAGTGTCGTTCCTTGCAGGTTGTGCACTGTCACAGCCTAGCATAATTTCAGTGGTAGCATGTGCCGCTCGACTTTACCTTGACCCCGTAACGCGTCAAATTCGACAGCGCTAGGCTCAATTTTGACACCCAAACTGACTGTGTTGCCACGCATTGTTTTGTCATAGAACTCAACGAAAACGGCTTGCGGTATTTCTCCCGGTTACGACGTAGCGCTGGCCATACGAATTATCGGATGACTTCCATAGCGCCATTTACCAAGCCGTGTCCAAATTTAATATTTTTCCGCAACATTACCCTAGTACCAATGGTAACTTTTAAGAATGGAACAATACCTCCTGTTACGTCTTTTATTGTGTAGTTTTAGTGTCTTAATACGTGTTTTACTGGGATCAGAAAGTATAAATTCGGGTTTTGGCCGCTGTCATTTGGTTTTGGCTTCGGATGTATCTGATGCTACCACGTCAAACAACCGGCAAATTTTGACGAGTTCGATGGTCATCGTTTGATTTTGATTTGGTGGTTCGATTCATCCACCTGTCTTGTCGTGGGAAATTTTTGCACATACTCGCCATCTGGTCCAGTAAGTCTACGATGATCTTTACGATGATCCAGGATTTTAACCCGTAAACTATTCAAAATATCGAAAAATGTGGTGTCGTCTGCTTGCCTCACATTCTGTGGCAGTTTGCAGAAGCTATATAACGTCCATAAATCCATTTCAGCACTTAAATGTGGCGGTTGTTTAAAGCAATAGTATGCAATAAATGATTCTGATTCTGATTCAGTATGCTCCGCTGACAGATTTAGCTACTAGTGGAAGCTGCATCAAGTCACTAAACAGTAAAATGTTAACACCACCAAAATAATCATTTCTTGTAGTTGTGTATGAAATGCCTTTCTCTCTGAAGGCGTTCTCCGGTCAAAAAACGCATGGTCTCTGTCCTGCCGCATGCCGGTGATTTATTTATTTGTTTTACTTGTGTCTACAAGAAGCAAGTGTAGAAACGGATAAGACAATATTTATTACTTTTGATATTAGTTAACCAATGTATATTGAATACTACTGTTATATATTTTTGTTATGTACTAAGCAAGCTCTAGACGGTGATGGTAAAATTTGTAAAATTTTCACGATTTTTTTTTAAATTTTATTTTAATTTCATGAACTATGGCCCCCTCTTTAAATTTTTTTAAACATTCACTAGCCTATGTTACCCGGAATAACTCAACGCTTCTAATGATATGACAAACATCAAAATCGGTTCAGCCGTTACGAAGCTATGGTGGAATAAAGAAACTCACAAACATACATACATAAAAAACATAACTCTCCTTTTTTCAGGCAGTCGTGTAATAAGACACAAAATAGGGACAAATTGACTATCTCAGCGTTGACATCGACAATTAAAGTAATATAATAAATTATAATATAATGCATACTATTTAAACAAATGAACTTGCCGTAACTATCATGGCAATAGCTTAGTCTCTCTGTCGTGCGCTAGAAGAGTCAAGAAATCCGGATGATTGATAAACGCGTCAAAGAAAAGTTAACCGACAACAAAAACGGAGGAGGTTCACACTTCCACGGTTTATAAGTCTGTTAAATCAGAACTTTTGATTGGGTGAACCAATTTTAATGATTGTTTTTTGTAAGCTGATGCTTTCCGTGTGGTCCCATTTAAATTTCATCAAAATCGGTCAAGCCGTTTTTGAGTTATACTCCAATAACTGAAAAGTGTTTTCCTATCTTGATGATATAGTCATTGAAGGACAATCGATCCCGTAAGTAGCAAGGGTCTCACTGTGTAATACCGACTTTGACAAGTTGTTTCACACTTTAGAGTGTTGAAGTTAGTTAAATTTTGAGTTAAACATTTTTTTTCACTGTTTTTGTAACTATTGCTACTTATGGGATCGATTGTCCTTCATTGTCAATGATTATATCATTAAGATAGGAAAACACTTTTCAGTTATTGGTTTATTTCAGTTACTTCGTCGGAAAGTCTACCAGACAATCTACATTTTAGTTTAGTTTATTATGACAGGTCGGCTTAGCAGGAAAATCAGGCGGAAATGTCACTTGAAATATTACCATATTAGTAACGGTTTCTTTAAAATATTTTTTAAATACCTATGTATATTTTAGATATTTATTTTTATTAATAAATTTCCGCATAAAAACGCCTGAATCTAACAAATATTTTATTTAACTGTGAATCAATATGAGAAATCTTCATTTTTGGAAATTGGTTAAAAAAAATTGTCATTCACTCTGTAATCACGCTGACACTTCATCGTCGTCTTTGAAAAAGTTATACTGAGTGCGTAGGACGTTAAGATGTCGTTTCGCATGCGAGTGAGCGAAACAGAACAACGTAACATTTTAATATTTTGAGCGAAGTTTTCCACGACTGCCCATAAAATGAGAATTATATTTTCAGGGCTCATGTGTGTATGTAATGTTTGTGAGTTTCTCCATTCCACCATAACTTCTAAACAGTGAAACTGATATTATTGTATGAGATATCGTTAGATTCGTCTTGATAGCGCAAGTAACACTACATGATATTTCTTTTCTTCCAAAGCTATCGAAGAATCGATGAAGGGCTTTTAAACACGATTCATTAAATATATATAACTTCCAGTTTTAATTTCAATGGAAATTTCAATAAATTAAGTTTGCGGATCAAGCTGGGGCGGTGGGAATCGAACCATGGACCTGCTACACGGCAGTCGATTGCTACTCGGTCATCATTGCTTCATTATCCTTTACGGAATATTTACTTAGAAGTTTGTAGTTTGATACGATTTATAATATTATAGACACAAAACTTAATGTACCAGCCGGATTGTCCACTGTTGAACACAGCCTCCCCCATTAAAAGGAGTTGGCCATAATCCCCATGCCACGCAGACATCTTGGGGATCTCAGTATAAGATAATTGTTCCTCAGAAGGCGCTGCTGCCCGACTTCTGGTATTTTTCCCTTAATAGCCTCTTACGACACACACGGAAAGAGAAAGAGGGTGACATTATACAGGCTTATTGGTAAAATGCTGACAACCTCTTAGGGTTGACTCCGGCTTGTCCTAACAAAAATTTTACTGGCACGGGCGCAAGACACAAAACTGATTAAGCAAAATTTTAGAGCTGTATTCATGTTTTTTATTTGTATTTGTATTTAAATCCGTAACACGTACGTACTTACACTCTTAATAATAACTATGTTAATATTTTCTTTTTGAATGATGACACACTTCCCCTTAACCCTTGAATGCAATCTCTAACAACACAAAAGACAAAGAAAGAACAAGCGCCGCAAGAGGTTACATATATTTACGCCAACATGTAGCGTTGACTAACTTCCGCGGTAAGTTAAATATATCATAATATATACAAACAGGACATAGATAAAGTTGATTTAGTTCCATCAGTTAAAGGTTACTTGATCGCGGTAATATTATATATACGTCTTTTCGAAAGTTCAATTTAAATTATTTTATTTATTTAAAGTTATCATATCTCTTGGTCGATGCGACGCACGCAACGCATGATGAAAATGATGGCATCTTTTTGGCTCTACTAATGCATTGGAATTCAACGGAGGCGTGATGCCAGGCTGCCAACTGGTAGTGTGTTGGAGCATTTGAGCTGCCTGTGAGTCTGCACTAAGTCAAAGTCAAAATCATTTATCCAATTTGGCGTCTATGACGCTCAAATGAACGTCTATTACATAATTTACTTAAAAAAATTTTAAACTGCCGCGTTTAGAAAAATTGTTAAGACTAAATATAAAGTATAATTGCACATTTTATATAATTTTTAACCAACTTCATAAAAAGGGGAGGTTCTCAAAACATCTGTTATTTTTTTTTGTTTGTTACCTCAGGTCTTTTGACTGGGGGAACCGATTTTGATAATTCTTTTTTTATTTAAAAGATGATGCTTGTCCTTTGGTCTCATTTAAATTTCATCAAAATCGGTCAAGCCGTTTTTGAATTACACTCCAATTTCTTAAAACTGATGATATAGTCGTTGACAGTGAATGACAATCGTCCCGTAAGTAGCAAGGGTCACTAAAAAGAGAGAAGAAGAAAAAAAATGTTTTCAACATTTTTTTTACCAAAAAATTTAACCGATTTAAATCAATTCAAAATTAAATTAAAATTTTAAATTAACATCTGAAGCATTTTTGTCTTCTCTAAATAATCACCAATTTTATGATACGTATTTTTACATGCAGCTTGAATTTTCCTTCTTTGAGAACTGTAATATTTATCTATAAACTTGAGGCTTGTAGGTTATCTACATGTTCATTGTAGTAGCAGTAGTATTGTATATAGTTTGTATTATTTACAATTGATAATAAGGGCTTGAAGAGATTTCTTCAGGGTCGGCAACGCGCGAGTGATACCCCTGGAGTTGCAAGCGTCCATAGGCTACGGTAACTGCTTACAATCTGGCGGGCCGTATGCTTGTTTGCCACCTTAGTGGTACAAAAAAACCGTTTCTAAATTATTATTAAAAATTGGCGATTTGGGAACCCAACCATGTGCTACATGTTGGTACGATAAATCAACCATAGAGATATATTGTATAACGTGGGCAAAGTTTATGATTATTTTATTCATATGTACGTATGAAGTTATAGATAGATATACTTTAAGATCAACTGTCTCTGTCTGTCAATAGCAACGAAAATTCACTTAGCAGGTGTTAATGCAATAATAACAATGAAATAATATTATATATTTTAAAAACATCAATTTAATACTTTTATATAGTCTCATTCGGTAATATTCTAATTATGAAATTAAATACAGACTTTTATTGGCATATTTTATGTACATACTTCTTTAAGAAAATTAAAAAGTTAAATTAAAGCATTGTTCTCCTAACAAGACAATGCTTTAAAACAATTTTTTAATTATTAAAGTACAATGTGTCCCGATTAAGGAGGTTTCAATTCAATTTAAGTACACATTATCTATGGTGAGCGAGATGCGCGCGCAACGCGCTGCGCTGGTTCCGAGCCGATAGACCAATAACATACTTTTTCCATTTTGGCGCTATTTCGTACATACGAATTTGAGTAATATTTTGTTGGATAAAACTTAGTAGCAAAAATGTCAAGCAACATCCACGATACTGATGATTTAACTCCACCTGACATTCTAGAAACAGCTACGAAACTAACGAATAGTCTTTTGCCAGAAAAATCAAGAAAAGCGTATAGTCACAGAGAGTTGAAATACAGGTAAAAAAAATTAATATAGCCATGAGATTAAATAAAGTATTGTATGCAACTGCATATAATTAGGTATTAAAACACTCGTGTAATCTTATTTTGAAACTCGCCTGCGGCTCGTTTCAAAAAACTACACTCATGTTTTAATACCCTCTATTATATGACAGTTGCATAAACTACTATAATAAAACATATAAAAATATATAAGTATATCTAGTGCCAATTCCGGCTAATTTTCCTGTTTAGCCGAGCGACGTGACTTCAAAATCGGCACGCAGTCAATCCGGAAGAATTTTCGACGTGTTTCGATTCAACGCGAAGCATCCTCAGGAGGTCTTACTTTGACTCTACAAGTGCACAACAACAGAAACAAGGTAATACTATTCTTTTTATATTGAAACACATAATTAAAATTATCACGTTAAATAAAAAAAAAACACGAATATAAACGCAATTTAGGGCTTTTGAGTATTAAGAATGGTTAAGTTGTAAATCCCCCCGTAGGGTGCCGGGTTAGAATAGCACCTCCCCATTTCTTCTCGTTTGGGTGTCGTAAAAGTCGACTAAAGGAAAAATACTAGAAGGTGGGCAGCAGCGCTTTTTGAAGAACTATGCCATCTGCACTGCGATCCCCAAGCCGCCTGCCAAGGGTGGGGATTATGGCAAACACCCCTCCTTAGGGGTACCCTTCTTAATTCTCGCCTACATAGGGGAGGCTGTGTTCAACAGTGGACGATCCGGCTGATACAGTACAGTAAGTTGTAAATTATTTGTACAATAAATTCCTACATAACTGAATCAGCCAAACTCGACGCCATATGATCCTTCCTTATGTAATTCTTTTATGTTATTGTGACAGAACAAGCTCGAGGCCCACCTGATGTTAAGCGGTATCATCTGCCTATAACAGATGCATTTCGTCACAAGTTACGAATTGCACTGCGCCCGTCACCTTGAGACATAGTTGTTAAGTCTCATGTGCCTGTAATTTAATTAAGGTTGGTGGTTCAAAGTGAGAGATCCGATACACAGTAGGTACCACACCTATCCCACGTGGTCTGGTGGTCTCTACTCTAGAGTAAGCTCTAGGGTAGGGACCACCAGACGACCATTGCATTCCAAACCTTCTATTAAATACTATGCTGTTGATAACTCAGGACACATTTTTGCTGCTTTATTAAGGACCATATTTCTTGTCATTGTACCCAGCATTAAAAAAGTTCTTTTGAGGTTTTATTAGTAGCTCTTCGCTGGATTTTTGGGTCACCAGGTGTGAAACTTAATCCTCAATTTATTGGCACTGAAGTATTCATGGCGCTGCTGCTACTGAAGATTAAAAGGCGTATTATGCTCACAGTGAAAACTTTGACACTTGCAGTTATAACTGATGAACAGAGCTCTTTTTAATTAAAATCGCTCGAGTCCAATTCACCACGAGCCAGGGCAAAGCTCTCTAATGCTTTTAAGACTCATTCTTCGTTTCTGTCTTTTATCTATGTATAAAATATGCGTAGAAGCTCGCGTCTGAGATCTCAGGGGCGATCTTGGAATAGTTCTGGTGAGAGCCCAGAAAAGAGTCAAATTTAATATAAGGTACCTAGTAAAGTCTTAATATAGCAAATATTGTTTTCCATACTTAACCTCAAAACCTAGTTTTAATTATTTCTTTAATATGAAGGCAATGCGCCTTGTTTCGGGAGGCGTACCAGACAAGTCTCTTTTTACGTGATAAGCGTAACTAAATTTATACCCATGGTGCGAAAGATAACATATATAATGAAAACAAAGACAATAAATTATTGCGCATTATGTATCAAACTGATACATTTTATAGACGCGTGTATATGTAACATAATATAGGTATAACATGATTGCCCGAATCGCTCTAGTACAGGTTCTGTAAAATGTCAACGAGCAACATCATTTAAATTTAAAATGGTCTGCTGATGTCATTAAGACTACAAATTCAAAGGGTTACTTTAAATTCTTTCGTAGTATGTATCAAAACGATTTTCTTAATAAAGGACTGCGCTGAATATATGACGGCTACTTAGAGTACCCGTGTGAGTAGTCGTGGCTTAACTTGCACCAAATGATAGGTCTCTTTCTCAGATTTCATGATCCCCACGCTTGGCAGGTATTTCAGTATGAGATACCTGCTATTTTGAAGCACTCGTAGCAAAGTTTGCTCAACCATTCTGAAACGATGAGCAAAGTTAAGCAACGTCCGCCGCGGTCATGAGTTGGATAGGTTACCGCTGGTGACATTACTACTGAGCGCTTCTGTGCTTCGGAGGGCTCGTTAAGCCGTCATTCCTGGTTGTTGTCTTAGGATAACAGTCGTTATAGCATGGTGGTATGGCATTTTGCGAATGCCCGCCTGGCTAGCTACCATCCTCAAGTAGAAAATCTGTCGCCAAGCACCTAACGGTGTGTTCCGGCAGCTGTCCTTGAGAGCCAGTCATTCTAGGTTAAGCCTGTTAACACTTACCCTCAGGTGAGATACCTATCAGCAATATAAAAAAAAGGAAGTACAAGTGTAAGAGTGCCAGGTGCAATTCAGTGTGTAATAAGTAGACTGTGGTCACAGCAGCAATCGTTCCATAAATTTAAATAAAACGAATTTAAACGGAATGACATTTCCTTGAGGCAATACGCCACAGACGAGAAATAATATTTTCGCTCCATTTTGTAGTAACTCGATATGTAATCGAGTGCAGCCGTGTAATAAAACTATCGAGTACGATATTAACAATTACTACTTGTTTTGCTAATAATCCTGAACAGGTTGTAGGTGTTGAAAGTTTTTGTTGGCATTGATTTGATAGTTGGAATACAATTAACTCATTATATTTAATTACAACACTGATTTAAATCTCCGATTTGATAGCTGTCAAAGTGACTGATACCAATGTTTTATTTCTAGTTTTCCCTGATGCCCAAACTTAACCATTTAAAAACTACTACGGAAAACTAATATAATTTTTTCAATATTAATATATTAAAATATTAATACTGAGATGCGTACCATACCCTTTACGAAACAATAATGTTCATATAGCGCTCTCTCTATCACAGAAATGACTTGATTCAATCCATGCAGCCTCACATTGAAGTTTTAATGTAAGTTTACATTTGATAATGCGAATGAAAATTATAAATGTAAGGCATAAGACATAAGAGGCTTAAGAGAGCTATAAGAGATGGGAGTGTGCCCCCTGAACTGATTTAGATTTATATACATACCTATCGTTAGAATCCTTACATCATCAACACTGTGGTACGTTCCTGCATTCTTACGGCCAAAGCAAATTTTGCTCTAACTGCAGATACTACCTGTTCCAGCACTCCGAATTGGCTTAATTTGATCCCGATAAGGTTTGATTATGCCCATTCCGGGCGACCTGTCAAAGCGAATTATGCTCTGCCTAGCCAACATGTTACTATACCTTTTGAATCGGTCAAATATTGGATAGCTGTCAAATGTGACAGATTTTACAATAAATAATAAATGTTGTACAAGCGTAGTCAAAGATTATTGTTTACTATAGGTATAAGTTACTATTGTTTAACTACGTAATAAGTCCGTTTTCCAAAACATGCAGACAATGTAATACCACTTAAAAACATCTCTATAAAATCGTATTTTGACAGTAGCTATAAAGGTTGTTCTAGGAGCAAATCTAGCTCGACCAATAATTACATAAGGCATTGCTGGAACGAACCCCTGGCTGTACATTTTTTGGCGGATCTTAACTTTTCCGAAAGTATCTTGTTTCGATTAAACTAAATAACGAGTTAATTAAAAGCAAATTTAAGCTAACCTTGAAAAATCGACAAAAGTGTAGCTAATGTGTAGGAGTGTCACTGACGGATCGATCGATGATTTTAATTTATGTAATTAACATGAGTGAAGCGGTTTGCAAACGTGAAACACATGAATTTAATTTGCAAAATTAAGATAGCAACACATCACAATCATGTTACCTAATAATACTTACATATATTATACCTACTACATTTGTTATAAGATGTACAATTTTAATCGTATGGGTTACATATTTGAGCCCTTTGGTGTAGAGACTTTGGGTCCTTGGGGACTCCCGGTCCCCTCATCGTATTTTCCAAAACTTATCTGAGCGCTTGGTCGATGCGACGAGTGATCAAAATGCTGGCACCCATATGTCTCAACGAATAAGCATTGCAATTCAACGGGGCAATGCTGTTCCGTTGAACTGATAGTGGGCTGGAGCATTTGGACTGCCTGTGAGCCTGCTAAAACTTATAATGTCTAAATGCTTTTATTGTAGTAGTTGTATAGTGTTTTGTAGTTAGCTGTAATCGTTATGGGGCAGTAAATTGCCACTAATACTTAAAAAAAGCCGAACTGACTACCAACACTATTCTTATTCTATTTGTGAGCTATATGTCTTGCACTGACTTCCCGCTTGGGGTGTTTTGTGCATTTTCCTGGCCAGCTTCTACCCAAGCCATCCCAAAGGAGAAGGACGCTGGGTCGCTGGCATAGCTGCTCCAGTGGCGCATGTGGTGGTGGTAAGGATTTCGTTGGTGAGAATGGCTCACTTGTCCCGTTTCAACTCTTATTTGTTCCGTGGCTTCACAGTGCAACAGCACGTGCTTCACGGTCTCTTCTTCACGCATACAGCCTCTACGTAGAGGAAGGTAGGTTGCTCCAGTTAGAGAGACTACCAACACTCATATAATATACCTAAGATTAGAGGTTTTTGCAGCGCACGCCATAAAAAGTCGCATATGGCAGATTTAATTCTTACTTACTTGACACTAGTTGACACTTATCGTTATATTTTGGATAATTCACCCAATATCTTTATAAATTATAGCCTGTGTTATTTTGATTTGTAAGCTATATTATTGTAAAGTTTCGTTAAAATCTATTTGGTAGTTTTTGCGTGAAAGAGTAACAAACATTCAAGTTTATAATATTACTAAGGTAGTAAGGATTACCTGTGGCAGTCGGTACCATGCTTTTCAAACACTGCTCCCACTTTTTAGTGGTTCCAACTTCCAGTGTTATTTAATATTTTCAGCATTGGAAGTAGGATTAGTTTTTTTGATTCTCTCGTTTAAGTGACGCATGCACGATCGATGTGTGAGACCCGCCTACAATAATGGTCGCCATGGCCAATAGCCCCAATTAGAGGTTATCGAGATTTGGGCACATTTGCAAACAGTTTTAGGGTTCCTTATTAGAAAACGGGACCCTAATACGAAGACTCGGGTTTCCGTCTGTCCGTCCGACCTGCTAAGGGCCTTTTTTAAAATAAAATATGGGTTAGTATGGATTGCTTAAAAAATAAAAATAATTACAAAGAGCTAAAAAATTAAAGAGGGCCCCACAGAGGAATCAAAAAGGATTTTCTTAATGTTTTCTTTTTTGTTTTTGATCTGTCATAAGAACGGTTATGAATACAAACGTCGAGCTTTATATAATTACAGTCACGGATAATTTATTTATTTTTTTTATCCGGCGGTATGCCTTTATTAAACAAAATACTATGAACTATATAATATATACAACACTACAGCTACTACAATATATTATTATAATATATATTATAGTTTAATATATTTAGATATATTATTATCTGTACAACTAATAAAATCCCGTCAAGTGCTGTTCGAAGAGCTAAGGATCTCTAACTGTACTTAAAAAAATATAAATTTTATGTTTGTACGGAACCGTAGGTGTGTGCGTACAACTCGCACTTGGCATGTTTTATTTGAGTGCAGCCACTAAAATTAGATAATAAAAAAAATAGATCAGTTGATGAACCTCCTTCTTCTTTGGAAGTTGGTTGAACATATTGGCATGCCTAATTGGCTTTCAATTAAATATCAGTAACGAATAAAAATAACAACTATCAAAGTCGGCTGAAGGCTAGTGTCAAATATGACATAATTAGTATGTTAAGGTTGTAGGTATTATATATACTGATTAAATCAATTTGAGGGAATTTTCGATGCATTCGTAGTATAGTTTAGTTAGCTAAGTTAAGAGGAGGACATACAAAAAGAAAAAGTTCTTTTCTACCTCTTAATATTGCCCGATTTCGGTGATTTTTGTGTTCATGTCTAGAACATATCATTTCAGGCTTGTACGTTTTGTTTATTCCAGTCTTCTAAATAACTTTAAAGTTAGAATCATATTAACCTTCAGGTTAATATGCTTCTAACATTATAATCCTCTTAAGCAACGTCCGCGGCGGTCATGACTTGGATGTGTGGTCCCTACTGGCATTGCTAATGAGCGTGCACGTGCTACGGAGGGGACTTTAATCCGTGGATCCCAGTTGTTGTCCACTACAGCATCGTGGTAGGGAATTTTGCAAATACTCGCCTGGCTTGCTACCACCCTGTCTGGCAGCTTTTCTTGAGAGCCGGCAATTCTAGGTTTGCCTGAACAACATCTTTGAGTGATTATGTAATCACTGTATGATCATCTGATGTGGTCGAAGATGTTGTTCAGACTTACCTAGAATTGCTGTGACCGATTTCTACTTGAGAGTGGTAGCTAGCCAGGTGGGCATTCGCAAAATGCTCTACCACCGTGCTAAAATTTATAAATGAATAAACCCAAAAAAGATCTTATCAGAGATAACTCTCGCCTCCAGTTGATTGTGATATCGACTAATAGTAAGTTGCTTACGCTCTCTAACACCCGTGTTTGACTATCTTAAAACCGAAAAAAAGACTAAAGTAGAAAATCTGTCACCAAGCACCTATTAGAGTATGCCGGAAGCTGTGTTTGAAAACCAGTCCCCATTATAGGTTCGACCACATCATCGCTTAACATTATATGAGATTGTGGTTAAAAGCTTAAAGAGTAATAAAAATTAGTAAATTTTTATTAGCAGTGGCTCTAAGAACACGATTAATAAAAAAAGATATTGTGACTGTATAATAATATGTGTCATGGTTTGTTGGTAATAGACGAATTTGTATCCTGATTTACTGAGTATTTTTCGAGGGACGTAATTAAACCAAATAGCACGCGAACGAAGTCGCGTGAAGAATCTGTTTGTGTCATATCAAACCATTAGGTACCTATTTTTTTTCAATAGGAACATGTCAGAGGCAAGAATGTTACCAGTCTATGTGTCACAAAACGAGATGGCCCGCCCATGGGAAACCGGATAAAGCGGACCAGAGCTTTTTTTTGTAAACAGGTTGGGTGTTATGGAAAATTCTGATCGAAACCCAAGCCATTGTTAAAGGGAAATCACCTGGTATGTTTTGGTGAATTCAAGATTTATTTAGGCAAATAAAAGAACGTTAGGATTTAGATGCAATTATAAAATCATAATTTATGTTCATAACAAAATATAGTTTTGAAAGGTTCATTTTAAAGGATGTTTTAGAAAGGTCTATGGACTTTTTTGGGGATGTAACGGTTTTCTTTTTTCTTTATTAAAATGTAAAATATAATCAAATTTACGTAGATAGATACGTGAAATAATTTTGATCTGGGTAGACCGTTGAAACTAGCATTTAGCTCATGTTGTTAAACACTAGCTACCTATAGGTAAGTGGTATAGGAAGAAAATAAGATGGTGATGCGTCCAAACGAGTATTAGAGCACTAGAGGCATTACTAGAGGCTACAAGGCATACTATTCAAGGCATACTGTCATAGTTTTCACACCGGCAATCTATGGATCAACTATACTCAAATATCGTTAAATGCCTTAGGAGTCCAATATAATAATGCGTTCAGAATGCTGTTGGGTCTGCCTCGTTTCTGTAGTGCGTCAGAGATGTTTGCTCAGGCTCGGCAGGATGGCTTCCACGCTGTCCTCAGGAAGAAGACGGCTTGTCTGTTGAGGCGAGTGCGAGACAGTCCCAACAGTTTTCTACGTACAGTGGCTGAACACTACAACTCGCCCGTCGTGCGGAATTCTGTTCTTTTTTTTTTTTGGAATTTTGTGTGTGTACTTGTTGATAAGATTCGACAGGTATACACAAAGGGTTCCGTGTGATGTGGTTCATTTTAATGTTTTATTGTTTTTATTAATATGTGATACTAACCTATAGAAATAAGTTTTGCACTTTAGCTACTAACCAATGGATTTTATAATTATCCAAAGTAAAAACATTTTAATTTTGATTTGATTACTACTGAGAGTGCACGTGGTTTGGTTGGCACGCATGTCTGTCCCAGTTGTTGTCTTAGGTTGGCACTCATAGCGTCGTGGTAGGACATTTTGTGAATGCAGCAGCGGAAGTAATACTAACTTCAGCAGCAAAATTTTATTGTGTGAAAATTTGTAATTGTTTGTAATTATCGTTTTTTTTATCACAATAAACAAATTATTGAAGCGCTCGTAGCGAAGTTTAATTAGCCGTTCTGAACCGATCAGCAAAGTGAAGCAATGTCCGCCTCGGTCATAACTTGGATGGGTGACCGCTGGTGACATACTACTGAGCGCTTCCGTGCTTCTTAGGGCACGTTAAGCCATCGGTCCCGGTTGTTTTCTTAGGATAGCAGTCGTTATAACATGGAGGTAGGGCATTTTGCGAATGCCCGCCTGGCTAGCTACCACCCTCAAGTAGAAAACCTGTTGCCAAACACCTAACGGTGTTCCGGCAGCTGTCCTTGAGAGCCAGTAATTCTAGGCTAGCCTGAACAACATCTTCGACCACGCCATCACTTACCATTAGGTGAGATAGTGGTCAAGAGCTAAACTATAAAGCTTCAAAAAAGTATTAGGAGACAATTCATCACTTAACATCAGGTGAGATAATGATCAAAGGCTTGTCGGCTATGAATTCATAAAAGTATTATAATAATATCTTTAAAAGCTTTAACTCTTGTTTCACGGCCAGATACTATTACCTGCAATCCTCCTGGAGTATATAAAAAATTATAAAAACCATTAAACATAATTAGCACAAAGCTATAAATCAAATCTATTAAATCAATATTGTCTTTTTTTTCCGTCCACGCCTCATGTATTAGTAGATCGCACAAAAAACTCCTGAATAGATAATAAATTAATATTTGTATGTTATTTGTATTTATTGACAAATTATGCAAATATATTCAATTATTGTAATGATTTATGAACGACTTGAGTGTAAATACGTTTATTTGTAGTAATTATTATAATAAACGTATCTTATTGGTAATAAAGTTGTGCGATGAAGATTTGTAATGAACTAATAAATCATAACTCAATAAAAATTTTAACTAGGATGGCGCGCGTTGAAATCTTTTGTATGGCAAAAATTACTTAGATTAAATTATTTAGTTTGTATTGTGATTACCTAGGGATTGTAATACAGCATTGTTCGGTACTTTTTCTGGATTGACTTCTATCCCAAGGGATCAAGCATGTGTTCCACATCATCAACAGCCAACTGGCGCCATAGTTGGTGGAAGGTGAACCCATAACCTGTAAAAATTGTCTTCAAGGGACGGTGTGTCTTTATGCTATTGTTATTGAACACGAGGCCCACCTGATGTTAAACGACCTCTACCTATAACAGTCACAAGTGGCGAACTGTACTACACCCATCATCAGTACTAATATTATAAATGCGAAAGTAACTCTGTCTGTATGTCTGTCTCTTACGCTTTCACGCCAAAACTACTGGACCGATTTTAATGAAATTTGGTATGGTAATAGTTTGAGACCCGGGAAAAAACATAGGATAGTTTTTATACAACTGCGCAAAAAGAGGAATGTTTTTGCGCGATAACTGACATACGCGCGGGCGGAGCCGCGCCTGGAAAGCTAGTCAGTACTAATATTATAAATGCGAAAGTAACTTTGTCTGTCTGTCTGTTACGCTTTCACGCCAAAACTACTGGAACGATTTGAATAAATTTGGTATGGAAATAGTTTGAGACCCGGGAAAAACATAGGATAGTTTTTATTCAACTGCGCAAAAAGAGGTTTATGTTTTTGCGCGATAACTAGTCATATTAAAATTAGTTTATCCATAACATACATTTTTTTTGTAATGATATACTTACTTGGTACGTCATTATATTACAATCTAGCCAACAATACGGACTAATGAGTAATTTTAGCTTGACTTAAACTGCTAAATAGAGTAAAGTTAAGAATATGTCCATTAACACCTATCTTATTGTCTCTATTAAGGGGAAGACACTATGTGTTCCTGTGTTACGATTTTGTGTACAGATGGGGTTATGAAATAAAAAAATTTAAAAAAATTAAGGGGAGAGAGGACGGAGGGTTCCACTCTCCAGGTGAGGAAGAGAAGCCTCCAGACACCTAACTACACTACCTACCTACTTTAGGATGTCGACAGATACACCAATAAAAACAATATTGAAGCGTTCAACAATTTTTTAAATATATTTATTTAAAATTAAAATTTTCACCAAAACTCATTTAAAAAAGGAACAGATACATCTAGAACACTTTCCTTAATTAGGTCGGGTTATCCGTTAGTACCAGGTACAAAGAGTAACTTAGAACATGGAAATTTGATAGCAATCACTGGTACTAGCGAACAACAATTTACTTAAGTTATTATGTCTTAGGTTTAACTACTTAATTTACAATTTCTGTGTGCCAGCAACGTAGATCCACAAAATTTAAGTTTATTAGGAAGATATTATTCTATAGTTTAGTATATAAGTGTAGGTAAAAAAAAAATAAACCAGCTTGCTCAGAAAATTCTAAATAGATCTCAGGGTAAGGTCGTGAGTCGCAAAGGGTGAAAGATGAATTCCGCAAAGTAAAAAAAGAAGAAAAGGGCGCCACCCGGTTATAGGAGACCGGGAAATTCATAAATACCGGTGCAGCGTGGAGAATCACAGCCTTGGACCGAAGACTCAGTTAAGGCGAGCAGTCCGGGATGTCCTGCAGAGCGCTGACCACAGGTACTGCTCTGGCTGTCTACCGGAGTTGGGGCTATGGTAGACGTGGGTATGGTTGGGTATTTTACCAGCCCTAACCCAGAACTCCTTTATTTTTGGGGAGGTTCGAAGGCTTTCGGAGGACGCCACGTGGATGCGTCACGAGTCCAGGAACGAAGTCGCCTCCTTGTATTCGGTTAAATTGTTTCTTTTTCTCAGCCGGTAGGTCTATTTATGTTCAAGATGGTTCCTCGGGAAGGCGGACGTCGAAAGGAGCACTGCCTGGCTTCGTTTTGCAGCCCTGAAAGATCAAATGAATTTTTAAGAATTGCTCTTACGTGCCACTAGGGCAGACAGACGCCTCATGATTCCTTTCTTACCTCGCTTCAGGCAGTGCGTCGATTGGGGGCTGCTTAAAGTTCCAAGCGGAAAAAGAAGTGTAACGGGCCTTTGCAGGCATATTTATAAGTTTCGGGATCTCTCGAACCTTCCATCAGAGGGGAGGCAAAAAAAAACAGATAATCTTCCTCTCAATCACAAGAAAACGGATTAATACTCTGTGCAAGGGGTGCGTTCAAAACCTCACTTGATGGAACAAACAAATCGTTCCGACCCTCACAAAAAAAAACCGTAACACCTGTGTTTATATGTAGCACTCACTTCACTACTTATCATTGTCACTCAACTACTAAGGTTTTGTCCTTTTTAGCCTTCTCACTATGTCTGTGTTGTCAAGGAGCTGGATTGCCACAACATTCACGTGGTGGTGAAGTCTATCTTCGTGAGCGTCTGCATGTTTTTTTATTATATCCACAACGACATCCATTCTCAGGTCTCGATGGAGGTCGACAGTTCTAATGTACCATGGTGACTTTACGATTCAGTGCTTTATTTTGAAATTTCATAACAGACATGAAGATTATTTCAAAATTAGGGTTTTTTTTATTCCGAATAGGCAAGCATTTGACCGCAATCTCACCTGATGGTAAGCGACTAATATTAGCACTGATAAGAATATAATTTAGAAAGATTGCTTAGCTCTAGTAGCGAATACATTGAATATCTCTTATACAACGAAGTCAAAACTCAAGAAGTGAGACTCAACCTATCAAAATGCGTACTTATATGGTAATACCAACCTTTGCTACCAACTGAGCGAGTTAGTTGTTTATTAGTTGTGATTATGATAGGAAATTAACTAAATCACATGTGTGTTTGCTTTTCGATCGCTGCAATTAACTGGGATTTTAATCTTACAGGAAGGTTGACTTAGAGGTTGACTCCAGTCTACCTTCCGTGTAGATTAGAATCCTAGTTCTAATCACTTTGTTTATTAGTTTAGCCATATAAGTTTAGTAAAAAAAATCGGCCAAGTGCGAATCGGACTCGCGCACGAAGGGTTCCGTACCATTAGCTATACAAAATTAGACTTCATATTTAAATCTTTTTTGTTTTAACGTGCGCGAGTCCGACTCGCACTTGGCCAACTTTTAGTATTTGTTGTTATAGCGGAAACAGAAATACATCATCAGTGAAAATTTCAACTGTCTAGCTATCACCGTTCTTGAGATACAGCCTGGTGACAGACGGACGGACGGACGGACACCGAAGTCTCAGTAATAGGGTCCCGTTGTTACCCTTTGGGTACGAAACCCTAAAAATGAAATTAGAAATTAAAAAAATATTTATTATAATTTATTGTCTATGACAAACACTGCTGTGATTACGTGTGTGTGTGAGGAACACTGTAGCAAGTCAAATTACTGTACTTAATAGACACTATGGGACTAACGTCTTGGAGAAATGGGCGCAGTGCAGTGTCACGCAGAATAAGGATGGTGACACAGTATTTGTTATCGACGGGCGTGCAGCACCAGTTACCACCATCAGGTGAGTGATTCGTCACCCCTGCATACCAAAAAAATCGTAAATATACTAATATTCTAGTATAGACTAGTCCTTTTAGCAATTACATAAGATTTATATAAAAGCTCTGCAATTGTTATTCTCTTTTCGGTCAGTTAGAACCCATGCCCTCGTATACAGTCTAGCACGAACTACAGAGGGATTTTTAGAATTCAATTTATTCATTTGATTCTTGGACCATAACATTTAAAAAAAATCACAAATAAACAAAACCGACTTACCACACTGAAAAATATGAAATGATTTGTGGAAGTCGGTACCACGCTGATTTATACATCAACATCACATTAGCACGGTACCGGCTTCTACTAGTTATTTCATACTTTTCAATGTTGGAAGTCGGTTCCAACTTTTTATGATTGTTTTTTTCTCTTTCTGTTGATAAAGACTATTTACAAGATCATTCACTCGCATAAAATAGTCGATAACAGCAAATACCATTAAATCATCGAGGTAAGCGAATATATTTCTCAGTTAATTGACTATAACTTATAAACTACTCAACCGACTTTATTGAAATTTATACGGGACTACCTCGGAGGTATACTCTTTCTTATAAACAAATAATTATCATACTCGGAATACTCTGTAAATGCGTGGTCATAGTTATATTCAAATAAATACTCGTATATACACGCGTTGACTTCAGAACCGGAAGTCGTGTGAAAATTGCATTTTGTGGTCCAAAGAAGCGAAGAACCAGGCAAATAGAAATTAGAACTTATAATGACGCAGATTCAAGAAAAAAACAAATTCTTACTGTAACAGCCGGATCGTTCACTGCTGAACACAGCCTCCCCGTCATAATCCCCACGCTTGGCAGGCGGCTTGGAGATCGCAGTGTAAGTTGGCAGTTCTTTAGAAGGCGCTGCTGCCCACCTTCCAGTATTTTCCCCTTAGTCGCCTCTTACGACACCCACGGGATGATATCGGGAGGTGCAATTCTAACCCGGCACCCCACGGGGCACCCCCTTACAGTAATATTAATCTCAAAAAGATAGAATAAGGCACATAGTATGAGACAAATTAAAGAAAATATTTGTTTACAAAGTGCCAAGGAAATACCAATATTACTTTGTTGGTGTCCGTAACTCCTTAAGTAACAAAATTACAATAAAAATGTAATGAATGCGTAAATTTGATCGATTCCGCGCCATATAGAGCCGCAGGCGCACCTGACTGGTGACTAACGCAGTCCTTGAGGTCTAATCGAACGGTCGGTGGAGACAACGCACACGATTTGAACTAGATCCAGAGATCCGCGGGCTTGTAGTAAAGTCTCTCCAATAAAGTTATTTTTTTTTAGATATACGAAAGAACTCGGCTTGGCACCGCTAGTGCGGTTGACGGTAATGCTTTATGTTTATTGTAGCTTCGTAAACTAACGTGGTATTCTTTTTTTTAATGTGATTGTGACGGAAAAAGCACGAGGCCCACCTGATGTTAAGCGGTAACATCTACCTATAACAGAAGCATTTCGTCATCCTGAGACATACAGTTATTGATTCCTATGTGTCTGTGATTTTATTGATTCTCATGGACTGCTGCCGAACACGCTGTTAGGTACTTGGCGACAGATTTTCTACTTGTGGGTGGTAGCTAGCCAGGCAAGACCTGCAGCACGGCATTCCATAGCTTTCACCGCTCGGCTACCACTACATCAAATTCAGTCATTGAAACCCGTTCCTGTCTAATTTCTCATGTAATATTAGTGGGATGGATAATGGTTTAGGCAAACCCTCTTTATGTACTCTAGTCAAAATTGTTGTATCAGTTAAGAGTATTGCTTATAGTCGGACTGTAGTCGAAGGCTAACTTACCATCAACGCATTCAATATGTGAAGTCCAGCGTTGAACAATTAGTAATAACGTAGTTCAGTAAGTATATAATATGTATAATGTGTGTTTCTGACTGTTGAATATACATTATCAGGGACATTTATATAAGTACATTAATGGTAAGTTAATCTTCAACTACACTCCGACTATAGAGTATTGCAATACTCTCAACTAATACTACTATTTGAACTATAGTCATGAAGCTTAAGTACGAGATGTTTTGCCTATGCAATGATTCGTTTCTTTTTAATTTTATAAATTTATTAACTTAGCCGGCGTTAATGCAATAATTACAATGTTACAAAATATAATTAATTATACTAAACCCGATAGAGGTCTCAAATCAGGTCAAAAATAATATTTTCAACAACCTTGCTCGCAAAGAGAGCTTTATTATATCGTTCTTAGGGCCCTTACACCCTCGTGCATAATAATAATATACACTAGGGTTTAATAGAATTATCCCTACAAAATTAAGTTAGTATCTAACTGCAAATTATATGCGAAAAACAGAGCATTTTCAATTTGACATTTTTCAAATGACCGGGTTATACAGATTTGTAACAACAAAGAGGCTTAAAGGTTAGTATATGTATTCAACCAAAAAACAAAAGCGGCGTGCAAAAAAAAAAAAAAAACTTGCGCGCTATTTTCCATAATTTTCGTATGTTGTTTGTATCGCATTTGTGCAATATATTTTTTTTTCCTCGCGAGGGTGTTAAAAAAGTGCGTATGAAACTCGTGAGCAACTTGCTCATAATACGGCTCGGGCTGCAGCCTGCAACCCACAGCCTCGTGTATAATGAGCACCTTAGCTCACTAGTATCATAATATACTATAATATTTATGTCAACCTTAATCAAAGAAAAAAATGTTCATTCACGTTATGAGAACGTCCAAAATAAGTAGGTTTATATTGATCTTTATGTTTAGTGTATCATAAAAAAATCGAATAGATGTGAATATATTCAGATAAAAAAAAACTTTCAGTGCAGAAGGTGGAATTAGACGCTTGACAAGTCCGATCTAATTTTAACTCCACGGAACTCTCGAGATCTTAAAGCGTTATATGTTGCCGGCCATGTGTCGTATGTTATAAATATATGTAAGTAAAATGCGCGCGGCTACAGTTCTTGTAGGAGCTTTGAGATGAGCACGGCCTGAATCAAGGGTTGTTCCGTGGAGTCGCGAAAAGCCTTATTCTGTATGATACTGCGTCAAAGAACGGTTTAAATCGTTGAGCCAATGGACTAAACAAAAATATATTTTTAATAAGGTTTTATGTAGAAATGTAGCCAGTATTGGCACGATGCTGCATTAATTATATTTTTCAATATTAACTGAATTTTTGAAAATAACAATTTTTTTTGTGAGTGGTTTGTGATTTGTGAGTGCAATGTTGGCGGACTTGGTGCGGTTTTTGATGTTGGTAGCGGTGGGAGTGGCAGCTAGAGAGATAACAGGTACGTGTGGAAAAGATAGGTTAAGATTCAAAATATATAAATTAGAATGTCGGTATTCCATACAGTTAAATACTTTTCCACAAGCATTGTTTTATTTTTCAGATTGCGTACTATTTATGAACGAAGGTATATATTTTAACCGGTAGTATGCGTTTATAAAAAAAATTAGTGCGATACAACGTATATACCTACTATATATCTATAATAGAAAACATAATATTAACAACGTTACAACGACAATGAAAGCATTAAGACAACCTACAAGTCATTAGGTATATTTTATACGATTATTTACAAAGGCGGTCTAAAGGTAAAATGTACTACATTACTGGTTCCCTGCCGTTTTGTAGGTGGTGGGTTTTATTTTTAAGTAGGATACTTTTATTTTGTGCTTAAAAATTACTGCGATAAAGCTTAATTCAAAAAAGTTTGTTTGAATATGTTGGTAGTTAAATCTTAATAAAAAAAACTCTCAAAGGTGGGGCTAATATTAAAGTTGGAAGTGATGGGTTATTATCAATTTAAGTATGTAGATTATATTATTCATTATATATCCTAATTAAGCTATGTGCATATTAAATTGTTTTTATTGAGATATACAGGGTTATTGGAAAAATGCTAACAACCTCTTAGGGTTGACTTCTGCTAGACCTATCAAACACTTTGTGATGTTTTTTTTTATTTAAAAAAAAATGATTTTTTTTGTTTTAATAACTCCGAGCTAAGAGCGCCCGCCGTGGCAACACTGAACTGCGCCGTGCTCCCTTTGAATAGTGTTATGAATATTTACATCGAGCAGAGAGATCAAAAAATATGAAATAATACATTACAGGCGGCACAAGATATTCTTAACATCAGGTGGTCCTCGTACTTATTCCGTTAAAAACACAAAAAAATAAATAATCAAATTAAAAATAAAAATGATTCTTCTTCCTAAAAAAATCATCATCTCAAAATGTTTGTTAGGACTTGCAGAAGTCAACCCTAAGAGGTTATTAGCGTTTTACCAATAACCCTGTATATAAATCATGCATATTTTAAACGTAAAAAAAATATAATTCGCTGAGATTTCGATACCAGCTAGTGCTTTGAAACCGTATTTAGAATATAAAGTTTATACCTTTACCTCGATTTGGCTTGCTTGTTTTAAAGTAGTTACCTTGGCATCACAAGCATGTACCTTGGAATATAGGTTCCATTAATAAGATATTTTAAGGTTTTTTCACCTGCCTTCTATGCTCTGACACGTTGGGCATGGGTCACGTGGGCTACGACAACATTTAGATATTCTGTTCTCTCTGAAATTATTTATCAGTTATTATAGTATTCACACATTTCATGGCCTGGCATTTACAAAGTCCACACAAACCAAAAACAAATCATATAAAAAAATCTTCGTTCAACATTATGTTACATTGTTATCGTTATCACATAATTAACCTACTCGGGTTAAGCAAAGTTTAACAATGTTAGTATGGACCGGGCCGGTATCATAAAATATATTTATCTTGTAAAAATAGATCAAGAAAATAATTAAAATTTTTATTTGCCTCAAATACATGTTACATTATTTTCTTCAGTAATTTAGTAACATATTCATTATAACATACAAATTAGTTATATTACAATATAATAATTATTATTAACATATTATTATTATAAAATCATAAATTAATTAAATTGTTCTCTAGTTATCGCAGTAGGATTCACTGTGTTTGCGATAGCTACTTAAGACTCTTCTTATTAAATTAATTAGACACATAAAACATTGTACTTGCAAGGATAGGTCAAGAAAATAATAGGTAATTGTTGGTAATTTTTATACATATCTTTATTTCCTTCTTTTTGTAGTAAAACATTTCATTTCCTCCATTTGTAATGGCCATAAAATTTGGCCTGCAGTAATATTTTTATCGTTCTAGATTTTGTGATTACCAAATTATGTCTAATTGAAATATTGTAAATACGCAGAAAAAAAATCTTGGGGTCTTTTATATAGTTTGTAGATAGTTGACATTTTAAATTTTATACAAAATGGTTTATGAAAGTGTGTACAAAGTTTTGACGTATAAAAACGTTATTCTATCATATATTGTTCGGTGTTTTTCCTACATCAGTCCACACTCAACCCTCGTAAACTTTTATACTTATGTCGATATATACACATAATAAATAATCCTTCATAACATGTTTTTGACATGCCAACTACTACCTACTTAAATATGCTCCGTACTTTTTAGCTTTTCGGTGGTACCTTCAAGTTTTTTCTGTTTTAACTACTGATTCCTATTCCTGACCATTCTAGATAGGTACAATGTAATGTACATCTATATTTATTTTGTCATAGCTATTACCTGCACTTTCAAGCTTTTCCTCTATCATCTGTTATTCTCTTACTATATATCAAAATGAAACTACAGCAACAAATAGTGACGTCCTCTTGAGGTAATTTATTGTAAATACGATAACAATGTAGTATCATTTACAATTTACAGAGCTTTTGAAGCACTCGTAGCGAAGTTTACTTAGCCATTCTGAAACGATCAGCAAAGTTAAGCAAAGTCCGCCTCGGTCAGGAGTTGGATGGGTGACCGCTGGTGACATTATTACTGAGCGCTTCCATGCTTCGGAGGCCACGTTAAGCCGTCGGTCCCGGTTGTTGTCTTAGGATGGGAGTCGTTATAGCATGGTGGTAGGGCATTTTGCGAATGCCCGCCTGGCTAGCTACCACCCTAAGTAGAAAATCTGTCGCCAAGCACCTTACATTGTGTTCCGACAGCTGTCCTTGAGAGTGGCATGTCAGGATATTATAAAGGCAATATTCTTGAAGGTTATAAATTTTGCTCTATGTAACTGGACAACCGGTAGGCATCCGGCAACCGTTTTTTTACAGTAAGTTGAGTCGGTGCTCTAGCTCTCTTTTACTCTAAAGGGCCGATTTCGAACAAAGCTTCCGACTGCAAGTGCAGGCAGCAAGTGCCGGGGCTGGTGCGGTCGGCCGCAACGGCACAACTAGTTAGTTTGTATTTCTATGAAACGACTTCGATAGATAAATATAATTTGAAAAAACTGTCATTAACACTAACGCTGGCCTAACAGACTTACCTCAAATCCAATGATTCCAAATGTCTTGAGGTCCGCTGTACTGCACTGCATAATCCACTTTATAATTATGTCCTCATTTCTTGTGACCCTGCCGAATAGATAATAGCTGAACAAACAGTGAATTAGAACAACGCTTATTCTAACGCCTCTATGAATATAAGTACGCTTCTTGTTAGACAATTATTTTATGTAATTCGGCTATTTATACTTAACAGTCCTTCATTTTATTGGTCAAAAAAATCTGTATTCCGTTATGGATATATTCAATGGAGTAGACAAGAAAAGTAGAAGGAATTTTATAGTTCTACAAACCTTTCTTGTACCTATACAGTTTAAAATTTAAATTTTATGAGACATAAATACATTAATATAAATAGCCATGCGGATCCGGGAGTAATGTATTGGCGGTTCGTTAATTATGTTTCGATTTTCCATACAAATTGTTATTACTGTTTGCGATATTCCTTGTAAAAACGTTTTATTCTTACTAGGGAGGTTTTTAACCCCCTCTAGGTTTAAAATAACAACTGAGCACTGTTGAGCCTCCGATTTCCGTCCGTCTGTATTTCACGGGTGGTCCACGTGTTCTAGCTAGTACATAAGATATATTATAGAGTGGCAAACTTAAAATTTATTAAAAATTATTATTTAAAAATTTACGAGAAAAAGATAAAAAGAAAAAGGTATATGGTACCGAACTGTTCAACCTGAAATAACTAAATATCCTTGGATTGACAGTAACTGCATGAACCGAAGAATGCTAGCGTTCGGCACACATCCCATCAAAAAAGTTTGCATTTTTGATGAACAAAGCTCCGTCTCTGAATTGTACTGAGTGTGGGGTTATTGAGGATGTTCAATATTTATTGATGGATTGTGTGCGGAATGAAAGCTATAGAAGAACTTGTTTTAATAGAAAAATAATTATAGACGTTGGATATTGTAGTTGTATACTAGCGAGTCCCATGTCAGACCAGGCAATTCAAATGTAAATTAGCAGATTTATAGCCTTATAATAATTAGTTGTTAAGTGTGTACGTATTCTGGCATCACTGGGCAATGTGGTCGCTTAGAGACAAAGCCCATTAAATAAAATAGATGTTTTATGTATAATGCCAAAAACGTGGCTTAGAAATACAGGAGAAGGCAGCCGAAGAAAAGATATCCTTCATAATAAAGATAAAACCCTTTAATAGATCTTTTATATACAATCCTGAAAGCATGTGGAATCTTCGACACTTTGGAATATATAGGTATGAAAAATCGAAAAATATCTTCAATGTTATGAATGATGCGTTGAGATAAAGCCTGCATGGTGACAGACGGACGGAAGGACGGAGGACGGACGGACGGACAGCGAAGTCTCAGTAATAGGTCTTTGGGTACGGAACCCTAAAAAACCTACTCTAAAATTTTTAGGATTTTTGAAATTATGAAGCTACGAGTAAATATTCGTAGTCATGAAGTGATGATAAGACTGAAACTCACCTTCCAAATTGTACTCAAATTGTACTGTTAATTTTTGTAAGGGGGGGGGGGGGGGTTAGCATTATTCTCTCGCTTGGTAAGCGTCTTGAGGAACACAGTATAAGTTTTCACATGAGACTTAACAACTATGTCTCAATGTGACGAGCGCACTGCAATTCGTGACTTGTGACAAAATGTATCAGTTACAGGCAGATGTTACCTTCTTTTTTTATATACCTGATAGGTTAGCCTTTGACCACTATCTCACCTTATGGTAAGTGTTAATGTGGTCGAAGATGTTGTTCAGGCTAACCTAGAATTAGTGGCTCTCAAGGACAGCTGCCGGAACACACCGTTAGGTGCTGGCTTGCTTAGGCGAGCATTCACAAAGTGCCCTACCACCATGCTGTAACGACTGCCATCCTAAGACAACAACCAGGACCGACGGTTTAACGTGCCCTCCGAAGCTTGGAAGCGCTCAGTAGTAATGTCACCGGGAGTCACTCATCCAACTCATGACCGCGGCGGCCATTGCTTAACTTTGCTGATCGATTCAGAATGGCTAAGCAAATTTCGCTACTAAAAAACTTACTGTTACCGTTATTTAACAATCCGGATGGGCCCCGTGCTTGTTTCATTACAATCCCATAAAAAAATCTTATTAAAAACCTTACGAGAGACTGTCATTAAAATGACTTAAACCTTGAGATCAACAATATAATAATTAAGGAACATGTGCCAGATCAACAACTAAAAGATACCGCATGCCACATAAATCGATATATTATACGAATTGGATGTATAAATGAATAATTTTTACTTACCTACGTAGCTCCTCTTCAGAATAATTATTATCTCATATTGTAACAAAGATATCACAGAATATGACCTTAATTAAATACATTATACAATTGTTACATAATACCTTATTAAAAATAAATATACAAAAAGTAGCAGTCCCGGTTGTTGTCTTAGGATGGCAGTCGTTATAGCATGGGGTAGGGCATTATGCGAATGCCCGCCTGGCTAGCTACCACCCTCGAGTAGAAAATTTGTCGCCAAGCACTTAACGGTGTGTTCCGGCAACTATCCTTGAGAGCCAGTAATTCTAGGTTAGCCTGAACAACACCTTCGACCACCTCTACAGATGCATTTCGTCACAAGTCACGAATTGCACTGCGTCCGACACCTTGAGACATAGTTATTAAGTCTCTGTAATTTCGATGGTTCTCAAGGACAGCTGCCGAAACACACCGTTAGGTGCTTGGTGACAGATTTTCTGCTTGAGGGTGGTCGCTAGCCAGGCATTCGCAAAATGCCCTTCCACCATGCGGTGAAGCTCAAGCCCGCGTCGGGATTTGAACCATGGACCTGCTGCGCGGCAGTCCATAGTCACTTACTACACTCGAGAGCAATGAATCCGGGTCACTTAAAGAATGTTAAAAATCTCGGAAACTAAAAATGATAAGTTAATGCAATAAATTGTATTTAATAGACAATGTAATACTCCTTAAATGAAAGTAAAAAAAATATGAGTCACCATACATTTTATTAACACAAAATTACATAAAGAAAAAAACTGCTGATCTCTCCTTAAAACAAAAATAGGAAACATGAAATGTTTGAACTTTATTACGATTTTCTTGAATTTTAATACTTCGTATTGCCTCCTCGTGCTTCCATTACTGCGTTTACGCGGTTTGGCATGCTGTACACCAAGTTCCTTATACGATTTTGGGGAATATTCTCCCATTCCTCTGTGAGAGCAATTTTGAGCTCACGAAGCGTGATTGGGGGAGGGTTTCGTTGTTTTACGCATCTGCCTAGCTTGTCCCAAGCATGCTCGATCGGGTTGATATCCGGGCTGCGCGCTGGCCACTCCATACGAGTAATGTTCATCTCTTGAAGGTAGTCATTCACAATCCTACCTGTATGAGGTCGGGCATTGTCATGCATAAATATAGCATCCTCACCTAAATTGACCATAAATGGACCAACGTGATCATTGAGGATTTCTTCCACATATCTTACGCTAGTTAAAGAGCCGTTTTCTATGATCACCAGCTCTGTGCGACTTTCAGAAGAAATTCCGGCCCACACAAGTACAGACCCACCACCGTAGGCTACTTTTTCTTCGATGCATGCTTGCTTGAATCTTTCCCCTGGTCTTCGATACACTCTGTGTCTTCCATCGTGCTTGTAGAGCATAAATTTTGATTCGTCGGAGAACATAACTTTTGACCAATCTTCAATACTCCAATTTACGTGGCTCTGGGCATATCTTAGTCTATATATATATATATAATAACGATATAATACGATGCCCACGCTCCAGTTTAGGGCCGTTTGCAGGTCTAAGGGGTTTTAAGTTAGATTCAGCATGCCGACGTCTTACTGTCCATGCACTTGGGTTACTTCCTCCGAGGCGTCGAAACTGATTGGTGAGTTCAGTTCCTGTGAGAAAGCGATTTCGAAGCATGGTGTTCACCAAGTATCGGTCTTCTCGTGCTGTGGTACACCTGGTTCTGCCCGTTCCTGGTCTGCGTAGGTTAGAACCAGTTTCTTCGTAACGTCGGAGAACTCTTTGTACTGTTGACAGCGACACACCGACAGTCCTGGCTGTATCGCGCTGACTCCGGCCGGTTTCCAGCATTGTAAGTATTCTGGTGCATTCTTCAGGCGTAAGCGACATAATTTCAGCTTGAATAATGAATATAGAGCACTATCAACATGGTTTATGTACCCACATAAATGACAGATTACAAACAAAAGCAAAACCAAATGCTGTAATTTCGTAGTTCCATCTTCGAAAGTGGCCCTTTTTCAAATTTGATTTTTTTATGATATAACTTTACAATAACTAAGAAGTTTTAATACCTTCATTTAAGGAGTATTACATTGTCTATTAAATACAATTTATTGCATTAACCTAGCATTTTTAGTTTCCGAGATTTTTAGGATTCTTTAAGTGACCCGGATTCATTGCTCTCGAGTGTATAAGGTGAGATAGTGGTCGAAGGCTTAAAAAGGTATAAAAAAATAACATGTAATTCCTTACAAAATTATAACGAGAGGTAAATTATAGCCACGAGCGGGATTCGAACGCACGCGTCATCCACCTCTATACAGACCCAACATATCATACGGCTCCATTTTATCCTTTTATTCCTATAAAAAAATATTATTCGTAGTTTTCATCGTATAGGGATGGAGCGACATCTATAATACAACATATAGTTATATAATTCAACTTATGCTATAATACCTGCCTGGACTTTATTTTTACATCTTACATTATCTTATTCTTGTTCAGAAATTCAGTTGAGTATATTAAACTTACTAAAACTGGTTTGGGGTTGTTCACTTTCCAGTGCGATTTTTTAGACCTGTTGGTACAGAATAAGTGATAGTTAGTACGTTATTTTATTCGTGGGGCCCTGAGCTTCCACCTTCCACATCCTAAGTAATAATATTTATCGGTGAGCGCGGTTGTTCACCTCCAATTATTTAATGATCACAATTTTGATTTGTATGGTCACTAATGCGATTGGTGATTTAAAAAGATTTGACTTTGAATTGGAGAGTATCCAGTATCGAAGTGTTTACAAAATTTTTAAGCAGTGACGGCTCAGTGGCATTGGCTATGGACTGCCGCGCAGCAGGTCCATGGTTCGAATCCCGCCGCGGGCTTGAGCTTCACCGCAGGTGGAAGGGCATTTTGCGAATGCCCGCCTTGTTAGCGACCACCCTCAAGTAGATAATCTGTCGCCAAGCACCTAACGCTGTGTTCCGGCAGCAGTCCTTGAGAACCAGTGAAATTACAGGCACATGAGATTTAATTACTATGTCTCAAGGTGTCGGGCGCAGTGAAATTCGTGACTTGTGACGAAATGAATCTGTATAATAGGCAGAGGTTAGTCCGCTTAACATCAGGAGGGCCTCCAGCTTGTTCCATCACAATTAAAAAAAAACTATTTATTTGTAATGTTTTTATTTTGGTGCTGATAGTGTAGCCCTTAATTATAGTCTTACGTGATGGTAAGTAATAATGTGATAAGATCGTAGTTTAAAAACTGCTGCCGGAATGTCATTAGATGCTTGTCAACAAACTTTCTACCTGAGGTTGGTATCTAGCTAGGCCTGACCTGGTGATCACCGTTCTCTTCAAGGTTTCTTCTAAATTACAGGCACATCTGTATGTCTCTGGGCTGTGAGCGCAGTGCAGTTTAATGCATCTATTATATGTAGAAGTTACGCCTTGTGTGTTACGTAACAATAACATAAAAAACTACTGCTACTATTGTTTTTTTTTTCATAAATAAGCAACTTGTTACATTATATTATATTTTGTTAAATAGTGTAAATTTGTGAAATTAAAAAAGCTAAATAGAGGTCATTGACCTCTCTATATCTAATTGTACATTTTGGATGAAATATTGATTAATGTTCATTTTCTTAAAAGCTTATTTTACATTAAAAGATTAATGATGTGATTAAGTATTGTGCCGCGACATTTTTCCTTACTGAATTCGTTTATAGCGCTTAGCAACATAATTATTAGTAGAACCTTCTGCATAAAGCACTCCCACTAGAACTTAATACAACCTTTTTAGTGAATAATAGTGAATAACTCACTTATGTATTGAAAAAAACAATAGATGTAGTTGAAACTATAGTCGCAGCTATCATTCTTATTCGCGTGAGTTATTTGTATTATTGCACACTTAAACTACCCGTATTATTATTATTATTACTAAAATGAGTAAAAATTAGGTGGAATTGTCACTAGATATATGCTTATATTTTTTTAATAACTTGATTAAAATATTAATTTAATGTTTTCTTTAAAAAAAAGTTATTATTAAATATGGATTTCCGCAAAGTAACGACTGAATCTATTCATTTAAATAAGTGACTAAAACCGCGTTAGCTTTTTTGGGTTTCGTACCCTAAGGGTAAAAACGGGACCCTATTACTGAGACTTCGCTGTCCATCTGTCAACAGGCTGTATCTCAAGAACGGTGATAGCTAGACAGTTGAAATTTCCACAGATGATGTATTTCTGATTCCGCTATAACAACAAATACAAAAAGTTGGCCAAGTGCGAGTCGGACTCGCGCACGTTAAAACAAAAAAAGGTTAAAATATGAAGTCTAATGTTGTATAGCTAATGGTATGGAACCCTTCGTATGAGAGTCAGACTCGCACTTGGCCGATTTTTTAGTAAAACTATCTACCTAAATAGAAACAACCACAAATGAACCACAAAACACAGGCAACGAAAAAGTACTCATGCTCTGTGTAATTTCAGGTTATGTACCAAATTAATATAGGTAATCTATTTAAGGAAGTGAGTCAGTGGTAAAACACATACACCCACGAATCTGCTTTCGCATTTAAATAGTTTATAATTATATGTATAAATAACATTTATACGAGTACATTCAAATTAGCTTTGGGGTTCCAGTTAATAAAGCACCTAACCTTCGTGTAAGAAAAACCGTTTGGTTAATCTACCGTATATATCAAGAACATAACATATTGTTGGCGGAATTATTTTAAAGACTTTTAAAACTTAAAACCTGATTATAATTTGAACCTTACGTTCGCAGGGTTAATGACATTTAGTTCTAATAAAATATAAACTGCCGTTCTGTTCCGTAGCTTGTCGACGTCAGTCAATGATACCGTTGCTGCCTATTTTTATGGCTGACTTGTCAATTTATAACTCACAATATTTTTTTCTTGAATTTATCCATGTTTTGCCGTGGGCTCCGTGGCACAACAATCTTATATCAACCTGTAATGTTTTTTTTTCTTTTACCTTGCACTACTGATCTGCTAATATTTCTTCATCATTTTATATTTTTGTTAATGAAATGACATAAAATATAATATATAGCACAAAACCATTGCTATTTTCCAATCGATTAGAAAATATACCCTACCATAAGTATTTAGAAAGATGGAGTAATCTTCTACACACTTCTATTTCGTAACAATTTTTTTGAGATGGTAACACCTTTGTTTACAAAAAATATCTAGGATTCTGGTTTTTTTTTTTTACGCGTGATAGGTAAGCCTTTGACCACTATCTCACCTGATGGTAAGTGATGATGTGGTCGAGGATGTTTTTCAGACTAATGACCTAGAGTTACTGTCTATAGTCGAGTCTATAGTCATTCTTATGCGCGCCAGACGTCAACAGGGAGATTATCCTACCCCAAGATATTCAAGGAAATATAAAGTGTGTTGAGGGTAGGTATTGCGTCGGAAAGGCTGCATTCATAAAATTGGATAATATTGCGAATATTACCAAAAAATATGTTTTGACATTAAATAAAATACAATTCAGAAAAATATTAGGTAAAATAGTGGGCATATATAAAAAAAACTTTACACCCATGCATTCAAGTGTGAGGTCTGGTATGGGTGCACGTGTCGCAGTGGAAAGAACTCTTGATGGGTTGTGTCTGGGTCTTCCACAAGTATAACTTTCAGCTCACAACCTCGTCTCGTGAAATCGTGAAAGAAGGAACTTTGCCAGAAATAATGTGGTGTACTTATATACCTATTTAAGAACCAAAGGTCTAAATTTAGTCCTTGTAACCTCATGGATTATTAAATTTTAACAGGTCAATGCTATTACAACATATAAATCAATATCAAGTTATCTCGAAATAGCATACTACGGATATAAATAGACTACAATTATTAAATAATTACATACAACTGAGATATTTATAAGTTACAAATAAGCATCGTGGATGCAGATTACATAGAATCTTGTCTCAGTTAAGACTCTTACATTTTCTAAGAAACATATAGACTAAACTTGTACCTCCTTACGAAGACAAAGCGTTGAAGTGTGTATGAGTAAAAAACCAGGCTGGCATAAAAAAGACTGATTCATGTTATGGCACGTCGTGACGTATATTTTCAAGATATGAGGGTCAGTGAACGATTCGGATTTGATTATAAGACCTTAAGGTTCGTATAAGAGGTTATTTTATCTCAGCGCCGAAAGGAGCTGGTTTCCCCCTGATTTTGAATAACTGGTCGCGCCGTAAAAATTTGTGAATAATTTAAATTAAGCTCTGTAGGACATTGCTTCCGATACTTGAGATTCATACATTTTAAAGTTTTAATTATTATGATTATGTTATTATGTAACTAATGATAGTTGCCTGTATTCTGTTACATACTTCATACTAGTTTTTTGTGTTTCATGTAAGATGTTTGTCGAATCGCTTCTTGAATTGAATTACAGTTTAGTCTGAGACTAGGTATTCAGGAAGTTTATTCCATGCATACTACTTGCACTACTTGGTTGCTTAAAATGTGATTGTGAGGATTGTTATTAGCAGAGCTGGTACATAACTAAGATGGTAGTCTTTTGTAAGGAATGTCATTTATGGATCTGCAGCATCATCTGAGGTTTCAAAGCACCGGCGGCTTTTCTAATGAGGTAAATACGACTTTTGGCTTTCTAAGTGATTGATTTCTTAGTGTTTGAAATGAAAAAAAATACAATATCTAGTGCGATCCCGCAAATACGATGTCTTTTTCTGAACACTGATGACAATTCTCCCTGAAACATACACGCACATATAAAGGGTGTCTCAGTAAGAGTGCACTTTTTCATTTTAAAATAATAACAAGTATTTTATGACAGAGTTGTGATATTTTTATTGTATTGTAAAGAAGACATGTTCCGATTAAGTATGGAATAAAATATCCGGCAAATGACACCCACGGCTCCGGTGACAGGCCATTACTCTTTTCATGAAATTTTCCATGACTTTTGCATAGAGATGTGGCTGTATCTTACCGATGGCGCTTTGGATTTCCGATTTAAGCTCAGGAGTTGTTTCACTCTCGGGTTCATGCGAATAAATTCACAAAACCCCAAAGAAAAAAATCGCACGGCGTTAAATCGCACGATCTTGGTGGCCAGTTGACATCAGCATTTCGTGAGACAATGTGTTCTGGTTCAGCTCAAATCAGAAATCCAACGCGGCATCGGTGAGATACAGCCACATCTCTGTGCAAAAGTCATTGAAAATTTCATGAAAAGAGTAATGGCCTGTCATCGGAGCCGTGGGTGTCATTTGCCGGATATTTTATTCCATACTTAATCGGAACATGTCTTCTTTACAATACAATAAAAATATTACAACTCTGTCATAAAATACTTGTTTTTATTTTAAAATGAAAAAGTGCACTCTTACTCAGACACCCTTTATAGCACTCTCAAAAACACATTATATATATACTCACCACGATTAAAATATACAACAGCACATAATATATATCACCATATACGGACCACGATAAAAATGCCCAAAGCAAATTTGTAGTAGAAATGTGTGCACTCCTAGTGTTCCATATTATAGGAGGTGAGCCTATCACCCTTAACCGGGCACAATTCCGGACTGATATTTACTACAAACTACATTTAATTAACATTTTTTTATTCATGATCAAAAGGCTATGACCGCTATCTCACATGATCTGCCGGATCACACCGTTAGGTGATTGGCGACAATTTTCTACTTGAGGGTGGTAGCTAGCCAGGCGGGAATTCGCAAAATGCCCTACCTCCATGCTATAACGACTGCGTCCCAAGACAGCAACCGGGACCGACGGCTTAACGTGCCTTCCGAAGCAGGGAAGCGCTCAGTAGTAATGTCACCAGCGGTCACCCATCCAACTCATGACCGTGGCTAAGCAAACTTCGCTACGAGCGCTTCAAAACTCTAGAATTAGTAACTTTGTTATTTATTCAAAATAAATGCTATTAGAAAAAATATTTTGTGTTTGCTGCGAAATAAGCGTATAACTACAATCAAACAAAGTTGACAGGCACGCCTATTAGCATCTGGGATTCATAAAGAATGTCAGAATAAAATAAAAGATATTCAAGCTCATTATCGAGCTTCGACCTGTTTCTGACGTACTTCCTTACATTTGCATTTTAATGATACAAGTTTATATTATTTGTAGGATAAAGAAAATATAACGTATCCTAAAAGCTATAAGTTTAAGGTGTAAGTAATTAAAGTTACAAAAATGATAACAGCATTGGTTTGGGCATAACTACAAGGTGTTATCAATCCCGAAAATCCACATCACTTTTACGAAATAAAATCTTTCACCCCGGTTATTTTCCGGCTTTTACATAATGCTCGACAACCACAAAAGGAGGATAAGTACTTTTTAATTTTAAATTAAATACTTACTTTGGGGTTACCAATCCGTGCCAGCTATTCTTTTGGAGCCAGAACCTTGGTTAGAACTACTAAAGTACGATGAAGAGTTGTTCGAAAGGTAGATGCTTCGAGAAATCACTCTGCAAAATAATATTTATGTGTTGTATTTTAGTGCAAAGGAATAATGGCGTTACACATTACCAATCGACAGATTCAAATTGTGGGAACTGAAAAATAGACATTTAAGGGGCACAAAGTTTTGCACTTCTAGCTAATCAGAACTATTTGAATTTCGAATGTATATTTTTTATTATTATAAAATAAAATTGGTGGGAAATCATTTGTCAATTGTTTTTTTCACACATCAAAGTTCTACGTACGCAACGAAAATGAAATTAAGTCGGAGCGATGATTTTTTATGATTTTACAAGTTCTCTCTCTTCGCAAGACTGTGCCGCTCGTCTTCAAACTGCTATTGGGAGAGAAGCACCTTGTTTGACCACCGTGAGGCGATGGTTAGCTGAATTTGAGAGAGGTCGGGTTTCTTTACATGACGAATTTAGTGAAGGGTGGCCTTCAACTGCCGTCAACGAAAATAATGTGGCTACTGTTAAGCGGCTAATAGAAGAAAACCCGCGGATTACCTATGACACAATTCGAGGACTATTGGGGATTGGTATGAGCCAAGTTCAGAAAATTTTACGGAATTTGAATTTGAAGAATTAAAAGTTCAGGAACTTTGTTGTCGTTGGATCCCTCATGAACTGACAGCAGTGCAGAAGCGGGCTTGCGTGGAATGGTGCTCACAGATGCTACTGAAGTACGACCACGTACATTCTAATACTGTTTATGACATTGTCAAAGGAGACAAAACGTGGATTTATTTTTTTGAACCCGAAAAAAAAACAGCAAACATGTGAAGGGGTGTTTCAAAATGTTAACAGGCCAACAAAAGTAAGGCAAGCGAGAAACGTTGGTAAAAAAAATATCGCATTTTTTTTCTCAGCTACGGGCCCCATCTGCATAATTCCACTTGAAGATCAAAAGAGTGTTAATGCCGAGTGGATGGTATTCTTCCATTTATTTACCCAGTGTTAGAAACAGTTAAAAAAAATTAACCAAAAAATGGAACCGCCTTCAACACTCAAAAGTGTGAGACAACTAGTTGAAGTCGGTACTTACCATGGTAGTTCAAAAATACCTATTATCACAATATTGTAGCATGGTACCGACTTCGACAAGTTATTTCACACTTTTGAGTGTTGAATATATACCGTTCCATTTTTTGGTAAGAAAAACACTCTTTTAGTGACCCTTGCTATATATGGGAATGATTGTCATTCCCTGTCAGCGACTATATCATCAAGAGGAAAATAATTTTCAGCTATTGGAGTGTAACTCAAAAACGACTTGTCCGATTTTGATGAAATTTAAATGGGACCACACGACATGGCATGTCGTGTGGTCGTTGTGTTATTTGGAAGTTAATGCATTGCATTAACTTTCAATTTAAAAAAAAAACAAAATCGGTTCACTCTCCTCTATTTTCATATTACAATTTTACAAAATTCGTACTCCATTACATCATTGACTTTAACACTTAGATGTAGGTTAGTGTTATGGTGCTGTATCTTAATAACTAAGTGAGTCCATATCAGTACTTCAGTACTATCAGTACTAATATTATAAATGCGAAAGTAACTCTGTCTGTCTGTCTGTCTGTTACGCTTTCACGCCAAAACTACTGGACCGATTTGAATGAAATTTGGTATGGATATAGTTTGAGACCCGGGAAAAAACATAGGATAGTTTTTATCCAACTGCGCAAAAAGAGGTTAATGTTTTTGCGCGATAACCGACATACGCGCGGGCGGAGCCGCGCCCGGAAACTAGTGTATCTATATAATTTTTTTTTTGCTATTCAAATTTTTGTTATTATCTTTCTTATCTAAGTCGTGTCTATAGTTATCACATTACATTTTAACATTTGAATGACCCAGGTTTGGGTATGGCAACTTAGTGTGGAGCGGCCCGATTTGTTTTTTTATTATACATATTTGTCACATAAGTATTGTTCTACGGTGTAATACTAATAACATTTATCTATCAATAAGTTTTTTAGTAAGATCATGTTCATTTTCATCATTCTTTAATGCGTCCGGTAATTTATTAAATATTTTTATGACCACTACTTTGCATTAATAATCTGCACTTAGGTATTTCTAGTTTATGTTTAAACCTGAGCGGGTAATTGCGGTTCGTGGCTTAGGCCCACAGTGGTCGACGCACCTGTGGTCGAAGCCCACGGTCAATTTAATTTAAATCAAAGCAACTTATATTCAAATGTACTGGCAGGCATAAAAATCTTATACAAAACTATTAACTATATTAACTATTAACTAGAGTAGATTTATGCAATATATTACATCATAATGATACTTATAAAGTTGATATGCTTTAATTTGAAAGTATCTTTAAAAAAATAAAAGTCTTACTTATTTCTCATTATTTATTTATGTCAAATACAAATTTGTAAAAAATTAGGAATCTCAATCACAATTTTGTTCACCTGTATTGTTCTATACCAAGAGAATTATTTTACCTAATTATGACAATCAGTCGCAAAAGTAAAAAGATAAAATTTGAAATGTATAGTTTTCTTTAAAAATTTAGTAACATTTAAAAATAATCAACTTTAACAACTAATATATGTATATTATAGAACACATCTATTACCTTTAATAAAAATAAACAAGCAAAATCATCTCTATTTAGTTAATAAATAATAAAATGTTACTTTCTGGTCGAATTTCCACAAAACAAAGGATTTGTTGTAAAACATGACCATGCAATTTTTTTTTCGTATTGTTCAGTGAACTTTGCAATCTTATTTTCATTATTTCTTGTGGTGTTCTTTCGGTGCCGTTAGTAGACGTGTTGATTAAAGATGGAAAATAAGATTTCACATGGTAATTTATTATTTACTAACAAAATTTACAAAGAATTTTAGAAATGAAAACTAATAATTATTTGAATAGAAAAGTTTTGATTATTCTTATTTTTGTATATTTGTTTGAATGGTTAAACTCAAAAGGTTTTTACCGATAGAAAGCTACATTATTAGCAATTAAGTGACTACTAACACGGGAAACTAAAAACTTTTTTAAACCTTTAATTTTCCCGTTTTCCATTTAAATTTTGCCCTCTCAATAACTACGTCACGTATGCATGGTACGTACGATCTTCTTTGTAGGTATGATAATTTGGTAAAGATAGACTTTTGTCGTTTAGTGTACTTAGTGAAAATAGCACAAAAAAAATACTACATTTATTACAATCGGGGGCGTCAGCCACAGGTGCGTCGACCACTGTGGGCCTAAGCCACGAACCCGTAATTGCGTGGTTTGTCTGAAAGATTTTTGAAATATTCTGGGTATTTTTTAACGAAATTACAAGTTTCTAAGATAGATGGATGCAACAGTTAGGTTTTATATTTTATGAAGTATGGTTTTTTTTGTTTGTCCCGCCGCTTTTATATGTATTGTATTTCCCGCCATAGACATCAGCGTTCTCAATATTACCTACCAAACGAAGGAGAACGTAACGCGCGTTCAATAATTGACGATAACATTTTGGCTAACACAATATTTTTTAGAGATATATGTGGATTGTTTCCATTTACTTCAAATAGTAACATTTATTATAGATGTATAGCAATTCGACAATTCTGCTAACGGACGTAGCCATTTCACCAAAAATGAGTCTGAAGATAAGCAAATTCTAGAAAAAGAGGGTAGTTTGGTGAACTGAACCATGATTTACAAAAATCGTTTTGGCGTTTTCCTGTGGACTCTTGACTGTTTCCTTAATAGTAAAGTCAATAAATTTCAACCACTAAATAATTTCAACCACTATACCCTTTCGTGTGCACTATTTTCAATCATTGTTCTGGCGTATTTCTATTCATAATGAAATACAAAACGTACGTATCACAAATTAACTGTCATTTCACCGTTGTTAATTGAAATTATCGGTAAATAGAAACAGTGTTCCTAATTTAAAACTAAACTTCAAAAATACATCCTTCATTGGTCGATTTACATCCTTATTATATTTTATGTTTCAAAATTATTGGGTATATTTCCTTAATTTGTTTAAATAATTTAGACATTTTAAAAGATTTTTAAGTGTACTAAGGTATCTTGTCAACATTTTACGTAACCTACACGTAACATTGTGTTTATTTATAAATAGCGGAATGACTTTATCAAGAAAATACTACTGTGAAATATATTATCATTTAAGGTTGCAGATGTTCATCTTACTTTTCTATTTATGGTATTCAATCTTGTAGATCATTATTGTCGCCCAAACAAACCAGTTTTTTGAGAGCCAGTAACTCTAGGTTAGCCTGAACAACATCCTCGACCACATCATCACTTACCATCAGGTGAGATAGTGGTCAAAGGCTAAACTATCAGGCATAAAAAAAAAAAAACACGAACCGGTTTTAATACTGTTCTAGGATAATTAAAACATCTATTTTGCGTTTCGTAAAATATACCAGCTTGTTAATTGCACTATTTATAATGAATACAGGGAAGGATAGTTTATAAAAGCGAGTTGTTTTCCACCCATGCGAATAATTATACGTTTTTGCAAATGGAATTGTTGACTTGATAATGTGATCATAAGAAATTATAATTGTAAATTATTGTAACTAGTACCCGGTAATATAATTTGGATAAATCCGGTTTTGTTTCCGATGGTGTCAAAACATGACGCTTGCTTAGGTATGATATTTACAGGAAATTCATAATAAAAGAACGCTACTTGGTGTTGAACGTGACTCATATGACACTAGCTTTCCGGGCGCGGCTCCGCCCGCGTATGTCGGTTATCGAGCAAAAACATTAACCTCTTTCTGCGCAGTTGGATAAAAACTGTCCTATGTTTTTTCCCGGGTCTCAAACTATTTCCATACCAAATTTCATTCTAATCGGTCCAGTAGTTGTGCGTGAAAGCGTAACAGACAGACAAAGTTACTTTCGCATTTATAATATTAGTACTGATTCGATCAAATGAGGCTCAGTGTAGCTACTATTTTGTGTTCTGAAATAAAACTGTTTTTATTGTATGTATACATATTTTTTTAGGGTATTGTGACGGAAAAAGCACGAGGTCCACCTGATGTTAAGCGGTAACCTCGTCATTTCGTCCCAAGTGGCGACCTGCACTGCAACCTATCACCCCGAGACATAAGTTGTGTGCCTTTAACTTCACCTCAGGTGCTTGGCGACGGATTTTCTATTGAGGGTGTTAGCTAACCAGGCAGGCATTCGAAAAATACCCTCCCACCATGCGGTGAAAATTAAGCCGGCCGGCGCGATGGAGATCGAGCCATGGGCAGTCCATAGATATTACCGCTCGGCAGTCATTGCTTCAAAATGCACTCTGTGTGGCTCTCCGTTTATATGTCACAGTGATCTTTATATTCTAAAACTTTCAAGGATAATCTATTTGTGTATAATTATTTATTTTAAACGTATAAAAGGGAAAGGTCACACTCACTGACTACACACTAAATCTCAAAAATTCTCTGCAAACTTGCATAGTACGCATGTTCAAGCTGGGGATGAAAGTTTGTGTTAAAGTCTAACATTTTTTTTCCTGTAGATGAGTTGTGTGCCCTCCATATTTACTAGACGAATTCAGGGTAATTACCAGAGTCACTACCAGTCTTGAACTTCTGAGCGTCCGGTGAATACATCGCCGCTAATCATGTTCTTTTAGGAATAATCTGTGGACAATATGCCTTCCTTGTGTCTTTAGACTCTGCACCAATTATACAAGCACTGTGAGAGATAAGAAAACTGTTTCATTTCACGCGTAATTATTGCTTTTATTGATGAAATAGAACATATCGTCATTTTGTTTTATATTACGAACTAATCCCAATGAAATGGATGAGCGAGATATGTGTATCGTTTGGTGTGAGAGAGTGAAAGAGATCGCAGTGTAATGGTGATCGGAACGACTCGCGGCGGTTCGGTGGTTACATGAATTGCTTATTTATCTCTTTCTTACAACAGATATGACGCATAATATTTGAACGTTCTTTCCTTGTCATCACAAACTGCATATACATATGCGTAGGTATGTCGATAGGTAAATTCTAGTAAGCTTTTATACCAGTGGTGTTCGGATATAACTACTCTAATATTTCAACTCTCTGGTTAAAGTACAATGTTTTGTAGTTGATGCATGAGTTCATTTAGTGATAAGTTTTATTCCATAAAATTTAATATATAAGTTACTAAGATTTTTTACGTAGGTACGAATAAAGGAAAACAAGTTTTAAAATGTATATGAAAGTCTTTATATGTTCAAGCTTAATACTAATTGACCTATGAAGCTAAGAAAGAAGTCAGCTAAGAAAGGATTTTACGTCAGGGTCGATATAAAGGGGAATCAAATTGGGCATATAATTTTAATATTGTTAAGTTTGCAATAACGCCTACTAGGCAAATTACATTACAAATTTACGAGAGAGCTTCATCCCGATACGATGGTTGAAGAACGAGAGCAAGAATTAAAGTTATGAGTCATTGTGTCATGTTAGCTCATTGGTTAGAGCATACCCCGGCTAAAGGGGTGGATGGACGCGGGTTCGAATCCCGCACATGACTATAATTTTTTCCCTCGTAAATTTGTCATTTTGTAATGGGCATATAATACTTAAAATCCCAATACACATATTTAGAAATAGTGCTGTTTTAAAATTAACATTGGGATGAATTTAGGGAAACAACTGGGGGTTCAAATTATATGAAAGGCTTATATAACCCAAAAACTACTTAATAAAGTCGAAATTAGGCAGGTAGTTCATACGAAGAAGACGTCAGATAAGAACAGGTTTTATGAAAAGGCAGGAAGGGTTTCAATTTTTGGGTTAGAAATTTGTATGTACAAAATTAAAAGTCATCAATTAAATTAAGTTTTGTTTACAAGCTTAAGACACGTGACACACTCGGACGGACAACAAGACAGATATACTCCTTAATAGGGCTCCATTTTGCTCTCTGGGGACGGAACTCTAAAAACAAATTAAATATAGCACTGATCAGGATTAATTTATCAGCAAAACATGAGGCATTTTATTATTGTGTGTATAATTTGGAAACCTGTTAGGAAATGGGTTTGAATAATGCACATACAAATCAGGTTGCTTTTGACGTAAGTGTTTGGGTGCTTTATTAGCATATTATTGTATCATAAAATTATCTTGATCCTCGGGGGCCAACATGTCGGAATTAGGTAGTGGGTAAACCAGATTAGTTACATTATGACCCTAATTTCCATGAACTACAAAATTTTTACAAAAAATCGCCTCAATCGATATACGCATTATTAAGTATAACTCAAATACTAGTCAAAAAAATTACACAGCTTTCGAATATAAAAAAAATCATCAAAATCGGTACAGCCTGTAAAGAGTTATGAGGTAACAATTAAAAATACTTTCTAATAAAGTGAGAACATCCTTTTTTTTAAGTCGCATTAAAAATTACAATGAAAGGAAAGTTTTAAATCCGGCACGACATTCAATTTGACGTCAATAAAATGATTTTAAACCTAATTGTAGTTTTAACGATAGAAATGACAAAAATCTTGTAGCCCTAATTGTTTTGAGCAGTATAATAAGATGAGACGAGGCGATACGAGATGAGATAAATTTTATCTTTATCTGGTATTTTACCTTATGTCTACTAGACCCTGATACACTGTAACAGCCGGATCGTCCAGTGCTGAACACAGCCTCCCCTATTAAGGGGGTATTTGCCATAATCCGCACGCTTGGCAGGCGTCTTGGGGAGCGCAGTGTAAGTTGGCAGTTCCTCAGAAGGCGCTGCTGCCCACCTTCCAGTATTTTTTCCACTGGATGATATGGTTTCTACTGGATGATATGGGGAGGTGCATTTTCACCCCACGGGGTACCCTGATATAGATATATATATTTATGTTTTTTTATTATTATTTATAAGGCCCTTTATTTTGATATTTTAATACCACACTAGAAATATTTTGTTGTTTTTTTTTAAACTATATATAGCGTTTACGATCCACCTGCTTGTTTTTTTAATTTGATGTAGGTACTTAGTGCCACTTGCGTTTTTAAGATGAATCTAACGATATCTCATACATCAAATTCGGTTTAGCCGTTTAGAAGTTATGGTGGAATAAAGAAACTCACAAACATATATATATTCATGAAACCTGAAAACATAACACTTTTTGATATTGTTATGTTTGCAATAACGCCTGCTCTGCGGATTACATTACAAAATTACAAATTTCCGGGAGAAAAAATTATAGTGATGTGCGGGATACGAACCCGCAATTACCCGCATCGTACGGGGATGGAGCGACACTTATAGTTCAACGCAGGTTCGACTATATTTTTTTCTCTCATAAATTTGTAATTTTGTAACATGACACTTCTATTTTTGGGCAGTCGTGTAAATAAATACTTTTCAAAGCGGTTCATAAATAACGAAGTAAAGAGGTAACAAAAAGCATATAACTGAATTGAGAACCCCCTCCTGTTTTATGTCGGTTAACATACTTTAAGTGTGGAATTAATTTCTACACAAAACTGCTGGTGACTTATTCGTCTGACATGGAACATTCCCCCACAGATGAAGAGTACGCCCAGTTCCCGCGGCTGTACCACCTGGATGACTTCGAGAGCTGCCTCGCGAGGCCCGACGGCCTCTACTGCCTCGGCACCTTCCACATCGAGAAGCCCAAGCACTACGATCCTATATATGAATTGATTAAGGTACTAATTTAGTAAGGAAAACAACTAATGAAAGAGTATAATGCATGCCATGAAGCATTTTATTATTTATTTATATCTATGAATGCTAGGAAATCCACTACTGCCAAAACTAAGACAAATTTGAAAACACAAAAATCCAAAAAAATGGAAGCGACTTCAATACTCAAAACTGTGAAATAACTTGTTGAAGTCGGTACCATGATAGTTAAAAATTAAGTATTATCACAATATTGTGCGCATGGTACCGACTTCGACAAGTTATTTTACAGTTTTGAGTGTTGAAGTCGTTCCAATTTTTGGCTAACAAATTTTTTTCATTTTTTTTTCTTCAAGATAGGAAAATGTTTATCAGTTATTGGAGTGTAACTTGAGGGATTTTTATGAAATTTAAATGGGACCAAACGACAAGCATCAGCTTTTAAATAAAAATGAATTATCAAAATCGGTTTACCAAGTCAAAAGTTAGAAGTAACAAACATAAAAAAAAATATCGATGAATTGAGAATCTCTTCCTTTTTTGAAGTCGGTAAAAAATCATGAAAAGTTGAATAAAAACCACTTTTACAGAGGCAACGAGACTCTCTGCAAATAGAACTTATTATTTATATGTTTTATTTATAGCTGATATGCTATCTTTTGACCACTATCTCACCTGATGTTAAGTGATGATGTGGTTGAAATTATTGTACATGCCAACCTACAATTACTGGCTCTCAAGGACACTGGAATACATCGTTAGGTGTTTGGCGACAGATTTTCTACTTCTACTTGAGGGTGGTAACTTGCCAGGCGGGTATTCGTGAAATGTCCTGCCACCATGCTGTAACGACTGCCATCTGTTTTTGAAGCGCTCGTAGCCAAGTTTGCCTAGCCATTCTGAGTCGATCAGCAAAGTTAAGCAACGTCCGCCGCGGTCATGACTTGGATGGGTGACCGCTGGTGACATTACTACTGAGCGCTTCCGTGCTTCGGAGGGCACGTTAAGCCGTCGGTCCCGGTTGTTGTCTTAGGATAGCAGTCGTTACAGCATGGTGGTAGCACTTTCTGGGGGGAACTGGGCCTGAGCTTTCAGAGGCCCAGTTCGGATTCAGAGCAGGGCGGTCGACGATAGACGCCCTGCTCTGGATCAAGGGGTGGACGCAGGACGCGGTCAGCGGGGGGGAAAAGGCGTTGGCTGTCTCGCTGGACATTGCCAACGCCTTCAACAGCCTACCGCACGGAGCAATACGGGAGGCGCTCCGCTATCACGGAGTGCCCCTGTATCTGCGTAGGCTGTTGGCTGACTACCTCCAGGACCGCGAGGTCCTGGTGGAGGGACGCGACGGTCTGAGGCGACGTCGCGTGTCCTGCGGGGTTCCACAGGGGTCGGTATTGGGACCGCTCCTGTGGAACATTGGCTACGACTGGGTGCTCCGCGGCACGTTTCCCGCAAGTATGCGGGTTGCGTGCTACGCGGATGACACCCTTGTCGTAGTCAAGGGGAGGGACCTCGGGGAGGCGGTGCGGCGGGCCACGGTGGCCACGACACTCGTGGTCGGCCGCATACGTGCCCTGGGGCTGGAGGTCGCCCTCTCCAAGACCGAGGCCCTAATGTTCCATGGGCCTCGGGGGGGACCCCCTCCAGGAACGAGGATAGACCTGGACGGGGTCCTGGTCCGGGTTGGGACCCAGATGAGGTACCTGGGTCTCATCCTGGACGGGCGGTGGACTTTTGGGGCCCACTTCACACAACTGGCCCCAAAAGTCATAGGCGCCGCAGCCGCCCTTGGGAGGCTGCTGCCCAACGTGGGCGGCCCGAACGCCACATGTCGTCGCCTGTACTCCGGAGTGATCCGGAGTATGGCCTTGTACGGGGCACCTGTCTGGGTGGACGCCCTCGGTCGCGCCAATAAGGCCCTGCTGCGACGTCCGCAGCGGGTCATCGCGACGAGGGCGATACGCGGGTACCGGACGGTGTCCTGGACGGCGGGATGCGTGTTGGCCGGTGATCCCCCCTGGGAGCTCCAAGCGGAGATCCTCGCCGAAGTTTACCACTTCGTGGCGGCGAGGAGATCCCGTGGGGAGCCTCCAGCGTGGGAGGAGGTCACGCGCATGCGACGGCGGGCGCGGGCCGCCCTGTTGAGGCGGTGGACGGAGGACCTGGCTCCACCGGTCCCTGGACAGAGGACGGTGGATGCCATTCGCCCGGTCCTCCGGAGGTGGGTAGGGCGGCGATTCGGGTCGCTGACCTTCCGATTGGTGCAGGTGCTTTCCGGACACGGATGTTTCGGAAGGTACCTGCATCACATCGCGAGACGGGAGGCGACCCCCGCCTGTCACGAGTGTGGAGCGCCAGAAGACACGGCGCTCCACACGCTGGAGGAGTGCGCCGCGTGGAGTCCCATGCGGCACACCCTCACAGCGGTCATAGGCGCAGATCTGTCGCTGCCGAGCGTGGTTAACGCTATGCTTGGCAGCGACGGATCGTGGCAGGCGGTGGTCTCTTTCTGCGAAGCGGTGATGGCGCAGAAAGAGGCCGCGGAGCGGGCGAGGGAGGACGACGTCCTCGCGGACCCGCTCCGGCGTAGACGAACTGGGGGGAGGAGAAGGCGGTTCGGGCGCCTTCTCGCTCTTTCCTAGTGCTGTGCGGATCATCGGTGGAGAGTCGGGGGATTCTCCACTGGCTTGCACGATCCCACACGTCTGGGGGATGGCCTCAATGAGCCGGGTCATCCCTCCATTGGCCGGGGCCCGTCATCGGTGACGGGCCGGCCGCCGGGGCGAGATGGTGACTGCTAACGCTACCCCATTTCGCCCTACTAGGCGGCAGACTGCTCATCCCGGGTTTTTAGTGGGTAACCTCACTTACTACCCCCCCGTGGGGGTAGTAAGGCCCTTCAGGCGAGGACTCCCACATAACCACTCCGCTCCCCCCGGGGCGGGTGGTATCCATAAAGGATTTTCCCGGGTGAAAAAAAAAAAAAAAAAAAATGGTGGTAGCACTTTGCAAATGCCCGCCTGGCTAGCTACCACCCTCAAGTTGAAAATCTGTCGCCAAGCACCTAACAGTGTGTTCCGGCATCTGTCCTTGAGAGCCAGTAACTCTAGGTTAGTCTGAACAACATCCTCGACCACTTCATCACTTACCATCAGGTGAGATAGTGGTCAAAGGGTAACCTATCAGGCATAAAAAATAAATAAATCGTAAGACAACAACCGGGACCGACGGCTTAACGCGCCCTCCGAAGCACTGTATAACAAGTCAGGTTAAGGGAAGAACTAAAACTAAAAAAAAACGTTCAATGTATGTAAATGTATACTGCTAACTTGTTTTGTTACTATAAAATTTAAAAATTGTCAAATTTCTTGCTTGTTACAATATTACAAATTTACGAGAGGGAAAATTCAAGTCATGTGCGGGATTCGAACCCGCGTCCATCCACCCGTTTAGCCGGGGTACGCTCTAATCCAATTGAGCTAACATGACAATGATTCCATTACTCAAAATTTTTCCTCTCGTTCTTTTTAACCATCGTATTGGGATGGAGCGACATCTATAGTTGAACTTACGTTGTACTACAAACAAGACTAATTTTGCAATTATCTTTAAACTTGTTCATGATGACGCAGGCCTATAATTTTAATATTTTTATGTTTGCAATAACGCATGCTCTGCGGTGTACAATTTTTTTTGTTCTTGCTTGTTCTTATTCCACGAAACATCATGTAGTACTTTATGTAAAATGCTCTATAGTATGACTTTGTAGTGTAGTGTTATTTTCTTTCGTAGGAATACTCTGAAGATCCTTTCCACTTCAACCGCACACAACTACACCGCGGATACTGCGTGAGCGAGCGCTGTCCGTCTGCAGAGCGGAACAGCACGCTGCGGTTCGAGCGCTGCGCTGCGCAGTGGGGGCGCAAGCGGAAACTGCGGCTTTCACTTAACAAACTCACCTATTGCAGGTATCTGTTTTTACTGCACAAGCAAGCGCTGTTTAAAGCAACAGCAAATTAAGTTTCAAGCTCCACCGTGCTATTTTCGGAATTAAAATGGATTCAAATTAACAATGTGGTCCTCATATGCATGATATTATATCCGGGAGACTTAGTTCTGCTGCATATGCTATGAATAAATTATGAAAAGAAATGTAATTCAAGGTCAAAAACAACAGAACGCAAACTGTACCGCGGCGGGCGTAGTTTAAAATGGGTACCGTGCGGCGCTCTCAGGTCGCCGCGTGGTGGGCTCGAGTTATGGGGTGGTACCGCGGGAAGTTCCAACTGAATTTATCAATGTTCTTCTGGGTTGTTTATTTCTGAAAAAATATTATAGTATATTGTAAAATTCTGGAGAAACCATACGGATATGAAAATTTCGGGCATAGCTTTCATAAACGTGTAATTGACAATATCTTGGATACCAATACTTGACTACCCTGGATAGTTTTATGCAACATGAACTTTGCATTAAATCAAAAAGTAGTTCATAACATTTTTAATCTAACAATTCTCTGTATGAAAGTGCGGTTTGGCCTTTTCTATATGTTCTATGCCTTTAGGAATGCCGGCGGGGACATTACCTTGACGCGACCAATCAGATGCGATCATTTCTAAGCGCCAAATCAATTAACCGATCCGATTGAATTTGGAAACATGTGCGTGTTTTGTTTGTTAAGTTAGACATGAGCTTTTTTTTTCGCGTATTTCTAGTTTCTACAGCATAATGTCATATTAGAAGAGGAGACGTGGGAGGTCGACTTTAACCCATCTGGTAACTTAATGATACATATTTTTTAACAAAATATATATGATAACTTGCCTATCGAAAAGTTTTCATAGCTATTTTTAATATGCAAGTGAAAGATATCATCAATAAAAATATATAAGTAATATTTAGGGCCCGTTTCAGAATGTCCTAATAAAGCTTCGGATTGCTATGCAACACATAAAATAACTGAATGATAAAAATGACTTTAACTGATGGATAGGCTAAACCGATGACTGTGAAATGCAAAGATAGTGTTTTATTAATCTAATATGATCTGGGTAGTAAAACCGGAATTTACTCTAACATTCTGAAACAGGCCCTTAGTATTATACAATATATAAGGTGGATAATAATTCATCAACTATACTGCGGGGGATGTTGTAGAATCGATAACGGAATGTGTTCCACTCATGTTTAATTTTCACATACAAAAAAAGTCTGTACTAGTGCTTAAGCTGTGGCACGTTGGCTTTGGGAATAATAGGTTGGACAACCGCGGTCTACGAATAAGGTGTATCTACTCTATTCACACACACTCACGATTGCTACGCGAAGTCAATGAACTGCTATACTAGGCACAATAGACAGCTGTTTTGTGTACCTATTCTGCGTATCTTTTGCGACAAAAGAACGCGCGACGCGGTAGCGGTTTAACACAATACGGCATACCTAAGTAGCTGTACTGTAACACAATACAGTACGTACCTACGTAAACTTGAAATTAAAAAGAATGTAACATTTTTTATCAATTAGAAGAGTTTAATCGGTTGGCGATTATGCAAAGTATTCGGCAGTCTAGCTAGATTGGCCGGTAAGGGTAAGGCCTTCGCGTTCGTCAGAATAGGTACGTGAAACAGCTTCATCTATCATCCCTAGTGATAGCGTCTAATTGACATCGGGTAGCATTCGTACGTGTGAGAATGGTGTAAACCGCGGTTCCCGCTATCATACTAAAAGGCAACGCGCCGCGCTTAGAAAATAGTTATAATGATTTTTTGTATGTGAAAATTAAACATGAGTGGAACACATTCCGTTATCGATTCTACATCATCCCCCGCAGTATTGTTGATGAATGAATATCCACCTTATATAATTAGGTAACCTCTGCCAATCCATCCTCATTCGTCTATGTAATGAAATTGTTTTAGACTAATATATAAAATTATAGTGTCACAGTGTTTGAAACAAAACTTCTCAGAAACGGCTTGACCGATTCCTATGAAATTTTGTGTGTATATATTCAGTAGGTCCGTTCAGTAGGTTTGTTGAAGATCATGAATTTCGTTTCAAACGTGCATCGTGCCATTCTTTCCCTTTTTAACCGACTTCACAAAATGGAGGCGTTAATTCATCGGTATTTTTTTATGTTTGTTACCTCAGAACTTTTGAGTCGGTGAACATATTTTAAATATTCTTTTTAATTTGAAAGCTGATGCTTGTAGTATGGTTCCATTTAAATTTAATTAAAATCGGTTAAGCCGTTTTTGAGTTACACTCCAATAACTTAAAAAAATATGTTCCTATCTTGATGATATAGTCTTTGGCAGTGAATGACAATTGATCTCGTAAGTAGCAAAGGTCACTAAAATGAGAAAAAAAAATTTAAAATTTTTAAATTTTTAAATTAAAATGACAATTTTTTTTTTAGTTTTATGCTATTGCATAGCTTCTATCGCGGGCCTTGAGCGTGGAGACCGAATCCAGAAATTCCGTAACGAAAATAACCTAACACCCCCCACTCCGACCGGCACAGCGGTGATACTATATTTGATCAGCGCCTCTACAGTGCGTAAAAGGAACTAAATTTTGGCAGAAAAAAGGTTTTGACAAATAACGTGTCGAGATTTATAATTGCATAAGTTGACAAAAAATGCTATGTAATAGCTTTACCGCGGCAGTCTCCAAGTGTATATTTTATATTTTAATGACCAGCCCTTTATCTACTGTCCATATAAGAATAAACAATGATTGATGAAATTTTTCAACTACTGTCCATATAAGAATAAACAATGATGACGTATCTCCAGGACACATGCGCAAGAGTACGCGAGAAGACACAACCCCGAGCCACTGGATCTGCCGCAGCGTATTCTGCTGGTGGTCACAGTGGTACTGTGCATCGCCAACTTCGTGGGCACTAGTTACGACGTACTGGCGGGGGACACTAAGAAGAGTGAGTAATCAAAATATAATGAAAAGTTTGATCCAGATATTCCTCGTCCTCGTGAACATATCGATTTAATCGCAATCCCTAGGGAACTACTGAGTAAATTTGGGATAAAATATGTCCAATGTCCTTATTCTGAGCCTAGGAAACATTTAGTCAATGGCTAAGGAAAATTGAAAAGATAACATTCTCTTGGGGACCTTTATTGTAAGCTCATACTGAGAGTCCACGCGCAGCACTTTTGAAGAGCTCGTAGCGAAGTTTGCTTAGCCATTCTGAACCGATCAGCAAAGTTAAGCAACGTCCACCTCGGTCATGACTTGGATGGGGGACCGCTGGTGACATTACTACTGAGCGCTTCCGTGCTTCCGTTCTTTCCGTGTTTCCGTTGTCTTAGGATGGCAGTCGTTATAGCATGGTGGTAGGACATTTTGCGAATGCCCGCCTGGCTAGATACCACCCTCAAGTAGAAAACCTGTCGCCAAGCACCTAACGGTGTGTTCCGGCAGCTGTCCTTGAGAGCCAGTAATTCTAGATTAGCCTGAACAACATCTTCGACCAGATCATCACATCATCAGGTGAGATAGTGGTCAAAGGCTAACCTATCAAGAATTAAAAAAAAGTACGCTTAGTACAAGACCACACGTAGCGGCCTTAGAGAGCCCAGATTAATTCGAGAGTAAAATCATCAAAATCCATCGGCTCCCTATTGGTAAATCTGGTGACGATGGGTGCAATTATATTTTAGCGCTTTCATGCACCGGGTGCCTTTACCGCTGAATCAACGACAGAAGCCACTTTTGTGCTATAATTCTATTATTTCAACCGTCGTAGGGGTGACAATCAACCAGATTGCTGGATTTCATTGATGTCACCCCTTCTATATTTTTGAATAAGATTTCAATCACCATCGCATGTGATATTTGCTTAGCAAATACCATTATAAATTTTTTACCATTATGTATTTTAAAATATTATCTTATATCTAAGCAATGTCCCAAATTCCAGCAAACAGCCTCCTGGAGGTGTGGTCGGTCAGGTCTAACTGGCGACGGCTGACGGCTACCTACGAGGATGGTGACCCTCGACTGTCGGCGCTGACGCCTGTGCAGGGGATCAGGTACTGATACATTCTTGTAGTTATTACTTGTTCCTTGTGGAAGTGTAGGAAATCGCGCGGGCTTTCTATACGCACGAATAGCCGTGGCAAAGCTTAAAAATGTTCACTTGATTTAATTTTATATTATCGAAATAAAGGAAGAGGTAAAATTTTGTTTATATGTGTTTTTTTTTATGAAGAATAGATATATGTACAATAACAAGACAATAAAGAGTTTATTTATTTATTTATTTTAAGACGCACCAACGACTTATTCACTAAACATTCAAGACAGGTTGTTATTTGGTAGGTGAATCAATTATTTGTAGGTACGTACAACACTTTCTGAGAACTACGAGTATTACATAGCATTTTACATATCCAGACGACTTATATACTTAATTTAAAATCTTTATATTAGGTACATAATATTTAACATAAAAAGGAGAAAAAAAAAGAGTTAACAAAAATATGTTAGCTTTTATAAATTTTTCAGTGCTTTTTTAGCTTTTATAAATTTTTCATTCTACCCTAGCTTATTTGCGGTGCCCAACCAACAAGGACAACCAGAAGGTCTCAAGTCTACAAGGGGTCTACAAGTGTACTTATATGGAGACAACAGATAAATAAAGTATTGGGACCCGCTTCATTTTTGTGTTGTTTGATTAGATGCATAATATTACCGCCCTATAGGTACATATAAGGTTAGTAAGGACGGACTGAGCAGTATCTTTGTAATAAGATCTTCGTTTTCTTGTGCTCTGATACACATTTAATTGAGGACCCCAGACCTCACTAGAGTCAGTTAAAATAACTGACGTAATGATTATAATGTCAGTTTATAATGATGATAATACGCAAAATTGCACTTTACTCGTAAGTTAATGCTGTCTTTCATTCACATATTACAACATACTTTCATGGCGCCAAAAGTAATTGACATTTCGTTAGAATACCGGTATTGTGGGATCCCAGCATTCCGACATCCCGCGCCATCTTACAGTCGTGCGCAATGCGGGATTACGAATGCGGGATCCTGCGGTATTTTCGGAAGAGCAGTGAAGTGGCTATTCTAGAATGCGATCCCTTATGAATCGAAAACAGCAAAGATATATATGTGGTTTCGAGGACATATTTACACTGCAGTAGGATTTCTTATTATTTCATCGTTTTGTTTATCTTAGATAAGTAAATATTAATTTGATTCCATAGAAGTATAGATAAGCTGCGAGATTGGAAGAATAAGTTTATAAATTGTTGACTGTTGTAGAGTGTTCCTGATGATCCTCGTGATGAGCACGCACGCGGCTTGCATCCACGACATGCTCTACTTGCAGAACCCACACTTTATAGAAAAGGTAAACGTATAACTAACAAGATGTAACTATTGATGCTACTGAATATACACAAGCTTAGCTTCGGTCAGGGAATGGTCCTGCGCGGAGTTTGTTTAGACCCGTTAGTGAACTTTATGCTTAAGCTATAAAAATTGCTTGTCACTGGCGTACACGGATCCATCCGGCTCCATATAGACATCGTATCAACTCCAGCAGTTCAGTATTCTTAGCTTGAATTAACATCACCTGGACGCCGTAAAATAAAACTGCACCTGGACGCGCTGCAGGAGCCGCAGTCACCGCACTTGAAATAACAGTGCTATCTAACGACCAAATGCGGTTGACGTGACAGCGCACTGCACTGGATACATGGAACCTCACGATGTGATGTGTTAGACTCTTTATATATACAGCATTTGACTGAAATGCGGGTAGATCGAGTTGCATATAATTTCATTTAAAGATTTACTGCGGCACGTCCACCTCCTGCAGCGCGTCTATGGAACATCCAACGTACAACGTACAGTGTGCAACGCCGTATGGGCATCGCCTATACTCGTTGCCTTGTGCAAGTTTTTGTTGGGAATGCCATTCCAGCCCTGCGCTCCACGAGGAATTCTAAGGCAAAATCCCCGAAATATATTCGATAATAACATTTTAAAAAAAAGGAACTGATTTCCAACCCTGAAAAGTATGAAATAACTTGTTGAAGTCGGTACTTGGTGAATCAGCATAGTTCCGACTTCAACAAGTTATTTCATACTTTTCAGGGTTGGAAGCGTAGGTTGAAAGTTGGTTCCGTGTTCTTTTTAATATACTTATTTTTAACTCTTTTTTTGTGATGAATAATGCTCACAAGATTATTGATTCACCTAAAATACTGTTCACCATCCACAATAGTTGCAATTACCATTAAATTCAGGTACACAAATACATTTACAAATTAATTGACTGTAACTTACAAACTCCTCAACCCATTTTGACTAGCTAACAAAAAACAATCATGAAAACCAGTTCATAATTGGCGAAGTAATTGCGTTACAAACCCAAAAAAAAGAAATTATGAACCAGCAACGTGCCGTAACTAAAGACTATAAAATGATTGATGTTCCAGGTGGCCAGAACAGCTCCGCTGATGATCTTCATGAATGGCACTTCGGTGGTGATGATTTTCGTACTGATCTCCAGCTTCCTCCTCTGCTATAATTTGCTGTTGATTTCCAAGAAGCATGAACTCAAGATGAGCATGCTCAAGTGGTGTATCATCAAGAGGATTGCCAGGTGAGCTTGCACATTATTTTTAAATAGCTTCCAAAAAAAGGAAGAGGTTTGTAATAAAGAAACCTAAATTTATATTATGGATTCCGTGTAGTGTAATTGTACACATATAATTTTTCGTTATGTCCTTATAACGTATATACGTTATATACATATATGTATATTATCCAGAATATCTTAAAATATCTATGTATCTAATATATAAAATTCTCGCGCATATTTGTTATTATTAAATATGGATTTCCGCAAAGTAACGCCTGAATCTATTCATGTTAGGTATTCTCAGAAAAATAAATGGAATCACACAAATAAATGTGAAAGTTTGTGAAAATGAGGATGTGAGTGGGACAGACCTATCTGTTACTCCGTCATGCGTATATGGCTTGACCAATGTTGATGAACCTTCCAATATAGATAGTTTAACTCTTGGATTAACATTAAAGAACTTATCATCGTCAACATCACTTTGTAGAAACTTCTACGCGGGTAAAATCGAGAATCATAGAATATTTGTTGCTGTACGTAAGTATTTATTAAAAAATAATAATAGTTGTGCCGAATGATATTGAATTTCGATCTATTTACACAAAAATCAATTAAATTTATTATAACAGTTTGCAGGTAGCTCAGTACAGCACCTGTAGAACTCTTTGTGCGAGTTTGTTCGGGGAAGTGTTGCCACCATACCTATTTCTACCAAAGATACGCAAGGGACAGGTCCCTGGCAGCTCTTTGATATCTATCGACAAGGAGTTATGTTCGCAATAACTGTTTTCCGTTTTGAGGGCCGGTGAAATTACAGGCATAAGAGACTTAACAAACTTTGGCTCACGATGATGGTCCTCGTGCTTGTTCCATCACGATATCATAAAAAACAACACAAACCTGATTAGGGCGTGCCTCAAGGAAGCGTCTTCGGTCCATCACCTTACAACGTACTTAAATAACGTCTTACTTCCTCCCGGTAGTCATTACGCTGATTGTTTGTATAAAAACCTTCAGTTTCAAATGAACCAACTTACCATATAAGTATATTAAGTTAAAACACAATTGCTGACTAAATCATGTTGGCAATGACCTACTTAGGTACACGTGTAAATAGCGTCGCAAACTTATCCGTGCAAGTGTCGGAAAAGGGAACTACAGAACCGCCACATATGGAGAGCCTCGTAAATGTTTTTTTAATCGCCAGCAGCGCTACTTTTAACTGTGTACCTAATTAAGTCGGTCGCTATTGAATATTTCTAGTATGTTTGGCCTTTCCTTTGATCGCGTAGGTTCGGTAACCTTTGCAGATAGTTTGTAGCAGAGTTAGCAATGTAGTTCATTTATCAAAAATAATGTTCCGTGTATTTAGTTAGCTTAGCATTTTACTATTTACCCATATTCCGATTTACTAGGTACCCTTAATGCAAGACCTAATAATCCTTATCAGCGTCAATAACCGGAACACGTCTACTGTTGCACACTATTCCATAAGGGGGGTTTGACATAATCCCTATGTTTGGCAGGCGGTTTGGGCATTGCAGTGATTTGAAGTTATAAGACGGACAAGTGGCCCGCTCAATGGTAAGTGTCATAGTCGCAGTGTCACCGTTCTCGTCCTGCTTAACGCTTCATTGTACAATATTGTACAAACGGCGTGCTGGGGTTATTAAATACTCTTTGATTGGATCTCTTATATCATTCTTGGCATACCCAAGTCTCTTTACTTAGTACGAGTACAAATTGCGTTCACGTAGCTGTAATGCCATAAATGCGTTTGGCTTTCGGCATAGAACATATAATAATACTCTTTCGGCACAGATGATATAAAGAAAATTGGCGGCAAAGCCGGAAATTCGTCTTGTTTTGTTGTTTAAATACATACTAAATAAATATAAATTCAATAATTCAAATGAGTTCTAACGGTTCAGTGAGTGAAAAGGACATTGATTGTACTCCACCAGATTTAATTAAGATCAGAAGCCAAATTGGCAATGGAAATCTGCTTTCAGTGAAGTCAAAAGAAATATACATGTATATGCACATTTTATGATTTGGAAAAACGAGATAAAGGTGAACATTATCTCGTATCAGTGAAGTCCTCGCCTGCGGCTCGGCCTTCAAACTCATTCTCGACCTGCAATTGTCTATTTCGCGGCCTTTGTAATATTGTACAATTTTCTGCAAAAAAAGATGACAGAAAATTTTAGCTTCGATATTATTGCTAGTAGACTCTCGTATGCCAACCCTCCATTAGAATGCTCTTGTTGGTAGTACCGGGTACCATCCGGTTAATTAGGTTAGGGTGTCATGACGTGAAGAGCCCTTTTGTGCGGTTTACGTCGACACGTTTATAAAATAATAATAATATTTATTTACGGACATAATTTTACAGAACTAGTATGTCTGTGTTTCAGGAGTCAGTGGCTTCTCTCCGGGTTTAAGATATACCATAACTATATGTCTGTATTCCTAAGGGTTAACTTGTTACCCTAAGGATGCGATATATTTAAGACTACTGAATCATCTAATCTTAATGATATTTTTTTGTTGGGCACTATAACCTCCATATTAGTTCCATTAAAATTTCATCCATTATTTCATATACGCGTCGATTTGAGAATCTTCCTCCATTTTTAAGTGACTTAAAAATTGCATACATTCAAAGCAAATTTGCCAAAATTCTTGGCAGTCTATATTTAAATCAAGTTCTTAACTGGACAATTTTAATTTCTGTTAAACACTAACTTAAATCATATTAAAGATAAAGATAATTTATCACCTAGGTGGTAAATGTCATGGCACTGTGGCTTTATAAATCATAGCTCCAAAACACTAACGTATATATACTAAACCTATATAGCATTGTGTGAAATCATAAGGTTATGAATCATGGTAATGAATTAGTTTGTTTGTCGTTAGTGACATTGACATAATAGTTTTATTATAAGTCTATTTTATAGAAGTTGTAAAATAGTTAATATTTGGACGTTGATTTAGGAAATTTCGGCAATGAAATTGTCTTCGACCTTTGTGGTAACCTCGCTGCCTTTAAAATCTACATTTATACGAGTAGGTTAATTTATTTATGTTATGGTTTAATTATTTTTTGTTATATAAGTTAAATTTTATTGTGTCATCGAAATTCCGTTGTGGACCGAGCGAGCACGTAGTGCAAACGAAGCGTCTCCGATTTATCTTACACATAAATCCTTTTGTATGTCCAGTTTGTCTCCTCTGCATGTCGCATTTCTCAACTGATACTCGTAAAATTTTGTGAGCCGGTTTGATAATTCCATAGGCATCCAATTTGTCAATTCAGTTTGTTTTTTTTTCCACATGACGGAGATATGGGTTGTAAAAAAATCGTATATCTACCATATCGATACATTTTCTAAAATGTTAGATAAATTATTTGGCAATGCGTAGTTTCTTGTCCTATGCCTGCTCCGCGGAACCACCATAATTTCAACTATGGCCTTAGTGTTGGCACCGCCCACCCACGTTGTTTCATTAAGTGGGTGCCGTCATACAAAAACTAGTTTGGCAGCTTCAAATGAATCCTCATCTTATTCCTGTCCTTATCCCACGTATAGTAGGGTTGGCTAAACACAAGAAAAAACCACACAAGTTTGACAAAGCGTTGTTTATCGTTCGAAATTTGCGTAGAAAAGAGTTTATTATTCGCCAGCGTGGAAGAGCTTTTAGGGTTAGAACCTTTTTAAAAGTTCCAGTATAAAACCTTTAACATTACCAATTGTAGTAATTTTACTTTTAATTTTGATATAAATTGACACTAAATTACTATATACCGCCCAGGATTTTTCGAAATCGAGCGAATAATTGTATTTTTCGCTTGGTAGCAGTTACTCGTATTGCGTCTCGCAGCTTTGAAACCTCCGCTACGCTCTGGATTTTATTTTGGAATTCTCTCTATATTTTTAAATATTACTTTTCATCATTATTGCACTTCCATTTCCGCCCATGACAGTTAAATTGTGATCTAATTATTTGTATATATTTGTCCCATGGCTCGTGAAAGTGCTGTTATCATCATATTTGGAAAATATTATTTACGCTCATAAAAAATTAAGTACACTTAAATATAAACAACGATAATCACGATTATAGCACTAGGAACAGAAATAAAATAACGTTACCGGGTCTTAGATAACAAAGACAAAAAAAAACTGTCCTCGAGAATTTTGGCAGTCATTGTTGAAAAAAACGTCTTTCAACAATAACTGCCAAAATTCTCGAGGACAGATTTTAAGTAAAGTTCTTCTCGCACGGCTGTATAGGTATTAACGCTCGGGTGTTATAGCTTCAAAAATTAGAGAACATTGCAACAAAAGCACAAAATATTACTTTTGTTATGAATTTGCCGCTATTAGTTATTAACGTCAGCGTTCCCCTTAAGAGCGGCGTGGATGCCTAAATGGTTTAAATGAGTTTGATTTTGACTTTCCTTGTCTGTTATTCTGGATTTCAGGAACTTTATTCTTATACGATATACATCACTTACTATAATATACAAAGAATATAAAAAAAAATATGTAAGATTGATTAATCTCTGATATTCGTCTTCATGTGTAACTTTAGTTTTTTTTTATATTTTTTTTATATTTCCAATAGATTTTACATCATTTGGTAATAGCTGCGCTAACCAATAATGTCTTCTTTCTGTAGTTAGTCCCAGACGCAATAATTAAAATTTTATATTTGTCTTGAAGATTGTGTGTTATTTTTTTTATAGTTAGTCGTATGTTTGATCTCTAGTTGCATCACTCATTTTAACACTCGCACCCCTGCTACGTGCACTCTACTAACGCCCATCTCTTTCATATGTCAATATTCAGATTTATACAATACGACAGACCTTACGCGTATGAGGATCTTCTAAAGCTTCACGAGTCACACGTGCTCCCAGAGACCTATCGCCATATAAAGCTTGCATTGACAATAATTTTAGCACAGATACTGCAGCCCCCCGTGGGATGCTGGGTCACCCCCGTGGGGTGCTGGGTCAGAATTGCACTTCCCCATATCATCCCATGGGTGTCGTAAGAGGCGACTAAGGGAAAAATACTGGAAGGTGGGCAGCAGCGCCTTCTAAAGAACTGTCAACTTACACTGCGATCCCCAAGACGCCTGCCAAGCGTGGGGATTATGGCAAGTCCCCCTTAATAGGGGTGGCTGTGTTCAGCAGTGGACGATCCGGCTGTTACAGTACAGTACTGCAAAATATATAATATAGTTCAAAATCAATAATCAAGGTTCAAAATCCGTAAAAATATCTTTGTAGCTAAAAAGCTGGTTCATCAGGTTTTTTTATTGCTTGTAGGGTTAGCCTATGACCACAATCTCAACTGACAGTGGGTGATAATTTGGTCGATGGTGTTAACAGACTTAAACTAGTACTACTGGCTGTCAAGGACAGCTACCGTAACATTGCTTGGCAACAAATTTTCTTCTTGAAGGTCATAGGCGGCAAAATGCCCTACCAACGTGTTATAACGACTGCCATCCTCAGACAACAACCAGGACCGATATCGGTTCTGGTATGATAACTTGCGAAGCACGGAAGCGCTCAGTAGGAAATGCTTGTAGCGGTCACCCATCCAAGTCATGACCGCAGCAGGCGATAATCTAATTAATCGGTTAGGAACGACTAGACAAGCTACACTATGTACTTCAAAGTCGTTTCAACCATGGTCGTAGTGCAGCCTGCTTTAAGTCTTAGCTAGTTAGTTACTGGTAAAAATGTTTGCATATAATGTATAAACGCCCCGTGGGGTGCCGGGTTATAATTGCACCTCCCCATTTCTTCCCGTGTGGGTGTCGTAAAGTCGACTAAGGGGAAAATACTAGAAGGTGGACAGCAGCGCCTTCTTAAGAACTATGTCATCTTTCACTGCGATCCCCAAGCCGCCTGCCAAGCGTGGGGATTATGGCAAATACCCCCTTAATAGGGGAGGATGTGTTCAGCAGTGGACGATCCGGCTGCTACAGTAAAAATGTTTACCGGTTTCATTGATTTCAGTTCCGGGTAATATACTAAACATTATCATACATAAACTTGATTAGAGTCATACTATATTAAAAATTATAAACAGTTAATAAGGTAAAGCAAATGGCTCCGTGGATTATAATCACGTGTTACTTCTGGTTTCCATGGATTTATCTCCATTTTATTATGTAGGTAATAAATTTTATCGTTCTTGTTCTGGTTTATTTGATTTAATTTTTGTTGGTTATGCAAATGCCATCGACTTGCCCAAAACGAACAGAATATATTAAGGAAAAGAGGAACTTGTTATAGAAGGACTTAGAATGTGAACATTGGATGAGTTTATTCTGATCGTGGCTAAGATGTCGTGATTATTCTTTGTTTTGTGATGAGTAGGTATATAGCCAGACCCATAAAACTGATAGATTATCGTGTCGAAAAACGCGAATCTAAAAATGCTATTTTATCATCAATAGCTACAGTCCACTAGGAGAAAAAAACCCCATTTGAGGAGGGTTTGTCATAATTATAATTATTATTACCAACGGGATATTTACCGTGTTTTTGGTTAATTTTGAGCTCCCGATATTTCGGCACTGTTGCAAGCGCCATGATCACGAGTAAACTGAAGTCTATGCGAGTGGATGGTAGGCACGAAGAGCAGACGAACCGGTCTACCCTCTTTCTAGTACGTTTTTTCGGCAAGGCGATACTATTATTGTCATTGTCACTCACACCACTATTTAAATTTCGACATATAAAACTAACGGTATCAGGTCGTGAACTATTTGTAACATTTCTTCGGCTCTTGCATAGGTTAACCACTGGATTCCATGTTCTCGACAGTTGAAACCCATCTTCTCTATTGAAATTTCGATACTTCGTTATTTCAATCGCTTCTCTTACCATTCTCGGTATGTAGTGGCGTTCTGTCGAGAGTACCTGTGGGTTGTGTAACTCAATCCAGTGGTTAGAACCAGACTCCAGAAGGTGTTGAGCTATGGCTGATTTTCCGATATCATTATTTTTGACTGCCCTTATATGTTCCTTAATACGACATGATTTTGTTCGCTTTGTCTGACCGATGTAGGACTCACCACAGCTACAATTGACTTTGTACACACCAGGCTTTTCCAACGGAAAGTTATCCTTCGGTGAACGCAGCATATGAGCAACTTTTTTGAAAGGGGTGAAGATAGTTTTTATACAGTATTTGTTTAGAATATTTGCGACCTTATCAGTCACTCCTTTCACAAATGGCAAATAAGCTGGTTTTCTTTCAACATTGTATTTCTTGATTTTGTTGACATTATGACGCACTGGTGTTTGTTTCACTTTGTAGCCGTTATCCTGCAAGACTTTTTGGATATGTGATAACTCTTCGTTTAGGTGTTCGTCATCGCAGAGGTCATATGCGGTTCACCAGTGTTGTTACCACAGAGGTAAGCTGTCTTGGATGGTGATGGGAGTCCGCATGGTGATACCGGTCAGTAAGGGTCGGTTTCCTGTACACTGAGTGGCCAATAGAACCGTCAGTACGGACTTGTACTTTGACGTCCAAGAAACCGTTTCCATTTCATAGGTAAACTTTATTTTGCCATGAATTCCGTTCAAATGTGTCACACACGATTTTATCAATTGTTCATCTCCTTCTATTATGGCAAATACGTCATCGACATACCTTTTCCACAGCTTGATGTGGGTAGATGCAGTGGAGATAGCTAACTCTTCAAAATGCTCCATCCATATATTAGCTACCACAGGAGCAACTGGACTGCCCATGGCTACACCATCAAGCTGTAGGTAGTAATCGCTAATATATAAAATAGCTTGTAGATAAACAATGATGTAGTAATTTAGCGTATTCCACGGGGACGTTGTTATTCTGCAGCTTTACCTAAATAACCTCCATACAGTCGGCAACGGGAACGTTGGTAAATAAGGACTCGACGTCAAAGCTGACAAGCGAGTCGTTTGTTGACATTGTGATCGACTGCAGGATTTCAATAAAATGTCGGGAGTCTTTTATATATGATTTTGATTGTCCAACTAATGGCTGTAAGACTCTGGCCACATGTTTCGCCAATTCATATGTAGGCGAGTCTATCTGGCACACTATTGGTCGCAGTGGAACATTTTCCTTATGTACCTTCGGTAAGCCATATAGTTTTGGTGGTTGTACATTTCGAGGACGGAGTAAGTACTTGGCTTTATCTTGTCCAATTGCGTGTGAACAATCTTTAATAACTTTTGAGTACGACTTAGCTCGCATAGACTTCAGTTTAATCGTGATCATGGCGCTTGCAACAGTGCCGAAATATCGGGAGCTCAAAATTAACCAAAAACACGATAAATATCCCGTTGGTAATAATAATTATAATTTTAATGACCGTGAGGGTTTGTCATAATCCCCAAGCGGGGCAGCCGTTTTGAGAATCACAGTATAAGCTAGCAATTATGATACTCAACCTTTGGTTTTTTTTTTGCCCTAGATGGCAAACAAGCAAACTGGCCGCTGCTGCGCTGATGGAAAGCGATCACAGTCGCCTATAGTACCCGGGGCATTACAAATACGTTGCCGACCTTTAATGTTTTCCTTTCATCGCCTTAACATACTTTTGCTATTTTTTTTGCCCTAGATGGCAAACAAGCAAACTGGCCACTGCTGCGCTGATGGGAAGCGATCACAGTCGCCTATAGATATCTTTAATACCCGGGGCATTACAAATACGTTGCCGACCATTAATGTTTTCCTATCATCGCCTCTTACGAGATCCACAGAAAAATATGAGGGAATGCAACTTTAATCAGACACCCCACGAGGTAATTTTGGTGTATGAATAGTTATTTGTTATACAAGAGTGCAAAGTTGCTTTTTAACCGCGTGTTCAATTTTGATGACCGAGCAAGCGAAGGATTGTAAAATTGAATCACGAGCGCAGCGAGTGATTCATAATTAGAATCCTGAGCGTTAGCGAGGGAATCAAAAGAGCACGAGGTGAAAAATCTTTGCACTCGAGTGCAACACGTAACTTTTCATTCCACCTCAGCGAGGAAATTACTCTCGCGTGATTGTTGAGGGAGAAAGCTCATTTGCGCATTATTAACAGTTTCAGTCAATTCTGTTGGCGTCAAACAAACTTGCTCGTCGCTAGAATCACTCATTTTAGTTTTTTCACTTGTTTTCAAGTTTCTTGTTTTTAATATAAGGTTTAACAATGACGTGAAAAAATGCCGCGTAAAGAACCGCGTACAAAGCAAATTGGAAAAAGAATACCAAGAAGGTTCCGAGTCTGAGTTTTTAACAAATTAAAAATAGTTGTATGATATATTTGGCACCATAGAGGTAGCAGTAAATAGGTTTAATGTTTTATTTAATTCACAAACTTAGTGCACACGATGTTCTAAATTCAATTTACTTTATCCTCTAGAGAATAAAAACGGCTTTTCCACTCAGATATTGAAGATTAAAATTACTCTTTCCGAGATGGTGGGATGAAAATTCCTTTATAATGGCATAATTGAAGCGTACATTCCCGTATTTACGAGTCTGTAACGTAGAATATTTTTTTAACACTTAATTATAGAAACAATACATTATCACCATGGAGAACCAGCTGGAAACAATAATTGACTGATTCGCCTTTTATTCATTTAAAACAACACGAGATAATTACAATACAATAAAGCTGATAACAGTAAGTACATGTACCGGAATCACACCACAGCAAGCATCTACGGTCCCGGCCGTAGCAAGCCCATAGATTAGTTAGCCTATTGACTAGTTGCACCATGGCATTGCCTCGTAGATTTGCAATGCTAATCCTGCATGCTTATGTTGGTCAATTATTTTTATTATTTTTTTACTTATTCTATTATTATTAATTTCGTAGGGCTGCACAGACTTTGGTAATTTGAGCATTTTGGTGCCAATTATTATACTATTTATCTATATATTTACATAATAATAATGCTTTCTTTAAAAAGGATTCTTAATTTGCACAAAGTCAAAGTCAAAATCATTTATTTGATTTAGGCGTCTACGCTCTTATGAAGGTCAATTACAAATTTTGATATTGAAATATTCCACATTGTACTGCCACGTTCAGCAAAAAAATATAAAGAGTCACTGCGAGAAGAACGGTCAAGAAGCTCGGGGCCTTTCTTTTAAATGTCTTTTAACAATGTGTTACATTGTTAAAAGATTTTATTTTATATTTATTATCGTAAATAATAATCGTAATAAATAATAATATTTAATCATCGTATTTTCCAAAACCTATCTGAGCCCTTGGTCGATGCGACGCGTGATCAAAATGCTGGCACATATTTGGCTCAACGAATAAGCATTGCAATTCAACGGGGCAATGCTGCCAGCATGCTGGGCACGCTGCCAACTGGGAGTGGGCTGGAGCATTTGGACTGCCTATGAGTCTGCTATGACTTATAGGTGTCTAAATGCTTTTATTGTAGTAGCTGTAGTGTTGTATATAGTTCATAGTATTTTGTTTAATAAAGGCAACCCGCCGGTAAAAAAAAAAAGTGTTACATAGTTACATACTATTGATGTGATAAAATTATTACAATATTTGTTTAAATTACGTAGGTGAAAGGCGATAGCTTGGCAGAGGCGGCATTGTCCATTTCTCATATTACCGATATACGAGTATATATACCTATAATATATGATTTTGTCCAGATAATGCTCTTGGCTATAGCCGAGTTCAAAGAAACGGCTGTGTTTCAAATATTACTTGACATTCATCCTTTTTTCAGAATTAGTCCAATGTCCCTCTTTGTGGTGGGATACGCAGCCACGTTCTGGCCCCACGTGACTGATGGCCCCATGTGGCCCACCCTGGTGGAACCTGAGAGCAAGATCTGCAGAGAGAAGTTTTGGTCACACGTGTTCTATGTTAACAACCTATGGCAGCCTGAAGATCACTGCCTCGTCCAGACTTGGTAAGAAGGAGTAATATTGGGAAAACTTAACGCTTTTTTATCGTAGATATTTTTAAAGAGTTTACGAAGTTACTAGTCTGTGAAATGTATAAGAACTTGGATTATCACGTAGCTGCTGGTCGGAAATAGATGTAAATGCTGGCACTAGACAGCAAGAGCAGTTGGGAAGGCTTCTACACTATTGTGTAGAAGCATACATACAGTATTGGGTTATTACCCGAGGCAGTGTGATTTTAGTACATTGCTGGAAAATGATCTCTGCCAATTTCATCTACTTTCCAAAGTCTTTGGTCTATTCTCCGCAGTCTCTTTGAAAGGTTTTTTCTGTGAGTCTGCAGTAAATTATGACTTTCTATTTGGAATGTGTATGGATTGATTACAATTCCAGGTTTATAGCAACAGACATGCAGCTGTACATCGTGGCGTCGATGCTAACACTGTGGCTGGCCAGCAAGCGGCTCCTGGCTCTTCCGATCCTCAGTGCGCTGGTGGTGGTCTCCTGCGTCCTCAACGGGGGACTAGCCTACTACTTTGACTGGCAGTCTATTATGTACCACGTCTACCCTGAGTGAGTGCAAAGTTTTGTGTCTAAGTATTACAATTCGACCTGTTCTATGTTTGGGAAAAACGATGAAACAGGCTGTGCCCGGTTCTGTCAAATGGATATTCGGAGTTTATACCTTTTTGAGGAACGAGCATGACTTAACATTACGTAATATATTATTATTATGTATAGGTACACTTCTCGAGGAGACACTGGCTCTCAAAGACTGTTGCTCGAAACACAGGTGCGTGAGGACAGATTTTCTAGTTGGGGGTGGTAGCTAACCATAAGAGCATTCGCAAAATGCCCTACTAATATGCGCTGAAGCTCAAGCCGGTGATTGGAATCGAACCATGATCCCGCAACACAGTTCATAGCTACTACTACTGGGCTATCATTGCTTCAAAATCCTTGACTACATTTGAAAAGTATGTCTCAAAACTCTTCGAGATAAGCATTACTTATTTAAATGAAGTGTCTTATGTTACTTACCATGTCAATCGATGGATCAACTTAATATATTTATCTTGATTTTTACTTTTGAAAAGGTGTGCCACCACGTATATAAATATACTTATACCGACCGACACAGTATACTTATACTCACCCATAACTTAATGCCCTTACGTCGCATTATTGTTACTACCCTAAGACATAAGTAACTATCTCTAATTATATTATGTTTGCAATAATGTATATGAGTCTCCTTCTGGTACCTAAAAATACGATTTTGAAATAGAAGAACGGCGCCCATGTCAAAAGTACGGGATGGGTCCGAAAGTTTGATGGATTTGAAATAATCATTAAAAAAGCAAAATAGTACAAAAACAAAAATATAATGAAACAAAAGTGGACATTTGGGAGACTAAAGTTTTAAAAATAACATCATCCAGATGAGCTAGCCAGCGCTACAAACACTCCTCAAATCTGGACCTCAAATTGGTAAAAACTCGCTGCGACATTGCGAATGGAAGAGCCATTTCTTCTCGGATATTGGTCTTCAGCTGTGCAATCAAGAATGGATTATTGCTGTAAACTCGACTTCATGTAATCCCACAGAAAAAAGTTGGAAAAAAGAGTGGGGACAGAATATATCACGTAGATGCGATATGAGTTTCCCTGAAAACATCTCGTTTATGACTGCCAATGAGTCATTATATGAATGGCATGTCGCACCGTCTTGTTAAAATTATATTGCACGATGATCTCTGACAAACTTAAATGCTCTGAGACGATGATAGGCTTAAAACTCTTGCAGTTGTGGGAAGAAAAAAATCTGTGTAGCCATCGTAATATAAGTCACAGATTGTCGTCGCTGATCCTCAAAGAAATAGGGCCGATGATCCCGTGTGCTGACCTTGGGCTTCCCGCAGGCTTCAGGTTGAAAGTCGAACCAATCGACTCGAATATTCTAACCGGCGACCTAATCACACTCTCACTGGTACCACTGGTACACTAATTTCATGCAATCTGAACTCAGAACAAAATAAACGACGAATGACAGTGCACGAATCGCCATTTTTGTAATAATTTTTGACACAGGACGCAGTTTGCACACCCGTGAAGCGCTCCATGGCGACTACATTTCCGAGAATCGAACTCCTTATCCCCACCTCACACGTACCGTGCTTTCATACCGTTTCAATGCAATAGTCGTATGCCTTTCTTTCTGGCTCACCCTGTATTACTTTCCCTCATTTTCTCGCATTTCTGACGCAGCGATGTCACGTTGCAGCGTTCCATAGGTATATGATTGGTTGGTCTATTAGGCCTTTTGCCAACTTTCGTGATTTGCCGACCACAGTACAAACTAAAATCAACTAAAAAATTGTTAGATTTTAGTACTTGCCAGTCACAATTTCAACTAGCTCAGTAAGCGGGAAAAGTTTTCGTTGCTCGCATTCTGTTCCTTTGTTTATTCATGTTGTGAGATCCTTTAGTAGAGAATATCATGAGTAATATATACGAGTATCACTCGTTGCGAAGTTTGCTCAGCCATTCTGAAACGATCAGCAAAGTTAAGCAACGTCCGCCGCGGTCAGGACTTGGATGGGTGACCGCTGGTGACATTACTACTGAGCGCTTCCGTGCTTCGGAGAGCACATTAAGCTGTCGGTCCCCGGTTGTTGTCTTAGGATGGCAATCGTTATAGCATAGTGGTAGGGCATTTTGCGAATACCTGCCTGGCTAGCTACCACCCTCAAGTAGACAATCTGTCGCCAAGCACCTAACGGTGTTTCCGGCAGCTGTCCTTGAGAGCCAGTAATTCTAGGTTAGCCTGAACAACATCTTCGACCACATCATCACTTACCATCAGGTGAGATAGTGGTCAAAGGGCTAAAATTCTCGTGAGTTTCACACATTATAAAATGTTATAAACCAACCGGCAAACCACTCACGTTGGGGATGGAGCTGCCCACTCGCCCTGATGATGGGCATTTGACATGATCGAAATCCGAGTCGACGTATTTGATCCCCAACGTGAGTGTTATTTTATAAAACATTTAGTTATATATACATTGTTGGAATATTCCAGAACGTTGCACACGATGTACCACGAGGTGGCGTCGTTCTACCGTCTGTACACGACGCCGTGGGGCAGCCTGCCCGCGTGCCTCGTCGGGCTGCTGCTCGCACATCTGCACTTCGAGCTGCAGGAGCGGGGGGTCAACGTCGTCTCCTACAGGGTATGTCTTATGGCCTCTTCTTCTTTTATATCGTGCGATTTGATATTTCATTTCTTAAATATTTCTTCAATAATTACGGTTACTTATGTAAACGTAATTACAGTTAAAATTGATTTATGCTTTCATCAGTAATTTTTTTTTTAAACTTTTATGATTTTTTCTTTTGTCTCCGTTGGAAGCAGGTTTTACATCGCTAATTTATTTTAGAAAAAATCTGTTGGAGTGCAACCAAGATCCATTTCACTATTGGAACAGTCCTTACTTATTTTCCGTTATGTTTATTGTCAAAATATCTAATAGAATCAAGACGAACTCTATATTTCATCGGCTATTTTTTACCGCTTGTCTCGACGTGTAAATGTATCTGTAGCTTTTTGTACAAAGCTCGATGAAAGTGATCTTAATTCAAATGCACGCCAGCACGCCTGCAATGAAAATCTATACAACATTACCGATGGGTTTTTTGTTATAAATTTATAAAACGCGCCGGCAATGAATTTTGTTTTTCTGTGTACGTAAATATAATAATTTTCGTGTTCTTTATTCAAACGTATTCACAATATTTCCGTTCATGTTTGAGACAAAACGACAAGTCTGCACGAGTATTGTACCATTGAGAAATATAACTACATTAGTTATGACATAAATAAATATCAATGTCGTTTCTCCATGTTTAGGTGCTCTTTGTATATATCCGGTACATGGTTCGAATCCCGCCGCAGGCTTGAGCTTCACCGCAAGATGGAAGGGCATTTCGCGAATGCCCGCCTGGCTAGCGACCACTCTCAAGTAGAAAATCTGTCGCCAAGTACCTAACGGTGTGTCCCGGCAGGACTCTTTGAGAGCCAGTGAAATTATAGGCACTTGAGACTTAATAACTATATCTCAAGGCGACGGGTGCAGTGCATTTTGTGACGAAATGCATCTGTTATAGGCAGAGGTTAGTCCACTTAACATCAGGTGGGCCTCGAGGTTGTTCAGTCACCGTAACATAAAAAAAAAAAAACAATTAATGATGAGTAAATGTGTGTGTGCAGTGGTTCAGGTGGGTATACACAGTGATACCGCTGGTGATTGTGTGTTGGCTGGTGGGGGGGCACTGGGTGCGACATGTGACGAGCGCGGAGTTCACGGCGCTGTACGCGGCGGCCGAGCGGCCCGTGCTCAGTCTGCTCAGCGCGGTGCTGCTGCTCGGCCTCTTCAACGGGATGGAAGGTACGTTACCTTCTACTGATACTTCTTGATGATAATAGTTGTTTATATCAGAAGTAGATGGTGTCAGGGCACCTAACGCGGCAGAACAGGAAGGCTGTAACCACAGTGCTTTTTACGTACCTATACATACTTTTATATAATTGTAGCTTGTTAATGTTGTGGTTTTAGTACGTAGTATTATTATATGTTCTATGGTTTGAGGACTGATTTTAGTATTAAGGTTCTTATAAATTTTAGTATTGCGCTCGACACGCAGACAGTCTCGAGTGTCACGAGTACCTATAGAAATTATTACCGTGCCTAAACCAAGGCGATCAGTTGTATTCGCGGTGACGTGCAAGGTGGCGATCACTTATTTATACACAATCAATTGGTCAATTGTATATGAGGAACCACGAAAAATTAAAAGATAAAAGTACTGATTAAAAAAAAACAATAAAAAAAGAACCTTCTATGCCACCGCAGACGCAGCTGAAAGCGATGGACAGTTATTTATGAAAAAATAAATGGTTGATACTGTAACTGTCGTAACCACAATAGTGAGTTCCGGTAGCTATCTGTGGCAGAAAATGAACATTCATCTCAGCTTTAGTCTATTGAACATCATCGATCATATTCATATACCAACATGTGAGATTATGGCCGACTGTGAAAATCCTCGCAGTACTCATAAGAAGTATTAGAACTGTTACTATACGAATGAGTGTTTATTTGTAGAAAACTATAAAGTTTTGTATTTCAGGTTTCCTAAAGAATTACTTCTCATGGAGCGGGTGGCACGCGATGGGTCGCATGTCGCTGTCGGTACTGATGACCCATTGGCTCATCAACACCCTGATCGCAGCCTCGCGCACGCAACCCATCGCCACCTCGCTGCTCGACGTGGTTAGTATCCGAATATCAAACGAACAATATTTTGTAATATATCTATATCCTCGTTTGCGTAATCTGTCTGGGAGACTAAGTCCTGCTGCATATGCCGTTCTTAAGATAAGGCAGTTGACGGATGTAGCTAAAGCTCGGCTTTTTTATTTTGCGTATTTCCACAGCAAAATGTCGCATGATGTATTGTTGTGGGTAGCAGCTGATATAGAGAACATATTTATCTTGCAAAAGCGGGCAATTCGTGCTCTACTCGTACATATATGGAATGGAAACTTGTGAATCTTCGAAATACTTATATTTGAATACGTATATAATTACTTATGTCTCTTTTGCTCAGTGATTTCAATGGCTGATACGGTTGGCGTTTTCTAAAAAGTGCACTGTATTGCGCAACAACATTACCTTGACGCGACCAATCGGGTGCGATTATTTCCATGCGCCAAATCAATTAACCATTCAAAGAAGAGGCGTGTTTTGTTAATTATTTTGAACTTGAAGTGGTAACTGTATGTTGAGTGACACTGCTTTATATATTTATTCGTAGATATCGTTGCAATCTGCGTGTAATTTAACATCAGCAATACTCATCAGCATCGCTGTTTGTTACAGGCCGTGGACGCCATAACGACGACGTCCTTAAGCTATGTGCTGGCCATCCCGCTGACGCTCATGATAGAGATGCCCATGACGAGGTTCGTAAATACGTTCCTTTTCGTATCAATGCAACAGAAGATTGTACAGAACGAAAAGACTGTACAGAACGAGAAAACCACACAAGTGAAGACTATGCAACAAATGAAGACTGCAGAAGAAAAGTACACCGAGCAGGAAATTACTGCTCCGCAAAAAGAGACCACGCAACTTGAAACGACTACTGAATCAGAAAACACAGAGACTGCCAGTGTTGAGACAAAGTCATAACATAGGTCGTTACAAGAAAGAAAAGTTATTATCTCAGTACATATGGAAGACTTGAAGTAAACAATAATTGTTGACCAATTATGTGTTTGCATTGGGTTACTTAGGTAGCATTTCTTCTATTGGCAACTATGTGTACTTGCTTTGTGATCTAAATGAGATGAAGGGAAGATAGCTTATGCTACTGAGGGTTTGTTGGCGATCAGGCAGCCTTTGGTTCAAATCTTTTTAGGCTTAGCCTTCATGCTCTCTTTGCACGGTCAAGTTAAAATCTGCTTGCTCGTCAGCAAAGTTTACGGTGTATTTCGGGAACTGTTCAATATGGGTTATTATAACGAGTATAATTGCTCCAGCCTATATGGAACCACAACAAGTACAAGCGTTTCTTCCCCTACATAAATATTTAATAACAGGTGAATTGCTAGTCAGCAACGTGAGAACTCTTAAATCTTCATTGCTGACTTTTGGCCCAGATATGGACTCATTAGCCTTATTTATCACCAATAAAGTATTTTTACCTTATATTATAACTAGCTACGAAACTATATTCCATACATTTTTAAAATTTACTGGATTCAGTAGATATATCTACATACATTTTAGTAAATAATACGGGATAACTCACGTGAATCAGTCAGATAGCTCCGACTATAGTTTCAACCACATTCGGTGGTCTTTTTCAAGGAGAGCTCGGGCGTCCCGAGCTCTCCTTGAAAAATATCCCGTTTTAGTAAAAATTCACTCATTTTAGTAAATAATATCCCGTATTATTTACTAAAATGAGTGAAAACCACGTTAGTTTTTATAATAAAAAATATCTACATACAAATCTAATAATTATTAGCTGAATGTTAAGGATTAACTTATGTAGTGTTTACCGAATGTTATATTTCATCAGTACCTAATTGTTAGGGTACAGGTACTCGCTAAGATATTATTACCAGAAGTAAATTTTCTGTCTAATTATTCCTTGATACGGTTCTTTTCCGCCATCCATTTTCATGTTCTGTTTATTTTTGCACTTAGGTAACATAGTAGTAAGTAATATATAAGTTATAGTTATTTAACTACTTGGTTGTGTTTAAGTAAAAGTTATTTCGTTGCTTTTTGTAAATATTAGTTGTAATCGCAGCGAGATCTCAGTACTGCTTCATAAATGTTATTTATAATATAGTTTTATAGATATACCATTTGTTTTTTTTGATGGTTTTTTTTTTTGCATTATGTAGTCTAACTATGCAGTAAACAAAGTAAAGTGATTAAACATCAACCTATTGTACAATTGTATTATAAGACTTATGTTTTTTATATGTTGTGGGTAAATGTATTTCGTTCTTGCCATATATTGATAATACAAATGGAGCTTAAGTTAAGACTACAGGCAAACTGTAATCCATTGACAATCATATATATTCTAGCAAATAGCCTACTCCCATCGTCGTATATATCTAACGATAATTTTATCGATACTTAGGCGTGAAGACTTTTCAAATTAATTCGCATTTAAATGATTTTCTAACTGGATGTTTAGCAAATAAGTATTTACAAAGTTGTTCAGTATACATTAATAGACCGGTTCATTCACGAAGGAAATTATTGATCCTTATTTGTAGGGGTAAGTCTCGATGATCACTACATCTTAGTGTGGGTGTATAAGCTAATCGTACATACAGTATTGTAACAGCCGGATCGTCTACTGCTGAACACAGCCTCTCCTATTAAGGGGGTATTTGCCATAATCCCCACGCTTGGCAGGCGTCTTGAGGATCGCAGTGTAAGTTGGCTGTTCTTTAGAAGGCGCTGATGACCACCTTCCAGTATTTTTCCTTTAGTCGCCTCTTACGACACCCACGGGACGATATGTAATTCTAATCCGACACCCCACGGGGCGTACATACAGTAGTACAATAAAATATAATCGCTTGTGTAGGAAGTAGTAGTTGCAAGTACACTCAAAAAATGGATAAGCGCACCTTCGTGATTGGAATGGTTTGTATCTATAAATTACGTATATAGAGGTATTGTATAAGTCTACAAGACATAATCAACAATTTAAAAGAATTTAGATAACAATCTAAAGCGCTCTTTGTTGATTAAAACTTGTTAATTATGGTATAACAACTTGCCAATTATCATATAACAACTTGTTAATTCGGTTAATGCCGTTGTCCTCACATCGTTAAGTTTCCTTTAGTGATGATGATGGTGATGATAGCAATAGGGTATCTTTATTTTATGTTTTAGTTTATTGTGCAATAAAAGTCATTTGCTAATTTTATATTATGGAGATGTCATTAAAGTGAACGATAAGAATATTTGCGCTGTTTTAATTATTTATAAATAATCAAGTTCAAAAATGAAGCAGTGATAGCTCAGTGGCTTTGCCTATGGACTGCCGCGCAGCAGGTCCATGGTTCGAATCCCGCCGCGGGCTTGAGCTTCACCGCATGGTGGAAGGGCATTTTTGCGAATACCCGCCTGGCTAGTGACCACTCTCAATTAGAAAATCTGTCGCCAAGCACCTAACGGAGTGTTCCGGCAGCTGTCCTTGAGAGCCAGTATTTCTAGGTTAAGCCTGTTAACACCTTCGACCACATCATCACTTACCATCAGGTGAGATTGTGGTCTAAGGCTTACCTATCAGCAATAAAAAAAATCACTGAGATTTTCTCTATATAAAAATCCTATACACTATGATAATTTTATGTAAGTATTCAACTTCCTACTAATAAGCATCACCTTGTATGCGTAAGTGGTTGTATTTAATGTTTGTCACTAGATGTCACTAGTTACAACTACACAGATGTTGTTGCCGTTTGGTGTGTAGAATCATCACAATGTAAAAAAGTTTTTATGTACATTTACATAAAGACCATTGAGATTGTGGTCAAAGGCTATCAGCAATAAAAAAAAACAAAAAAACAAGACCAACGCACGCGTGAACCTCTGTATCGTTATTACTAAATCTTAAATGGTTACCTTTGTAGCGTTGTGACTACACAGTGGCATGTATATAATCTGTGACAATGGTATGATAAGACTGGTATGTAATGTACACTACTTAAAAATTTTCTTTTATATGCCCTTATCCCTAGTAGAAAATATAACACATTTTAAAACTATTTTATACAATTTTTTCGCTCGTAACGAAGTTTGCTTAGCTGTTCTTAATCGATTAGCTAGGTTAAGCAACGTCCGCCGCCGTCAGGAGTTGTATGGGTGACCGCTATAGTGACATTACTACTGAGCGCTTCCATGCTTCGGAGGGCACGTTAAGCTGACTGCCCGGTTGTTGTCTTACGATGGCAATCGTTACAGCATGGTAGTAAGGCATTTTGCGAATGCCCGCCTGGCTAGCTACCTCAAGTAGAAAATCTGTCGTCAATCACCTAACAACGGTGAGTTCCGGCAGTTGTCCTTTGAGAGCCAGTAATTTTAGGCTAGCCTGAACAATACCTTCGACCACATCATCACATTCAGGTGAGATAGTGGTCAAATGCTAGCCTATTACCAACATAAAAAACATAATATATGGATTCATTCAATTTTATCAAAAACAGCTAACACTTAAATGCTATTTGAATATATCAACAAAGACTGTCAATTTAGTGGTGCAATAAAACTGGTAACAAATCATTATTATATCTACCTAGTGAGTATTGAGTTTTGTATCTTTTTATCTACTCTAATTTTGATTTATTGCATGCCAAATTAAAAACGAATTAAAATGCTTACTTTGCAAATATATGTCATAATTATAAAGTAGGTATGTGTCATAATTCAATAACATTTAATTTTATATAAATTGTCCGATGACTGGATTGTATAATCTATTAATGTTCACCTTGATTTATTAGATACATAATGTCATGTATGTATAGGATTAAATTTGTCATGATTATTATGATTTATGACGCATTTAACTATAGATATTATTTTTATTTAGCAGTCAGTTTTGTTTAGCGCTCCTATGTCGACTATGGGACTATACCTAAATGAGAATAAAAAGGATAAAGTGCGAGTCAAGCCTCACTCTAATATATAAATACGTATTGAGGGTTTCGAGCTTATCAGATGCTCATCACGAGGGCGATTGCGCAGAGCTAATTCTAGGTTAACCGCATCAGCACTTACTATCAAGTGAGATAGTGGTCAAAGGCTAACTTATCAAGAATGAAAAAAAAAGGGCTGTGTGAAACGTTAACAATTAATCTATTATTTGTTATGAACAATAGCTAACATAGAAACTTTTTAAAAGGTCAGTATGTAAATTCAACTATGTTATGTGATTCTCTAGCCTTTTTATTACATCCACTTATAACTTGATCGAGAAATTTGACAGATCAATAAAGATTTTGAAGCGCTCGTAGCGAAGTTTGCTTAGCCGTTCTGAACCGATCAGCAAAGTTAAGCAACGTCCGCCTCGGTCATAAATTGGACGGGTGACCGCTAGTGACATTACAACAACATAATTTCTGAATAATTTAATGTAATGAAATTAATTACATGGCTAGTGGCTAATTTAATACTCAAAACTCATAGTTTAAACTGAAATTCGGGAGCCGACCCTCGCTCCAAACTGTGAGATTTGTCACCTGATTGGTCTCTCTCTGCACCGTATAAGGGACATGGGCTTATATTTGGGATTCCTATGTATTTCTAATAAATAAATATACAAAGTCAGCCGTTCAAATCATGCCTCTGCATTTAAGACTGTGAGCTGTTTCCTGGTCTCCGATACAAAGTCAATCATAACAGGGATATGTTGATGTAACAATTGTTTTTTTCATCACACTTGCACGTAAACACGTCACAATTGCCCCATAAAACCCTCGAGCTTTCTTTTTGTCATGAAAGCCAAGGTCGGTAAGTATTTTGTTATATATTTATAGTTCATGTATGTTCAAGCAAGGAGTTTACACGCAATTGAAGAATTGTCTTAAAATGTTATCTAAATAGGAATTTCATTACAATCTCGCTAAATGTTACTTAAATACTCAACTTTAATCGATTTTAATCGTTTTTTGTATCAAAACGTCGATTTACAGTCTATCATGGGCGCTCTATAACTACGTAAGTATTTGCCCTTAACGTTTCTGAACGAAACATTTTTACAATCTGTGATGTGGGCAAAAAGCCCGCCAACCGCTTAAAAAAGGTTTCGTATTTCGTTTCGTAATAATAGTTCTGCTGACTTGTGTATTAAAGCTGTAATTCAGAATTATTTACTCGCAAAGGTAAGGAGGAAATTGCATGTTTCACAGGCGGTACGTGAATTACGAACCTCGACTCAGATAGCCCTCAGTCTTTAACTTCGGGCTTCTACTAGAGCCTCAATCGTAATTCCTTACTTACCGCCCTTAATACACAATGCTATATTTTATCCAACATTCAAATGGATTGTACTCTCTATTTCCTCGACTGTTCTACAGGGACGACTACGAGAACTGCTTGCTGAGTACTCAAAATGCAGAAGACGGAGTCTTTTGTCCCAGGGAGTTTCAGATTATGGATGATGAGAGTAGCCCTTCCAGCCGTCAGTAAAGTAATTAGAGAGACGAATTACTTAGCATTCCATGGATTCACCATGCGGGTGCCGGGTCCACAGCGTTGCACAGGAAGAGGCTAGAGGGGCCTGGGACTTGCAACCCAAGAGCAGGGTTACGGGACCCCTTTACAATGCATATAATTGCTCCCCTTCACCGCTCGAGCTTCCTACCCTACCTAGTCAAATTTGGTAAGATCATACTAATTCCGCCTTAGATACACGTTCTAGGATGGAAGTTAAGGAAGCCAGGCCAAGGTCTTTAACCCTACCCATTCTAGGAGAAACACTATTTCTACCCAGGGGTTTTATGGACTCCAATATATAAAAAATCATACTTAAATAATAACAAAGAATTTAATTATAATTATTATTTATTGTAATAGTCTGCTAATTAGTTAGACAACACAAAAAAATAGTCAGTGTATTTTGGTAACACATTCTTGATACCATAGCTAGACACTGATGTCTTCACTGCAAAGTGGTTTTTGGCTCATGCCGCAGGTGACCTAGGATTTTCGAGCCTTACGCCTTGGGCACATAGCACATCTTTTTTTTAGCAGTGAGAGCAGAAGTTGTTTCTTAAAATGGCCACTTCTTTTGCAAGATTCTACTTTGGAGAACTTGAAGATTCATGGGCAAAGAGGGCCATGTTAATCGTCCTTCTGTTTGAGGTGTGATCAGATCTATGGCAAGATTTTTCAAGAAATAACGTCTTTTTGTAGCTCTTTTATGAGGCTCTTTTAGCAGGACGTATAAACTAACACCGACTATATTCAGGTGGCCAAAACAAATTGCCATTGGCCACCTTTTTGAGCTCATATAAACTTGTACTAGGAGATCAAAAAGCTCGAAAGTCTTCAATAATTCTGTCATCTTCAACAGCGATTTCCCACGCTTCTTCATCTTCTGATTGATATTCATACAACCACAGTTTGAACTGATGGTCCAATGTCCATCTTGTACAATTTTGGTCGTTTAAACTAATGCAATGCCAAAAAACAAAATATTAAATAAGCAGTTCAAAAGAACCAACAAAATTCCTAGATTTGTCCATATATGTTCCTAAAGAAGGAAACACCACTTTTATTGTAATAAATAAATCAAATATTAAACTTGCCAATTAAAATATTATATCAAAAGTAACAGTAGGTAGGTACCTATTCACCAATATATCGACAACAAGAAAATACAAAATATTACGTTATTACTACCCTGGGGTCTGACAGTACCATAAATAGCTATAACGCCGTCTACACTATCTAAACTTTGTCGCTAGACTAGTGAAAAGATGGCCACCGACGTAATTAAAGATTAGCTCGAGTGGCAGAATAGTGCGTTTCGTTATTGCAAAAATATCTACAAATATTCAACCTCTGGGATCTGCTGGACTCCCGGGTAGGGTTTAAGGGTTAAGTAGGTTATATAGGGATTTCGCTGGTATAGCCCTTTTTCCAATTCCTACAGCATATAAATTATCCACATAACCTTTTTTGGTTAATTCATTTGTTAGGTCATATTATTTGTTTGTTTTTATTGTGTGGTCTTTAGACAAGTTTCTTTACCACGGCACTGTAAGTTCTATAATAACTATGCGTTTTAGATTTTTTGAGAATAGAAATATGTCTGGTCTGGAAGACGTAACATCAACATCCTTCTTCATCCTTTTAAAGTAAAAATATTACGTATAATGTTTTATTAATTCAGTATAGCCACAGTCTCTGTAACTTACGCTGTGGTATAATAGGCTTGCGTTTTACCGCAATCTCATCTGATGAAGATGCGGTCGGCGATCGCCGCGAAGATTCACTTTGGCAATACAAGGAAAGGAAACAAACTGCTAACATTGTGACTGCCAGTTGCCACTCTAATACAGTATCGATTACCTACGTTTCAGAAATGGACGTCAAGTTAATTAAGTTTAAACTACAACTGTTTTAACAGATTGGTAGTTAATATAAAATAGGCACCTAAAAGAACGACGACGATGACGTGTGTAATTCGACATTCTATCTGTCAGTTGATTCGTCAGCGCCTACAAGAAACGAGATTGTAAACACAACCATTGATTTGCTAAGAAATATTCTATCAATTTATTTACTAGAAAAAAAATGTCAATGCGAGTTAGGTACCTAGTACTCGCTCAGTATAAAATTTCTGCATCGGATTAAATTTTTACAGAAAAAAATGGATTGTAGGTACTTTTATCACATCTTGAAGCGCTCGTAGCGAAGTTTACTTTGCTGTTCTTAACCGATCAGCAAGGTTAAGCAACCTCCGCCTTAGTCATGAGTTGGATGGGTGATCGTTAGTGAGTGACATTACTACTGAGCGCTTCCGTGCTTCGGAGGGCACGTTAAGCCGTCGGTCCCTGGTGTTGTCTTATGACGGCAGTCGTTATATCATGGTGGTAGGGCATTTTACGAATGCCCGCTTGACTAGCTACCTACCACCCTCAAGTAGAAAATCTGTAGCCAAGCACCTAACGGTGTGTCAGCTTATGGTCACTAGCCTTTGATCACTATCTCAGCTCATATGGTAAGTGACGATATGGTCGAAGATGTTGTTCAGGCTAACCTAGAATTACTGGCTCTCAAAGACAGCTGCTGGAACATAATGTACCGTTACGTGCTTTTAATCCTTGGGTGTGTTTGTTCCTGGTCTCCTGTGTGTGAAGCATTACTTTAGCATACATCAACGTGTGGACACCGTTGATGGTAGTTACGATTATTGGCCAAAAGTGAGTTGCTCCGCCGAAGTAGCCGCGCGGCGCCAGCCCTCACGTTGGTTTCAGAAAGATGTGACGGCGCTAAAGTGTCTACGCAAGTAGCGTCCCACACTAAGGGCCGTCCTAACTTCCATGGAAGCTAATAAAAATAAAAGTTATGAGTCATATTAGTTTAACGGTCTGAGCAAACACACTAACGTTCACTTGTCCCATGATACCTGTTTAGTCATTCTCATTTAATTCATTATCTCTACATGTCCAAACATACCTTTATCGATTTTTGTCACTACATACCGACGCTGTATAGCCGACACCGACATCGAAGCCGCCGCCCACGCCGACGCCGAAGCAGACGCGCACCCCGACGCAGACGCCGAAACCAATGCCAGTGCCGATGACAATACGATATATTATTGAATTAAACATCGCCATTCTGTCATCGATTGTTACATCATTAATTTTAATTTAAACCTGTGATAGATAAAAAAAAGGCTTTTTGGATAGGAAACTCAATTTTAACTTTAATCGCCTCTTACGACACTCACCAGGTAGTAATGGGGGGATGACATTGTAGCTCGGCACCTTACGGGACATAGTAGATTAAATAAATAAGATATTGTTTAAAAATCAATCGGCTATCTATTACCACAGATTATAAACTGACAGACAGACTGTCGAATCTCAGTAATAGTATCTACCGTTTTGTAGTACGGAACCGTAACAATATATTTATTAGTGCGTTATTGAATCTAAATATTATGTAAGTAGTTCGGGGACTTCAATCTGGTGACATTAACCTCGTCCAGTAGTCATTTTGTTGTCCGAGGTAAGCGACACCTCGTCTACGATGTTATTTAATCATTATGTAAGCAATACATGCAAAATATCGATTTGGCCTCAGTATCTATTTAAGTTCGCTCTCTTATCTATGGTAATTAATTCTCTGTTTTTAATTTTACCTTCACCTAGTTTAGAAGTTTTGAAGTTCAAAATTTAGATTTTTGTTCTTTACGATAAGTGTTCTAAAGGGTAGTTAATCAAAATCTGTAAAATTATAAAAATGTATATAGATTCCTATATACATTTACTATATAGTACATTTACTTACATTGAAAACAAATTTGTTTATTAATATACATATATTAGTTAATATATTTATTTTAGAAAATAGTTGATTGTCATTCATTAGCCATACGATCTCCATCGTGCGCTCGTAGACTCAAGGCCTCCTGATAGTCCTGATGTTTCGTGTAGAAGCGCAGTTTGCCGAAAATCCTTCCGGTAAGGCTGCACTCTTAGCGGCTTAGCGGAAAAATTAGACAGAATTGTCACTAGATATAAAAAAATAATAAGTGTGTATCACAGCACAGAACAGACTACAATATATGTGTGTGTTTACTTGTTGCCAGTTGCCACTCACCTCCGAAATACACAAAAGGTAATTTAATCTTGGTGTTATAATTCGTAGTATTTTAATTTTATTGTATTTTAATCTTTAATTTTAATTTTGGCCCTTGCCACCACAAACGTTCGACTGTTCTTGAGCCGAACTGCATCGCACGTGATGATGGCAAAAGACCTGACGGAATGGCTAACTCCCTGGAGTCGTGGAAGGCCGCTAGTGTGGGATGCCACTTGCGTCGACACGCTTGCGGTGCGGCGTCTCATTTACCCTCCACTTCCAAGACATCGGGAGCAGCGGCAGTGACAGCAGAAGCTCCAAAAGGTGAAAATACGAGAGTCTCGGCGAAGGTTATATATTTCTGTTTTTTGTAGTAGAAACATTAGGTCCGTGGGGTCCAAGCGCATGGTTCTTATATAAAGATTTGTCTAAGCGGCTAATAGAAAAGACAAACGACCAAAGCGCTGGGCTGGCGCTTACTACGGCCAGATAATTAGTATTGCCTTACAACGGTGTAATGCTGCCAGCCTTTTGGGTACTCTACCCGTGGACAGTGACCTGAGCTCTGTTTTCTACTTATGAATTCCCCTAGTAGAAAACAGAGCACACAATTTCTATGTTTAATTTTTAGTGCATAGATATGGTTACATTATTTATTTTTGTGTTTCTTTTCTTTTTATAAATGTGATGAAAAAAACATCATTTTAATCAAACTTAATATATTTTTAGATCCTGAATATACATACGATACCTGTCATCCCCATTTACTGAGTTGTTCCCGAAGAAAAGAGAGTCAAATTTTACGCAAGCAAAGCTGCGAGTGGGAAATAGTCAAAAGAAAACTTCGTTGTGAATGAGCCAAAAATAACGTAATAATTAAAGGATAGTTAAGTCATTAATTTTAATATTAGCCTGTGCCGCTGACGTAAAATTGTGCACGTGACTTGAAAATCTAAGAATGAGCCTCCGTCATCATTCTTCCGTCGTCGGCCTGTCTTTGCATGTGAGAGTATCAAAGAAATAAATACTCAAGTATTTTTTACATATGTAAATAACGGGTCATTTATGCGTATGCATCCCTAACCGTTGTACATTATATTCCATGCTACAAGGCTAACCTGTACTGTGGTAACACTTATATGCCGTACATTATAATGTAGTGGGTATACCTAATATTAATTATCACGATCGGCACACACCGAAACAGACTGTGACACCGACCATTGGCTCGCACTCCGTCGTCTTACCCTTATTCCAGTAATGTGGTCGGTACATATATAGTTTTCAGTAACAACAGAAGAACATATGTATTCACTATTTCCCACTCGCAGCTTCGCTTGCTTAAAATTTAACTACACGCCTGATGCTTGCATTTAAGAAATGCTCTTGTCGGTAGCGTCTTCTATCTTATCGTATAAATAATAATCTATCGTAAATATGGTGTTGTATGTACGTCCAATGTGCACCCACTCGAATCGGCTCAACACCATACCCACATCCCCCGTGGGACGCACGGGGAATTGATCGTCATGTGTATGGGAATTGAACCCATAAATAATTGTCACGTATACACAGCTAATTAAGTATAACATACAAGTGTTTGAATGCTCTTAAAACAGAAGACAATGGGATTAGGGCAACTTATAGCAAAAAAATGCTGTACCATGTTATATGTAACCAAATTTTGTATTATATATTTTTTATATTATTATTGTATGCAAAGATAACATGCGAAAGTTTTTCAGCCAGAATAAACTATATAGAAACTCAAAAAGTTTGAGATTCAGTGGACATCGGGCACAATATAATAATATGAGTACCTAATCCTATGTTGTAATATGTGCGTACACCCGGTGTGAACATGTCGAGACGATCATTACTGACCAGTCTAGGAAGATTCCAAGAACAATCTAAATTAATGTTTGCACCGTACGTGTACACGCATACGAAAAAACTATGGAAGATTTAATATTGATGAATATGATATAGTCGGTAAGTCACTTTTTGACAACATCGCGTAAGTTAGCTACAAAATAACACGTTATTAGTATAGTACTGTAGCGGTACTTCGTTGTTACTGTTTGTTTTGGACATAGATAACGGCCATAAGCTATGTTTTTTGCTGTAGGATTTACTATATTTAGATATGCCTACGTTGGAGAAATAATTGGACAATTACCACGTCCAAGTTTAGTCCACGTTTAGGTTTTTCACGTTATATGACATTGTAGAAAAAATCGATATACAAAGTACAAAATTGATAAAAACTAATTCGTGCTATAAAACATTTATGGTAATTAATGCGTTAGTTAATTAGGGTTAGTTAAATTAGTTAGTGATTATTTTAATTATTATGGTCGTGCGCAAATGGCTTTAGACCTACGTAGGCTAATGTGACACACACAGCTAAACAAATAGTCATTGATGTAGAAAAAGAAATAGGATTTACAGGAAAATGAGGCATTTTGCAAATGGTAGTCGGCTTGATTACCATCGTAAATGAAAGAAAGTCATTGGCCAATCACCTAACTGTGTATTCCGGCACCTTGTAAAGCACCAGTAATTCTGTTAGCCTGAACAACATATTCAATTGCTAGCTTATCAGCCATAAATCGAACAATTACCTCCTGGCCGCGGTAATGTTATCTATACAGTATTTCAACTTCATAGAAACGGACGAAACGCGAGGTATACCTACGCGCCTCGATCTCAGCCCGCGCTCAGCCCGCAGACATAGCCCGTATAATTTTCTTTAACAAAAAATAAGTTCATGTACATATTTAATATGACGAATAGGATATATTGTGCTGTTTTTGGTTGCATGAATTCGTAAATGACGCATCCAGAGATAACTTTTTTTAGATTACCTGGAAACTCTGAAAGGTAAGACTATAAATTCAAAATAATGACGTGGTATTTTATCACGTCTAAGTACTAATATATATAATACTATCATCAATACTTCAATACTAATATTATAAATGCGAAAGTAACTTTGTCTGTCGACAGACAGACAGAGTTACTTTCGCACAACAGGCAGACATGTCTAATACGCTTTCACGCCAAAACTACTGGACTGGACTGAATTTATAAGGCTGATTTGTTATTCAAAAATAAACATGGTTTTTTTAATTAAATCTACCAATCAAAAAACAACACGCATTTTTATTAAACACTACCTATTTAATTCACAGTCTTTTATTTGTTTATACAAAAAAAGTATATTTACAATCACAAAACTAAATGGAAACACAAAGTAGGCAAATGTAATTAAAACGCTGGAGGCAGCCCTATCGCATGTTTACGTACCGCGTGGTGGTAGGTAGTAATTTCGAGGTCAGAGCTGAGTTAAGATGCTGTATATATAACATTACCGTGTCCTGGCATAGCTCCATTTCGAATCTTGTGTGAGGTTATTGAAAAGTATGGGAACGCCTCATTAGACATATAAGACAGTCTCCGGCACTTTAATAATTTTGCCAATAAGCTTGCAATGTATCGCTTAAGTATTCTTTTTTTTTATCTGTTTGTGACAGTACTAGCACGAGTCCCACCTGATGTTAAGCGGATTAACCTCTGCCTATAACAGATTAATTTGGCCATATGACGAATTGGACTGCGCCCGTCACATTGACACACCAGTTGTTAAGTCTCATGTGCCTGTAATTTTTCTGGCTATCAAGGACCTCTGCCGGAACACACTGTTAAGTGCTTGGCGACAGATTTTCTTGTTGAGGGTGGTATGTAGCTAGGTGGGCATTCACAAAATGCCCTTCCACCATGCGGTAAAGCTCAAGCAGGCGCTGGGGATAGAACCAGGGAATCTAAGATTTCCAACAACTTAAGAGAAATGCCTGGGGTAGATTCATCAAGGTATATGGTTCCTCAAGGGCAACTCTCTTCTTGTCGATCTGGTCAAGCCTGGTAGCATTGGGTACGCAGACAACTGCACAATAACAGAGAGGTAGTCACATGCGTATACACATCTGATGCACGGGTCACTGAATTTCAAATACAGTCTCACTGGAAAACGTTTTTTGCGTGGATCATCTAGGGGCTAGTTGTCAGTGTTGGACTGATGCGGGACTACGGCAACAGGTCTGATGGATTTCTGGGCATTTTTCGTTCAAATGAGGTAAAATTTATGAGTGTAGGTTGATGTGTTGTTGTATGCTAATAATACTAGCCTAGCTAGAAAATCTGTCACCAAGCACCGAATAGTGTGTTCCGGCAGCAGTCCTTTAACATCCTCGACCACATCGCACTTACCAACAGGTGGTCGTCAAGGGTTAGACTATGAGATGTAAAACCGTGAAATATGTCAACTTTGCCTCCAAGGGAAACTTTGCCCGAAAAACAATTTATAAGCATATCTTTGATTTGCAAAAATATCTTAAAATTTTGACAACATTGACATTTAGTGGAAAGTAGGTTATATGTATGGCAATACTATCTATCATATTTGTTGCTAACTTTGCTAAGTAACTTGTTGGAGCTCGTCGAGTGAGTTGCGTATTTTTGCGGGCAAATTTTAGTGCAAATTTAAAAGTAAATTTTACGGGATCGCGAAAACAGATAACGCGCGAACGTACATAAATGTAGTGTCTTTTAAAAATGAATATATGATGATGAGCAAAGTCATCTAGTAATGTTCCGACTTAAGACTGACAACATTGCCTTGCCCACCATCTAAAAAAGTTTAGGGTTGACACATTACCATCACTTGATTTTTTTTATGGCTACTGCTGAGCTGATTAAAATTTAAACACATATTAAGCATTTCATTAATAACATTCAAAGATGACATAAGTTATTGAGTACTGAGTATATAAGTAGTTGCTTCACATACCTTATAATTGGAACTTTTTATTATTCCTGCCTCCGAAACACAGGATCGCGGATATAAGCTTAAATTTAGAAAAATATACATGACATGACTGAGGGGATTACCTTTACAGTCTATTTTCTGTCTTCTCCAGTTATTTAAATTCAGACTATAAGTTGAAATCAGTGAAATATTCAAAAAGAATTAATTAAAATATACAATTACAAATACAAATAAATAAAATATGGATATTTTTATACCTATAATATTTCACTATTATTTGGCTGTATACGATTGAAGAAAAAAAAATATTATAATTACTAAACAAAATGTTCAAGTCTTAATTTAATTTACTTACCATATACTAATTACTTAACTTAATCTCTATAAGTAGTACCCAAGTATCTTTTTTAGCAAATATAAAGTGATATTTATAATGTTAAATTTTAGTAATAAAAACATAGAAGCGTGAAACATTTTTCTTTTTATTATCCTAAACACATCGTCATATTATTAATAGAATGGAAAAAGAAACGGAATATTTTTACCATGCATTTTGAAATAGTGAAATGTGGATTGTATGGAATAAGAAAAAAAATGTCAGAGTAAATTGCCCAGTAATTTTTAAAAAGAAACTTTCATAGTAACGTTTACATTCATAAAGAAAACGTCATCTTTACCAAAATTATATAACTGGTTTTGATGTTATCTGCATAGAGGCCATTTTTGCGTCAAAAATCAATATGGGCAAAGTTGGCTAAAAGTCCAGACTTTGCCCGTCAAGAAAATCGAACAAATATTGAAGTAAACGTTGAATTATATTAAATTTAGTTATACGAACAAAGGCACAAAATCTTAAATTTGTAGCTGATGAAGGAAAATACTTCTAGAAAAATCTTCATAGAGAAATTGTGTCAAAATTGTAATTATTTGATAAAAGTAGGCAAAGTTGGCATGTTTCACGGAAAAAATTTGCTCTGAATTTTGTCCACTGAAGCTCGGCCTAGTTTTATTAATTACTAGCTTATCGGGCGCGCGGGCTCCGCCCGCGCGTATGTCGGTTATCGCGCGAAAACATGAATCTCTTTTTGCGCAGTCGGATAAAAACTATCCTATGTTTTTTCCCGGGTCTCAAAATATCTCCATACCAAATTTCATTCAAATCGGTCCAGTAGTTTTGGCGTGAAAGCGTAACAGACAGACAGACAGACAGAGTTACTTTCGCATTTATAATATTATATAGTACTGAGTACTGATTCCCACAATTTATTAAATACTGCGTAGATAAGTAATTATAGTTCTATACAGTAAATTTATAAATTATTAAGTGACCTACTTTATAGTTTATTAAAAAAGTTTTTATTCCTGATAGTCTACCCTTTGACCACTATCTCACCTGATGGTTAGAATTATGTGATCGAAGATGTTGTTCAGGCTAACTTACGGGATGTCAAGGACAGCTGCCAGAACACACCGTTAGGTACTTGGCGACAGATTTTCCACTTAACGACGGTAGCCAGCCAGGTGGGCATTTAAGTTGCATGCTGGTAAGGCAAAATGTCTTACCAGCATGCAACTTAAACAACAAAATCTCACACGTACTCAAAGTACGTCTTGAAGCGCTCGTAGCCAAGTTTGCTTAGCCATTCTGAATCGCTCAGCAAAGTTAAGCAACGTCCGCCGCGGTCATGACTTGGATGGGTGACCGCTGGTGACATTACTACTGAGCGCTTCCGTGCTTCGGAGGGCACGTTAAGCCGTCGGTCCCGGTTGTTGTCTTCGGATAGCAGTCGTTACAGCATGGTGGTAGGGCACTTTGCAAATGCCCGCCTGGCTAGCTACCACCCTCAAGTTGAAAATCTGTCGCCAAGCACCTAACGGTGTGTTCCGGCAGCTGGCCTTGAGAGCCAGTAACTCTAGGTTAGTCTGAACAACATCCTCGACCACATCCTCGACCACATCATCACTTACCATCAGGTGAGATAGTGGTCAAAGGCTAACCTATAAGGCATAAAAAAAAAAAAAAAAAAAAAAGTACATAAATATATAATGCTTTCGGGTTTCAGTCCAGTTAGGTAGAACTTCGAGTACTTACTTACTTATGTCAAAATTAGTCACTTCTTAAATAATTATTGATTTATCCAAAGCTCACGTGTTTCACGTGTCAAAAGTTAAAATGGTGGTTTATTTAAGCATAAATGTGGCGGATGTGCGTGTATTTGTCGTGTGTGGTACCACTTCCGTTGGTTCGGGATAACCGAACTCCTTTGACTTGGCCTTTACTTGTTGATATATCCTACGAGAACGTTATTCAATCAGTACTAATATTATAAATGCGAAAGTAACTCTGTCTGTCTGTCTGTCTGTCTGTCTGTCTGTCTGTCTGTTACGCTTTCACGCCAAAACTACTGGACCGATTTGAATGAAATTTGGTATGGAGATGGTTTGAGACCCGCGGAAAAAACATAGGATAGTTTTTATCCGACTGCGCAAAAAGAGGTTAATGTTTACGCGCGATAACCGACATACGCGCGGGCGGAGCCGCGCCCGGAAAGCTAGTTTGGAATAATTTATACAATTGCACTTGCAATTCGAATAGTTGTTTGTTCTATAACAAATCATCTCGGTAACGACAAATATTCTTAATATTAAACTTATATGGAGCCAATATTCGTTTCATTACACTTGCAGGTAAATAGTATCTAAACATTCAGGTTAACTAGGCCATATGGCCCATATCAAACCCTCGAGCTTTCTTTGTGTCATGAAACCCAAAGTAGGTATGTATTTTTTTTTAAATTTATACAGCACACTGGACATGGAAAAAATATCTTAAAATGTATCTAAAGAGGAATTAAATTGCAATCTCCCTACAACTTATTTTCTTAATAATAGATTTAAATAGCGTTTATCAAAACGTTGAAAAATTATTTTATCTTTTTATACTCCCTCTTGGCTGTACCTGCGTAAGTATTTGCCAGTATAGTCGTTGACAATCGATCCAGTAAGTAGCAAGGGTCAGTAAAAAGTGAATTTTTTTTTTTTACAAAATTGATCCGACATCTACACTCAAAAGTGTGAAATAACTTGTCGAAGTCAGTACCATGCGCACTATATTGTGATAATAGCTACTCTTGAACTATCATGATACCGACTTCAACAAGTTATTTCCATTTGACTATGTAAAGATGCATGAACTGTCATTCATCTTTACAGTGTCCCGTCCTCTCAGTGTACGCACTAAGAGTTAAAGCAATAATATTCTGCGTTCCGTTCGTACCATTAGCTATACAACATTAGACTTCATATTTGAACCTAACTAGCGATTACCCATCGGAGTCAAGACCGCAGCGGACGTTGCTTAACTTGGTTGATCGGTAAAAAATCGGCCTAGTGCGAGTCGGACTCGCGCACGAGTGGTTCCGTACCAATAGCTATACAACATTAGATTTCATATTTTAACCATGTTTTTGTTTTAACGTGCGCGAGTCCGACTCGCACTTGGCCAAATTTTGTATTTGTTATTATAGCGGCAACAGAAATACATCATCTGTGAAAATTTCAACTGTCTAGCTATCACCGTTCTTGTGATACAGCCTGGTGACAGACGGACTAACGACCGGACAGCGTAGTCTCACTAATAGGGTCCCGTTTTTACCCTTTGGGTACGGAACCCTAAAAAGGAATTAGTAATTGAAAGAAATACCGTCACGCCTTACACCTTTTATTTAAATTACTAATTTTTATTATTAAGGAAGAGGAACTAAAATAATATTCGCAACAAACAGTCACAGTGTTGTGCATCTGAGTACAATAAGTAATTTAATTATGTTTATCAGTACTAATATTATAAATGCGAAAGTAACTCTGTCTGTCTGTTACGCTTTCACGCCAAAACTACTGGACCGATTTGAACTAAATTTAGTATGGAGATAGTTTGAGACCCGGGAAAAAACATAGGATAGTTTTTATCCGACTGCGCAAAAAGAGGTTAATGTTTTCGCGCGATAACCGACATACGCGCGGGCGGAGCCGCGCCCGGAATGCTAGTATTAAATAATGTAATAAAATGTTGTGATGTTAATTTTCGTAATAATTAAATTCTATTGTGATAATGTACATAGATGCTAGTTTGGGGTCGTTGCGGATGCACACAACGGGAGGCTGAATATATGAATAATTACACTGAGATCATAATAGGAAACCTAGCCTGGAAAGCTTCTGAAGCAGTGATGGCTCAGTGGCATTGGATATGGACTGCCGCTCAGCAGGTCCATAGTTCGAGTCCCGCCGCGGGCTTGAGCTTCACCGCTTGGTGGAAGGGCATTTTGCGAGTGCCCGCCTGGCTAGCGAACACCCTCAAGTAGAAAATCTGTCGACAAACACCTAACGGTGTGTTCCGGCAGCAGTCCTTGAGAGCTAGTGAAATTACAGGCTCATGAGACTAACAACTATGTCTCAAGGTGCCGGGCGGAGTGCAATTCGTGACTTGTAGGCAGAGGATACCGCATAACATCAGGTGGGCCTCGAGCTTGTTCCGTCACAATAACATAAAAAAATACAAATTAACAATGGTGTATATGATAAATTGAATTATACAGGTCAGGAGGGTTTTACTAGCAAAGAAATAATAATCAGCAATAGAAATAAATTTATCTTTCCATTGGTAAATATTATCCCATTGTTCATCGTCGTCTCTTATGTACCTGTAACAATTTAATTTTACATTAACATTGAAATAAAAAATATACGATAATACAATACAAATATTTATAATACAAATTTTGTAGCGCTCGTAGCGAAGTTTGCTTAGCGATTCTGAACCGATCAGCAAAGTTAAGCAACGTCCGCCTCGGTCAGGAGTTGGATGGGTGAACAAAATGTAAGCTATTCATCCAAATTTATATTATTAGCTTCAAAGTGTGCTTTTTCAGAAACGATACTCTAACGACAACGAATAATACAATCTTTTTTTTATTGTGCTTGATAGGTTAGCCTATGACCACTATCCTGATGGTAAGTGATAATGTGGTCAAAGATGTTGTTCAGGCTAACCTAGAATTACTGGCTCTCAAGGACAGCTGCTGGAACACACCGTTAGGCACTTGGCGACAGATTTTCTACTTGGGGTGGTAGCTAGCCAGCCGGGCATTCGTATATAAAATGCCCTACCACCATGCTATAACGACTGCCATCCAAAGACAACAACCGGGACCGACGGCTTAACGTGCCCTCCGAAGCAGGGAAGCGCTCAGTAGTAATGTCACTATAGCGGTCATATTGCTTAACTTTGCTACGAGCAGCGCTTCGAAAATCATCAAAACATTCTAAAACGCCTTATCCGGAATTGAGTTCAGTTCTCGCCTCGAATTCTCCTGTATGTCTTCTACCGAATCAAAACGGGTACTGGATTTTTTTCAGTCTTGTGCGAAGGCGCATTGGTTCAAAATCCTAGTACCTATGTTCTTTATATCAATTTGGCCATTTATTTCTAGAACGCCGCATATCGCTCCAATAATATTCTTTATTTACCGTTTTATCTCTGAATTCCGAGAGGAGTGCATTGTGCACTAAATCGCGATAGTTACTATTTATATTTCGCAATAGATAACATCAAGTTTTAGAAATAACTTCCTTTGCGTATTGTACATAACCTACCCACAATATTTTTGGCAGAATATGTTGCGTTGTCTAAACTCACATAAATTTATTAATAATTTATGCCGTAACTTTTTCGAGTCCTTGGAGTGGATCGCTGGTGACTTGTGATTACAGGTTTTTTTCAAAACCTACCTGAGCCACCTGTCTTCCACAAAGCATGATCGAAGACGTTTTATTATCTTTGCTTCTCTAACTATGTAATAATTATAGTTACTACGAGTTAGCTAAACACCTTTTGTAAAAACTGTCAGATAACCTTTGTGGAAGACAAATAAATGCTTATATTATTATTGTTATAGACAAAAAGTCAAGATGATATGTTGGGTTGGCGTTGACTAGTTCAAGCATATCTTCAGCGACTCTTATGCTATTGAGTTCTTAGAGAAAATTAAGGTCTTGGAACTAGCCGAGCGGCAACATATTTCATACCCAAGTGATAGATTCGTGAGACACAGAGAGTTTGGCGGCTATCTCTCTCAAACTTGAATAAGGATTTTCATTCACTATATCCTTCACTTTTGCGATGTTATCTTCACTTTCAGACGTTGAAACCCTACCAGAGCGAGGCAAATCTTCCATCACACCTCGACCGCTTTTGAACGCTTTGTACCACTCACAAGCCAGTGATTTTGATAAAGTCGATTCACCGTAAGCCTTAGTAACATTTTCACTCCGAACACAAAATTCCATTGGCGATTCAAAATTTAAGACAAACTCTTCGTTCAATGTTTTTTTCATTATGAGATTCACAATACACACTTAACAGTATATAATCTAACTAAAATATGTAACTCAAACCCTGCGCCAAAATGGAAAACAATTGTGCCAATCTAAAAATATCACAAAAAAACAAAAATGTAATTTGGAACCATAAACAAATCGTCCATTCCCGATAATTTTGACTGAATGTATAATTTCTACTACTTCACGAGATACAATAAGTATTTGTTATATATAAGGATTTCCGCAAAATATAGCCTGAATCTATGCATTAAAATGTGTATGACATCCAACCATACTATACAGGGTTATTGGAAAAATTCTAACAACCTCTTAAAGTTGAGTTTTGCTAGTCCTAACAAACATTTAGAGATGATTGTTTTTTTGTGTTTTTATGGTTTTTTGACGGAATACGTACGAGGCCCACCTGATGTTAAAAGACTCTTGTGCCTGTAATGTATTATTTCATATATTAAAATATATTACTATGCTCGATGTAAATATGCAAAAATATATTCAAAGGGAGCACGGCGCGGTCCAGTGTTGCCGCGGCGGGCGCTATTGGCTCACAGTAGGCATTAAAATAAAAAATAAAGAAAATAAAAAAAATACTTATGATTTTATTTCATAACAAAAAAAAACTCAAAATGTTTGTTAGGATGAGCAGAAGGCAACCCTAAGAGTTTATTAGCATATTACCAATAACCCTGTATATGTAGCAAAACTGTTACAGATAATTTATATTACAGTAAAATTTCATTATCATCAGCCGCATAAAAAAGGTATAATATACGGTATGAATTGCAAATCTTGTCAATCAAACTGAAAAAATAATTCATCTGAGCAATCAAATAAAAAATAACCTGTTGGTAGGCGAGTGACAATCGATCTTATAAGAAGCATGCATAATAGAAAACAGCGATAAAAATAAATAGTGAACCGACTAATACCTAACACTGAAATGTATGAAATAACTTACGAATAATTAGTGGGAAATAACATATGAAAGTCGAACCAAGAAGATGAGAGCTCGAATGAAGGCAGGCAACGCATCGGCAGCGCAGCTAGTGTTGCAGATGTCGATAGGCGGCGGTTACCGTTTACCATCAGGCGGGCTGCTTGCTTGTTTGTCACCAAAAATATATTTAAAAAAAACAGTGTGTTCGGCAATATTCAATCGCTACTGATTGAATATTGCCCAAGGCGTCCTCCAACATCTTAGTTTCTAAAAAAATTATACCTATTATGCCTATCCATCTTATATTTAGTCATCTAAGTTAATAATATGACCTGATTAGCTATATGTTATTTGTATTACCTAGATAATAGGTGTTAAAAAAGGTATAACTCCGAAAATACGAAAAATCGCGGAACATACATGTGGGTGATTCAGATAGCCCTCTAGGTCCTCTACCTCCCAGCTTCAGTATATCACTACTTCTTGGGACACTGTATAATATTTTTACAAAAATGCTGTATCTTTTGACGTATCTACCCGTTTATTAAAAATAAATTAGTATACAATCAATATATTAGTAAAAAACAAAGGTACGAAATCATTTGCACAAAAACCTTCTGCAAAGATCAACATAAATTCCGCTAGACGGTAGACATTTTATCGTATGTCACCGCGCGAAAAACACGCGTATAAACGGAAAAACAAACGTATTTGTATATTGTATATTAATATAGTATTTAGGGTACGCGAAAGCTTAGTCTTCCCGTGTAAGCCTAGCCGTTAACACTTCTTCCGGTCTAGTGGTTTAAAAACATTGTGTTTAAATTAGTATTACATTGCTGGTTTCTATTTACAAGTGATCTGGGGGTGCAATGATGGGAGCGCTATGTATTTGGTTCGCTGTTTTAGTTGTGGTGGCGAAAGCGGTAGAACTTACAGGTTTGTTTTATATGCATAATCTTGTACTAAAGTATGTTTTATTTTTTAATATATTATAATTTAACTAATAATGGGCCAACTTTGTAATATTCAGAAGCAAGAGTATTTTTGATGTTTTTTCAGTTATATTATTTATACTTGAAATCGAATTCGGATTAAATCATCATTGAGTATAAATTAAGTAAGCTTGAGAATAAAATATATAAAACTAGCTTTCCGGGCGCGGCTCCGCCCGCGCGTATTACGGTTATCGCGCGAAAACATTAACCTCTTTTTGCGCAGTCGGATAAAAACTATCCTATGTTTTTTCCCGGGTCTCAAACTATCTCCATACCAAATTTCATTCAAATCGAACCAGTAGTTTTGGCGTGAAAGCGTAACAGACAGACGGACAGACAGAGTTACTTTCGCATTTATAATATTAGTACTGATAGTACTGATGTAAGTAACGGCAGTTACAAAAGTTTGTAATTTTACATCTGCAATTTTTTTTGCTCTTACATTACAAAGGCCTTCGTCTTTAACCAACTTCCAAAGGTTCAAGAGGAGGTTCTCAGTTCAGCTGTATATTTTATTGTTTTCTATGAAATCGGATAAAAAAACTCACGGACTTTATTCTGTAGGTAAATGCGTAAATGTTCGTGAAAGTAAAAAAAAATACTGGAAAAATATACCTACATCTTCGAAAAATTTCATAATTGTATCTTTGAACACGACTAATACGCCCCATTTTAAAGAAATAATTATGAAATTTAGCGAAAATTTACTTATTACCCTTAATTTTTTTTCTTTCACGATCATTCACCCATTATTAGTGTATTTTACCTCCGGAATAAAATGTTGAAGTGGGCGTACGAAGGCTGGCCTACCTCAATTATTTTAAATATGTTTCACTGGCGGTTTTATTTCCTTTGTATTCTATACCATTTGTTGTAATAAATTACCTACTTGTTGTATAATATCTAGTAAAAGATGTAATATGTATAATCATAATTAGATTATGATCTGTATAGCTCTGGTTTTTAAATGAGATTGGATGTCGTAAGAACCGACAAAAGGAATAGTGAAGGGGCAAATAAAGCTCCTGAAGCCAACGGAACACCTATGTCAAGTATTCTTCTTAGATAAATATTTCTTATATTAAGGGTCCGTTTCAGAATGTCCTAATAAAGTTTCGGGTTGCTAACCAACACATAAAATAACTGAATAATAAAAATGACAGTTTACATGTAGCGCGTTTCAAGCTTTAACCGATGGATAGGCTAAATAGACTGTGAAATGCAAAGATAGTGTTTTATTTATTAAATACGTATTTCTAGGTTAACACCTTCGACCACACCATCACTTACCATCAGGTGAGATTGTAGTCAAAGGCTTAGGTACCTACCTATCAGCAATAAAAAAAAATGTTCTGGGTATTAAAACCGGAACTTACCCGAACATTCTGAAACAAGCCCTAAGTATATTTAAATAAACAATATAGCCTAAGTAAAAACAATATAAGTCAAAAAAAGAAGAGAAGGCAATTTTTATCGATCAAAAAGTCGATACCCCGAAAAAAATCTTCAATTATCACAGTTCAAATATCCATTCGTTTTTCCGAATCTAGCACTTTAGGAGATAATGTTGTCTTAGGTTTTCGCGATTATTACACATAGTAGTTAAAGAACTTTAAACGGTTTAAATCGCGTTTTCATTATTTTTATCCCGATTCATTTATCATTATTTTTATCCCGACGTTTCAAACACTTTGCAGTGATCGTGGTCACGGGGTGACTAATTGGTTTTATTTGTCACATGAGTTATAAAGAAATTATTTGGTCTACCGTCAGAAATTTTATGTTAATCATAACGTTCCCCATTCACGCAGTATTCGCTCACAGTGTCTAGAGGTCTTGCAGATTTGTGTCGGCCGTGGGATTTAATTAATTTGATAACAGGATCCCAAGCAGGTGGGACTTGCCAACCATCATCTCTATTTAAATTTGGGTACTTTTTGATTTCAATAGCCTCGCGTAACAACCTTGGCATAAACCTCTCTGGCGAGGATTTGTGGATTGTCGAATGTAGTGGTTGGGTTTGTCCTGGGCATGTTCACAAACTGCAGACTTGGTTGAGCGTCTGAACGACCACGATCACTGCAGTGTTTATAACGTCGGGACAAAAATAATGAGAAATATACGCCATTTAAACCAAGTTAAAAGTTTAAAGTTGTTTAATTACTACTCTAGGAAATTTTTCCAAAATATTTATATGCGATTGCCCTACACATACGCATAATGAACGAATAAAGAATTAAACAAATCGAGTGACTTACTCATATATTGGGTTAATAATAGATATAAATTCAGGGATGATGCGGTTATAATAATTGCATCGGAAATTTCATCCCCGAAGGTTTAAAGCGGGAATGTAAAAAAAAAAAAGTTTAAAGTAGTTGTAGAATTTTTACTGTTATATTGCACATATAATCGGGAGTTAGCGTTTAGACGATATATTTCTGTTGAACAAAGTTCTTTTTAACCAACTTCCAAAAAGGAGGAGGTTCTCAATTGTCTGTATTTTTTTAAATGTTTGTTACCTCGGCACTGTTAACAGGGTAAACCGATTTTGATAAATTTTATCTCCACAGACTCCAGGGTGCGTGACTTTATTTAATTATGACATTTTTTATTTAAAACAAGAAATAGTTACATGCAACATTCTAAGGGGGAACAGTGTAAAAGTTTTTTTTTTCCGTGAATGTCATTAGCACTAGCATCCAGAGCAGAACAGTATCCTCTAGCAGCACCCGTTCACGAGTTGACGCATGTGCCAGCCGTCGCCTTCCTCAACCATTTTTGAGGGAAGATGGCCACCCGACACACAACACCGCCGCTAGACAACACCTTTCTGTGAGCATGACCGCTCCGGATACCCGTGCCAACGATGACAATTATGAAAATAATTTGGATTACAATTATAAAATTTGGGACTATTTTATTAATGAATAGATTCAGGCGTTACTTTGCGGAAATCCATATTTAGTAATAAATACTTTTAAAAGTATAAATAAAAAGTATTCATTATAATAAAGGGTATTCTTCCGGTTAGGCTGCGTGATGTTTGTGACGTCACGTAGATGACAGGAAACTTAGGCGGAATTGTCACTAGATATATAATTTTATGCTTTTTTAAGTGTTTTATTTAAATATTATTTAATGTTTTTTAGGATACTTTTAAAAGTATTTATTATTGACTATTTTATTGTTTGAAAGCTGATGCTTGTCGTTTGGTTCCAATTAAATTTCATCAAAATCGGTCAAACCGTTTTTGAGTTACACTCCAATAACTAATATTTGCGTATCTTGATAATATAGTCATTTGACAGTAAATGACAATCGATCCCCTAAGTATAAGGGTTACTAAAAAGTGTGATTTTTTTTATCTACTACAACACTCAAAATTGTGAAATAACTTCAGTAGGTATCATGCGCACTTCAACAAGTTATTTTTTACACGCTTTTGGGTAATGCAGTCTGATCCATTTCATGGTATTTTTTTTTAATTGGTCCGTTTAGTTTAATTGTATAAAATTTAATTATAACAAGTATTTGGCTTTTCGAGATGTTAAATTGGATAACGTTTTCGGCTCAGCGAAAGTTGGCGCAAGCCATACCCTTGAACGGACGTTTCTATATTACACATTAAATATTAATTCTTAAAAGGATGTCCTCATGGTCGTGAAGTTTATTTATTTGTATACATCTTTACTTCCATCTCTTTAGGGTTCCGTACACAAGGGATAATACGGAACCGTATTAATGAGAAGCGATGCTACGAACAAGTCACCCGCCTGATGGTAAGCGTGGGCGAAGATCACTTACCTCCAGATAAACATCTAGCTCATTTGCCCTCTTATCCCAAAATCTCAGATCTCCGACCTCCAAAACGGCGCTGATATACAGGGTTATTGGTAAAATGCTAACAACCTCTTAGGGTTGACTTCTGATAGTCCTAACAAACATTTTGAGATGAATTTTTATTTATTTTGAACAATTCTTTTTTGTGTTTTAATGCCTACTCTGACCCAAGAGCTCTGAGATAATAGCAGAATTAAATAAAACCAGTTCTCTAATAAGGAGCATATGTTCTTATAGGCATTAGAATAAGTGTTGTACTTCTTCACTACACAGGGTTATTGGTAAAATGCTAACAACCTCGTAGGGTTGACTTCTGATAGTCCTAACATTTTAAGATATTTTATTTTATTTTTGTTTTAATGCCTACACTACTGGAACGCGCCGTGCTCCCTTTGATTATAGTTTTGGATATTTACATCCAGCAAAGTAATAAAAAAAAGTAATAAAGGCACATGAGACTTTTAACATCAGGTGGTCCTCGTACTTATAATATACTCTACTTATATATAATAAAAACTAACTACTTATATATAATAAAAATAAAAAAAAACATCTCAAAATGGTATGCATTACCCTAGCAAGAAAATCACTCCTGGAATAAATTGAGTTCTACAAATAATTAGTGCGTTATACGCTGTAAATGTGCACCAAATAATAAATTTGTGCACTTTGCCGTTTTGTTAAAAAAAAGGAAAAACCAATTCTGCTGGAGTAACGTTGTTCCAGCAGGAAAATTTTGATCGAATGATCGGAAAGAAAAATTAAGTATATGGACAGATAGCTCATATTTGTGCATAAATGTGCGCCAAAAATTAAATTTGTGCGTCGTAAGGTTTTCGAGATATTTCGTTTCCTGCTGGAGTAACGTTTAGCAAAATCCATTTTCTTGAAAACCAATAATTGTGCGATCTTACAATAAAAGTATATTAGTAGCTCTTAATTTGTGCTTATTTGTGACACCATTAGATTTTCAAAAATCTGTACCATTTCTACGTAATTATGCATTAACGAAAATAAAAAAAATATGTCTAGCGCTAAAACGAACAAACGGTTGTACTCACTAAAAACTGTATTTGGTTCTTCTTGTAATTCCATTCATAAAAAGTAAACTTATTAGACAAAATATACACGCATTTATCAATAATATCAATATATATCGCAACCGACAGTGTCATAGTTAGACATCAAAATGCAAGAAATAGAATTAACTCAACATGTTTCGGTGTTAACCAAAAGTTAGTGCGTTTAATGAAATATTTATACTGAAAATTTCAGCTTCATATGTAAAGTATTAAAGAAGATATGAACAAAAACTGAAACAATAGCGAGATTACTGGTTACCCGAGCAAATTCGAAAGATAGCAAAAAAGCGGCGGTTTCATACATATTGATGGTCTTCTTTAATAAGTAGTATTAATGGAAGCTCATGTCCGTACAGTCACGCATAAAATACTTAAAGAGGAATTTGTGATATTTTTTTATAATAGCGGTACGGTATTGTTGAGATTTTTATTTTGTCGAAATATTTTTATTTATGTAGGTAATTCCTACGCTCAGGCAACTTATAAAATATCAAATGAAAATGCAGGTTTTGTTTAAAAGAAATATTTTTTTTTCTGTTAATATACAGAAGAACTATTATGAAATATTTATCAAGTAAGTATGGCATTCATCATATCAATCACTGATCAATTGCTATTTTTACAATTATTTTAAATTGCTTGAACTATGTCGTCGATTCTAAATTACAAATATAGTTTGTGAGCACCGAATAACACAACCACTAATCTTTGCAAAACATGTTTAGTTTTGTCTACCCAAAATCGAACATTAACATTAACGCTACACGCTTCAACAACGCGTAGAAATTGTTAAAATTTATTATATAATTCAGTACCCTATTCGCCTTACGTTCCGTGCATTGCGTCCAATCTATGGCTTTCATGGCCGTCCTGCAGAGTCAACAATCCGAAGATGATAACATTTTTTTGTTGTCCTAGGTTAAATGGTATGGATCTAACTAACATGTAGTTCCAACAGGACGGCGCGGCGCCACTTGCCATACAGCACGGGAAACATTAAATTTATTGGATGAGAAACTCGAATGCTTCCTCATCTCACGTAGTAGCGAGTGGCGACATCAACTGGCCACCAATATCGTGTGAATTCGTGTATCTTAACACCGCTCGACTGCTTTCTGTGGGGTTACGTGAAGAATCTAGTCTATGCAGACAAACTACAGTCAAATGCCGCCCTGTAGGCCAACGTAACTCGCGCTCTTCTTGAAGTTGAGCCCCATTTATTCGAAAATGTCATCCAAAATTGGTCCACCAAGATGCACCACCTACAGCGGAGACGCTGCGGCCATTTGGCTAAAATTATATTCCATAAATAATGTAAGCGAATATCCTTTAAAATAAAATAAAAATTTTGGCAATATCACTTCAACAGGTTTTTTTATTTTATTTTTAAGTTCGAGCGCTCTTAATGAAAAACCTTTTAATTATACCAATATCAATCGATTAAGTTAGTACTGACTAAGTCAAAGCGACTCTGATAGTTGCAAAACCGGTCGATATTGAACTACTCGGCTGATTTAACGTAAGTGAATTTGGTTTCAACATTGTTTAAATACCTATGTGTACTACTTACGAAAATTTTTATCGAATTAATAAGAGTTAATTCTATTCTTTTCAACTGCTTTATCATATTAACATCGATTTGACAGTGGTTACATCTCTACGTCTCGCCATAGGAATTGCAAGTGCAACAGAGCACACTATATAAATCCCTTTCCCATGATTTAATAGCCGTACGAACTTCAGTCGACTTCTTCGCTGCAATCGTAGGTATTGTATAGGTAAGTTGAGAGAAGCAATAACAACTATGTAGGTACTATTATTTATTCTGTGATATAGTTAACTAATTGCACCATCTAACAATCGTAAAGCTAATTTGTCCTTGTACTAGCAATTAATGAAAAACATCTCAATTAATATGCCTAAAAATACTTTCATTTCATTAAAATGTTTGAGTTAGTAATGGAACCCGAATTTATTTTATTAGTCTTTTATTGTTGGGAAAGCTACAAACTAGATACATACCGTTACTTACCTACATAAAATACATTTTATATAAACTCAATATAAAAAGCAATTAAATATTTCCCTTAACAGTTTTATGCCCCAATGTACCCAGGCACAATATTTGTAAACCTGTTAGTTGAGCAAAGTTAAGAAGCTCATCAATATGTATGAAACCGCCGCTTTTTTGCTATCTTTCGAATTTGCTCGGGTAACCAGTAATCTCGCTATTGTTTCAGTTTTTGTTCATATCTTCTTTAATACTTTACATATGAAGCTGAAATTTTCAGTATAAATATTTCATTAAACGCACTAACTTTTGGTTAACACCGAAACATGTTGAGTTAATTCTATTTCTTGCATTTTGATGTCTAACTATGACACTGTCGGTTGCGACAAATATTGATATTATTGATAAATGCGTGTATATTTTGTCTAATAAGTTTACTTTTTATGAATGGAATTACAAGAAGAACCAAATACCGTTTTTAGTGAGTACAACCGTTTGTTCGTTTTAGCGCTAGACATATTTTTTTTATTTTCGTAATTGCATAATTACGTAGAAATGGTACAGATTTTTGAAAATCTAATGGTGTCACAAATAAGCACAAATTAAGAGCTACTAATATACTTTTATTGTAAGATCGCACAATTATTGGTTTTCGAGAAAATGGATTTTGCTAAACGTTACTCCAGCAGGAAACGAAATATCTCGAATACCTTACGACGCACAAATTTAATTTTTGGCGCACATTTATGCACAAATATAAGCTATCTGTCCATATACTTAATTTTTCTTTCCGATCATTCGATCAAAATTTTCCTGCTGGAACAACGTTACTCCAGCAGAATTGGATTTTCCTTTTTTTTAACAAAACGGCAAAGTGCACAAATTTATTATTTGGTGCACATTTACAGCGTATAACGCACTAATTATTTGTAGAACTCAATTTATTCCAGGAGTGATTTTCTTGCTAGGGTAATGCATACCTCAAAATGTTTGTCAGGACTAGCAGAAGTCAACCCTAAAGCTAGCCCGCGCCGTTTGTCACCAGTCACCACGCACGAGCCGAGCTTCCAGATGGTGCAGAGCGCTCTACGCATAAGACGCCCATTTGGTGTTTAATTTTCTATTTGAAACACATATACGTGAATTAAATGATTATGGGCTTTATTCAACTATATGGAAAGGAACCGTTTATATGAAATCATAAAGATGCAGGTCACAAAAACCGCATCCGCGGGCGGCGCGGGCGGATGGTGCGGTCTGCGCTATCACGCGTCGTTTATCACCACAGCAGCGCAAGTACCGAACTTACCGATCGCTAAATTTGACGTTACAATCGTCTAAATTCGATAAAACGCAACCATTTTATCGAATTTAGACGATTGTAACGTCAAATTTAGCGATCGGTAAGTTCGGTACTTGCGCTGCAGACTCGTGTCCGGGCTAGGACGAGCTGAGTCTACACGGACGGCGATCCGTCGTCGTCCGTGTAGGCTCGGCTCACGCTAGCCAGCGCCGTTTATCACCACCTTAAGAGGTTGTTAGCATTTTACCAATAACCCTGTATACACACAAACGAGACTCTATTTAATATCGATGAACTAATATGACTATAGCATCTCATTATATATATATATATATAAATATATGTAATAAGGATAGAGTGCCTTTTAGGGAAACAAAGTGACTTTATGAATCACGTTATAAGTTGAATGTTGTATTGTTTTGTTTTAGTCAACTATTGTTGTCCTTTCGATAGCTGCTATTAGAATTGAGGCCTAGGTACCTGCCCATCTGATTTCCTTGTTGGCATTGCGAAGCGAAGTCGAAAGTTGAGGGCTTGGGCATTTGTGCCTACTTATATGTTTGTATGTATAGAGTTGTTTTTTATATGGAATCACAAAAAAGCAGAAGGCGTGCGTGATGGCAAGCGATCGCCGTCGCTTGTAGATTCCATGGCTTTTTCGAGACCTCTTGCAGGCGCTCAGCCTCAGGAGGAAAACTTGCCTTTATGTCAGTATTAGTACCATTGACTCCAACTTAAGTTGAATTGTTATCATACAATTCGGCTCAAATAAACGTTGCTATGAAGATATTTTTTTCAGTCGATATGTAATGAGAATTTACTTACAAGTAAATTTTTTAACCAAAAAATGGAACCGACTTCATCACCCAAAAGTGTGAAATAACTTGTTGATGTCGGTACCATGATAGTTCAAAAGTATCTATTATCACAATGCGCATGGTACCGACTTCGACAAGTTTTTTCACACTTTTGGGTGTTGAAGTCGGTTCCATTTTTGGTAAAAATATTTTTTTCATTCTTGTTTTTGTCTTTTTTTTGACCCTTGCTACTTACGGGATCGATTGTCATTCATTGTTAACGACTAAGTATATCATCAATATATGTCAATATTTTTCAGTTAGGTATTGGATTGTAACTCAAAAACGGCCTGACTGTTTTTGATGAAATTTAAATGGGACCAAACGACAAGCAACAGCATTGAAAAAAAAAAATCAGAATCGGTTCACCCAGTCAAAAATTCTGAGGTAACAAACACAAAAAAAAACAGACGAGGACCTCCTCCTTTTTTGGAAATCAGTTAAAAATGAATATTTATATTTGCCAGCAAATCGTTGATGAGCTGCAGGGCTATCATGTATCTTTTGTAGCTATGAACTGTTGATTGCAACAATAAAACTGTCAGTTTTGACAAATTTTGTAAGACAGATAGGTAACAGACCTTCATGCGTCGGAACGTTAGTCGCCGACCGTTTTTTTTCTTTTATACCTGAGACGATAACTGGCATATACATTGATCGAATTAAAATTTCGTACTATCCATTCTACTAAAGATTTTGTATAGTATATATATACAGGCTGTACCCCCATGGTCAGTATTTCCTTTTCTTTCATATTATTATTATTCTAAAATCTAAATAAAACAAATAAAGGCAAAATTCATACCTGTTACGTGTGAGCAGAATTTTTTATGAGATAAACAAGAGAGTTGGCCTAGACTTATTTTGTACAAGCATTGCATCGGCTAGGCGGTTGTAGCAGAGAGTTCTTCAACTAAATGTTTGAATTTTGTCATAATCAGCAGTCTAAACATAAAAAGACTAAGCTGTAACCTAGTGTTCATTATTTGAATGTCATTTATAAGATAGCTATCCGTGAGGACCTATAATTGGTTATCTGTTGTTATTAGTTATATATAAGATATTTGTTATACTGTTGGTCTTCCTAAGAAATAAATAAATAAATAAAACTTAAGTTTATACTGGCATAGATTTTAAAATACAAGTAGTAATTTCTTATTAGTATTATTATTTTTAGTATTCGGAGAGAGGAGAAACTTATTTTTTTCCCGCTCATGACTTCATTTTTGCCTCTCGTATTTTTTTTTATGTTATCCGCAGAGCATGCGTTATTGCAAAACATTAAAATACTAAAAATATCATAGTCGCTTTATTACATTTGGTTTTATTTTACAGGATATATCAAGCGTATGAAACGTGTTGCAGTATCCAAAGTGTAGATTGGCCATTAGACACTAGAATTGAAGCTGTGTGGAGGAAGATATATTTTGGGCTCAATTGTGTTCAGGAAGAAGAAATTATTACTTGTATTTTGAAATAAATGCCAATATTAACTTAAATTTTGATCTACTTAGATTTCAAACATTAAATTAGATTGTAGAATAATAATAATATGAAATCAAAAGAAATACTGACCATGGGAGTTCAACCTGTATATATACTATGTTATTAAAACTCTATAGTAGAATGGATATTACGAAATTTTTAATCGATCAATGTATATGCCAGTTATCGTCTCAGGTATAAAAGAAAAAACGGTCGGCGACTAACGTTTGGGCACAACAAGGTCTGTTACCTATCTGTTTTTTTCATTGATACAAGATCTGTCAAAACTGTCATTTTTGATTGTTGCAATCAGCATTTCATTGCTACAGAAGATACGTGATCACCCCGCAGGTCTAAAAGTGCCGGTGCGGTGCTATCTATGTGCATCGGATGATAAATATCAAAAGAGTCAGATTAAGTCTAGTAGTAATATGGTTGATGATCGCGCACCATCCCTTATAACGGTTAAACTAATACTTTTAACCCCGAAATTTCGGCTCAAGCGACCATGTTCCGGTGGCCGAGTGGTTAAGACACCTGCCACGAAATCGGGACACGTGGGTTTGATTCCAGCCCGGGACATAAATATTCTGTAATAATTTGTTTAATGTCATTTTCTGTTTCTGCTTTTATTATTGTAAATGATAGCCGGGCAGTAATAATTATGGACTGCCGGTGGGCCATGGTTTAATACCTTCGCTGGCTTGTCATATTCAGCACAAGGTGCAGGGCATTTTGCGAATTGTGGCCCGGCTAGCTGCCATGAAATAGAAAAATCAGAAGCACCACCGCTATATGGTTGATATGACATTCACCCGACCAAAGTGATTTGCGTCTTCGTTCATCGTGAGAACCGCCAGGGAATGGAACACCCTGCCTGAGTCTGTGTTTCCGGTTAAGTACAATATGGGAGTCTTCAAATTGTGAGTGAATAGATACCTTCTGGGTAAGCGCGCTCCATCATCGACCGCATCATCACTTAACATCAGGTGAGACAGTGATCAAGAGATACCCAGTTCAGTACAAAAAAGAACTATCATCAAGCTCCTAACGGTGTGTTTCGGCAGCAGTCCTTGAGAGCCAGTAAATTATAGGCACATGAGTCAAGTCTCGCGAGCCTGTAGTTTGTCACATGATGAATCAGTCATGTGACTGAATGTCTCAGGGTGATGGGTGCAGTGCAGTTCGTTGTGGGCCTCCTTAGTATTCCGTCAAAATTCAATAGAAAATAATTATTTTCTGTAGATGAGCAGTACCACCAGATGCCGCGTCTGTTCGAGCTGGACGACTACGAGGAGTGCTTCTCCAGCAAGCGAGCCGCCTTCTGCGTGGGCACCTTCGACCTGCTGCCCTACAGGAACGACAGGCTCCTCGATGTCATACAGGTGAGACCATACTGTGCCGTAGTCCTGACAAGGACTAAAGTAATAGTTTCATCATATCCATCTGTCCGTCTGTCCGAAGTTTTGCTAAGAGACCGTTAGTACTAGAAAGCTATAATTTTCTAGGGGTATGTATTTCAATTGCGCCGACAAAGTGTAGAAACAAAATTTTGGAAATATTTTTTAGGGTAGTTCCCCTACATGTGAAGTAAGGATGAATTTTTTTCGTCGTCTACTCCATTGTGTGGGTTATCGTTGAATAGGTCTTTTAAAATAGTTAGGGGTTGCTAAAACTATTTTTGGTTTAATGCTCCAGTCAGAAGTGCTAATTTTTGTTTCAGTAGGGCGTCCCCCTCCCCCTTTTTAAACCTAAACTGCTGGCTTGAAAAATCTGGGAAAATTCATGATGATAGTGCAGTTTATGAACTTTAAAGGAAAATTATAGCGGTTGAGATAACTTTATTAGGTATAGTAACAGTCGTTGAACTTGGCTGTTGGATAATTTTGTACCAAATACAAAATCCTTAGAATAAATCTTTTTAAGTGGCTATGTTGATAATTTTTAACAGGTTTACCTGTTATAGACTTGCATTGAAAAACAAAGTCTAAAATAAAAATACTAAAATACCATAACAAATTAATCGTTACGTTTTTATTCGAGTACAGAAGGCACATACATTTTCAAATAACAATTCTATGAATTCAAATAATAACTTAGCAGCAATCGTACTTTAGCAGGAAGAAAGATGAAGAGAATAAAGACCAACAGAATCGTTTTATATTGTGATAGCGGGCTACTACGAAACACTACGCTGCGCGTGGCAAGACACGCACTTGGCCGTTTATTACTTAGGTTAATTGTTCATCAGGAAATGAGTGGGCACCACCTTGCAAATTTATTGAGCTACGCGGAGTGTTTATATGCGCGAAGTGATGTTCGTGGTTGTAGTGATCCTGCTACACGAACGATGCGGAGCGGCCATATACTTGTAACATTGGAGTTATATTATAAAAGTAAATAGCTCATATGATATGTATTGCACTGGACCCCATATAAAGTGGGAGAATATCTAAGATTTTTTACCTGTAGATGAGCTGTGTGCCCTCCATATTTACTAGACGAATTCAGGGTAATTACCAGAGTCACTACCAGTCTTGCACTTCCGAGAATACATCGGCGCTAACCGTGTTTTTTAGGAATAATCTGTGGACAATATGCCTTCCTTGTGTCTTTAGACTCTGCACCTATTATACAAGCACTGTGAGAGATATGAAAAATGTTTCATTTCACGCGTAGTTATTGCTTATATTGATGAAATAGAAAATATCGTCATTTTGTTTTATCTTAGGAACTAATCCCAATGAAATGGATGAGCGAGATATATGTATCGTTTGGTGTAAGAGATTGAAAGATATCGCAGTGTAATGGTGATCGGAACGTTTCGTGGCGGTTCGGTGGTTACACGAATTGCTTACTTATCTCTTTCTTACAACAGATATGACGCATAATATTTGAACGATATTTCCCTGTCATTACAAACTGCATATACATGTGCGTAGGTATGTAGATAGGTAAATTCTAGTAAGCTTTTAGAGCAGTGGTGTTCGGATACAACTACTCTAGTATTTCAACTCTCTGGAGAATATCAAAAATATTATACAAGATGTAAGTTAATCATCCAAATTTATTTTATCACATTCAAAGTATGCTTCTTCAGAAACGATACTCTTCGCCAACGAATAATACAATCATCAAAAAAATTTTACGTAAACCCACGTCTCCTCACCAGTAATAAAGCGTTTCATGAATATTGGGCCGGAATTGACTTGTTCTAGCATATCCTGAGCTACTTTTATGCGATTGAGTTTTTGGAGAAAATTCAGGTCTTTTGAGTCTAGCCGAGCGGAAACATGTTTTATAACTAAGTGATTATTTAAAAAAAACGTAAAATTATACCGACTTCAACACTCAAAAGTGTGAAATAACTTGTTGAAGCCGGTACCATGATAGTTCAAATGTACCTTTTATCACAATATTGTGCGCATAGTAGTTAGTACTGAATTCGGCAAGTTATGTTATACTTTTTAGTGGTGAAGTCGGTTCCATTTTTCGGTAAAAAATATATTTTCATACAAAAAGTATGATTTTTTTTTGTGACCCTTGCTACTTACGGTGTTGATTGCAATTCATTGGTAATGACTATATCTGAGATAAAAAAACTGTCGCAAGTTTTGTCCATAATTATTATTTAGTGACCGGCTAGGACTCGCGTAATATTTACCGGATATTGCTACGACCAGTTTCGAGCTTATTACCCACCAAAACAACAACAGTGACAATCACAGTGATAGTGACAGAAGTGACAGTTCAGATCAGACGGAGAAATTCTGCATTTGACAGCTGCGGTTACGTGCTGAAGCCCGCGCTCGACGCTGTGCACTATCGTGACTCCCAGACGAAGAACTTCAAATAAGTTCGAAACTGGTCGGAATGATATCCGGTAAATATTACGCGAGTCCTAGCTAGCCGGTTGCTAAATAATAATCAACATAATAACTTACATAATACATATAAATAATTAATAACTGAAAAGTTTTTCCTTGATGATATAGTCCATCAAGATAGGAAAAAACTTTTCAGTTATTGGAGTGTAACTCAGAAACGGCTTAACCGATTTTGATGAGATTTAAATGAAAACACACGACAAGCATCATCTTTCGAATAACAAAAGAAACATAAAAATCGGTTAGCTCAGTAAAAAGTTCAAAAACCATTATAAAATAAAACAGACGAATTGAGAACCTGTTCCTATTCTGAAGTCGGTAAAAAAAAATATATATGACGGGTGTTTGAGCGTAGAAGAACTTACTATAAGGCGATATCACTATCGACAATATTTCGGGTTCTACCGGAAGCGCGAGCGAAGCCGCGTGCAAAAGCTAGTCGTCAGATATAATCCGCTAGATATATTAACTATGCACAATGCACAACAAAATAACTCACTAGTAATATATAAATATGAGTGTAAGTTTTTATAATATGATCGGTAAAAATCGAAGTTCGGCGACTATCTGCCAACATGCTGTGTCCGCGGTTGCTGGAACATTTGGACTGCCTGTGGGCTGGCAATGATCTCTAGGCTTAATGCTTTCGTTATTACAGTTTTAGTGTACCAATATAGCCTGTAGTGGTTAGTTAAAATATATGGAATGAGACTGTTCCATACCATCCACGAATATAACAAGTGCCGACATCAGCATGCCACTTACTCATGCCAATGCGAATAACACTTTGTAAAGATTTTAACCCGTTAAAAGCAGTAGGTAGTATGCTGTTGAAAACACATCTTACACACATATTTTTTTTAATTTAAGTCAAGAATTAGTTATTCAATTCAGATTAATTTCGGATGGAAACAAAATAACTTTCTTTATGTAGGTATCCTATGTGGGTACGTACCTAAAACAAAATGTGATGTTTTAGATGTTGCAGCTCATTCGGCTCAAAACAATGCATCATAACGCCTTTATTAACAGTAAAGCAGCGTTGCACCACCAACGATGTCTGCTGGTCAATAAACAAAAGCCAAAACATCATACAATATGTTCAATTTGTAAGGGAAAAAATGTATATTTTGTGTGTTTGTTCAAAACTCGTTTGTACTTCCAGCGGTTCTCGGAAGACAAGTACCACTTCAACCACAGCCACATCCACCGCGGGTATTGTGTGACGTCACGGTGCGCACACATACACGAGCCCAGCCTCAGAGGACGCTTCGAGGCATGTGTCGACAACATCACCAGGTAAATTTAGAACTTATCAGAGCGTTGGTTGATGAAACGCATGGCTAAAATATTCACTCAGTCTTTTTTACTGCTCATTTATTTATTACATATTTTTTAATATTTTTTTATTTGGTTTTGTTCATTTTCCACAGACTCCGGGGTCCGTGCCATTTTTTATGTTAACCGAGAAATTTGATAAGTAATTACATTACTATGGGGAGCATTCTTACATACTAAATGGGGGAACCCAGTTTTAAGGAATATACTACTACTAAATAGCAAACAGATTTGCACAGGCATTCCGAACAGACCAGTGTCCTCAATCAGCACTCGTTCACGAGTTGACTCGCGTGCCAGCCAGATTTATTACATATTAGGAAGACTATCGATTATTTACTTAACCTAGATAACAAACATATTATAATGAAGAGTAATTTACAAGTCTCCACAGATAGAACCAAAGTAGGTAACATGAGAACGTCCTAGTAATAGAAATTAAGGAGATTAAGGAGAGCATTCATGCATCATAATCTAGCCTGATGATGATGATGCCGTCGAAGATGGTAAACAGATGAAACCAGAAGATCCAGACCGTTACTCGGTGTCAGTTTCATCACCCTTAGGTAGCTCCGACCACTGTCTGGTGAAGTCTGTATCAGTGTACTCCCCGCCCGATCCCAGTCCAAGAGGCACCCGGCGGGTGTGGCGATACAAGTCAGCAGATTGGGATGAGATGCGTTATTTTTTCGCGTCTTACCCTTGGCGGCAGGTTTGTTTTTCTTCGAGCGATCCCTCAACTTGCGCGGATGCTGTGACTGAGGTGTTGCGTCAGGGTATGGAATACTTCATACCATTTTCTGGCGTCCCGATGTCCAGCAAAGCTCGCCCATGGTTTAATGCTACATGTGGAGATGCAGAAACGTCAAAACATGAGGCCTACTTAGCCTGGACTGAAGTTTGAACCCGCAAATCTAGAGATGTACGTGAAAAGAAGAAAGCATTTAACCTAGCCGCCAAGTTCTGCAAAAAAGGCTCTCAAGAAGGCTCGCTTCAACCACATACGCCGAACAGGGAACAAACGTGCTTCTTACCCCTCGGGTAGCAAAGCGTTCTGGTCCCTGGCAAAGTCGATCGAAGAGAACTTCTGCCGTCCCTCACTGCCTCCACTGCTGACACCTAACGGCTCACTAGCGCACACTGCCGAAGAGAAAGCAATTTATTTGCCTCTCTGTTTGCAGAGTCTTCACGTTTAGATGCTGGCAATGCTGTTCCTTCTAGCCTGCCAAACCGCGGAACGTCAATGTCAGAAATCCGCATTCGACAGTCTGAAGTACGCAAAGCGTTGCGCGATCTGGACGTGAACAAAGCAAGTGGTCCAGACGTTATATCAGCTGTAGTCTTGAGGATGTGTGCGCCTGAGTTGACTCCAATATTGACTCGCCTCTTTCGCTTGTCTATGACGACTGGTCAAGTGCCTAAGTCCTGGAAGCTTGCAAACGTGCAGCCCGTGCCCAAAAAGGGTAGTCGCGCAGACCCTGCCAATTACAGGCCTATTTCAGTCACTTCCATACTCTGTAAGACGATGGAACGTGCACTGAACCTCATGCTCCTGGCATACCTAGAAGTGAATGATCTCTTCAGTGACCGACAATACGGGTTTCGCCGAAACCGGTCTACTGGGGATCTTCTAGTGTATGCCACTCACGTCTGGAGCGAAGCCATCGAGAACCACGGATAGGCGCTTGCTGTCTCTCTCGATATCTCGAAGGCTTTTGACAGGGTTTGGCACGATAGCCTTATTAGCAAGCTTCCTTCATACGGCCTTCCCACTGGTTTATGTGTTTGGATTTCAGAATTCTTGAGGGATCGGTCGATTCGAGTGGTCATCGATGGCTGTTCTTCCGACCAATTGGCTATAAACGCCGGAGTCCCTCAAGGATCAGTACTCTCTGCAACGCTTTTTCTGCTGCATATTAATGATCTGATTAAGCCCGGTATTTTTGGGTTCGCAGACGACAGCACCGTTGTGGAGAGTTATACATCTAACGCACGAACCAGTGCATTGCAAATCCAGTCTCATAGGGAAGCGATGGTTCTTCTAATGCCCAGCTAGCCTCAAAAAAGCTTGGTGTTTTGGCTAAGGTGAGACAATACTTCACACCGGGACAGCTGCTGAATCTTTATCAAGCGCAAGTCCGGTCGTGTATGGAGTATTGTTCTCACCTTTGGGATGGTTCTGCCAAATACCAGCTGGAGACACTGGAAGCTATTGAGAGGAGAGCCAAGAGACTCATTAACGACGACGAACTTGTAAGCAAGAGACTCCAAAGTCTCGAGCATTGCCGCAAAGTCGCTTGCTTATCGGTTTTTTATCGGATACATTTCGGGGAGTGTGCCACAGAACTACATGATTTGATTCCGCCATCCCCATTCTTTAACCGGACATCCAGGGATACTCCGAAGCGCCACCGCTATATGGTAGATATTCCATTTACCCGAACAAAGCGATTTGCTTCTTCGTTCATTATACGAACCGCTAGGGAATGGAATACCCTGCCTGAGTCTGTGTTTCCGGTTAAGTATAATATGCATAGGGGTCTTCAAAACGCGAGTGAACAGGTATCTTCTGGGTAAGCGCGCTCCATCATCGACCGCATCATCACTTAACATCAGGTGAGATAGTGGTCAAGTGCTACCCAGTTCAGTATAAAAAAAAAAAAAAAAAAAAAAAAACCTATAATGGAAACTGGCTCCCAAGGACTGCTGCCGGAACATACTCTCAGGGGCTTGATAACAATAGATTAGTTTCTAACATTCAGCTAGTATACTGGGCACGCTGCTGATGGTGCACTGGTAGACTAACCCCTAAAATAGATTCTTTTCGTGGAGCAGCCAACAAATAACCAACCAACAAAAACAGGTCTATTTTACTTCAACTTTCAAGCAGCCGCGCGCCGTCGAAATGCGTTTCAAGGAATAGGTAAATATGACAATGAAATAAACAGATAGGATTTCTTATTCTTCTAAAGAAAAGGTGAGGTCATAACATGTCCTCATGTCTAATAGGGTTGGTTTGTGAAACCTTGAAGAAAACCATTCCGATTGCAAAGCCTGAAGCACCTGGGCCTCTGATGAGGGAATAAAACCTCAAAATCTGATTAGCTAACAGGAGATTTGAATTGATTTGTGCTTCGAGACAATGCTATAGATTGTGAAAGAAAATCTGTTGAATCCTTAATTTTCCTTTTAACGTGTATGATATATGAATAAATGATTTCCTGATTATCTGTATATTGAGAATTGCGAGGAGCCGATGGGTGCAAATAACTAACAAAGTTTATTCAAACGGGATGATATGTGATGCCTAAATTGAATAAATCTGCATGGTTGTAGGGCATTTTGCGAATGCCCGCCTTCCTAGCTACCATCCTCAAGTAGAAAATCTGTTGCCAAGCACCTAACGGTGTGTTCCTTCAGCTGTCTTTGAGAGCCAGTAATTCTAGGTTAGCCTGAAAAACATCTTAGACCACATCGTCACTTACCATCAGGTGATATAGTGGTCAAAGGCTAAACGTAAACTTCGCTACGAAAAAAAAGTTTTCAAACTGGATGTTTTCCAGCTCATAGAGCTGATGTTAATGTCTATATTTCAGGGCTGTATACGGCTTGGAGACCAATCTGACCCGCTTGGATTACTGCAAGACCGCGCGACAGACAACCAGGCCTGTGGACAGACTGGACTTGGCATTTACTTACTTCGCAGCAGTTATCCTTATCCTGAACATCATCGGTACTGCTTACGACATCCTCAGGAACCAGGACAGCAAACGTGAGTTTGTGGAACTTACAATTCTTAACGTAATTTGGTGGAGGGTTTAATAACCAACCCTGTCTAAGGTGTTCGTCAATGGTTGATCTCTTTCATATCTGTAACAGCTGAATCGTCTACTGCTGAATACAGCCTTCCCTGTTATGGTAGTAATTGCCATAATCCCCATGCTTGGCAGGTGTCTTGGGAATCGTAAGTTGGTAGTTCTGTAGAAGGCGCTGCTGCCCACTTTCGAGTATTTTTTCCCTTAGTCGCCTCTTACGACACCCACGGGAAGATATGGGGAGGTGCAATTCTAACCCGGCACCCCACGGGCAAAATGTATAATAATTACATTCACTACAACACAATCTCTCATACAAGATAGTACCTATAGATTATATTATGATACATAGTTACTTTATAGAAAGTCATTAGTAATTGTAAGTGGGTATTAACCACATCGCTGGTCGGACCAGATCCCAGCACCGCTCTTGATACCTCAGTTCACAACGCCAGAGACAGAAACAGATGGAGAAAGATCGTGTGAGAGAAAGTGTTACAGAAGGGTGATCACGTCACGACCCTCAGCATTAAGGTACACGACGCAAGGAGGAGAAGGATTAACCAAATTTTCAACCGCATCATCACTTATCATCACGAGGAATAGTGAACAGGGATAGTCAATCAGTATTAAAAATGCCATACCTATCTCCATAATCGGGCATACAGCCTCTCTTCACTCCATATTTCATATTTTACAAATATATATTTTTGACCTTGCTTATAATCGGTTTCTTACTCGTATTTTTATGATTTAAAATTAAATTTCGTTCAAACAAAAATTTAAAAAAGTGTTATGTGTGTATATCTCCGAAGTTGTAAGCAGTGGAGTCTAAACACCCACGTTTACTAGATTTTTTTTGGTACAATGTGATAGGAGGCGAGTGTATTGCCATCTACTGGTTTCACAGCTAGACTCCGGACTGCTACGGTTTATGTTTATAACAATCCCAATAATTTGGCGACCAGGTGATCGAAGCCAGGACCACGCGGTTTCAAAGCGGAGCTTTTACAGTTTTAATAATTGAATGAATAGGTTTTATTCAATGTCAAGTGTAAAATATTAATTTATTCTATGTTCAACCGAAGGTTTTCGAGAGAAAGAAAGTTGACAGAAGTCGAAAAGGTTACTTTTAGCAATAAGACCACCCATTTTACCAATACATTTTATACAATACACAGGTATATTAGTTTTATTCTATAGTAATTTTGGAGTAACATTTGCCAGACGTATTGACCTACGTATTATTTCGGTGGCATGACGTTAAATTGAGTAGGTACAGCACCAGGTCCCAGCAGTTTCGCTTATGAATCAACTCTACAATAAATGTATAATTTATGCGGGGGCCTAGAGTTTGAATAGGTAAGTAACCTAGACCTCCACTCGCGTTACATGCATAAACAAATACCTACTAAATTAAGTTTTTATTGGTAATTAAGTACAATAATGTTGTCCTTCTTGAGTATTTCTCCAAATATCGATGTTGCCTTGATTTCTCGACACTATAATGTGCCTACACTAATTAGTTTGACCGTCGCATTGACCGTTTTGTTATTATAATGTTTATCTCGATCCCAATGATCTATATTGGTGTTCTATTTTTAAATTGGCATCGTGGTAGGGTATTTTGCATGGTCACTTGGGCAGCTTTCCTCTTCGGTCGTCACTCTGTCACCAACACAGGGACCGTTCATTTGTTTCGGCAGTATTATTTGTAAATAAAGGGGCTTCGAAAGTAACAATTTAAATAGTAGTGGTAAAGTAAGATACATTTTTATTTTTCTTCATAGCTGTACCAGGTGTACTTCGTATCACCTATCCTAATGGACAAACGTCAAATGTTTGACAGGAAAATATAGGTTATATGGAATCTATCGGTTTATACCGGATACCAGATTATATGGAAAAATGAAAATGTTGTTTTTACTATTTTCCTCGCCAATTTTCCATAATTTCTCATCGTTTAAACCTTCCCTGAACTATACGAAAAACATTTCAAAACCTGCTAAGCCGTTCTCCAGTTTTGGCGAGACAAACAACCGCAATTGATTTTTATATATATAGAGATAAAATTTAAAAGTGCTTCAAAAAATACATAGGTACCTAATTTCACAAATATTCTATACAAAAATAATATGTAAGTATACACTCGAGAGCAATGAATCCGGGTCACTTAAAGAATCCTAAAAATCTCGGAAACTAAAAATGCTAGGTTAATGCAATAAATTGTATTTAATAGACAATGTAATACTCCTTAAATGAAGGTAATAAAACTTCTTAGTTATTGTAAAGTTATATCATAAAAAAATCAAATTTGAAAAAGGGCCACTTTCGAAGACGGAACTACGAAATTACAGCATTTGGTTTTGCTTTTGTTTGTAATCTGTCATTTATGTGGGTACATAAACCATGTTGATAGTGCTCTATATTCATTATTCAAGCTGAAATTATGTCGCTTACGCCTGAAGAATGCACCAGAATACTTACAATGCTGGAAACCGGCCGGAGTCAGCGCGATATAGCCAGGACTGTCGGTGTGTCGCTGTCAACAGTACAAAGAGTTCTCCGACGTTACGAAGAAACTGGTTCTAACCTACGCAGACCAGGAACGGGCAGAACCAGGTGTACCACAGCACGAGAAGACCGATACTTGGTGAACACCATGCTTCGAAATCGCTTTCTCACAGGAACTGAACTCACCAATCAGTTTCGACGCCTCGGAGGAAGTAACCCAAGTGCATGGACAGTAAGACGTCGGCTTGCTGAATCTAACTTAAAACCCCTTAGACCTGCAAACGGCCCTAAACTGGAGCGTGGGCATCGTATTTCGAGACTAAGATATGCCCAGAGCCACGTAAATTGGAGTATTGAAGATTGGTCAAAAGTTATGTTCTCCGACGAATCAAAATTTATGCTCTACAAGCACGATGGAAGACACAGAGTTTATCGAAGACCAGGGGAAAGATTCAAGCAAGCATGCATCGAAGAAAAAGTAGCCTACGGTGGTGGGTCTGTACTTGTGTGGGCCGGAATTTCTTCTGAGAGTCGCACAGAGCTGGTGATCATAGAAAACGGCTCTTTAACTAGCGTAAGATATGTGGAAGAAATCCTCAATGATCACGTTGGTCCATTTATGGTCAATTTAGGTGAGGATTCTATATTTATGCATGACAATGCCCGACCTCATACAGGTAGGATTGTGAATGACTACCTTCAAGAGATGAACATTACTCGTATGGAGTGGCCAGCGCGCAGCCCGGATATCAACCCGATCGAGCATGCTTGGGACGAGCTAGGCAGATGCGTAAAACAACGAAACCCTCCCCCAATCACGCTTCGTGAGCTCAAAATTGCTCTCACAGAGGAATGGGAGAATATTCCCCAAAATCGTATAAGGAACTTGGTGTACAGCATGCCAAACCGCGTAAACTCAGTAATGGAAGCACGAGGAGGCAATACGAAGTATTAAAATTCAAGAAAATCGTAATAAAGTTCAAAATTTTCATGTTTCCTATTTTTGTTTTAAGGAGAGATCAGCAGTTTTTTTCTTTATGTAATTTTGTGTTAATAAAATGTATGGTGACTCATATTTTTTTTACTTTCATTTAAGGAGTATTACATTGTCTATTAAATACAATTTATTGCATTAACCTATCATTTTTAGTTTCCGAGATTTTTAACATTCTTTAAGTGACCCGGATTCATTGCTTTCGAGTGTATTAGATGTAAGCCATTTTAAAAAACAAGAATATCTTAGGTACTTGCTGTTCCTATTAAAGACTTTAACTATTTAGGTACTTACCTAGTTGAGTATGTGACATAATGGTATTGTATTACCTACGTCCGAATTTACACTACTTTACAGTTTATCAGCATTAAAAAAAAATAGGCACTTATAGTTATTATACGGTTGAAATCGCGTATATTTATTATTATTTTTGTCCCGAAGTTTCAAACACTTTGCAGTGACTCGCACGGCACCCCGTGACGACGATCACTGCAAAGTGTTTGAATCGTCGACTTAAACCCGATTAAACCGATTTAAACCAATTACTATGTGTAACAATCGCGAAAATCTAAGATAACATTATTACTTATATTATGTGTGTAAAGAAATTATTTGTATGTTTATTTTTAGACTTGGTATGCTATAGCCATTGACCACATGATGTGGTGGAAGATGTTTTGTTCGGGCTAACCTATAATTCTTCTCAAGAACATCTGCTGGAACACGCCCTTATATGCTTGGTGACAGATTTTCCACTTGAGAGGTTTATAGAGTATATCAATTGAAATCGAATTCAATAAGTAGATTTAATAATGAGGTTTTTTTTATGTTTTTGTTGTGTTGACGGAACAAGCTCGAGGCCCACCTGATGTTAAGCAGTTACCTCTGCCTATAACAGATTTCGTCACAAGTGCAGAATTGCACTGCGCCCGTCACCTTGAGAGATAGTTGTTAAGTCTCATGTGCCTGTAATTTCACTGGCTCTCAAGGACTGCTGCCGGAACACACCGTTAGGTGCTTCGCGACAGATTTTCAACTTGAGGGTGATCGATAGCCAGGCGGGCATTCGCAAATGCACTTCCACCATGCGGTGAAGCTCAAGCCCGCGGTGGGATTCGAACCATGGACCTGCTGTGCGGCAGTCCATAGCCAATACCACAGAGCCATCACTGCTTTAAAAGGTATGGTTATTCCAATGGTAACATAATGCTATATTCCGTGCAGCCAACAAGTACCTGAGCACGTGGTCCCTGAAGCTGAACTGGGCGCGGCTCACCGCCAACTACGCGGACGGGGACCCGCGGCTCGCGGCACTCAAGCCTGTGCAGGGGATGAAGTAAGCATAAAAAAATTACCTAAAAATGGAACCGACTTCAACACTCAAAACTGTGACAGAACTTGTTGAAGTCGGTACCATAATAGTTCAGAAGTACCTATTATCACAATGCGCATGGTACCGACTTCGACAATTTATTTCTCTTGACACGTGTTGAAGTCAGATCCATTTTAGGTAAAAACAATTTTTTATCCCTTTTAGTGACCCTTGCTACTTACGGGATCGATTATCATTCACTGTCAATTACTATATTATTAAGATAGGAAAACACTTTTCGGTTATTGGAGTGTAGTTCAAAAATGTCTGAACTGATTTTTATGAAACTTAAATGCGACCATACGAGATGCATCAACTTTCAAATAAAATTTAATCATCAAAAAGTTCTGAGGTAACAAACATAAAAATACTGTCGTTTGAGTTCTCCTTTTGTGAAGTCGGTCAAAAATACAAAATCACTATTGAATAAAAATATAATACAATTAAAGGTGATATCCATGCCCGATGCTTTAGTTTCTCACGTGTTGCAGAAGGCAGTTCCTCTACCACAATTAAGTATATACATATAAACAATAAATAGACATACAATTTAGAATATACATCGGAGATTAAAGAGAAAAATCTATCTATCTATTTTTTATCCTATCAGGCATAAAAAAAAGTATATATGTTGTGTGTATGTGTGAGGGTTAGGGGGTGTGTGTGATATTGTTAATATAATTTATATTATCTAATAATGATTATTGCAAAGCATCAGGGGGTATTTGCCATAATCCCCACGCTTGGCAGGCGTCTTGGGGATCGCAGTGTAAGTTGGTAGTTCTTTAGAAGGCGCTGCTGCAAACATTCACCATGGCTATTATTGCTGCTTGATGAAAAAAACAGTTGATATTATTTATAAGTTTTGAAGCGCTCGTAGCGAAGTTTGCTTAACCATTCTGAATCGATCAGCAAAGTTAAGCAACGTCCGCCGCGGTCATGAATTGGTGACATTACTACTGAGCGCTTCCGTGCTTCGGAGGGCACGTTAAGCCGTCGGTCCCGGTTGTTGTCTTAGGATGGCAGTCGTTACAGCATGGTGGTAGGGCACTTGCCCGCCTGGCTAGCTACCACCCTCAAGTTGAAAATCTGTCGCCAAGCACCTAACGGTGTGTTTCGGCAGCTGTCCTTGAGAGCCAGTAATTCTAGGTTAGCCTGAACAACATCTTCGATCACATCATCACTTACCATCAGGTGAGATAGTGGTCAAAGGCTAACCTATCAAGCATAAAAAAAAAAAAAAAAAGTGTTTAGTTTTCGTTGGAAAAACGACGACTTGATGATGAATGAAGGCTGATCAATGGTAATAGTACTCAATTGTGATTATTATAGATATTTTAGTACATAATTGTATTGTTTGTTAGTTTAACGTCTTTATGATACTCTTGATACGTGAAGCAAATTTTTTGCATTACATTAGTACATTACTGCAGCGCCTAGCAAAGGTGGCACTGATGGACGAACGTGTAAATGTGGGCCAAGGCGAAACCGAGGCACACATACGTAAGTCCATAAATGCCTAGTTGTGGCCAAGGCTTGTATAGTGCTTTTTTCAAATAATGCGCGGAAATTAAAACATAGTAGTACTTACCTAGGCAGATTTTTTTATTTGAAGATACAGTTGTTAAATGTACAATTTATGAATTTTAAAGTGGACTTTCCGGGGATTATGTTGGTTTGCGATAATTCTTAAGAGGTGAAAAAGAGGGGAAGAATTTCAGGTGGCGTTGAATTAAGTTCATTTTATCGGTATTCTTTTAATCGGTATTTAGATGTAACATTCTATAGCACGGTAAATAATACTTGATCCGTGCCATCTTCCCCGTCAAACTCGATACCGGGGTAAATGATACTTATTGTGTGCCATCCTCCCCGTTAAACTCCAAAACCGTAACTAAAGGGATCGATGAAACTGTTTTTCCCATCTGCCCTTTCAACAGGACAAAGATAACGGGGCGGATGGGAGCAAGTCGTGATAATGTGGTCGAAGATGTTGTTCAGGCTAACCTAGAATTACTGGCTCTCATGGGCAGCTGCCGGAACACACCGTTAGGTGCTTGGCGACAGATTTTTACACTTGAGGGTGGTAGCTAGCCATACGGGCATTCGATAAGGCCTTACCACCAAGCAGATAAGTGATAAGTCTGAATTATTCTGTGATAAGTTTGAATTATTTCAATTGTAATGTTTTTCCTTTTCAGAGCTATAACGTTAATCCTGATCATGTTGGCGCACACGGTGTTGGCGTACCACATCACTTACGTTTACAACCCTCTGTTCTTGGAAAAAGTACGTAGCTACGCAAGAAGCGTTCTCGTAAATACTGTCAATCTTTGTATTGCTCTCACTTAATTCTTAAGAGGATTATATAGCGCGCGTACTTCTCCATTCAAAAAGAAAAAGCTCTTTTCTACCTCTTAATATTGCCCGATTTTCAGTTTTCTAAATAACTTTAAAGTTATTTAGGTTTTTTCTAAATAACTTTAAAGTTATAAACTGGAATAAGCAAATTATTAGAGTATACATAAATATGTATACTCCAATAATTTGTAAAATATAATAAAAGCGTCTGGCAAATGGGGGTGTTCAAATCCATGCGTGTAAATATAATGCTATACCTAAAACTTTGGTCTGTCAGTGCCTATGTAGGAAAACTTGACACAAAATTTCTTACAAAGCAAAAGCTCAGAGCAATGGAAAGCTTTACTCGAACTTTTTAGCTACTTTTAAAAATTTTTTTTAGATGAGAACTACTCACAGTGACTTTAATCTCTTGTGTATATTTCCAGGCCAGTCACCATCCCTTATCAGCGTACTTCCAGAACGGCACCTCCATAGTCCAGACCTTCATCATGGCTTCTAACTTCTTGCTAGCCTACAACCTCCTGCTGCACGCCGACGGCAGCCCGAAGCGGCAGCTAGGACTCCACATGCTGCCCAAGTGCCTACTGCATCGTATGACGAGGTATAAAAGCCCTTAACAATTATCTTCTTGTGTCGACTCAGAGTTAACAATCTGCATTTATACAATGGGGACTTTATTTTTTAATCTTCTCTATCGTCTTAATCATTATATGTCTTGTCTTGATATATCGTGAAATACATGTGTGTTTAATGTCATTAAGATCAACATCATTGCAACTGTTATTATAATATATATACCATATTAGAATGTCATTACTTGTAATGTCCATATTAAACATTTATGAAAAATAGGTAGGGTAAAGTGGGGCAAATGCGATGGCCAAAACTAAAATGTTTATAATTTTGTACCATTTATTACCATTTAGTAGTTAAGAATTCACACATTTAGGGTCCTTTTCAGAATGTCCTAATAAAGTTTCGGGTTGCTAACCAACACATAAAATAACTGAATGATAAAAACGACAGGTAACATGTAGCATGTTTCAAGCTTTAACCGATGGATAGGCTAAATCGATGACTTTGAAACGCAAGGATAGTGTTTTGTTTAGTAAATATGTTCCGGGTAGTATAAATAACCGGAACTTATTCAAACATTCTGAAACAGGTCCTTAGAGTACATAATAAGCATATATATGAGACGATCATTTTATGTCGTGAGACAACAATTGAAATAATTTATCAGAAAGTTTAGACCATTTTTTTAAATCCTAATTCATTATTGCATTTGCCCTGTGTAAAGGGGTAATGTGAAGGGTGTGTAATTTGAGCAGTTCTGGTTGTCTAATAGACCGACTGTGTCGGTTTTTTAAATTAATAAACAATTCTTCTCACGGGATTCATGACTTGAATGGTGTTTTCAAATCGTTAACAGTAACGTATTGACACTGTCTTGAGCAGTGGTTAGCTTATGGTCTAAGAAGTGTTCATGTCATAGCATAGATGGCAGAACTGATATTTTTTGTACGATAGTCTGGAATAGAGCGCTACTGCATTTGCCCCGCTATTGCATTTCCCCGATTTGACCCTACCTACTTGATTACGCTATCTGGTCTTTTGACGATCTAGTCCAAAAGCTATTTAGCGCTTACGCGATATAGTCATTGCGAGATAGTCTTAAAGCGATTTAGTCACACCCGCTATCTAGTCACATCAAGATGGAGTCGTAAAACTTCTATCCCCTAAATATAAATAAATAAGTAAGTCTAATTAATCAAACAAGAAGAAATTGAAGACAATGTCAATTCTTAAGTACATTTGGTTTTTTTTTTTTCTACAGGCAAATATCACCTATCCATTTCACAGTTTGTTGAGAACCCTAATAGAGCCAGTACCGACTCACATTTGGTCGGTATTTTGTCACAATTACACCACAGTTTGGGATCTTTGAAAAATAGATTTTGACGAAAGCATAATGTTTATTTTAATAAATTTTTATTAAAATAAACATTTTCTACCTTCGTAACAACTCTGGCCTGCGGGGTCGCTGTGGGCAAACGTAAAGTAACTTATTACATGTTCAGACTAGAAGTCCCAACATCAGGTATGTTTATCAAGGATAATGTAGGATTCTAATGGTGAAAGAATTGTACAAATCATTCCAGCAGTTTTATGTTATTCGTTACATACAAAAATACAAAACCTTCCTGTTTATAATATCAGTGTAGATATACAAATTTCAATGATGTCATTATCAAGATGCATAATTACACTAGCATTGGGTTTCCTATACAGATAAGGACCTATAAAGTTCAATGGTTACTGCTGTCACATTCATTACAAGACGATAACATCTATCTCGAAGTTTCCTCTGAAATCTGCCTTGCATGTAGATATTTCATTCAAATCTACAAGGTTTTACACAGCAAGCAATTTTTATAAAATATTTTATTTGGAATATGTGCATACCAATGCACATATTCCAAATATTATTTAACTTTTTAAAATGAAACATTAACATTTCTGTGTCGTTCAAGTCACAGCTATTGTTCTGGGCGCAAGATGCTTCTTACGCACAGATTAAAAGAAAATTATTGCTTCTGAACTTGATAGGAATAGTCTAGTTATTGTCTTTATCTTAGGCCAAAGGATTTATATTATCCAGGAAACAGATAATAGCAATCCTCTTTTGTTAAGCTTTAATGCAGTTAAAATTATGTTATGTGCCCTGCTGCATTCCCTACTCAGGTGCACTGACTAAAAGCCAGAATGAGCATATTCACTCATTCAATACAATAATGTACGTAATAATACTCGTACGAGATGTCATCATGGTGATAAACTTTTAGTTTATGATTGTAAGTAATCAATTTTATTAGGTACTAACTTTATGTTGACTCAGGATAGAATGTACCTACCTGCCTAAGAAATATAAGAATTGCATTGCTTCTTTGGTGGCTTATAATATTGAGTCAGAGGAAACATTACTATGTAGTTCTTAGATTAAATAACCCTATGATATATCATGTTTTACTGAAATATGGCTTATAGCAGATACAGTGTTATTTGATGCTAATAGTTTTAGGGTGGGCAATGCGTTTAACAGATCATCTTCATAAGGTATTAGCGTATTTCTTAAATTAAAATCGAATCTCTGATCCAAAGTAATCGGTGAATATATTTTTCTAGCTTACCCCTAGAACTTAATGTTCCCTGCAAAACACCGGACTTTTCTTTCAAACAATCTCGAATACCATCGAAATTATAAAGAGATTCAAAAATTTAAACATAAAGAGTACCGAAGACTCAGTTAGGGTATGTCAGTTTAAGTGGCAGAGTCTATAATTTGCATTATTGCACCTTATTTAGAAACAATATTCAATCTTTGTGTCGATAGAGAAATTTCTCCGACTTAATGAAACAAAGTAAAATCTCTCCAATTTTAAGGTCGGGGCCTACATTATAGACCTATTTCCAACTTAAATTGTACTCAAACAACTTACATCCCATTTTAGTGAGCATAATATATTGAATGAGAATCAGTTTGGATTCACAAGGAGCAGATCCACAACAGATGCAGATGTTCAATTGATGTCACATATACGTGAAGCCTGATGGGATAGCTCAATTGATGCTATTGGCGTATTTTAAATCTCAAGTACCCCGGAGCACGTAACATATAACTGATCGTGGGTATGCATGTGTTACAGAATCCTCCCGGTGTACGTGTTCGTGTTAGGCGTGGGCATGACGTGGTGGGCGCGGGCGGGGGACGGCGCGCTGTGGACGCCGCTCGTCACCGGCGAGTGTGAACGGTGCAGGTATCTACTTATTTACCTATTACTATGCTTATACTGTACTATATCAGCCAGATTCTCCACTGCTGAACACAGTCTCCCCCAATAATGGGGGTTTTGCCATAATCCCCACGCTTGGCAGGTGTCTTGGGAACGCAGTGAAAGATACCAGTTTCTAGAAATGCGTTACTGCCCACATTCCGGTATTTTACCCTTTGTGCTCGTCACTTTTGAAGCAGTGATGGCTCAGTGGCATTGGCTGTGAACTGCCGCGCAGCAGGTCCATGGTTCGAATCCCGCCGCGAGCCTGAGCTTCACCACATGGTGGAAAGGCGTTCTGCGAATGCCCGCCTGGCTAGCTACCACCTCAAGTAGAAATTCACGCACCTTAAAGTGTGTTGTTCCGGCAGCTGTTCTTGGGAGCCAGTAATTCTAGGTTAAGCCTGTTAACACCTTCGACCACCTCATCACTTAACATCGGGTGAGATTGTGGTCAAGGGCTAACCTATCAGCAATAAAAAAATTAAAAATACTCCGAGACTTTGGTTCTTATGTCTCTTTCGCCCAGTGATTTCACTGGCTACAGCGTCCTTCACGTCTACCTAACCTATACACACAACTGCTTTGAGGCAGAATACTTCGCACTGCTGTGGTACACACTGGGACGGATATATAGGCTGAAGAGACCTTCCACCTAGCCACCTGCTATCTAATCACCTGTACTCAGATATAGGCAACCGTAAAGTTGAACCGAAAGCAAGTGCTCTGTCTCTCACTGGGCTACACGATAATTTCTTTTCCAAAAGAGATCACAATCTTATCAACAAAGTTTTGCTCCCGGATCTAATTATATTTCGAACCATATCATAGTTTAGCAACAAATACATGAGTGTATAAAGTATTGTGTTTGCAGAGACAAGTGGTGGACGCAGCTGCTATTCATCAACAACTTGGTGCGGCCCGATGTCAAGTGTCTCATACACACCTGGTTAGTATCTACTCGTATATAATTATACAGTTGCATACTTACATACATACGTATAAGTACCTATATGTAAAACTAGCTTTCTACGCGTATTTCGGTTATCGCGCAAAATCATTAATCTCTTTTTGCGCAGTTGGATAAAAAGTATCCCATAACCTTCCCTGGATCTTAAACTATTTCCATACCAAATTTCCTCCCAAACGGTCTGGAAGTTTTTCAGTTTATTCGTTGCATACAAGAATACAAATCTTCCCTCTTTATAATACTAGTATAGATTAACAAGGTAATAATACGAGTAAACAAGTATTGGATATTTTCGTGGATATGTGTACCTACTAGTAAGCTATCAAGTGCACATAGCCTTTTTCACACAAACCGTAGTTTGTGTCCAAACTCGGTGAAATGTTGCACCCGTGTCCTTGAACCTAAATAAGTTAATATGTCCTTCTGGTTTGCAAGTCTTCCGTAAAATTATGTATTTTCAAAATTATGCAGAAAAATCATTACATACGGGAAATCTTCTTTTAAAATTTAGAAATTAAATAAATAACTAAAAATAAAGCTTGCACACCATATGCATGCAAAATTTCATCGAATTTAATACTTTGTTCACCCCTCTTGCGTCAAGTTCCGCGGGGCGCCCAGACGTTGACTGTCAAGCGGTGTGAGCGGATTTTGGCCGTCTGGCGTGCGTGTTTAACCTATGATTTCTCGAGTTTGTCCACAGGGGTCAGTCCTGGGACCGCTCCTGTGGAACATTGGATTCGATTGGCTCCTGCGGGGAACTCTTCTCCGTGGCACGAGTGTCATCTGCTATGCAGATGACACTCTTTTCACCGCACGGGGAAGGGACCTAAGAGAGGCGGCAAGTTTGGCCTCTGCCGGTAGATCCCTGGTTGCGGGAAGGATCCGCCAACTAGGTTTGAAGGTGGCGCTGCCAAAGACCGACCATCAGCAAAGTTAAGCAACTTCTGCCTCGGTCAGGAGTTGGATGGGTGACCGCTGGTGACATTAGTACTGAGCGCTTCCGTGCTTCGGAGGGCACGTTAAGCCGTCGGTCCCGGTTGTTGTCTTAGGATGGCAGTCGTTATAGCATGGTGGTAGGGCACTTTGCGAATGCCCGCCTGGCTTGCCACCACCCTCAAATTGAAAAATCTGTCGCCAAGCACCTAACGATGTATTCCGGCACCTGTCCTTGGGAGCCAGTAATTCTAGGTTAGCCCGAACAACATCTTCGACCACATCATCACTTACTATCAGGTGAGATAGTGGTCCAAGGCTACAATATCGAGCATAAAAAAAATCTATCGATCATAAAAACAAGTTAGTAACGGGCTGTTGGCTGATGCGTGCCACAAATCAGAAACCGGCGTTTAGTCATACATAATAGACAGCTCGAAGACGTCAGACGCCGTCGGCATCGCCTGCGAATATGAACTGGCGCCAATGACTTGCATAACCTCACTACGATAATGTTATCTATACAGTATTTTAACTCGGCCCTGTCCTTGAAATAACTACCTACAGCAGCGCGGTACGCAAATAGGGTACTAATAATATACATGCGATAGGGCTGCCCACACTGTCATGCTTTTGGTTGCATGAATTCGTCAATTAAATTAAAATGATTGACGAATTCATGGAACTAAAGACAGCACAATATATCCTACTCGTCATATTAAATATGTACTTGAACTCATTTTTAGTTCGCCACTGCGGCACAATCGCGACTGTCTGCATGCCGAGCGCATGCCGAGATCGAGGCGCGTAGGTATAGCTCGCGCTTCATCCGTTTCTATGAAGTTGAAATACTGTATTAGATAATATCACCGTGACCTCACTGCGATATGAATCAACGCAACATACACAGCAGGTTCTCGCGGTCAACATAAATATGGAAACATCCGATCAGCTGTTCCAAGGCCGATGACATACGGAGGCCAATGTCACCTAACGGAATAAAAAATCACAGTGCTTTTATATTAATTAACTACTTTTATTGCCAACCTAAGAAATAGAGGTCACCTTATCATTACATTTTTCGTTCTTTTTAGGATTCCGTATCAGGCGAGGCTTGCAAAGGCCAAAACCTAATCCATACTAATATTATATCAATATTAATTACGTTTTGTTTTCGACGTTAAACAATTATGAAATCATTGCAGATTAAATGAACAATACCTAATCATACCAACCTTGTTTTTCCAGGTACGTTGAACACCTAATTGAATATAACAAGCATAAAAAAAGCCTATTTTCCCTATTATTCTGTCTTAAACAGTGTGTGTGTCAATAACTCTAAGACTTTTGCGAGTCGTGACTTGGACTCACTTGGACTATGACCAAAATTTTGGTCGAAATATATATATGGAGCAATGATGGCTCAGTGGCATTAGCTATGGACTCCCGCGCAGCAGGTCCCTGGTTCGAATCCCGCCGCGGGCTTCACTGCATGGTGGAAGGGCATTTTGCGAATACCCGCCTGGCTAGCGACCACCCTCAAGTATAAAATCTGTCGCCAAGCACCTAACGGTGTGTTCTGGCAGAAATCCTTGAGAGCCAGTGAAATTATAGGCACATGAGACTTAACAACTATGTCTTAAGGTGACGGGCGCAGTGCAATTCGTGTAGTGACGAAATGCATCTGTTATAGGCAGAGGTTACTCCGCTTAACAACGGGTGGGCCTCGAGCTAGTTCCGGCACAATAACATAAAAAAAAATATGTACATAATAAATTATATTCATGTTTTTATGTTAACTATTTCCCCTCACCCAGGTTCCTAGCGGTAGACATGCAGCTGTACATCGTGTCCGCACTCCTGACCCTGACGCTGGGCCGTAGCCTGCGCCGCGGCATGGCGCTCCTGGCGGCCATCTTCAGCCTCTCCGTTATCACCAACTTCCTCATCGCATACTTCTTCGATCTCAAGCCGATGGTTACGCTTATGTTCCCCGAGTGAGTTACGACAAAGTAGACAAATCTTATATTGCAAATTGTTGGAGTACAAATCCTCCACCGATTTCACGCAGGATGCCTAAACCACTCGGCCACCTGGGCACACTATTCCTAGCCAAAATTTCCTGTTCCAATTGTATTACTTTAACCGTCATACGAGAAGTACAGAACAGTAGGAGATTCCAAATTTAAAATCTCGTTTCTTACTGGACAGTTGTAAATAAGTCTCCGGTAGAGTTCTGGATACTTTTTAGGGATGTTATGGCAACATTTCATACTATTTTTGAGAAAAACATATTAATCACTTCTCATAAGTATGACAAAGGTAGGAAGATGATGACTACCACAGAGTGAAATATACTCCTTGATATTAAACCGAGGTACCGATAAGGGGTATCAAAAATGGATTTTATATTTTAATTATTAATAGAGATTTCTTTGGGTTCGTAACAGGTATATGCGGACGCAGTTTGAAGGCGAGGACTCGTTCAAGTGGCTGTACCAGGCGCCGTGGGACAGCCTGCCGGCCGCGCTCATCGGTGTGTTCGTGGCCTTCCTACACCACTCTCTGCAGAAGGACGGTGTGAGCCCTAAGGATAGTCTGGTAAGTTAAATAGATCTTTATAGTGTGGAATAAATAATACCTAGATTTTCGGCCATGTCGCTTTGTCTCTAAGCTATAACTAGTAGCTGTTGTAGGCGCCGTCAAAGATAAAAAAAGGTCTAATTATGTAGTTGTTTTGTAATTTTTTACAGGCAAGTCCAAGGTATATTTCATACATATTTATGCTACTTAAATAATATTAATAATATTCGAATGATGTCAATGTATATAATTGATTAAAGTAATTAATAGATTCAGGCGTTACTTTGCGGACATCCACATTGTATGTCTCGATCGTGCGCTCGGTGAGTCAAGACTTCCTGAAGATGCTTCGTTTAGAAGCGAAAGTAGTCTGATATTCTTCCGGTTAGGCTGCGTGATGTGCGTGACGCCACTTAGATAACAGGAAAATTAGGCGAAATTGTCACTAGATATATAATTTTATACTTTTTTAAGTGTTTTATTAAAATATTACTTAATGTTTTTTTAAGATACTATAGTTTCTCTACATCCGAATTCTACGCGGACAAAGAGTGAAGATTGGAATATTCAGTTTGGCATGTAGATCATAATTAAAATGCACCTGAAGGTCATCACACTCGCCAAAGTGGTTGCCATTACCGACCACTGCGGCGATTGAAATGATGATATAGCACCATTTACGGCTTAGGTATTTGCCTATTATTATGCAGCGTGGGCGGCTGATTGTTCACCTTGTGGTATTGTGTTTAAATTCATAAAGGTACCAGGTTCGTGGTACATGACTGTATATACTTACACAATTATATAGCTATAACTTTCCATATCAATCTTGTCCAATTGTATGTATGTGAAGAGTGAAGACGTGGCGCCTTTCCACCAGAATTGTGTGCTTAGGATGTTTGTAGTATTCTCTAATCATGTTTGTCAAGATATAACAATATAGAATAATAAGGAAAATTTAAAAATAAAGTATAAATTTTTTTTATGTTTCATTTTATATTAAATATTATATTAACATTTTAGAAAAAATATTTAAAAGTATATTGTGTTCGGAAGAATTTTCGACGTGTTTCGATTCCGTATGAAAGTGGTCTTGACTCTTCGAGATTGTGGGTTAATTATTCCCAAAAAAATTACAAATTTATGAGTGGAAAAATTATAGGCATGTGCGGGATTCGAACCCCTGTCATCCACCCCATTAGCCGGGGTATGCTTGCTTACTGACTGAGCTTACATGACAATGGTTCATAAGTCTCATAACTCAATTTTTTCCTCTCGTTCTGCGACACATATAATTAAATTTACTTTGTAAACAAGAATAATTTTGCAATTAGCTTTTTTTTTTTTTTTTTTTTTTATGCCTGATAGGTTAGCCTTTGACCACTATCTCACCTGATGGTAAGTGATGATGTGGTCGAAGATGTTGTACAGGCTAACCTAGAATTACTGGCTCTCAAGGACAGCTGCCGGAACACACCGTTAGGTGCTTGGCGACAGATTTTCAACTTGAGGGTGGTAGCTAGCCAGGCGGGCATTCGCAAAATACCCTACCACCATGCTGTAACGACTGCCATCCTAAGACAACAACCGGGACCGACGGCTTAACGTGCCCTCCGAAGCACGGAAGCGCTCAGTAGTAATGTCACCAGCGGTCACCCATCCAACTCCTGACCGCGGCGGACGTTGCTTAACTTTGCTGATCGATTCAGAATGGCCAAGCAAACTTCGCTACGAGCGCTTCAAAAAAAAGCTAAAAAAGCTTTAAACCTGTTAATGATGTTTGGGGCACTATACCTAAATTTTATATTTTTATTATTGCAATAACGCATGCACTGTTCTTTAGCTTTTTGAAACAGAATTTAGAAGACCAATATACTTCGCCATTACAAATTGATTATTTCGAAAGGAAATTCTTCTGGTTTTGCTGCAGAGTTTCCGCATATTGTACCGCGCGTCGGTGCCGAGCATGTTCCTGTGGGTATTCCTCGGGTACTACATGAAGGGCGTGACGTCACCGGTAGCCGTCGCGCTCTACGCCGCCGCCGACCGGCCTGTCTTCACGGCGCTCACCGCCGCGGCTATGGTCGGCTTCTTCAACCAGATAGACAGTAAGTGTACTCGTAGCCACTGTAAACCTGAATTCACTCTTTGCGGACTGAGTACTGCGATTTTATGTCATTTAGCTGAATTTTCATTCAACAAAAATATCATTCTGATTTTATGCAAAAAACGAATTATATGCAAGATGTTACCAGACTGATTGTTTTTGTGTCTTCATACTACATAGTGGAGAAAATGTTCGTTGAAGGTAAGGAGAAGTTTTGTCCGTTGATGACATTGAAAATTTAATATTACAAAAACTAAATTTATATGACTACATACGGGCTAATTAACTGTAGTGTTCGTGTCGTATTTACTCTTTCAATAAATATAATCATTTATACAAAAAGTACAACAAAAAACAAAAATAACTAAATAGTACCAGTACCCGGTAATATTGAACTAGTAAATGTTACTTTGTCCCGGAATCCAGTCATTTAAACCGCAAAATTGACACCGAGGCAGACGTTGCTTAGCTTTGCTGATCGGTTCAGAATGGCTAAGAACACTTCGCTACGAGCGCTTCAAAATAGAATTTATTTGAAAGCCGTATGATGCTCGTGATATGTTTATTATTATTCCAAACTCGACTGGATCTAGTACGACACACGTCCTTAAACCTGCTGCGAGTAATGCACATTTCGCACTCGTATCGTAACGAACCTACTATTTCAGTACACTTGCTCATAAAAGCTCTGCACAACCATAAAGTACTAACCAGATACACTTACCATCTAAATTAAAGATACGAATCACATAATATTCTGTAACCTGTTGGCAGTATAATGTAATATTCCCAAGGGCAGTGTTTACTTTCTTAAATTTTTAAGAGACCTGAGCAAGGGTAATTCATATAGTTAGGGAAATATTGAAACAATATAATATTTACTGATAAATGTGTTGAAAATAATCCCAATTTTACCAATCCCATACAGTCCGAGCCTTTTGATCAAATAAGTCTAGTAAACTCTCTCATAATGTTTGGACACGTGTTATATCTACGAATCAGCGGTGTATGTAAAAAATAATGTGGAAGACTTCGGTAGGTTGAGGAGCAAGCGACATAACGACAAAGTACAAGGAGTCTTTCGCAGGACTGCACTGAGCAGTAACAGCACATTTAAAATGAGAGGATTAATTTATAATAAGCTACCACATTGTTTAAGAGACATAGACAATGAAGATATTTTTAAATTTAGACTGAAAAAAATTCTTATTGACAAGACATATTATTCTATTACTTAACGATTTCTTAAATGATAAGGGCATTTAAATAACAATATTGATTTTAATAATGACGAATGTAATTTTGATATATTTTTCTTGTAATTGTAATTTTAGTTTGAACACAATTAATACTTAAGTTTTGCATGCCAATTTGGTTAAAGCATGGTGATCCGTCCTATTGACTACTGTCTACATATCATTATTTTGTGCTCATGTTTTGCGAAATAAATATTTTGAATTTGAATTTGACATCAAACTCACTCCTTGGTAAGTGATGAGTTCAAAATATGTCACAGAAGGCTAAAACTCATATAATAACCTACAATTAGCCTAGTAGAACTAGCCTACAATTACGTACAGATCCTGATAACTAGTTGTTTGTTCGCAGGCTTGTGGTGGAGGTTCCTGTCGTGGCGCGGGTGGGAGGTGCTGGGCCGCATGTCACTCTCCATCTACCTGGTGCATTGGCTATTCGCTCTCACGCACCTTGCGCAGCCTCCCATTGCCTCCGCTGCCTCCGTGCGTGACATCGTGAGTATACGTACCCACTCAACTAGTTGTGCTGTGTGTACTACCCACCTACCAGGTGCACTGGCTATTCGTTCTCAAGCACCTCGTATAGTAGCAGATGGCATAATAAGTTGTGCAAATTTATTGGTCCATAAGGAACTCCTGGCGGGCTTGACCCCGATTTGAGCTTCACCGCATAGTGTAAGGGCATTTTGCGAACGCGCGCCTGGCTAGCGACCACCCTCAAGTAGAAAATCTTTTGAAGCGCTCGTAGCCAAGTTTGCTTAGCCATTCTGAATTGATCAGCAAAGTTAAGCAACGTCCGCCGCGGTCATGACTTGGATGGGTGACCGCTGGTGACATTACTACTGAGCGCTTCCGTGCTTCGGAGGGCACGTTAAGCCGTCGGTCCCGGTTGTTGTCTTAGGATAGCAGTCGTTACAGCATAGTAGAAGGGCAATTGCGAATGCCCGCCTGGCCTACCACCCTCAAGTTGAAAATCTGTCGCCAAGCACCTAACGGTGTGTTCCGGCATCTGTCCTTGGGAGCCAGTAACTCTAGGTTCGCCTGAACAACATCCTCGACCACATCATCACTTACCATCAGGTGAGATAGTGATCAAAGGCTAATCTATAAAGCATAAAAAAAAAAAAAAAAAAAAAACTGTCGCCAAGCACCTAACGGTGTGTTCCGGCAGCAGTCCTTGAGAGCCAGTGAAATTACAGGCGCATGAGGCGCGTAACTTCTGACAAAATACCTTTGTTATAGGCAGAGGTTAGTCTGCTTAACATCAGGTGGGCCTCAAATTCTTCTCTAACAACAAAGAACGACATAAGATCATTAAAATTATTTAAATATGTATTACTTCGGCTTTATGATCGGCAATTTACCTGGTGCTTACTGTGTATTATATAATTATATGCCCATGGGGTTAGAATTGCATGTCTTCATCTTCGACTGACAAGAGGCGTCGAAGAGACGAGTACCAGAAGAAGGGCAGTAATTCCTTCTAAAGAATGATTATGGTGCACCCGTCTTAAAAAAGCATGTATTTCCACAACTGGTTGGTTGTTGATGTGAAGCTACGTATTATACGTATACAGGGTTATTGGTAAAATGCTAACAACCTCTTAGGGTTGACTTCTGCTAGTCCTAACATTTTTTTTTATTTTGTTAATATTTTTTCTTTTTTAATGCATACTACGAGTCAAGAGCGCCCGCTGCTGCAACACGCCGTGCTCCCTTTTAATAGAGTTCTGAATATTTAAATCGAGCAAAGTAATAAAATATATAAAAAAATACAATACAGGCACAAGAGACTTGTAACATCAGGTGGTCCTCGTGCTTATTTCGTCAAAAACATATCAAAAAGAGAATAAAAAAAAACCTGAACTAAACATAAAAAAATATTCTGGAAATATTTGTTAGGGCTAGCAAAAGCCAACCCTAAGAGGTTGTTAGCATTTTATCAATAACCCTATGGTATATGACCCGGCTAATATGTGTTAATAATAGATTAGCTATTGATCCAGCCTATATATGTATGATCCACAGGGCGGACACTTGCTGTGGACAGTGTTCATGAGCTACTGGACAGCGCTGCCGCTGCACCTGTTCGTAGAGCTGCCCATGCAGAGGTTCCTCCAGGCAGTCTTCTCGTGACCACCTCGTGTACTTGCTAACTCAGGGGAACTTGCATTTTAGCTGTAATATCATTAATATTTCAACCCGCATTGGTGATAGAAATAAGCTGCAAATTAGTATTGAGAACATCATTGCATCGGGCGCGTGTTTTTCAGTGTTAATTTTAGTGTCCTTAGCAAGAGGTATTTACATAAATGATCCATCAGATACCAGGTAAATACAAGCGCTTCCATGGGCACCACTATACAGTATATATACAGGGTTATTGGTAATATGCTAACAACCCCTTAGGGTTGACATCTGCTAGTCCTGACAAACATTTTGAGATATTTTTTCTGTTTTGTTTTTTTTTAATATGTTTTAATATAGTTTTTCGTGTTTTTTATGTGTTTTTGACGGAGTTAGTACGAGGTCCATCTAATGTTAAAAGTGTCTTGTGCATGTAATGTATTATTTCATATATTGTATTACTTTGCTCGACGTAAATATTCAAAACTCTATTCAAAGGGAGCACGGTGCGGTGAACGCTCCTGGCTCAGAGTAGGCATTAAAACAAAAAAAAAATTTTTTTTTAAAACTAAAATAAAATTATCTCAAAATGTTTGTTAGGACTAGCAGATGTCAACCCTAAGAGGTTGTTAGCATGTTACCAATAACCCTGTATAGTTACATTATAGTACGGTATACACTATAGAATTGTCTCCGTGGAGGGACTTAGGCGGTGTATCGTCGTAGTCTACGATACGAGCTCTGCGGCGTAGAGCTCTACACCGTAGAGCATCAAACTGATTTTAACTTGCCTACATAATTAATTATAGACCTACGAAGAATGATGTATTCGTATGTTTTATCAGGCTTTACTTCCTGTAGTGTATTGTGGTGTGCCTAGGTATACACTAAATAATAGATAAGTACTTTTATTTGTTTTAACTATTTAGATAGGATCCCTACTACTTAATTCTTATTAACTTAACCTTAGACAGGGTTATTGGTAAAATGCTAACCTGTTAGGGTTGACTTTTGCTAGTCCCAACAAATATTTTGAATTATTTTTTTTTGTTTTCAAAAAAAAATATATAATAATTTTTGTTGTATTTTTTTGGGTTTTTATTTGTTTTTGGCGGAATAATTACGATTTTTTTTTCAAAACAAAATAATTATATCAAAATGTTTGTTAGGACTAGCAGAAGTCAACCCTAAGAGGTTGTTAGCATTTTTTCCAATTACCCTGTATAAGCGGGATAAGTTTAAGACGTAACATAATTTAAATTTAGTAACTAAGTAACATTTCTCAAGTTACGTACTTTATGTGTAAATTATACTGACTGGTTGTTTTATATAAAAATAAATTGTTAGTAAGTACTTATCTAAGTTAGGTTAATGTTATGATGATAACATATAATGAATTTATTTATTTTTTAATAAATATACTTCCAAAAATATCTTTAACCTGTTTTTTTTTATCATTTAGACGCGTAGGGTAACATGTCCAGTGTCCGGCCTCTTAAGACGTTAGGTAACTTATTTCACTTTTAACTAAGTTCTTTAGAGGCATCAGTGAATAAGAATATTTTTATAGTCATAAATATAATTTATAACATATTTAATACTGATTAAAAAGTCAGTTTTTATATAATAAATAGTTTTTTGTAAAAGTATGTTTTCTCCAGTATCCGGCCGCCCCAATCTAGTGCCCGGCCACATTATGCATTGTGGCCGGCCTCCTAACAGAAACCTAGAGGCTGGCCACAGGGCTCTAATATCTCTAAATGGCTAGTGAATGGCCATAAGGCTCCCGTTATAATGAAATAAGAGCTAGTTTTGAATATTAATATTTTTTTTTCTGATTCTTAACTATATAAAATTTAATAATAACAAATACTTTTAAAAATATCCTAAAAAATAATAAATAATATTTAAATAAAACACTTAAAAAAGCATAAAATTATATATCTAGTGACAATTCCGCCTAATTTTCCTGTTATCTACGTGACGTCACAAACATCACGCAGCCTAACCGGAAGAATACCCGACTAGTTTCGCTTCTATACGAAGCATCTTCAGGAGGTCTTGACTTACCGAGCGCACGATCGAGACATATCGATATATAATTTCATCCAAATCGTTAGACCCATTTCCAAAGAATCAAATCAAACCGAAGATCCCAAATATTTTGAAGTGTTTACATAATATACTATTTTAGCTCTATTGAAGTTTAAATATTAATATATAAAAGGGCTTCTTAGCGTTGGCTACCGCTCCGCTTATAATAATATCGTATCCAAGGTTAATATGGCGTAGATCCAAGAATTTTATTGAAATTCAACCAATCACTTTTTATTAAATATGTGCAGACAGACACGATACGACCGATTTATTTACGTAGGTATAGATAGGGGCCGGAGACTGGAATTAGAGCCAGTTTTTCGGCCACTAAGTCTTTTTCAGGCCGGTGAACTAGACAATACTACTAGTAATCCGGCCACCATATTCTCATACAAAATCATTTACGTATTAATATTTATACAGCCTATTTTTTTAAGGTTGGCTAAATACTAAGAAAGACATTACTAATAAATTTATATATCACAGTAAGCTGATTAGAATAAAATATAATAAATACTTGCACCATTCAAAGCTAGTGACCGGCCGGGGTGGACACTGGAAGTAGGCTGTTTTTCTTCCAGTGCACCGGCCCCCGCCTTTTTTTGATTACTGTACAAATTAACGCATATTTTACACCTAAATTAAGATGCCTATACCTAATTCTATTGAACGAGCTTAAATTAAATTTGTGTAGTTATATATATAGAAAATATATTTTTAATTGCAAAATCATTTATTAAATTTTGCCATCTACGAGTTCCTTATGAAGGTCAGTTACAACATTTTACTAAAAAAACTGCCACGTGAGTCACATCGTCAAGTACAACAAGTCACATATGCTTCCTACAAAATCAAAAATTATTTAATATTGAAATTATTTAAATTATTTCGGATGGAAAAGATAACTTCCAGCGGGACTTGAACCCGCAACCCCAGAATACCATCCGGGTGCATTTCCAATATTTTAGTTGTTATAATTTTCCGCCTAAGGTTCAGCGTAACATAACTTGCATGGCCAAATTTGGGTACAATTATCATCCATACTCCATACTAATATTATAAATGCGAAAGTAACTCTATCTGTCTGTCTGTCTGTCTGTCTGTTACGCTTTCACGCCAAAACTACTGGACCGATTTGAATGAAATTTGGTATGGAAATAGTTTGAGACCCGGGAAAAACATGGGATAGTTTGTATCCAACTGCGCAAAAAGAGGTTAATGTTTTTGCGCGATAACCGACAAACGCGCGGGCGGAGCCGCGAGTGGCGAGTGGCCCATGGTCGAGACAGAATCGTTTAGTTTTAGTTAAGTTTTTTTAAATTATTATTTTCAGACCATGTATTCAACATAATAACAAATCTCAAAGAATTATATCTCGCGTTTAAAATAAAACCAAATTTCACAATATTTTTGATATAATTTAAGCTCATTCCAATGAACTGTTTTGCAAGTTTAATAAAAAAGATATTATCCAAAACGATACTTGTTAAGTTGAGCGCTTATAGAGAGCATTTTTGAAACTAAAAATATGTATCAATTGTCTTGGTTGTGACAGGAGCCCCATTGTAATAAATTTCATAAAGCTGTCCTGTACTGCTAGTGCTCAATTCAAAGTCAATGAGTACAAATCTTACTTCATAATCATCGCTCATTAAGACAATCATCTTCAGGCAGATATTTGCCTTCTAGCAAAATTGGCCAGAAATAAAAATAAAATTTGCCAGATAGTGTCCATTATTGAAGATACAGTAGAACCATATCCCGTAAAACTAAAAAAAATTAAGTCATAAAACAGGGCAACAGATACTATATTTAGATATAATGTGTCTATACGCGCACTGTTATAAATCAAAATGTTATTTGGAATTAAAAATTAATAAATGAATTTTAAGTTACTATATAAAAGTAGTTTATGAAAATTGTAAGATAAGGTTTTTAACATATTTATAATAAACTCAGTTAGTTAGTATGTGTGTTAGCTTCTGAACCGACTTCAAAAAGTAGGAGGTTCGCAATTAGTCTATATTTTTTATCGTGTGTTACCTCAGAACTTTTGACTGGATGAACCGATTTTGATAATTCTTTTTTTATTAAAGCTGATACTTGTTGTTTGATTTTTAAATGAAATTGAACGACAAGTATCATGAATGACACTCCAATAACTGAAAAATATTTTCCTATCTTGATGATATTATAGTCTTTGACAGTGAATGACAATCGATCCAGTAAGTAGCAAGAATCACTAAAATGAGTTTAATTTTTTTTTAACAAAAAATGGAACCAACTTCAACACTCAAGTGTGAAATAACTTGTCGAAGTCGGTTTCATGCGCAAAATATTGTTATACTAGGTACTTTTGAACTATTATGGCACCGACTTCAACAAGTTATTTCACACTTTGGAGTGTTGATGTCGGTTTCATTTTTCGGTAAACATTTTTTTATATTGAGAAATTGCATTAGTATTGGATTTGTTAGTAAATTTAAGTAGTATTTTTTTATAACTATAGAAGTAATGTAACAATAATATGTAACAATAAAAAAATCACTTAATGTTACATATTAAGTGATTTTTAATACTAAATGGATATAAATTGAATTATAAGTAAAAACGTAAATCTGGCTGTATGGAAACTCATGTTACGTCACGACTATGGTACTCAATGTCACACCCGAGACTTTGAACTAGTAATTTAATATTTTTCTAGGTTCAATGAGCTTGCGAAAATGTAAAGAGTTTTTATGTGTGATATACATAAAAGAAATCTAAATATATATTTTATTACAGTTGAGTTGAGGATTCCCCAGATAACAAGTATAAAGAGATACAACAGAATAAATTGAACTCATATTTTTTGGCATTGGACCTAACAATAGTGATAACAATTTACTAACCTTAATTTAACCATTGTGTACATATTAATAGTAAATGGTTCGCAAATTGCGTTAAAAACTACACGAGTTAGATATAGTTTTAAACAATCAATTACAACATATCTAGATTCCATTCATCAAAATTGGTTTTCCTGATCCTTCAGGAACCGTTCGGAAAATCGAGATAAAAATTAGAATACGTTTTATGATATATCATCTAAATCCATTCAGCGGTGTTAAGCAAATTTTTGGTGAAAAATGGGCTTGAATTCAGCACTCAAAGGTGCAAAATAACTTGTTGAAGTCGGTACCATGATAGGTCAAAAGTACATATTATTACAATATTGTGCGCATGGTCCCGACTTCAACAAGTTATTTCCCTTGAGTGTTAAAGTCGGTTCAATTTTTGGGGTAAAAAAAATTCCCCCATTTTAGTGTCCCTTGCTACTTGCGGATTCGATTGTCATTAATTAGCAATAACTATATCATCAAGATAGGAAAAAACCTTTCAGTTATTGGAGTGTAACTAAAAAACAGATAAGAGTACAACTACACCGCGGTTTCCACAGACGAGTGAAACTAATTCTACACGGTCGTGAACTACAAATATTTGTTAAAGAAGTTGGAGTTGGTTACCCCTTACTATGCTTAAGTTGGTGGGGTGGGTACCTAAAACGTGTTCGCTAAAATAGAGCAAAATTTTTGAGTTCGTCCGTACCTTACTAATAGGCGTGCGCCTAGAGCGCTTGTTATGACTAGTAGTATCCTAATAGATGCAGTGTTCATTATGGCAGACTAAGGGCATCTCGTTTGTGACTGAGGTTAATTAATTATCAGTAATACATAATTAATGATCGATTAAGTGGCTACTGCGGGCTTGCCACAAAGGTGCTAAAATGAATGTTGATGATTTCATTTAATCATAGTCACTGACAACTTTGTGTATCATTCTACTACGAGTATTAATAAATGCATGTTTTTTTTATAATTATTGATAGGCTAGCCTTGGACTACTATCTCACTTGATGGTTATTAAAGATGTGGTCTAGGATGTTGTTCAGGTTACCCTAGAATTACTCCTAGAACTCTCAAGGAAAGCTGCCGGAACACACCGTTAGGTGCTTGGTGACAGATTTTCTTCTTAAGGGTGGTAGCTAGCCAGGCGGGCATTCAAAATGCAAAACGCCCTACTACCATGCTGATACTACTGCCATCGTGAGACAACAACCGGGGCCGACGGCTTAAATAACGGCTTGACCAATTTTGATGAAATTTAAATAGGACCATACGACAAACATTCAAATATAAAAAGAATCATATAAATCGGTTTATCAGTAAAAAGTTCTGAGGTAACAAACATTTAAAATAAATAGACGAATTGAAAACCTCCTCCTTTTTTGAAGTCGGTTAAGAAGCTAAAACACATACTACCTTTTGAATTTATAATATATATATATATATTATTATTATCATATAATAATTAAAAAAGGGTGGAGTAAATCTATACTAAAAATTATAAAGTACAGATTTGATTATATATGGTAATGAAGTTAATACTCAAAGCCCAGTGTATACCCATACACTGGGCTTTGATTATTAACTTCATTATCTTAGACCCTGGGTACGAAATACTAGGCATTTGGCTAAAACTAGATATAAAAACAATAATTTCATTGCATTTTAGCAAGCTTATTGAACCTAGAAAGTTATCAAAAAACTAGTTCAAGTCACGGGTGTGACATCGCATATCATGGTCGTGACGTGACATGAGTTTCCATACAGCCAGATTTATGTTTTTACTTATAATTTAATTTATATCCATCCAGTTTTAAAAATCGCTTAATGTCACTTATTATTTCTATAATCATAAAAAAGACGACTCAAATTTACTAACAAATTCAATACTAAATTCAATATTTTTTTTTTACCGAAAAATGGGCTTGACTTCAACACTCAAAAGTGCGAAATAACTTGTTGAAGTCGGTACTGTGATAGTTCAAAAGTACCTATTATCACAATATTGTGCACATGGTCCCGACTTCGAAGAGTTATTTCACACTTTTGGGTGTTGAAGTAGGTTTGATAAATAAAAATTCTCACCCGTTTTAGTGTCCGTTGCGGGACCGATTGTCATTCATTGTCAATGACTATATCATCAAGATAGGAAAAAACCTTTCAGTTATTGGAGTGTAACTCAAAAAACGGCTAGATCGATTTTGATGAAATTTAAATAAAATCACACGACAATCATCAACATTCAAATCAAATAAATCATCAAAATCGGTTCGGTAAAAAAAAAACGGACAAATTGAGGACCTCCCCCTTTTTTAACTGACTTCCAAAAAAGGAGGAGGTTCTCAATTCGTCTGTTTTTTTTACGTTTGTTACCTCCGCAACTCTTGACTGTGTGAACCGATTTCAAAAATTCTTTTTTGTTTGAAAGCTGATGCTTGTCGTCTAGTCTCATTTAAATTTTATCAAAATCGTTCAAGTCGTTTTTGAGTTACACTCCAATAACTGAAACATATTGACCTATCTTGATGATATAGTCGTTGACAATGAATGACAATCGATCCCGTAAGTAGCAAGGGTAACTAAAACGATTCAAAAATAATTTTTTTTACCAAAAAATGGAACCGACTTCAACACCCAAAAGTACAAAATAACCTTTCGAAGAATATTTTGCGCTACTGTGATAATAGGTACTTTGGAACTATCACAGTACCGAGTTCGACAAGTTATTTCAAAGTTCCATTTATTTGTAAAAAAACAGCCCTTTTCTTAATATTAACACACATATTAACCTTCACGATACTAACTTTCACTACTTACGAAATCAATTGTCATTCACCGTCAATCAGGAAGTCATCAAGATAAGCGTAACGAGTCGAAAGTTAGCCCAGAGCATGTTTTATTTTGTTGTTTGATATTCATTTTGATCCTGTTCTGTGTGGCGCTGCGTAGATCGAAAAAATTGACACAGGTCCTACGTCGACGAGCTCTGCGAGCGCACTGGCGGTCAAGTGAGCGAGCTCTGATGCCATGAATTCATGTTAAAAAATCATATAAAATTAACATGATAACTTTTTTACATTTTTATTTATGATTTAATTACTTTTATTGATAAGTAATGTATAAAAAAATAATTTAAAATTAAAGATTGGTAAAAAGGGAGTCAAAAATCGTTTTTAAATTCGAAATAGAGGTAACTTTAGGATTTTTTTCTATCGAGTGAAGTTATTTATTATGTGGATCAGATTTATGAATTAACTCAAGAATATGCTTAAAAATAACATATATTTTTTTCAGTTTAATAACCGAGTTTTTTCTTTGAGAAAAGTTAATTCTTGTATGGCGTTTTTTGGCCAGGATCGCCTTAAGAAATAACGCTCGCGTCTGCGCTTACAGTTGGTATAGATATATAAACAAAGTCAAGGAGTTTGCCTACCACAGGCCGGGCCGCCTGACACCTCGCGAAAACCTCTCCGTTGTTCTATGCAAGGACGAGTAGATACGTTCGTTTAACTGTTTGGATTATAAAACTATGCTATTATGCGTTGGCTGTCAGTCCGTCTGTCCGTCGTCCATCCTGTACCCGACCTTTAAAGGACTGAATCTTTGAAACGGTAATAAGTACTTACCTCGTAACTGGTTGACATTTTCACAGAATATGTGTTATTATGGCGGATTGAATAAAAATGATAAACGGGCCCCCCATACCACAAACGTATTTTATTAAACGTTTTTTTTTTGCTCTTTCGTAAAATGTAGCGTCATGCTTGGTATTAATTCCAAACTTTAGACAGTTTGACAAATATGGATTTATAAGGCAGAGCTCTCGACTTAAAATAATTAATGGCATCATGTGAAATCTCCGAGTCACTTCATACTAAATCACGATTTTGATGTAACTGTTTAAAAGGGTAATGAGCATATTGAATTTAAATAAAAAAAATACAGCCGAAGTTACATGATTACATAATTATATTAACACAAATAGTGATTAAGAAAATATTTCCATAGAATTTGTGTTCTTAAGTTCTTAATTGTGGCATTTTCTGTAGAGAAAGGAAACATATTGTTGGTATTTTGATTACTTTATCAACATTGTGTAACCTCAGAGAAATGAATATTTTGTCAGAGTGTGTAACATACCTAAATAAGCTAATTTACATGCATTTTGTTTTTTTTTTTTTAATTTTAAATGGCTTTGGATACTTGTCCTTATGCTATATCTTGTTGTTTTCATATCATGTGTCAGATTCTTGACTTCTCTTCAAGACTCAAGTACTTTCTGTCAATGTTAGTGTTTTCTTCAATTCTATGGTTTTTCACAATTCGCATTAAAAAGTATTATAACTTTTCGATTGTAGAAGGTACATAATTATATAATGCGACAAATGTGTTCACATTGTTCAACATTTCTTGATTTTGATTTTAAATGGTGGTGTTACCATATAAATGTCACAGTCACATAAATTTGGATAGATTATGTTCACCACAATTAGATAAAATAGGAATCAATCAACAAAGAAATCAAGGGAGTCCTTTAGCCAGATACAGGCTGCTGTATGATAAAAATATCTATACAACACTTACTGCCCAGGTGGCCGAGTGATTTAGGCATCTGGCGAGAAATTGGAGGACGCGGGTTCGTTTCCCGCCCCTGGCTTCAAATTTTGTGCTCCTATTATTTGTAAAAAATGATTTTCGCTTAGCACTATAGGATTAAAACCATGCACTTAAATTGTATTGATATATTTCAAAACTGCTTTTTATTGAATAATTTTCAAAAAATATTTCCAATAATAAGGTTTTTCTTTCCAAAGTGATTTTGAAATTATGCCAATCTATGACTAAACCTACTGATCGGCGAGACATGAATCCGTGTGGCGGCGTGTATGCCGCAGCTGTGATTTAATTATTTCAAACATTGAACTTGTTTCGCTAACAAATACCTTTTCCAGTAGAACTATTTTTTATATCACTCCAAAGACGTTAATGTAAATCACTCGTAGTAATGGGTAAGTGAAACACTTGTCTTGTTTCCGAACGCTATCTACCGTCTGCCGTCTGTGATCTGTCGGTCCAAAACGTTGCCATATTTACAGATGTATTTGTATTTATACAGATTATTGATGTGCGATACAGATTAGCATTGGATACAGATTTTTATGCAACATCTTCACTTGCTATTCACTTAATAGCCGTAATCTACTTAAAATTTAACATACCAAAATAAATAACATATTGAAATGCCGTCCGTAACATTATTTAAATATTATATTATCTGATTAAATGTTGCTATTATCTATTCTTTATGGTTAATTTGTTTATAAAAAAAAAACCTTAATTTTTACCTTATCCTAGTGCCGCCGTAGAAAGGATTTTATCATCTCTACATTTAATAAACACAAAACAACGCAATGGAATGAATACAAACACCTTTGAGGTATGTTGCATACGAAGCAAATGATTTGTGAATTGTTTTGCTATAGCCTAGATATTGATGATAAATTACTGCTGAAATTTAACAAAAATACGTATGATTGATTAATGCAAATTATAAAATAATTATTTGTTGGTTCGTAGCAAGCTGAAGTTTTGATTTTATAATATGTTGTTTGTTTTATTTATCTTTTAATTTAATAAAGTAGGTAAGGTCAACCGAGGTAATTGCGTCATATTTTTCAATCACTTCAAGTTATCGCCATAGTGAGAGCGAATTTATGGCAATATCCCACGTTTTGAAACTCAAGCTAAATATACGACTATTTCTGAACAAAGTTCTAGCAGTGATTTTTTCGCATGAGTGTTTATTAAAAAACGGAATTTTAGACGCTTTTGCCCCGCTAGAGGCAAATGCGTCTTTATTAAATAAATATTTAATCGGTAAGCCTATCGTAAAAAAATCAAGGTAGATTTTTCCAATTCAAATTTCTGTGCAATAGTATGACAATTAAATTAGCCAAAAAGAATTATTGAAGCATTCTGAGACGATTTAGTAAATATGGGGGAAATGCGTCTAGTTTTTCAGGGACGCATTTACCCCATTATAAAACCAGATCTTGTCAACATGTTACGTTGAAAAGAACTCACGCGCGAACTACTTAACTTCTGCAAAGTAAGTAGGTAAATTTGTAGATTTAATATTGGTGACAGTTGTAAATAAAAAAATCTGGATGGAATATAATACAAAACCTTATTAAAATTAAATCAGTTGGTTCCATTAAGAAATTTATAAGATCAAATTGAAAGGGAAAGCCTTGTACTCAATGAAGTTATATTACTAAAGATTTTTAAAAAATATTACACGTTTTTATCATACCTATATAAGTGTGGGAAAAAAAACAAACTTTTTTATAAACTCAAACATATTAAACAACCGGACTGACATATTTGTTTAAAGTTTTAGTGAAAACAAATCTTACTATTATCATACTTAGCTTAGTCATATTGATCAACAAATAATCGACATGTACTAAGTATTTGTCATTGTTCATATAATGTGGCACCACGGCAAGTAAATATGTACACTTATATTTATTTTCTGAAACAAAATGCCGTGTTCATATCAATATGTGAGGATATAAGAAGGTTGTCAATTTCTGTTTAGGGGCAAATGCGTTATGCGAAAAAACAACAGTCGCAATTGACCCGTAGAGGCTCACGCATTTACCCCACGACAATAATCCTAACCTATAAAATTGAAATATCATTATCTTCTTAAATAGAGCTATATCATTAAAAATAAATGTATCTATAAGCAACCCATTGATTATTCCTTACAACCTTTATTGAATACAATCAGTAAATTAAAGAATACTTAAGATTAACATGGATTTTTTACTGACCTCTCTCAGTAACAAACTGTCCACAACGTGTGAAATTTTCAAAATGGCCGAAAACTCGGATAAATTTATTATAACGCCGTCTGTACGCACTAAATATAATTTATTTAGTTAAAGTAAATGGAACTAGATGGCAGAAGTCAATGTAAGTCAAACAGTTTTCAAATAAATTCATAAAGACGCATTAGCCCCGTAGACGCAATTAGCCTAGTTGACCCTACCCCTAAGTGTGGCAGCTTTATTAACATGTATCTATGTTTTATTTAATCTTACTCACCCATTCCCTTGATTCTCAAAAGCAGCAAAACATAGTAAGCTTATATGATAACTAGGTTCTGTTTTGGTTCACCACATTGGTGTGGTGACCATACGGATTTCACGATAGCTAAGATAGATAGATAAATATATTTTAGCAGTTTCCACTACAGATAAAAGGTTCTATGCATCTGGCAACACTGTGTCATTGTGTCAGTCTGACAAATGACAATGTATCTTCCTGACAGATGACTTTTGTTGGCAGTTTTCTCCACAAATCAAACAAGTTCAATTTCCATTCTTGATCACCAATTCGTTTGCATTGCGTAGCTCTGGAGTTTTCCATTTGTGAATTATTTGCGCGAGAACACTCCTGATAAGTGAACACAGTGCAATGGGAGGACATCATAGTCACGAAGGAAAGGGAAGCGGCGAGCTTGGTGGTAACCAAGGCGGCAGCGGCATAAGCACCCCAAGAGGGTCACAAAGAGGCTCAGGCTCGCGATCTGGATCAGGAGGAGACCTGCAAGGGCTTGCGGAGAAGCAGGACAAGCCTCCGCCGTCTCTCGTACCAGTAGAAAAGCTTGGCAAGGTTAGTAAACCATACGTTCTCACGAGGTCGTTAGTCATGGCTATTTGTACAACCAATGACGTTTCCTGCTCACACAAGTGTTTGTTTTTACTAATTGATCACGATAAGACTTTGCAAAGGATCATGTCATTATGCGCCAATTGAAAACTTAAGTTGTACATGCGAAATATACTATAATGTAGTTATTAATGCTTTGTTATGATAGTCATATCACACTGGTTGCAACCAAACATCTAAAATGGGAAGGTAAACAAGCTGAAGTCATGTGAAGTCAAACTCATATATCTGATGTTAATGTCATTGATAAGCATATGCTAACAACTTCTTTATATTGATTAGACAAGATCTTGTTATGTACCTAGTTATATTTTAGTGATACTATGAAGTTAAAACTTTATTAATTTGTACTAGAATTATGACATGAGCCTCTACTTTTATTTTGTATGATATATTGAAAATTGCCATTGTAATCAGATTATGTTACATCACTGTCACCCCTTTGATCCATTTTAAGCCCTAAATATTAGCTGTGGACATATTCATAAGATAAAAATAGATATCTATTATTTCAATTTATTACTGATCTTTAAAGGTTAAATTTATAATTCAAATGATCAAATTTTAGAGAAAAAGATTAATATCTATTGGAATTTCTAATTTTAGTAGACAAAAAACTAGTTATGTGTTAAATTAGATAATCCCAAATCAGTGTTCCCTCATTTTACAATAATCTTGAATGCTTGCTTGGTTAATAGATTATAGTTCTGCTGTAATAATTATCTTAAGCAGCTTTTTTTGAAAGAAATTTTACTAATTACTTCTGCGTATAGCAATTTCAATTAGTAATACATTTAACATTAAAATTATACTGTAATAGCAATTTTATCTTTGAAATGAACAATGTCCGTAATGCATGAGTTGCCAAGGTTACCTCTGTATTATTACATAGTGTGGCTCCACTCAAGCACAACAATCAATAACTGATTATATATTTTTACTACTTGGTTATCTGATGGTTTATCATTTCCAATAAGATCCCACTATAATTTTGTTATAAAATAGTTGTTCATACTACATGATTTTAAGCATTTCTCCCATTCATTATTAAATACTTATCATAACATACATAATGAGTAAAGATATGTATTTTCTACTGATACCTACAATCAAATTATCAGCCATAACATCCATCAATGAAAAAATGCCTCCCCGATTAGGGGCTTTTCCCATAAGCTTGGCATGTGTGTCTCTCCTTCTACTTTAGGCAAAGCAGTGCAAACATTGCTGGTATATAAGTATAGATAAATCAGAGAGCAGAGTACAAACAAGTTCATTCTATTTTCACTAGTACACTTTGTATTTGTGTTGAACTATTTAGATGACATGTCAAGATTATATTATTCCAAATAATTTAGTAGATTCTTAACATTAACATTGATAATCATGATAAATATGGGTTGATGATAATCAATTATATTTAATAATAACAAATACTTTTAAAAGTATCCTAAAAAACATTAAATAATATTTAAATAAAACACTTAAAAAAGCATAAAATTATATATCTAGTGACAATTCCGCCTAATTTTCCTGTTATCTACGTGACGTCATAAACATCACGCAGCCTAACCGGAAGAATACCCGACTAGTTTCGCTTCTAAACGAAGCATCTTCAGGAGGTCTTGACTTACCGAGCGCACGATCGAGACTAAACGGCCAGCGGCTAAACACGCCTTTATATAGGCCCGATCGTGACTCACTGTTCTTTGTTGTAGCTTACAATTGGTAAAGATATACGTGTTTATAGTGATAATTATATAACAATGTTATTGAATTGCTAACAGAATATTTTTAAATTATATATGGTATGTTTAGTGTTTACAAATATGAGAAATATTGAATAATATAGTAAACAATATTAGGAAACTAGTTTTAACTTAAAATTATGAAAGGGTCGCAGAGTGACGTCAACACTGGTTCGGCGGGTAGCTCGGTTCGGCCAGCAGGCGGCTTCCACGATGAAACAGTCACAGGACCTGCTTGTAGCTGCTCGGGACACGTGGGGATGACACGGTGGGTGGCGTGACTCGTAGCGTGACGTCATCACTGGTAGCTGGTTCGACGGGTGGCTTGGCTCGGCACGTTATGAAAAAATAATAAACAAATATTACAAATAATGTTTAAATTATTAGGTTTCAATTTGATTTAATCTGTACTTAATTAAATGCTTTACATTTTTCTTGTAATTATTCAATTTGACTCCTTTAATGGCTTATTTGATAATTGCGTAGTCCATTAGACATTGATTTGACTCGTTACGTAATACTTGGAGGGGAGAGCAAACATGGCCAGTTGTAGGGAGAATTCGAGTCAGTCTTCAAAAGATTCTTGAAGTGGCCGGACGTTACAGTACTTAATACGCAAAGTGCCGTGTATAATATACGACAGTAATATAGGTATACAGTGTTTGATAGTGAGTTTACCCTAATTGTGGAAGATAAGTGTGAAATATAGCAGTTTATTTATTTTATTTTATTTATTCAGGTAATTCAGTTGTGACATGGTAAGCCGGAACTTTATCACAAAATAGTTTGTGGCGGCAGATTATCACTAAAAATACGTAACAGTGGGGATGAAACCAATTGAGTCTGTTCATTCAGCAGCGCGAAGCCTACACTATGTTTCGATATTTCTAACTGTTCTAATACACATAACCTAAACCCCTTGTCACAACAGTGTAAGATTTCAAACGTATTACAATCGAGGAGTTGATGACCGCTTTCAATTAAATGTTTGGCAAAATGAGACTGTTCGGGATGGTCGTTTCTAAACGCGGATTTATGTTCTTTATATCGGATATCAAAATTACGGCCAGTTTGACCAATATAAACGCTGTTACATTCGTCACAGGTAAGTTTGTACACACCGGATTTTTTACCGTTTTCCAGTCGATCTTTACCGTTACATAAATGACGTAGATTTTGATTTGTACGAAAAGCTACATGGACGTTATTTTTCTTTAATATATTGGAAATTTTTTGAGATATTGTCCCCATATACGTTAAGCTGCCCACGTACTTGATATTTCTATCAGAAGGGCAAGAATAAAGAAGTGACCTAGCCCTATTACGTTGTTTGGTCTGAATTAATCGATCAACTAACTGTTTATTGTAGCCGTTGGAAATAGCAATTTGGTATATTATATTAAGCTCTTTATTATAGCTGTCTTGGGTCAGAGGAACCGATACCAATCTATGGACATAACTTCGAAAAGCGGCTAATTTGTGTTGAATAGGATGACAAGAACTGGAGGGAATAGCAACATCTGTGTGTGTTGGTTTTCGATATATTTGGAATTGCAATTTACTGTCAACTCTTGTAAGCGTTAGATCCAAAAAGTTGATAGATTGGTTTGATTCTAATTCCAGTTTAAATTTAATTTTTGGGTGTATATTGTTAAGTTTCTTCACAAAGATATCAATTTGGCGGGAAGTACCAGTCCAACAAATGATTATATCATCAACGTATCTATAATAAAATAAAATTCTAGGTTCTTTTACTATGTGTTTGCACTCAAAGTCGTCCATAAAAAGTTCGGCCATAAGTGGACTTAAAGGTGACCCCATAGCTAATCCCTCTTTTTGAAAATAATACTCATCATTAAACCTAAAATAATTTTGCTTCATACAGACAGTAGTCAAATTTATAAGGTCATTTACTTCCCCAGGATGTAATCGTTGTTTCTCAAAATGATTCTCTAAGACGCGTAAGCAATTTTCGTAAGGAACGTTGGTAAATAGACTGTCGACATCAAGAGATAATAATTTGGCACCGGAAGGGATGTCAATATCTTTAACTTTGTTAATCAGATCTAGGCTATTCTTTAAACTATATTTAGGTTGAAAAGATGATTTGGTACACAACAAAATATTGAGATGTTTTGCTAGGTTGTACGCAGGGGCGCCAACATAAGAGACAACGGGTCGAATAGGAATGTTCACTTTGTGTGTTTTAGGTAAACCGTATAGACAGGGAGATCTAGGATTCATTGGTACTATATTATTGAGTGAATGTGTAGGTATAAATGAAGTAGACTTAATTGCATTTTTGACATCTAAAGTGAAATGTTTAGTTGGGTCGGAATTCAACTGTTCAAATTCTTCACCTTGAATAATATCGTTAACTTTTTGATTGTAATCACTTTTGTCTAATATAACCACACTGTTGCCTTTATCTGATTTGGAAACCACTAGATTGTTTTGGCTTAATTTATTTTGTAAAGAATGAAACTGCCCAATCTCAGAGCTATGGTGATTACTAGAGGAGTAAGCTTTTTTAATTTGAACAGCTATTTGGTGTTTCACTGCAGTCTCAACTTTACCTTTAACACAAGAGATTTCAGAATCTACTAACAATGTTTCGAGAGTTTTCTGTGATAAATTAGGGGTCAAATCATATTTTAAACCTTTTTCTAAAAGAGAAAGTTCTGACGCTTGAAATTGTGTATTACTTAAGTTTTCAACACGTGGGTGAAACGTATGAGCCTGGCTCTGGTCAATTGAGGTAACATTGCTATTATTAGGTCGTGAATTACGTGATAATCTCTCCAACTTCCTAGATTGTGATATGTATTTTTCATGTGTAACTTTAGAAGCTAAATCCCTAGCTTTATTATCTAAAATATCAAATTCAATATTATGTAAATTAAAACTAAGTTCCGAATATAGCACCTTTAGGTGAAGTTTGAGGTTGTCCCTAATAGAAAACCAACGTCTACTTTCTTCGTTTAACCAAATTTTTTTGGCTTTATCTAACGCGATATTACTAGCCCGAGTGTGTGACTTGGTACGTAAATTAATATAATTTGGAATGACACCTAACTGTTTACACTGCTGATTGAACCAGACATTTTGGGAAGCTAACCGATGGAGTTTAGTCAATTTTATATACAATTTCGCCTGCTCAGCTATACTTGCCGACTTAAGGTAATGAATAGATTCAGGCGTTACTTTGCGGAAATCCATATTTAATAATAACAAATACTTTTAAAAGTATCCTAAAAAACATTAAATAATATTTAAATAAAACACTTAAAAAAGCATAAAATTATATATCTAGTGACAATTCCGCCTAATTTTCCTGTTATCTACGTGACGTCATAAACATCACGCAGCCTAACCGGAAGAATACCCGACTAGTTTCGCTTCTAAACGAAGCATCTTCAGGAGGTCTTGACTTACCGAGCGCACGATCGAGACTAAACGGCCAGCGGCTAAACACGCCTTTATATAGGCCCGATCGTGACTCACTGTTCTTTGTTGTAGCTTACAATTGGTAAAGATATACGTGTTTATAGTGATAATTATATAACAATGTTATTGAATTGCTAACAGAATATTTTTAAATTATATATGGTATGTTTAGTGTTTACAAATATGAGAAATATTGAATAATATAGTAAACAATATTAGGAAACTAGTTTTAACTTAAAATTATGAAAGGGTCGCAGAGTGACGTCAACACTGGTTCGGCGGGTAGCTCGGTTCGGCCAGCAGGCGGCTTCCACGATGAAACAGTCACAGGACCTGCTTGTAGCTGCTCGGGACACGTGGGGATGACACGGTGGGTGGCGTGACTCGTAGCGTGACGTCATCACTGGTAGCTGGTTCGACGGGTGGCTTGGCTCGGCACGTTATGAAAAAATAATAAACAAATATTACAAATAATGTTTAAATTATTAGGTTTCAATTTGATTTAATCTGTACTTAATTAAATGCTTTACATTTTTCTTGTAATTATTCAATTTGACTCCTTTAATGGCTTATTTGATAATTGCGTAGTCCATTAGACATTGATTTGACTCGTTACGTAATACTTGGAGGGGAGAGCAAACATGGCCAGTTGTAGGGAGAATTCGAGTCAGTCTTCAAAAGATTCTTGAAGTGGCCGGACGTTACAGTACTTAATACGCAAAGTGCCGTGTATAATATACGACAGTAATATAGGTATACAGTGTTTGATAGTGAGTTTACCCTAATTGTGGAAGATAAGTGTGAAATATAGCAGTTTATTTATTTTATTTTATTTATTCAGGTAATTCAGTTGTGACATGGTAAGCCGGAACTTTATCACAAAATAGTTTGTGGCGGCAGATTATCACTAAAAATACGTAACAGTGGGGATGAAACCAATTGAGTCTGTTCATTCAGCAGCGCGAAGCCTACACTATGTTTCGATATTTCTAACTGTTCTAATACACATAACCTAAACCCCTTGTCACAACAGTGTAAGATTTCAAACGTATTACAATCGAGGAGTTGATGACCGCTTTCAATTAAATGTTTGGCAAAATGAGACTGTTCGGGATGGTCGTTTCTAAACGCGGATTTATGTTCTTTATATCGGATATCAAAATTACGGCCAGTTTGACCAATATAAACGCTGTTACATTCGTCACAGGTAAGTTTGTACACACCGGATTTTTTACCGTTTTCCAGTCGATCTTTACCGTTACATAAATGACGTAGATTTTGATTTGTACGAAAAGCTACATGGACGTTATTTTTCTTTAATATATTGGAAATTTTTTGAGATATTGTCCCCATATACGTTAAGCTGCCCACGTACTTGATATTTCTATCAGAAGGGCAAGAATAAAGAAGTGACCTAGCCCTATTACGTTGTTTGGTCTGAATTAATCGATCAACTAACTGTTTATTGTAGCCGTTGGAAATAGCAATTTGGTATATTATATTAAGCTCTTTATTATAGCTGTCTTGGGTCAGAGGAACCGATACCAATCTATGGACATAACTTCGAAAAGCGGCTAATTTGTGTTGAATAGGATGACAAGAACTGGAGGGAATAGCAACATCTGTGTGTGTTGGTTTTCGATATATTTGGAATTGCAATTTACTGTCAACTCTTGTAAGCGTTAGATCCAAAAAGTTGATAGATTGGTTTGATTCTAATTCCAGTTTAAATTTAATTTTTGGGTGTATATTGTTAAGTTTCTTCACAAAGATATCAATTTGGCGGGAAGTACCAGTCCAACAAATGATTATATCATCAACGTATCTATAATAAAATAAAATTCTAGGTTCTTTTACTATGTGTTTGCACTCAAAGTCGTCCATAAAAAGTTCGGCCATAAGTGGACTTAAAGGTGACCCCATAGCTAATCCCTCTTTTTGAAAATAATACTCATCATTAAACCTAAAATAATTTTGCTTCATACAGACAGTAGTCAAATTTATAAGGTCATTTACTTCCCCAGGATGTAATCGTTGTTTCTCAAAATGATTCTCTAAGACGCGTAAGCAATTTTCGTAAGGAACGTTGGTAAATAGACTGTCGACATCAAGAGATAATAATTTGGCACCGGAAGGGATGTCAATATCTTTAACTTTGTTAATCAGATCTAGGCTATTCTTTAAACTATATTTAGGTTGAAAAGATGATTTGGTACACAACAAAATATTGAGATGTTTTGCTAGGTTGTACGCAGGGGCGCCAACATAAGAGACAACGGGTCGAATAGGAATGTTCACTTTGTGTGTTTTAGGTAAACCGTATAGACAGGGAGATCTAGGATTCATTGGTACTATATTATTGAGTGAATGTGTAGGTATAAATGAAGTAGACTTAATTGCATTTTTGACATCTAAAGTGAAATGTTTAGTTGGGTCGGAATTCAACTGTTCAAATTCTTCACCTTGAATAATATCGTTAACTTTTTGATTGTAATCACTTTTGTCTAATATAACCACACTGTTGCCTTTATCTGATTTGGAAACCACTAGATTGTTTTGGCTTAATTTATTTTGTAAAGAATGAAACTGCCCAATCTCAGAGCTATGGTGATTACTAGAGGAGTAAGCTTTTTTAATTTGAACAGCTATTTGGTGTTTCACTGCAGTCTCAACTTTACCTTTAACACAAGAGATTTCAGAATCTACTAACAATGTTTCGAGAGTTTTCTGTGATAAATTAGGGGTCAAATTATATTTTAAACCTTTTTCTAAAAGAGAAAGTTCTGACGCTTGAAATTGTGTATTACTTAAGTTTTCAACACGTGGGTGAAACGTATGAGCCTGGCTCTGGTCAATTGAGGTAACATTGCTATTATTAGGTCGTGAATTACGTGATAATCTCTCCAACTTCCTAGATTGTGATATGTATTTTTCATGTGTAACTTTAGAAGCTAAATCCCTAGCTTTATTATCTAAAATATCAAATTCAATATTATGTAAATTAAAACTAAGTTCCGAATATAGCACCTTTAGGTGAAGTTTGAGGTTGTCCCTAATAGAAAACCAACGTCTACTTTCTTCGTTTAACCAAATTTTTTTGGCTTTATCTAACGCGATATTACTAGCCCGAGTGTGTGACTTGGTACGTAAATTAATATAATTTGGAATGACACCTAACTGTTTACACTGCTGATTGAACCAGACATTTTGGGAAGCTAACCGATGGAGTTTAGTCAATTTTATATACAATTTCGCCTGCTCAGCTATACTTGCCGACTTAAGGTAATGAATAGATTCAGGCGTTACTTTGCGGAAATCCATATTTAATAATAACAAATACTTTTAAAAGTATCCTAAAAAACATTAAATAATATTTAAATAAAACACTTAAAAAAGCATAAAATTATATATCTAGTGACAATTCCGCCTAATTTTCCTGTTATCTACGTGACGTCATAAACATCACGCAGCCTAACCGGAAGAATACCCGACTAGTTTCGCTTCTAAACGAAGCATCTTCAGGAGGTCTTGACTTACCGAGCGCACGATCGAGACTAAACGGCCAGCGGCTAAACACGCCTTTATATAGGCCCGATCGTGACTCACTGTTCTTTGTTGTAGCTTACAATTGGTAAAGATATACGTGTTTATAGTGATAATTATATAACAATGTTATTGAATTGCTAACAGAATATTTTTAAATTATATATGGTATGTTTAGTGTTTACAAATATGAGAAATATTGAATAATATAGTAAACAATATTAGGAAACTAGTTTTAACTTAAAATTATGAAAGGGTCGCAGAGTGACGTCAACACTGGTTCGGCGGGTAGCTCGGTTCGGCCAGCAGGCGGCTTCCACGATGAAACAGTCACAGGACCTGCTTGTAGCTGCTCGGGACACGTGGGGATGACACGGTGGGTGGCGTGACTCGTAGCGTGACGTCATCACTGGTAGCTGGTTCGACGGGTGGCTTGGCTCGGCACGTTATGAAAAAATAATAAACAAATATTACAAATAATGTTTAAATTATTAGGTTTCAATTTGATTTAATCTGTACTTAATTAAATGCTTTACATTTTTCTTGTAATTATTCAATTTGACTCCTTTAATGGCTTATTTGATAATTGCGTAGTCCATTAGACATTGATTTGACTCGTTACGTAATACTTGGAGGGGAGAGCAAACATGGCCAGTTGTAGGGAGAATTCGAGTCAGTCTTCAAAAGATTCTTGAAGTGGCCGGACGTTACAGTACTTAATACGCAAAGTGCCGTGTATAATATACGACAGTAATATAGGTATACAGTGTTTGATAGTGAGTTTACCCTAATTGTGGAAGATAAGTGTGAAATATAGCAGTTTATTTATTTTATTTTATTTATTCAGGTAATTCAGTTGTGACATGGTAAGCCGGAACTTTATCACAAAATAGTTTGTGGCGGCAGATTATCACTAAAAATACGTAACAGTGGGGATGAAACCAATTGAGTCTGTTCATTCAGCAGCGCGAAGCCTACACTATGTTTCGATATTTCTAACTGTTCTAATACACATAACCTAAACCCCTTGTCACAACAGTGTAAGATTTCAAACGTATTACAATCGAGGAGTTGATGACCGCTTTCAATTAAATGTTTGGCAAAATGAGACTGTTCGGGATGGTCGTTTCTAAACGCGGATTTATGTTCTTTATATCGGATATCAAAATTACGGCCAGTTTGACCAATATAAACGCTGTTACATTCGTCACAGGTAAGTTTGTACACACCGGATTTTTTACCGTTTTCCAGTCGATCTTTACCGTTACATAAATGACGTAGATTTTGATTTGTACGAAAAGCTACATGGACGTTATTTTTCTTTAATATATTGGAAATTTTTTGAGATATTGTCCCCATATACGTTAAGCTGCCCACGTACTTGATATTTCTATCAGAAGGGCAAGAATAAAGAAGTGACCTAGCCCTATTACGTTGTTTGGTCTGAATTAATCGATCAACTAACTGTTTATTGTAGCCGTTGGAAATAGCAATTTGGTATATTATATTAAGCTCTTTATTATAGCTGTCTTGGGTCAGAGGAACCGATACCAATCTATGGACATAACTTCGAAAAGCGGCTAATTTGTGTTGAATAGGATGACAAGAACTGGAGGGAATAGCAACATCTGTGTGTGTTGGTTTTCGATATATTTGGAATTGCAATTTACTGTCAACTCTTGTAAGCGTTAGATCCAAAAAGTTGATAGATTGGTTTGATTCTAATTCCAGTTTAAATTTAATTTTTGGGTGTATATTGTTAAGTTTCTTCACAAAGATATCAATTTGGCGGGAAGTACCAGTCCAACAAATGATTATATCATCAACGTATCTATAATAAAATAAAATTCTAGGTTCTTTTACTATGTGTTTGCACTCAAAGTCGTCCATAAAAAGTTCGGCCATAAGTGGACTTAAAGGTGACCCCATAGCTAATCCCTCTTTTTGAAAATAATACTCATCATTAAACCTAAAATAATTTTGCTTCATACAGACAGTAGTCAAATTTATAAGGTCATTTACTTCCCCAGGATGTAATCGTTGTTTCTCAAAATGATTCTCTAAGACGCGTAAGCAATTTTCGTAAGGAACGTTGGTAAATAGACTGTCGACATCAAGAGATAATAATTTGGCACCGGAAGGGATGTCAATATCTTTAACTTTGTTAATCAGATCTAGGCTATTCTTTAAACTATATTTAGGTTGAAAAGATGATTTGGTACACAACAAAATATTGAGATGTTTTGCTAGGTTGTACGCAGGGGCGCCAACATAAGAGACAACGGGTCGAATAGGAATGTTCACTTTGTGTGTTTTAGGTAAACCGTATAGACAGGGAGATCTAGGATTCATTGGTACTATATTATTGAGTGAATGTGTAGGTATAAATGAAGTAGACTTAATTGCATTTTTGACATCTAAAGTGAAATGTTTAGTTGGGTCGGAATTCAACTGTTCAAATTCTTCACCTTGAATAATATCGTTAACTTTTTGATTGTAATCACTTTTGTCTAATATAACCACACTGTTGCCTTTATCTGATTTGGAAACCACTAGATTGTTTTGGCTTAATTTATTTTGTAAAGAATGAAACTGCCCAATCTCAGAGCTATGGTGATTACTAGAGGAGTAAGCTTTTTTAATTTGAACAGCTATTTGGTGTTTCACTGCAGTCTCAACTTTACCTTTAACACAAGAGATTTCAGAATCTACTAACAATGTTTCGAGAGTTTTCTGTGATAAATTAGGGGTCAAATTATATTTTAAACCTTTTTCTAAAAGAGAAAGTTCTGACGCTTGAAATTGTGTATTACTTAAGTTTTCAACACGTGGGTGAAACGTATGAGCCTGGCTCTGGTCAATTGAGGTAACATTGCTATTATTAGGTCGTGAATTACGTGATAATCTCTCCAACTTCCTAGATTGTGATATGTATTTTTCATGTGTAACTTTAGAAGCTAAATCCCTAGCTTTATTATCTAAAATATCAAATTCAATATTATGTAAATTAAAACTAAGTTCCGAATATAGCACCTTTAGGTGAAGTTTGAGGTTGTCCCTAATAGAAAACCAACGTCTACTTTCTTCGTTTAACCAAATTTTAATTTGGTAGTAAGTAAGTAGGAATTAGAATCAAACCAATCTATCAACTTTTTGGATCTAACGCTTACAAGAGTTGACAGTAAATTGCAATTCCAAATATATCGAAAACCAACACACACAGATGTTGCTATTCCCTCCAGTTCTTGTCATCCTATTCAACACAAATTAGCCGCTTTTCGAAGTTATGTCCATAGATTGGTATCGGTTCCTCTGACCCAAGACAGCTATAATAAAGAGCTTAATATAATATACCAAATTGCTATTTCCAACGGCTACAATAAACAGTTAGTTGATCGATTAATTCAGACCAAACAACGTAATAGGGCTAGGTCACTTCTTTATTCTTGCCCTTCTGATAGAAATATCAAGTACGTGGGCAGCTTAACGTATATGGGGACAATATCTCAAAAAATTTCCAATATATTAAAGAAAAATAACGTCCATGTAGCTTTTCGTACAAATCAAAATCTACGTCATTTATGTAACGGTAAAGATCGACTGGAAAACGGTAAAAAATCCGGTGTGTACAAACTTACCTGTGACGAATGTAACAGCGTTTATATTGGTCAAACTGGCCGTAATTTTGATATCCGATATAAAGAACATAAATCCGCGTTTAGAAACGACCATCCCGAACAGTCTCATTTTGCCAAACATTTAATTGAAAGCGGTCATCAACTCCTCGATTGTAATACGTTTGAAATCTTACACTGTTGTGACAAGGGGTTTAGGTTATGTGTATTAGAACAGTTAGAAATATCGAAACATAGTGTAGGCTTCGCGCTGCTGAATGAACAGACTCAATTGGTTTCATCCCCACTGTTACGTATTTTTAGTGATAATCTGCCGCCACAAACTATTTTGTGATAAAGTTCCGGCTTACCATGTCACAACTGAATTACCTGAATAAATAAAATAAAATAAATAAACTGCTATATTTCACACTTATCTTCCACAATTAGGGTAAACTCACTATCAAACACTGTATACCTATATTACTGTCGTATATTATACACGGCACTTTGCGTATTAAGTACTGTAACGTCCGGCCACTTCAAGAATCTTTTGAAGACTGACTCGAATTCTCCCTACAACTGGCCATGTTTGCTCTCCCCTCCAAGTATTACGTAACGAGTCAAATCAATGTCTAATGGACTACGCAATTATCAAATAAGCCATTAAAGGAGTCAAATTGAATAATTACAAGAAAAATGTAAAGCATTTAATTAAGTACAGATTAAATCAAATTGAAACCTAATAATTTAAACATTATTTGTAATATTTGTTTATTATTTTTTCATAACGTGCCGAGCCAAGCCACCCGTCGAACCAGCTACCAGTGATGACGTCACGCTACGAGTCACGCCACCCACCGTGTCATCCCCACGTGTCCCGAGCAGCTACAAGCAGGTCCTGTGACTGTTTCATCGTGGAAGCCGCCTGCTGGCCGAACCGAGCTACCCGCCGAACCAGTGTTGACGTCACTCTGCGACCCTTTCATAATTTTAAGTTAAAACTAGTTTCCTAATATTGTTTACTATATTATTCAATATTTCTCATATTTGTAAACACTAAACATACCATATATAATTTAAAAATATTCTGTTAGCAATTCAATAACATTGTTATATAATTATCACTATAAACACGTATATCTTTACCAATTGTAAGCTACAACAAAGAACAGTGAGTCACGATCGGGCCTATATAAAGGCGTGTTTAGCCGCTGGCCGTTTAGTCTCGATCGTGCGCTCGGTAAGTCAAGACCTCCTGAAGATGCTTCGTTTAGAAGCGAAACTAGTCGGGTATTCTTCCGGTTAGGCTGCGTGATGTTTATGACGTCACGTAGATAACAGGAAAATTAGGCGGAATTGTCACTAGATATATAATTTTATGCTTTTTTAAGTGTTTTATTTAAATATTATTTAATGTTTTTTAGGATACTTTTAAAAGTATTTGTTATTATTAAATATGGATTTCCGCAAAGTAACGCCTGAATCTATTCATTACCTTAAGTCGGCAAGTATAGCTGAGCAGGCGAAATTGTATATAAAATTGACTAAACTCCATCGGTTAGCTTCCCAAAATGTCTGGTTCAATCAGCAGTGTAAACAGTTAGGTGTCATTCCAAATTATATTAATTTACGTACCAAGTCACACACTCGGGCTAGTAATATCGCGTTAGATAAAGCCAAAAAAATTTGGTTAAACGAAGAAAGTAGACGTTGGTTTTCTATTAGGGACAACCTCAAACTTCACCTAAAGGTGCTATATTCGGAACTTAGTTTTAATTTACATAATATTGAATTTGATATTTTAGATAATAAAGCTAGGGATTTAGCTTCTAAAGTTACACATGAAAAATACATATCACAATCTAGGAAGTTGGAGAGATTATCACGTAATTCACGACCTAATAATAGCAATGTTACCTCAATTGACCAGAGCCAGGCTCATACGTTTCACCCACGTGTTGAAAACTTAAGTAATACACAATTTCAAGCGTCAGAACTTTCTCTTTTAGAAAAAGGTTTAAAATATGATTTGACCCCTAATTTATCACAGAAAACTCTCGAAACATTGTTAGTAGATTCTGAAATCTCTTGTGTTAAAGGTAAAGTTGAGACTGCAGTGAAACACCAAATAGCTGTTCAAATTAAAAAAGCTTACTCCTCTAGTAATCACCATAGCTCTGAGATTGGGCAGTTTCATTCTTTACAAAATAAATTAAGCCAAAACAATCTAGTGGTTTCCAAATCAGATAAAGGCAACAGTGTGGTTATATTAGACAAAAGTGATTACAATCAAAAAGTTAACGATATTATTCAAGGTGAAGAATTTGAACAGTTGAATTCCGACCCAACTAAACATTTCACTTTAGATGTCAAAAATGCAATTAAGTCTACTTCATTTATACCTACACATTCACTCAATAATATAGTACCAATGAATCCTAGATCTCCCTGTCTATACGGTTTACCTAAAACACACAAAGTGAACATTCCTATTCGACCCGTTGTCTCTTATGTTGGCGCCCCTGCGTACAACCTAGCAAAACATCTCAATATTTTGTTGTGTACCAAATCATCTTTTCAACCTAAATATAGTTTAAAGAATAGCCTAGATCTGATTAACAAAGTTAAAGATATTGACATCCCTTCCGGTGCCAAATTATTATCTCTTGATGTCGACAGTCTATTTACCAACGTTCCTTACGAAAATTGCTTACGCGTCTTAGAGAATCATTTTGAGAAACAACGATTACATCCTGGGGAAGTAAATGACCTTATAAATTTGACTACTGTCTGTATGAAGCAAAATTATTTTAGGTTTAATGATGAGTATTATTTTCAAAAAGAGGGATTAGCTATGGGGTCACCTTTAAGTCCACTTATGACCGAACTTTTTATGGACGACTTTGAGTGCAAACACATAGTAAAAGAACCTAGAATTTTATTTTATTATAGATACGTTGATGATATAATCATTTGTTGGACTGGTACTTCCCGCCAAATTGATATCTTTGTGAAGAAACTTAACAATATACACCCAAAAATTAAATTTAAACTGGAATTAGAATCAAACCAATCTATCAACTTTTTGGATCTAACGCTTACAAGAGTTGACAGTAAATTGCAATTCCAAATATATCGAAAACCAAAACACACAGATGTTGCTATTCCCTCCAGTTCTTGTCATCCTATTCAACACAAATTAGCCGCTTTTCGAAGTTATGTCCATAGATTGGTATCGGTTCCTCTGACCCAAGACAGCTATAATAAAGAGCTTAATATAATATACCAAATTGCTATTTCCAACGGCTACAATAAACAGTTAGTTGATCGATTAATTCAGACCAAACAACGTAATAGGGCTAGGTCACTTCTTTATTCTTGCCCTTCTGATAGAAATATCAAGTACGTGGGCAGCTTAACGTATATGGGGACAATATCTCAAAAAATTTCCAATATATTAAAGAAAAATAACGTCCATGTAGCTTTTCGTACAAATCAAAATCTACGTCATTTATGTAACGGTAAAGATCGACTGGAAAACGGTAAAAAATCCGGTGTGTACAAACTTACCTGTGACGAATGTAACAGCGTTTATATTGGTCAAACTGGCCGTAATTTTGATATCCGATATAAAGAACATAAATCCGCGTTTAGAAACGACCATCCCGAACAGTCTCATTTTGCCAAACATTTAATTGAAAGCGGTCATCAACTCCTCGATTGTAATACGTTTGAAATCTTACACTGTTGTGACAAGGGGTTTAGGTTATGTGTATTAGAACAGTTAGAAATATCGAAACATAGTGTAGGCTTCGCGCTGCTGAATGAACAGACTCAATTGGTTTCATCCCCACTGTTACGTATTTTTAGTGATAATCTGCCGCCACAAACTATTTTGTGTTAAAGTTCCGGCTTACCATGTCACAACTGAATTACCTGAATAAATAAAATAAAATAAATAAACTGCTATATTTCACACTTATCTTCCACAATTAGGGTAAACTCACTATCAAACACTGTATACCTATATTACTGTCGTATATTATACACGGCACTTTGCGTATTAAGTACTGTAACGTCCGGCCACTTCAAGAATCTTTTGAAGACTGACTCGAATTCTCCCTACAACTGGCCATGTTTGCTCTCCCCTCCAAGTATTACGTAACGAGTCAAATCAATGTCTAATGGACTACGCAATTATCAAATAAGCCATTAAAGGAGTCAAATTGAATAATTACAAGAAAAATGTAAAGCATTTAATTAAGTACAGATTAAATCAAATTGAAACCTAATAATTTAAACATTATTTGTAATATTTGTTTATTATTTTTTCATAACGTGCCGAGCCAAGCCACCCGTCGAACCAGCTACCAGTGATGACGTCACGCTACGAGTCACGCCACCCACCGTGTCATCCCCACGTGTCCCGAGCAGCTACAAGCAGGTCCTGTGACTGTTTCATCGTGGAAGCCGCCTGCTGGCCGAACCGAGCTACCCGCCGAACCAGTGTTGACGTCACTCTGCGACCCTTTCATAATTTTAAGTTAAAACTAGTTTCCTAATATTGTTTACTATATTATTCAATATTTCTCATATTTGTAAACACTAAACATACCATATATAATTTAAAAATATTCTGTTAGCAATTCAATAACATTGTTATATAATTATCACTATAAACACGTATATCTTTACCAATTGTAAGCTACAACAAAGAACAGTGAGTCACGATCGGGCCTATATAAAGGCGTGTTTAGCCGCTGGCCGTTTAGTCTCGATCGTGCGCTCGGTAAGTCAAGACCTCCTGAAGATGCTTCGTTTAGAAGCGAAACTAGTCGGGTATTCTTCCGGTTAGGCTGCGTGATGTTTATGACGTCACGTAGATAACAGGAAAATTAGGCGGAATTGTCACTAGATATATAATTTTATGCTTTTTTAAGTGTTTTATTTAAATATTATTTAATGTTTTTTAGGATACTTTTAAAAGTATTTGTTATTATTAAATATGGATTTCCGCAAAGTAACGCCTGAATCTATTCATTACCTTAAGTCGGCAAGTATAGCTGAGCAGGCGAAATTGTATATAAAATTGACTAAACTCCATCGGTTAGCTTCCCAAAATGTCTGGTTCAATCAGCAGTGTAAACAGTTAGGTGTCATTCCAAATTATATTAATTTACGTACCAAGTCACACACTCGGGCTAGTAATATCGCGTTAGATAAAGCCAAAAAAATTTGGTTAAACGAAGAAAGTAGACGTTGGTTTTCTATTAGGGACAACCTCAAACTTCACCTAAAGGTGCTATATTCGGAACTTAGTTTTAATTTACATAATATTGAATTTGATATTTTAGATAATAAAGCTAGGGATTTAGCTTCTAAAGTTACACATGAAAAATACATATCACAATCTAGGAAGTTGGAGAGATTATCACGTAATTCACGACCTAATAATAGCAATGTTACCTCAATTGACCAGAGCCAGGCTCATACGTTTCACCCACGTGTTGAAAACTTAAGTAATACACAATTTCAAGCGTCAGAACTTTCTCTTTTAGAAAAAGGTTTAAAATATAATTTGACCCCTAATTTATCACAGAAAACTCTCGAAACATTGTTAGTAGATTCTGAAATCTCTTGTGTTAAAGGTAAAGTTGAGACTGCAGTGAAACACCAAATAGCTGTTCAAATTAAAAAAGCTTACTCCTCTAGTAATCACCATAGCTCTGAGATTGGGCAGTTTCATTCTTTACAAAATAAATTAAGCCAAAACAATCTAGTGGTTTCCAAATCAGATAAAGGCAACAGTGTGGTTATATTAGACAAAAGTGATTACAATCAAAAAGTTAACGATATTATTCAAGGTGAAGAATTTGAACAGTTGAATTCCGACCCAACTAAACATTTCACTTTAGATGTCAAAAATGCAATTAAGTCTACTTCATTTATACCTACACATTCACTCAATAATATAGTACCAATGAATCCTAGATCTCCCTGTCTATACGGTTTACCTAAAACACACAAAGTGAACATTCCTATTCGACCCGTTGTCTCTTATGTTGGCGCCCCTGCGTACAACCTAGCAAAACATCTCAATATTTTGTTGTGTACCAAATCATCTTTTCAACCTAAATATAGTTTAAAGAATAGCCTAGATCTGATTAACAAAGTTAAAGATATTGACATCCCTTCCGGTGCCAAATTATTATCTCTTGATGTCGACAGTCTATTTACCAACGTTCCTTACGAAAATTGCTTACGCGTCTTAGAGAATCATTTTGAGAAACAACGATTACATCCTGGGGAAGTAAATGACCTTATAAATTTGACTACTGTCTGTATGAAGCAAAATTATTTTAGGTTTAATGATGAGTATTATTTTCAAAAAGAGGGATTAGCTATGGGGTCACCTTTAAGTCCACTTATGGCCGAACTTTTTATGGACGACTTTGAGTGCAAACACATAGTAAAAGAACCTAGAATTTTATTTTATTATAGATACGTTGATGATATAATCATTTGTTGGACTGGTACTTCCCGCCAAATTGATATCTTTGTGAAGAAACTTAACAATATACACCCAAAAATTAAATTTAAACTGGAATTAGAATCAAACCAATCTATCAACTTTTTGGATCTAACGCTTACAAGAGTTGACAGTAAATTGCAATTCCAAATATATCGAAAACCAACACACACAGATGTTGCTATTCCCTCCAGTTCTTGTCATCCTATTCAACACAAATTAGCCGCTTTTCGAAGTTATGTCCATAGATTGGTATCGGTTCCTCTGACCCAAGACAGCTATAATAAAGAGCTTAATATAATATACCAAATTGCTATTTCCAACGGCTACAATAAACAGTTAGTTGATCGATTAATTCAGACCAAACAACGTAATAGGGCTAGGTCACTTCTTTATTCTTGCCCTTCTGATAGAAATATCAAGTACGTGGGCAGCTTAACGTATATGGGGACAATATCTCAAAAAATTTCCAATATATTAAAGAAAAATAACGTCCATGTAGCTTTTCGTACAAATCAAAATCTACGTCATTTATGTAACGGTAAAGATCGACTGGAAAACGGTAAAAAATCCGGTGTGTACAAACTTACCTGTGACGAATGTAACAGCGTTTATATTGGTCAAACTGGCCGTAATTTTGATATCCGATATAAAGAACATAAATCCGCGTTTAGAAACGACCATCCCGAACAGTCTCATTTTGCCAAACATTTAATTGAAAGCGGTCATCAACTCCTCGATTGTAATACGTTTGAAATCTTACACTGTTGTGACAAGGGGTTTAGGTTATGTGTATTAGAACAGTTAGAAATATCGAAACATAGTGTAGGCTTCGCGCTGCTGAATGAACAGACTCAATTGGTTTCATCCCCACTGTTACGTATTTTTAGTGATAATCTGCCGCCACAAACTATTTTGTGATAAAGTTCCGGCTTACCATGTCACAACTGAATTACCTGAATAAATAAAATAAAATAAATAAACTGCTATATTTCACACTTATCTTCCACAATTAGGGTAAACTCACTATCAAACACTGTATACCTATATTACTGTCGTATATTATACACGGCACTTTGCGTATTAAGTACTGTAACGTCCGGCCACTTCAAGAATCTTTTGAAGACTGACTCGAATTCTCCCTACAACTGGCCATGTTTGCTCTCCCCTCCAAGTATTACGTAACGAGTCAAATCAATGTCTAATGGACTACGCAATTATCAAATAAGCCATTAAAGGAGTCAAATTGAATAATTACAAGAAAAATGTAAAGCATTTAATTAAGTACAGATTAAATCAAATTGAAACCTAATAATTTAAACATTATTTGTAATATTTGTTTATTATTTTTTCATAACGTGCCGAGCCAAGCCACCCGTCGAACCAGCTACCAGTGATGACGTCACGCTACGAGTCACGCCACCCACCGTGTCATCCCCACGTGTCCCGAGCAGCTACAAGCAGGTCCTGTGACTGTTTCATCGTGGAAGCCGCCTGCTGGCCGAACCGAGCTACCCGCCGAACCAGTGTTGACGTCACTCTGCGACCCTTTCATAATTTTAAGTTAAAACTAGTTTCCTAATATTGTTTACTATATTATTCAATATTTCTCATATTTGTAAACACTAAACATACCATATATAATTTAAAAATATTCTGTTAGCAATTCAATAACATTGTTATATAATTATCACTATAAACACGTATATCTTTACCAATTGTAAGCTACAACAAAGAACAGTGAGTCACGATCGGGCCTATATAAAGGCGTGTTTAGCCGCTGGCCGTTTAGTCTCGATCGTGCGCTCGGTAAGTCAAGACCTCCTGAAGATGCTTCGTTTAGAAGCGAAACTAGTCGGGTATTCTTCCGGTTAGGCTGCGTGATGTTTATGACGTCACGTAGATAACAGGAAAATTAGGCGGAATTGTCACTAGATATATAATTTTATGCTTTTTTAAGTGTTTTATTTAAATATTATTTAATGTTTTTTAGGATACTTTTAAAAGTATTTGTTATTATTAAATATGGATTTCCGCAAAGTAACGCCTGAATCTATTCATTACAATTATATTTATGTTGCAACTATTCAATTGACAATATTGAATTTTTCTTAAGGCACTATAATCCATAAACCATTTCAACCTGTTATGACACTTGAAAATCTTGTATTTTTTAGAAGTTTTAGTTAGGGGATTAGATTTTAAGTTATTAAAAAACTGTTACCTTTAGCAATTAATATGGTAATTAAACAACTTTAAACAGTTTAAATCGCGTATCTTTATCATTATTTTGCTCCGACGTTTCAAACACTTTGCAGTGATCGTGGTCACGGGGTGACTGTTACCTCGTCGATTTTGGCATAACAAAATCAAAGAAGCCTTTCTGTTCTACACTTTGCCATATAGATAGTTTTTTCCTTGTCATATATAATTTTTTATTGCCTATAGGTAAGCCTTTGACCACAATCTCACCTGATGGTAAGTGATGATGTGGTCGAAGGTGTTAACAGGCTTAATCTAGAATTACTGGCTCTCAAGGACAGCTGCCGGAACACACCGTAAGGTGCTTGGCGACAGATTTTCTACTTGAGGGTCGTCGCTAGCTAGGCGGGCATTCGCTAAATGCCCTTCCACCTTGTGGTGAAGCTCAAGCCTGCAAGGGGATTGGAACCATCCCCCCGCAAAAGGCAATGCCACTGAGCCATCACTGCTTCAAAAGCTGGGATGGCTCAGTGGCATTGATTATTTCAAACAGTCATCAAGAATGTTATTTTTTAGATGTGGAAAAGGTCTTTTTGTTTAGCATGTCTTGAACAAACCAGAAGTGCAAGCCAGTCCTCTTAAGGGTTCCATATTGCAAAAGACTGTAAAAGAAAAACATGTTTCCTGGTATTGATTACAGTTTCAAACTCTACATTATAAATTGGTGCTTGTAGTGGTTGTTGAGTTAATATAGTGACAAGTATAATGTGGTATATAATGTCCCATAATTTATGATTCCTAACGACTAAGATTTTTAAGATATTATGTACATGGTCTAAAATTCTCAATTTAACAGCCCCCATTCATTTACTTTGTATGTAAATATAATAGCGGCCTGCCCCGACTGCGCACGGGTAATTACGACTATACATTGAGATGTAAGCTATCCTATCTTTCAATTTGGATGAAATCACACACGGTGCACAAATCACATTTAAAATTGCTTCTGTAGTTAAGTCCATCGAGGACAAACAAGACACGTAACACACATAAATTTTAAATATAATGAGATATATATAGATATATATATGCAATGATCCCTAGACAATGTAACTCCAACTGTGGTCCACAGGGATCTAGGGGGCAAAAATAAAAGATTGCCTTGATTGTTAAATATAATTCATAGAACATCTTGAACCTGAATCATTTTCCTAATGTAATGGATAGATTCAGGCATTACTTACTTTTAAAATCCATATTTAATAATAACAAATACTTTTAAAAGTATCCTATAAAATATTAAATAATATTTAATAGAATACTTTTAAAAGTATTTGTTATTATTAAATATGGATAATATTTAATAGAATACGTTTAAAAGTATTTGTTATTATTAAATATGGATTTCCGCAAAGTAATGCCTGAATCTATCCATTACATTAGGAAAATGATTCAGGTTCAAGATATTCTATGAATTATATTAAATAATATTTTATATTTTATAGGATATATATAATATTACTAAACTAACTTTAGTCTCGATCGTGCGCTCGGTAAGTCAAGACCTCCTGAAGATGCTTCGTTTAGAAGCGAAACTAGTGGGATATTCTTCCGGTTAGGCTGCGTGATGTTTGTGACGTCACGTAGATAACAGGAAAATTAGATGGAATTGTCACTAGATATATAATTTTATGCTTTTTTAAGTATTTTATTTAAATATTATTTAATATTTTATAGGATACTTTTAAAAGTATTTGTTATTATTCATTTTCCTAATGTAAATTATGTTAAGCAATAGTCAAATATGAGTACCCACTCAAGGATTGCTAAGTTTATATCTGTACGAGGGTGAATCAAAAAATTCTTGGAATCAATATTAAAAAATGCAAAGATTTAAATAATAATATTTTATTTTTCTACATAATCTCCCTCCAATGCAATGCATTTAGAATAACGCGTTTCTAACTTCCTTATTCCTTGTGAAAAAAAAATATTTTCTTGACTCTCGAAAAAGTCCTCTACGGCAGCTATAACCGCGTCATTATCGTGAAATTTTGTTCCACGAATTTCCTCTTTTAATTTTGGAAACAAGTGAAAATCACTTGGGGCTAAGTCCGGAGAATATGGTGGGTGGTCAAGGAGATTGAAGCCAGCACAGCGGATTGCGTTGACCGCAACTTCCGATCGATGAGCAGGAGCGTTATCTTGAAGGAACAACACGCCCAACGACAGTTTTCCACGACGTTTTTCTTTAATCGCTTCACGCACTTTCGGGATGAAATTTGCGTAATAGGGTCCAGTAATCGTCTGGCCTTTTGGCATGTAATCAATAAAAAGGATTCCTTCACTATCCCAGAACACAGAGGCCATAACTTTGCCAGCGGTAGGAGCAACTCGAAATTTTTTAATGGATGGAGAGGATGGTCGTTTCCAAGACATGCTTTGTCTTTTAGTTTCAGGATCAAAATGGTGGACCCACGTTTCATCCATGGTGACAAGACGACGGCAAAAATTATCCGGATCACGCTGGAACATTTCGAGATTACGCTTGGAAATTTCCAAACGTCGCTTTTTGTTTTCGTCGGTTAACATTCGTGGCACCCATCTTGCAGACACTTTTTTGAACCCCAGTGAATCAATTAAAATGGATTGAACGCTACCAAAAGATATCTTTAGGATCTCAGCTATATGTTTTATAGTCATTCTTCTGTCTTCCAAAACCAGATTCTCAACCTTTTTGACATTTTCTTCTGTAACGGAGGTTGAAGGCCACCCAGAACGCGGGTCATCTTTACAGCTTGATCTACCTCTTTTAAATTCAGCCACCCAGTACGCAACCGTAGAATAGGGTACAGCATCACCCCCTAATGTCTGCTGAATGTCCAAAAAAATTTCCTTCGTAGACATTTTTTTCAAACTGAGATATTTTATCACCGCACGTAACTCACTTTTATCCATAATTTTGACTTTTTAGCAACTCGTTGCACAAAAAAATTTATTACATGCGAACGAACTGACAAAAATAAGTGACAGTCTGCATAAATATAGTGTGATAGACACTCTTTAATTTGAATATCGAACTTGATCCAAAAAGGTTTCATATATATGCACTTCTAAGAACTTTTTGATTCACCCTCGTATATTAATTATCTAATAATTAACAACTCATCAGGATAATAATTCCAAAGACGTAATTGTCTTCAATATTTTATACTTTATTCTACACCTCATAAGAAGGTGGCTAGTGTCGATATAAGACTATGAGATATGGCCTACAACAATGAAGATATTAATTGGTCCACCTGAGAAATCAATAATAATATTGTTCAAGACTTTTCTCTAATAGAAATACTATTCTAGAAATTTACTCAAGCTTTGGAATTTAGACAACAAACATGGTATGAAATCTATTAGAAATGGTCCCCAGCTCATTGTCAGTTCTTTTCATTAAAATCCGGCTTTTTCTATTTTGTATGCTATATTGTCTTTTAACTTAACAAGTACTTACTGTGGTTTTGTGTCTATTAACAAAATTCATTTAAGAACAATTGTTTGTCTGAGCATCATTTACTTCACAATTGACCAGATGTCCATATAGATATGTGTTCTAATAAGCTGATGTTTCAATACTGTGTTTCCAATATATTTTGATATTGATTGAAATATAATGAAAATATGTTTTTTTAATAAACTTTACCCTCATAGATTTAGATGTTGAATTTATCTTCTATAACTCATAAAATTTTGGTTCTTTAAAATTTGAGAACTTGATATCATCACTTAGAAAACTCGCGAGTTATGTCCATTATGACTAAATAAGCACCCGGCTGGGACTCACGTTATATTTACCGGATAGATTCCCACCAGTTTCGGGCTATATTGTAGCCCTTCGTCTGGGAGTCACGGTTGCGCGAGGCGGCGAGCGTGGGCCTCAGCACGTAACTGACGTAACGATGGCGCTGTCTTTCCCGGCTCAGCTGCACTTGTCAAATTGTCCGATATGTCATTAGCTACACTGTCACTGTTATGTGCCGTGTAGGGCTGTAGACACACCACACTAATCGTGTCAATTTCCTTGTCCACATGTACCGTATCCACGCTATTGGTGTCACCTATCTTTAAAACTGTTTTCCATGCCGGCGGTATATTCCACCCACAATCCCGGTTGAAGTTAGGGTGACGGCATATTTCGATTGCCTCCCGTATCTCAGTCACAGGGAATTCGGCACACACCTTCCCTGTGACTGCGGTAAGTCGTACATTGGCGATCTAGATATGTATTTACATTACATATCTAGATTTTTGTATTTTCTGACCCATTCCCCCATTAGCGTGCGCAGTGAACCTTTATACCTTTATTCAATTGTAAGCTATGCAAGGGGCAGACTCGCGAGGTCTACAACTCCGAGAGCCACTAGTGTAGATTGATAACATTGTGCATGCTATCAAAATCAAATCAAAATATTTACTTGCGTAATTTAGGAGTACATTTTATGCACATCTTAGCGCATGAACATAGTAAATCTCTATAATTTGCCATTCGGCTTGCAAAACATGTAGCATACATGGCTTGTTTAAACCAAGCCAGTAAAAATTGTGTGATTCCTATAAAAATATATGCATCTACTTATATCTTATTTGAAACAATTTAATTAAACAATACATTTAAACAATCATAAGTCATAACACATAAATTGAGATTATAAAATAAATATACAATACATAATTTCTATTGAATAATTCAATGCCATAACAAAAAAATATAATTAAATAAAATTTATTAAGTTAATTTCACATAAAACTTATAAGTCTTAAATTCATGTAATGTCTAATATATGAAAAACACGGGTGTTTGAGCGTGAACTTACTATGAGTCGATATCGCTGTCGACAATGTTTCGGCTTCTACCGGAAGCCTTCCTCAGGATTTTGAGTGTGGTACGTCCGCCGCGGTCGCGTCACGCTTCAACACGCTTTTTATAATATGATTCATGTAATGTATAGAAACAATTCATCGTCAATACTTTACATAATATTTTTTTTAATTTATCGTAAGGAGATTTTTTAATGTAATTAGGCAAGCGATTAAACAAAACGATGGGAGTATAAAATGCACTCTTATGATATGCTTTAGTATTAGTATATATATACTAATCCGCTATAGTACCTCAATAGTAGTTTCTCTAAAAATTATAACTATCATATACTAAAGTCGTTAACTGCGATTGACAGCTGTTTACTGTAGAGCCTAATCTAGTAATTATACTGATTTGGCTCTTTGCCAGCGGTAGTGGTACTCTGTGCTAACTGGATCATAAAAGAGGGTTTGTACAGCCTCTCAAATTAGAACACAAGCAGTGATACATGACTCATAATATGTAAACAAGTCGCCATTTGCCACAGGAAAGCAGAAAACAAGCTGTCAGTCAGCAACGAGTGGTTACTTCAACAGTTTCCAAATTAACACTCTGTTGTGATTTGAATGGAACACTTTTGTTATTCTTACAAGCTAGCTTTTACCACTTCTTCACCTTGTGTTGAATCATAATGTGATAAAATTAGTAGGTTAAATATAGGTCCGAGGCTTTAGGTTCTTATTACAGCTTTTCTACTTAAAGGAGGTTGCAAGCCAGGTGAGCAATAGCAAAATGGTCTTCCAAGCTGTTTTTTATGCTATGAATTTACGATGCGGACAAGTCGTCCGCCCGATAGTAATCGTCACGCCTGTGCTAGTGGCACCATCCCCTATCTGCGTGACACTACACTACGCTCGTCACTCCAACTCGTTAGTTTGTATGTCTTGTTCACCCAGTAATTTCCCTTGCTATAGTGCCATTCATGCCTAAGCAGAATTTCTGAAACTGTGGTGGCACCCCCAAGGCACACTATTGCTAAAGAGACCTACCACCTGGTGATACCACTCTCATCTTTAGGTTGGTACCAGTGCCTGCATTCGCAACTAAGCGAAAGTTGTCATTTTGCAAGATTGTTTAAAGTTGCTATTTAATTGATAAGTAAATAAGTAAAAATATTTACTCAAATAATTTTTTGAATATTTATTTTATTATATTTAATATAAGATAAATAAATAAATGGTAAATTTTCAACCTGGCTTGCCGATATTTACTCGTATATAAGGAGCTTGATCTCTATCTCTATTATGTATAAAAAAAATCAGTTGCGGTTCGTTTGTCTCTGCCTGGCTGGGCCGATTAAGCTGATTTTGGTTTTGAAATGTTTGTCGTAGTCCAGGGAAGGTTTAAACAATGAGAAAATATGGAAAAACGGCGAGGATGATAGTAAAAATAAACAATTTAAATTTCCCATGTAAAAACTGTTCTACCTATACTTTCCTGTCAAACATTTGACGTTCGTCCGTTAGGATAGGTGATACGAAGTACACCGGGTCATTTAGTTATATATATAAAGGCTTTAATTTGCTTGCGGAATACGCGTTATCTCAGCAATGCAACGTATTGTGATAATGTGCGACAACCTTCTTATCTACTATTAGTTGACGTGATTAGTGACCTTTTATGATCTTTCAATGGGAGAGTATAGAACAATCTTGAATTCATAATTTTGGATCCATTCATATTCCCAAACCGAGAACTAATTCATAATTTTGGATCCATTCATATTCCTAAACCGATAACTTATTCATAATTTTGGATCCATTCATATTCCTAAACCGATAACTAATTCATAATTTTGGATCCATTCATATTCCTAAACCGAGATAGGAGGAAGATAAAGAGATTGTTTATAAGAGAGTTTCAAAGACTGTGTTTTCTGTTCAAGTTCTGTTTGGTGACTCTACCTTACAAATATACTTTTACATAGCTGATGTTAGCATTCATAAATTACACTACATAATGTGTCTCATGAGAGTCAATTTTGTTTATTCAGCTGTGTATACTTATTACTTATTTCTGTATATCTACATAATTATACCTATATATATATTGTCTGGTTTTGTGATAGCTTTTATAATAAACTAGCGGCCGTTCTTAATCGATCAGCTAAGTTAAGCAACGTCTGCCGCGGTCAAGAGTTGGATGGGTGACCGCTAGAGCACTTCCGTGCTTCGCAGGGCACGTTAAGCCGTCGGTCCTGGTTGTTGTCTTACGATGGCAGTTGTTACAGCATCGTGGTAGGGCATTTTACGAATGCCCGCCTGGCTAGCAACCACCCTCAAGTAGAAAATCTATCGCCAAGCACCTCACGGTGTGCTACGGCAGCTGTCGTTGAGAGCCAGTAATTCTGGGCTAGCCTGAACAACATCTTCGATCACATCATCATTTACCATCAGGTGAGATAGTGGTCAAAGGCTAGACTATCAGCTATAAAAAAAAAGTAGCTGCGAATTGCTATTCGGATTCGCGCACGAAGAGTTATCACTACTTACGTACCACTTTCTATACAACAGTTAACACTATACAACTTTTTTTTTGAGCTAAAAAAAAAAACAAAAAATAAAACTTTTTTTTTTAAACATGCGTGGATCCGACTCGCATATGGCCGATTTTTTCATTTGTTGGTATAGCAGCAACAGAAATATATCTGAGAAAATGTCAACTTTCTAGCTACGCGGTACATGAGATCAATATGATAATACTTTGTCACTAAGTAATATTATTAAAAAGTTGGAACTTACTTACCTATAAGAATTATAAACAACTAAGATTTTTTTACCTGTAGATGAGTTATGATATGAGCCCCCAATATATACTAGACGAATGCAAGGTAATTACCGTAGTCGCTACCAGTTTTTCACTTCCGAGCATCCGGTGAATACGTCGCCGCTAATCGTGTTTTTAGGAATTAATTGTGGACAACGTGCCTCTCTGTGTCTTTAGACACTGCACCAATTATATAGGCACAGTGAGAGATATAGGTAAGAAAAATGTTTCATTTCACGCGTAATTATTGCTGAAGTAGAAAATATCGTAATTTTGTTTTATCTTAGGAACTAATCACAATGAAATGGATGAGCGAGATGTGTGGATCCCTTATTTATCCCTAACAACAGATATGACGCATAATAATTGAATGTTCTTTCCTTGTCATTACAAACTGCATATACATGTGCGTAGGTATGTAGATAGGTAAATAATTCTAGTAAGCTTTTACAGCAATGGTGTTTAGATATAACTACGCTATGTATTTCAACTCTCTGATAAACGAAAGATTTTTTTAACACAAGTCCGCACGTGAAATAAAACTATCAAGTAGATACAATGATCCCAAATACTTAACATCTCGATTATGATCTTACCATGTTCACAGAATATATTTTTATATGTAAAAATCATCACAACCTTTATAATAAATTCATTAAATATAGCAAAACTAGCTTAGATAAGATACAGTGAGGTTGTATAACATAATAGGTACATTTCAATGTTATCGACAAGCTACATGCATTGATTGTTGATTACAGTAAAATAGTGAAGTGAATATCGTATATTATGTCTAAGTACAGAGTATCTATTTTAAAAGACGAGCAGTGCAATGTGGAACAATTGATTTAAGGGGCGAGAGGATGGAAGTGTAAAACCCTCTTTGAGGAGGGCTTGTAGACTCCGCCCCCCTTCGAGATATGATTTTTTTACATTATGAACTAAATTTCTCAAGGGGATTTACCAATATCTTTGTATTTTGTAGATTATAAAAAGTCCCGTATCAGAACTGAAGTAAATATAAATTAACAGTGCACTACTGATTTTTATTTTATCAATATCTACTGACATATATAATAGTTATAATTAAAGTTGCCGCGAATATCGCTATTATTCGGTATTCGGCATTACTCGTCATTTTTTTGATATTCGTCGAATACCGAATAATACTTAGCTATTATTCCGCATTCGGCGAATAGTCGTCTAAAATAAACTTTTATCGAACAAAAAACTAATGAGTTAAAAATAATAAATTTTTATTATATTCCTTAATAAAACAATACACAGTATTAATTATTATCTGCAATATGTAGTGCCTATCATATTCATGAAATAGTTACTAATAATTAAATGAAAAATTAAATTACTATGTTATATATATGTAGGTATGTATAACATCAAACAGATTTATTTAACCTTATATTTTTCTTTCCTTACAACCTTAGAAGTAGTTAGCAATATATTTAATGTGCATTATTTATGTCGAGTTATTCGACTATTCGCTAAAGTGAATGGCGATTAATCGGTATTCGACTATTCGCTATAACAACTATTCGCGGCAACTCTAGTTATAATACATATTTACATTGAACTGAAATTTGTAGCGCTTAGCGAGCCGCTTCCGCGGAAAGCCCACTCCTCCATAGGCTGTTATGATCGCCAACAACCTAACGCGCCTTCTCGCTTCGCTCGTCGTTGCATTCGTATATAATATGAATTTGGCTGAGATTAGTAATTAATACAGGCAAAAGGTACCTACATATTTCAACGGAGTAATTTGTAAAAAAATCGAAACTCAAATTCCATAGCTCCCACAAGGGCATGCAGGTGCCCTTGTTGACCCTATTATTTTCGTAGTAGATTAAAACATGAAAATCAGTAAATATATTATAACACAAATTCTAGTACCAAACTCAATATCATGTACTTCGATTGTGTTACTTACGTTTCGTACTCATAGCGAAACGTTGGACCTTGATAGGTTAGACCATATCATTGAATTCAAGGAAATTCAATTGATTTGCAAAGTTTGCAAAAAGAAAACTTATTTCATATGTAAGAAAAGTATTGTTTATATACATCCTAATGTGTGTTTTGTGGCTTATCATACTCCAGTTTTTTTTTTAGTTCATATTACTAAAATAAATAAATAAAGAGTTTATTTTATTTATTATTTCTTAGTACAACACTTCACCTTGCCCCACAGTAATTGGCATATTGATAATATGGATACACTACTGTGTGTCCTCCTACCAGGTTTTATTACACCGCCCATATACAAACTTTCCCATATGACTATGATTTTTTTTTCCATGTTTTTTACTGTTACTTAAGCCATAATATAAAAACATACTAACATATTGTAAACATCAGTGATGGTAAATAGTTTCAGGGTTATCTGGGTTAAATTGAAAGAAACACAACTAAAAACTTTTTTTAAACAGTCCAAATCAATAAAAAGTACCATATTTTTTTAATTTTCACGACACAAAACTATTACAAGATATTGGTAGGAAAACGGAAAATTCCAGTGATCAGAAACTGTCAACCTAGCTGCGAGAACATTGAAAAATCTCACTACCTTCTCGTGTAAATGTTCTACTCCAAAGCTAGATGTTCCACGGGTAACATAGTGTATTAGAATATCTGTAAACTCCCTTTTCCTATATCGCATCATATTTTGTTTTACCCATCATTGGGCCACGGTAATGGTATCTATACAGTATTTCAACTTTATAGAAACGGACGAAACGCGAGTTATACCTACGCGCCTCGATCTCGGCCCGCGCTCGGTACGCAGACAGTCGCGTCTGTGCCGCAGTGACGTATGGGCGGTGTGTTATTTTTTTAACAATAAACGCGCGATATTTTCAATAAAAATAAGTTTATGTACATATTTAATATGACGAGTAGGATATATTTTGCTGTTTTTGGTTGCATGAATTCGTCAAAAACGCATCCAGAGATTACTTTTTTTTTAGAAAACCTGGAAACTGAAAGGTTAAATACTATTAAATATTTTTTTCTCAAACATGCTTGGAAATGTGAGCATTATTTTGACAACGTGCTTCGAGATAAATCGAAATTGCTGTCAAATACATGCGCGCAGCGGCCGGCAAAAAATGTATGAAAATCTATATCTGTCGTGTCTAGCGGCCAAATAAATTGCATAGTAAACTCATATTTGTCGTGTAATTTAAAAATAGAACGATCTTTTACTTCGAAGCATGGCATCCAAGGAGGTAACTTATCAAAGGTTTTATTTAAATTTCGGTCTAGCTTGGAAATAGAACGCTGTTTATTGAAAAAATAACAAATGAACACTTTAACGCAGGCAATTTTATTGTTGTTTGTTGATAGTCATTGATTTTGAAAAGTAATTGTTTCGACAAACTGAGTTCAAGTGAAGACGATGAGTGTGATGAACTTAATTCAACGTCACCTGAAATTCTTCACCTCTTTTTTCCCCCCTTTAGAATTATCCCAAACCAACATAATCCCCGGAAAGTCCACTTTAAAATTCATAAATTGTACATTTAACAACTGTATCTTCAAATAAAAAATTCTGGCTAGGTACTACTTTGTTTTAATTTCCGCGCATAATTTGAGAAAAGCACTAAACAAGCCTTGGCCACAACTAGGCATTGATGGACTTACGTATGTGTGCCTCGGCTTCGCCTCGGCCCACACTTACACGTTCGTCCATCAATGCCTCCTTTGCTGGCCGCTGCAGTTATGTACTATACCTACTAGTAAGTCAAATTATACTCGACTAGCCGACCGCGCGCGGTTTCACCCGCTTTACTCCGCTCCCGTCGCTCATAGCGTGATGCGATATAGCCTATGTTCACCGAGGGTAGTGTAGCTTCCTAACAGTGAAAGAATTTTTTCAATCGGCCCAGTACTTTTTGAGCCTATTCATTACAAACATACAAACATACAAAAATAGGTACAAATCTTTCCTCTTTATAATATTAGTATAGATATAGATAATATATAGATATAGACTAGCCGACCGCGCGCGGTTTCACCCGCTTTACTCCGCTCCCGTCGCTCATAGCGTGATGCGATATAGCCTATGTTCACCGAGGGTAGTGTAGCTTCCTAACAGTGAAAGAATTTTTTAAATCGGCCCAGTACTTTTTGAGCCTATTCATTACAAACATACAAAAATAGGTACAAATCTTTCCTCTTTATAATATTAGTATAGATTAATAAAAAAAGTGAATGGAGTAAAGGAAAGTGATTGACTCGAGCGAAATATGTAGTTACAAGCTATATATTATACCTTTTTTATACCTTAAAATTTAATAATAAAGCATTTCGTACGTCTCACAAATATTTTACGGTCGCAAATTTTTAAGACTGATTTTTTATTCAAATATAAATATGGTTTTTTACTTAAATCTACCTACTTGTCAAAAAACAACACGCATTTTTAGTGAACACTTCCTGTTAATTTCACAAAGAATGTTATTTGTTTATATAAAAAAAGTATATTTACAATCACAAAACTAAATGGAAACACAAAGTAGGCAAATTTAATTAAAATACTAGAGGCGGGTAGCCCTAGCGCATGTTTACATACAGCGCGGTTATAGGTAGTTATTTCGACGACAGAGCCGAGTTAAGATACTGTAAAGATAACATTACCTGGGCTGTTCTAGGCGAATGCGCGTGGCCCTTACTTGTAGTTGATCATATACGTATACGTTACGGTAGTGTGCGTGCCTGCTTGTGTTACGTGCGCACACTACAGTAACATGTATGTACACTCACACAATCAAGGATCACGCGCGCTACTTGATAGCAAGAGTTATATTACTGTCATATCTTAATGCGTTGCTCAATCGGGTAATTTGTAAAGATAGTGTACAGGTGTCACGCCTTATCAACAATCTGACGATAAATCTCATTGGAAATGTTAAGTTTGTTGTTATTGTCAGTATGTGATTGAAATTTTAGTGATACGCAATCAGGCGTGGCTCTTGAACTTGGTGCTGTATTTAAAATCACTAAAGAAGTGTATAGTTATTTATTGTGTTAATTGTAAATTACCGAGTGATTTTTGTGATATCTGTAAAAGTCAAACTAACCAGAAAGTCTAGTAATTAAATATTGAAGTATTGAGGTACGAGAGAACGAGGCCCGCGATGAATTCGATAAAATTTCACGAGTTCGACGTTTCGTTTCGTATTCCTATGTTCCTCTAATTTATTTGTACAAAAATTATAAGAAATATTATTCCTATAGGCTTCTATTATTTTCTTTCATGTCAAAAAATCTATAATAATTTTAGGTGGGATTAGTTCGATTGGTTGAAATAGTTCAACTGGTTGAACTAATAGTTGAATTTTTTGTATTAGGTCGATCATGGTGATAGTACGGGGCATTTTAGTTATTTTCAGGATCGTATTTTCTTTAGTAATTATTATTTGATGAGAAAAATATGGCAGGGGCATCTCTATATAACACTCACATTTTATTTAAAAAAATAATGGCCTTAGAAAAAAATAGGGGAATTCAATTCAAGTTATGCATGGAGAATCGTAGGTATACTTGTCTCATAATTTTCTTTACGAATGTTACGAACGATCTACCTCCTCACTCACCCAGCAAAGATGTCGCTCTACGCATACATAAAAAAAACTTCATTGTCCATTTTCATATTTTTTATTTTGTTCTAGTAGTCTTTAAAGTCTAAGTAAAATTTATTTAATATTTAATAATTCCTCTATAATGTTAAATTCTAAATAATAAACTAGAGCGAGGCATACCTATATCTCTAGTTGCAAGTGTCTGAACATAATAAGCAGTATAAAAATACTGCTGTTCATTAGATGCAATCGTCTGCTGGCCAATTAGTTGAAACTATATGAAAAGTACGCGATAAATTCAGTAGGAGACGAGCACTCGGTAGGTACCTACTCGTGATACAAGTGTAGGTAGCTATAGACGTGGTGCAACGGTGACCAACGAATAGTGACAAGTATTACCGATGGATCGTTGGGAGTCCGCCGTCAAGGACATCAGGTTTAGGATGGTGGGGATACAGGTCCAGAGGATTAAGAAGAAGAAAACTGCGGCTCCGACTTGTAAGGTGAAGATTGCATTCATTATAATAATACATCAGTTACATTACATCTTGATCATCGGCTGGAAGACGTCCACTGTTGAACAAAGCCTTCCCCATAGAATGCCACAATAAACGACTACGGGGTACGGATGAACATTAGACATAATTTTCGTCTTGTCCGTGTTCATTTTAAGATCTACCTTCGGGGTAACTCTCCTGAAGTTGCTGGGCATTGCAGACGAGTACAATGCTCAGCAACGAGTTAAATCATTCATTTCGTATGAACTGCCTTATTGAACAAAATACTGCTAGAGCAGTTAGCAAGTGATCGATATACGGACCGGTCGATCAGTTGACTTCTGATGGACAACAGCTTGAAGCTGCTATTGTTAACTGCTGCCGCTGTCAGTTTAAACTGCTAAACCAGTCACAATGATCATTGATATAGAGCCCAGGCGAAGTGGATAACTATGCGAATGTGAGTCGACACCGACAGCTCGACAAGTCAACGTATTTATTTATTTCTCAGGAAGACCAACAGTATCTCAAATATTATTATATATAACTAATAAAAACAGATAACCAATTATAGGTCCTCACGGATAAATAAATTAATAAATCTTATAAATAACATTCAAGTAATGAACATTACAGTACAACTTAGTCTAAACATTATGCTTATTATAATTAAATTCAAACAGTCAATGAACTCTCTGCTCAACAACTGCCTAACCTAAGAACATGCTTGTACAAAATAAGTCTAGGTAAAAAGTCTAAGTATGCCTAGCAATTGCTTAACTGCACGGTGAAATTTCAGTCACAAGACCGTAATGATATGTTGTTATGTATGCTACATAATTCTATTAATTATTTCTGATTCTTTTTTTTTACGGCGGTATGCCTTTATTAAAAATATACTATGAACTTTATACAACACTACAGCTACTACAATAAAGGCACTTAGACAACCTACAAGTCATAGCAGGCTCATAGGCAGTCCAAATGCTCCAGCCCACTCCCAGTTGGCAGCGTGCCCAGCATGCTGGCAGCATTGCCCCGTTGAATTGCAATACTTATTCGTTGAGCCAAATATGTGCCAGCATATGATCGCGCGTCGCATCGACCAAGCGCTCAGATAGGTTTTGGAAAATACGATGAGCTCCCGGTCCCCACGGACCCAACGTCTCTACACCAAACGGCTAAAATATGTAACCCATACCGAGGTTAGCATATTTGCGCCGCTTGAGTTGCTCCGCCGAAGTAGCCGCATTCTCTTTTTGTTTTATTACTGATAACTTGATAAGGTAGATTCACCTGTTGGTAGCAGATTTTCTGCTTGATAGTGGTGGTTACCATTACTCTGACGAGCGTGCAACATGCCTACTAACTTAACTGTAAAGCCTTTTCAGGATTCAAACCTGTGGCTGGCTATTGGGCAGCCGTCACTCACTTGCACCATGTTCCAAAGTCGGTTCCTATAATAACCCCGTTCACTACTGGGTTGGATTTGCTTAGAAGTGGCTTCTTTCTATCATTCAAGTCACAGAGTTTAGGAAAAGCTTCGTGCCCCACTTAAAATGACTCTCCTAATGAATCTCTCCGTCCATGAGGTAGCTACTGTATTTGATACCTGCTCTGAAACAAAAGCCAGTCTTTGGTCTGCTAATCAGACATCGAAAACACAAGCTTAAAGCATTCAAATCGACCTCACAGAGCGTTTGTAGTCTATGTATTTGTAACCGTATACAGAGTACTCGCCCGGTCGATTATCATCAGGCGTCAAGCCTGTCTGGCTGGTCTGGTCTGTCGATTGGTTGTCTATGTAGTAGGTAGTATGGATTTCTGCACTCGCAGCCGAGGCTCGGCAGCACGTGCAGCCACAGCCGCGTTCGGAATGGTTTTCGCAGAAATCCATACTACTACATGGAAAACCAGTCGTGCAGCCGCAGTCGGTTTCGTGCAGCCGCTGCATTTACAGCCTGCAGCCGAGGTTCGGATGATACTTACCACAAGTTAAAATGCATGCCTCGAGTGCCGCAGCCAAACTCCTAAAATAGGTCATATTTGAGAACTTTCATTCACTAAACTATAAAAAAAACAAATGAAATATATATGAATTGTAGAATTATTATAAACATGGAAATTGTATCGAGCAGGCAAATATCGAATAGATGAAATTTGGCTTTATGAGAACACCGATCGAGGGTATCAATTTTAAACCTCTCAGGGCTCATCTACCACTACACTTTCATGTGATTATTTAATCGTTAACTCACTATATTAATCAACACTTTATTGACCTCAACGAGTGCCACAGCAAAACTCGTAAAATAGGTCATATGAGTGAGTACGAGTTTTGCGTTACATTTCATTCATTCTTAACTCTCCATGAAATTAAATGAGAGACCGATATGAATCTATGTCTTATCAGTGTGAACTTAAGGTTCAATATACCATCAACATAGTTGATTACACATGTATTATGTGCATTGATGATTAAAAGTTACCTTGACATTGCATTGCTCTCGTATCAAGACAACGTATGTGCACACATACGTTGGTATCTTGGTTTAAAAAGGTACTGTAAATCATCATTGGATTTTCATTTTTCCTCAAAAACTGCAAGGTTATGTTACTCGCTTATTTGGTCGCCGCACGCAACCTTCCGACAACATTTCAATTAGATATTAATTCGGATTTATGCGCCTTGTTAGATTACTTTACCGAGTGGTCTCATTCAGTGATATGCTGAATTAGTCCTCATTTCCGTTCGGCAAATGCACAGTTATGCAAATTTATCGGACAATATAATAAGATAGATTACGAGTAGGATTCCCAGGTGTCCTGATTTTGGTGGACTTGTCCGACTTTTTACAATTCCTTGTAGACTTTACGGCTTTTGTTAGGCTTTTTAGCGGGCACGGTACAAGAGAATATGGTGACGCCACGGCACTACGCGTTTCGTTTGTATTTGTTGTAGTTGTAAATTTGAAAAATATGCTGTTAACAGTTCCACTTAAGGATTATCAAGAAAAGACACATTCATGACAGAGTGTGTTCAAATTATTAACACGTAAGTACATAATAATATTTGACAATACAGGACGTACTAAGTATTATTAAGGTATATAGCGCTACTCGTTTTAAACGTAGATTCGTCAAATTGTTCTCAGTGAAAATTTGCTTGCATGTCCTAAACCCAGCATACACAAACCAGAAGTATAGATATTAGATTCAAGGATATGAATGCCGAAATATGATGAAACTAAGTTTTTATGAAACCGCTACGAAGATACTTAACGTAACTAATAAATGTTATTTACGATTGTCCGCCTGCGCCATAATCGGTCAAATCGCGGTCCCCTAACAACATTTAAATATAACCATAAAAAACTAATAAACAAAAGTTGATAACTGTTCCCATTTTATTTTGCACCTTCGACCACATCATTAATTACCATCAGAAGAGATTGTGTTCAGTCTATCAAAATTATAAACAAAACATCTGAATTATTCCAATTTAACAAAACCGGTGGCTATTCACACCATGGTACAAACGGCTCGTTGCTCATGGATTTTTTGACCGACTCACAAAATGGAGGAGGTTCTCAATTCGTCTGTTTTTTTTTATGTTTTTACCTCGAAACTCTTAACTGAGTGAACCGATTTCAAAAATTCTTTTTTATTTGAAAGCTGATTGTTGTCGTTTGGTCCCATTTAAATTTTATCAAAATCCGTCAAGTCGTTTTTGAGTTACACTCCAATAACTGAAAAATATTGACCTATCTTGATAATATAGTCGTTGACAATGAATGACAATCGATCCCGTAATTAGCGAGGGTCACTAAAAAGAGTGAAAACATTTTTTTTACTAAAATATGGAACCCTCTTCAACACCCAAAAGTGTTAAATAACTTGTCGAAGTCGGTACCACGCGCACAATATTGTGATAATAGGTATATAGATAGATAGATATATATATAGGCTTTTGAACTATCATTGTACCGACTTCAACAAGTTATTTCATACTTTTGGGTGTTGAAGTCTGTTCCATTTTTTTGTTAAAAATTTTTTTGTTTGTTTAAAACAATTAAATCTTTAGATGCCTTTCCAAAACCTGTAATCTCCGATCAATCACAATTAGCGATAAGAAGTTTGCACGTCACGTGTCACGAGTGCACATTACACAGAAAGTAGCAATCTTATACATACTCGTATATGTAGCGCATGTAGTGTAGCTTGCTTAGTCGTTTTTAACCGATCTACTGTAAAGTGATGAAACATCTGCTGAGGTCATGACTTGGATGGGTGGCATTACCACTGAGCGTGCACGTGCTTCGGTAGGCATGTTAAGCCATCGGTCCCGGTTATTGTCTTAGGATAGCAGTCATAGCATGATGGTAGGGCATTTTGCGAAATTTTCTCTATTGACAAAGCGACAGTCTTTCTGGGAATCAAAGTGGACTCAACTTTACAGTGAGATCCACATATACATGATCTAGCCGGAAGACTTAGTTCTGCTGCATATGCAGTTTGTAAGATAAGACAGTTAACAGACGTAGCTACTGCACGGCTAGTTTATTTCGCGTACTTCCACAGTATTATGTCGTATAGTGTATTGCTGTGGGGAGCTGCTGCTGAGATGGAAACAATCTTTATCTTACAAAAGCGTGCAATTCGAGCCATATATGAAATGGATCCTATGGAATCTCTAAGGGATCTTTTTAAAGAAATTGATATATTAACTTTACCGAGTCTGTATATATTTGAAAATATTATGTATGTTCGGAAAAACTTGAGTAAATTTAAATTAAACAGTTCAGTTTTAAATTAACAACCACGATTACAACACTAGGAACAAATATAAATTAACGGTACCGTGTTTTAGATTAGCAAAGACAAATAAAAGGTCCTTTTTAGGTAATTGTGTGCGGTTTTATAATAAAATTCCCGAACATATTACAATGCTCACAGAAGGAAAATTCAAATTACACGTGAAAAACATTTTGATTAAGAAATCCTACTACACAGTTTGTGATTACTTAAACGACAAAAATGCTTGGAAAATTCCACCTCTGCCAAGCCATCACCTGTCTCCTACGTAATTTAAACAAATATTGTAATAATTGTATTATATTGTTTATAACAAATTGCAAACAGACGTTTAAAAGAAAGGCCCCGAGTTTCTTGCCAGTTCTTCTCGCAGTGGCTCTATAAACTTTTTTTGCTGAACGTGGCAGTACAATGTAGAATATTTCAATATTAAAGTTTGTAATTGACCTTCATAAGAGCGTCGTAGACGCCTAAATTGAATAAATGATTTTGAATTTGAATTTGAATGCCCGCCTGGCTAGCTATCACTGTCACTTGGAAAAACTGTCGCAAAGCACCTAATGGTATGTTCCGGCAGCTGACCATGAGAGCTAGTAATTTTAATTTAGCCTGAAAATCATTTTCAACCATATTATCACTTATCATCAGGTAAGGTAGCAGCCAAAGGAAAAAATTAAACTATCAGCAATAAATTAATCTTTCTTATTAATAAAGACGGCAGAGGTATCTATAGAGACATTCTCAAGTGGACACTCATTATAACACCGGTATGGTACTAAGATATTCTTAGTCGAAAAAAATTTTTTAGAATAAAAAATGGAACCTATCATTGTACCGACTTCAACAAGTTATTTCACACTTTTGGGTGTGGAAGTCGGTTCCAAAAAAGTGTGGAGTGTATGCCGGCCAGCATACTTGCACCGGTCGACTTTCCTCGTTTGAGATGTCGCGTCTAGTATATAAGGTGACTATTAATTCATCAACAATACTGTGGGGGATGGTGTAGAATCGATAACTAAATATGATCCACTCATAATTAATTTTCACACAGTCTTGTCCACGGCGCGGCGGCCGCGAGTGTTGTCGTCGCTATCATTCTCAAACTCAACGCGCCACAGCTTAGGCAATAGTTAGTATTAATTTTGTTTATGTGAAAATTAATTATGAGTGGATCACATTCAGTTCTCGATTCTACACCATCCCCCGCAGTATTGTTGATGAATTAATAGTCACCTTATATACTAGACGCGACATCTCAAACGAGGAAAGTCGACCGGTGCAAGTATGCTGGCCGGCATACATTCCACACGTAGCTGGGCACTCGTAAGAATTACACGCGCTTTACTTTCGAATATTGTGTATATTGTGCGAACGTAAAGGGCGTGTAATCTCTACGAGTGCCCAACTGCGTTTGGGGGAGAGTATGCCGGCCAGCATACTTGCACCGGTCGAAAATCCTCGTTTGAGATGTCGCGTCTAGTATATATAGGTCAATGATTTTGGGGCGCAGTTTGTTCAGCGTCATAAACTATTTCTTATCGAAATCAGTTATAAAAACGGAGCCAATATTGAAAGGTGTGAAATGATTGTTGAAGTCGATTCCACGCTGATTTAAAACAATAATCTCACATTGTCATGGTCCCACTTCCACAAGTTATTTTATTTTAGTTCATACTTGCAGTGTTGGAAGTTGGAGTAATAATAATAATAATAATTTATTTTCTCAGCTAAAGTACAGTACTTAAAGATACATCTATACCATCTTTATGTACATTACATAGGTACTTATTATAGACAAGATAACATTGTTACATAATATAATACTAAGCTATAATGGCTTGAGTTTATTATTCTGTTACAATATTGACCTGCAGAATCTACACTAAGAATACTCTTGTATCGTAGATTCTGCATTCCCTTCAATGTTCAAGTATAATATTAAACATAGCCTAAAAGTTCAAATGAAAATAATATAATAATATTAAAGTTAGCGAGAAATTTAAACAATCAAAGAAAGTTAAATAAAAATTATATAAAAGTAAACTTAAAGTGTAGGGTAAGTGAGTGAGTGTGTGGTTGTGTGTGTGTGTGTGTGTGTGTGTGTGTGTGTGTGTGTGTTTGTGTGTGTGTGTGTGTGGATGTGCAAGAAGTGATATGGCATGATCATCTTCATACAATTACTTTGAGCAGGTTTTCTGTTTCGTAATAGCTTAATCCTTTTAGCCAACTTGTTAAAATATTTTTTGCTTCTCTGTTATTCAACTTGACTAAACTTTTAAGAACTTTGCTGGTGTTGTTATAGAGATATGGACCGAGAAAACATAAATGTTTATGCGCTAATTTTGTGTTGAACTTTTGTCTAGGAAAAATTTGATCTTTTCTTCTCCTAGTCATGAAATTAGAATTTTTAATTAATGTGACTTGCTTGTGTTGATGAAGTAAAACATTTTGTATGAATAGCTGTCTTACTGTCAATACATCACAATCCTGGTAAAGTTCGGAAGTAGGGTACATAAATGTTCTTGAGGTTGCAACTTTTAAAACCGCTCTTTGTGCACGCTCTAGAATTATCATGTAAGATATGCCCGCTCCACCCCAAAATGTATTGCAGTAAGAGATAACAGATTTGCATAGAGCATTATAAACATTGATAATTAATTTTCGGTCGGCTACTTCCCGCAAGTTTCTAAAAACATATATTAGTTTTCTAACTCTACTACTGAGAGTCTCAATATGAGATTGCCAAGTCATTCTCCTGTCAAGAGTGATTCCCAAATATTTAAAGGTCGGAGCATTTTGCAACAATGGACAGCAGCAGGTATTTGTAGCACAGCTAATGTTATGTACCTTAATATTTAGTTCAGGAGTTCTTATCCGGCTATTTGTGAATGAAACAAACTTTGTTTTTTGAATGTTAAGGGAAAGCAAATTTGTTTGTAGCCATTGATTTACTATTTTTAATCCAGCCTCTGCTCGAATCCGAACCTGCTCCCAATCTTTACCAACAAAAATGAGGGCAGTGTCGTCTGCATATGAGAATATTCTTCCATGACTTAAATTAAGATTACACAGTTCATTGACATAGACTAAAAACAGGCTCGGGCCCAACACACTGCCTTGAGGAACTCCGTAAGTTATAGCTTCTTCATTACTTATAATCTCTCCTACCCTAGTCCTCTGGGTTCTTCCCTTCAAGTAATCCTCTATGAGTCGCAGAGCATTATCCCTAACACCAACAAATTCTAGTTTCTTGACAAGATTGGGCAGAGAGACAGTGTCGAAGGCTTTTGCCAGATCCAAGAATACACCTATTACCTTATTGCGGCTGTCTAATTCATTTATAATATAATTAGATAATTCTGACACTGCCTGTTCAGCTGATTTGCCCGCTCTGAAGCCATATTGGTTTGGTGACAGAATATTATATTTTTCCAGATATGCCTTCAGACGTTTGTTGATTATCTTTTCTAATATTTTTGAAATGGCTGGTAATATGGAAATTGGTCGATAATTTTCTACACTGTCTCTGCTACCGCTCTTGTAAATAGGGGTAATAATGGAGGTTTTAAAGAGTGAAAGAAATTTTCCAGATGACATGCTTAAGTTGCAGATATAAGTTATAACAGGTACTAATACCTGAGAAGATTGTTTTATTATTTTTATAGAAACACCATCAAATCCAGTTGCACAGTCGTTTTTGAAGTTATTTATTATATCTAGAACCTCTTTTTCATCAGTTTCTATTAATCCCATTGAGTTTATTTGAGCTGGCGGATTAACTATTGCTTTGTATAAATTATGGTGCAAATTATTGTTATCTATGGAACAAGCAAGAGTTCTTCCTACGCTGGAAAAGTAATTATTTACGAAATTAATAGAATCGCAAGGACTGCCCTTTAATTTTAATAGATTTTCGTTAGTACTTCTTTGTTTCTCAGTAAACGTAATTGTTTTAATAGTCTGCCACGTTTTTTTAATATTATTTTTGTTTTTTTCCAGCTGTTCTCTTTGGTAGTTTGTTTTAAGTTTTTTTAGTAAGTTTGTACAAAAGTTTCTGTAGCGGGAGTAAGTTAATTTGAGGGTTTCATTATTAGGCATTTCTTTAAGGCGCGAGTGCATTTTGTCTCTTGTATGAATGCAGCGTAGAATTCCGGGAGTAATCCAGGGCTTAATTATCCGCTGATTGTGTAGAACTTTAAATGTCTTGGTGTTAACTTTAATAATTTCTACTAATTTCTTCATGAAAAAATCCGTAGCTTTATTGACATCAATATACTGAAATATATCACCAAAATCAAGGCATTTTATCTGGTTCTGAATAGAAAGAAAATCAGTTTTTATTACAGATTTTTTTGGAGGAGATGTATTTAATTTATTTGTTTGAATACTTAATAGACCTGGATAGTGGTCTGTCACAGAAGTCTCTAACACAACCGAGATGCATTTATGCTTACTTTTTAGCATTATATGGTCTAAACATCGGTGTCCCCTAGTCACCATTGTATAACAGGCAAGAATACCGTGACTAGCCAACAGTTCTAAATAGGTAGCAGAGTGTTTATCGAGGCTGTCTGGGTGGATACCAATGTTAACGTCACCTATTACGAGTTGGTTTCGTTGTTTTCTGATGTTTTTTTTTACAATATTTTAACCAGTTTGAAAAAAGGATGACGTTCTCAATTTGCCGGATCTTTATTTTTTGTATGTTCCCTGATTACTCGAAGGCATCAGGACTAATTCGAGCAGTTCTTTTAAACATAAAAACATTTTTTAGGTACGGAACCCTAAAAAGTATACAATACCTTTAGTTGGCTAGTTAAGTTTATCAAGACAACTGATACCAAAAAGTTGTTTAGTTCATTAAAAAACAACATGCAAATATAAATGCTACGTAGTATACAAATACTATGCAGACAAGAAGTCCACTTATAAGTTTAGCCAGTTTAGGTTCTTAGCGATAAACCTGCGCGGTAGAGAACACTTACGTAAGTCACGTGACACGAGCGCAAACAATGTTATCGGTCACATAATCCTTCGCACGCTGATTTTACTATCGGGCTTTATGTAATTGTTGCTCGATTGGCAATGCAATCAAAACGAGGGAATTGTTTTATGGCTGCCTCGTTGTTTTTTTTTTCTTTTATGCTTGATAGGTTAGCCTTTGACCACTATCTCACCTGATGGTAAGTGATGATGTGGTCGGAGATGTTGTTCAGGCTAACCTAGAATTACTTGGCTCTCAAGGACAGCTGCCGGAACACACCGTTAGGTGCTTGGCGACAGATTTTCTACTTGAGGGTGGTAGCTAGCCAGGCGGGCATTCGCAAAATGCCCTACCACCATGCTATAACGACAGCTATCCTAAGACAACAACCGGGACCGACGGTTTAACGTGCCCTCAGCCGAAGCACGGAAGCGCTCAGTAGTAATGTCACCAGCGGTCACCCATCCAACTCATGACCGCGGCGGACGTTGCCTAACTTTGCTGAGCGGTTCAGAATGGTTAAGCAAACTTCGCTACGAGCGCTTCATGATAAAGTGGTGTAAGTGTATAATAATATCCTGGGTTCGATGTGGTCTGTACGTCCGAGTAGTGCACTCCTATGTCAAAGCTATCTAGATCGAACGAAAGCGGAATGAGTCACAAAAATGAAATTTTGATATTTGTGTGAAGTTTACACAAAAACTAATTTTAGACTAGGAATTCATAGACGATGAGATACCTCTCACTTGCACCTATAGAGTTAGGTGTTTGACTACCGTCAAAAATAATTTATCCATAGCATATGAAGTGAGAGGCGTCAACGTCTCGACTTCTACGGCTCCTTGAGTATAACACATATGTTTATATATATATGATCAGTCATCAAGTAATATATATAAGTTTTATATATATGATAATTATGAGCCGTCAAAGTCTATTTGAGACCATTTCTGTAACTCTATCACAAAAACTAAATTAGCTATGATGCTGAAAATTGACTATAGAACTTGTTAAAGCAACAAATGCTGTAAAACGCCTATTTATAATGAATTTTGAATCTGTCCCCACATATTTTTTTTATATAACGTTGCGTAGCGTTTGTAATGTGTATTTAACAGAGGGCCGCGTCTTACTAAGCCAGTTTTTTTTAAATTACTTTGCAGAATTTAATGGTTCATTTTCTATACAGGGTTATTGGTAAAATGCTAACAACCTCCTAGGGTTGACTTCTCATAGTCCTAACAACCATTTTGAGATATTTTTTTTTTGCTTTGATAAAATAATATTTTTATTTGTTTTTTTTTGTGTTTTAATGCCTACTCTGAGCCAAGAGCGCCCGCCGCAGCAGCACTGGACCGCACCGTGCTCCCTTTGAATAGGGTTTTGAATATTTACGTCGAGGAAAGTAATAAAAAACATGAAGTAATACATTACAGGCACAAGAGTCTTTTAACATCAGGTGGGCCTTGTATTTATTCAGAAAAAAAAGCATAAAAAACACAAAAATATTAAAAAAATATTTACAAAAATAAATTATTTCTAAACAAAAAAAATGATCTCAAAATGTATGTTAGGACTAGCAGAAGTCAACCCTAAGAGGTTGTTAGTATTTTTCCAAGAACCGTGTATAGGGTTACCACCCTGGTAGGCTATTAGATTCCTACAATAGCTTCTGGACTACTGGAGGAGTTGCAAACTGCGTTTTTATCTAATTTGACCTAACGTATTGCTAATTGGTTCTTCGAAAAAAGTATAACCGTAATTTCTTTTCTGTTGCAGTTATTGGTGCAAAGATCACAAAAGGAAGATGGAGTTAATGGCGTCACAGAAAAATCTTTCACAGTAAGTAGTCTTGAAAGAAGTAAACATCTCCACTTTTAATGCTTATCGTCATTGGATGGGTAAAAAAAGACGCCAAAAGGGGACTGTTCAGGAGAGAGTAGTTTTTTTTTATAAACTGATATTAACTGTACTCTGAATTAATTCAGTATATTTTGCTCTCTAATTAATTCTCTGCGTTTACAGTAAGGGTCAACTTCCTAAACTGGGTTCTAATTCTCATTATTCGCATAAAGTATCCTATACCAAGAACAGAAAATATTATTAATTTATCACATATTATTATATGAGAGAGACAAAAGGTTTCAAATATAAGTCCGCAAGGATTCGAACCAGGATATTGATCTATGCAGGCAGAGCATAGACGAAAAGTATTTAACTAAGCTAGGGTCATAACTCATTACTACAATCCGCATACTACACATAGGTTCACTCCCCACACACAAATAATCTCTCTCTGGCTTCCTAACTACTACATCAAATGAAGCTTAAATATATACATTGAGAGTACAAGATAAATGCTACTTGACTTGGAACTAAATTAAATAAGAAATCTATTAATTGTATAAATAAGAGGATATAAAATTTATAATACAGAGCTATCAAGGGTTACCAAGATACTGTAGCGGAGTTCTTCGTGGAGCAGCACAACCGCAGTGAATTATATAGCGCTACGATGCAGGCATGAGGTTATGAACGTGGTATACTTCAGAGACGATGGATGAAAAATAAACACGCAGAGCCAATGCACATCAATATATTGGTCACAATATACGAGTACATCAAATTTAAGTATTATGTTATTAACTATGATATGAGATTAGAATAATATTCAAAGATGGTGTTTTATAAGGGAAACCAAAAGGGAGGATCAATCAAATCGAACAAGAGAATAGATTACTTACAATATTGACAAGTAGCCACAGACGATAGAAACAGTGACTTTATAGTAATTGTTAAGAATACCACAGATATTATAATTATTGCTTTAACAGATACAGGCTGCGCCCAGTTTGGAACCCATTGCCTAAACATGCATGAATATACTATATGTTTATTAGGATTATTTAGATTAGAAACTAGGAATATTATACTCGTAATTATGTAAGTATGTATTTGTCAACACCTTTATGAATAATTAATAAACAATAAACAATTACTTGACTAAGCTATAAGAATGCGCAAATGCTACAATTGAACCAGTATTTAATATACTCGTATATGGACAGAATCCCGGCTAATGTGGTGCTTCTTCTTATGATGTAGTAATGATCCTTATCAGCTTTATGCAGTCACTACACCCCTACTTTTTTAAAAAGGAAACTGATTTACCACGTAGGCATCCAACAAGATTTAAACACAATCTAGTAATTACCAAATCTAGAATAAAAATGCACAGTTCCAGCCCAAATTCAATGGCCATTAAAATATTTAATAAATTACCAGTAGGATTAAAAGAAGAAGAAAATGATACATCGTTTGAAAAAAATCTAAAAACCCTATTAATAGAAAAATCTTATTATTCTCTTGACGAATTCCTTCAACAATAAGGTAGTACCTATATTAATTATTATAAATAGACCGGCCCACTCTTTACGAACATTGCTACACCCAAATAGGGTAATTATGTGATACCTATAAGTTGTGTATATTTAAGACCTGCATGTAATAACACATAATATTGCAATAAATGATTTGATTTGATTTGATTTGACTACAGTTGCAATACATTCATTTGCATGGTGGAAGGGCATTTTTGCGATTGCCCGCCTGGCTAGCGACCACCCTCAAGTAGAAAATCTGTCGCCAACCACCTAACGGTGTGTCCCGGCAGCTGTCCTTGAGAGCCAGTAATTCTAGGTGAAGCCTGTTTACACCTTCGACCACATCATCGCTTACCATCAGGTGATATTGTGGTCAAAGGCTTACATATAAGCAATAAAAAAAAAATTAAGTTGCCAACAGCCCGAAGTTTTGTTCATAGTTTAAACAAGAACCCCAAGCATGCTGTTCTCGTTAAGAGAAATTCGAAATACGCTGATATTTTTGGTTTTGTACTTGATAACGTGAACCTATATTGTTGAGCCCACACGACGCACTAGAATGTTCACTAAATGTGTGCTATTTTTGTATACTAACCAAAATGAAAAAAAAATAAGTGTGGTGTAAAAAATTAAGTTTATTAAAAAAAAACAGGTTTTATTAATATATGGTGTGTCTTTGAAAACTGTAATGCAAACAAGCGTCAAAAGAAATACAACAAATAATGAAAATCGGAATTGGATTCGCGCTAAGTGTCCAAAACTGAATGAAAATTATAACGAATAACTGTGAGTCCGTCTCGCACCCGGTCAATTTATTTTAAATTTAATTTGACAGAAAGATAAATGCTTCCCGGTGAAGGGCATGTAATACTTTTAATTTCGATTGAACACGCAGTTTCGAAATTGCATGCAATAAAACATTCGCGTGCATTCCTTTACTATATGTAGTGATATTTAGGGTTCCGTACCCAAAGGGTAAAAACGGGACCCTGTTAATGACACTTCGCTGTCCGTCCGTCCGCCTGTCACCAGGCTGTATCTCAAGAACGGTGATAGCTAGACAGTTGACATTTTCACAGATGATGTATTTCTGTTGCCGTTATAACAACAAATACAAAAAGTTGGCCAAGTGCGAGTCGGACTCGCACACGTTAAAACAAAAAAGGTAAAATATGAAGTCTAATGTTGTATAGCTAATGGTGCGGAACCCTTCGTTCGCGAGTCCGGATGGCACTTGGCCGATTTTTTATATATGTAGTAAATTGTGCAGAAGTACCTGTTCCCGATGTACCCGGAGCTGGCGCAGCAGTTCTACCTGTACGTGCACCGCGTCGGCAAGTGCAAGAACAAGCACATCCCGCTCGCCACCTTCCGGCAGCAGTGCGAGAGGATTCTCGCCATGCTCGACGATACCCTCATCATTGACACATACGTCAAGTAAGTCATCCATCGCATCTTCCATTTACGTATCTACTGCTGTGTGGACCTATTCAGTTGTATTAAAAAAAAAAAACAACTTATGGACACACACACATTTATTTTATTTCCAAAAATAAAATTATTAATTTACACTGACTTACAAGTTCATGCAACTCACTTTTGGTACTAATTTGGGCAGAGGTTCCACCTGAAGGGTATACTGGAACAGAGTCTGGTGACTCCTGGAGTTATCACTATAAATCTGAGCACTTAATTTTGGAAGCCACCGTTTATATAGAGAAAAATACTGCTGACAACGTATAAATAGGTTTGTGAGGGATTTGGGCCTAGGTCATCAATATATTAGGTGTAACAGTACGTACCTAGGGCTAAACGCAGCCCATTTAATGTTTCTATTTTATATACTATGTCAAGAATCTAAAGCCAAACATTTTATTTAAAAACTAGCTGTCTGCCCCGGAATCGCACGGGTATTTAACAAAAAATTCAAAAAAATTAAAATGTGTATACATTAAAAAGTAAGTAGTTATTGTGACATAACTGTATTTGTTAGACATATGGTATTGCAGACTTTTTGTATATATTGATGTCCTCTATAAAATTGTAGTAAATCTCTATCTCTATTTTCAATAATTTCCTTTTTAGGGTTCCGTACCCAAAGGGTAAAAACGGGACCCTATTACTGAGACTTAGCTGTCCGTCCGCCCGTCCGTCTGTCACCAGGCTGTATCTCAAGAACGGTGATAGCTAGACAGTTGAAATTATCACAGATGATGTATTTCTGTTGCCGCTATAACAACAAATACAAAAAGTTGGCCAAGTGCGAGTCGGACTCGCAACGTTAAAAGAAAATCCAAAGAACTATATAAATAGGTACCCAACCTTCCAACTTTATTTTGATTGCAATCCTTTCCGCGATTAGACAACTATTGTATATCCACCGCATAGTTAGGAAACATTCATAAATCACATTTCTAGCATAATGACCAATAGCCATCGAAAAATTCCCGTTAAAGTTAATTATAATTTTAATGTCATATGTGGTATAAAATATGCTGTAACCTATTGAACTACAAATTTTATCCAGTAAAATCCATACAATAATATAATATATTAATTTCATACCTTACCTAAAGTGGCAGAGTCTATAATATGCATTATTGCACCATATTTAAAAACAATATTCAATCTTTGTATTGATAAAGGAAACTTCCCCGACTTAATGAAACAAAGTAAAATCACTCCAATTTTGAAGTCGGGGGCTACATCTGACCCTTGCAATTACAGACCTATTTCTATCTTACCTGTTCTGAGTAAAGTATTCGAAAAAATTATGCTCAAACAACTTCTATCCCATTTTAATGAGCATAATATATTGAATGAGAATCAGTTTGGTTTCACAAAGAGCAGATCCACAACAGATGCAGGTGCTCAATTGATGTCACATATACTTGAAGCCTGGGAGAGTTCACAGGATGCTATTGCCGTATTCTGTGACCTTTCTAAGGCATTTGACTGTGTAGAGCACCGCACTCTGATTCGAAAACTTTCACATTATGGTATTCGTGGAAAAGCTCTGGATCTTATAAAGTCATATCTGTCAGACAGGCTACAGAAGGTTAGAATAAATGGCAATACTTCTTCCGGGTCTTTGGTAAGAATAGGCGTACCGCAAGGATCAATTTTAGGACCTTTTCTGTTTCTAGCTTATATAAATGATCTGCCTTGCATGGTTAAAAATTTCTGCGATATAGTTTTATTCGCAGATGATACCTCCCTAATTTTTAAAGTAGATAGGAGGGATAGTGAACTTATTCATGTAAATAATGTGTTATCTATGATCTCTAAGTGGTTCGCGGCTAATAATCTTCTCTTAAATTCAAAAAAGACCAAATGTTTAAAGTTTTCTTTACCAAATGTTACTTATGTTGAACCAAACATTAAGCTTGGCCTAGAAAAACTCTCTTTTGACAATGCGACAGTCTTCCTGGGAATTAAAATGGATTCAACTTTACAGTGGAATCCACATATACATGATCTATCTGGAAGACTTAGTTCTGCTGCATATGCAGTTCGTAAGATAAGACAGCTAACAGACGTAGCTACTGCTAGGCTCGTTTATTTCGCGTACTTCCACAGTATTATGTCTTATGGTATATTGCTGTGGGGAGCTGCTGCTGAGATAGAGACAATCTTTATCTTACAAAAGCGTGCAATTCGAGCCATATATGAAATGGATCCTAGGGAATCCCTGAGAGATATTTTTAAAGAAATTGATATTTTAACTTTACCAAGTCTGTATATATTTGAAAATATTATGTATGTTCGTAAAAATTTGAGCAAATTTAAATCAAACAGTGACACTCACGATTATAACACTAGGAATAAAGATAAAATAGCGGTGCCAGGTTTGAGATTAGCAAAGACAAATAAAAGGTCCTTCTTAGGAAATTGTGTGAGGTTTTATAATAAATTGCCCAAACATATTACAACGCTCACAGAAAGAAAATTCAAGTTGCATGTGAAGAATATTTTGATAAAGAAATCTTACTACACAGTTTGTGATTACTTAAACGACAAAAATGCTTGGACTGGTTCGCCTCTGCCAAGCTAGCGCCTAACACCTACGTAATGTAAATTAAGTATTGTAATAATTTTATTATATAGTATGTACTTAACACATTTTTAAAAAAACCTTTAAAAGAATGGCCCCGAGTTTCTTGCCCGTTCTTCTCGCAGTGGCTCTATAACTTTTGTTTGCTGAACGTGGCAGTACAATGTAGTATATTTCAATATTAAAATTTTTAATTGACCTTCATAAGAGCGTCGTAGACGCCTAAATTGAATAAATGATTTTGACTTTGACTTTGACTTTGCCTACACGTTTTAGGTATTCTATACATTAAGGTATTGTATAGAATACCGGACTATACGGATTACCATTAACATACACACAAACACGCCCTTTCATGCGCGAGCGTAAGTTACAAAATATAGGTATTTTTAAATAAGTAGAACGAATTTAATTGTCATCAGTCAATATACTAACGTCCTCCATCTTATAAATTACAATGTTTTACAGTAATTTTAAAAATTCTCATTTACTTCTTAATAATTTAACCAACCATATTATATGTGCACCTTCAACGTTGCCGTAGAAATTCACGAAGGAATGTTTCTTTACTGAAAATGCAGACTTGTAAATTTGTTAGGGGAACAACAATTCCAAAAGTTATACTGTCATTATACAGTCTCATATTATTTAATTACTTTGATAAGTATCCAGATATTAATATATATAAGATGTCGAATCATGTTTTTGGCTTAAATTTGGTCCGATATTTTCAGGATGTTCAGCTCTGATACAGACGAAAACGTAGTGACGCCGGAGTGCCTGCGAAAATTGCTTTACACTAGTTACAAACTGTCAATGGATCACTATCCAGAAGGGCCGCAGACTTGTCTTTTGGTAAGTTGAAAATAAGTACGCTCTTAAATATTGTAATGTACCTAATAATGGAAATGAACGGGCTGGTAAATCTAAAATCTAAAAAAATGTTTTAACATTGTTATTAATATAGATAAACAAAAGAAGACTCAAAGTACTTCCTTGAGAAATACCATGATTCATGACAAATATATTTGTTAGGCACTTTTGCAGATTATTTTTTATTATGTTTGGTTAAGTAAGACTCAAATTTAAATATTATAAATTAACACTCAAATTATGGATCGAATACGTCGACCCAGGTTTCGAGCATATCAGATGCTCATCATCAGGGCGAGTGCTGTGCCGCCTCTGCAAGCTCTCGCCAGGAAGAAGTCCCGAATAATTATTAAGTAAATATTATGAACGAATACTCTGAATTGTAAAATTGAAAGAAGAAAACAAGAATTTCACATATTTCTTATAGGTGGATAGCGATGGCGAACATAATGTGTACTCTTTTAAATGCATGTCAAAAGCATTGTCAAAGACAGAAAATTGAAATAAATAAGCATTGAGGTACTTTTATAAATCTTTGGTACAGATTTTCGAAAGTTTAAATCCATCGAACAATATCTTCGTTTCCAGATTAACAGGACGCTATCGGCTGTCATCAATGGATGCTTCAATAAAAAAGATACGCATAGCGTCGGCTTCGTGGTTCGTTGGTTAGAGGAACACTGTCATAGGCTCATATTTCCTGTACACAGGTGAGTTACTCTATTATATATTTTGATCAAAATATTTTTTTTTATTCATAGATTTTATTTAAGAGTCAAAATGTGTAAAATTGGTCTAGCTCTTAGTTAAAGGTACAATTATATTATGGAGTTATTAGGATCACTGTTCCAAAGGGTATTCGTGGTTGTTATTGCGAGAAAAGTAGTATATGCGTGTACGAGCATGCCTTTCGGTATAGGTACTGCGTGCACATGCTGGCGACGCGTCACCGGTCGATGGGGGCGGAGGCGGAGAGTGCGGAGTGGGCGGGGGGCAGGGACGGGGCGGGCGCGGGGCTGGAGCTGGGCACGCCAGTGCTGGAGAGGGCGGTGGGCGCGGGCTCGGCGCTGCTGCCGGTCTCGACGGCGTGGCTGCTGGCGGGCACTGCGCCGCCGCTCTACTCGCGGCCAGTGCAGCCGCCGCAGCCGCCGCAATCACACGGTACTTAATAAACATTCTTATGAAATAAACTAAAATAGAGAAAAAAGTCTCTATAAGGCACAATAACTTACACAAAAAGTTATAAAGAACGTATGTTGGTGTCATATCAGGCATTATTAATTTTGTAGGGGCGATTAAATTTAGCATCAACACACAAAAAGCGAACTTGTTTTTTATTCTTTATTACAAACATGATTAATTCTTCATTAATAATCATACATCCTCTCTAGTTCTCTGAATCCTTTACCTCAAATTACCCTCCATGTGACTCAAAGAATGCAATACCTCTTATTCCAATATTTTCGAATTTGTTGACTGGGTACACAGAAAAAGTGTCGAAAACTTTTGCAAAATCTAGAAATATTACTATAACCTTACTATTCTGGTGTTTTATAATCAGTAAAATATATAAAGCAATGTTACTTGAGGATTTTTCCTCACTTGCAACTTCGCTTACTCGGGCAACATGATGGATCGGAATGGCATTCAAAATATTTTTATACTTTATCAGCCGGATCATCCACTGCTGAACAGCCTCCCCTATTAAGGAGGTATTTACCATAATCCCCACGCTTGGCAGGCGGCTTCGGGATCACACTGCAAGATGGCATTTCCTCAGAAGGCCCTGCTGTCCACCTTCCAGTATTTTTCCCTTAGTCGCCTCTTATGACACCCACGGGACGGTATGGAGAAGCGCAATTCTAACCGGTTCAAAATATTTTTATATGAGGGTGAAATTTCCGATTGGCCACGTCGTGACTTTTTATAAATAAATAATACAGATTTTCACAAAATGACAGTTTTATTTTCAAAGTAATTAATCACAATTTTTTTGAATATTTCAATCCTTTCCAAAATGTATAATTTTGTAGCTCCTGAAAATAATTATTTCATTTTACACATATATTTCCTCTTCCGAATTTTTTTTACGGCTAGTTGTTTATGTTTAGAAACAGTGCCAGTTCTTGGGCATGTATTAATAAACATATATCTCCCATAATATTTAAATAAATTATGATATCTTTAACTGCGCTGCGCTACATTGAGCTTGGTAAGAAAGGGGACCCGACCGAGATATTTTACCATAAATAGTTGAGCATCACAAGATATCACATGAGAGCATAGCGAAAGCTGAGATCGTTTATTACTACGGACCTATTACATTGAATTGAATAATGTTATAGTTATGTGAGATAGAGTTGTTTCCCATGAGACAGGCGGCGGTAACGGTGGACTGGCGTCGACAGCATGGCTGGCCCGGCTCGTGTGTGCCGTGCCCTCGCACTGGGTGCCGCTGTACGCTTCCCGCGACCACGGACAGGGCGCCAACCGCTTCCTGCATCACACGCTCGCCTACAGGTAAGACATACCTCCCTACATACCCTTACATTACTGTGGATTGATCAGTGCGAGCCCCGAGTGTGCGTTTGTGCCAGCTACATGATCATACATAACAAACTACGCGGCACAGTTCTCGGCTTAAGGGCACCGTTACATGGTCTCTTGTTGGGTCTTCCCTGCAGTTGGTACCACCATTTGTTTCCGCGTTGATAAATACGTGGTGCAGTATGAAATTCCATACAAAGAATAGTGAACGGCGATAGTTGAGAAGTTTTCTATACGGAGCCGGGTAAAGCAGTTTACGCCAAAGATAAACGATAAATAGCTAACAATAAAGATCATTTATGAACTGAGCTTGAAAGTACCCGTTCAAATGGATACTTAATAAATAAACAGTTTTTTAATAGAACAACAATATGGTTGTATTCAAAATTAAGTACATCTTCGGCTGCTATAGATTTAATAACAAAAAATAAGATTAATATTGACAAAAAAAAGTCGTTTTAGGTGTTTTTATTGATTTAAAAAATACTTTCTCTTAGTCACACAAAATTAATGTATGAATAAATTTAAAACATCGGAATCACAGGAAAAGCTCTAGATATTATTATTTCATACTTATAAAATCGTCAGCAACTAGTTAAGATCAAAAATTTCAATAGTGCTCCGCAAAAAATTACATACGGAATCCCTCAAGGTTCGATTTTAGGCCCGCTTATTTTTAAAATTTATGTTAATAATATTTATAACACCGGACTAGCTGGAAACCCAACATTATATGCAGATGACACATGTCTCTTTTATTTTGTTTCATCTATTCACGACATCATAACGGAACCGCAACGAGATCTAGACATGCTTAATGAATGGCTTATGTACAATATTAACTATAAACACTTCTAAAATATCCTACATGATTTTAAAAGCGAAAAAGAAAGATATTCCCAGCTATACTCCGCGCACTATTAATAATTTTATAATACAATACAACAAACTAGCCAAGAAAAGGCTGTGGATTGATAATAAACTAACATGGAAAGTGCATATTGAGCATTTCGATCAAAGCTTATGTCTGTATTAGGAGCCCTACGCAAGGTATCAAACTGTATATCACATCAATTTTTCCAATCATCAGTCAGGTAGTTACTATTTGTTGTTGTAAGAATATAGAAAATTGTTACAATATTCCTATAATAAACTTATGTTAAACTTTTTTCACACCCCTTTCTGTCTTAAAAAGCGTCACGTGCATTTCCAGTGATAAAAATCATTCTAGCATTAAAAAGGGCAACTTATAATTATATAAATAGGTCCATTCCTTGAGTAATGTTTATTAAAGGTATCACAATCTCTAATAAAGTATGACTTATGGCGATATATATACTATTTATTTTAAGAAACTTGGTGATGTTTGTATTTTACATAAACAATGTGTGTTATACTATTTATAACTGTATATCTACCTAACGACATTTAAATATTGAATGGTAACAAATTCAATGATTACTGACTTAAATGGAAATGAAAAAAAATCCAAAACGAAAAATTACATGAAAAAATGTGCGTATCTGTTTGCAAATTTTACACATTGTCTATTTTAACAACTTATTCTGAAGAGACATCTAATTTTGAAAATAAATAATATGACTTGATTTATAATTATATGGTGTGACATTGTTTTGCAGAGGTCCGACGATGGTGATCCTGCAAGCGGACGAGATAGTGTTAGTAGTGTGCTGTCCGAACGAATGGCGCGAGACGCATCAGTACTGGGGCGGGCCCGAGTGTGCACTCATACAGCTGCTGCCTACGTAAGTGTATCGCTTGCTAGCTGCCATGAAGTAGATCATCTGTTGCCAAGCATCTAACAGTGTATTCCAGCAGCTGTCCTTGAGAGCGAGTTCCCATTATAGGTTAAGCCTGCTTAACACCTTCGACCACATCATCACGTACAGTCAGATAAGATTGTGTTTTAAGAATATCATTATCAGCTATATCTTGAAGGTTAACAATTAACAACACATTGAAGAATAAATTGTCACTACACTTAATTACTTGTAGAGTTATGTAAGCAGGTACATACTCGACATAGCGTGTTCGGTAAAGCTCGTTTGACAGCGACATCTAACAATATAGATCCGTACTACCATTATGTTTGCTATAGAGAGGGCGCTGTGTTTGTAAAAAGTCTGTTAAAAACTCTGTCTCACCTCACCCCTAGTACTATATATTATAAAATATATGATGTTGAAGTGATGATGGGGTCGAAGATGTTGTTAAGGCTAACCTGGAATTACTGGCTCTCAGGGACAGCTGCCGGAACACGCCGTTAGGTGCTTGGCGACAGATTTTCTACTGGATGCTGGTAGCTATTTTTGGATGGTGGTATTTTGCGAATACCCGCCTGGCATTCGCAAAATGCCCTACCACCATGCAAAAATTTAAATTTTTAACGATGAGTAAATTTTATACATTTTAAACTCTAGAACTAAAACAGCAAACAGAAATGTCGATATATAATGTACAATAAATGTTTATCTTACCACTAAATACTGAATACGCCGATGTATAATTTAGTTTATAAACTGTAATAGAAACCGACATACAATTTGTTTACTGGTTGTTGCGATGCGGTACTTTTATAGGCCGACGCCCTCGCGCTTGCTTGGCCGGTTCATTAGAAAGAGTCGAGTGAGATTTAGCCGTTTCGTTTAGGTTCTCCGTAGTGGAGGCTGCCCCCAAGATGCTGTACCTGAACACGTCGATCCGAGGGTACCCAAAGGGTCTCCGCGCCGGCACAGACCCTCGCAAGCCGCTGCTGGACGTGCCGGAGGACTTCGATACCCTCAAGTTCAAGGGGGTGCCCTACCACCTCAAGGCTATAGAGGTAACACTACAACCCACATGCTGGAACGTTTCTCACTCTCGATCTGTTGTACTAACGTGAGTTGACCACTAAATGCTCATTGGTCGCTCGTAACTTAGGAGTGAACAAATAACGTGGTTACCTTCTGGGAAGGATACCGGATCCAGTCGGAAGGTCACACTTTATTTATAGTGTAACTATTTATACAATGCGAATAAAATAAGAATAGGATCGGACTAGCGCCATGTTGTGTCGTCAAAACTAGAACTTGGTACAGTGTGCAAAAAAAACAAACGATAAAACAAGTATTAATTAATAAAAAATATAAAAATCCCGGCTGTAAATTATTTGTTTTCGTTTAGCGTTTTATCTTTTCATTGAAATGAAAATTGCAAGTTGCATATATTTATGGAATCGTTTTTTAAAGCCCCTCATTTTGATACACAACATGATGGGTTTGGAAAAAAATACTTTTCTCATTAAATGGCGTCCAAAATCAACCAGTTTGTTTATTTTTAATTTTATGTACCTAGTGTCACTTGCGCTATCAAGTTAAATCTAACGATATCTCATACAAAATTAAAATCGGTTAAGCCGTTTAGAAAGTTATGGTGGAATAAAGAAACTCACAAACAAACACACATATATACATGAACCCTGAAAACACTCCTTTTTGTGAGCAGTCGTGTAAAAAAACAAGTAATGCTGAGTCAGACTCATCGTAATCATCCTAACGGGTAACAAAAACAAATTAAACGAGAATATCAACAAGCACTCGAAACCGTGTCGCTTAGTACACTGACGGAGAAATAAGACCCTGACGCCCGCGATGTCAACAAATCAAGATGGCGTCTTACTTGGCGGCGACTTACCTTATAAATATGAATTTATTCAAATTAACAATTCCCGGTTCATTTAAAATTACGTATGGCGCTGTTCTATTTGTAAGTCTGTTCTGCTGATCGTACTTTTATGGGTAAAGTTAGCCGAGAGCCCGTCGTATTCATATTTTAATCGCATTGTCAGTTTTAATAACATAAGTTTTTTTTATACATAATTGTTGCCATAAACACCCATAAATAAAATTAGCTTCAAAGTGTTACTTTAGTCTTGTCCAACTACCTAGGTGAACTACCTAGGTAAAAAATGTTTCTTTGTAGATTGGAGTCTCGCAGTATACATAATAGTGAATCAGAAATTCATTCATTTTAAGACAAAAGTCCATTAATATAAACATAAGTTTTTTTCTGTAGTGTTACAAATTTTTGTAACGATTTTACCCATTTCTACTTACAGGAATACACAGGAATTTGTAAATTCGTTAGTTCTTGACCTTCTAGAGCTAAAAATCAGCTCTTTTTAATCCAAAAATATATCAAATATTTCCGTACAAATTGTTTTTCTATGTAACAAACAGTTAGCGCCATCTGGATGGAACTAATTTGGCAGTTGGGTTTTAAACTATAATAATAGTTAGTACTTCGGAAATATCAGTAAATTTTTTCGTCTGGTATATAATTGTTGGCCCTAGCCTACCCCGTGGAGGGTATTCAGTGTTAGTTGATGAGTATGTAACGTGTGGACGCGGATACAGGTGTGGGGCTGCGGCGACCTGGCGTCCCGCGAGACGCAGCTGGAGATCAAGAAGTGGCAAGTGAAGGAGGCGGAGAGGCAACGCTGTGTGAGTTATATATATTTATATCTATCTATCATTGTATATTTTTTGCGAATTCGCACTCCATTGTTTGATTCCATATATACAGGGTTATTGGTAAAATGCTAACAACCTCTTAGGGTTGTCGTCTGCTAGTCCTTACAAAAATTGTGAGAATTTTTTGTAAGTTTTCAAAAAAAAATATTTTTTATCCTTTTTTAAGCGTACAAGAACGCCCGCTGCGGCATTACTGGACCGCTCTGTGCTCCGTTTGAATAGAGTCTTAAATATTTACATCGAGCAAAGTAATAAAAAAATATAAAATAAGGCACAAGACACTTTTAACATAATGTGGTTATCGTGCTTATTCCGCCAAAAAATTAAAAAAAATAATTAAAAAATATTTTTTCCAAACAAAAATAATTCATCTTAAAATGTTTGTTAGGACTAGCAGAAGTCAACCCTAAGAGATTGTTAGCATTTTTCCAATAAACCGGTATAGAGTCAGAAAGTACCATAGAACAACATTTATACCGACTCACTGAGTAGCTCTGGTGACCCCCGTTAAAAACAGACCACACGTGGGTCAGGTCGCGCGTTTAATGTACTGATAGTCATTTTCGTCGATGTCGGATTGTTTATTCCTTAGTAACACATGTTAATGAAATTATTTTCGGATACCAACAAGGTAACTTTCAGCGTGACTAGATAATCCGGTTGGTACAGTGCTGTACTTATTATGTGTATCGCATAGCTACCACCTTCAAGTAAAAAATCTGTCGGCAAGCACTTAACGGTGTGTCCCGGCAGCTATCCTTGAGAGCCAGTAATTCTCGGGTGGCCTAAACAACATTTTCGAATCGTAACTTACCATCAGGTGAGAAAGTGGTCAGTGGGTAGTCCATAAGCTCAAGTCTTATTTCGTACCTAGTGAAATGATACCAGAATATTTGATCTTTGTCGATGAGCATCTCTACTGTATCCAGCTAATAGTTAATATATATCTGCCACTTCAGGTAAAGTTATCTGCGGCGGATTGGATCGAGCACCCCGACCGGTACCTGCTGGAGCTGGCCGGCCGCCCGCAGTACAACAACTCCGCCAGCTAACACGAGCGAAGCGAGCAGGGGGGGCGAGCCGAGCGAATCCAAGCGATAACCATACACTCCCTTACACATAACATAGATACATTTTACAGTATCACAAAATGCGAAAATGAATTTGTTTGTTATATCTTAAATTACTGAACCGATGTTCATGACATCTGAATTAAGTTTACAATGAGAAAACCAAATTCCATGCGGGCGGTTCCGCTAATTGTGTGTACATTGAAATTAATTATAAAAAAGAATCTCGAACGGGATTTGAACTGAACATGCCTTCTGATTCAATATTCCTGATCAAACATTTTAACTACTATATGCTACAGTAAAAAAAAATATTTTCACAAGTGACGTCATTTGAAGTCGTTCTTACGTAATGTGAATATTTACATATATACGAATATACTGAAATCGTTCTTAATAATTATAATATGATTTGCTTAAAGGTATTGATTTAAATAGAACTACAATAATTAATATACTATATTACATACATAGTTGATAGTACCGTATAGTGCCTTTGTATACCAAATAATGTTCTATAACTAAACGAGTTTTGATGAATTTCATCAAAATGTAGTAACCTCAGAACTAAAGCAATATAAACTTGGCTAAAATATTTAACGACTCTCATACTTACTTCTTAAGTAAATATACAACTTATCTATAAAAACTTCATTTAGCCTACATGCGCAAGTCACCCAATACGCAATACGTCCCACACGAAATTAACAAATCAACATATTTACCAAGTCTTTTTTAAAGTCATTTTTGAAAATATATTGTATCCTCGAAAGAACTTAGATAAATTTTGAATTAAATAGCGATCACCACGAATACAACACTAGGAATAAATATAAAACACTTACCGGTGTCAGGTTTTAGATTAGAAAAAGACAATATAAAAGACATTACAAGCACATGAGACTTAAAAGCTATGTCTCAAGTTGACGGGCGCAGTGCAATTCGTGACTTGTGACGAAATGCATCTGTTATAGGCAAAGGTTAGTCCGCTTAACATCAGGTGGGCCTCGAGCTTCTTCCATCACAATAACATAGAAATTATGTACGATTTATTAGTTAAATTCCTACACATTTATCAAGAAGTTTTACACGCCGGATGCACCGTCTTTGTAAATGTGATATTCTATTAGCACGCGATAGTCCTTGTGATAGAATGTTGTATAGAATTTTGTATAGAAAGAGTATTACATTGTGGCAACGTATCCACTCACGTGACGTTACTTATGACTCATCGAAACTATTTATATATCAACATCACTGGGACTTGCCTATCATTGAAATGTACAAACCGTACGAATCAAATTCGAAAATTAACAAAAAAAAAACATAAAATGATTCTATGTAACTTAAGACCTTTAAAATATTGGTATTTTAACTTATAAAATTATATATACCCTTATATGTACCAGATTGATTTATATTCACCCCAACTAACTTAAATTAAACATAATTAAATAAAAAAATCGATAGTATTGCAATGCTACAGATATATATATATCTGTTTATTACTTTCTCTACTTGCAACACTAACAAAATACTTACTTGTAAGTGAAATAAAGCTAATTAAACAGCTTTATAGGAATAAACTAGTTTTTCGGGCAGTGTGCGGGCCGCAAGCGGCCTGCATCTATATTGAGTCAGTCAGAACTGTCATAAAAGCACCTAATACATTTAATTAAAATATTTCAAAACTCCAAAAGATGTACCGTGTCCCATACAAACTCTTAATACAGTAGAGAACCGTCGGAATAAATACCATCGCGTCCACAATCAAAATTGTTAAATAAACATGCGAATCCGGTAAAACGTTAACGTAGACATCTGTCGCGAGAAATGTTATCTTGTTTTTTTTTGTTGGCAGGTCATTTAAGAGGCAGTTCACATTTTGATGCGCGTATCGATTATTTTAAGCGCTTAATTTACTATCATAGGAAAGATCTACAAATTGTTGCATAATTGATAAAAATAGAATAATCTGTTCCCTTTTCAGTTAATGTACAAATATTACTTCAAGTATTTTGTAGTGACCAATCTCCAGCACCTAGTTTTACGAATTAACGTACGCATAGCCATCTTCTGAGCTCTATCTCTTGTATAAAAATTCATCAAATTAACTTTTAAAAAAATCTATACATCAGGCATATAATCTTGTTGACACATAGTGTACTAGAATATCGATAATTTATCATAATTATGGAATAAAAATTAAAGACCTTGCGCCAATTTTCACGAATTATATACGCATTTTAACACGATTTATTGCGTTAAATAAAGAGTAATTCCAAACAGATATTATATCAGAAAAAAGTGCATTCTCCAATTTATCTAATCTCAATTAACTGTGATACTAACTCTGTTTTCTTGGTCAGGAAAAAATATTTAACACAACTCTAAATTATCACGGTTTACTCATGCAAATTACACAATTTTTTATATCACAACTTATATTTATTTATTAATGAGTGCAAATTATCAAAATAAGTTACTCACAGTCACGCTATTCCGTCGTCACTTCTTTCGCTTGTGTAAGCCATGCGCTGGCATTTACCTAAACGTCAGTAGCGTGATTTTGTGAAATGGCTCTTAACTTTTGTTACGTATATTTTAAAATGTGGGATTTGTAGAATGTCTTTTACGATATCAAAGTTTTATTGAATCGATCCTTATGTATTTATTGATTTAAAGTAATGTATACATACTAATTTAATTTTAGTATTTTTTAATAATTTTGACAGTTACAAGAATATTTTTTGTGAATTGGCATGCAATAACTTTGCAAGATAATATGAGAAATATTATTTAAAACTATATAGAATGGTTACCAAAACTATTTGCCAGTGAAATAAAATTTAAAAATTGAATTTTCCGGTAGGGGCGTAAGTTTGCACCTTAAAGTTGCTTAAGTTAAACTATAATATATATATATATGCATTTAAAATAACCGCATAAACTTTAGAAAGTAGTATTTTGTGTTGTAGTTTGCTCAAAGCGATGATTCCAATTTTTGGGCGTAAGTTAATGTATTACTAAGAATTAGAACTGTACTTGGATATAGACTAGAGATGAAACGGATATCCGGCGGCCTTAATACTATCTGGCCGAATACCGGATAACTAAGTACTACTAGGCATCCCGCCGAATTAAAAAACAACTGTATGGTAAAAATATAATCACACAATAGTAAATTAATTTAATAGAATGAACAAACGTACTATTGGAAGCACGAAAATTGCACGAAAAAGCTCAGGCAAGACAGAAACGCTTTGCCGATGAAGGTCGACGCCCTGCTCCGGACTACTCAACCGGTGATCTCGTTCTTTTGAAAACCCAGGGTAGTAACGATACGTCTGTAGGTTAGACCACTAAGTTCATACCAAGGCGAGATGGACCTTATCGTATTAGGGAAGCTGAGAGCTCTTCGACCTACGTCTTAGAGAGTGCGATTAGTGGGGAGGTTTTAGGAAGGTACCACGTTTCCCAATTGACCCCATTTGTAGGACAAGTTCAACTACCGGTTGACGAAAAACGTACGCGCGGTAGACCAAAAAGGATATGCTGACCCAGACGCGAGACGCTAAGTCTAGGTCAGAGGGGGAGTTTGTAGCGCGAGCTTAATTTTTGGGTTGGTTTTGAACGCGCCTAAATAGGAAACGATCGGTTTTCTTCGCACACCTCCGCCGGCGCGCGAATATAGAGCGAAAGAGACAATAGATAGCAACTGACCCGCGACGCGTGAGATACTCGATCCCGTGATTGTTATTGTTTATTTAATATTTTACTGTATTGTGTACCAAATTTGTGTCAGAACTTTATAATTATAACCTTTTCGTTGCGTGAGAACCTGTGTTTCAAGTGATTTACCCGAACCCTGAGAAATATACACAAATAGAACATTATAATCAACTACAGGCAAAATTCTTACCTGTTACGTGTGGGCAGAAATTTCAATGAGATAGACAAGAGAGTTGGCCTAGACTTATTTTGTACAAGCATTGCATCGGCTAGGCGGTTGTTGAGCAGAGAGTTTTTCAAATAACTGTTTGAATTTAATTATAAGCATAATGTTTAGACTAAGTTGTATTCTAGTGTTCATTATTTGAATGTCATTTATAAGATAGCTACCCGTGAGGACCTATAATTGGTTATCTGTTGCTATTAGTTATATGTAAGATAATTGTTATACTGTTGGTCTTCCTAAGAAATAAATAAATAAATAAATAATAGTTAAATTCCCTCATCAACGAAAAGACCCGAATCGAACTGAGTCCACTCGATCGTTCGCGCAAGTGCATTTTCAATTCGAATATTCGGTATCCGCCCAAACTGATATCCGTTTCATCTCTAATATAGATCCACAATTGTATGACCAAAAATAGGTAGTGCTTTAGCATGGTAACATTTTTACCGTTGTTTCCTTAAAGTTATATTCGAGATAATGCACCAGTTTACAACGTATCCTGATCGGTAATTTTGTATGTGTAAAGTAAAACAAACCAATGCCGAGGCGGAGGCTGTCAGGTTGATTGAAAGTTGGCTTATACTATTAACTTCTTATAAAATTTCGCGGCGTTCACTCAGACCAATCATTCGTAATGGTCTAACTAGAGATTAACTATACTTAACTTAACCATTTTAATTTTTGCAATGCAATGCACCCACACTGGCTGACACAGTACTGCTGTTCAGTTTGTGATTACCTAAACTACTAAAATGCTTGGACGATTCCGCCCCTGCCTAGCTCTCACCTGTCACCTACGTAATTTAAGGAAATATAGTAATATTTTTTTATGGTATTTTTGTAACATATTGTAAAAAGACGTTTAAAGAGAATGATCTGGAGTATCTTCTCGCAGTAGATCTTACATTACACTTTTTCTGATCGTGGCAGTACAATGTAGAATATTTCAATATTAAATTTTCGTAGTTGACCTTCTTAAGAGCGTCGTAGACGCCTAAAAAGAATAAATGAATTTGTCTGACTTTGCCACTTCATCATCAACAGTACACAAAACTGTTATTTTATTCTTGCTATACTTACGTAGAGTTCAATCTCTAGCTGTAGCATCCCTTGTAGGTAGAGGGCGCGCACTACGAACGTTCCTTTGTGAGGTTGGCCACATGTTTACAATCATACTACGTCAATTGTTAACTTCTATAAAATAATTAAGGTGCGAATTGTTGCTATAATTTTTCAACGGCATTATTAACGCCGCGCGCCGTTAGCCGTTACCCAATATCTCGCGTGGCGGTATTTAAGACATTTCAAAGATAATTATAGTTCTCTCACAAAAAACGGGTTTTGTTGTGACTACACTTGCGTTTGTTAGTATGGAATGTGGCTTACCTTATCGGTGATCGCCCTTATTATTATTATTTTTTGTTGCAGATAGCCTTGCCTTTGACCACTATCTCTCCTGATGGTAAGTGATGATGTGGTCGAAGATAATGTTCAGGCTAGCCTAAAATTACTGGCTCTCAAGGACAGCTGCCGGAACACACCGTTAGGTGCTTGGCGACAGATTTACTACCTGAGGGTGGTAGCTAGCCAGGCGGGCATTCGCAAAATACCCTACCACCATGCTGTAACGACTGCCATCTTAAGACAACAACCGGGACTGACGGCTTAACGTGCCCTCCGAAGCACAGATGCGTAGTAATGTCACTAGCGGTCGGCTAATCAAACTTCGCTACGAGCGCTTCGACAAATAATTATACAATAATAAGATAAACTTCCTGCGTTTTCTGAACAGTTTTATCATACAATATCTTTATCTAACTATTAATTTTCCTTTGGTGGTGTAGATTCATATATTAATTATAAAACATAAAATACAACCGCGGGAATTCGCAAAGGGGCGTTATACGTTGTAGAGAACACTAAAAGCAAATGTGGTGACTTAATTTAAAGCTTTAATTATAGCTGTTACCTTAGTAGACGTTACGGGCTTAACCCAAATGGCCGTAGCATTAAAATAAGCGCGGTAAACAAGAAAATAGTAGAAACCAATAGCAATTATTTAAAGGCGCTTTAACTCCTTAAAGCTGTGCCACACAGTTGGAAACCACGGGCTCAACCCATTGGCCTTGGCGAGCGGCTTGTTGCTCACCACCGTCGGAATTTGCTACTATACAGTTGCTCACCACAGTGTGTTTCGAACTCCGCGCCGGTAACACGCATCCAACAAAGGCCAAACTACACAAGATATTTATACGTTTAAAATTACTATCTTTGTATGAAATTCGGAGGAAAAATTTGTCATAAATAATGGCATTATATTTGGTCGTGGCTTTTACACCTACGTATCTCGACGGCTGCAGCGGCATACTGCCCTCGCGTGGTTTGCAACTGGCGCGCGGCGGCGTCTACACAGTGGGAAATAGTGGTTGCTCACCACGGTTGACAACGCATGCTCGCAATCCAAGGGCGTTGGAAGGTCAAACGTAATTTGGTCGCAAACCATCACCTCCACAGTTGTAAACCATGGTTGGCGACCATGGTGGAGGCTAGTTTCCAACTGTGTAGCACAGCTTTTAGAATTCAGAGCCAGTTGGTCACGAGTAGTCAATGTGCAGTCAGTCCAAGTATTGTTGACTTAAATATTGCTTATATTGTAGTTGTACCTATCTGTATGTACTGTAATTAAATTTAGTAGGTTCCTAGTTGTTTAAGACATAATAATGTGTAAAGTCATAAGTATAGGTTTGGTTAAACACTGTGTAATGCACGCTGCGGCTCTGTTTGTTAATTTAGCTGTACAATATATACTGAAATAATTAAGCTTCGAAATCCTTAACAGAATTCACTATCTCATTAAAGTTTCATAATGCTCTAACGCGGGTCTTGTGTTCCTGAATTTTTAGAAAGAGCATGAAATAGATTCTTTCTCAAAAAGTATGAGTAATTACTTCATTAGTCATTACACACAACACATTTATAATGTCGTCAGATAAGGAACTTTAGAACAAGCTCGGCGCACGACACAAGTGAAGCTATAAAAACCAAGCTCTTATCAAATTGTACTTTTCAAGATCCACGGGTTTATCATACTGCTGAGGGATAGTATGATAGGAGCATGTTGTTGCTATTTATTTAATTTTAAATACACACCAAACGTATCTTTGGTGGTGCCTACGGTTCTTCTATAATGGTAGGTGTTTTATGTTTATGATTCTTCGGCGGCTTTTCAAAGAGGTAAAATTTTGCCAATGTCAATAAGCTGCCATTGCCAAGCTCGAGTCAAAGTTAAGTCTTCAGAATATTGTATAGTAGTTATAAGGACCCGTAGGTTTCATTGATTTCTAGAGTTGGTGATTTAGATTGAGGCTCGTGTTTGGACGTTGTGTTTGTTACATTAGTCTCGCCTGGCTAGCGACCACGCTCAAGTAGAAAATCTGTCGCCCAGCACCTAACGGTGTGGTAGCAGTCGTTGAGAGCCAGAGAAATTACAGGCACATGAGACTTAACAGCTATGTCTCAATGTAACGGGCGCAGTGCAATTCGTGACTTGTGACGAAATGCATCTGTTATGGGCAGAGGTTAGTCCGGTCAACATCAGGTGGGCCTCGAGCTTGTTCCGTCACAATAACATAAAATAATAGTAATAAAAAATGTAACCCTCCAGTGGGGTTAAGTTATAATAGAGGTCGCAGCGTGCGCGTGCTTGGAGGTGCTATAACGATTGCTTTGGTTCTAGGTATTAACGATACTGATTGTGCTTTAAGTCTCATTAAATACAATAAAGCATTCAACTTTTATCTTTGTTTCAATGTTTTATCCTAAATCTCCCTCAATCGCTTTCTAACAAACATTTATGCTGTTGCGTACGGATAGACAAGATATGTAGGTAAACAGAAACAGCTATGAAGTTATAATATAGGTAGGTAATACATAATACATCCTCAATCTTTACTTACTGAATGTTCTCGCTGTGCAGGAGGTAAACAATGGTCACAATTCTCTTGACACCAAACTAACTAAAATTTAGAAAAATTAGATTTAGAAATGTCAAATGAACATTCCTTATTCTGTCGGCGTTATAGTATAGTTAATTAGCTCTAATATTATTAAAATAACTAAAATTAGTAAAATGTGCAGTTTTGCTATTCTGTTGTACCATAGTTTAGTCAGATTAGGTGGAATCATAGATGATTTAACCTAAAATTAATCACCATCGAAATTGGTGTTAATTATAGCTGCGTGATGTTCGGAAAAGATTGTATTTTTTGGTAATTTTAGAGCATTGCTAGAGAAGAAGTTATAGGGTAACAACAAACTTGGATTTACAAAATCATGTCACGCCTGTATTACTCGGAGATGTGGCAGGTGTGTTTAAATAGAGCTTATTGTCATCTAGCAGGCATAGTGCCAGACTTCTCTTTGCCTTGACCCGGGATGTGGGTTTAATCATACCTAGGACCTATTTATTATTACTTAAACGTATATCTAACCTAATTAGTTAGCTGCTATAGTAACTATCAATAGTAAAGTCAAAACGTAAGGAACATAATCAGGCTGTAGTAATGCCGTGATTAAAACGTGTGCGTACTCCCAGCGGCAACATGTTGAAATACATGATATGGGCTTAGCAGATATTTAGCGTATGAACTGGTGTAAATGTGTATGGTAGTTTTAAATTTGTGTGTCCAGCCATTCATAAGATACTCGATTAGTTTTTATCTGACTGCGCAAAAAGACGCGCGATAACCGACATACGCGCGGGCGGAGCCGCGCCCAGAAAGCTAGTATAAAATGTATATACAGGAATGGTTACTTCTAAGTACCCATTGGTACTTTGGAGCTACTTTACGGACATGATTGGTCAAGTTATTTATTTAATCTGCAATCAAACAATTAGGTAACAACCATAATCTCATTTAAGCTGATTAATTATATCATACATCAGGATTTATAGCCTACCCAAAAGCCGTGAAAATATTAAATATATTAACACAATTCATAAATTAATTAAATAGGTTAACAATCATAAATCTTATTATGTAATTAAATAATATTTTTCCTAATTTGAGCGTATTAATGGATTTGCACAATTTCATTCCCTTCATAATGCAAATAATTTCAAATTGATATGGCTCGATAGTGGGCGGAAAGCGATTTGTCTAGAAATGAGCTAACGCATATGTATCATTTGCCACTTTGTTTAAAAGCAACAGCTATCAAAAGCTGTTGTTAGTTAAATATACGAATCAGACAATAATATTTTTAGTTACGACCACGTAACTTAGATTATAATTGCATAGAGCTGTTACTTTATACCAGATAAAAAAAACATGATTTTAATTTACATAACTATGTAGGCATTATCTAATTGTTTGGGCCTGTCACATTCTCGCCCTTTGGAGGGGTACCGCGACTATCTCGCTCTCGACAGCATCTAGTACTCGACACTTCGACAGCACGTATGTATGTATCACTAAATCGCTGTCTTCTCGTCCCGCTGATGGGCGGCGGATGACAACCGACCTAACGCGCTGAAATCGCTCCGCTAGTAGGCACTAATGGTACCCGCTAGCAATCTGTCCGCGCACCGACAGCGGCCAACGACCAGTCAGGCGGGTATAGTTGCGCCAACGTTACGTCACTCGACACACTGCCCCGCTGATCGTTTGCTCTGTGTAAACACGTTACACTTCGCACTTTTTGCGAGTCTAATCTATTACAACGATTCGCAACGTTGCGTCGTCGGATGTGACTTTACTTCCTATACTAATTTTTCATACTACATGTACTGGGTAATAAGAACGAAGCTTTTATGGTGTTGGTGGATCATACTTGGTCGTAGAAATGTAGGTCATCTAATAGTGCTGTGAATTAACGACATAACAAAAACAGCTGTGGGAATTCTTGATCTGAAAGATGCGAGGAATCGAGGAAAGAGGCATAAATAATGCCAGATATGGAACGATAGATGAAACTTATAAGTACTCTAAATTTTAAATCTAGATATTTCAGTCATTAAAGGATTACGCAAAGTTAAACCTAATATACTTAGTGCCCCATTACCGATCTGTCGCCGACCACTATAAGGAGATCTTCGCTATCTTTTTGCTCGAGAGTATTGGAACAGCCCGTGATTATACCCGTGCTGAAACTAAACACGTGTCCAAGAGGATGAGTTGTGATACCTATTGAAATAAAACACTTCCTCCTTGTTAATACATTTATGAATATATTGTAATGAAGATACTTATTTCTTGATACATATAATTATATATATTTATGTTATTGTCACGGAACAAGCTCGAGGCCCACCTGATGATAAGCGGATTAACCTCTGCCTATTACAGATGACTTTCGTCACAAGTCACGAATTGCCCTGCGCCCGTTACATTGAGACATAGCTTTTGAGTCTCATTTGCCTGTAATTTCACTGGTTCTCAAGGACTGCTGCCGGAACACACCGTTAGGTGCTGCTTGGCGACAGATTTTCTACTTGAGGGTGGTCGCTAGCCAGGCGGGTATTCGCAAAAAGCCCTTCCACCATGCGGTGAAGCTCAAGCTCGCGGCGAGATTCGAACCATGGACCTGCTGCGCGGCAGTCCATAGCCAATGCCACTGAGCCATCACTGCTTCAATCATTGCACATATATTATAAAATCGACTTCACCACCCCACAACTCGACAAGAGTGCTGCTAGCCCGCCAATCACCTCATCACACATTTTCCCCCCTTGAGCATTTGGCGGGAATACCGTGAGACAAAGTGTTTCCGGTGGCCATTTTTATTTAAAAAGAGTAGGCAAAATAAGGAAGTCAAAATGTCTTCTTTTAAAATCTTGGCAAAATATCGGAAATCATGACAAATCCTTCTTCTTGGTCTGCATATCTCATATATAAGAATTAGTGTAAATATTTATTTTCATGTTAGTGGTTATGCACTCCAATGCATCTTATAAATTATTAATTCTCCTGATTCAGTGTAGATATTCTTCTCATTGTATCGGGTAGATAGGTATAGTTGATATCTATGGGTTAGTGACCCCTGGTTCTCTACTTCCGATCGGTTGCATCCACAGCACGCGCGTTATCAACAGCCGGCGTGGTGCGGTGCTACCGCCGCGCCGGTTGTCGCTACTTTCTTATCAAAGAACTTTGCTCAATACGACCATATCAAAGTTATATCAAACCGAAAGTGGTGTTGATTGGACACAAATTCACTAAATTTAAATTTCCCTAAACTATGGTATAGTTCTTATTCTGTTCAAACTCAATCCACATATACCTATGTAACACTTAAAATATTGATTAAAAATAGGATTATCCTATTCAATTGAAGGCAATTTTGTATAAGTACTTATAGAGATCACAAAATTATAAGACGACTAAACGTGCGTATAACATATCACAAAACATCCGCAGCGTTACCTATACAAATTTTATTTTAACATAAGAGTGACCATAATTTCGAGAATTTTACGTTTAGAGAATTTGTATAGAATCGACAACAGCGTATAAAGGCGTATACAGCTGTTGCCAAAACTCTGGAAATTCGACTTTACTTCGTGTCAAGCGAAGAGGTAGACTTAGTTATTAACATATTACAGCAAATAATCCCAGCTAATTCGCCCCATCAGTCAATGGAGATTTTCGATTTCTTCAAAGGAAACCGTAGGTACGTAAGTATATATTATATGTAGGTACAGCGTTCTACATGAAAACGTTCTTAGGTCCTTATGTCAAATCTTTAATACCATATTTTGCAAGCGTATTCCCGCATGAGCTTTATTTTTATGCTCCAGGTCTGCCAGTTTAGGGTTATGTTTTCATTTTATCGTATAATGTTAAAATAGGTGTCCTACTTATATAAAAGATTTTTCGAATAAATTTGAATATGCGTACTGTTACACATAATATACTGCTGACCTAGGCCCGAAACCCTCACAAACCTATTTATGCGTTGTCAATTTTCTCTGTATAAACGATGGCTACCAAAATCAAGTGCTCAGATTTATTGTGATAACTCCAGAAGTCACCAGACTTAGTACCAGTACACCCTTCAGGTGGAACCTCTGCCCAAATTAGTAGCAAAAGTGAGTTGCGGGAACTTGTAAGTCAACGCGTAAATTAATAATTTTATTTTTTCAAATAAAATAAATGTGTGTGTGTCCATAAGTTGTTGTTTTTTAGACAACTGAATAGGTCCACACAACAGTACGTTCATACGATAATCTGGCAAACCAAAGGATAGGTTGCATGCACGCATAGTAAGCCTTTAAAATCATTATATTTTTACATGACTGCCCAAAAAAAGGAGGGTTATGTTTTCAAGGTTAATGTATGTATTTATGTTTGTGAGTTTGTATAGGTACATAAATCACAATAAAACCAGCTAAGTGCGAGTTGCGAGTTGGACTAATGCACATAGGCTTACGAAATGTAAGCAAAACAATCATAATAGGTAATTATCATAGTTCTCGTTCGAGAGACAGTCAGAGTTCGACCCGCGCTTGACCGGTTTTTATTCTATATAATTAAATTTTGGAGTGTGTTAACTGATCAATGACCATACCAAATTAGGCGCTTGTGCTTATGTAGAATTCTATGTGCGTGTCCGTGTTGGAAGTACAGCTGCATTTCTAACACCAAGCGGTTCGTATTAGGTACTGTGTCGATTTAAAGGGTATGGGTGCCGGTCAAATTACAGATTACATGTCTCAGGGGGGCGTAGTGCAGTTCACTTGGACGAAATGCATATTTTATAGGCAGAGGTTACTGCTTAACGCCAGGTGGGCCTCATGCTCGTTCGGTTATACCCAGTCCGCCCTTCTAATTTTATGGTTAATATTATTACTTTGTAGGCCATCCGGCGTAGCTAATAATATATCTGTGAAAATTCAACTGGTTGCATGGAAGAACGGATGGGGGCTTAGAAATAGTACGGCCATCAAAAAACTTTCTCGTTGAGTACGTCAGTTAGGTACGGTATCCTAAAAGGATAAACTTTATTCACGATATTAACAGAAAACAACGAGTGCCGTCTTCAACGTTTCCCAAATATATTTACCTACCTTCTTTGTGGTGTAGTAATAGGTATTACATAGAAAACCACTTGCGCTTTCACTTTCACTGCAACTCTAGACCTAGGCTAGGTAATCACTGTATACCTAGGCGTTACGTCACTAATTATATGCCTCATATTATATCGTCTACTTACCGGATGGGTATACCGAGTGGTAAATCTGAATGCAACCTCTCCGATATATGAATGCAACTATTCAATGTCCCAACTACCCTCGACCTATACCATATTCCTCGATATCTTGGGGGTAGGAAAAAATCTCCGTTGAAGTCTAACCGGCACGCGATCGAGTCGAGAGCTGCGTAACATTCCGTAATATTGCCAAAACGACGAGTTATCACCATCAGCCGCGACATTCGCGCATTAAAAATCATCTACTAATCGCCTACAAGAAAATCAGATTGGAATGCAAAGAAAATGCAACCAACTACTACGCGTCGTCGTATACATCGGGCACGCAGGGTGAGCTAAACCAGGTATAAGCCTTTCGTTTGTTCCCTTTTCCCAACACCGAGAGTAAAGAAGGTTGGCGGTGATTTCTCTGTTGAATCGTGATAGAAAGTAACCGACCCTTCTGTCTCGCGCTGCAAAGAATATCCGCATACTAAATTTCGTGTTCATCAACGCAATGAAGTCCTCATGGTAGCCATAATATCCTCACGTTCGGGAGGGGTCTTTGAGACCGCAATGTAAAAGATAAATCTTCATTAGGGGGTTCTGGTGCCCGCACCTACGTTTTGTTTGTTCGTCGCCTCTTACGACATCATCCACCGGAAGAAATTATAACCCGGCACCCCAATTTCTTTTTATTTTGTGGAACATATGACATATAGGGACAAAAATAATGTATTCATGTTATTTTTTTTTATGTTCGTAGATTACTACTTCCACCATTTCTGAACATCATGACATAGGTACCGTGAAGAGAGTGAGATTGGTGAAAGGATAGCCTATTGGCAATGTAAAATATGGGTTTTTACTGGATCACCTGATCTTGATGATTATACATACATACATACATAACATCACGCCTCTTTCCCGTGGGGTAGGCAGAGACCACAAATTTCAACTTGCTACGATCCTTGCATATCTCTTTCCCTTCATCTACATTCATCAATCCTTTCATACATAAGCGTCGGTTTAGAGTACTCCTGACCTGTCCTTCTTTCAATACGTCTTCAATTTGATTTCGGAACGTTCGTCTAGGTCTTCCCCTTCCAACACTTCCGTTCACTTGTCCCATGTATACCTGTTTGGTCAGTATCATCTCATTCATTCTCTCTACATGTCAAAACCATCTTAACATGCCTTTCTCAATTTTTGTCACTACATCCTCATTCACACCACATCGTTCTCATCTCACTATTCCTTATCCTGTCACTCCGTTTGACTCCAATCATGCTTCTTAATGCTTGATGATTTTTGAGATTTTTTTAGCTGCTATGCATAATAGAGTACATATACTACAAGTTTGTCCAACTTATACAGGGTTATTGGTATTATGCTAACAATCTCTTAGGGTTGACATCTGCTAGTCCTGACAAACATTTTGAATTTGTTTTTGGGTTCGCCAAAAAAATTTTTTTTTTTCGTGATTTTTATGTGTTTTGACGGAATAAGTACGAGGCCCAACTAATGTGAAAGTCTCTTGTGCCTGTAATGATTTTATCATATTTTTTATAACTTTGTTCGACGTAAATCAAAACTCTATTCAAAGGGAGCACGGCAAATTTTATTTCAAAACAAAATGTCTTGGAATGTTTGTTAGGAAGTCAACCCTAAGAGGTTTTTAACAATTTTCTAATAACCCTGTATACTTATAATTTAAAAGAATTGAATCTCTTCATCCTGATTCTTCTTGTTCCTGAATCATACGCCGTGCCCTTGACCTGAATTCTATCACCAGTAGCTCTCTGCCCCGAATTAGTTATACTGAGCCAGCCGGTGGCCTCTACATATAGCGACATATTTCCATTTGAGGTACAGTTGATGAATTGATGAATTTGAAGCAATGATGGCTTAGCGGTTATAGCTATGGTCTGTCGTGCGGCATGTCCCTGGTTCGATTCCCACCGCCGGCTTGAGCTTCACCACACGGTGGAAGGGCATTTTGCGAATGCCTGCCTGGCTAGCTACCACCCTCAAGTAGACAATCTGTCGCCAAGCACTTAACAGTGTGTTCCGGCAACAGTCCTTGAGAGCCAGACAAATTACAGGCACATGAGACAAGAACTGTATGTCTCAATGTGACGGGCGCAGTGCATTTCGTCACATGACAAAAAGCATCTGTTATAGGCAGAGATTAATCCGCTTAACATCAGGTGGGCCTCGTGCTTGCTCCGTCACAATAACATAAAAAAAATAGTTGTGTAACCTACCACCATACAACGAATAACACACCTAGCACATTGACTACTGCGCCGTGGTCAATTCTATAGTCGTCAGAAACGCGTGTATGAATGTCCGTCTGTTATCGGATAACAGTGGCCATAGTCGGCTCCTAAACTGAAATCCAGTTCTTTCTACGCCAGTATAATACCACGCAGAATAATAGGTACCCTAGGCTTACAGGTTTTATACCCACTGACAGTGTAACATCAGTCACGACAGTTCTAAAATACAGCGGACTGCCGCCGCCGGCCGCCGGCTAGGTTCAAATAAAATCTTTTAATTCTGAACCTCTTACATAATTTCAAAACGTCGTTATTTTAGCTAAGCCTTCCTTCCAGCGGTTTTCTGAGATAAGTATGATCAGTTCTTACCTAATATTTCTATAGCATCATCAAAACCTGCCCAATATCAGTCTCTTAGCGAAGCAGCTCTGCTAAAGTTTTGGTTTAGAAAGGCGTGCGTTGGGCAATAGTGCATGGGTGCGCGTGCGCCGGTCAGTCCGTGTCCACACGCCGGCAGTCATGCGCGCCGTCCGCTCCGCGCTCGCGATCGCAGCCCTGGCCTGCTCCTGCATGCCCAGCATGGCCAGCGCGCAAACGCACGACTACGATATTACCGGTAAATTGTGACAGTGATGTGATATATAAATTTATGTTTTAGGGCTTAGGCTAACTCCTGGCCACTATTTATCTCACCTGTTGTTAAGTGATGGTGTGGTCGAAGGGGCACCACCTTAGCCTAGAACGTTATACTTGGTTCAAGCGAATTTAATTGTATCTCAACTGTGGTTATGTGACAAAAACGGAAGATCTGAAATTATATTCCACTTTTCAGTTCACTTTGAGTTCATTATCTAAAAGTTTCATTGAAGGCACCTAATTTGAAATTTGTTGCTGCCATATTTTTATATTAAAAATAAATCATTAATCAATAAAGATATTCGTAAGTAGAGTCAGTACAGAGAAAAACGTACAACATAATGCTATTAGGAATCGAACCCTGAGAGATCCGCACCAACGCCACAAACGTGGTAATAGCAAGCACATACGATTTTCGTCTTAGTGTATATTAAGTACGTAGATTACACTTATGAACCACAAATTAATATAAGTTCTAAGTATAAGGGACTACTTACGTAATAGAAAAAAAAGTAATTCAAGCCAGGACCAGCTATAGAAGTAAATAATTCAATAGGTATATGTTTTTACAGAACCTATTGAATGTATAAGTAAGTAATAGTACAAAATCCATGCAGCCGTTGCCGAGATCAGTTCATATTTCGGCATTAACTAAATTAATGAAAACATGATAAAAAATATTATTAATTTTTTTTTTTTTTAATATATATACATACATGGATAAGAGATAAGCAGAACAAAACTTATCCTGGTATGTGGGATCTCATTGTATAGAACTCATTGATTAGAATTCATTTTAACATATTTTTTTGCATCTGATAGGCTATCACTATCTCACATGTTGGTAAGTGATGTAATTGTCTAGGATGGCAAACGGAGATTTATGAGGGTGGTAGGTAGCCAGGCGAGCATTCGCAAAATGCCCTTCCACCATGCGGATTGCGGTGAAGCTCAAGCCGGCGACGGTGGCGCGCGGCGGTGGAAATCGAAACATTCACCTAGGGACAGCTGGGAAAGTTGTTTTTTTTTAACCATTTTTGGTAAATGTGGTAAATATGTTAAGGAACTAATGGGAAATATAAATTTATCGTAAAAATATAATTCCAAGATCTCATTCTTCACTAATTTTCCATCCGGAACTGGCAGTATAAACTCACGTATTTCACCGAATAACAATGACAAACTAATAAACTACTTCTAGGAATACAAAGAGGGATATTATTAACTAGCTGCGCCCTGAACTTGCACCCACCGCGTGGTGATGGATGATGATGATAAAAAGTATCCTATACTTTAATCCAGAGTATCATCTACCACCCTACCAAATTTCATAAATTGGTCCAGGGTTTTGAGCATGAAAAAGTAACAAACACACAAACTTTCGTCTCTATAATATTAATGTGGTGGTAACCCGGTCCGTTTCGTTCGTTCATAATGTTTGGGGTTTATTAACCAGTTTGCCGGTTTATAAATAAACATTAAAACTTTTTTTAAATGAATAAAAACTTTACCTAAGAAACACTAGGCATATATATAAAAGAACTTTGTACCGCTTCCCGAGAAAAAGGATATTTTTGCTGAAAATTGTTCAAATTGCGGAATAAGTGGTGAGCGGTTGGGGGCGAGATAGCATTACTGAAACATTGGTTTCAAGTCTTGTAATGTCAAATCGAGTTAACGAACAGTTTGATGTCTTGCGTTATCGTGGAGCAGTTATGCTGAAGGTTGATAGAAGAGTCAGGGTTTCTCTAATGTTTACCACTTTGTTTAAAATTTGATGCTGTTTTTAAAAGTCATACTCTCAAACAGCTTAGGGAATGAAGGACGAGTTTATCGTAATGCCGATCATAGGTTCATCATAGGTTGAAAAGTTATTAGTTATTAACATTAGTTTGTAATTTAATTCAAAATTTCGTGTTTTTTGGTAATAATAATTTCATTTTTTAAATGTTTGGCGTCTTATCGCGTTAATACACGGCGGCCGCAATTCCCGATCGTTTCCCGTTTGATTGAGCGCGATCGGAGCAATAGTTTTTAAAATATAAGCAATTTTTTGGAAGTTTCATATAAGAAAATCCACCTTAGATATACTACTGCCCATACATAACGAAAATAACTAAGTATATTGTACAACGCTTTTCCCTTTTCAAAACTTGCTCCTCTTCATTCAACGGTTGTCTGGAAGAGATCGCTTTGAGCGATAAGGCCGCCAATTGTTCACTATTTTTAAGTCAAATATTTTTAATTTTAGTTAGGTTTAAGGTGTTCAATAAAGAGTTAATTTATCTATCTATCTAAATTCTAAAAAAAATAATCTAGTGTGTTATAAACCAAAAGTTGCGTATTCGGTAGCGCACTACGATTAAACAATAAAAATACACACACTCCATACAAAATTTTTACGCAGACCGACAACAAAAAGCTGTTGTTGCTTTAAATTTACAGTAGATTTTAGGTATATAATATATATACATTTTATGAGAATCTTTTGGAGGGGTCCGACTACAACCCTATCTATTATACCTATACGATAAAATGCGAGCGCCAGCTTAAGATGAGCAGTACGTTCAAAGGTTTCTGTACATTCTGGGTGTCAAGTTATTTGGAGCGTAATATTTGATGTGATGTGATTTCTGAACTGCAAACCCTATTAATTTGAAATCTTTACGGGATAATCTTTAAAGCACCACTACTCTAACAAACAACGAATAATAATAACAAATATTTTAAGAAAACATCAAATTAATATTTTAATAAAATCACTTAAAAAATACAAAAATATATCTAGTGACAATTTCGCCTAATTTTCCTGCAAAGCCTACGTGACGTCACAAACGCCACGCAGCCAAACCGGAAGAATTATTCGACGTGTTTCACTTCTACATGAAGCATCCTCAGGAGGTCTTGCTTGACTCTACGAGCGCATGATCGAGAAATTTAGAATATATGAAATCAGACCACGCGTTAATAAATTACAACTAAGTGTATATTTTGACTTTCATCCCCTCTCCCAAGGGAACCTTGCTGAATTACGGGATAAAAAGCATAAATTATCCTATTAAGTGCTAAAATAACGTTCAGTATAATCTGGAAGTATTCAAATATAGAGTAAATAAGTATCTACTGGGCATGCATGTTACACCGTCGACCGCATCGTCACTTTCCATCAGGTGAGACTGCGGTCAAATGCTTGCTTGTCATATATAAAAAAAAAAACAAGAAAATATAGAAAATGTTAGGATTTTTTTTTTTATGCTTGATAGGTTAGCCTTTGACCACTATCTCACCTGATGGTAAGTGATGATGTGGTCGAAGATGTTGTTCAGGCTAACCTAGAATTACTGGCTCTCAAGGACAGCTGCCGGAACACACCGTTAGGTGCTTGGCGACAGATTTTCTACTTGAGGGTGGTAGCTAGCCAGGCGGGCATTCGCAAAATGCCCTACCACCATGCTATAACGATTGCCATCCGAAGACAACAACCGGGACCGACGGCTTAACGTGCCCCCCGAAGCACGGAAGCGCTCAGTAGTAATGTCACTAGCGGTCACCCATCCAACTCATGACCGAGGCGGACGTTGCTTAACTTTGCTAATCGGTTCAGAACGGCTAAGCAAACTTCGCTACGAGCGTTTCGAAAATAGATTTCCTTACTATCCTCTACCATACGTATATCTTACCATCACTGCGTGACACAGCAGTGTAGATGTTATTTATTCGACCGCAAATTTCTCTTCGATTCCGTATAGTCAGTTTGCATTTCTAGTTCATCTAGCATACAGTTTGGGTAGCAGTAGGTATACTGTACCACTTCCACAGGATTCTTTGTGCTCAAGTAATGTATGTTCAATTATGCAATGTAAATAGTGGAGAGGTCACTCACAGGGCTCGTTGCAAGTAGGTCAGGTAGAAGTAGGGTGACTAGGATTATGCACGTGTTAGCTTAGTAAATGCAATTTAGAGATTACCTTTCTACCCTAAAACATACAGGCATTGATTGTGTTGTTCAATGGCGCCACATTTCTGATAGTTACATATTATTACATTATTAATATTATGTTAACAAAATCTTTGTGTTAAATAGATATATATGTATTACCAGAGAGTTGAAATATTAGAGTAGTTATATCCGAACACCACTACTCTATAAGCTTAATAGAGTTTACCTATATACATACCTACGCACATGTATATGCAGTTTGTAATGACAAGGAAAGAACGTTCAAATATTAAGCGTCATATCTGTTGTTAGAAAGAGATAAATAAACAAATCGTGTCACCACCGAACCGACACGAGACGTTCCGATCACCATTATGCTGCGATCTCATTCACTCTCTCAGACCAAACGATATCCATATCTCGCTCAACCATTTCATTGAGATTAGTTCCTAAGATAAAACAAAATGACGATATTTTCTATTTCAACAATAAAAGCAATAATTACGCGTGAAATGAAACAGTTTTCTTATCTCTCACAGTGCCTGTATAATTGCTGCAGAGTCTAAAGACACAAGGAAGGCATAATTGTCCACAGATTATTTCTATAAAATACGATTAGCGGCGATGTATTCACCGGACGCTCGGAAGTGCTAGATTGGTAGTGACTCAGGTAATTACCCTGAATTCGTCTAGTAAATATGGAGGGCATACAACATATCTACAGGTAAAAAAATTACAAAATTACAAATTTACGAGAGAATAAATTATAGTCATGTGCGGGATTCGAACCCGCGTCCATCCACCCCTTTAGCCGTGGTATGCTCTAACCAATTTTGCTAACATGACACAATGACTCATAACTGTAATTCTTGCTCTCGTTCTTCATGCAACCATCGTATTGGGATGGAGCAACACCTATAGTTCAACTTGCGTTGTACTACAAACAAGACCAATTTTGCAATTGGTTTTAAACTTGTAAATGATGACGCAACCTTATAATTTTCTCTCGTAAATTTGTAATTTTGTAATGTAATTCGCCTAGCAGGCGTCATTGCAAACTTAACAATATTAAAAAAGGTAAAAAAATCTTAGTGTATTACAGTATCTTTTATAACGGTAATTTTAGTTCTGATTGAAACAAAAAAATAATAATACTATTTTAGTCCATTCAATCCAAATTGTATGTACATGCTCAAGATTTAATCTTGAGCATCATCGTAATACGATTAACCCTTCCGTTGCCAAGCTTCCCGCCAGGGGCACAAAAAACCGAATGCCGCGCGCGCGTGACGGGAACAACCACTTCAAAGCACTTGAAAGCGGACCGGTATCGTATTTAGTTTTTAAAGAATACCTGGTTTGTATACTCTCTTTGTATTCTCTATGCCAACGGCTAAGGATGAAAAGAGTTAGCGATATTCATTCATTCCAACAGTTGTATTATACTCGGTCGTTTAGTTCAAACTTTGTAAACATCGGCGATGCTTCCTTGAGATGATTTTACTGAAAATCATATGGACATGTTGGTTTCAATAGTCTCTCTTGAGACCGCGCATAATTCTCCATGGACTGAATTAGAGTAGATATTCTTTTCTTTTTATCACAGTATTCATAATTTAAGTATTCTATTGTTAAATTTTTATTACATTTATAACTCTCAGCAATATTGATTACTAGTCGTAAATAAAAGCACGAAGCAAATTGTTTTTTTTCTATCTACAATAACAAGCCACATTCTGAAAAATCTCACCTGAGATTGGAGGATGGGGGAGGGGGTTGAACAAAATCTCACGACATCTCACCAACGGGGGAGGGAGCGACAGAAAATTAAAAAAAACACCGTAATTTATGGACGCCCCCTTATTGTTATATGAATACCTGTACGGCCATGAATCTTTTTTTTTATTCTTGATAGGTTAGCCTTTGACCACTATCTCACTTGATGGTAAGTGATGATGTGGTCGAAGATGTTGTTCAGGCTAACCTAGAATTACTGGCTCTTAAGGACAGCTGCTGGAACACACCGTTAGGTGCTTGGCGACAGATTTTCTAGCCAGGCAAGCATTCGCAAAATGCCCTTCCACCTACGTGGAACTCAAGCCGTCGGTGGAGATTGAACCAGAAAGTGGCACGGCATCGGCATAGCTTTTACCGCTTGGCAGATTCAATATTGATTGGACCTCTGAGTTAATATGGTTGGACTTGGATAACTATGGCCTGCCCGTCCATTGAAAAGCACGCGCAGGTTACACCTGCTAAATCTAGTTTTTCTTCTTTTTATGCCTAATCAGAATCAAGGATACCGAAGAAGTTAACAAGATAAGGTTGGTAGGTAGGTTACAGCGTGTTTTGGCTTTACTAATTACTAATTAAACTCATTATTGTTTGATTAGAAACGGGTAGGTCTAGGTATAACTAGCAATTTTTTTTGTAATTTAGTACTTAGGTTTTCTCATTTTGCGAAGTGATTGCCCAACAGCTATGAACTGCCGCGCAGGGCTCCATGATTGGACGCCGGCTAGTGTCATAACTTGGATCACTGACCGCTAGTGGCATTACTACTGAGCGTGCACGTACTTCGGAGGGCATCTTCAGCCGTCTGTCCCGGTTGTTGTCTTAGGATGGCAGTCGTTAAGCATGGTGGTAGGGCATTTTGCGACTGGCTCGCTACTGAGCTCAAGTAGAAAATCTGTCGCCAAGCACCTAACGGTATGTTCCGGCAGCTGTCCCTGAGAGCCAGTAATTTTAGGTTAGCCTGATCATTTACGACCATATTATCACTTACCATCAGGAGAGCTATAAATAAAAGTTATCGAAATTATTAATCAAACATGAGTAATTTTACTTACCTATAAAACATTTGCAGGTGTTGCAGGCAGAAGAGGCCTGTGATAAATATGTTCTAGCTGATTATATTATTTCATTGATTGATTAAAATATCTCACTGAACTGCTAGGGCTGTTTTAACAAGCAAGACCATACCTATCCATATGGTCCTTGGTGGTAATCTAAGATTTTTTTACCTGTAGATGAGTTGTGTGCCCTCCATATTTACTAGACGAATTCAGGGTAATTACCAGAGTCACTACCAGTCTTGCAATTCCGAGCGTCCGGTGAATACATAACCGCTAATCGTGTTTTTTAGGAATAATCTGTGGACAATATGCCTTCCTTGTGTCTTTAGACTCAGCACCAATTATACAAGCACTGTGAGAGATAACAAAACTGTTTAATTTCACGCGTAATTATTGCTTTTATTGATGAAATAGAAAATATCGTCATTTTGTTTTATCTAAGGAACTAATCCCAATGAAATGGGTGAGCGAGATATGTGTATCGTTTGGTGTGAGAGAGTGAAAGAGCTCGCAGTGTGATGGTGATCGGAACGTCTCGTGGCGGTTCGGTGGTTACACGAATTGCTTATTTATCTCTTTCTTACAACAGATGTGACGCATAATATTTGAACGTTCTTTCCTTGTCATTACAAACTGCATATACATGTGCGTAGGTATGTAGCTAAGTAAATTCTAGTAAGCTTTTAGAGCAGTGGTGTTCGGATATAACTACTCAAATATTTCAACTCTCTGGTGGTAATGCCTTAAAATGCGGGCGGAGGCGTGTGATGTTAAGAGTGAAGGCACCAATATAGATATGTCATGATCGTTGCTAATAGAAAAACAGTGTTTACCTGCTATAAGGGAAAAGGCATGACAATTTATAGCACTGATGCATGCATGGATACCTAAGGTGATCAACTTGTGCCTGAAGCCAGAATGCTTTGTTTCAGATGAACAGTACTACGAGATGCCTCGGCTGTTTCACCTGGACGACTATGAGGCGTGCCTTGCGCGGCGCGGCCTCTACTGCCTCGGCTCGTTCGAGCTCACTGCTGATAAACATCACCAGCTATACCAGATGATGCAGGTAGTACCTAACGCTACATTTTTATCACTTTATTAAGTCATGTGCGGGATTCGAACCCGCGTCCATCGAGGTTAAACTTAAGTTTTTTTTTTTAATGTTGTTTGGTACTTTACAAAATTACTAATTTACGAGGGAAAACTAAGTCATGTGCGGGATTCGAACCTGCGTCCATCCACCCCTTTAGCCGGGGCATGCTCTAATCCAATTGAGCTAACATGACAATGGATCCATAACTATTTTTTTCCTATCGTTCTTTTTTTGAACCATCGTATTGGGATGGAGCGTCGTAAATTTGTAAATTTGTAATGTAATCTGCAGAGCATGCGTTATTGCAAACATAAAAAATATTAAAGTTGTTTGGTACTGTTTGTAACTATATTATTTCCTATTCTTCAAGAAGTATAAACACGTGTTATATTTAGAAGTTGTGTCAATAAGTTACAGTTGTACCTATCAAAGACATTGTGGACGACGCACGTCACCGTTGTATAGAAAACTTAAATTTTGTGTTTCTATATTTTTTGTTTAATTTGTTTGCTAACTTTCTTACGAATTTAAGTTAAATAATTTTTAATTGCCTAGTTCTGTAACCTATGGAGCCATCTGTCGACAATACTTTGTACTAATAAATAAAATTGAAATTGGAGGGTGCTTTTAGGTTCAAGTCAGTTTTACGTAGGTAGATTAAAATAAGCAGCAGTATCGACCGCCGATAGCCCGCACGCGCGGTGCTAGAATTAATTAAATAGATTTCTTTAAAATATATCGTTTTCAAAGCAGTGTCACCAAATTTGAGAACTATTTGCACTCTCCAACTCAGTGTTACTAAGGAATCCACGAAGTTTCATTTGTATCCCCAACAATCTGGTCTTCGAGCTCGAATCGAATCGAGTAACGTAACGTGTAATGGCGGAAACACCCCGATCGACGATTTTGACGCGACAGGCGCGACAAAAGTTTATGGATTCCCAAAAAATTGAGAGTGCACCCGTGAAGTTCAAGAAACTGATTCTTCCCCATGGCAGCGATTGTGAAATGACGTCACGGGATAAAGAAGAGTACCTAGCGACGCCAGTGCCGTGCAAATTATCACCACGCGGCACCGTGCAGCAATCGACATGTGCATCTAAAACGACCGTATGTTCGAAGAAATCTAATGCATCTTCGATAGCTCGTCGGAAACAGCTTGAATTGCAAGCTGCTGAGGCTAAGGCCAGGATTCAGATGGACTTAATCGACAAGAAGCTAGAAGCTGACCTTGCCAAAGTCGACGCCGATGATAATAACCACGCCAACCCGGTTGATGCTCATGATGAAGACCATAGCACAAGCTGTTCAAGGTCGGTACTGAACGAACAGACAAATAACAATGTGGAGAACTGGCTGGAACGTAACTGTGCCCCTATTCAGCCCCGTGATGATGACATTCAACAACTAGCTCACACATTGAAAGATATGATGAAGCAGACAGCATCGCAGCACGAAGATCGTCTGCTCAGCCGGCTCGCTACACCACGCGAACTGCCTTTATTTAGTGGTGACTGCGTCGAGTGGCTACATTTTAAGAGTGCTTACGATGACTCAACTGTGATGTGCAGATTCAGTGATTCTGAAAATTTATGGAGACTGCGCCGAGCATTACGAGGTGAAGCTAAAGATGCTGTTACTGACTTGCTGATCGGCAACACTCCGCCGTCAGCAGTAATGGAAGCTCTCGAACTGAGATTTGGTCGAGCTGATATAATTATTCAAAATATAGCGATGCAGTTGAAAAAGTTACCATCGTTACCTAATTTTTATCAATCTGAATTATCTTACTTTGCCGTTAAAGTCAATAATTGTATGGCAACAATGCGCGCACTAAATCAAGATGATTACCTACGAAGCCCTGAGCTCGCAGCAGCTATTGTGTCAAAACTGCCGAGCACTTTAATGAGTAAATGGACAGATTATGCCTACAACCGCCTACGTGATGGTGGATCAAAGTTGGAATTACTAGCTACATTTTTGAAGAAAGAAGCTGAGATGTTATCAATTGTCGGATGTACCCAGCCACGTGAATATAAAAAGTTAGCCGATACAGGACAGTATAAGCAAATAGATCAAAAGTTACGTCACCGCTCTGTGTATACTTCTGTTATCACTGAAAACAAGAAACGTTTATTTTGTGAAAAAGGCGAGCATATGTTGACAGACTGCCGCATATTCAAACGTGCGATGAGAAGAGATAAATGGAATTTTGTCAAAAAGCAAAGGTTATGCTACTGTTGTTTATCTACGAAACAACACAACAGTAAGTTATGCCCTTCTGCCTTGTGTGGCGTAGATAACTGTGGCATGGCGCATCACCGCCTGCTACACTGGACGAAGCCAGCGGTGACGTCACAGTCAGCCGATGCACCGCTGCTGATAAGCCAAGATGGCTCAGAACGAGATTCAACTGCACCTGACGCATCGATAACGCACCTCGCTCGAGATGACGTCACGGACCAATATACGAGTTCTACGACGACGGAAGAATTCGCGTTGCTCAAAGTGCTACCCGTTAAATTACGTGGACCTAAAGGAATAATAAATACATATGCACTCTTAGATGACGGAGCAGCTGTGTCTATTGTTGATTCGAAACTGTCGGAGTTTAGGTTTAATGAGTGAAAATTCAAGTGCTATTAAGTTTACCGACGCATTCGGTTTGACTGTTTATCAATCGGAAGTGCCGAAAGTTAAGGTTCAAATATCTGGACAGGACAATGCTTTTCATGATATTTATTTGCGTAAATGTGATAAGTTAAAGTTAAGTGCTCAAAATATGTCTGTAGTAAACAAAATTGATAGTTCATATTTGGCTCATGTAAAACCTTTTATTTGCACACATAATGTAGTGCCCCGTGTGTTGTTAGGTCAGGATAATTATTTTCTTATAGCCCCACTTGAGATTGTTCACGGAGATAAAAACTCATTGTACGCATCACACTGCAAGTTGGGATGGACCATCCATGGCTACCACAAAGGTCGTACTCACTCCTCGGTAAGTGAACTTAATGTTTTCCATCTCGCTCGCTCTCCTGATATTGATGACTGTATGCATGAGATAAGTGAACTTAATGATCTGATTAAAAATTCATTCAGTTTAGATTCAGTAGGAATATCGACCTTATGTCGTGAGAATAAAGATCATGTCAGAGCAATTAATATTTTAGATAAGACTTCTCGCCAAGTAGGATCGCAGTGGGAAGTAGGTTTACCTTTTAGAAAAGATAATTTTAACATGCCGGACTCATACTTTAATGCCTATTCCCGCCACCAATTGTTGTTACGTAAGTTTCAGAAAGATAACAATTTTGCGTGTAGATATAAACAGGAAATGACTAAGTTGTTCGATAGTGGTTACGCTCGGGAACTAAGGGATGATGAACTGTTAGCTAATTGTACTTGGTACTTGCCACATTTTAGTGTTCAGAACCCCAATAAACCTGAAAAATTAAGGCTTGTTTACGATGCCGCTTCAAAGGTTTGTGGAGTTAGTTTAAATGACTATTTATTGACTGGACCTGATTTGTATAATTCGTTGTTTGGAATTATGCTAAGATTTCGCGAGAATCCGATCGCTATCATAGGCGATATACGTGATATGTTTTTACGCATTAGGATACGTTCGGAAGATCAGCATGTGCTGAGATTTTTATGGCAAGAATCAACTGACAGCCAAATTAAGTTTTGTGTTATGCAAAGTTTAATATTTGGAAGTAACGCATCGCCATTTATCGCGCAATACATAAAGAATAAGAATGCACTTAAGTACGCCGATATTAATTCGGAAGCTGTTGACGTCATTATAAATAATCATTATATGGATGACTGTTTACACTCAACTTGTGACGAAAATAAAGCCATTCAATTAGTACACGATATAATATCGATTCATAAGAAAGGTGGATTCGAGATAAGAGGTTGGTCTAGTAACAGTAAACAGGTACTTGATTCTATACCTACGGATGCTTTAGCATGCACAGCTATACAATTTAAAGACGGTGGAAACAATACAGCTGAGCGCACTTTAGGTTTAATATGGCATCACGCTGATGACTCATTTGGTTTTAGTCGCATACCTAATGATATTTTAGACGGAACGGTACCACCAACGAAAGCAAAGATGCTTAGTATTATTATGTCGGTTATAGAATGTGAATTAAGGAATGTTAATTTTGTGACGTCACAAGTTATTGAATACTCCTTACCCAATGAAGATGATTTCTCATCATGGCTTAGACTAATCAGGGTTACCGCTCGAGTATTATTATTTTTAAAACGATGTCGACGTATGAAAGCTCAACTTGATGTTGAACTATTAAATGAAGCAGAAAAATTACTGCTTAAGAAATGTCAATATGATTCGTTCGTTGAAGACATTGAACGGCTCAAACAAAACAAGCCCTTGTTGTCTACCAGTCGCTTGTTAACGTTGACGCCTTATATTGACACAGAAGGAATTTTGCGTGTTCACGGTCGAGTTGATAAAGTTCAGTGTGTTGAACAATCAGTGAAAAGACCTGCGATACTTGATGGTCATCACAGGATCACTAGGCTTTTAGTTGAACACTACCACAGAAAAGCTATGCATGGAGCACACGAACTGGTCGTAAATGAATTACGGCAACGATACTGGATTATAAAGCTGCGGCCAACTGTCCGTGCCGTAGCTTCTAGATGTTTGTTCTGCCAGCGCCGCCGCGCAGTTCCACAGCCACAGCGCATGGGGGACCTGCCCGCTGCACGCTTGCAGCATAACCGGCAATGTTTTAGTTATGTAGGAATGGATTTTTTTGGACCTATGGATGTCACCGTAGGTCGTAAAAGACAAAAACGATACGGAGTTATTTTTACGTGCTTAACGATTCGCGCAATCCATTTGGAATTGACTGAAAGTCTAACTACTGACTCGGCTATCATGGCACTCAGGCGCATGATAGCTCGAAGAGGTACGCCTACCGTTATTTATTCTAACAACGGCACAAATCTGCGAGGAATGGATAATGAGTTGAAACGTAGTGTGTTAGAACTTAATAAAAGTAAGCTCTGTGAAGACGGTTCTATTAAAGGTATAGAGTGGAGATTCTTACCACCTGGAGCACCAGAGATGGCAGGTGCGTGGGAAAGGCAGATAGGTACGGTCAAGAGGTCTTTGAAGGTCATCCTTAAAGAACGCGCTCCACATCCAGAGACACTATCAACTTTGATGGTGGAAGTAGAAGCTCTCGTTAATAGTCGTCCTATAACTTACGTTTCTTGTGATCCCAACTACCCCGAAGCCTTAACACCTAACCATTTCTTGATAGGAACGTCTTCCAACGGTCCAACTTTTGGCAGGTACGATGATAAAGATCTTTGTTTGCGTAAGCAATGGCGTATAGCACAACGTTTAACTGACATGTTCTGGGTGCGGTGGATCAAAGAATATTTACCTACTTTACTACCTAGGTACAAATGGAATAAAGAGCAGAGAGCGTTGCGAGTTGGAGACTTTGTGTTGTTGATTGAACCTAATTTAGATCGTGGTTCTTGTCGCCACGGAGTAGTGAGTGAGACCCACAGTGGCGATGATGGTGGCATCCGCGTAGTAGATGTGCGCACACGCACCGGTGTTGTGCGGCGTCCGGTCACGCGCGTCGCCCTACTCTCTCCAGTGGAATGTTAGTGCTGATCTTAACTTAATAGTCCAGATGTTTTATTTTTCTTTGCTAGCTCAGCTCAGCACTATGAGGGCGGATTGTGGACGACGCACGTCACCGTTGTATAGAAAACTTAAATTTTGTGTTTCTATATTTTTTGTTTAATTTGTTTGCTAACTTTCTTACGAATTTAAGTTAAATAATTTTTAATTGCCTAGTTCTGTAACCTATGGAGCCATCTGTCGACAATACTTTGTACTAATAAATAAAATTGAAATTGGAGGGTGCTTTTAGGTTCAAGTCAGTTTTACGTAGGTAGATTAAAATAAGCAGCAGTATCGACCGCAGATAGCCCGCACGCGCGGTGCTAGAATTAATTAAATAGATTTCTTTAAAATATATCGTTTTCAAAGCAGTGTCACCAAATTTGAGAACTATTTGCACTCTCCAACTCAGTGTTACTAAGGAATCCACGAAGTTTCATTTGTATCCCCAACAGACATGTTTTAATAAGGTAGTGGATATACCTAATATTACTAATGAATACAAATTAGGTGACAACTCGAAAAGTTATTTTTCTTGGTAAACTTGGTACTCTAAAAAACGGTAATGTTCACCGAAAGGTACATCGTGTACCTTTCGGTGTTCCTTATCACAGTAATATATTATACTCTTTATGCACTGTAGAACTGCAAGTGTGACCATATCAAAGATTTTGTTATTCCCCCGAAATTAAACGCCTCCCTTTATTTTCTTTTTAGTTCATGTGGAAATTTCTTTTCGTAAATCTCGTGACGCCAGAGGGCTCAAGTATGAAGCTATATTTATGCTACTCAAGTGAGGGCCCGTCTCATAATAGAAACGCTCACTTTATGATACTTTTTTGGAGATTTGTTTGTGTTACTCGACACCATAGGGCACATACTTCCGGTTTAACAAAACCTTCACAATAAGAAAACATTTTTGAGATCTGTTTGTGCTGTTCGACACCAGGGGGCATATACTTCCGGTTCAAAAACTTTACAATATGAAAACTTTTTGGAGATCTGTTTGTGCTACTCGACACCACCAGAAGAGGGCCTATTTGCTGTTTTACATAACCTTCACAGTATGAAAACTATTTCGATATTGCGCTATTTCTTACACACGTTCAGTCACATCACTAGCCATTTGCTTAACATGAAGGTCTGAAGCCAGCGTATCTGACACATTCTAGATATGGCTATAGGCGTACACCGAGGAGCGCCCTCTATTTGTTCTTCCTTACATAGACATTAGACATACAGGAGCCGGCATCCTGGTGTATGTTGTAAGCCGACCGATATTCATATAATAGACTGGAATAATGGCGGGGAGTATTGGGAAGTGTTCGATGTATTTAGCTTTTCTGGTAATAGTTTAAAATTCACGAAAAATGTTAGTTCCTAAACGGTTGAATTTTAGAATTGTCGAGCAAATAATTATGAAGTGAAGGTCCTATATTTATATTGAGTATAATTCACCAAATATTGGTAATTCAGCAGATTGCCGTGTGGTTCTTGTAGTAGATCTACCTTTTGACCACAGGGGGTCGAGGAGGAGAAACTGACTTAAGACTTTTGAAGCGCTCGTAGCGAAGTTTGCTTAGCCGTTCTGAACCAATCAGCAAAGTTAAGCAACGCCCGCATCGGCCATGATTTGCATGGGTGACCCCTGGTGACATTACTACTGAGCGCTTCCGTACTTCGGAGGGAACGTTAAGCCGTCGGTCCCGGTTGTTGTCTTAGGATGGCAGTCGTTATAGCATGGTGGTAGGGCATTTCGCAAATGTCCGCCTGGCTAGCCACCCTCAAGTAGAAAATCTGTCGCCAAGCACCTAACGGTGTATTCCGGCAGCTGTCCTTGAAGCCAGTAATTATAGGCTAGCCTTTTTTTTTTTACTCTGGGAAATATGCTTTACGCATGGCCCCCCATCGGGGGATGGAGGGGGTATGTGGGACTCCCCGGTAGAAGACCGGTATACCCACTAAACAACCCAGCGGCATTCAGGCATCGTCTGTTTGGAGAAGGACTGGGAGACTGGCAGAGCCTTTACGTCCAGTCCCTCGCCGATGACCGCCCGCCTTTACAGCGGGGCCTGCACGCCCCTCCCAACGGGAGGGGCCAGGGAATGGCCAGGAATGCTCGGCCATTCCCGCCCGACGGAGGTGGTGAGCACGTGCAATGCGAGAGAAGACGCCCCCGCGCCTGTCTCTCGCTACTCACCACCGGGAGGGGGAAGGTTCAGTCGCCTTCTCCCACCCCTTCTGCATCTCCCTTGCGTGTTCTGCCGCCTCCTTTTGGGACATTACGTCTTCGCAAAACTGACTGACTGCTGCCCAGGCCCCCTCGCCCTCCAACATGACGTTGACTACGCTGGGGAGCGAGAGGTCCGGCCCGACTGCAGCGACCAAGCTGCGGCGCAGCTCGGACCATGACGGACACACCTCGAGGGTGTGCTGCGCCGTATCGTCCGCTGCGCCACAATGGTGGCACGCCGGTGTTTCCTCCCTTCCGATCCGGTGCAGGTATGATCCGAAGCATCCATGACCGGATAACACCTGCACTAGACGGAATGAGAGGAAACCGAGGGACCGCTCGAGCCAGTCTTGCAGGTCTGGCCCGAGAGCGTCCAACGTACGGCGGCCAAAAGTGGCGGTGGCGAGTTCCTCCATCCAATGATGGACAACCGCGTCCCTCGCCTCACGCCTTACCATCTTCCGCACCTCCGGGGCGAGGCGTTCCCCGAGCGCCTTACGCCCCGCCGCCCATTCGTACACTCTGGCGAGCACTCCCGCCTCGAGCTCCAAAGGAGGGGTGCCCGCCAGGGCGCACGATAGGCTAGCCTGAGCAACATCTTCGACCACATCATCACTTACCATCAGGTGAGATAGTGGTCAAAGGCTAACCTATCAAGCACAAAAAAAAACTGAGAAATCCTACGGACACTTATTGCATTTTCTGTTTTTGATTTCCTTTTTGGATGGCTGCAGTCACATTGAAGAGGGTCTATACTAGTATCTAGCCCATTACTCGGCAAAACGTTAGTACTTACCTCACCAAACGTATCAGAATCAGAAAATATTTACTGTCAACTGATAAAATTATACAATTATATATAAAACGTATCCATAAGGGCCACAGTTAAGGACCACGTCTCAGTGCCATAAGTCATCACTGGCAAGGCAACACACACTGGTTGAAGACTTTGGTCTGGAGCCTAAGGCCTGCGGGATGTTGGACGAGAAGATGTCGCATAGCTTCGTATTAATCGTATAAACGATGATATAATTAACTTACATACAATATAACAACCCTTTTTCTTCGAAGTCGCCACGAAAGGAAAAAAAATAAATACTTAGTTAAATAGATGTGCTATATCATTTTTTGATTTTGTAAGTTATTTTGTTTATTTGGAGTTGAAGCTACAACATAGCTATAATCACATTAATTATCACATTCAGGCGTTACTTTGCAATAATTCATTTGTAGTGGGTAATAACATACTTATATTATAAAAAATATCCTAAGAAAATACAAAATTTAAATGAAAAAAATACCTGTATAAAATTAAGAATATTTGTAGGTAGGTATTTAGTGACAATTTAAATAATAACATAAACGTCATGCATGTAGCCTCATCAGAAGAAGTCTAGTTAGTAGGTATACCATCATCTGGGTCTCAGGACTCTTCGTGCGCGGTCAAGATTGTAGGTACCTATATATTTCATTTACGAGCGTGGGCCATTGACCTCTGTGTAACATATTATTTCGATGGCATGGGCTCGATAATACTTTTCAAATATGTTATTATTACGATATACATTAAAACTTAATAGAAGCAATATAACTTTGTAGGTTGTATATTTATGTTACGTACGACGGGGCCTGTTTCAGAATGTTCGAGTAAGTTCCGGTTTTACTACCCAGAACATTTTTAATAAATAAAACACTATCTTTGCGTTTCACAGTCATCGATTTAGCCTATCCATCGGTTAAAGCTTGAAACGCGCTGCATGTCAACTGTCATTTTTATCATTCAGTTATTTTATGTGTTGCATAGCAACCCGAAACTTTATTAGGACATTCTGAAACGGGCCCAAAGTGTAATAAATAACATTTTAAATGTTAATCAGCGATGCGCTATCGATGCAAGCGGCCACATGAAATGATATCAGTAGGTTTTTGGGTTGGTTCGTTTCATATAGCGACGTGCTGCAGTGTGCATTGCAACATATTTGAATAACATCATTTCCAATACACCAATTCTAATTGCAACAGAAAAAGTTAAATAATATGTCGAATATTATTTAACTTTTTCTGCGAAAAGCCATTAGGCTTCACAATCTAGACAGAAAACTAATTATAGGTTTTCATGTATAGAGACAACATAGTTACAAAGCATGAGCAATAACAATATCGCTTATGAATCACATTTATATGAAAATGTAAAATTTCTTACATGCTAAGGTATTATAAAGAAAAACCTTGAAAACAAAAAAATCTTATTAAATAAGTACCTAACTAATAATATCAAAATTCACTTACAATAGAGTTTAAATATCACCTCTGAAGAAATTACTAGGTACTCAACCGTTGCGCTTTGTCCGGCTGAGTTTCCGCTCGTACAAAATAGATCTAGATAATTATGTCTGCAGATTTTATTGAATTCGTTACTAGCTCGCCATGGAAATGAATTTTGTCTGTATTTTGTTCCTACAGTGGGAGTGCAAATAGAAGGGTTACATTGAGTGATTTTAAAAGAGGCGTTAATGGAATTTTTTCTTAGCAGCTCAGGACAATCAATTTTGTTTGTAGAGTAGAAAAGATAAGTCGGCAATTTCGCGTCTTTTATACAGTGGAAGAACTTGAAACTTATTGCAGAGTTCATCATAATTGAAAGACTAATAGAGATAAACTCTGATTATGTATTGTAAATTTTTATTTATTAATTTGTTATTTTGCATATGTTACTGAACTCATTGACTGCTCATAAGATAAGCCCATCAGGCTTCTAAAGTCTCTAATTTAAGTGAAATATTTGTTTTTGTAAATATTTTGAACAATAAATTTAAAAAAAAATTTTTTTGATTTTAACCTAAAACAGAGATATTTGATAAATTTAATTTGAATTCTTAATTTCTATTCTATCAATATTTATATTGTAAAGTGGGTTCCAAATCTGGGATGATATTCGAGAATGATTCGTAAAAATGTACAATAGAGTACTTTGGATGTTTTAGCGCGACTTAAACTAGCCGAACTTCTCATGACAAAGCCCAGTGTTCTTGAGACCTTGGAAACGATAGCATCAAAGTGTTTATCAAAGAGTAACTTTGAATCATGTAGGGCTCCTAGGTCTCTAACATCGTTACACTCTTGGAGTATTTTCTGTTGGAGCAAATAAGATGATGGCGTTGTACGGGTAAAAGTAACTACGGAACATTTAGATGGATTAAGGTCTAGTTAGTTGGCAACACAATAACTATCCAGCCTTGAAAAATCAGACTGAAGTTTAATATCCTCAGCTGATTTGACTCTGAAGATTTTCATATCATCAGCAAAGCAAAGCAGGTGACTATTACGGAAGCATTGTGTAATGTCATTAATAAATATTAAAAAGAGAAGAGGACCAAGCAATGATCCCTGGGGAACGCCACTCGGAACAGAAACCCAACTAGATATGTAGTTATTTATGACAATATCCTGCGAGTGATATTTTATATAAGAGGAAAACTACCTAAGCAAGTCGCCTCTTATGCCGAAGAGGTATACCGTACTTATAACTTTGACAGTAATAGTATATAAAATACCTACACATTAAGTGAGTGTTTATGGCCAAATCTGAATCTACGAGAAAAAGTTCAATACATTAGTCATGAAAAACAATTTTTCTTCGAGATTGTGATGATCAAAAAATATGTTTAATTGATAGGAGTGGGCCGGCAATAGATTGCAGGTGCCTCACCTGGTGATCACCGTCACCCGCGGACATACGCGACACCAAAGGTCTGGAGAATACGTTGCCGGTGCGTTGTTGGAGTTCGATGGTATTGACATCCTTAGATGCCAGTGAATCAGCCGTAGCTTGGTAACGCTCAACGCTGCACCGTCGTCCGTCCAATTAATCGAAATGGGCATTCTCCACGTAGCGACGGGTCCATCCTGAAAGATCGGGACCCTTCAGGAAGAATATTGGTAAGTTGGAGAATGATCTCAAAGTTAATAAATGTAAAAAAAAAGCAAACAAGGGTACGGTACACGAGTCTGTAGAGTGTAGTATTTACTAATAAAAAAACCGGCACTAAAAGAAACCTTTTTTTATTTTTATTATATAGGCTCGGAACCTTCCTTATTTGAATCCTTATTTTAATCACTAGCGCTTGGCTGGTTTTATTTATTATTTGCTTAGGACGATGGACGGCGCGGCGGATATTTGCTTAGTAGAGATGCTAGACGAGTGATTCTTCCATCGCCCGCCTTCATTAGTTACCTAGTTGGTTATGCAAACTTTTATGAACGAGGCGGCGCGGCGGCGGCGGCGGTGGTGCTGTGGCGGTTTTACGCAACATTATCTCTCTATCCGGGTTATGTATTGTACCGGACAGCCTTGCACTTGAAACGAGGCCGTGCAAAACCAGAGAATACACGTTTCTAGGTTGATGCGATTCTTTGTATAGGCTTCGTATAGATCGGTAATATCATCGCAGTGAGCTGCAAATATTCAGCGAAAGTTATACTTGTGATATAGTAAATTTTACTATGCCTGTGTTCTGCAAACACAAATAAGAGAGGCTTCAAAAATAAGTGTGAGTGAATATGTTGCTGGTGGATAACTTTTAGTGTATCTAATTTCAGTCCTCTACGAGACTTCAACCTTTGAAATGTATATAGATCGTGTCAAGGTCAGCTGAATATGGAGGATAATCAAGTATTTCGAAGCCAGCATCTTGAATTCCAACCATATAGCAACGGCGCGCGGCGGATCTGCGAGCCGGGGCGTTATCTTGGTAGAATACAAAAGTGTTGCTTGTTTATCTCGCCGTTTCTCGTGAACTCGTCGTTTGTTACGATTTTTTTTATTTTTTCTGCATACAGAGAGCCTTTAATAGTAGCTCCTTGGTCAAGATATGCTATCATGACCACCCCTTTACTATTCCAGAAAAGAGAGACCATAATCATTTCGTCGGAACGACTCCCCTTAAATTTCTTACGGGTTGGAGACGATGGTATTTTCCAAAACAAAAACTGTAATTGTGTTTCGGGATCGTAAAGTGAACCTACGTATCTTCCAATAAAAGTCTAGATCGTTTGTGCCTCGACTATAACCATATATGGAGGCAACAAAGGAATTAGACTTTGTTCCAAAGAAGCTCGAGATATGCTCATACGGGCTTGTTTTTTTGCATCGGTACCTACCTAATAATATCAAACAAATGTATGTACTTAGATAGGTAGGTATATTGATATATTTCACCGGCGCGGCGGCGCCAGCGGTACCCTTAATTAATAAAACGCTACACAGTATAAAATACACCTACAAGACTATAGCTGCTACAAATAAAGCAATCAGGCAACCTAAAGGCCACTGCAGGCATAGAGGCAATCCGATGCTCTTGAACTTACTATCAGTTCACAAAATAAGTATATTGATTGACTATACCTACCTATAGCTATGCGTAGATGACACAATGAATGCGTGTATCTGTGGGAATAGTTCGGTTTCATCATTTGTGGTCTTCAACTAAGTTACATGATTTTCTGGTGCATTGTTTTCAGTGTTGATTGAAACTGATTGTTACTAGGTGTTGCCATAGCAATACTATTTACAGTATGGAATACATGGAAAACAGATTTAGCTATACAGTATCCATGTGGTCTACCAGCGCACTATTCCACACTTCAAAGATATTACTAGGCAACGATAGTTCACCTTATATCTGTTCGGTTTGAGCTTTGCGGTAAAACGATTGCGTAGGTACATACCTTCATAATTGCTGGTTACCCAACACCACCAAGGTAGGTACTGCACCTCGAGAGACGGCTTGTCTAACCTTACGGGTAAAGTAAAGGTGCATACAAAACTAGGTTACTTATAAAACGTTTGTTCATTAACTTCCTAACATAGTTGAAGCGCTCGTAGCGAAGTTTACTAGGCCATTTTGAACCGATCAGCAAAGCTAAGCAACGTCCGCCGCGGTCAGGAGTTGGATGGGTGACCGCTGGTGACATCACTACTGAGCGCTTCCGTGCTTCGGAGGGCGCGTTAAGCCGTCAGCCCTGGTTGTTGTCTTAGGATGGCTGTCGTTATGGCATGGTGGTAGGGCATTTTGCGAATGCCCACCTGGCTAGCTACCGGGTGGTAGCTAGCCAGGTGGGCATGCGCATTCAAGTAGAAAACCTGTCGCCAAATACCTAACGGTGTGTTCCGGCAGCTTGTCCTTGAGAGCCAGTAAGCCTAGGTTCGCTTGAACAACATCTTCGACCACATCATCACTTACCATCAGGTGAGATAGTGGTCAAAGGCTAACCTATAAGGCATAAAAAAACTGTATCTATAAATGTGTAGCTTTTTATAGTCGTCTCCAGAAAAACCAAGCAGAAATAAGACAGAATGTGAACTACGTATCTATTACTTGTTAAATCGAGTTTATTAGTATTTCATAAATATATACGTTTCCTGATTACCTAACTAAGCAATTTTTTTGTAATTTGGTTACTTTACGTTTGGACCTTACCTCTTCATTTGAACACCCGGTAGTAGCTCAGTCAATAGCAAAGGTGATGCTAATTAATATGTTATAGCATAAGAGGTAGGAACTTACAATTAAATTAATAATTTAGAAAAAAAAAACACTTTAAAATATATATATATATACAAATTCAGCCTAATTTTCCTGGTAAGCCGACATGACGCCACGTAGCGAAATTCGGCTCTACATGAAGCATTCTCAGGAAGTCCTGACTCTTCGAGCCCACGATCGATAATATTATATTCTCTCTTAATTAACCTAAAACTTAAAGAAGAAGTTTTCACTCTCCCACGTTATCTCAGATTTTATACATGTGCATAAAGTAATCAATTAAGTTGCAACGTGTAGTACAAGTTCAATCATATATGATAGTTTTCAAATTGGGTAGGCGATGCAGATAATTTAAACTAACCCAGTTTGACCGCTGCTCACCTTCTGAATCCTCTCCTCTCGTTATGTGCTGAATCCAGAGCGCTATCTTTTCCTCCATCCACCGTATCCTTGACAGAAATTGCAAGGTTATTCGACGAACTTATCTTATATATGTAACTATTTATTGAGAATAATCTGTGATTGTGTTGTGTGCAGAGATACTCGTCGAACTGGGTGGACCACTTCAACCACACCCTGCTGCACCGCGGGCTGTGCGTCAGTGAGCGCTGCCCGCCGCCTCCTGCCGCTGCCGACCTGCCGCCGCGCCCTGACGCCGCAGACACGCACGCTGCATGGTCAGTACCGACGGCACCAACTCACCTATTGTATGGCCCCTAGATAGGCCTAGGCTTTTTAAGAGCCAGTCATTCTAGGTTAAGCCTGTTAACACCTTCGACCACATCATCACTTACCATCAGGTGAGATTGTGGTCAAAGGCTTACCTATCAGCAAAAAAAAAAAAAAAAAAGAGCGCACAGACTCATCGGTAAAAGTTGTACACCATTTTTGTGCAAACCATTAAACAATCATAAACCTGAAGAAACGTGAACCTCTATCTATCTATCTGAAGGGCAACAGGCTTTTATGGAGAGCTGCTGGGACAGCCGGCGACAGATTTTGTACTTGTTGCTCTATCACCATACATACCTAGTTATATAGGTGTGCACTGCATCTTATGTTAATAAGAGTCATGGATGTTTTGGCTTATCCTCCGAGTTAAGTCCTTTTTATTCAGTTGTTAAGTGTGAATATTCTTCTTTTAATTCCGAAGAACCAAATTTGCCGAAGTTCAAGTATATAAGACTGGGATTAAGACCGTGAAGCAACTATTCAGATTAGCGCTTGACAAGGAAATCTTTAAGAAGCTGACTGCCAACCTTCGTTAATGGAGAGGCACTTAAAGAAGAAGTATATAAGGCCTTGCTTTTTTAGGATATTTTAAATACCAGAGATTATTTTTTGTTTGTTTTGATCTCAGCTCCAAAAGGTACCTACTTACATTATAAATCGCCGGTTCCAGAACATTCATTTGTTCTTTGAATAGATGATATTATAGTTACTATAGTGTTAGATTACTTACTAGACTCTCGTAACCATAGAACATATAATAATAGTACGTACTCGTAACAAAAATGGTATCAAATAAGTTTTTTTTCGGCAGCGTTCTCATTTATTGGATTGGAGCCCCCCATAAAAAATATTTAATCGATTTTTTAGTCCTATATAATTAAATTGTCGTCTCTGGGTCAAAGTTCTACACAAAATATCAACATTTCACGTTTGTAATATTAAAAATATCACTTTTTTTATCACAGAATCATATATAATTACAATATTTTTCCATATCTCAGAATCAAATATTGTCCTTTGTAAGGAGAGTTAAAACCTATAAATTAACAATTAAATATGAATCATTTTCTAAATTAGCTTAAAAAAAATTAACTAAGTTAAAACTTTAAAACATATGTTTTATGATACACTAGCTTTCCGGGCGCGGCTCCGCCCGCGCGTATATCGGTTATCGCGCTAAAACATTAACCTCTTTTTGCGCAGTTGGATAAAAATCCTATCTATCTATCCTATGTTTTTTCCCGGGTCTCAAACTATTTCCATACCAAATTTCATTCAAATCGGTCCAGTAGTTTTGGCGTGAAAGCGTAACAGACAGACTTTCGCATTTATCAGTACTAATATTATAAATGCGAAAGTAACTCTGTCTGTCCTGTCTGTCTGTCTGTCTGTTACGCTTTCACGCCAAAACTACTGGACCGATTTGAATGAAATTTGGTATGGAGATAGTTTGAGACCCGGGAAAAAACATAGGATAGTTTTTATCCGACTGCGCAAAAAGAGGTTCATGTTTTCGCGCGATAACCGACATACACGCGGGCGGAGCCGCGCCCGGAAAGCTAGTAATATTATAAGTACTGATGATTGATAGTGAGACGAGTAGTGGGTACAGTGGGCATTAATTTTCACAATTTGTTTCATTCCCGATGTACCCATTGATAACTAAAAAGGCGGTGGGGACAGTTGGCAACATTTTTTACTTTTTGGTCTATTCCCGTTGTCCCCATTGATGGGGATACAGGAGATGGGGACAGCGGGAACGTTTTATATTTTTTTTTATTCAATTCCCACTGTCCGCATTGGTGGGGATATGGCCAATGGGGACATCGGGAATACACCTATTCTGCAATTATATACAATCGGGTACCGCCGCACATACTATCCACTCCGCGTGGGGAGGAAAGATAACGTAGTAATTCGCACGTGACATGACTTGTGCTAAAAGGGCGTATGCGCCTAAACAGTAATTATATATTAAAATAAAAACTATAGCAAATTTTCAAAAACCAAATTACAACATTGTAGTTGTGTTGAGACTCATCTATACAGATATTTATGCGGCTTAAATAGATCCAGGCTTCCTGTAAAATACAAATCTCTGTTTTTTAAGAGCAGTTTTTGACAGTTTTTTCTCTGTTATGAAAGTTAACCAATCATGTAAAGCTATTATCAAAATGATGTCAATAACATGGTAAACAAATACGTAAAAATAATTTCCGAATGTTTAGTAATTGCTGCGAAAAATTGAGATCTCTGACGCCAGTACTTTCAATTCGTCGTCTTAACGAGCTAGAGACCCCTTGACCGTGACATACGGATAGACGGACAGACAGACAGAGGGCTCCGGTTTGCTTTTTGAGTACGGTACCCTAAAAGCGATTAATAATACCCGTTTATGACTTTGTTGATGTACTCAAATACGTAATTGTTACCCCCAGGTTCGCGTCATGTGTGAACGCGAGCACGATGTCAGCGTACAACCTGTCAGCGCGGCTGAGCACGCTGCAGTACTGCCAGACAACGCCGGCAGGCAGCGCGGCCGCTGTCCGCCCGCTGTCGGGCAGCGAGCGCGCCTTCGCCGGCGTCGTGGCCGCGCTGCTCGCGCTGGCCGCCGTCTGCACAGTGCTGGACCTCACGCTCTCACACCAAAATAGGAAAGGTACCCTCACAGAATACTACATAGTGTCTTTTTATGATGGTATCCAGCAGTCTTGCAAGCAATAAAACATCTCAGATTTTGTGACTTTCAACGAGAGAAGTTGTATGGTTGAGTAAGTTTCGTAGTAATAAACCTATCTTAGTAGTGCCTCGTGGGGTGCCGTTTTAGAATTGTACCCCCCATATCATCCCGTGGATGTCGTAAGAGGCGACTAAGGGAAAAATACTGAAAGGTGGGCAGCAGCGCCTTCTAAATAACTGACTGCCAACTTACACTGCGATCCCCAAGACGCCTGCCAAGGGTGGGGAAATACCCCCTTAATAGGGAAGGTTGTGTTCAGCAGTGGACGATCCGGCTGTTACAGTAGTGACTTATACTTAGTAAAGGTACACTTATCAACAGCATTTCAGAAAATGCCGCTCTCAAGAGCCAGCATCATTAACACTACACTTCTCGAATCTTCTTGAGTCGAGCCTGCCAAATCTCAAGTCTCATCAGCTGATAGCGAGAACTCAAATATCTTACGATTGGTTTATTCAATAAATAGTTGAGATGTCTCTTGTGAGCATAATCAGGTTGAGGTTCATTTATTCCACGGACCTAGGAGCAGGTACTACTTACATAGATAATGTAAATGAATAAGTACCTAGAAAATCATTAATCGTATTAGATTTTACCTCATTAATCGTATGAGCCTCTTTTTGTTGTTTCGTACTCGAAAACGTAATCCTATTATACTAATTACTAAGCTTCCGCGTTTCGTTGGTCCATCCGGTCCGTCCGTCCCCTGTACGTGACAAATATATTTAGATAGATAACACTTTATTGATAGAATCCATAAAACACTATAACTAACAACACAAAAGATATAAAGAATAACTATAACACTTGTGTCACAATTAGCTATCTCTTCCAGGACTGATTTAGCGATAGACCTCGCCACGTCGCTCGTTCACCCATGGAGATAATTGTAGAAATTGGTAGCTATAAGAGTCCTGAGTCATACTGAAACTTAGCGCTCCTGGCCATATAGCAACGTTCCAAAATGACGTACTTATTAGAAAATCAGAGTGTTACTACACTTTTAAAATCCTCTACACTCTAATCACTTTTAAAAAAATTGTATATCATATAATCATAATAAGTATACAAGTTTTTTAACGTTTTTACGATTCTGTACGCAAAGGTCTAAACAGAGCCCCAGTAATGAGACTCCGGTCTTTGTTTGTCCGTCCGTCTATCAGAGAAGTCAGAGTATGACACATATAGCTTGTAGTTACCTAAACGGATAAAATTACACACACGAAATTTAGATACTCGTATGTTATGCAAGACCCTATAATGTATTTTACAAAAAAATCGATTTAATAATTTTTCAGGCTCCCATAAATTCGAAGGAATATGAAAATAAACTTTTTGGCACCCATGAAATGGAATACCCCATTATCTAGAGAACTATTAAGCACAGTGCAAATATATTTTCAATTTATAAAATAAATAAGTGGTAGGACAATAAGTCAGTTTAGACCATTTACATACGTGCTCGTACATAAGCTTAAATTACCTAGGAACCTGCAATTTCGTTATTTTTTGTACTACAAAAATGGGCCAAGCGCGAGTCGGACTCGCGCACGACGGGTTTCGTACCATTAGCTATACAACATTAGACTTCATATTTTAACCTTTTTTTGTTTTAACGTGCGCGAGTCCGGCTCACACTTGGCCAACTTTTTGTATTTGCTGTTACAGCGGCAACAGAAATAAATCATCTGTGAAAATTTCAACTGTCTAGCTATCACCGTTCTTGAGATACAGCCTGGTGACAGACGGACGGACGGACAGCGAAGTCTCAGTAATAGGGTCCCGTTTTTACCCTTTGGGTACGGAACCCTAAAAACGCTTGTAATGTAGTTTTCAATCTGTGATCCAAACCGGATACGGTGCGAACCCAAAAAGAACGAGACCCGACTCACACTCGCCAGCTTTTTCGTAATTTTAAACCGACTTTAAAAGAAGAGGTTTTTCTCAATTCGTCTGTATTTTTTTTTTTGTGTGTGTTAACCATAGATTAGGGGGTAATCTGTGGTTTGAATTGGCTTCGACTACATTGATGTTGTTCTCATTTTCACTTGTCGATGTAAAATTAACAATAAGAACTGTAAGTATACGATTGTTTGGTTTATTTATTTTTATGTGCATTTTTTGTTGAAGTTGTTTTTTTTATATTGTTAAAGTTATTGATTAATATTATTGTGCTGTTTATGATCTCGTAACATGAGGCGAAATGCCTTTATTGTATAAGATCAGGAAGTAACCACCAGTCCTGTGAATGTATCTTTGAAGGTGACAGCAGACCAACAAAGCTTGAACAAGCAAAAAGTGTCACAAAATTACAAATTTTAGACATGTGCGGGATTCGAACCCGCTTCTATCCACCCTTTATATCCGGGGTATGCTTTAATCCAATTGAGTTAACATGAAGAGCATGCGTTATTGCAAACAAACAAAAAATTAGAAGCAAAAAGTGTGCTCAAGAAGACATTGGATTTTTTGAAATTCGTATAATCTGATTAATGTACCACTTATGTAACTTAGCATCTCTTTTCTTCCTGTTTTAATTGTAAAATGTGGCTAAAAAGCAGACGGACCACCTTGTTTTAAGATAACACTGCCGACCCGAATTTGTAGACAGTCTCTTAAATTACCTTCGGGGAAGGTTCACATCTTATAGGTCCTAGAAAGAAAATATAGAGGGAATCAGACTGTGTGGCTTCTCCAGCTTTGCACGATGTGGCGATGAGCCTTTTCCATCCATATATCTCTTTAGCTCCGCGAACGGGGCTGGCTGGGATGTCGAGCTTTGATTATGACCCTGCAGTTTCTCATGCGACCACTATCGCACGGTCACTCTCACTACTTAGGTTACTTCTTGAATAGCCACTCTTAGCAGTGTCTGCATTGCACTCTTGTGCTTCTTGAAATGCATCCTTTTCTTCTTTTTCTTTTTAATGACCTAATATTATAATATGTACTATATTTTTATATAATTTATAGGTATATGTATATATCATTATCTATTTATGTATGTTGCTATGTATATGTTTATATATATATATATATTATATATATGTTTATAATTGTATCTGTTTAATTATTATAAAAACCTATATGTATGCTATTTTTTATACATTTGTTTAGAAATTACATTAAAATACGTTTTATTTTAAAATGTTTTTATGAAATTTGATTATGTATTTGGACTACACCCGCCTCTATTGTTTTATTCGTTCAACTCCATCCTAAGGTTGCCTGGTAGAGATCACTTTTAGTGATAAGGCCACCCATTGTAACACTATGTTATTATAATTTAATGTGTAATCTTTTATATTTCTAAAGTGGTGTAACAATAAAGAGTTTTCTATCTATCTATCTATCTAACGCTCGACCGTTCTCCAGCTCATCAGAGGACTCCTCCTGAATGAGTTCACGGGGCAGGCAACGCCAGGTCTTTTTGGCGTCCGGCGTCCGCGCATGGTCAAATTCAAATTTAGGCGTCTACGACACTCTTATGAAGTTCAATTACAAAATTTTAATATTGAAATATTCTACATTGTACTGTCACGTTCAGCAAAAAAAATTATAGAGCCACTGCGAGAAGAACGGGCAAGAAACTCGGGGCCATTCTTTTAAACAATGTGTTATATACTCGTACAATATAATACAATTATTACAATATTTCTTTAAATTACGTAAGTGACAGGTGATAGCTTGGCTGAGGCGCAATTTTCCAGGCATTTTTGTCGTTTAAGTAATCACAAACTGTGTAGTAGGATTTCTTAATCAAAATGTTTTTCACATGCAACTTGGATTTTCCTTCTGTGAGCAATGAGCATTGTAATAAATTTGGGACTTTTATTATAAAACCGCGCACAATTACCTAAAAAGGACCTTTTATTTGTCTTTGCTAGTCTAAAACCTGGTACCGCTATTTTATATTTATCCCTAGTGTTGTAATCGTGGATGTCACTATTTAATTTAAATTTACTGGTGTGGTGCGCTTCCGTGGTTGTGAGTGTGTGCGCCGTTGTCCGCTGCATCAAACGTGTTCTCGAGCCTTTTGAAGGTGTCGGGATGTGCGATGGTTATCACTCTGATAACCACGATGGCTCAACACTGATGTTTAGCATTTCACATCAGGAAACGTTACGTATAGTTATACGTATGTATGTAGGCACATATAAATTGCCTTTCAACAATAACACTATACATTTTCCAAGTGACGAAACCGTGACACTTGTACTGTCTAATTTTCGCCACACACGCTAATTCCAATGTTGCATCAAATACTCATAATTTGGTGTAATGAAACCAGGCACAGAATCAACACTAGTTACTACGATAGCCCAGTCACGGATATACTGTATTCAATAGGTACTGTATACATTTGGCCCAGATAGGGCTCGCGAAATAATATCAACTTGATAATTTTGGTTCGTTGCGTAAACAATTTTATTGGAGCTGTTACGAAATTAATTGTTCAGACCAAAATCGGCTTTTCCTTAATACAGGTACATACCTGCCTTCTTCGTTAATAATATTTTCATTCATCCAAGCCATAGACTGGCATGGTATGCACTCATAATTAGGTATATCTACCTTCCTAATACTTATATGCACGTATATAGATTATAAAAAATAGGAAGGTCGAAGCGCTCGTAGCTAAGTATGCTTAGCCATTCTGAACCGATCAGCTAAGCTAAGTAACGTCCGCCGGTCATGAGTTGGATGGGTGACCGCTAGTGACATTACTACTGAGCGCTTTCGTGCTTCGGAGGGCACGATAAGCCGTCGGTTCCGGTTGTTTGCTTAGGATGGCAGTCGTTATAGCATGGTGGTATGGCATTTTGAGAATGCCCGCCTGGCTAGCTACCACCTCAATAAAATCTGTCACTAAGCACCTAACGGTTTGTTGGGGCAGCGGTCCTTGGGAGCCTGATTCTAGGTTAACCTGAACAACATCTTCGACCACATCATCACTTATCATCAGGTGAGATAGTGGTCAAAGGTTAACCTACCAGGCATACATTTTTTAAATAATAATGTATAATATAATTTCAATAAATTATTTTTATGCTTGTATATGTTTTTAATGTAATAAATTAATAATGCATAAAACCCAGATTTTGTTCCGAATATTGAAAAAATCTACACGCCTAAACCCTTTACTACTGAATTTATTTATTATTCTTGCATTATGTACACACATAACAAAACGAGTACATACCCTGTTAGGGTGTAGCAAATAGTTACATAATTTTAAGTCCATACAAAAAGAGGTAATTGTTAATATATAGACATTAAGGGCCCGTTTCAGATTGTCATGATAAAGTTTCGGGTTGCTATGCAACACATAAAATAACTGAATGATAAAAATGACAGTTGACATGCAGCGCGTTTCAAGCTTCAACCGATGGATAGGCTAAATCGATGACTGTGAAATGCAAAGATAGTGTTTTATTTATTAATTATGTTCTGGGTAGTAAAACCGGAACTTACTCGAACATTCTGAAACAGGCCCTAAGAGTAGGTAATTTAATTTGTCATAATACATTTCATACATGTCAAAAAAGTAATTCGAATAGATTGTAAATAATTTTCGTATTATGTTAAATTAAAACATACTATGGTCATAGTAAGTATTAAGATCAATATTATATTTAAAATGATTAATGAAGGAGAAGCTGACACAAAACTAAAGAAAAATCAAATATTATGAGTCGAACAAAGCTGGAATCTAAATTTTGGTCAATCAAAGACCTTGATTAAGATTAACCAAGAAATCCGGTCAATTTAACTCCAAAAATAAACAATATATTTTGACTTAGCGGATGAACTCCGTGTCACTAATTCGCACTTAAAGTAAATAAGTAACCTACATATAGCTGTAGTGTCATTAGTGTGGTGATATAATCATTTCGTGTCGACGTCCGCTCCTCCACCGCCGCTGATGATGAAACTGATTTGTAATTTCTATACCAGCACTCAGGGTGGCAACAATCGACCTACAGTCATAGAACAATATACACCAGCCACAGTAGCCCGCAGTGAAGGCTCGACTCCGCTAACACGCTTGTCTAAGTTAGACTGAGATAGTCATGGGTCTATTTGCTAAACTAACCACATCTTGAGCTTGAGAAGTGTGCGTATTGGTTGGTTCATTCACACCTGACATTCATCATCTTGACTAAATGGAGTTTCAGTTAGAAATTGAATAATTATGTGTATGTCTCCAGCTTACTCAATTGAGATTTCTTAATTCTGAATATGCCAATATTTAGAGCAGATTTAGTGCAATTATGAATACCAACTCAAAATGTAGGTGCCAAATAAACTTCGATGCTAGATGTGATAATTAGTGTGTTAGCTGGCGTTATGGTCTCCAGCTGTACATGCTGTATATATGAAACGGCTGAAGATGTGATTAAATACTATAGCCAGGGATTTAGAGCTTAATTTGTGCCAGTGGCACAAAAAAATTAAACACCCTACTTGAAAGCTGTAGTAGTAATGACCCGATTACAACGTGTAAGCTGGAGACCACGTGTCTACAGCTGCTCATAATTAGGGCCCGTTTCAGAATGTCCTAATAAAGTTTCGGGTTGCTATGCAACACATAAAATGACTGAATCATACAATGACAATTAACATGTAGCGCGTTTCAAGCTTTAACCGATGGACAGGCTAAACCGATGACTGTGAAACGCAAAGATAGTTTTTTATTTATTAAATATGATCTGGGTAGTAAAACCGGAACTTGCTGGAACATTCTGAAACAGGCCCTTAGTCACTTAGAATAACTGATTCATATTTTTTTGTTTTAATGGGATTCTGAAGGAAAACTCACGATGCCCACCTGAGCTTAATCTACGCCAATAAAATATGAATTTCGTTACATACAAGTGACAAACTGTACTACGCTCATCACCTGAGACATACAGCTAATTAACTCTCATGTATTACATAATAACTTACTGGTACTCAAGACTGCTGCCGCGACACATTGTTAGGTGCTTGGTGAAAGATTTTCTACTTGAAGATGGTAGGAAAGCATTCGCAAAAAATTCCTTCCGCCATACGCAGAAGCTCAAGCCGACGGTGGGGTTCCGTTGGACCTGCGGCACGAACAGTCCATATCTGTCCCTCGTCTATCACGGCTTGAAATGCAATAATAGAATGAACGACACTTTCAATCAGTATATAGATAGGGATTAGATTCCAGGTGCATCAATCAGATTCGAAAATGCGTTTTTGGCGTTCACATCGTCCTCTAAAATATGGAACTTAAAAGTTAAAACATCGTCTAGTCAATAGTGAAACGTGCATGGTTGCGTTACGATTCCCTGTGAAGAACTCGTCATAAGAATACCCAAAATATAATAGGATATACCGCCAAATAATTCACATGCTACCATATCCACAAGTAGACCAAGAACGAAGAACGATTGATAACGGTGCATGTCTTATATATACATTTTGTAAAATTTAACGCACTGATACTACGGCATCGATACGAGTAGATGCTTAGCAATAATTTGTATTTGGGCAACCACGCACGTGGTTCAACACGTTGCTGGTAAAATATAACTTGTGGTGTTGCAAAATGAAGAACGCATGGGGCTGATATTGTTGCAATACTCATCAAAACATCATGCGGCGTGATAGCAACAAGTTGAATAAGTCTAATGATAGTAACGGGAATCTTATAGATTTATAGCTAAAACCAAGTGGTGCAAATATTTTCAGGAGATCTTCAGCAAAAGTTACTGGGCGATCGAGGCATGTGAACTTATATCTCGAATTGACTGTCGCAGTGCAGTGTAACGCAGAACGGCGACTCTGTATCAGGCAATGGGCAGGCGTACATTAAAAAAAACTGGTCAAAAGCGAATCGGGCTTTGCTCTACGGTACCGCGTAGCGTAACGCATCGCAACAACATCCCGTAAAAGATTATAGAAGCTTTTGATCTCACCTGACCGTATGTGAGGATGCGGAAGGTGATGTTCAGGCTATCCTAGCATATGATTATGGGTCAAATATCTACACAAAAAATCCCAAAGAGTTTCCAGATAATTATTCAACAAGACAGGTAATATTTGTGGGTGCACTACCAATTTTCTTAGTTTTACCTTTATATTGAGGTAAGTATTGTTCTTTTGGTGGTTGAGTTTACGCCCACCGAACCATAGAACATATAATAATATTATACCGAAACATTATGAGTATTTGATTTACTTGTATTTCTACCATTTCCATCGATGGAAGCCCTTCAAACTGTTAGTTCTAAATACGAGGTGCAGTGTAGTTGTAGGTGACCGGCGCGATTTGCGAAATGTGCTAATGTCGCAATGCGCGGCGCGGCCGGAGCACTGGTCGCTATGGTAGCCGGCCGCTACTACAATTCGACGAAGTTTCGTTTTTCGTATTTCGAGCGACATTTTAGACCACGAAAATTAATTTTACGGTAAGAAGTTCGTTGTTTGATATAGTCTATGGTCGGACCGCATCGTTCATCACAAATCTTGCCCCGCTATGGAATGTCCCATACTACTCTAAGAACACTGTTATGACTCAATCAGTTAAGTCTTATGCCAGAGAAATTAAAGAACATTTTCACATGGTAAGAGTCTGAGAGTCCTATTTATGGATCAGCGAGAGGTGTCGCTCTGTTCTATTAAATACAGGTATTATATTAAATATTTAGAATTTACGTTAATGTCTCGATTCTCCATAGATATTTTTATCTTCATTAGAATTTGTATTCTTTCTGCATATTTAGAACTCGGCTTTCACTACTTATATTAAGCAAAGGAATAAATTATAAGTTTATATTTGGAAAATGTGCAAACTATACGAATCCATTAATAATTGGTTTAAATAACCTTTTTAATAATTCATCATTTTCAGTCTCTGTGTCTTTCATATTACGTATTTTTCTTTTATCAGCTTCTGCGGCATTTACTATTTGTCTTTTAAGATCTTTTTCCATTGGTACAAATATTTGTAATTATCAATGTACTGCTTAAATTAAAATGAATTTATTCTTGTAGAACCATTGTTTAAATATTGTTAATTAAATACAACAAAAGTATATATTTTTTTTCTGTAAGCTCCATTCTTTTTTTCGCAATCTATATTAATCACCAAGTAATTATGAGGCTTCGCCATATTTTGGCACACATTTCTCTGAATTCCATCCATGTCATAATATTCATAAACGTGTCTTATATTAATATCATCTTGTTTCGACAGCATTGTCTCTCACCAATTATTTAGGTATTTTGCTATATGACTGGTTCAAATAAAAATGTTTTTATTGCTGCCCATCGCAAAATAGTTTCGACTGTTACTTTGATTTTCACACGCGACATCATCAAATATGATTATCGAATTAGATTTAGCTTCTATTATTTACAATCTACACAGGCAAATGCTTGCTAGCTGATGTTTTCTAATGTGCTACCCATTTAATCTTCTCGAGTCGATTAGAAGATATGAAATTTGTTACTAAAAACTCAGCCATGTGCGAGACGAGCTCTTTTATAAAGCGAGGCACGCTTTCGGACGCGCATCGCAACGTACAAGAAAATATATTTGTTGATAGTGGATTACATTTAAAAATACTGATGCAGGGGAACCTGGGGACACTTGATCCCCCCTTTTGTTTTTCATCCCTAATTTCCTTAGTGACTATCCATTTTAAAAGATATTGGTACTGAAATACGTGAAATTTATTTGCCTATAATTGATGTAAGACCCAAAGATATAAGTGTCTAAATTTAATAGTTATTTGACTAAAAGTAAAAATAGGGAATGGTATCAAGTGTCCCATATATACGCAAGACTTAATCCCCCCATCTGGATGACTTGATCCTGGGGAATCAAGTCTCCCATATCTAGGTTCACATGATACTATTACTAAGGAAATAAATAAAAAATGTTTTTAGATTATGATAAACTTATTTATATTGTTTTCAAAATTACATGACATAGGCATATCACGCCGTCTCCATACATAAATCAATTTCTAAATTTGAAACTTCCGCTTCGTATTAAAAATATTTTATTCCTTTTTTTCGAGCCTTCTTTTGATACAAAACAACTCGAGGCATGATTTCTGTAAATAATATATCTAAGGTTATTATTTCCTTAAGATCTATATAATTACTTCATCCGTAATGATTTCAGCATAACAACGTCCACTGCTGAACATATAGTGTCCACTCTTCTAGAATTTGTTAATGATAGCAATTATGCTATCATTATCAAAGCTCCCATTAGGTAGCACGGAAATTTCAAAATAACTATAGCTCATATAATATGTTCAAATAAACCATCAAGAAAAACAAAGTACGAGTAATAGGGAAATTTTATCCCCGAATCAACTCTCCCTTAATAATATGTACCATGTGTCCCTAACAGACTTAGATTATGAAATGTTACAATAGTGCATGAAAACGACAGGAAAGCTCTTTAATTTACTTAAAATGCATAATTAATTAATAAATGTTCATGATAAAGTGATTACCATATCCATTTCCATACTTTTTCTCAATAAAAAATGATCTTAGAAAACTCGGCCAAAAATCTCGTGCAGTCACAGAAAATAAAAATGAGCACACTATTAAAATGTCAACAAACTGTCACAGCTGACAGTGACATAAAGTTTGCTGCTGCCATAGACTAAAAGTGCTGCTAGAGTAAATTAATATAGCGGTAATAGAAGATTCACAATTTAAATGTACCAAGTCACCCAGAGGGATCAACTGTCCCCAGTTTCCCCCATATGTATAGTATATATTTGTTTTTTCATCATGACCAGTCTAGCTCAATGCCATAAAATACGAGGGATGCGAGAAGAGAGGAAGTTAGGAAAGGATGATTTTACCGTCTCAAAGATACAACATATATATATTTGTTTTTTCATTATGATCAGTCTAGCTCAATGCCATAAAATACGAGGGTTGCGAGAAGAGAGGAAGTTAGGAAAGGATGATTTTACCGTCCCAAAGATACAACATATAGAAAAGATACAAGCATCGACAAATGGACAGCCTAGGCTTAGTAGGTTCCCGTTTTCTAGTACGGAACCCTAATTACATAAATTATCAATGAAATAATTGTATTTGAAATATACATGACAATAGTAATAAAAATTACCTATATCCAACTTCATATATAAAAATATGCCGCTGTAGCTAACTGAATGCCTAGTTTTTACAGCTAAAGAGCTCTAAATGTATGTAATACATTTATATTCAATCTTCTGGGTCTTGTCTCGTATGGAACCCTAAAATGTCACAACATAATCATTGCTCCTACTAAGCACCTATCTCTATTGAGATTATTTACCTAGGTATCACCTGATAAAAATGACGTAACCAGTTTAGTACGTATACATGGGTATGATGCAGGAGCGCAATGGGCTCTGGCGCTGGCGTGGTCGGTGCCTGGGTGCTGGCGCGCGCTGCGTGCCCCGCCGCCAGCCAGCGGCGAGGCGGACCTGCGCGCGTTCGACGGGCTGCGCGTCATGTGCATGATGTTCGTCATCATCGAGCATGTGTGCTGGATCACCACGCACACATACCTCGCCGACACGCGCCGCGTAGAGCAGGTAACTATACACATACACTTGCACATGAAGAACTTCGGCCATTGACCCGAACCGTTCACCTGTGTCGAGTAGGTATCATTTTCGTGTTAACTCATTGTTATCGCTCTCTCCCAGATAGGGCATGCTATTCGGATATCCGAATATCCGAATTATTCGGATATCCGTTGTATATTGTTATCCGAATAACTTTGATGGTATTATTCGGATAAAACGGATAATTCGGATATTTATTTTCTAATTATTTTATGGTTTATTGTTAATTTTAATCATGTTTTTTACCATATGCCACACGAGACTTACTTAATAATATGACTATTTATTAATTAACTAGTCTAATGAAGTTTCATTAATTAAATTTATATGTCGTGTGATCGCTTAGTGAAGGCAATTTTCTTTTTCTCGTCCGGAAGCTCCTTGTTAGCAACGTTGTAAAAGTCTAAAGTGTGTCGAGCAGGGTAGCGTACCTTATACTCAGAATCACCAAGCAGTATTCGTAGAAGGTCATTCAGGTTTACTCACCGACCTCGACACGCTCAGACGATGAAGTAGAGGCTATGTATGAGGAGATATCTGAAGCCATACATTCCTCCGAAACATACTTCACCATTGTTATGGAGGATTTCAACGCTAAGTTGGGCACACGGAATAGCGATGAGTTTAGAGTGGGGCCATTTGGGTATGGGCAGCGGAACCAGAGGGGCCAAAGGCTGGTCGACTTCATGGAAAAGGAGGGACGGAAAAGTGGACGTGGATAAGCCCCGATGGTTCAACAAAACCTAATATTCGATGATGTCACTGTAATCCATAAGATGAAAACCGGAGGCGATCACCGTATCGTTAGAGGCACATTGAATATCAATGTTAAGCTTGAGAGGTCACGTCTGATGTTTATCAGAGTCACGTCTGGAGTTTTCCACGCTCCGTCCTAGCGTTGCCCAAATCCAAAACCCCGAGAGCTTTCAACTTGAACTACATAACCGCTTCCAGTGCCTAGCTGAATGCGAAATAGTGGACGAGATAAACAACGGGTTGGTGGAAGCTGTCCTAGCGGTGGGGTCTCAGTTCTTTAAGACCCCCCGCCGAAATAAACCGAAGAAATTCTCAACAGAATCCATCAAGCTGATGGAAGACCGGTATGAGATGAGACTGCAATCTTCAGCTGATATGTTGAACTACGGCAAGCTCAATAGACGAATTTCGAAGGCACTGTGACACGACTTGCGCGCGTTTAATACAAATCATATAAAGGCCTCAATCGAGCGTAACTAAGGCTCCAAAGTGTTCGCAAAAAATTCATCTACAGGGCAAAGTCAAATGACCAAGCTGAAGATCGACGATGGCAGTATCATCTCATCAAAACCGGAGATACTGTGAGTGGGTGAAAAACCGGTACTCTCAGTGCTCTAGAAGTTATTTAATTCCGTCATCCTTGAAGGTAAAACGCCAGAAGCGAGGAGCAGAAGTGTAGTGGTACTGTTCTTCAAAAAAGGTGACAAGACCTTGTTGAAGAACTAAAGGCCCATTTCACTTCTGAGTCGTGTTTATAAGCTATTCTCGAGAGTCATTACGAATCGCCTTGCTCGCTGGTTTGATGACTTCCAGCCTCCCGAACAAGCCGCGTTCCGAAAAGGCTTTAGTACCATAGACCACATCCACACGCTCCGGTAGATTATACAGAAGACTGAGGAGTATAATCGGCCATTATGTTTAGCGTTTGTGGACTATGAATAAGCCTTCGATTCAATCGAAACCTGGGCTGTACTGCAGTCTCTTCAGCGATGCCAAATTGACTATACATAGGTGCATCGAAGCTCTGAAGTGTTTGTATAGAAACGCCACCATGTCGATTCGACTACAGGACAAGAACACAGAACCACTCCAACTGCAGCGAGTTGTGGGACAGGGAGACGTTATTTCTCCGAAACTGTTCACGAATGCGTTGGAGGACGTATTTAAGCTCTTGAACTGGAAAGAATTCGGCATCAACATCTATGGCGAATACATCACTCACCTTCGCGTCGCCGAGACATAGTCATTATGGCACAGTCGCTTGAGGAACTCAGTGTGCTCAGCGACCTCAGTAGAGTTTCTCAGCAGGTGTGTCTTAAAATGAACATGGACAGACATAAATTATGTCTAATGTCCATCTTGCACACGTACCAGTAATTGTTGGAAACGAACGCTCCAAGTTGTTGACCATTACATTTACCTGGGACAGACAGTTCAGTTAGGTAGGTCCAACTTCGACAAAGAGGTCGCCCGAAGAATCCAACTCGAATGGGCAGCGTTCGGGAAGTTACTCTTCTCATCAAAGATCCCGCAGAGCCTGAAGACAAAAGTCTTCAACCAGTGTGTGTTGCTAGTGATGATATGGCACCGAGACGCCAAAGAACCAATTACCAAAGTCACTGACATAGCTTTCAGAATTAGCAAGTTGAAGTGGCAATGGGCGGGCCAAATTGCTCGACGAATTGATAACCGATGGGGAAGAAAGGTTCTCGAGTGGGTACCCCCACTAGATGAACTGACGACATCGTAAAAGTCGCCAATGGTTACAAGCGGCTAATAGCCGTTCTTTGTGGCTATCGCTGGGGGAGGCCTTTGTTCAATAGTGGACGTCTTCCGGCTGATGATGATGATGATATTTTAAGTATTTTGCTAAAACTTTGTAAATGTTAACAAAATACTAAATTTTTCATATACTAAAATTAACCTTAAGTATACCGGTTAAGCATACAGTAGTTTTCTACAACAATTTTACACTTGAGACGGCAAAAAACTAAGTTTGCTTCAAAATAACAGTGTATAAAAACGATACAGTGATAAAAACTTGTTTAAACAGTATTGTTAGTTTGTTTTAAATCTTTATCACTAGAATCCGAAATATCCGTATTATCCGGATTTATCCGAATAGTGTTTAGGGAGTATCCGAAATATCCGAATAGTAAATTTGGTCGGATAATTGCATGCCCTACTCCCAGAATAAGAATTACCCATGTGGCGCAAGTGAGAGTGTAGAGAAGTCTATGATAGTTATGCGTGAGTGCAAAAAGTCAATAACAAATTTTTAGTACAGCATACCACATTAAAACTGACCAAGAGCGTGTCGGGCCTTCCTCTTTTAGGGTTCCGCATCGCAATAGCTCGTAAGAAAAAAAAAGTTCGTTAACTTAGATCACAATTTCAAAACAAGATAAATTGGCATTTTCAGTATACGTTAGTTCAATAGAAGACTAATCTAGTTTGTTGCTTGAATAGACCTTATGAGGTCTATCCAAAAAACACATACTAAATGATCTAAAATTCACAATTTTGACGAAATAATAGATTGTACAACGAGCAGGTACATCAATAAATTTTAGCTGATTCTTTTAACTTTAGTTTAACATTAAGTGTTCCCTCAGTATCCCTCAGTATCTGAGTCAAACACTCACTTGACTGGATTTTTTGGATATTCAGAATACCATGTGAACATTAAGTAGGTACCTTAGCCCTTGACTATAGCTCACTTGTTAGTAAGTGATGATGTGGTCGAGGATGGTAAACCGGCTTAACGAAGATGATAAGGGTCAGCAGCCAGAACACACTGTTAGGTTCTTGGCGACATTTTCTATTTCAGGGGTCGAAACTGATTGTACAGTCAAATATACTGATTTTACTGACTGTAAGACTAAAAAATACTGACCTATTACTGCCTTAATTTTTTCTGTGACAGATTAATACTCGCAAAAGATGACTTGAGACTTCGCATGCAAAAGTCAACTTTATGAAGCTTAAACAACTCTTACGGGTTGTAATTTTCTGTTTGGCCTCCACCATCCCCATAGCAAAAAGGTTATGCGATCAACTTTGTCAATGCATTCGAGCTCATATGGTACGGTATTTTCTGAAACAAGTATTTCCACAAAAAGGCAAAAAACACTGATGAAAATGCCGCCTCTGTGGTAATTAGCGCTTTCGTCACACATATGCGATGAAGCAGAACTTCAATCAGCCTAGTCAACTCTTCCCACAAATGGTTTCATCACGTTGGAAAAATCCAGTGAACTTCATGAATGTCCTTACACTATGTGCCGTGTACACTACTTTTAATTTCTATGTAGTGCTCTTCGGGAAGCTAAGGATATTTTTGTAGACCATAGATGTCGGCGGCGTTTTAGACTTCGGTAATCGTTGTGTAAAATATTCAACTATTGCCGGCCATTGTTCTAAAACCCTCTTCGAATTCTTCCAAATTACTGACTTTACTGACGATTTTCAGGAAAAACTGACTTTTACTGACCGAGGTTAAAAAACTGACTTTTACTGACTTTACTGACCATTTTCGACCCCTGCTATTTGAGGGTAGTTGCTAGCCAGGTGAACAATTGCAAAACGCCATACCAAATGTGTAGAATATGTAACTGGTATAACTCCACGTGTACCCCCAGACCCGTCGCGCGACAGACGCGATGCTGATGGCCAACAGCACGCTGGTGGTGCAGATCTTCTTCCTGATGTCCTCTTTCCTGCTGGCGCACAAGCTGCTGCAGCAGCGGCGCCGCGGCCACCACGTCGCGCCCTTCTCTACGTTCTTTGACACAATGTTCAACAGGATCATCAGGTAAGACACTTGACATTTAGTTCCAATGTAAAGGTTAAAAAATCTATGTTTAACATTTACAACTTGTAATTATATTTATAAATAATCAATAGATAAGTTTATTTGTAAGTTGACCCCTTTCTCGAGAACAGAAGCTTAAAAATCGTTTTGCGAAAATTTCTTGCACATGATCATTCCTAACATACTCGTAGTTAAACCATTACTATATTTAAATGTATTTGTTCTGTTCCCAGGATAAGTCCGTCGTACTTCATGGTGGTGTGGTTCGCAGCCTCCTGGTGGGAGCGGCTTGGGGACGGCCCCATGTGGGCGCCCCTCGTCGGCGAGGAGGCCGCCATCTGCAGGCACAAGTGGTGGACGCACCTTCTTTACATGAACAATATTATAGATGCAGATGACAAGTGCCTCATTCAGACCTGGTGAGAATTTACGAAGCACCATTACGAATTGGACCTACCCATGCGTGTAGAAAGCAGTTTTGTGAGGATGTATTATATCTAAGGTTTAGATTGTTTCTTAATCTAAACTTACCTTCTATAATTTCGATTCAATATTTACTTTAACGTTTTTTTTTACCAGCTTTATGTACTACAAACTATATACAACACTACAGCTACTACAATAAAAGCATTTAGGCAACCTATAAGTTATAGCAGACTCATAGGCAGTCCAAATACTCCAGCCCAGTACCAGTTGGCAGCGTGCCCAGCATGCTGGCAGCATTGCCCCATTGATTGATTTTTTTATGATGATCATTGATGCGACGCGTGATCAAAATGCTGGCACATATTTGGCTCAACGAATAAGCCTTAACGTTGATTGATTGCATTAATAATATTAAATTTGTCCATGAAGTGGTTATACTTTTAGGTTTTTGGGGGAGGGCAACAGATTTCTCAAGGGTTTGCCCAGGCACAAAATAAAAAAAAACTAGACCAGAAAATGTTGTAATTGAGACAGGAAAGCAGCCACTTATGAATTTTTGACGTGAAAATTGATTCAAAAGTTATTTTAAATCAATTTTGTTCCCCTTGCCTTTCGGTCAGGTACCTGGCTGCGGACATGCAGTTGTACGCGCTGTGCCTAGCGCTGACACTGGCGCTGGGGGCATGGCGTGGCCGCGGGGCAAAGGCGGGGCGCGGGGCGGGGGGTGCCCTGGCGGCGCTGACCACGCTGCTGGTCGCCTCGCTGGCGCTGCTCGCCGCACTGGCCTACACCTGGCGCCTCGTGCCCACCTTCGTCATGCACAATCCGGAGTGAGTTCTGCTTACTTTTCTTGAATTGCACATAAGTCACATAAAGATACAACCAACATATCCAATTTGGCCAATTCTACAATATAAACAGGAAACCGACGTATTGTATGGTACCTATTGCAGATCAGTCCGCAACAATTACCGCGGCGGGTCCTCGTTCAACGTGCTGTACCAGTCCCCGCTGGGAAACGTGCCGGGCGCGCTGGCGGGCCTGCTGCTGGCGCACGCGCATCACGCGCTCAGAGATCACCAAATCTCTCTCGCAGACTATAAGGTATAGTCAAACATTGAGATATTACCTCTATTTGATTGATTTTTGAGTATAATATAAGTTAATCATTTATATAGTAGTCTAAAAATACGTGGTACTTCGTGGTAACCTAAAATCCATACAAGGCCCAATGTTTCAGATGTCTTGTATTACTTAAACATTTTGAACTCACAAGTTGATAGAGCTGAATTAATGGCAAAAATCAATGGCAATCTTCGAGTGCCAACATTTAACTCGCGTTTCGCGTCTCTTCTAGCTATTCTAATTTCTACCAGTTAAGACGAAATATAAACAAAATACTTTCTTTTGCAGAACTCCAACATATACATGATAAACGATTTCATGAAAAGTAATAATGAATTTGATATATTCTCAGATGGTGTGCGTTCAATTAGTCGATTTGCTTCTGGATTTTTGGACTCTTTAACTTAATCACTCTACACAATTTCTCGAAACTTAAGATATTTTGCTAATATGGTAAATTTTTTCTTTTCCTACAGAACTTGTTTTGGAATTAATCTTATTTTGATAACATTATGTAGTCGAATATGCTACAAATGGTTAATAATTATTTAGTACTACCTAGGTACTACATCAAATTCTCATGTTATAGGTGAAAATTTGTAATTGGACTAGTTTTTAACTCCTAAAATTAATTTTAATTTGCTTGTAATAATTCGGCTGTAAGTATTCCGATGAAAATAAAATAATAATTATTTTAGAGTTAAAGAATTTTTTTATAATTTTAAAAAGAAAATTAAGAACTCTACGGGCTTTAACAAGATTTATTTACTGAACGTGAAATTTCGCAATTTCACAACAGTGAGTAATCAATCATCATACAAAACTGAAAGGTAGCTGAAACATTTTAACGAACGTAGATTTACGATACGGAGAATATAGTCCTACTTACGGTTGCCATAGAAACGATGCACTGACTGAAAAATTCTTGGCCTAGCGGAAACTCGAGAATAACAACAACTTTTTATAAGTCCACGGTCATTAGTGGTACTTTTGAAAGAAGCTCGCCTTCGCGTAAAACTGCAAACATCGGAGTTTACGGTACAGATACGGTCAGACAAGGAACAAGCCGAATGACTGAAATATTGCATATTTAATAGGACTGTTTCGGCTTGCCATCCAAAGATGAAACTGATTAACATTACATCTCGTCTTTATATATATCCGAGAGGTTAGGAAATGTCTAAATAGCCACATTTTGTTAATTTTTATAGTATTTTCGCATGGAATAGGGACCGAGGTTATTGACAGCACCATTCGGAAATTTAACAGAGATTCCAGAATACTAACTTTCTTGTTTTTATTTTTATTTATAGGCTAGCCTTTGACCACTATCTCACCTGATGGTAAGTGATGATTTGGTCGAAGATGTTGTTCAGACTAACCTAGTATTACTGGCTATCAAAAACAGAAATGAAATAGTTTATTTGTATGTAAATAGTGGACAATTTAATTTTTTATCCCATCAAATACATTTTTAAAGGCGCCAAGTACAACTTCGAACACATATAGGGCTTCAAGGAGTTATGTGAGTTGTTTACGATTCACGGAGCGTCTACGTACAACTTTCACTAATGAACTGGTTCGAGTCCCTTCTATTATGAAACGTAGGTACCTTAAGAACAACAAAGCAGTGCATGGAATGGCTTTGAGGCGGGATACTGGGTTTGCTTTTTGTTTGCTATCCTTCTCCCGTAATGGTGAGACTGAAAGATGTGGATCAAGCAAAACCTGGAGTGGAAACTTGCGGGTATTCTTGCGGGAGGGAAACAATAGGCCAGCCAAACACAATTCTAAGGATTGAGTAGCAATCCTTGAATCCTCAGATGAAAGAAAGGCCCTTCCTTTGAGTAAATATAGAACCTACTATACAATAATAGTCGAGTCCAAGTTACTCACACGTCTCTATTCTGAGCTCACAGGGCGTCTTGGACAAGAAATTTTACGAAATTATATACTTATTAACCGATTTTCATCTACTTCAGCATGCCATATCTTTAATATATAAAATTCTCGTGTCACAGAGCGAGTATGGAATTGTAAATGACTACTGAAATTGAAAAGGCACATGTTTCTCTTCAATGTCATATCGTCAATATTATAAGTTTATTCAGAATATAAACTAGTATACATAAACGTTTACCATGCTGGGCTGAAACTTGAATAGTGTGAAAAGTACCTATTATCATATATTGAGCGCATGGTGAAAGTCGGTACTTTGCTTTGTTATTTCACACTTTTGAGTGTTGAAGTCGGTTCCATTCTTTGGATAAGAATATTTTTTCACTCTTTTCGATGGTCATTCACTGTCAACGACTGTTAAATCAAGATAAAAATCATCAAAATATTTTTTAGTTATTGGAGTGTACCGGCACCGACATCGACAGTCTTATATTTCACAATTGTTGTCGGAAATGTGAACATTCAATGTGGCACCCAGAAATCCAGCCATACATTGACTTGGAGATCTTGAATGCATTCACTACATACATCAACAAAAAAAGTATCGGCAATGGATGATTGGTTCCATAAACCAACAACCAAATTCCAAAATAAATTTATTATTGTTGTAATATTTTTATTTTTGAAATAACGCATGCTCAGTATGTTGCGTTACAAAATTAAAAAATTTACGAGTGAAAAACATATAGCGGACACGAGAGTTGTAGTCAAGTACGGGACAAGAATATTTCCTCTCGTAATCAATAATCGTAGAATTGACGCATGCTCTGTGGATTACATTACAAAATTACAATGTTACAAATAAATTATATATGTTGTACGATGTATCGATATCGATTATATTTGCATAAGAATCACGTCCCATCACTATGGGACTCGAGTGTTTACCGCATAGAAGTGGCTTAGGCCAATTAGAGCGCGTTTAGGTTAAACAGAGTTTGGCAGTGTTGAGTTACTTTCTCGATGGGCAGAGGTCAGTGTTGCCGTTCTAGCGACTTAGTCGCTAGATATAGCGAATTTTATGAATGTTTAGCGGGAAAAAAAATGGTTTTAGCGACAAAAAAAAAATTAGCTACTACTAGCGACTTTTGAACCGATGGGCTGGTGACTTAAAAACAGCTTAAACACCTATCTACAACTTACTTTAATTTTTTTATCTAAACAAAAAGTAAATAATTTCAATTGTGTCGCTGGGTTTCAACTCTTCTGTGTTGGCAACATTCGCGTAGAGTTAGATAACAAAGGAATTCCCCTGTTAAAAACACACTGTGGGTGGAGTCAGAAGTCCTTGGGAGTAAAAGAGAAGAAGCTATACAGATGTATAGTTGCTTTCTATTTACGCTAGCTGACAGTCCTAATTAAAAGTTCATTAGTTTACATTGAGTTCGAAAGTCGCTGTTCATATATCAAGATACATGAAAAGCAAGAATGGAAATTCCTTCAAAGAAAAAATATTACCAGCAGCATTACAGGACAGAATGGGAAAACAATGAAGACTACAAGTATTGGTTGAAACCCGTGCCAGGTGACTCTAGCAAAGCATTTTGTAGTTTTTGCCGCTCTGAAATGTTTGCAAAACTTAGTGATTTAAAAAAGCATTCAGAAACAAAAAAACATAAAAAACAATGTGAATTAATTTCTCAAAATAAACAACTGTCATTTTCTTCGGTACCAACGAAAATATGCAAACATTGTTCAAGAGCCGAATGTGCATTAGCTTTATATATCGCTGAGCACAGTTCCATTCGCAATATTGACCACTTGACTGATGTGTGTAAAAAATGCTTCAAGGACTCGAAATCGACAAGCGATATGAAATTGCATAGAACCAAATGCACGCAAATTATTAATGACATTCTGGCACCTCATTTTAAAGCTGAACTCCGGAGTGACATAGGTGATCAAAAATATAGTTTAATATTAGACGAATCTACAGATATAAGTGTCATAAAATACCTTGGAATTGTCGTAAGGTATTTTAGTTTAAAACATAAAAGAGTAGTGTCTGCGTTTTTAGCTTTGCAATCACTGGATTGTTCTGATGCTGTTGGAATAGTTAGTTCCCTGGTGACATGTTTGAGAGATCATGATCTGGACTTAAACAATTTAATTGGCATTGGAACTGACAACGCAGCTGTCATGACTGGATCTAGACACAGCGTTTATATGATTCTCAAAACGCAGTATAATCTTCCACATCTCGTATTGATACCATGTGTCTGCCATTCCTTACAACTGGCGGTAACTCATGCATCAGAAAACACATTACCCAGGAATATTGAATTTTTGATTCGTGAAACTTACAATTGGTTTTCACATTCAACAAAACGTCAAATTGAGTACAAGAAAATTTTTGAATTGATAAATTGTGGAGAATCACCGCTTAAAGTCTTGAAGGTCTGTGATACGCGGTGGCTCTCGATTGAACCGGCAATAGTAAGAATTCTATCCCAGTGGGACGAACTAAAACTACATTTTTTTACAACAAAGGACCGTTGTTACAGTGCTGAAATGTTACACTCTATGTACTCTGACGAACAAAACCGACTCTACGTGACCTTTTTGAAAAGTATTCTGGGCGAAGTACAACAGACAATCAAAATATTTGAAAGCGAAAAAGCAAACACCGTCAAACTGTTAAGTTCTTTGATGGCATTGCTACGTTCTGTCTGCCAAAGAATTATATTACCAACGGCAGCAACAACCGACAAAGATTTCATTCATCTGAAAATTAAAAATCACCTCAACCCTGTGCCTTATCTCGGATATCTTTTCGAGTCACAAGTGCAAAAACTTCCTCCAACCCATAGTGTCGATATTTCTTTAATAAGATTACGATGTATTGACTTTAACGTGAAATTAGGAGAAGAAATTCAAAAACGACTTCCAACTAATTTTGAAGTCCTGGAAAAAATGGCTCTATTGTGTGAGGAAGAGTCACTAAAACAATGTAAAGACACATCGCTAATAGTTCTTGCAAAAGAAATAGGAATTTCCGAAGAGAAGATTGACAGAATCTTGCGCCAATGGCAAACTATTCACTTCGTCGATTGGAGCCCGCTAAATGGAGATCCTATTAGCTTTTGGGCCAAAGTAGCGGCATATAAAAATGCAATAGGAGTTAACACATTTCAGGATTTATGTGATTTTGCAATCGCCATCTTATCATTGCCACATTCTAATGCAGAAGTTGAACGAGTATTCAGCGCTATGAATATCGTTAAAAATAAACTTCGGAATAAACTTTCAGAAAAAACATTGAATTCTATTCTTCTCATCAGAAACCAACTCAGAATTAAAAACAAGAATTGCTCGACGTATGATCTCCCAGATGAAGTGATAAGCCAAGTCGGTAAAGGAGAATCTAAAGTGTCTAGAGACCTTGGAGAGGCTTCAACTTCCGCTGCCGTTATAATTGAAAATCTGGATGACTACGTTTTCAATTTTGATATTTAGATATAAATACATAATAAATAATTGGCCTAATTTTTATAGTAATGTGATTTTTTACTCCTTGATTAAAGTACTTATTTCTATCGAAATTGTTTAATTTCTCAATTACTTTGTTCCAAGTTTTTTTTCTTCCAGCCCGCAACAGGCTTAACATAATATATTTGAAATATCGACGACAGCGATATACCTACTCGTCTAGACGAGGAAAGTTCTAGAGACATCTAGCGGTTTTTAAGAATTTGTTTTTTCCTATATCTAGCGGATTTGGTCAGACTATCTAGGGACATTTAAATTTTCAGAACGGCAACCCTGGCAGAGGTTAGTTCGCTTAACATCTGGTAGGCCTCGAGCTTGTTCCGACACAATAACATAAAAAAAAAACCTGGATATAATTGAAAAATGCACTATATCTTCGTCTGCAATAACTGCACTGCTGGCCGCGCTATGATAAGTTCGAACTCACCAGCTACGCTCTTTAAGCTGCTCTCTACCTTCAAGCTTGTTCATCATTGTAGCCCTTACTGTCCGCACTATAAAATTCCAGCTTGTACATCAGCGGCAGCAATGCTGCCGCTCTGTGGTGCCTGGACAGGACCAATGCTACTGTGCTCTCGGCCATGATCATCGCTCCCAGCAATGCAGTCATTGCAGACCGCGGCAGTAATATACCTACCTATTATAAATTTGATGTGATAAGCACACGATAAATTTGACATGATGATGTTGTCAAATTTGTCGTTTTGAATGACACAATCTACGAATATTATTTATTCGTAGGACACAATAATATATTTATTAGTAAAGGTAATTACTAAACACAACATACTATAGGTAGGTACTTACGCGTAGACATAGTACCTACTTATATATTTATACATATAGCAACTTGCTACCACTTTTAAACGAGACGGTGTGTTTCAATCAGAGAATGCAGCATCATTATATGAATTATAACGATTGAACATATATTATTATCAGCTACATTGTCTACAATTCCATCTGCATCAAAGTAGGAAACAATTGCTTGTTATACAACCACCTATAATGCACCTACTTGCAATTACCTATATTAATATGTACCTATACTAAGACGTATACTCACGTGAAATCAGAAATTACCTCTCAAATAAGTAGAGATACGAGTATATCACTAGGTAGGTACTCCGGTCTAGGAATACAGCTTCACCCGTGCCACCTTAGCAACCTCACCCGCTAAGCACTATTTATGATGTTTTAGTCTAATAAAGCAAGCTTCAGAATATTCCGTAGACAGGAGCTAGCTTTTTCATTGGGTCAACAGACTACCATCTCAATGTTTTATTCGTGATTTTGAAATAACGAATTCGATGAATTCTTTTTTTTTTTTATTTTTATTGCTGATAAAAATCCTTTGACCACAATCTCACGTGATGGTAAGTGATGATGTGGTCTAAGGTGTTAACAGGCTTAACCTAGAATTCGTAGGTGGTTATAACATTACTGCCCGGAGAAGCCTATAGGCTTACTTAATAAGGCAATTAATAGTATAATATGATACAAGTGAGCTAAGTTATGTACACTCGGCTGATTTACGCCCTCGCCTACGGCTCGTGCTACAACCCGCAGCCTCGTGTATAATGAGCAAGTAGCTCACGAGTTACATAGTTTAATACGCACTTTTTCAACACCCTTGCGAAGATTAAAATATATTGCACAAATGCGATACAAACAACATACGAAAATTATGGGAAATAGCGCGCAAGTATTTTTTTTTTGCGCGCGGCAAATGTATGGTGGTTGATTTGATTACATACACTTAGCGTTAAACCTCTTTGTTACAAATCTGTATTACCCGGTTAAATTGAAAATGCTCTGTTTCCCCGCATATAATTTGCAGTTAGATACTAAATTTGTAGGGATATATTACCGGGCTAAATTGAAAATGCTCTGTTTACTCGCATATAATTTGCAGTTAAGTACTAACTTAACTTTGTAGGGATAATACTATAACGCACTAGTGTATAATATTATTATGCACGAGGGTGTTATAGTTCGGTTTATGGCCTTAAGAACGATATAATAAAGCTCAATTTACGAGCAACGGTGTTGAAAAACTTAGGTATTGATAGAATGATAACAAAGGCAATTAACTCGATTTAACTCTTTATTGAAATAAAAGTTTTCTACAACAAAATTAAATAACTGTGCACGCACATGTGTAGATGAGAGAGAGAGCCTATCAGCTATAGATAACTGACGTCAAGGATATTGCCATTGAATATAGCGCAGGCGTCCATACTTTCAACATCCTCTCCTGGACGCAGACACTCTAAAACTAAACCCATTGCCGAGGTGAAGTTTTCATGCTTTGGTCGATGAAGTCCTTTTGTCAAAATATCAGCGACCATGTCTCCAGTGCATCTGTATTTAACCATAATTTGTTTGGCAGCAATTTTCTCTCGTATGAAGTGGTAGCGGACATCTATATGTTTACTGCGCGCGTGGTAGACAGCATTTCCTGAAAGACTAATCGCACTCTGATTATCACAGTAAAGCGTTATAGGTGTACCTTTAAGCTCAGGTTGAAACTCGTCTGCCAGTTGTTTTAACCAAAGAGCTTCCTGAATGGCCAATGCTAGTGCCATATATTCAGCCTCACTTGTAGATAGGGCTATGGTCTGTTGTCTCTTAGAAATCCAGCTTATTGCAGCACCCTGGAATAAAAATACATAGCCTGTGCAAGATCTTCGGTCTTCAATATCATTTGCCCAATTCGAATCGCAATAGCCTGAAATATTTCCATCAACTCTCTTTTTATAAACCAGTTTCATATACATTGTAGCTTTCAAATATCTCATAACTCGTTTCAGAGCCATCCAATGTTCATTAGTAGGTTTAGCATTGTATCTACTCAGAGAATTTACAATGTAGGTGATGTCTGGTCGAGTCCCCAGTGATAAGTACAATTAACAGCCAATTATTTCTTGATATGGGATATTTTTTAAAATTTCTTTTTGATTTTCACTTTTCTTCAGCTTAACGTTAGCATCAGCAGGTGTCCACATTGGCTTACAATTGTTCATGCCAAATCTAGTAAGTATAATTTTTATGTATATGGATTGATCAATTGAAATCTCACCTACATTTTCTTCTTGTGAAATTCTAAAACCAATACAATGTTTGGCTGTTCCTAAATCCTTCATATCGAATTTTTCTTTCAACTTTTCTTTTATCATTTGTGAGGTGTCTTCATTATTAAAGAAATAAAGTATGTCATCAACATATACTGCCATAAAAAACATATCATTTTCATTTATAATACGCCAGTAAATGCATGGATCTATATTTGAACGAGTCATTCCAATTTCTAACAGAGCCGTATTTAATTTTTTGTTCCATTGTCTGCTGGCTTGTTTAAGTCCATATATTGACTTGTTCAGTCTACATACTTTATTTATGTCTTCATAGCCAGGTGGTAAGGACATGTATATTTCTTCTTCGATTTCACCTTGTAAAAATGCAGTGACTGCGTCCATTTGGTGTATTTTAAGTCCATATTTGGCAGCAAGACCGATCAGGTATCTTATGGATGTATAGCGGACTACTGGAGCGTATACCTCATTGTAGTCAATACCCTTTATTTGCTTATATCCTTTTATCACCAGTCTAGCTTTATATCGTGTAACAGATCCATTGCCATCCAGCTTAGTTTTATAAACCCATCTGCTGGGAATAACTGATTTTCCTTCTGGTAAGTTAACTAGTGTCCAAGTATTATTTTTTATTAATGACTCATATTCTTCATCCATAGCTCTCTTCCATTCAGCAGCTTTTGCACTGTTTAGAGCTTCTTGATGACTTAGAGGATCACTGTTCAGTAAATTCATTGTTGACTCAACGTTTTGACACATAAGTGATAAGGGACTTTGATGAATCTCATTATTGTCACTTCTCATTCTTTGCGGCAGAGGTCTCAAATTCATATTATACTCTGGTGGAGAGTCAAGTGTCGTATCAGGTAAGTATGTCTCATCATTAACATCTTCAAATTGATCGGAATCATCTGAACTATATGTACTTTGAGATGCATTCTGTGTTTCTCTTCTTTCATGAATCTCATTAACATCATTGATTCTTCCCACAGATTTATTGAGTTCTTCACACTGAGGTAAGTAAACAATCTTCTTTTCTTTTAATTTTTTACAACTTTCCTTTGTATTTTCATTTTTATTTTCCCCTATCTCTATGTAATTTTTACTAATTTCCTTTTCTTTTTCAGGTACAACATCCACTTTATTTTTTTTAATTGAAGCTTCCAAAAATACAACATCTCTACTTATGATTCCTTTTTTTGTTTCAGGATCTATGAACCGGTAACCTTTTGTGCTGTCGCTGTAGCCAACAAATATTAACTTACGTGACTTTATATCAAGCTTAGTTCTATTTTCTTTTGCTATAAGCACCATTGCGGGACATCCAAAAATTCTCATATGACTCAGATTTGGTTTTTTTCCAGTCCATACTTCATAAGGCGTCGCATCAGATAAGGTGGAGGTGGGAGAGCGGTTCACAATGTATGCAGCTGTAGCAACCGCTTCTGCCCAGAATGTAACCTGCAATTCAGCATTTAAAATCATGCATTTAGCACGCTCTATCAAAGTTCTGTTCATTCTTTCACTGAGACCATTCTGCTCAGGAGTGTATGGGTTAGACGTCTGGTGCAGAATTCCATGTTTCTTTAAGTAGATCTCAAAATTCTTATTTATGTATTCAGTTCCATTGTCGCTTCTCAGAATTTTTATTTTTGTACTTAACTCATTCTCTACTCTGTTCTTAAATTCCACAAATTTTTCAAATACTTCACTTTTATTCTTAATTAAATAAACACTTACGCGTCGAGAAAAATCATCAATAAAGGTTACAAAGTACCTTGCCCCTCCTATAGAAGTATGCTTCATCGGTCCACATACATCACTGTGGATGAGCTCTAGCAAGCTGGTTGCACGGGAGCCTTCAGTGGGGAACGGTTTTCTCGTTTGCTTACCTTCTAGACAGGTTACACAAATGGTATTTTCTGTTCTTGGTGTCAGTTTCACACCTTCTGTACAGACAGGTATTTTATTAAGCTTAGTGAAATTTAAGTGACCCATCCTCTGGTGCCACAGATAAGTATCATCATCAGTCTTAGCCATCATGACTTGTATTTCTTTATTTTTACAAGTATTTAACAGATATGTTTCATTGATTAATTCAGCCTTTGCAACTAACTTGTTACTTGGATTGTAAATTTGACAGCCATATTCATTAAATGTTATTTTGCATCCACTTTTAATTATTTTGCTAACTGACAGTAAATTTGTTTTCAGTTCTGGTACATATAAAACATTCCTTACCTGTATTGATTCGGTGCTGCCATTTTCTGCATTTACCTTGATACATACATTTCCGCAGCATTCAACTGTCAATACTCTGTTGTTAGCAATTCTTATGCTCGGCACTGATGAAGGAGTGATATCAGTGAGCCAGTCCCGGTGCATGGTCATATGCATAGATGCCCCGGAATCAACATGCCAAAAATTGGAGTCATTTGCTGTGGATGCTGAAAAGGCTGCGACATATCCTGTATTTTTATCTGATTTTTGTCTGTTATCTGTCTTCTTATGCCAACAATTTTTACTGAGATGTCCGTACTTATTGCAACTAAAGCATCTAGGGCCTTTTTTATTTTTGTATTGATCACTTTTGGGCTGAAATTTTTTTGTGTTTGTATAAAGTGCGGTAGTGTCTGATGTCTTTACTTCTTGTAGTAATTTATTTTTCACTAAATCAGCACTAATCTTCATACCGGAACTTTCTAAGCCCATAATCATGGGCCTGTACATTTCTGGTAGCCCTGCCAGCATTAATGTGCCCAACCACTCATCATCCACATTGAATTTTATATTCCTTAGCTTGTCTCATTATTTTGTTTATATAGTCTTCAACTGATGAACTATTTTCAAAATTGGTATTAATGAGTTCTTTTAATAAACCAACCTTTCGAGTTAATCCGCTGTCTTCAAATGCCTTTGCCAAATTTTCCCACACCTGTTTTGCATTTTGGGCTTCTTGAATATGTACATATAAAATCGGGTCAACTAATAATATTAATTTTGACTTGGCCTTTATGTCCTGTTTAACTGATTTTGGTTCAGTAGCGTCTGGTTCATTCAAAACGCAGCTGTACAAATCTTCATGTTGTAAGTATGCTTTGACAGCAAAGCTCCAACTTGCCCAATTGTCACGACCCGTTAGCTTCTCAATCGACATTAACGAATTATTTCCAGCCATAGCTACTTATTTATGTACCAATCAAACTGTAAATAAGAGAAATCACTCGCGAGCGCGGTAACTAAAAGTGAGGTTATAATACTCTAAATTTTACTTTAACTCTTTTAATACTGTCCAAAACACCAAGATAACACTAAACGGCAGGCTTGGGACGGCCCATAACCTGATAGAATGATAACAAAGGCAATTAACTCGATTTAACTCTTTATTGAAATAAAAGTTTTCTACAACAAAATTAAATAACTGTGCACGCACATGTGTAGATGAGAGAGAGAGCCTATCAGCTATAGATAACTGACGTCAAGGATATTGCCATTGAATATAGCGCAGGCGTCCATACTTTCAACAGGTATGCATGACACTTAGGTACCTACCTATTTATGTGACATTTTATTGGATACATAATATGAGGTGGGTTGGCACATTTATAGCATAGTATGTAATTGCGTTGCAGATATTCCGTTGGGTGTCGGTGGGTGCGGCCCCGGCGGCCGTGTGGTGGGTGGCGACGAGCCCGCTGCTGCTGGACGCTGCGGGGGGCGCGGGGGAGGCGCGCGCGGCCGCCGCAGCGCTGGCGGTGCTCGAGCGGCCTGTCTTCGCGTCCTTCGTCATCCTCGCGCTCGCGGGGGCCATACACGGGATACCATGTAACTACCCCCTATACCTATCTACCTGCATATACCTGCTCTCCAACCACTTTACTGTGCACACCAACAGCCTTCACAGAACATGACACTACACTAGATTTCTTGGGTGAGAACGAATCTGTTGAACCGCCAATGGGCTGTTTGCATAACTGTGTTCGCAAAGAATATATATTAAGAGTAATAGATAACATTGGTAATAAAGTTAGGTACTTTAGGTTAGGTGCCCCGTGGGGTGCTGGGTTAGAATTGCACCTCCCCATATCATCCCGTGGGTGTCGTAAGAGGCGACTAAGGGAAAAATACTGGAAGGTAGGCAGCAGCGCCTTGTAAAGAACTGCTAACTTACACAGCGACCCCAAGACGCCTGCCAAGCGTGGGGATTATGGAAAATACCCCCTTAATAGGGGTAGCTGTGTTCAGCGGTGGACGATCCAGCTGAGTACAGTACAGTACTTTAGGTTAAAATGGCGACAAGTTTCTGGGACCACATATTTTTAACCGACTTACAAAAAAGGAGGAGGTTCTTAATTCGTTTCTTACCTCAGAACTGTTGACTGGGCGAACCGATTTTAAAATTTATATTTTGTTTAAAAGCTTATGCTTGTCGTTTGCTCCCATTTAAATTTCATCAAAATCGGTGAAGCTGTTGTTGAGTTACACTCCAATAACTAAAAAAATATTTACCTATCTTGATGATATATCCTAGTATTTGACAATGAATGACAATCGTTCCCGTTAGTACAAAGAGTCACTAAGAGTTAAAAAAAAATATCAAGAAAATGGAACCGACTTGAACAAGTATTTTACACTTCCAAAAGTGTAAAACACCCAAGTGTTGAAGTCTGTTAAATTTTTTGGTTAAAAATTTATCACCAGCGTATACCTACCCAAGAAGATTATAAGTAGGTAAAATTTACAGGAAAAGAAGCGGATTTTTGTATACAGAATGTTAATTGTGCTATGTAACGTAGACTAGGAATAAGTAAGGTATATCATAGTAAGCTTGAAAGTAGTAGCAGGGGCAGAAAAGTTGAATAGTAGGTAATAGATTGGCATGGTACCGCCTGGGTAGGTATGGGCATGACATGAGCTTAAATGTTCATCCACATATATTCGAGTCCTGGAAATCTCACACAGCTCGATTTATGCGTTCCTTCTTACCGCATACCTGCAAAATGTGGAATGATCTTCCATCTAGCGTTTTTCCGCAGAGCTACAGTATGGATTCCTTCAAAAAGGGTGTTAAAAGAGTCTTACAGGGTCGGCAACGCATTGGTAACGCCCCAAGTGTTGGAAATGTCCATAGGCGACGGTAACCGCTTACCACCAGGGGGGCCGTCTGCTTGTTTGCCACTCCATTACATAAAATAAAAACCATCGAGCAAGAAGTTTAGATTTCGATGGGTATAACGAAAAGGGTGTTGAGTATAAATGTGGTGCGATATAAAGTGGTAGAAGAAGGCCCAAAAGGGAATGCATGGACTGTGTAAAGAAGGATACCTAATCATGTATGGGAAAGGCGTGAGTAGTGACATCACGAGCAACATAACAGAGTGGAGGAAAATACATAATATTGTGGCGACCTCACTTAGCGCGGGATAACGACTAGAAGATCTTCAGGATATTTCCCTGTTCGAATTTAACCTCTGATATTGGATCACTCTGTATCTTTCACGGCATCTATCACGGCCTCACAGTGAGTGTTCCGAAGAAACGTTCGGTTTCACTCCCGCAGCAGAATTTCGCCATTGGACAGGACATGTTTATTTCCCAATTTCATGTCGACGTCTGTCCACAACCGTCGATTCTCACGACATTTTCTGCCTCGCACTGTTGCAATGTGGGACCCAGCTACTATGTGAAGTATTTCAGAACCAATACAACTTAGGAACTTCAAAAGGATGGCAATGCATCCATTAGAACTCTGGTATTGCGGATGTCTTCGGGCGACGTTGATCACTTGCTACCAGGTGAAACGTCTTCTTGTTAGTCCTCCTATACAGGAAAAGACGGTAGGTATTCCGAGGAGCCACAAGCGGCATCTTGTTATTTTGACTCCTATACACATTTTTTAAGTATTTCCTATGTGATGTAGTGAATATTGAAGTACCTAGGAAGGCACGAGTAGATATTGTATTGGTAGGTACCAAGGTTATAGTTGCTTATGATATTTTAATTGTGGTTATCACTCTGAATTATAAATGGGATCTCTCATCTCAGGTAGGTAAATATTTAGTTACTAGGTATTGTAGATAGCTAATTTAATAAGCGATGTGCTAATTCAGACAAACCTACCTGCATAACAATCCGACTGATGTCTAGACTAAATAAATATCCAAACATTGCAAAGGACACCACAACTTGACCCCTAGATATTCTTCTAAATAGAGCATGGTCACTCTATTTGCAGTTAATATTAGTACCTGGCTAGGTGCTTACCTACTTAGAATATTATGATTTTAGTCTCGCGGACATCCGTCTTCTTAGCTTGTATAGATTTAAGAGTTTTTTTTTATTCTTCTCCGGGCGCAGAGGCCCGGCCCGCGAGCTTACCAATCTCTTTTTAATTTAAGGTAGGTACCCCGAAATGTTTATTACTTCTTTACAGATTACAATCATAATCGTGTGCAAATTTGTTTTTTTTTTTATCTAACTTAAGCTAATTACATATGTCATGCTTTGCTGCCGTTCTTGGTTTATCCTGATTTCCGTTACAAATTTTATCGTTCCATTGAAATTAAAACTGTTAAGTTATATATATTTATAAAAACTTTTTTGAAAGCCCTCGTTTTTGATATCCCACTCGGCGAGTTTGGATGAAACAAAAAAAAAATAATGCACAATACGGCGGCGTCTAAAATCGGTTTTTGTATGTATACCTAGTGTCACTAGCGACAAATCGAACGATATCTGAACATTTCTCGAGCTTTATTGGAACAATTACAAGATCCTGATCGTTGTCTTTTGAAATTCACGAGAAACGGCGAAACAAATAGACCAGGTTTGATAATTTCTGAAAACAAATAATTAATAGTAGGACGAAACTTGAAAAAAATCTTTTGTTCATCAAGACAACGCTCAGTCGTTGCTATCTAATGGGTGCAAATCTAGATGCTGGTTTGGACTTTGGCATCCTGCATATTCTACAGCTGCCTCTGGTAATTTCTATCTATTTCCAAGGTTGAAGGAGTGAGTGAGGAGACAGATTCGAAAACGATGGAGTAGTAGTCACTGCAGTAATTCCAAGAATTTTAGATGCTCAGGATGTATATGTCTTGGAATATATGTCAAGAAAAGATATTCCAAGTGATTGATTATGCTAAAAGGCAACTATATCGAAATATAAACAAACATTCAATAAAAGTTACCGGCAAATACTCGTTATATTCATTGAAGGCTTCTCATACCTTTACACGCAATAGTGGCTAACCTACATAGGTAGTTCCTTTCTTCCTGATATGAGTTAACAGATGCATTTCGCTGCATTGCAATGGTTTGGTTTGGCACAGTTATGGGCACCACTTTTACGTTACGCAACGCGCCATAAACGGCCACTTACCTACCCTGGGATATGGCCACGGCCTCAGCTGATGTTTATCTATTAGATAAGTTGTACATCTATATACCTACTCCCCGCTACAGCAACGACTTAAAAAACAATCACACCGCAACTTCACGCTCCTATATATCCGAAGAGGTACCTAGGTACAGACTTAATTCGTTCCGGACCCTATTATAGTCTACTGCAAGCTGCAAGGCTTTCGTAACGTTAGTGTCATGTGTGATTAGGTATTCGATACCATAGTCGTAACCAGACTAAAAAAAAATTTTAACCAAAAAATGGAACCGACTTCGACACTCAAAAGTGTGAAATAACTTGTTGAAGTCGGGACCATGATAATTTAAAAGTACCTATTATCACAATATTGAGCGCATGGTACCGATTTCGACAAGTTATTTCACACTTTTATTGTTGAAAACGGCTCCATTTTTTTGTGTATCGTTTTTTTTTTCACTCTTTTTAGTGACCCATGCTACTTACGGTATCGATTGTCATTCACTGTCAACGACTAATCAAGATAGGAAAATATTTTTCAGTTATTGGAGTGTACCTAAAAAACGGTTTGACCGATTTTGATGAAATTCAAATGGCACCAAACGACAAGCATCAACTTTCAAATAAAAAAACAATCGGGACCGACGGCTTAACTTGCCCTCCGAAGCACGGAAGCGCTCGGTAGTAGTGTCACCCATCCTGACCGCGGCGGACGTTGCTTAACTTTGCTGATCGGTTAAGAACAGCTAAACAAACTTCGCTACAAGCGCTTCGAAAATTATAAATGACGTTTAGAAGCAATCCCCGCAGGGTAGCCGAGCTTCAGTGGGGTAGTCTACCATACAGAGTACTTATTTATACCCCAGGTAGAAGTGTCATCTACCGGTGGCTATGTTAAATTTGTCCAACGATCGCCTCTCCTTCTTCATACTGCATTGGATGTATTATATTTTATGTTGCCAAAGTCCCATTTAAATGGGAAAGTTCAAGGGGATTTAGGCACTAAGCTAATTTTAGTTCTACTTTACTAGAATCTAGATAGAAAATGGTAATGTGGAGTGTGACCGTCTTCTGTTCTTCTGCTAATTATCATGAAAAGTACTCCGTGGTTTCAGTTCGGCTATATTAACTAATACGTAATGTTCCAGCGCCGCTGGCTCGGTGCCTATCGTGGGGCGGCTGGGCGACGTGGGCGCGGCTGTCGTTCGGCGCATTGTTGCTGCACATGCCCATCAACAAAGCGCTCGTCGCGGCGCGCCTCACGCCCACGCAGCTCGACAGGCAATCCGCGGTAACTACCTATACTTTTTTTTTGAGGAGGGAAATGCCTTCTCTCTTCCCTTCCTCTAAGGGGGTGGTGGTAGGGGATGTGTGTGGACTGTTAGGTTAGGTCGGTTTAGGCGAGGTAACCTAATAGGGTGTCCAAACAGTTGTTCTTGACAGCCAGTTTATATTTTATGTTAAGCCTGTTTACCTACTTCAACTATGTTCACTTACCATCAGAAAATATTTATTGTGGTGTAAAACCTAAATATTATCAACAGCAAAAAAAACAATAGGTTTATATCCTACAAGGAACTGATTACTGAAGTGTAACAATCTTTGTCGAGTTTGAGCAGAAATCAGCCTTTTAACAATAATCAATAACTTGGACAGATCGTGGAGTGGTTCGGCGTGGCAGCCGTCTCGTACGCAGCAGCGCTGCCGCTCGCCTTGCTGGTGGAGCTGCCCGCGCAGCGCTTGCACCGAGCGCTGCAGCGGCTGGCAAGCGACGCGACTCAACACCAACAACCACCCACAAACAATGGACACTCACAGAAAACAGACTTGTAAACATTTGTGGCGTTATAAAAATACCCAGGTGGCTGATAAATAAGTACTATATAGGTACTGAGTTAGTGAGGGTAGGTCTAATGGAACTGCCCAATTGTGGAACTGGTGCGTGTAACTTGAGGTCTGCATTGCAGCATTATAGAAATGTTGATAAAGTGTCGGGTGAGGCATGTTACAATCAGTTGTGCATTTCAGTTGGATCAAATGGAATAAGCCATAACAAACTTAGGCAAACTGCACTATATTTATTTATTGGTAATGTCCAGTCCAGTCATACAGCTTAGTCGCACAGGATAAATAAAACAGATCTTGTTTGAGGAACTAGCTAACTCCAAGGTCCAAAATTGTGTCATGAGCAAATAATGGGTAGTTATATTCAGGTGTGTCTGAGATCTCATAATAAAGATTTGCTCAAGAAATAAATTTAGACATAACTCAAATGTTTAGGTTAACTAATCAATGTGTGTAGTCTATCATTATTAATTAGTAACTATTTCCCAAAATCTATTCCATTTCCCCAGTGCTCTGATCAGACCCTGTCAAGTTCAAATACTACTTTGAATTTCGATATTGGATATTTAGACAAATTTTTTAAATAATTTATAAAAATATTTAATTTTACAGAAAAAGGGCCACAATCAATTTTAACTGGTTTTGATGGTGACTGATATGATGGTCTCACTGCAGTAGTAGGTACCTATAATGCATGTACTACATTATTTTAATGATAGTGTGTAGGCATAATGTAGATGTATCCTTCTGATATTGAGAATGGTTTACTAGAATAATCTTTTCATCAACTATTATCAAAGTACCATTACCCTGTTGGAATCCATACAACTAACTGCTAGAAAAAATTATATTGAATGAACAGTTTTGTTCCTAAAGTTAGCCGCAACAAATTTTGGTGCTTTGATATTTATTACTATAGAATGCTCGTAAAGAAACTGAATCATATCATTATGCAGATGCAGTTACCATAAGGTTGTTTTATCTTGACAAACCTAAATAGATAAACTATCTCTTCAAATCATCCACACATGGCTAAACATATATAAATGATGGCCTAGAGGGTAATAGCTATTTACTGCCATGCTTGAAGTCCTGTTAACGAGTACCTAATGGTGTGTTCTGGCAACTGTCATTGAGAGCTAGAAACCATTATATAGCCACAAGTGAGATAATGGTCAAAGGTCATCACCATATATGACAAAACAATGTGGTTCTTGTGTACCATGCACAGCACAGGATTGTGATTGAAGTTCATAATGGGCAGCCAAGATAAAACTTCCTTACTGTTCAACATCAAACTAAGATTATGTCTCAAAATATATGAAATAAGTGATTTTTAGGTGAAGTACTATTTTTTCGAAAAGTGATAATATTTTATGTAAAATCTGGGTGAAGATGTGCTATCTATGTTATTGTCATGAGATACAATAATGATGTGATAGCTACTAACTAGCTTAGGGGAGAATGTATGAGTGTATTTAAGTATATTTTAAGTTTGGAAGATAAATAATATAATATAATAAACTTGTGGTTTTAATAAAAATCTATTTATATTGAAGTTGACTTTATTCAGTCATATTATAAGATATCACAAACATCCAATACCTTCTACACACAACACAATTGATGAAGCCAAACACCTCCAATTGTATTTTTAAGTAAGCAGTCACATACATAAAATTAATTAGTTATTGTTGCCAGTATATAGTCAGATATAAAAAACAGCCAGGCTTCAAATCCTTCTCAATCCTTTGCATCAACAATACACAAAAATATTTGGTATTTGTTAGGTTTCTGTATATCAAATTCAGAACAACTCTCATAACCCATAACTTTTTAATTAACTATTATAATGCTATACTCAGGCATAAATTAAGTTTTACCCCGTATTAAATCATTTCTTTTACACTGTTATGTGTTTAATTAGATTTTAAAGTTGATTGATGCCTCTGAGTATGGCAGTTGAACACTAATGAAAATGCTATATGGTACATATGTACCGTGGTAAATGGAGTGATCTGAAGAATACCTACTTGTACTGAGGCTGAGACTCTAATACTAGCAGTGGCAGCCCTAGTGTGGTTGATCAAAAAACAGTAACTGTATTCAGTAATTGCTTTTTTGGTACTCTTAATTGATAACTTTATAAAAAATTATTTAGTACCTTTCATCCACAGCTTCCTTATAACGGTACTTAAACTAAGGAGTTAGTGGGACTTATATTTAACGTCGAGATGGTCCCGAGCCCCCTTGCCAGCCACCTCGGTGCCCCCCGCCTCTCCCACCTGCTCTCCCTCGACCAGCAGCTGAAATTACAAAGTCAAGTTTCAATGACAGATCACTAGAAAAGAAACAAATTTACCCATGGACTTATCCAAACGGCAGTCACCAAACTCTATGCAAAATAGCCTGCACAATAGTGGCAAAATTGCGTAAAAGAGCCCGCACACAAAGTACCAAGTACCCATAGACTCATCCAACACCTATTGTATAAATGTAAAATTTCTCAATATTTTTTATAATCAAAAACATTCCTTTGGTATAAATGGAGGATAGCTACAGCTTAGGTAATAGTTAGAACTGATTATATATATGTAAAAATGAAACATGAGTGGTACACATTGTTATCGAGACCACACCACCCCACCCTCTCAGTATTGTTGATATCTTAATATCGTCCCTATATTGATGGTTTTATTGAAGCAATCATTACATAATGGAGATTGGCTAGTGATCGTAATAGAATCAAGCTGCCTAAATCAGGATGTACCAAATTTATTGGATTTTTCTTACAAAGAAATTTTCTGTAGACGCCTGGAGTCTGGATCTGTGCCCTGTTAATGGCAATAGACCCGCTCTTTACTATATAGGACCTAAACATACTTTGATATTTGAGAATCTTATTCTATTTGAGGGCGATATATCCTACACAGATGTCTTACTCCTTGATGTAGCTGAGAAAGACTTTGGGTCGCTGGCATAGCTGCTCCAGTTATGTATGTGATGGTGGTGAGGATGTCCTTGATGAGAATGACTCATTCCCAGTCATTTTTCAGACAATTGAGAAACTAAAAGTTAGAGTTGCTTGTATCAGTTGCCAATTCGCAAAAGTTAAACTTACAATAATTTTAGTTGCATGCCTACTTATTTAGAAAGTCAATATCTATCATTATTTTTTGGTTAGTTATTAGGGTACTAAGAAGTACCAGCATGTTTTGTTTATCTACCTAGTTCTAAAATACTATTCTATTCTGACTTTGTTTAAATTAACTCATCTAGTGGATATAACTAGAGGTGGGCAAGAAACAAGTATAACAACCCTTACAAAAAAAAGCATCAACAAGATCTGATGATCCAGTAAAAGGGAGGAAGCAAAAATTCAAATATGTATGTTGACTACAATTTTTGTTACAATGGATATTGCTTTACTAATAATTTTTTTTCACAAGTCTGTGCATTTGGTACATGTTACAGGTAGCATATTGCCCCAACTCACTCAAGTGCTTAGCTGATGTGACATCATGCACTCATACTGAGATCAGCCACAGACTTAGGTCAGCAGCCAATTAACATTATTGTTTATCTCTTAATGACAGGTTTGATGGCAAAACTGAGAAGGACAAAAAATCAGACATATGTGAATATAATCCTTTTCAGTGATTTATAGAAAGTTAGTTCTTTACATTTACATAAATAGCTATAGTAAGATCAAAAAGGATTTAACATTTCTTAATCTCAAAGAACAGTCTCTCTTTCATCTGAACTCATCAGTTCATAATGCTGAAAACACTGCTTTGCTCATTCTTATTGATAATGTTAAAACTTAATATTACATAGTGAATATTTTTCTGTACAAAGTTTATAGGTTTAAGCAGCCGCAGGTCTCTTGCGCCAATTTTTGTTTATATGTATATAGATAGATAGAAAACTCTTTATTGTTACACCACTTTAGAAATATAAAAGATAACACATTAAATTATAATAACATAGTGTTACAATGGGCGGCCTTATCACTAAAAGTGATCTCTACCAGGCAACCTTAGGATGGAGTTGAACGAATAAAACAATAGAGGCGGGTGTAGTCCAAATACATAATCAAATTTCATAAAAACATTTTAAAATAAAACGTATTTTAGTGTAATTTCTAAACAAATATATAAAAAATAGCATACATATAGGTTTTACCTATTATGTTAATGAAAAACTGAATTAGCTATTTTATTTTCAAGAGATACATATATTATTCAGTCTTAAAATGGTCAGGCAAACAAAACATACTTATATCAACACAGTCCTTTGTTTACCAACACCTCTCTCGGACCTGTAGCTTAACAAAACACAAACGTTACTAACCTTGCGCTCGTAATATAGCGCTTTTGCCGCGCCCAGCGGTCGGTTTATTGCCTTGTCGTTTGAACATTGGCGCATTCTTCAACATGTCTGGCAATATCAGGAAGCGTATCTTAGAACCTCTAATGTACACATTCTCGAGCTGGCCGACCCGGCCATCCCTGTAGGTGCAAGTGACCTGCGTCATCTGGCAATTCATATTATCTTCGGCTTCAATCAGCTTCCCTCGGTATACTTCACCGGTGTTTGTTTCGCAGGTCACTACATGACCCTCAGCCTCATGAAGTACTTTAATAGGCACGCCAATAGACATTTTAACGAACGCTTTTTGTTAATGTTTTCAAATAAAAGTTAATTTGAATCACAGGAGACGGATTATTTTGGATTATTTAGACTAAATTTCACTGCCCTCAAAACACAAAACGAAATCCATAGACAAACCAAACAGTGCTGCCAGGTCAGAATTTTGAAATCCAGGATATAAGAGCAATAATATTAGAACTGAAATCGGAGTTCAATATTTTATTTATTTTATTTTATTTATATATTATTATCTATTATCAATATATTATCTATTATCCGTAGACAAAGCAACTAATCTCTAGTCAAAGTCTAGATCTCTAGACTTTGTCTCTAAAATTGAAGGACCAGGCCCCTTTCTTACAATCATAAACTTCTGCTGTGCAAAATAATAATTGAATCTAAAAATCTACTTGAAATCAACACTTATCACTCACAATTTTCAAATTCACAACGTTTCTACACAAAACAGTAGGAGAAATAGTATAACGGGAAAGAAAAACATGCAATATTATTTAATAAAAGATAGCTGTCGAAACAAACATAAAATGTAATTAATGTCTTGTATAATATTGTTTAGATAGTTCTTTAATAAGGTCTTAAATTTAGTTATTAAATATAATCATAGATAGGGACTGAATCCCACGACACAGGGAAATCCTTGTGTGAGATTCAGGGACACTTGTTTACACCATATATTATGTTATTTGTACCTAGCTATATTTAAATTAGATAAACTCATATATTTCATGTAAGTGTAGCCTAGTTTCGGTATGAATAAAGTTTATTTAACAAGCTTAAATTGGATTAAGCTAAACCTATTTTGGGGTAAATATTACATAGTTTTGCACCTAATATACGTATATATAATATAGATCATCAAACAGAGATCAGATTTATTATTTTGTGAGGAAGGACTTTTAATATGCTTTATGCCTTCGCTCATTATGGTAGCAACAAAGAAGGATAACAGACATCCTGTAATCACAATCACGACGCAGGGTTTGAATTTGAAAAAAATGAAATTTCTGGCATATATTACATAAACTGTCTTCGTTCATTGAGTTAAACAATAGTATTCGTTTCAAACTGCGCGTTACCAGAATATTTAAAGTATATAGTTCTTTTTAAGCATACATCAGATTAATTGACGAATTCCATACCATGGCTCTTAAATCAGGTGATACACGTGAAATATCAGTAGAACTAGATTAAAATCTAGAAATTTCCTGGGAAATTAGGAGATCTGGCAGCACTGACAGCAAATCAAAACAAAATATGGCGGATGTGTGGGAACTTGGAAGCGGTGCGCAGGGTACGTTCAGAATCTTAATGCAAACTCAGAATGCAACTTTTCTCACCAACATCGTCGTTCATAACCTTCTAGTAAATCGTTCAGTTGTTGACAACTCGATCATTTTCTAACTTACATAAATAAGTCATTACAATAGTGAGCGAACATGCCTAGAGCCCTTTAAAAGATTGCATTTCAGCTGGAATTGGCGTGACTGAGGACTAAGACGTTCTTGATCTGGTTTAATTGAATTATTTTTAATTCTAAGCCCTAATATTGTGATAGATTCAAACCCCATTCGTCCCTGCGGTGCAGTTCCAAGGAACACCCCTGTCCATCTCTAACAGTATTGGGATCCTTGGATTCGACATAACGAATGATGTGCAGTTTCGGGGTCATCTGGAGAGCAAAGCTAAAATTGCCTCAAAAAAGCTTGGTGTGCTAAACCGGTCCAAGCTGTACTTCACCCCGCGGCAACGTCTTGCGCTTTACAAAGCGCAAGTCAGACCGCATATGGAGTACTGCTCACATCTATGGGCTGGAGCTCCTGCTTACCAGATTGACCCACTTGACTCTATACAACGTCGCGCCGTTCATGTTGTCGATGATCCCATACTGACAGATGGTGTAGAATCGCTTAATCTCCGTAGAGATTTTGCATCTCTCTGCGTTTTCTACCGTCTGTACAATGGGGAATGTTCTGAGGAACTGTTTGATCTGATGCCAACTCTAGAATTCTATCACCGCACCGCTCGCCATCGGCAGGATGTTCACCCTCACTACCTCGAGACACTGCACTCTACTACGCAACGGTTCGGTAGAACTTTCATACCGCGTACTTTAAGGATTTGGAGGGAGCTTCCCGCCGAGGTTTTCCCACTGCGCTACGATATGGGGTTGTTTAAAAAGGGGGTCATTAAATTTCTCAAAGGTCGGCAGCGCGTTGGTAACACCCCTGGTGTTGCAAACGTCCACAGGCGATGGTAACCACTTCCCATCAGGTGGGCCGCCTGCCTGTCGGCATACTTAAAGGCAATAAAAAATAAAAAAAAATAAGAGAAAAAAGATTCTTGTCCGTATACTCATTTATCTTCATTGAGTGTAAGACCATATTTCGTTACAGTTTCCTTAAATTTTGTCAAATAATGATCGTGTTCTTTTGTTTTTCCACAATAGTGACGCTGCGTTATCAAGATACCACATAATTTCTCTTTAGCTATAACATGGTGAAGCGTTCTCTGAAAAGCGGCAACGGCAACGCTCCGTTAGTCACGCCACCGGAATGCGTGTAAACTGATACAAATTTCCACATGCTTCAAATGCTGTGATTTTTTTCCGTTTGGCAGGATATGCACCTGATGGTAAGCGCTCCGAAGATCAATTTGATTGAAAAATTGTACTCTCCTACTTTAGATACAATTGATTCTATGTTAGGCAATGGGTATGCATCTAGTTCTGTATACCTATTGATCGTTAAAGAGTAGTCAACAACAAGCCGTTTGCGATGTGTTGTACCTCCACTGATCAAAACTTGTGCTCGCCAAGGAGAACTGCTAGGCTCAATGACCTTATCTTTGATGAGTTCTTTTTTTAATAAATAAATTATCAGCTTCAGAAAATCTTCTTGATTTTATGGCAATAGGTTCGATGACTTGCGATGACAGATTTAAAGAAATTGAAACTGTAGGTAATGCAGCTTCCTTCACATTACAGATTTTTAGTGGTTTTTCAGGCGCTCCAAATTTAATTTCTAATAATCGCTTAAAATGTCATGGCCTTAATGATATCAGCACAAAGGTCTTCTAAGATGTTTAGAATTTTCCGATTGTACGTATAGTCATTTAGTTTAATATATATGCATAACAGTACCCATCTACATGCGACTCACGTTTCTTTGAGGCCAAAGTTATCATTTCTTTCCAATGGTAGCGTTTCAAGCTGAGCATTTGTGCAAAATTTTGATCTATGAAAATATTTGAGCTTCCAATATCAATCAAAGCAGCAGCGTTATAGTTGTTGACGGTGAAAGACACTGTCAATTTGCTTAGACTAGCTGGAGAAGCTACTAAAATTGTTGATCTAGGAGGAAGTATCTATGGGGGAGTAGCTATGCAGGTATACCCGATAGAGACAGAGTATAAATACCTCAAAGTTCTCTACTGTTAACAAAGTAAACGTCTTCTGATTTATTTATTAGTCGTCTTTCTCCCATCGTTAAGGGGTTGATTTAAAATGGCTCGAACCCCTCATGTCACCATCTAACTGTGTAGACACGGACTCCCCAATATATAAATACCTAATAGTCCCATAACATTACCCAAATTACAATTAAGCATTAAGAAAAAATATTGCCGCGCTTACTGAAAAAAATTGAATTTGCTTGAGGTGCACTGGATCGTTCAATTTGTTATATCGGGGAATTCAAAATTTAATGTATGTTCCTAGATTGGATAACTTTAGTACATACGTGTATTGTTTTTAAATTGCGCAAATTGGATATGATATCCGATACATATATGTAAGATACAATAACAAAATACTCTAAAAAGATCTCTGATTTGAGTAAATTAAAGAAACATATACCTACAAATGTTATTCGATCTCGCAACAAATAGACAGACTCATAAATTTACAAATTATTGGAATACAAAATGTTTTGCCCCGGGCGGGAATTGAACCCGCGTCCTTCCGATTTCGCGCCGGATACTTTATCTACTAAGCTACCGGGGGTACGGCTGCGTAGCCGACATTTTGTAGGTACTCCAATCGTATTTCTTAAACCGTCATAGGGGACGGTGCGCGGCCATCAACCAGACTACTAGACTTCATCTGACCGAAAGTAGTGTTTTTTCAAACACTTAACTCTCGGAATGATGTCGCTACCCTTCTGTATTTCTATATATTATGATTACAAGCACTACCGCGCACTAAGCGATTGATAGCTTTGAAATTGGTGAAATCGTTTACGTCTCTTACAAATGAATAGACATTAGGTAGTATGATAAGTAACAGGGTCCTAACCAGATCTAGGATCTACTTTAAAAAATTAACGATATCTGTTAAGGTTACACACCCAAAATTTTTGCCGTATAATAATATATATGTTATTAGAAGACTTGGTTAAATAACTTATAAACTCAATTTGGACTTGCGATAAAAACACGATAATTTGCATTCAATCTCGAGTAATTTTTAACTCATGGATCTGGCAACACTGGATAGTGCAAGGATGTGAGACTAACGGAAAATAATCGATTAATTAATAATCGATTATTCTTTGCTCAAAATAATCAATTTTTCAACAATCGATATTTCTTTATTATTTAAAAATACATGCTTTTCATATTCCAATCATAAACCTAAGAGATTAAATATTAACAATTTATTAGATTAAAAAACAAATAAAATGATATGAATAAAAAATGACCAATTCAAATAAGTTTTTTATGTGTTATTTAGGCAATGTTTTTTTTAAATTTCGAGATAATGAAACCAAATAGCATCATGGATACAAATTTAGTACTATGAAACGTTTTATTTATCATAATAAAAATTAAATGATGAGAATCCTATCAAAATGACAAACGTCATGTCTCAAAAAGTAAAAATAATGCGGTAAGTGTTCAGTCCTACTTTACATTTGACTAGTTTTAAAATAAAATACTCAGAATGAGAATTAAAAAATTGAACTACTCCATAGTCTCAAAAAGGGAACTAAAATACAAATCTTTCGTCAATCTTAATTAGTTTAAACAATAAAATAATAATTATTTAATACAAAATAATATATATATACATACTACTTAAGTATATTAAATTTTATGTCTATGTAAATAATTGATTTATATTTTATAATCATAATATTTCTTCACTTAATAAAATTTACATTTATAGTGTTTGCACTTGTCCTAAGAACTTTAAAATTCTTTCATGTGTAGAAGGGATTTTTTTTCTAAAAAAATCTTTAGTTTTAATTTGAACAAACCATATTTTAAGGGGGTCAAGCTTTTTGTTAACTACATTACATTATTACTTTACCACATTATTATACAGTATTTTCGAATATCGACCTTGTTTACTTTAGCTAATATGATTTTTGGTATTTGGTATAACCCGAATTTCATTATTTTTTATAATTCGCTTTTAATTATTACGCAGATTGTAAGGTAAAACTTTTTCCTGCTTTTCTAGAATATCCCTATCCTCATGAATATATAATAAACAATAATAGATGTAAGGAGAAACAACTGTCAAAATGCTGTCTTTCTTAATGTGGTCCCTTGCGGGGCTACGCTTTTTCAGCCCGTTAATTGTTCTTATTGTACGTTTTTGACATTTGAGAACTCTTGTTACCTCTGTAGCCTTAGCCCAAACAGTAATGAAATATCTTATTATTGAATGTATATATGCATAGTACACGGATATTAGCGATTTTATATCTAACAATTGTTTAAGTTTGAGGAGAGCGTAATTACCGCTCGCCATTTTCTTGCAAATTTTATCAATATGTGCATTGTGACTAATTGTGTATCCTAACAATATATTTTCTTTAGAAGTCTCATTATCGTTAATGCCTAACCGCAATTGATAATGCATTATAATGCTTTTATCGGAGTTCAGAATGATACTATATATTAATTAGATAATGTAATGTAATACTTAAAAGGATCATTAAACATCCTTAAGATTTACGTTTGGTCTCAAAAATATAAATCTGTCATTAATCTTTAAGTTTTTTTTCATCCATCGCATAGATACGAGCTGTTTCTGAAAATCGATTTAAACACGTAATCTATATAATCGAATAATTAAAAATCGATTATTAGTACTAAATTGAAAATAAAAATCGATTAATTTTTAACATCCCTAGTGCAATTTACCAAGGCAATTGGCAAAAATCACGGACATCTGACTTTTCGGGAAACCGTCCCGCGCCTTGGTGTTTTATAGCAATGTTTCAAAGATTTCATAGTACATAACATATATCTTTGTTTATCAATACATATAGCTCGCCTTTTAATATGTGTATGATTTGTTGGCGACTGGCGTTCCTAGTTACTGAAACAGATCTTTCAGTAGATCCACTAAGACTGAACCAGATTATTTAGTGAATTTAGTAGTGCGGTATGGAAGGGCCTTCAGTGATGAAGGTGGAGGTGGAGACAGAGGCGTGCTGCGTGTGTGGTGTTCACGGCGAGGAGCTGTACTCGCCGGAGGAGCACGACGCGGCCGCGCCTCCGCACTTGCCGCCGCTGCGCGCCATGCTGCTGCATCTCAACCACTCGAAGGTAAACCTAGGGCTTCGCAATTCGCATAACATACTAGAAGACGCTGCCTGTCGGGAACAACTTTAGCATCCTTCTTTAGGTTAGAATCTAAGTGGGATGTCATCAAATTTGGAACACAACAGAGGAAGCTTGATGGTTTAAAAGTGTTAGGCATAGATTTGAGACAAGACGCAATTGCTTAGCATTCCATGTATTAACCAGATTAAGGAGATGCAACTATATAATTTTTTGATTTTACTAAGACGTGTGTTTTGGTGACACAGAGGTGTAGAGTCTATTGTTTATTTATTTATTTGCAGAAATAGCAACAATAAAATTATTTTATAAAATAAGTATCTTTTTATTCAATCATAATCCTGATGTACAACTCTTGATTAATAATTATGTATTACTAGTCTTCCGGCGCGGGTCCGCCCGCGTGTATGTCGGTTATCGCGCAAAACATTACCCTCTTTTTGCGCAGTTGGTTAAAAACTATCCTATGTTTTTCCCGGGTCTCAAACTATTTCCATACCAAATTTCATTCAAATCGGTCTAGTAGTTTTGGCGTGAAAGCGTAACAGACAGACAGAGTTACCTTCGCATTTATAGTATTAGTACTGATAAACTTTAACTTAAAATAATAATCATATCTATATCCCATAAAATTTGAATAGGTATTACGAATACCAGAATGCACCTAATCCTAAGACATGAAAGCGACGTGACATATTCATTCTAGATCCTTTTATTGTGTAAAAACTTTCCTCTTTAAGCCAGTTCTTTAAATTAGAAAACTAGGGATTATAGAGCTCTGATTGTTTAATTTTATCCCAAAATTAGTTTGATCCCAGAATATAATAGTTGGGTCTGCCAATAGTGTGAGCGTAGTGATTTCAATGTATTTATTAATTTTACATTTATTTAAGCATTGTTAATGGGGTATTTTTTTTTTGACCTTATCTAAACTAACAATGTTCTTTCAAAAGTTACTCACATAAATTAGGTTGTTGTGTATGATAGCCAAGTCCTAGCTAGCCTAAAACATAGGCCTCTTAGAAAATAAAAATGTGTTCTTTGTTGCAGACAGTGCCAAGTGGCCGGATGTGCACAGGCTGCATCCGTAAGACAGGAGAGGCATACACATTCAGTACCACACTAGCTTCAAAAGGACCTCCACCACTCAGCGAGAAGATCAGGGCTTTGAGAAAAAAGTACTTTACCCTTTTTATCAGACTTGAAGCGCTTGTAACATAGCTCCTTAGTAGTTCTCAACCAATCAACTGACCTGAGCAACATCCGCTGCGGGCTTTACTTGAATGGTCACCCATCCGAGAAGTATTACTACTGAGTGTTTCGGAGGGCAAGTGAAAACTTTGGTCTCGGTTGTTGTCTTAGGATGGCAGTTGTTATTGTGTGGTGGTATAGCATTTTGCGAATGCACGCCTGGCTAGCAATCACCCTCAAGTGGAAAATCTGTCCTCAAGAACCTAACGGTATGAACTGGCGATTGTCCTTGAGAGCCAGTAATTCTAGGTTAGCCTGAACAACTTTTACATCAGTTATTATCAGGAGATGTAGTGGTCGATAAAATCCGGAATGTGGATATTTCCCAAAGAACCAAAGTCACCGACAGCTCTCAAAATTTGGAAGTTGAAGTGGCAATTGGCGGGCCACATTGCTCGACGAACTGATAACCGTTGGGGAAGAAAGGTTATTGAGTGGTATACACCGGAAGACATAGAGTTGGTAGGCCCCCCACTAGGTGGACTGACAACATTGTGAAAGTTGCTGGTAACCAATGTTTCAAGCGGCTAATAGCCATTCTTTTTGGCGCTCTATGGAAGAGGAATTTGTTCAACAGTATACGTCTTGCGGCTGATAATGATGATGATGTAGTGGTCAAAGGCTAGCTTATTGATCAGCATTAAATAAGACTCCTGGATGGTGCATCGCAGAACTAGATATTCTGCCACCTAAGTAGGGTAATTGTTTTGCTTCATAATTTAGTTTTGAAGGGAAGTACAGCAAAATTACTGGGCAAATAAAGGTTTGATATCTAGTAATAACATTTAGACAGTAGTTGGGAGTGCAGTGCATCTACATAATCGCCACTACTGGCTCCATATGTATTTGATAGGTTTACAAAGTTATTATGATGCTAAATATGAGTATGAGAGTGTTGGTCGTTATTCTTTTCACTTTACTAGGTTAGTTTTACCTCGATCGCGCACATCCTAGTTGTGTCTAAGCCACTAAAACATGAAGTAAAAAAGATGCTTATGTTTTAAAGCTATATTTTTTATTTATTTTATATTTAATAATAATGTTCATATATATTTTCGTAGCCAACTTTGTCGTATTTTTGACCGACTTCCAAAAAGAGGAGGTATGAGAATGTTGTGCCGACTGGCGACGCATATATAATTCAATTTTTATGTATGTCCACGCATAACTTTTGATAGAGTAGTTGAATTTTTAGTGTTTTTATTGGAAAGGGACCTCCTAGGTGGTCCCTCATAAAATTCATCAAAAGCGGAATGAATGAGCTTGTAAGCAGTATTTATCACTAAAGCGAGAGAAAATAAGTTTTTGAAAAGAAACTGAACCGACTTTTAACACTGGAAAGTTTGTGGATTTGAACACTGGAAAGATCGTTGGTGGTGTACCAGTTCCCGGCTAGAACCAGTACTTACCCAATCGGCAATATCCGCTAGGTGTATATGCCTAATTAGTCGTCAGTAAAAAAATGATTAGACTAGCAGTGTTTAGTAATGTACCGATATGCAGATTGCACGAGCTGACTCAGAAGATCGACGTGTTCATAGTAGTGGGGTCGGGCGGCAGTAACGGCGCGTACAGTGAGGATGATATCATCATGGTGGAGCGGTCGGCCCTCGCGGCCGCCGCGCGCGCCGACCAAGCCGAGCTGGCGAGGGTCCAAGACTTGAAGGGGGACCAAGTCTACCAGTGCACTGTCTGTCCACTCACCTTCCAGGTATTCTTACCAACTACTTACACCTTTTGTCGACATTTTTACCTATGTCGACAAATTGGATAGGAATGTCATTTTATGATCAGTGGAGCTTGATAAATTTTTCTTTATACATATTTTGTATTGTATGAAAAAAGTATTCGTAAGAAAACTACTCAAATTACTGAAATATAATGTGACGTGTCTAGGGGTGCGGTACGAATTACGTAAACAGTACTGACGGTGATGATGAGAGTATCAATTATTGCAGCAATGTGAATATGCTCTCTCGCGGCCGGCCGTTTGCGTTAGTACTGATTCGGACCAAATAAAACCTTGCTATTGGCATCATTGATCTATATGAATAAATAAGTAACCAAAGTAACTTAAAATTAACAAATTTCATAGCTGTAAAACAACTGTAAATGATTTCGGATTTTCTATTTTGGAATAGTTGTTGTGTTTGTGTTGAACCACAGATTCGTAAGCAAGCCAATGCTCGGTCCGAATTACACTATTGGCATAGAGTGCTCACGGTGCCTATCAGTGGGGCCGAGAGTACTGGAAGCGCTGGGCGCCGTGCGGTGACGATTCCATCATACCTATCAACCTTGCAAAGGTCTGCTGCCGTTCATGCTCTGACTAGCTCTGAGCGTGCTACCAGTACCAATTGCGCAATTCGTATCGCACCTTTCCAATAATGTTTTTTTGAAATTATTCTTATCGAAATTTATGAAGCATCAATCTATTTTATACAATCCCATAGCCTTTTTTTTATTGCTGATAGGTTAGCCTTTGACCACAACTTTACTCACGTGAAGGTAAGTGATGATGTGGTCGATGGTGTTAAACAGGCTTAACCTAGAATGACTGGCTCTCAAGGACAGCTGCCGGAACACATCGTTAGGTGCTTGGCGACAGATTTTCAACTTGAGGGTGGTCGCTAGCCAGGCGGGCATTCGCAAAAATGCCCTTCCACCATGCGGTGAAGCTCAAGTCCGCGGCGGGATTCGAACCATGGACCTGCTGTGCGACAGTCCATAGCCAAAGCCACTGTTCTACTGTCACTGCTATCACTGCTTCAAGCCTTTAAAAAAAAGCTCGTTTTGCTCGGTCTGTTATTTTGAATGTAATGATGGTTGCATCACGATAGAGTATGAGTGTGTAAGCACTGTGCGCGTTGGGCCCCGCAGAGAGCGTCGGAGTACAAGACGCACCGGGAGAGCCACCCGCCCGACGCAGTGCACTCGTGCTGGACGTGCGGCGCGCAGTTCGCGACGTCGGAGGCGGCCGCCGACCACGCGGAGGTGCACCACTCACTGCACACGCGCTGCCATCTCTGTAACGAACCCACGCAGGTATGGGTGCCACTAAAATAATGTTATTCAATGATCAATGCAATAATTCAACTGGTAAGAACGTGTTATCGCCGCTGCTCGTATCGAAGAATGCCAGTATCAGTACTATCAGTACTAATATTATAAATGCGAAAGTAACTCTGTCTGTCTGTCTGTCTGTTACGCTTTCACGCCAAAACTACTGGACCGGATTGAGTGAAATTTGGTATGGAAATAGTTTGAGATCCGGGAAAAAACAGGATTGTTTTTATCCAACTGCGCAAAAAGAGGTTAATGTTTTTGCGCGATAACCGACATACGCGCGGGTGGAGCCGCGCCCGGAAAGCTAGTATCCTTATAACTTACAATGTTACACAAGCGAATAATGGCACTTTTTAAAACGTACACTAGATTAATTTTCTTATTGAAAGGTAAAGTACATGACCCTCGAATTAAGCTAAAAGCTAAAATTGTTTACACAAAATGCTACACCCATAACATTATCAGCTGGAAGATGTGAAGGGAGCCAGCAAGCTCGTAGTTTGCCATAATCTCCACGCTACGTCTCGGGTATCGCAGTGTGATGAAAGTTGTTCACAATGTGCTGCTGCTCACATTCGGATATTCTTCCCTACGTCATTTGTTTTTTTTTATGCCTGATAGGTTAGCCTTTGACCACTATCTCACCTGATGGTAAGTGATACTGTAGTCGAAGATGTTGTTCAGTCTAACCTAGAATTACTGGCTCTCAAAGATGGCTGCCGGAACACACCGTTAGGTGCGTGGCGACAGATTTTCAATTTGAGGGTGGTAGCTAGCCAGGCGGGCATTCGCAAAGTGCCCTACCACCATGCTATAACGACCTACCATCCTAAGACAACAACCGGGACCGACGGCTAAGCAAACTTCGCTACGAGCGCTTCAAATACGATTCCCACGTGAAGATATGGGAGGTGCAATTCTAGTTCGCATCCCACATGGATCAGACGTGTATGTCAATATGTTATTTGTGTTTCTTCTTCTTCTTTAAGTGCCTCTCTATTAATAAAGGTTGGCAGTCAGCTTCTTAAAGTGTTCCTTGTCCAGCGCCAATCTGAACAGTTGCTCGACGGTCTTAATCCCTGTCCACTCCCTGATATTACCGAGCCAAGACATTTTGCGTCTACCCCGCTTCCCGGGTACATTTCCCATCAGATGGTCTGTAGGAGTTACAGCTGTTTCATAAGTGTCTAGGTATATTCCCGGTCGTCAACACTGGCGACGAATGGGAAATCACTTTCACTTTCACATTTATAAGTAACTCTGTAACATATCACTGTTTGTTTTCCGAATAAATAAAAATAAAATAAAAAATAAAATACGTTGCCACTGGCGAAAAAGGGTAGAAAAAGTTCCCAATCGTTACCAGTGGTGACTTTCACGGTTTAAGATTTTCCCAGTTGTTATCAGCACAAAAGGGATTTTGTTATATTAATATTTTTTTCTATGAATATAACAATTCGTCGTTTCTGGTAAATTTATGCATAACAACGCAAAAGAAATTAAAAAATATTTTATAATTGCCGCGGTTGCAACCCTGACTCTAGTGATTAAATATCAATGGGCATACGCTACATTAATTTGAGCGTGTGCACGAAATATTAAGCTAACTGTTCGTAGCAACATATTGTGAGATCGCGCAACGTATATGTCCGTGAAGTGCGTTGGAAGTGTAAATGTAAGTGAGAGAGTATGTGTAGAGCCAGGCGGAGTTCCGTCGGCACCTGTCGTCGTGCCCCCCGCGCTGCCCGACGTGCGGTGCGCAGTTCCCGTCCCGTGCGGAGCTGAGCGCGCACGTGTCTGCGCGGCACGTGCTCACGTGCGCCGCGTGCTTCCTCACGTGCGCCTCCGCCGAGGAGCTGCACGCGCACCGCCTGCACCACCGCCAGGAGAAGCAGTTCATCTGCGGGTACGACAACTGCATACTGCGCTTCTCTAACAGGTCAGTCACTACACTACACCCGAGAGTGGAGTAAGTACTCCACTCACTCATCGCGCTCTCTCTCTCTCTCTACCTACTCTACATATTTAGGTACCTCAGTAATCGTTATTGCTAATAATATTCTAGAAGTTGTTTGGTAAGACGACGATTGGGCTGATAAAGCGGATAGGTGAACCCGTTTTGAAAATACTTTTTTAGGTAAAAATCTCTAATAATATGATTATATTATATTCTGCAAATCTCTTGTTTATTACTTTTAATGATGGAGACTACAACTATCTTCCAAATAAGGTTTATTTTATGGAAACTGATAAAATAGTGATGCATCAAAATCGAGAACAGTTTGTTAACAACATTTTTGACTGGAATACACAACGCCATTTGCGAAAATGAGTTCAATAATCAACTTCATTGGCGCACAAATAACTACCGATGGCATACAACCTCATTGATATTAATAATTTCGGGGCAGTGTTGACACTTATGCTGAATCCATGAGTTCAGCGGAACACTGGAACATCTTTTTTGGTGGGTGGTCTTTTCAGTAACAATCCGGGTTGGTGGGTACTATCACGGATTGTTACTGAAAATACCAGCCAGTATTCCAGAATTCATGGATTTCAGCGTAGCAGTAGCAGAGTTCAGCAGAGTCCTCAAGTGTCAAAAAATCCGTATTGGTGGGTAGATACCCGCTGTGGTCAGCATTGTCAGATATACTGGCTAGAAGCAGTATTCCACACGAAGCATCATCAGGAGGTGACGACTGTTCGGGCGCGCGGTTGATAACGTGGCGTGTGTGATGATACGTTTAGCTTTAAGCTTAGCTAAGTTTACATAACTTTTATTCGCGACGTCCGCTCAAGTGACAGGCCCGTGCAAAACTTTGTTTGAGAAACACCCAATTTACTATTCATTGGTATTATAACTTGTTCAGTAATTGGTCCATATTACAGCGCCCCGCACTCCTCTACCCGCGCGGTGGTATGTTTTTAGATGCTTCCAAGCCACGGAAAGCATGAAAACAGAATTTTGCTTCAATCGTAGACAAAAGGATGTTTTCGTGTTCAATGTTTATTACAACATTGGTAGGAGACCAAAAAAATAAAAAAAATACAAAATATATATAAATTAAATGTTATCTTAAAAAAATATCAAGAAATTTATGTATGTTTCATCTTAGAGATGTTCTAGTATTGTGTGCTATCTACCAGATATACATTACAGGAACAACTTGGTGTCCCACATCCGCAAGTGTCACGGACAATTGGACCCCTCCGAGCCTCAGGCCGATGTCTCGCCCTCCGAGTCCGCATCCGCACCCGCCTCCGAGCTCGTCCCGTGTCCGCACTGCACCCGGACGTACGTACATACACCTTTATCCTACACGTGTCCCACTCGTGCGGGGGTAAGTACTATATGGTTTCCACAAACACCAGGAGAACATAATAATTGTAAACAGCTTCCGTTTTATGGCCGACCCACCTGTTATACTTAAATAATAAGAATTCATTTTAATACCTATTTTTCAATTGAGTGATTGTACGTTGACTGTGAGCCTGATGAGTGTTGGTGTGGTCAAGGAAAGTAAACACGCTTAATAAAATGTGAAGAGACACTTTAGTTACTGTCTAACTATACAATCAAATGGTAAATTGTGACATTTGAACTAGATTAAGGTGCGTTACATTTGAGACTAGCGTTTGTAGCTGTTCCTAAATCGATATTCGTTAATGCTTTAAGCGTTCCAATCTTTTCAAACGTTTCCGAGCGGTGTAAGAAAACATTAGAAAAGCACTTTGTTGCCTAGAACATCCCAAAACGAATGTACAATGTGGTCGTTCTTAGGGTTCCGTACGCAAAGGGTAAAAATGGAACCCTGTTACCAAGACTCCACTGTCCGTCTGTTTGTCACCAGGCTGTATCTCATGAACCGTGATAGCTAGATAGTTGAAATTTTATTACTAAGACTCCATGATCGAATAAAAGTTATTAATGTAAAAAAAACAGCATTCATGTTTATTACTATTTATTTATAGTTAATAAGCTAGTCTTTGACCACTATCTCAGCTGTTGGTAAGTGATGATGTGGTCGAAGATGTTGTTCAGTCAGACTAACCTAGAATTACTGGCTCTCAAGGACCTCTGCCGGAACACGCCGTTAGATGCTTGGCGACAGATTTTCTACTTGAGGGTGGTAGCTAGCCAGGCGGGCATTCGGAAAATGCCCTACCACCATTCTATAACGACTGTCATCTTAAGGCAACAACCGGTACCGACGGCTTAACGTGCCCTCCGAAGCACGGAAGCGCTCTGAAGTAATGTCACCAGCAGCGGTCACCCATCCAAGTCATGACTGAGGCGGGCGTTGCTTAACTTTGCTGATCAGTTCAGAACGGCTAAGCAAACTTCGCTACGAGCGCTTCATATATATGAACATTAGTGTGCGACGTCTTGAGTAGCGGTTGAAGTACTTTTCCTATTGGTATAGCATAGATGTACGTAACCCACAGTCGCCTGCAATAAGATGTAACTCTTCATTTTCAAACTAATGCTATGTTACGAAATTCTTAATAATCTTAGCTTACATAAACATTAATAAAAAACGTCAAATCATTCTTTGATTTTATGATAGTTCTGTGAAAATAGAGAAAAACAGAAATCTTTGCCAATGACATGTATATACTTGTTATTGCAGGCAATTGTACACATTTTTTTTTTTTTTATTGCTGATAGGTAAGCCTTTGACCATAATCTCACCTGATGGTAAGTGACGATGTGGTCGAAGGTGTTAGCAGGCTTAACCTAGTAGTCGGGTAGAGTGAGTAACGCGCGTGAGTAACGCGCGTGTGTAACGTTACAGGTTCGCGACGACAGCCGCCATGAAGCGTCACGCACACGTGCACAAACAACACAACGGGAACAAACACAAGGTATGCTGACCCTCTTCAATAACTAGTTAAGGGTATATTTTAGACGAACGTCCCCATACAAAAAACAGCTCCAATCTCATTTTAATAATAGCGAATAAAACTCAATGATTTTTTACCTACGTAACCACTACCCTAATATCTAGGTTTGTGGTGCATCAGATTTTCATTAAATTATACAGTTTTGAAATTACACTAGCTCAAAAACTCGTAATTTTAGATAAAAGAAAGACCCAACTTTAAGCATCTCTTTCAAGAAAAATAAGCATGTTTTTAATATTTCTATTGCACCACAAACATGGGGAATATTTATGAACTTTCTATAATGGGAAGTTGGAACATGTGTACTATACTTTTTATAATATATTTTAATAAATCTGGAGCTACGAATAACTGGCTCAAACTCCTTAAACGAGTGCTATATACTAAACGCTATATAATAGTCCAAAAGAAAAAGGATTTAAGCCAGAAACAATAGGTCTAATAATACACTATATTTACATGCGAGTTTTTTTTAATAACAAGTTGAGTTTATATGACAGTTCACGCTTTGGCTGGCAAGGACATATACCCATATGTCCTTAAGGTGTTCTTTATTTTCGTTGTGCCACATCTGCAGAGACAAGATTTTTCTTAGTTCTGAAGGTAATGTTTCTGTACGACGGTTGGCGCGGCTTGCGTCCTGGAGCATATTTGTGCCCTACATAACGTACTTTCATTTTACCTACACATGTTTTTTGTTGTTCTTATCCATAGTTCTATGTATGTGTTATTTATTCCTTACTGCGACATGTAAAACGTTGTTTGAAATAAAAATTATTATTATTATTTAATATGGAATTTTTAGCTTGCTTAATAACTGGTGACGGTCATATCAAAGACCAACCGAACGCACATTGTCATAGGAAAATGTATAGCCAGAAATTGTTACCACACCCATTGCCGGCACCGCTCCTCAAGTCAGCGTTATCTCGGAAGTGATGGAGCATGTACACCACCACATGTAGGTTTACTGTTTGTCGGACAACCGCGGGCTCAGATCTATTTAAATATGGTCTGAGAGCCAACAAACAGGCGTCTCATTCGGTGGCAAGTAGTCACCGAGGCCCACGGAGATCGCCAATACCAGAAGGTTTTGCATGGTGGTAGAGCATTTTGCGAATGCCTGCCTGGCGAGCTACCACTCTCAAGTAGAAAATTGTAGCCAAGCACCTAACGGTGTGTTCCGGCAGCTGTTGTTGAGAGCCAGTAATTCTAGGTTAGCCTGAACAACACCTTCGACCACATCATCACTTACCATCAGGTGAGATGGTGGTCAAAGGCTCACCTATCAGGCATAAAAAAAGGTCTCTAGGATACGTTGTCGCCCTTTGAAGGCTCCTAACTCTTATCTATTCAGAAACACTTACACGGCAGCTGGTTCCACATAATGGCAGTGCGAGCCAGAAAGTGCCCTGAGAATTACACGGTTATGGATTTATAGAAGTCGACTGATAAAACATCATGCTTTCGGCACGTGGACTTTCAATGGCGATATTCAGCTCCAGGGAATATACAGAACAGTTCCTCAGAACACTACGCGATACTAAAGTATTATTGTCAAGAAATTTATCAACTGTAGCTCTCATATTAATTGTTTACGTGTCTATTTCAGGAGGACGTGGAGTGGACGATGGAGGAGACTGAGTTTGAGGATGATGGCAAGGTGGAGTACCTGGAGGTGGAGACCTTGGAGGAGATGGAGGAGGACTCGCTGCAATCCTGAAGACTTCGTTATGCCTTGTGGAGAGGGGACACTGCAGCAGCAATGTTATAAGTTTAATAAAGCAATGGTGACACTTGTCCCGCAGCTGGCCGGCTTCAGCTCATCCATCAGGGTGGTACTGTTCTACTTTAGTACCGAGTTATGTATTGGAACTGAACCACAATAGCTATCACGCACTGCCCTTGTCCCCTATCTCTACCTTTCTGTAGTGTAGGGGGGAGAAACATTGTTCATTCCCTCCCCACCTGTTCTGTCAGGATGCCATTTGTATGCTGTCAGAGGCCATCGAACGGCCTCAGAACTTGTCTGGTTTATACTGCCTGCTTCACTAGCTAACACCCTCAATGAATATCTATCGCCAAGCATTTTACAATGTGCCCCGGCTGCTGTTATTATCCAATGTCTACCATCATCGACCACATCATCACTTACCAGCAGGTGAGATTGTGGTTAAAGGCTAGGCTATCCATGATGAAAATATGAGATTTGTCTAACGTGGGTAGGCAATTAAATGAGATGTAATTTAAGAATAGAGTTAAGGAAGTAATAAAACATGAAAAAAAATCAACAATTTTATTTACAAACAATAACAAAATACTGTTCCATTTTTGATACCCTGCGCTCGGTATATTTCCACAATCTTATAAATTAAAACACCGAATATTTGCAATATTTGATATTACAAAGTTAAAACAATAAGATAATCAAAAATAACAATAATATAAACATACCAATTATGCTGATGGTAAATACTCAACATCACCTATCAACAGTAAAGGACATCAGGGGCCCGACTCTCTTAGCTATTGAACGGCGTCAACGCAATTTAATCGCATGTAAATTGTAGTTTTTGACAGTGTCCGTAGTCTGCCCGCTATTTAGGTTCGAACAAGTCAGGGGCTTGCTAAAAATAGTCTTTGACATATTATTTGGTATGCTGTAAGCTATTTTGTTGCAATTGCGTTGCTACAGTGGCATAAAATCGGTAGTCTGTTCCATATTTTGACGTTTCTTATTATCTTCTTATTACTTCTCTTATTTCAGTGGCAACATTTGCAAGCAATAGCACAGCCATACGATAGCGACGCGATTGCTATACTGCGATTAGGAGCTAGAATTAGCAGACTACCGAATTCGACATAAACAGCAGAAGCATGGCAGTAGTGTGGCGTTTGGTGAATACCTAAGAGAATTGGGGCCCTGATCACCTGTCGACCAAAATATATAACAGGTAGCGTATAATAGCAATTCTTGAATCAACTCTTACAGATAACGCCACAAGCAGCGAGACAGACCGACATACTAACGCTTACCTCTGCTGCCCAAACATGTTTTGGCGCAAAATAAGTTATGTACATAACAACACAAACTAGGTTCATCACACTTAGGGTCCGTTTCAGAATGTCCTAATAAGGTTTCGCGTTGCTAACCACCACATAAAATAACTGAATGATAAAAATGACATTTAACATGCAGCGCGTTTCAAGCTCTTTTTGAGATCATAGTTCCCGCGAGCCTATAAGCCTATACGGACGAAGCGACTGTGGCGACGAAAATGTGAGCGGGGAGTTGTTCCACAAATGTTGTAATATTTGACGCGTCCCTGGACCCTTATCAGTGAAAGTCACATTTTTAGAAAGCCAATGAACTAGGCTATTGTAATATCTATAAATTACATGTTTTCTTATGTTTGTTTCATATTCTACGGGCGTTTGAAAAAAAATTCGTTTGTAAAATAGGCTGCCGGTGACAGGACCGCTCCAAAATAAATTTACGATTATGAGCACAAAACACAATAAATACATAATTCCTGTTATGTATATCGATGATATAAACACTCAATAATAAGAATTACATAATAACTTACCAATTTAACAATATTTCACTACTTTTTCTCTCTATCAAACTTCGACAGCGATTTCTCGGCACTGACAATTTCGTAGTAAACATTCCCACTGTGAACACTACACATTTTGTTCGGGCACAGATCTGACTAAGCACCCCAATGCATTCTTTGTTTCATTCTCTTCATTCCATAGAAAGTTTCGTTCAAAAATACGGCTTAGTTTTGGAGATATAAGGCTGAACGTTGCGAACGGTTCTACTAGACCCCGGTGTCTAATTTGACTCTAACGGGTGCAACGATCTTTAGACACCGGGGTCTAATTTGATTTTGGAGGGTTTAACCGATGGATAGGCTAAATCGATGACTGTGAAACGCAAGGATAGTGTTTTGTTTAGTAAATATGTTCTGGGTACTATAACCGGAACTTACTGGAACATTCTGAAACTGGCCCTTAATGAACAAAGGCGCCTTTCACAATTATTATCAAATTTTTACTCAATTCCTTATACAACATATACATATAATAATCGATAATTAATATAATACAGTAACATTAGGATCAATTCTGTTGTCAATTTATAAATTTTTTGCTATATATTTTTACAAACACATGTTTAGGGAACCAAATTTAGTAGGTACATTTGTTTCACAAGAGAAGGGCCCGCGCCCCCATCTGATCATTAATTGTCTCCAGGCTCTTGTAGTACGTACACAATGTAGTAAGTTTGTCACAAGTGGCGAACTGCACTGCGCTTATCACCCTGAGACATGAAGTTGTTAAGTTTCATGTGCTTGTAATTTCGAATGGTATATTACAAAAGTGAAGAGCGGTAACATACGGTGCATTTGCACTGCGCGGCACTTATGCCGAACCTGGATTTAAGAATGCAACAGCGAAAAAACGGAACTAACTGGGTACTGAATAATACGAAATAACTTGTTGAAGTGGGTAACATGCTGCTTCATATCACTTTGAGCTGACGTCATGTCATGGCATGACTTCATTGTATTAGACTTCTAGTACGTAAATGTAAGAAATATGTTTAAGTTAGTAATAATTCCATTTTTTTACTAAAATCCTTTTTTTAAGTAGTATGTAAATACTGCTAACAAAGTAGATTTTTATTCATCCACAATACAAAAAATTGATTACCATAGACGAGATTTGTAATGACCATGTCGTCGTTGAGGTATGGGCATATTAGCAAATATTTATATCCTTTTTTTGTTTTAACGTGCGCGAGTCCGACTCGCACTTAGCCAACCCCTATTATTTGTTGTTATAGCGGTATCATAACATCACAACAAAAAAATCAATTAATAATTGGCGTAGTAACCGCGTAAGAAACATACAACAAAAAAAAAAAACAGTTGAATTGAAAATTTCCTCTCCTCTTGAAGTCGGTCGAAACATTAGGTAATTTGCAAAGGTCGTGGGGCGATAAGTGAATAATCCATTTTAATTAGTTGTACCAAGTGAGTGTAAGAAGAAGAGAGAGGAGAGTGTTGTATTTGTAATGTTGTCTTGTGTGGTGGTCCCTTCCATTGTTGCCTGAGCTGTCACTGTACCGGTGCCCCTCGGTGGTGTAGGCAGCTACGGTTGTGGCAGTGGCAGCGAGCGACATATGAGGGCAATGCGCCTGCGCCGCGGCACTGCCTGCCCGCGCCACGCGCTCTGCTCCCCCCCGAGCACTGCGTGACTGAACGCGTACCGAGACACGCCTCTGTACAGAATGTATTGTAGTGCATATATTGTACTAATACACGACCTTATACCCCTCCACAGCTGAAGTCATCATCTGTCACTTTCAAACCGATTTCACTAAAAGTACATGTTTGATAAATGCACTGATAAATGATGCTCTTTCAAGGATATTGTCAATAAGATGTGCATTGTAATGTAACATATCAATATTCTCCCTATACGAGTGTTAGAACACGGAATTAATTTTCAAAAATTATTGATAGGTTTAAAGGCCTGTTTCAGAATGTTCGAGTAAGGTCCGGTTTTACTACCCAGAATATATTTAATAAATAAAACACTATCTTTGCGTTTCACAGTCATCGACTTATCCTATTCATCGGTTAAAGCTTGAAACGCGCTGCATGTTAACTGTCATTTTTATCATTCAGTTATTTTATGTGTTGCATAGCAACCCGAAACTTTATTAGGACATTCTGAAACGGACCCTTAGCTTAGCACTTAATTCAAAAGATTATAGGTATATTCTTAAAAAAATTATAAATTGGTAAATGCTTACCAAATACATACTTGAATTTAGTTAATTTAGTTTTTGTTAATTTTATAAAATAGCTGAACTGTGACTTGACCGACATTATTTAAAATAAAATTATGCCAACGCCGTAAGCCATTATCATATCCATCTGCAATAGTCAAACCGCTACTGATCAGGTATCAGTACAGTCGTGAGCTCGGCCCATATTTTAAGACGTGGATCTTTACACTACTCTATTTGAGTAAAATTTTTACATCCATATCTTCACGTGAAAGTCGTAAGAGGCGGACAGAAGGTGGACAGCAGCACATTATAAGAAGAACTGCTGTAGCGATCCTCAAGACGCCTGCTAAGCGTGGAGATTTAGCAAATCCTCTTTTGTAGAGGAGGCTGTGTTCAGCAATCCACGATCCGGCCGATACAATACGGTACAGTATTGGTACCTCAGTGTTCGACACTCGGTCGGTTCACTTATTTGTTGTTAATGTCAAAATGTAAATGTAACTTATATAAATCTGTTTTCCAGAATTATTAAAGCAGTCGAACCTTAACTTTTGTCCGGTCAACACCTATACTTATTTAATGTAATTTCCTAACACTATTTTTATTTTTTATGCCCGATAGTTTATCCTTTGACCACTATCTCACTTGATGGTAAGCACGGATTTAGGAAGGGAGGGGATATGCCGAGGAGGCGTGACACGTGTCGCAGCAACGAGTTCCAGAGAACTTGTTAGTTAAAATCGTAAATATCGGCGCGCCAGTCGTACTTTGTCCACGGTCGTGCAAACATCGTGTAATTACCACCAAATGCCAAGTTGTGCTGTCATTACGTGCAAGAACAAAAGTGACAAGGTGAACTATAGCATAAATGGAATATCATTTGACATGTAAATACAAGAATTCACATGTTATTATTTAAAATCCATCATAATTCCAAACGGCGTTAACAGAGCCGTTGAAAATGTTCCAAAGGTGACAAAAGTATAGCATATTCATAATTGAAATCCATTGCTCCTAATGTTATAAAATTGTTTACGACTCAACAAGCAAATGCCGCAATGTAGAATTGCGTTAACGATATTCTGAAAGCGAGCGTCGTCGCGTAGTACGGCCGCTGCTATCGGCCGAGAGTTAGTGATGTGGTCGATACATAATAGAAATACTTATATCAATCAATACTTTAACGAGCCTGCTAAATGTTGTTAATAAACTTAAAAGCAATATTGCAAACGTTATTTGGTAAGAGACTACTTATAATAATTGACTATTGTATAGTGGAAGATATTTTTAAAACGATCAATCGATACTGTAACGAGCCTGCTAAATGTTGTTAATAAACTTTAAAGCAATATTGCAAGCGTTATTTGGAAAGAGACTACTTATTATAATTGACTGTTGTAAAGTGGAAGATATTTTTAAAACAGAACATACATTTTCTGTCAGTTTCCCAAAAGATCCAAATATTAAGGAAAAATGGATTGAAGCCTCCAGATCTACCTGGCTACCATTTAAAAAAAGAAGAATATGTTCAGCCCATTTTAGGGAAGAGATGTTTCAACCCTTGAATAAAAGTGGCAGACTTTTTGATTGAGCAGTCCCAAAAATAAAAGTTTTTCATATATTTTCGGTACATACCTTTTATTTTTTATACGAAAAATGCATGATATGAAATATAAAATGTATCATCTTTGTTATTATAGTTGCTAATGCTAGGCACCACCTGCGGTATGCGAGCGGTAAGGAGGGCAATCGAGAACTTCTTGAAATCTGGTGACGAAATCTTATCTGCAAGATAATATTTACTGCGTCTAGCGCAGCGCGTCGCTTACCCTCCTTGCCGATCGCATACTGCAGGTAGTGACTATAGTACGCCGACTACAGTTACTGAGGTTTCAATTGCATTCATAACTTTTAGGAATCGGAGAAAGTCGACTCAAAGGCATCTTGTTCTTTGGAGCTACATAATCCCCAAGAATGCGAATTGCCCCGAAACCACGACTGCTTTGACAGAAGTACGTGTGAAATTAATTTAAAAAATATAAAAACTAATAAAGTAACATACATACTATGTGTTGTCAAGTATCATTTATCCAATAAATAATTACCTAAAACGGTTCAAACCAAGTGCAAGCTGTTTTATTTTATATTCAATTATTTTTTCATATTATTTACTTACATTTTCATAAAATTTTAGGTGACATGAAAATAAATAAAACATGAATTTTGAATATATGTAGCATGAAATGTTATTTTATACTCAATTACTTAATCAGTTAAACTATGTAGTTTTTATTTCGATACCACTTTACCGATAGTATCAAGCCCTAGCGTACGTGTAAATGTATGCATGTAGTGGTAATTTTTATTGTTACTGTGATGTCCGAGCGCTTTGCTTTAATTGATTGATTTGTCAGTGTGCATTGTAATGAGTTGGTGTGAGTAACTAATGGGAACCCTGCGTTCAGTGTATTACTTTAAGAGTTTATTGTTTCATTTGTAGGCGTGAAGCGCAGTGGGGATAGATAATTGAAAAACTGCGACATGCGAATCAGTAGAATAAATGCCTCGCGCCATATCCCCTCCCTTCCTAAATCCGTGATGGTAAGTGATGATGTGGTCGAAGATGTTGTTCAGGCTAATCAAGAATTACTGGCTCTCAAGGACTGCTGCAGGAACACAACGTTAGGTGCTTGAAGACCGATTTGCTACTTCATGGTGGTAGCTAGCCAGGCGAGCATTCGCAAAATGCCCTACCACCATGCTATAACGACTGCCATCCTAAGACAACAACCGGGACTGACGGCTTAACGTGCCCTCCAAAGCACGGAAGGCTCAGTAGTAATGTCACTAGCGGTCACCCATCCAAATCATGACCGCGGCGGACGTTGCCTAACTTTGCTGATCGGTTCAGAACGGCTAAGCAACTTCTCTACGAGCGCTTCAAATTAGTTTTTTTTTTGCAAATTAATTAGTGTTTTTTAAAAAAGACCAATAGCGCGCCAACCTAAAAGTACTTTGTTAGTTGTAAATCCGTCCTATTCTACTACTATAGTAGATAGTAGTATGTTAAGATATACAAACCTCATAATGTATAACGCTCTGCGCTGTAGCAGCGCGTCGAACTGCAAGTGCTTCTTCTCCGAGTGTTGCAGTCTCATGACGGCGGTTGACGTCAGGCAAATGCCGGCAATCACCTCGCCACAGAACTGCAACAGTCACGCTAGGACAAGATATCGACATAATATAAAACCACTTCACTTGACGCAACCAACGAAATCATATCAGAATGGATTTGTAGATGAAATTCTACATTCGGAAAACTGGTAATCTTTTCAAATGTTAAATTTACTGTCTTAATTGCAGTATACTACCCAGAACATATTTATTAAACAAAGCACTATCTTTGCGTTTCACAGTCATCGATTTAGCCTATCCATCGGTTAAAGCTTGAAACGCGCTGCAGTAAACTGTCATTTTTATTATTCAGTTATTTTACGTGTTGGTTAGCAACCCGATACTTTATTAGGACATTCTGAAACGGACTACACATGGCTATCATATATTTTGTTCAGAAAATATCAACATTGCACACTCGACCACACGCGACAAACACAGTCATGCGTGATGTAGGATTTTCTGTTTACTATCGCCATCTAGTTCCAAAGTTTTGAATTTATTTTGAATTACGACGTTACCATTATTTATACTTAAAATATCAACATCGACGATTGAAAAATTGCGCCTTTAGATGAGTGTTTAAATTTTACAACTGACACAATATTATGTAGCCTTTAACTACTTATATACAAATTAATTTATTTTTTTCCTTCTGTAGTCATTAATTGTAAAAATATTGGTCTTAGATTTTGTAACAAGTCACCTGCCTCATCCCATTCCTCGTTGGATACTATTGTCGGCAGTTTACCCGCTATCTCTATGGTAAGAAGCCCAACATGCAGCTACATCCCACGCACATCGAAGTGAGTTCATTTGGCGCATTATTTATCTTAGTCGCCGTACAATATCCACCAGAAGGATATGGAGATGGTGGAGAGTACTGACAAGCCGGTAACTATCAGCTATGTATATGCATAAAGCAGGGTCCCCTCACCCGGACAGCGTCGACGTGAGGCTTGATGTGTCCCGCGGCGGCGAGGTCCAGCACATGCACGTGGTCCAGCGGCACCGTGTCTGTAAAGGCGACCCGCCTCACGCGCTCGATAATCGCCTCGTTCTCCGGCCGCCACTGCCGACGCTCCGTCTCACGGTACCCTTGGATGGCCTGCAAACAATATTATATCTACCATACACCCTACTTGACGGCACTAGTCAAAACAATCAGGGGAACAAAACGTTTAAGTAGGACTAAACTTTTTGCTTGAGCTCTTTAAATTAAAACTGCCACTAAGTAATGTAGAGATATTGGCAGCAATTCTGTTGTACACTCACTAACTAAACTAATTAAAAATATCTAATTTTAGTTTTAGGAATCACATTCAACCACATTGCCGCATACTTCATACAACTGAGAATGCCGTAAATAAGATAAAACAGCCAAAATAAAATAATTGTACTTAGAACATTACAGCTTTAGTCAACACCAATTTCGATGGTGATTATAGTTTTAGGATAAATGATCAACTGAATAAGGAATATTCATTTCACATTTCTAAATCTAATTTTACTAAATTTTAGTTATTTTGGTGTCAAGAGAATTGACACCATATTTGAAGAAATTACTAAACAAAGAGCATCTGTGTATTTGTTAGTAGCTTTAATTAAAGTGGCCAGAAGTCTATATAAATCAGCGTGTATCAAATAACAAAGTGACCCCATTGAATTTTCTTTACTTTCTAATCTCTGAAGAGACATTTTAAGAGGATTTTCAAGTCTATTGAGTATTGTTATTCATTGAAGTCAGTGAGTTTTGGTCATAATGCCAGATCTAACAGAATTGCATGTCTCCCGAGTTATCGATATGCGTTATGTAGGCACTGATCTAGGAGCAGCCCCTTCTGTTATCCACAGACTGGAAGCGATACTGTGAGATAGTAGAATATTCACAAAGGCCAAGGTTGAAAAAGAAAAACTACACGTTTGCAAGATCGCTTCTTCGTCAAATGTGCTTTAAGTACCGCAACATAACAACAAGAGATTTTCAAGTACACTTAAGGACTAGAATGGTGAAGAGATCTCCGACCAGACGGTAAGGAATAGCTCGGTATGTGCGCCTTTCTATTCAACATAGACAAGCTCGCCGACACGGACGGCGACGGCTCGTGCATAATCACACTAGTAGGCCGGCGAAACTTTACAGCAACATGTGAATATATGTGTATTCCCGATGTCCCCATTGGCCATATCCCCACCAATGGGGACAGTGTCTAACGGGTACCAGTCGGCACTAACGCGAAGTCCTTGGTCTTGTTAATTCGAGAGCCAGAACATTTTTCCATTTTCTAGGAAATAAAATAATAGCTCCTGAACCATGCTAGTCATGTTAATGAAAATTCCGGCACAAATATGTACAAATTTACTGTATCTGTATACAAAAAATCATGACTGTGTTCCATCGTTTCCGATATATAGGAATTGTCAAAACGTTTCCCCAGTAAATAACTAAATATCTCTGAAATCTTAAGGGGCACAAATTTGGCTTTCACGGCACATTTATGCTCGTATTTAAGCTATCTTTTTGCATATTTAATAGACAGCTAGACCCACTAATTTAAAAAAAATGTAACGTTCGTGCAGCAGAATCCGTTTTTCTTAAATCTCTGAAGCCGTTACACGCACAAATATAAAATTTCGGGCACATTTACACGATATAAGGCACTAACTATCTGCATTATTCAATTCTTGAAAAGGCGATACTTTTTGCTGGGCGAACGCACACGCTGACAAGTGCTAAACAGCTTTACTTGAACAGATTTTTAGCGAAATGTATTTAGTCTGTATATAGCAGTAAGACAATTATAAGTTAATCGGCTCAAAATACGGCTCAACCGATTTTGAGAAAATTTAAATGGGACCAAACGATAAACATCAGCTTTCAAACAAAGAATTTTCAAAATCACCCAGTCAAGGTAGAAGAAGTCTGAGGTAACAAACACAAAAATAAAAAACAGACGATTTAGAACCTCGTTGTGTGAGTGATTAAGAATCCTCCAGGATGTCGGTTAAAAAGGACTAAATCTGATTGAACACATATGAGATTTGCTTGAGAGACGCATCCGCAAACGTCCTATAAAACCTCAAACACTTCAACAGCTTACTGAAGAGTTGAATGAAGAATGGGCCAAATTCCACAAGAAATTATTCCGAGGATTATATGAAGCATGCCGTGTTGTTTTCAAGCTATGATTAGGGCTCACGGGGTTCACACATGTTGCTAAGAGTCACTGAAGAATGTTGAAGACGAATATTCAATCGATATAAGAATATTTCTTAGACAGAACTTTTTACCACCAAGTTTTAGGCAGTAAAAGGTATTTTTATTTTAATTTAAAAAAAAAACAGCCAAGTGCGAGTCGTACTCGCGCACGAAGGGTTCCGTACCATTAGCTATACAACATTAGACCTCATATTTAAACCTTTTTTGTTTTAACGTGCGCGAGTCCGACTCGCACTTGGCCAACTTTTTGTATTTGTTGTTCAGCAACAGAAATACATCATCTGTGAAAATTTCAACTGTCTAGCTATCACCGTTCTTGAGATACAGCCTGGTAATAGACGGATGGACGGACAGTGAAGTCTCAGTAATAGGGTCCCGTTTTTACCCTTTGGGTACGGAACCCTAAAAATAAAATGTATTTTACGTAATTGTAGTTTAAACTGTGAAAAGGAACACAACCCTTGTTCCCCTCATTGTTTAGAGCAGTATTCTTATATAAAGATGTCTTTGCAATACTTTTAATTTGCAGTTGTTCTTAACTCTGCTAAGCTGATATATCCCTAGTATGGAGAGAGGTCGATGTATAAGCTTATTTTAAGTCAATACCACCAATCAATCTCCATAGTTTATCCCCTTCCTCTATCCAGACAGGTGAAATTGTGGCAAACCCGCAGATGCCACTAAATATAAGAATAAGGAAAACATTATCTGCAATCAGTATGCAGATAAGTGCCTGCAAGTGTTGAGCCTATTTACTACTGAGTGCTTCCATGTTCAGATATTTTGGCTACTTTGAGTGACAATTGCGTGAAGCTTAAACATCGGACTCTAACTTCAACCTTTAATACCAGATGATGAAGGACTTCAAAACAGTTTAAAACTAATTGGAATCTAACCAGTTAATATCATGTGATTCCCAGCTGATTCCTAAGATATAATAGCTTAACAGTAGATGGTGCATCATAATTGCATCCTAGATAGCTCAATTGTGTGATTGAATAACACTAACCAACACAATTTATCGGATAGGAGGCAGATGATGACAGTCATAATCTTACATTATCCCAATGATCAAACTCGTATCTCATCCTCTTGAGGTAGGGCTCCAGTTCGGCGAGCAGGCCCGCCTCCTCCGGCTCCGAGACGAAGTCGGGGATGATGCGCATGTCACGAAGCGCCGCCGCGCGGAGCTCGGGCTCTTCATGTGGTGGCCATGATGGGGACACTTCCAGCAGGGAGGGGTCGCCTGGAAGGTTATGATATATTCTTTCAGGCAAATATCTTCTATTCTAGAACGATATAAGGCTCTATAAACTATCTTAACACATAAATAAAAGATTTTTTATTTCAAAAAGTTTGTTTATTTATTTATTCATTGTACTCTGCAAAATTAGTGTTCGCACCTCCAGCATTCAATGGGTCAGAAAAGGAGTTGAATATGCTAGTATATTATGTTTTATTACTGACAAAAAACTGTATCTTGTGATACCACAATATAGTCTGTTTCCTCATATCTCTGCTATATATAATATATTGTATCATAACCGTAATAACATACTGAAAATATAATAACCTAATGATAAATTTGACCTAGTTATAGCCACCTAAAATAATGTCTTGCTATAGGGTTATTAAATTTAATAGTTAGGATTTTTTGTAATGCAAGTTGAGCCGAGGTCTTTAACTGGGTCTTAGACAAGTGCCCGCTGCATTATGACTGTAAATATAAATTTATTTAAAGATAATATAGGTAATTATTAAGAATCATAAAAATCATATAACATGTTGTAAATCCTCAAAATTCGCTTCTTCTTATAATTAGTCACAAATCACAAGCATGAAAACATCAACAAAAAAGGTTAGGCATAACACAAATGTCTTATTAGAAGTGCTGTAATTCTGTGACAGCTCCGGCGCTGTGGATACACAGTGCTTTAGTCTTCTCGCTACCTCGTCACAGCATACTCGCTACGCCTTTGCAGCTTCGGCTTTGGGGCGCGTTCAGCGTCCACCCTCCACCGCTCTGGCTTCACTTCGTCCGCTGTTTCTCACCATGAGTAGACTAGCGCCACTCCCCCTCTGCACCTCCGGCTTATAAAAAACACTCTAGGTGTAGGGCAGACAAGACTGCTTGGAAGGTTGGTGCTCACATTCAGTTCTGTCACACCATTCGACCTAATCTAAGTCACCTGAATATTTCCCGATCAGGAACAGTCAGACGGGTATTTTGAATCCATTAAGCTATGCCATTTACTTAGTAGAAGTGCAAAATAAACAAATAATAAAGGTTATAACTAACACTTCAATAATTTATTTCTCAAAAACTATTGATTTCCAGATGATAAAATTTTGTGTGAAACCAATAAGTAACATTAAAAAAGCATGGATATATGACAACTACTTAACATCACGTCTGACTTGGCCTTTTTTAGTATACGACATTACTAAATCCCTTTTAACAAAGCTGGATGTTAACGTCATAAGGACATTGAAGTCATGGTTGGGGCTTGCACTTTCGGCAGACCCATCTACTTTGTTTAGGGATCAAACTAATTTTGGGATGAAATTAAAGAAACCATCGGAGCTCTATAAACACCTCAGAGTTACCAAAACGCACGTCTTATCAAAATCTCGAGACGATATAGTCGCATCTCTCCCAAAAGACAAAAGTGCCTCCGATCTTGATTCGAGGCTTCGATTCCACAAACAATTTATGATAGGTGCACAGTCTAGCAAAGCGGGCTTTGGGTCGAAAAAGAAAGTTGAGGATAAAGACATTGTAAAATCTTTTCTACAACAAGACGAAAATGATAACTATAAAGTGCATGCAATGAGCTTGGAAATGCAAAGCGAATAGCTAACCATAGGTGAATTTTGTATCCCTCTGGCGTTAAAGTGGCGTACCTTGATATACGATTGGTCACCCGCCTTATTAAAATTTTATCTAATCGCCTTTCAGATGACCCTCCCAGACCAAAGTAACTTAGTAAGATGGGGTAAAGCCACCGAAAAGTCTTGCGGTATTTGTCGGGAGGCGATAGGTACAGCAAGGCACTTATTGGTAGGATGCAAGGTGCTCCTTGATAGGGGTCATTATTCACGTCGCCATGATAGAGTCCTCGAAATCATACGAGAAGCGGCGAGTCTCTCGGTAGCTAGAGCAAAAAAAGGTTTGACCACGAACAAACGACACAATTTTGTAAAAGAAGGGTCATCTACAAAATCTAAATCGAAGCCTTACTCCATCTTAGGCGCAGCTCCCGATTGGACTCTTTTGATGGACATGTATGAAAAACACTACAAAATTCCTGAGGATGTTGGTGTTTCGTCTTCCAGACCGGACATATTTCTTTACTCAAAAGATCTAAAACGTATAGTACTTATAGAACTTACTGTGCCGTGGGAAACAAACATACCTAAGGACCACACATTAAAAACAAACAAATATTATGACTTAACAAATGAATTAACCAAAAACGGTTATGTGGTTAATTTATATGCTGTAGAAGTTGGAGCAAGGGGTATACCAGCGAAATCCCTATATAACCTACTTAAAGACCTCGGCCTGCCAAGAACAACCGTAACTTCCATCCTAGAACATGTATCTAAGGCGGCATTAGTAGGATCTTACCAAATTTGGTTAGGTAGGGGAGGAGGCTTGAGCGGGAAGGGGAGTGTTGATGCATTGTAAAGAGGCCTCTTAACCCTGCACCTGGGTTGCAAGCCCTAGACCCCTCTAGCCTCTTCCTCTGCAACGCTATGGACCCGGCACCCGCATGGTGAATCCATGGAATGCTAAGTGATTCACCTCATTTAAAATAACTATATATATCTGTAATAAAATAATGAAGTACGTTGTGGTGTATACCGATTCTAAAGAAGAGCCTTTCCTTTATAGTATTAGCATGATTAGTTATGTTTTTATTTTATATATTTACTTGCCGATTGGCTCTAGTAGTAATAGTACCTACATATAACATTCTTAGGCACCGGGGGTGATATCAGCTGTGTAATGGAGGCTCTACAAATAATAGTCTGTATAGTGAATCTGTAAATGCATTTAGTGCACACATTATACTTACATTACACACAAATTCATAGAGACCTGTGTAAAAATAATCATAATTGTGCACTTAACCATTTAGGATATCCAGCAAACAGCACAATGTTCCCCCAGCGGCATCTTGCATATCTTCAGAGTCTTACGACACACAAATTTCATTTAATGACACACATTTAGCTCTCGGTATACTCTAATTATTGGTATAAGTACTTCTTTTCTTCGTGTGGCCGTTTTGACGAAAAAGTTCCGCTGGGAAAACGTTCTCCCAGCGGAACTTTTTCGTCAGTGTTTTTCGCAAGTATCTTATGAATGGCTGGACATAGACATATAATCTAGTTTTACTTACCCAAAACTTTGGCCGAGGCCGGCTCGGTGAGGATGGGCCCGCTACATAGGTGCCTTGAGTAATGGTAGCATAATGTCTTTAATTTGCAATATTTTAGGAAACTAAATGTTAGCATACTCATTATCGTAGGTATATTTTGCTTGTATGTTGAAAGAAATTGTTGAATTCAATTCGAGGTTAGTTGGTGTTCACTGTTTTGTTTCAGACGTAACAAGTAATGAACAATGTTATGTTCAACATAGGTACATACAAGTAATTAGAAAATAATGTAATTACTTTATAATCTTTAAATAATACGTCTTCTTAATAGAAATATTTGACATCTAAGATATAAAATATTTATACGAAGTGTTGCCAAGGCTATTGAGCACAGAAAACTACAGGGCCGCGTTCCGAGAGTCAGAGTGCGTTGTTTGGTTGCTACTTACTTGAAGGTTCCGAACGACCAGTGGTTTTATAACCTCAAATATATTTTTTTGTGGGGAATTTTGCAAAATTTATAGACTTTTTATGATGTTTGAAAAGCAATAACTACCGTTACCTGCAAAATATAAAAGAGTGCCTATAATTCTTTCATCAAGAAATGTCAAGGTCATGTCAGTTAAAGATTTAACATTTAAACCTCTTTTGATCGTTAAAAAGTTGCTTTCGACCCGAAGGTTGTGAACGACGTTAGAGTGAAAAGTTGCACTCCGAGTGCGCTCTAACCGAGGTTCGGAACGCGCTCCTGCTATTGAGTCGATAGTTACGTTACCTTACGTATTATATGCGTTGCCCGAAAAAAATAAAATTATTGTTGTTATTTTTAATACACGTGCTACTACTGTATAATCTAACGAACGAAATCAGCAAATAAGATAGATAATGTACTGCTGGTTGTAAAGATCAAGACCGTGACGATGCCACGCCGCGCGCTGAGCCGCCTCCCACTGGTGACACGTGGCACGGTGGCAGCTGTAATAGATTTTTTTTTGATAATATGTAGTGAATGGTATCTTTGAAAATATCAGATTGAGGCCGTAGGACAGATATACCTCGTTTTGCACGCCAGTGAGTGAAATAAAACTACACAATACAGAGTTATTTAGCAAGCCAGACCTAAAATATCATAGCAGCCTGTAGCGCTTGGTAACAGATTTTGTTTTCGTTGGGTGACTTTTAGCTGGTTCAAAATGGCTGCAGTCATATAAGTATGAACCACATATCATTGCATATTTCATCATTTATGACCCGTTAGTCACCCAATGACTTTGTCTTCCGACCACAGGGATGATAAACGAGATGTGAAGGTAAATATAATATAAGGTAAATAACATTAACGTTAACGTAGACATAATATTCGACGACTTCGTGAGTACCTTATTGCGGTAGTTCCTCGTTATTATCGCACAAAAATCTTCAAGCATAGCTCTCCATAGCTCGTTGTTTCCATAGCGAGCTGGAACTACCTGAACAGTCTGCCCTAAGTATAAAAAGACATAGCGCCTTCTAAAGCACTGCCGTCGTACATTCCGATTCCCAAGATGCCTGCCAAATGTAGGGGTGATGGCAAATATCTGGTAGGAGGTTTCTTTGGCAAGTTTCTGTCTTGGTAGGGTACACTGCAGTGTCAAATGTTCTGCCTCGTTACAGTGAGTGTGCGAGCAGTACTGTATTTAGACGTGAACAGCACTGTATCAAGTATAATAACTGGGTGCATGAGATATAAAAACTAACAGCTCGGAGTGATGAATGCAGAGAAGTGTCACACAAAACGAGAAAAGAGTTGTAACAGTCATGGACGTGATGCTTGGGCAATATCATATACATCATATATATTCATTACAAAAGGACCCAAATGGCTTTTGTTCAACGGTAGACTTCTTCTGGCTGTTGATATAGTCATGTGTATGTCTATCGGAAATTGGCTTTTTTTTTCAATCTTATTTAGTCATACATCAGGTTAATCAAAATTCACTTCAAGAATAAAAACTCAATATATTTCGGAAAAGTTACGCATATTTCGTGATGGTAAAATTTACGAAAAATATAAGAATTGTGATCAACTGGCAACAATAAAACCATGCCAAAACAAAATCCAATTTGACAATCAGCTGATTAGACTGATGAACTTATGTTTTTTCTTTATCTCGAGATTTGGACTCGCACGTCTTGTGCATTTCCGTGTCGTAATCTTCAATACTTATTCCTTTTTTGGGACTTCTGTTCTGTCGGTTTCAACTGCTAGGTTTCACGGAAGACTGCTCAGCTTCCGACTTCTTGATCGATTAGGACTATCTTAGACATTTTCTACTATATTCGTTTTATACTAATATAATTATGAATATACTATATATATTCGTTTTTATACTATAATTTTCCAAATGATTGGTTAATTGGTTTGGCGCTTAGAAATGATCGCATCTGATTGGTCGCGTCAAAGTAATGTTGCTACCGCCGTCATTTCCTTAAGTCTAAACCGCACTACGGCGCGTCACGAGTTTTTTTTCTCTATAATCCAGTGATCCGAACAATCCAATAATCCGGCACCCTCTGTTTTTTAAAAGTGCAGGATTAGTGAGATTATACTGTACATACAAATTGGGTAACATTGCCTCAGTAAAACACGGCAGAGACAATGAACCAAAGGCTTTCACCTCAGCGTAGAAAGAACACGGTCATGGAAAAGTATGGACTTTTCATTGAAATGGAATACTGTTTTTTAGGAGCGACGCTGACGGATTGTGCAATGAAGGTTTCGTCCAAATAAAATGCCTTAGCTCCGTTTTTGGAATAGATCCTGATATTGCCATATGAGAAAAGAAACTTAAATGTTTCAAATTGGATAAATCTCAAGTAGAAATGAACCAAAATCATGACTAGTACTATCCAGTTGCATATTGCTAGAAAAAAATACATGTTTATTTGCTTTGTGGACTGGACCTGATTTTCCTCTTAAAGTAGTAAGGATAAAATATAAAGATGATGTTTTTGGCAAGTATTAATTCTTCCGAAATTGGAATGATTTTACAATGATTGCCTAATCCCAGAAATCATAGACCCTAGAAAAACAAGATCAATGCCGTAACGTCAAATATTTATATAATTTTACGCCCCTCAATTTTTAAATTATTTAAATTTATATTTAGAATTTATGATTCAACTATTTATATTTTTTGTTCAACATTCAACAAGGATAAAATTTAAATATAGGATGCACAATGTAGGTAGACTTTTTAACGTGCATGCCTACTTCAGTCCCATAAAACTAGTAAATAATCGACAGTAAATTGATTATTTACTCATTCCAATCAGATAATTTTTAAAATCACAACTTACATTTCTTTATGAGTGCAAGTATCAAAGTATGTTACTCACAGTCATGCTATTCCGTCGTCATTTCTTCCGCTTGTGCAAGCGATGCCAGCGCATTTACCTAAACTTCAATAGCGTGATTTTGTGAAATGGCTCTTAAGACATTGGTTTCCAACGAAAACATTTCTTACAATGAGGCAGCTGCTCGAGTTCCAACTGTGAATCGCCGCTTATATGCTGATATAGTCAGTTCCAATCCAGCTCCATCTCCCCAAAAATCTCAGAATGTATCTTATAGAAAAACAGTGACCACCCCTCAACGTCCTACTCCAGCACTAGGAGTAGGACGTTGAGGGGACTAAATCTTATGACAAAGTTACTCATGATAACATAATTGGATTTCCTTCTTCGTCCGTTGGCAACGGTTGTTGTCTGAAATCAGATAATTGCCCTCCTTCTCAATCTGAAAACCTTCTTGAGTTACTATCTTATACTCTTCTAAATATGATCTCCAAGTTTGATGATGCCTTACCGAACAATATCCTGCAGATTCTGCAAAAAATTTCCTCAGTTACAAACTCTCAACATGGATCGGTTCCTTCAATGGAATGTCAGGAGTGCCCGCCTCCGAAAGCCTGAGAACTAATTTATTTGATCAATAAGTATAAACCCGTCGTTGCGGCCATTTCTGAGACATGGTTTAAGCCTGACACCATTTTTCGGCTGCCTGGCTACGCCTGTTTCAGAGATGACCGTGACGACAGGTGGGCAGGTTGCGCCCTACCCATAAAAAAAAACTATTCCATACTCTCTTCTCCCTCTTCCACCTCACAGTTGTAACTTTCATGTTGTTGCTGTGAGATGTTCAGATATTTCTTTTGTTTCCATTTATATCCCTCACCCTAACGCTTCAATAATATCAGAACTGTCTCCTATATTTTCCTCTATTCCTCCTCCTGTAATCATCCTTGGTGATTTTAACTGTCATCATCCTATCTGGGGTTGTCCTGTGTCAGATTCTTTTTCATCCAATTTGATTGATTTAATGGATGATTATAATATATGTCTTCTAAATGATGGCTCCCCTACACGTTCTGTTTCTCCTCTTCAAAATCCTAGTGCTGTAGACCTATCCTTTTCTTCTCCTTCTCTGGCTTCACAATTGTTTTGGTATGTTCTTCCAAATTCTCATGGGAGCGACCACTTTCCTATTCTCATTTCTACCTCATTTCAATGTTCATCATCCCCTCCCTTACCACTTGTTCTAAAATACAGACTTGCCAATGCTGACTGGAACAAATTTTCATCCATTCTTGACTCCAAAGTTCCTGAACTTCCACCTGTCGATAATCATAATTATTTGCTACTTTATTCAAAATTTGTTGATGCTATTATTGAAACCGCAGATTCAATAATTCCTTTAAAAAACCTTTCTCTGGTATTCCTTCCCCTCCTTGGTGGGATTCAGAATGTACTTCTGTTGTCAATTAACGTAATAAGGCAGAGAAATATTTCAATGAAAATATTAGCATAGAGAATTATCTTCTTTTCAAAAAAGTTTTAGCAAGATCTATTAGGTTTTTATCGAAAAAAAAAAATCTTGGATAAAATTCTGTGAGAGTCTTTCACCCCGTTCCCTTTCTTCAATTGTTTGGCGGAAAATTAAAGCATTTCGTAACTTTAGAAATGATCCCCGCCCTACTCCTACTAATGATACTTCTTGGTTAGAATCATTCATCGATAAATTAGCTCCTCCATTTGTTCCTTCCCAGGAATTTATATCTTCCACGCCTGTCAACTTTCCTTTTTCATCTAAGGATGGTCCCTTTTTATTTGATGAACTTTGTACTACATTAAATCATCTCAAAGATTCTGCTCCAGGATCAGATGGGATCCCATATTCATTTATATGTTGTTCATCTACTGCTACCAAACTATATTTTCTGAGCTTAATTAACAAAATTTATGAAAATTTTAACTTTCCTGAAACCTGGAAACATCAAATAATAATTCCAATTTTAAAACCCGGTAAAGACCCATTAAATCCTTTGTCATATAGACCAATCGCGTTATCATCAGTGATGATAAAAATCTTTGAAAACCTTCTTAAAATTAGGCTGGAATGGTTATTGGAACATCGGGAAATTTTATCGAAGAGTCAATTTGGATTTAGGAAAGGTTTTGGTACAACTCATAGTCTTAGTATATTCATGTCTGATATACGTATAGCTTTTTCTAGAAAAGAAAATTTAGTTGCAGTCTTTTTAGACATTACAGGTGCTTATGATAATATTCTTCTTCATGTCCTTAAACAAAAAATGGTTCAGCTTAATTTGCCAGCGAGGATGACTAATGTTATATGTAGTCTCTTAATAGGTAGACTTATATCTGTCAGGTTCCAAAATACACTTTCTTCACCAAGGTTGATTTGGAAGGGTTTACCTCAAGGGTCTGTTTTGAGCCCTTTATTATATAATTTATACACTTATGACCTACATCAAAGTGTAGGTTCATTTTGTGAAATACTGGAATATGCTGATGATATAGCTCTATATTATGCATCTGGCTCTATGTCAGATTTGGTATCGCGTCTTAATACAGCTCTTATGTATCTCAATGAATGGTTAAAAAATCATGGACTATCCCAAGCTTCAGATAAAAGTAAAGTGGTATTTTTTTCTAGGAAGAAATTAATTCCTGACCTTCAAATTTATATCAGTCATTTTTGTCTTGATGTAAGTAATAAAGCAAAATTTTTAGGGCTTATTTTAGACTCTAAGTTATCAGGTTCTTTCCATATTGACTATATAAGAAATAAATGTGACAAGAATATAAATATTCTTCGTGCTTTGTCTGGGGTTTGGTGGGGTTCACATCCATACAGTCAAAAACTTCTTTATAATGCCATCATTAGAAGCCATTTGGATTATGCTTCATTTCTCTTAGAACCATGCAGTAGGGTCCTAAGTCGTTAAGATCCTATGATTCAATCCAACACAAATGTCTTCGTATAATTTCTGGTGCTATGAAATCTTCTCCTATAAATGCTCTTCAAGTTGAATGTGTTGAAGCTCCTCTTTATCTTCGTCGACAATTACTCAGTGATCGTTTCTTTTTTCAAGCTGCTCAATTTTCTCTTCATCCAATTTTAAATAGACTTCACTGTTTTCTATTCCATTTAGGTCTTCAGACTATTGGCGTAATAAAGACCCTTCTTGTCTTTTAAATTCTTTTAATAAACTATCAAGTATGCCTATTTCGTTATATCAATTTCCTATACATCCTCTTTTTAGTTTTCCCTATGATTGTTTAATATATAGACCAAATATTTTCTTACATTGGTATTGACAAAGATTCCCCTGGAGCTGATAAAATTTTTCATGATACTATGAATTGTCAATAGCCGAATTGGATGGCTATATTCACCGATGCATCTAAGTTAACAGATAATGGATCGACTGGTTCTGCGGTTTGGATTCCTAAATTCAGGATAGTTCTGAGTCATAAATGTCCTCCTTATTCATCTGTATATTCTGGTGAATCAATCGCTTTATTAGAAGCCGTCAAATATGTAGAATCCCGTAAATTAAATAAATCTATAATATTTTCAGACTCTCTAAGTTGTTTGCAAGACATTAATTTATATTTGGCTTGCGCAAATTTGATCACATTTCTCAATTTCGATCTAAGCTCAAGTGGCTCCCTATACGTCTTCGCCGGAATGCTCACATACTCTCTCTCCTTTACAATATTTTGTTCAATCCTTTGACCCCGCGCTATCTTAAGGAACGTTTTAATTTCCTTCACAATGCAAATGCTCACAATTTAAGGTCATCAGAAAACCTCTCCCTCAGTATGCCTCAACATGGCACAATATTCTATGACCAATCTTTTTCTGTCAAAGCTGTTCGCCTGTGGAATTCATTACCGATTTCTATTAGGCAAGCTCAATCTTTATCCATATTTAAAAGCCAAGTCAAAAAGTTTTACTTGTCCGAGTAATAACACCCATTCTGTTTCAAACTGCTTATCTCTTGCACTTTATCATCACAATTGTAGGATATGTATACGAAATGTACTTATTCGCAAATAGCATAATAAGGCATATTGTATTGTATAGTGTGTCTGTGTATGTATATAGATATATATGAATATAATTTATTATATTTGTGTATGTCTGACAGAGTATTGAAATATGTATATTACGAGTATTATTAGTATTTATGGTATGTATATTATTAGTATCTAGGTCATCTGTCTGTTTTTGATAAAAATATTTTTTTATTTTTTGGCTTAAATTTTAAGTTAGCATAGTTTGTTTAACCTCACTTTTTATATTCGTTTGTTGCACCCCCGTCTTATGATTCCTGTATTTCCTCTCCATTCCAAGGTTGCCTGGAAGAGATCGCTGTTAGTGATAAGGCCGCCCATTGTAACACTTGATTGTAAGCCTTCATGTTTTAATACTTTGTAATTTAATGGTGTGTACAATAAAGAATTATCTATCTATCTATCTATTAATAAATTCCCATTTACGTCTAAAGACCTCTTACACACCAACCTAAAAATTAGAGAAATCCTTTACAGATGCCACTCTTCTGGAATCGAGGTAGCCCTTGCCTGGATTCCAGGTCACTGTGGTATTGAGGGTAATGAAAATGCAGATTATTATGCTAAGCAAGCCGTTGAAATAGGCCTGGACACGTATTCAAAAGGATTTTCCAGAGACCTACGTACTTTAGCGGAAAGAAATCTTCGAGAAAAATGGTCTGAAATTTGGAATAGGACAAGAATGATTAAAGGTAGACATTATGGGGACATTCAGCCAGATATACCTACTAAGCCATGGTTTTTTAAATATAAAAAGTCTAATAAAATGGTTACCTCTACAGTAATCAGATCGCGCCTGGGACATGTTTGCTCACAAGTTTTCCTTTCCAAAATTAGGGTCAGGGACCATTCTCTCTGTGAATGTGGCCTTGAAGATGGAACCTTAGATCATATTTTCTTTTTCTGTCCTAAGCTATCTTATTCTCTGTATGATGTTTTAAGTCCTGACATCCCTAGACCTGTTAACTTCAAATGTCTTCTCTCATATGTCTTTACACCGTTTATACATATTTTATGTAATTTTATTAAGTCCAATAATATTCATTTATAGATGTTATTATTTGTTTTTAAATACTTCTAAACCTTTATTTTTGCTTTATTACATAACTAATCCTAATTGTTCATTTATTAATTAACCGCGCATTCTTTATTTAAACCGTACATTGGTCACACTCTGACACTGGCAGAAAAACGCCAAGCTGTGTTTAAAAGCCATCTAAAGAAGAAGAAGAAGAAGAAATATAATTTGTATGGATTTAATAATGGCGTACAGTGTGACCAGATTTAGCAGAATTCTGCGATTTTAGCATAATTTGATCTCCAATTCAGGGTCTAGCAGATTGTGTCGCAGACCTCAAAATATAGCAGATTTTGGCAGAATTTTATACAATATCCGCAGAAATTTAGCAAGATGAAGAAGAATTAGCAATTCATGTAATGTTGCTAGAAATATTTAGTAATTTTACAATTCATAAATAATGTACGAAAGATTATAGCTTTCTGTTCTGGCAGTTTTCTTTTAAATATAATTTAGGAGAATTCCTAGATTTTTTTCATCGAACTTTGTATTGAACTAAATACTTGTCTACCTCTTAATAACCTATTTGAGCAAGTGCTATGTCTTGACCTACAAAACGTTTTGGACAAAGATTTTAGAAGTTTGATCATAACTGGTTCTCATTTTCCAAATTTGGTATACAAATCTAACATACAAGCAATTTACTCCGAAAATATTGACCTTAAATTCGATTAAGTAGTGGCAGATCTTGTAGAATCGGGAGAAGTTCTGCTGACCTCACACTAATGAACACTAAATTATAACTTACCTGCGGGACAAATTTAAAAAATCAACATGTTGCTGTAATTCTATATGTAGATGCAAGAAAATAACAGGGTGGATGCATTTTTAATTAAATTTGTTTTGATTTTTTTACGCCGTCAAAAAATATAAAAGACTCTCAAAGTTCGATGGTTCTGTATATTAAAATCGACACCACAGAAATTTATAAGTACATATGTACCATATAGAGTTATTGTTAATTCGTGTTACTCAATCATAAATATTTTAGAAACGCATCGGCAGCGCATCTAGTGTTGCAGATGTCCATAGGCAGCGGTTACGTTTACCATCAGGCGGGCCGTGTGCTTGTTTGTCACCCATAATATAAAAAAAAAAAAAATGTTTTTTTTGTACATACTCGTATCATTCATTTAATTGGGACTTCATTCAGTAGCAATGTTTTCAATCAAAAATAAACTTAGCAGACTTTAGCAGAATCAAAAATAAACTTAGCAGACTTTAGCAGTATTTAGGGGAGCAGCTAGCATAATGTCCAATTTAAATCTGGTCACACTGATGGCGTAAACCACACTATTAGAGATGCGGCTTCGGAGAGGCGCGGTGCTTCAGAGTTGTCTCCGAAGGCAACTCCACGTAACGGTCGCGCAGGCCGCAAGTGCGTTTTACCTTGCTGCACAGGAGATACGCGGCGCAGTAATTATTTAATCTGTTCACGTTGCAACAATTCATAGAACCTGGTTTTACAGCCTAAAACTTATGTGAAATCGAATGTAATCTCTGAAGTCATGGAAAAGAGTTTTTTCCAACGAGAATTTGATGTATTCGTCACCTAAATTGAACGCTTATTACCTATTATTTCTGCTTAATCTGCCTCTTCGTATGACACCACGATTAGGTGATTCTCCTTCGACGATTTCATCCATTTCGAATTTTTGCCATGAGTTGGATGTAGCTAGCTACATATCATTAATCTGTGGTTGGATGAACCGTTCTGCTACGCCACATTGCTATTGTGAACAAAAGAGTCGCGCCGCCGCGCCCCGCTTCGCTGCAGCACGGGCTCTGCGGTCGTCGCTCAGATCCCGCGCCGCACCTTAGATTTATGGTTTTTCTTGCAATTTTTTTCAGTAGATTGTAATTACTTTCTTGGAAACAATATTCAATAAGTTAAAAGTCGGTATGTTAGGTATATATAGGCTCAAAAAGAATAAGCTTCCATCAGAAGTGTAAAGTGAGAATCGAGACTCATCTGTCAACAAAATTCTGGACGGTTCTTCTTGATCCCACTGTATGCGTTCACGTCACGGGCGTATCGCTACTCGATGCTCCCTGTGGAGTTTGGGGCCCCTCGCTGGTCTTCGGGGTTTCAGGTTAGCTTCTGTGGCGTAATAGATAAGATATTTATAATAATTAACTAGGTACTCTGGTAATAACACCAAATATATTTTATAACACGTAGCGAAATTCAGCTAGCGAAACACTACCTAACACGCATGAATATTTATTTTATCATGCAGGCAAATCATCAACCATAAGTATAAGTTCTTTCCTTATCCTTGAGATGATACTATTCATTTTATAACCCATTTGGTAAAATAACGTTTTTTATACGTTACGTTTATTCATGAATTGATCATTATTCGTCCTTACATAATGTTTATATACCTACCTACGCACAGCATAATTATTTTTGGTTCATTATTTACAAATCGGTGTTTTTTATGTTTGAATTTTTTGATTAAAAAACAAATTTATATATGTTAAATTATGCTGATAGCTATATGTAATTGGTCTGTGTACCATTGAATTTACTAATTAGACAAATATTGACGCATAGTGCAGTATTCTTCGTTGTTTTCTGCATACGCTGTATAATGTCAAGGCAAGGACTGAAGTATGAGCTAGTACCATCTGTTTGAAAGTAACGTACTCATAGTAAGGTTTTTACATAATTTCCGGAATTTGAGTAGAACAATGTCGGACATCCTGTGGAGTGTGCGGACCTGCTAAAGAATGTAGAATGTGCATGTGCTGTTCTCGAGTACATAATCGAATACATCGAGAACATACTCTCGAATAGAAATAGATCGTTTTCTCCCCTCGATACAATGTACTATTATTTATGGCCCAACTAGTTGTTCATATGTCATTAATACATGATGTTGTCCTAGAAAGAACGACAAACTTCAGTTTTGCTATTGATATTGTTATGAGTTAAATATAATATAACATTATATACATACATATAAAAATGTTTTTGAGAGTACACTTTTTTCTCATAATGTCGGCTTAACTGACTTATCTTTGGTGGACAGGTGGGTAAGGCACGCGGTGCGTAAAATCGGGGCAGTGGGTTCGATTCCTACTCGAGGTGAGAAATTGCGATCGCTAAAAAAAATATCAATTCGATTTTCGCTTAGCTTGCGATAGTGTTTATTACCATCATATTTAGAAATAGATACATCCATTGGCTTAGCGAAAACATTCTAAGTTTAAGGATACATCAGTGGTCTGCTTTACTTATTTCCAACTACAGCTGACTTTACTACAAAATGTTTTAATAATCGGTAAGCCTTTGATCACAATCCTACCGAATGGTAGGTGATGATGTGGTAAGAGGCGGTGAATAGGATTAACCTAGAATGGAAACTGGCTCTCAAAGACAGCTGCAGAAACCCGCATTTAGGGGGCGACAGATTTTTAGCTATGTAGGTACTGTGCCTCAATCAAAATGAATATGCGCTTGCACCATGTTGAAATGCCTGCCGTTCTAAGACAACAACTGGGACCGACGACTCGACCTGCACCCCGAAGCACGTAAGCGCTCTATAGTAACTACCGCTAGGAGCCATCCATCCAAACAACTGCTTCACTATAAATTCTACAGCTTCTTGGCAAGCTCCATACGAATTTTAATCTTATAACTATCTTAAAACATACTCGTACATATAAACATTCTACGGTGTTTTGTGAATGCTCGCCTGGCTGGCTGCCACTCTCGTCTTACTAGAATCTAGTAATATGAGAGTGGCAGCCAGTATAAGGTAACCTACTAGATGAATGAGTGCTCCAGAAGCTATATCTATATCCAGTTCATATTTATAATATCGACAAAATAATATCAATAATATATGCGATTCGAATCAGTGACTATTTATTATTCTTTAGAATTAGAGCAGGTGGCAAGCGGCAAAAGTGCTCACGCACGTAGCATCCCAGATGAGACGATGCCCCCTCTGCAATGGGATCAGCATTAGCCCATCCAGCCCCTTGCCATCAGAGCGCGAGAGGCCATGAGGCTCGAGCACGCAAGGGGCTTCTGCCTAAACGACGGCCCTCTTAATGATATGGTTGATGGCATGATGCCGGGGCCACCGTCCAGCGCAACAAGTGCAACTGAGAGCGTGCAGGAGGAAGCTAGAAATGCGATGGTGCCCGACTCTTGCAGTCGCCGCACGCCTTAACCGCCAAATCGAATCGGCAGACTAGCCTGACACCACTGAGCATCGCTAAGACTGATGTTTAGCGTCTCCTCGATAACACGTTTAAGTGCACTGTCAAACCAATGGACCTTCTCTGGAAGTTTTCAAGTTGGCACCGTCCGAATGATATATATGTCAACTTGAGCATCCCGAAACAGGCTCTCAAAAGCACCAAGGAACCGTGAGCCGGAAGGTTCCGAAAGTGATTTACAAGTGATGCGATGCCAGAGTCTGCGTCTTCGAATCCAGGCTGTCAGCAACGCCCTCAGAAAAAACCGGCATATCCAGGAGGTAGGTACATGGATTTTCGGTCCATAAGCCCAAACCCAGGAATGAGGAATATGAAACTCGATTCCGCTGCCCCTGGAGGGGTAAAATTCGCACTTAGCGGTGTTTACCTAGGAAGAATGCTTTCACGTCCCGCCGGACTGCTTCTGGACTACCACCAATAGTTCCATCCAAATACCGGATATTAAGGGGTGACTCTAGAGACTGAATGGCCTTATGAATCGCCATACTGAAAATAAGTGGTCCCATAGGATCGCCCTGTTGCACGCCGACTTGCGATCGGACGCGTTTGCGTCCGATCGCAAGTCGGCCATCGTAAGATAGATTGCTTGGGGCCGCATAACACTGGCGAAGAAATGGAAATAAAGACGGTGTCAACTCCCTGACCTCCGACAGCATCGAGCCCTTCTCGACACTGTTGAAAGCGTTCTTGACGTCAAGTTTTAGAAGGACGTCATCGCTCCCGGCTCTCAAAACAAAGCTTCGTGGCATGGATAGTGGCTTCGCATCCCAGGGGCGTACCAAACCCTACTCTGGTGGGGCTGGAGATAAGGTGTGATCACACCATGAACTGCTCAGCAACAAAGTTTGACCACCAAACGGCGAAAGTATTGCCCACTGCGATTGGCCTCATACCACCGTCTTTTTCCCATCAGTCATAGCCTGGCACCCCACAGGACATAAAACGTACATTAATGTTATTTATTTATTATATTTCTGCTAACAGTTAAACATACTACATAAGGAAGGAAATATTAGAGTTATTAACCATTGTCATGTTTGCTCAGTCAGTCGGTTAGAGCATACCACGGCTAAAGAGGTGGATGACGCGGGTTCGAATCCCGAACATGACTATAATTTATCCTCTCGTAAATTTGTAATTTTGTAATACTCTGCTATGTTCTAAGAATTTCAACACATATATAAAGATTTAAATATGAAATATAGAGATTAGAGGTATAGTAGAGCTTATAATAACAATTTAAGATGTCAACGATTACCTGACGGCTATCGTAAATGGTGAGATCTAGCTTGTTGGAATAACGACCGCACAAAGCAAAGTGCATCAAAATTAAAAAGTATTATCTTGTATGCAGTTTGCTATTATCACAACCTTATGTTTGCAAGTGAAGGCAGCGGAGTAAAAAGCTTTTCGGGGTGCCGCCCACCAGTGGGTGGGCGGCATCGTCATTAAATATCTGTTAGTCTTGTCTAAATGTAAATAAGTTGTTAAAGTTTAAGGTTGAGGAAATTTATAATGTCGGTAATTTTAAAAATAAAATATCGAAAAACCGATATATTTGATTTAAAATTCGGTTTTCCAATATCGGATATTTGTGCCGATATATCGGTTTTTCGATATTATCGAAAACCGGTATCCAAGCTCTATTTAGTATATCTCTGTTAAAAAAGCTTATTAATCGGGCACTGATTTTAATCCTAGCGATTAAAACTATACTAGTTCAATATATCCGAAATACCAAATTTGCATCTGATGGGACTAAAACAAATTATAGGTAGATGTTAAAGTTTTAATCAAGTTAAGGTGATATATATATATATATTTTTTATGCCGATATGATAGCCTTTGTCCACTATCTCACCGGATGGTAAGTGATGATGTCGTCGAAGATGTTGTTCAGGAAAACCTGAATTACTGGCTCTCAAGGACAGCTGCCGGAACACACCGTCAGGTGCTTGGCGTCAGATTTTCTACTTGAGGGTGGTAGCTAGCCAGGCGGGCATTCGCAAAATGCCCTACCACCATGCTATAACAACTGCCATCCTAAGACATCAACCGGGACCGACGACGGCTTAACGTGCCCTCCGAAGCACGTGCACGCTTAGTAGTAATGTCACCTGCGGTCACCCATCCAAGTCATGACCGAGGCGGACGTTGCTTAACTTTGCTGATCGGTTAAGAACAGCTAAGCAAATTTCGCTACGAGCGCTTCATCGTTGATATGGAATCGACCTCATTGTCTAACTAGATTGGTAACGAAGATGAACTTCATTGTAACATAACTTAGACGTATTTATTCGAAAACGATGTACGGAGTTCGAATCGTAAAACGAAGATCATTTACATTGAAATTTGAAACAGACATTAACGCCCCTGGAGATGGCTAAATAGTGATAAAGACCTGTGCCATGGGCACCGGTCATTAACGAATCCGCAAAAGATGCGGTGTGATGACATGCTAATGCCTATTTTAGTTACATATTTATGTAATATATTAGTATAATCATCTTATTCTTCAATATATAACATTGAGATAGCTGCAAATTAAATTATCATGAACAAAGCATTTGCCTAAAACGCAATGACATAGGAATTTCAAAGTCCCATTAATATTTATATTGTCAACTGTATCTCATGTCCATCCACATCTACAATAGAGGTAACAATAAAAAGGTCATGGTACGACTAAACAGAGTAGGTATTTACATAATAATGCTCTGTATTACAATAATATGTTGCGCAAGCGACCCAACCGACCCGACCCGATACACGGTCACCGCCGCCGCTGCCGCTGCGAGTCGCCGACATTGACCGACGGCCGTGGAATACCATAGGAATACCTCCTGGCTCAAACAAACTATTACTGTGCTCTTTACGCTAACTAGATGGCATCTAGTTACCAGGACTGGTAACGAGATGTCACCGCCGCGGGCCGCGCCGTGCCGCCTCGCCAATTCACAATTTTGCACTGTTTTTCCATAAATATTTCTTTAGAAACTTTTAAGATTCCAGTAGAAAAACGGAGCCAATTACGAGCACTATTGAGATTCGGTTGTTTGTCTATCTGTCCGTTTGTCGCGGTTTAGAAATTTTGTATAAATTTGTATTTTGTAATAGTTTTTCATTGAACCAAAGTGATAAATCTGATAATATATATTGGATTAGAAAATTAACGGCAGTATAAGGTAGACAAAAAAAACTATTTCACACCCTAGCAAGTGCATGGGCTGGAATTCGCTTAGAGTTGATTGAATTGAATATAATTTCTATAAATACATTTTTATAAGAAAAAAATAATAAACGGGGCTCATCATACGATTATAGACATAAATACGACAACAGAATAGCTACGATTTTTATAGAAAGTTACAATTTACTTAAAAATTTTACTCCTAAAATTTACACTTAAAATTTTACCCGGATAATGGAGCCTAAAGTTTTTATAGCTTTAGCAGAGATATGTTCTATTAAGTTATAGTAGAGATTTGGAGGCGAAGCGATCACGCATTCTGTTATCACACAAACACTTGGCTAAATTAAAAAGCAGGGTGGTGCGTTGTACTTACAGATCCAAACGTCTACCTTTAACCTGAGAATATAGTCTTGTCCGGAAAGATGAAGTACCGGCTTGCTTATTGCTTTTGCCCATTACTTCATTAGGTACTATGGTACCTATCATGAACTCCCTAATGTATATGACAGTGCGTTAGAATCCAGATTTAATCTTCACGAAGAAGTTTTGTTCACTTAAGCTGGGCCTTGAAATTAGAGCGCTACCTATAAAATTGTCTATAGGTTCCCATCTTAGCTTGGCGTGCGGGCTCAGCAGCCGTGACTTCTACACCATTGTTAAAGCTATGAGGAACCAGGAGCCGCGCTGACATGGGCAGCTGGCCGGCTCCAGAGGCACCGCTCCACTAGGGTAAGCCTCTAAGTCTAAGATGAAACGGCATAGGGTATAGGCTGCATATAACAGAGACGGGCTGCGGTGTAGTATGGGCGACACCGCACTTGCTGCTGTGGGAGTAGTAGGTGTTGAGTCCAACATATCCCGGCCACCTGTTCGGGGTGGAAGAGAATATGTAAAGGGAATTTTCCATACGCCAAAAACAATTAAAACATGTTGACAGCCAAAATATCCATAATATTTCTCAAATCGCTTATCTCAACTTATAGCTGCATTGATTCGACTTCGATCTTTCCTCCGCCATACCCAACTTTTATGTTATACATTTTTAGTTGGTCACGAAAGTGTGAAAAGCTCTATTCTCTCAACGCATTCTGCTGTCCGTCCTTCCTATTCCCCACCAGACAGACCAGACCCATCTAAAACCAGTACGCCTTATCCAGTGGTATGGGTATCCCGAATAGTGGTTGGTGAGGTTACACTCTTCCGCTTTGTACCACTTACACAAAGAACGCCAATCGATCTTGTTCAATTCAAATCAAAATCCTGAAGGAGCCTGCCTTTAAATTTAATGTATCTAAGGAAGGCTCTCGAAGGGCTGCTTTACGCCCTTGCGTAAAAGAGACTTTTCGTGGTGGCGCGTCGTTTCGCAACCATCTTATGTAATTGTTTGATGCCACGAAGGCACAGGGAGAATTGTAATGTAGTGCCACCATGAAGGTCCATGGTTCGAAACCAGCCCCGCGCTGGAGGCTCACCGCATGGTGAGCACCAGCCCTAAATAGAAAATCTGTTACATTACCTATTCCGGCAGCTGTCCTTGGGAGTTAGTTATTTCAGGAGACGGTCGTGTTTAACAGAATTTTGCTGTGTCAATCGTATGCAATAAAGTTCTCTGTTCTCTGCTTTATATGTAGTTTAATGTACCATTTCTTGAAAATCATAAATAATTTTTGTGTGGCCGCATAGGCATTACTACTGGCATTGCTACTTCTGTGCTTTGGGCATGTTAAGCCGTCGGTCACTGTCTTAGGATGGCAGACGTTATAAGGTTATAGCATAGAGTGCTAGGGCATTTTGCGAATGCCCGCCTTTCTAGCTACTGCCACAACTGAAAGATTATTTGAATGAATTCCAATTTTAAATTTGATTTTGTATCTTAATAAAAGATATAGAATATAGATTTGAGCTTAATTTAAATATTTTCAAAGTTTATAACAACTGATAACGATAACGTATATAATGTAATGCGTAATTTTCCGTGGGCGTCTATTTCCCACATATTATTTAATTGTCGCATTGTCACCAGCCACTACTGGACTGATGTAACAGATAGTGCGCTGGTTGGTACTGCCGGTGCATTGTCCGAGACCAACGCCCTCCCGACTCCCTAACACCACAGAACAACAACCAACCTTGTAGAAAGGCCAGCTAGTCACAAGAAAATTATATGATTCTGCATTCAAAAGACAATCTGTAAATTTATCAAATCCAGCATTTTGTCACTACTGACATCACTAGCTTGATTGAGATGGCGAGTAAGTATATGGGCCGTCGCGTCGACCATCCTTAGTTCACCACTATAATTTTATTATTTAGACGAAGATGCTTGAAATATCCAGCTTTCTCAAACCATCGCCATTTACCTTTGTAATATAAATAAATATTTTCATAATAGATATAAGTCACAAATTGTACAGACTTAAAAAGAATGGAACCCAGTTTTTCCCCGTTCTTCTCGCAGTGGCTCTGACTTTTTGCTGAGTGCGTTAGTAGAATATATTGTAACTGACCTCTATAAGAGCGCCATACAAGCCGAAATGGAATGAACGATTTTGACTAAAATTGATTTTGATAATGCTCTCGAATTTTATTATTGGACATACAGGTCCGTAACGATGTTATCATCCACAAAGAGAGTATGATTACACGAACATTCAAATCTCCGTAGAGCCTTGTAAGATATGCCTTCATAGGTAAGTAAGTCATGTAATATGCACGGCGGAAACCTTTCATATTAAAATCTCATGTGTTTCTCTGAAGCAAGCTTCTCAACTTTACTGCTGTAAAACAAGACAAAGAATAGAATGGTAATAAAAGAAAACTTCCTGGTAAACTCTTCTTCAGCGGTCGGTACCTATGCATGTCTTTTCACCAGAGATGTCACTAATGGAACTTCTTCATTTATTTTGCTTAGGGGAAGAAAATATCCTGTCGGCGTAGATTTTTCCTCACTCACGCTCCACTTCCTTGCACACCTGTTTGACAAAATTGTAGCAAAGCACATTACCACTAGGTAATGTACTTTTTTATAATTTTATATGATGTAAGGTGGTAAAATCAAAACTATTCCAACCCTTGGAAAAGCGTAGTAGGGTCGCTCGAAACCGTTCCCAAAGCCATTCCTCATTGTTGCGTATGTAGCATTCAGTGCACCCTATTCGTCACCATGCACCGACCAACCATCTCCGGAAGCGGAAGTGAGCTCACCGACGCTGTGGTAGCCACTATAATCTAATCTGTGGTACTGGCAGGCGTGACAATGATCTTGTACTGTACACGCTTCACGTCACGCTCACCGGGTGTGGATAAATGAAACAAACGCACACCGTTTAGTATGCCTTGGCATGGGAGTACACATACAACCTCGAGGAGTTTGGTAGATGAGTCTATTGGTAAAAACCTACGTTTTGTTAGATAGATTATGGTCACATGTGATGGAGTGCAAACCTATTGTCTCTTACAAGGAACAGTTCCATAGTCCAGATTGCCGCTGATAACTCCTTTGTCATAAAGTTTCTGACTTTTCGGCTTCCATGCCCAAAGGTCAAAATGAAGCCCTATTAACGAGACTCCCTGTCGTCTATCTACGGGTATGTCACGAGTCTCTGGCTCGTAAACTGAATTATTACAAACCAGGAGTTTTGATATTTTGTAAATTTGACCAAAGATGAATATATGAATAAAAAATTATCTAAAGTTCCCCAAGCGGACGAAAGATGTACATGGAATATCCAAGTAACTTATTAGAATGGCTATACCATCGTTCGCCCCAGTTTTAGCTTTCCTGTTTAATTCATGCCTAAAAAATGGTACGTATCCAACTGCTATGAAGGTAACTAGAGTAACTACAATATATAAAGGAAAAGGTAAACGAGAAGATATGGATGCTTATAGACCTGTGTCCATCATACCTGCTGTGGAAAAATATTTGAGAATGGTTTGAGCTCGAGGCTTTTAGAATTTTTGCCATCAACGAATGCTCTATCAGATCGCCAGTACGCATACTATGAAGAGAGGTGGTGGCTCTCTAACGAGGGAAGCAGTTTTTTTATGTTATTATGACGGAACAAACTCGAAGCCCACCTGATGTTAAGTGGACTAACCTCTACCTATAACAGATACATTTCGTCACAAGTCACGAATTGCACTGCGCCCGTCACTTTGAGACATAGTTTTTAAGTCTCATGTGCCTGTAATTTCACTGGCTCTCAAGGACTGCTGCCGGAACACACCGTTAGGTGCTTGGCAACAGATTTTTGAGTTCACTGTGTTTTGGCTGCTCGCGAGCGCAGGCAGCAGTGCTGTTCTATGCTGTGACCTCTCGAAGGCTTTTGACGTCACAGACCATGACGTTCTTGCTCTGAAACTGAAGCACTATGGGATTGAAGGTAAAACGTATGCAGTACTGGCTTATATGATGCGGGTTCACTCTCAGATAGTAGTTTCGAGAGATGGAAAAACATGCTCCGATGCAATGTTTGCCATGATGGAAGTGGCACCGGGGTTCATCATTTTGAAATATTATGTTTTCTACCTGCAGCTGTGGTAAGTACAAACATATTTATGAACGCTGACGACTTTGCTGCAGTGGTTACAGTACCCACAATGGATCAGCTAGAACAGAAGCTGAAAATTGCGGCGTGTGACTTGGCCCAGTGGTTTCGAATGAACGGCCTGGTGTTAAACATAACAAAGACACACTTCATCCACTTCTGTCTATCAGGCCACGTTACGAGGCACTGTCGGTCTCAGTAAACCAGGTAAAGATAGGGCAAGTAGCTAGTACACCCTTTTTGGGTTTTGAAATTGACATGAGCCTGACGTGGGACAGCCATATTCATAAGGTTTGTGGCAAAATAAGCAGTGCATGATTCGCACTCATGAGGTACTTACGGCTACGGTTCAGAGCTATGGGGGCGTGCTGCTGATTGGGAGCGCGTCCTCAGAATGCAAAATTGTGCCGTAAGCTCCATTGTGCGAGTCAGTGCCGGTTTTAGCACTACCAGCGCCCTGGGCGAGATTTTTACTGCGCCCCCAGCGAGATTGAGTGTGGCATATAGCCACTGAAATTCATGAAAAAAGTCCACAAATCCACAAAATTGCTAAGTGTCCATACATTTGGATACCTGCAGTTCTTGTAAGTCGCGATCTTTAATAAAATTTAAAATAACGAGAGAACGACATTCTAAAAAACATTTAATACTTATGAGTTCATCACACAACATACAAGATCTATATCTGATTTAGTCTACAGTTTATTTCAATTGAAAATCACTACAGAGTTTGAGAAGGTCTGGTTTTTCTGGAATCATTTTTTTACATTGTAAAACATTACATAACTACCTACATTGTTTACATTGTAAAAATAGACCAAAATTTTGAATAATCATTTACTGAACTGTTTAATTTTTTTTATTGTATAATATAGGATATAGAAATAAAGGCTTTAAAAGTGTCATTTTAACTACAAAGAAGTTCTAAAGATAAAGATCTAAAAATTGAGTCAACTAGCATTCGTGTAAAACACCAAGCTGGAGAAACAGCCCGCGAAGAGCCAGTAACGTCTCTATAAAAGAAATTTTAAGTTGAATTTTCAATTGTCTTTTGGAGACTACCTTAATATCATTGCCTCGTTATCAGTCTAGAAAATAATAATAACAATTTAAAAAATAAAGTATCAAATTTATTAATTATAAACATGGTTTTTTAATGTTAGACTCCATTTAAATACATTTTAGTATATATTGTCAAATTAAATTAATAGTAAATAAAAGGAAACAAAAACATAATTCTTAAAACTAACCAAATAACCCACCCAAATTATCAAATAATAATAAATTAAATCGAATTAGTAAATAAACCCCATTATTAAGGTAGTTTCCAAAAGAAAATTGAAAATTCAACTTAAAATTTCTTTTATAGAGACGTTACTGGCTCTTCGCGGGCTGTTTCTCCAGCTTGGTGTTTTACACGAATGCTTGTTGGCTCAATTTTTAGATCTTTATTTTTAGAACTCTTTCGTAGTTAAAATGACACTTTTAAAGCCTTTAATTCTATATCCTTCCAAGAAAACGCAGCTTTTTCATCATTTCTGTGCATTTACTGATATCAGAGATCCATGCCTTCTGATTGTAGAGATTTACTGACGACATTAATTTGAAAACTATGTCTACCAAAGAACCAAAGAAGCTGAAATCTTTTATTTGTTCGGCTAGTATAGTAGCCTCATGAGAGAATTGAATGAACTTCAGTAATTTGAGTTTCAGCAGGCAAAGTAATTAAAGCGTCTTGAATGGCACTAATTCGATAACGGAAGTCTTTAACAATGCTTACTCTCGTTTCTTTAAGAGACTCAATGTTTCCGTGTCGTTTAGACCAAGCAAGTTTTAGAGAAAATAACTAACCATAATTTGTAGTTTAAAGGGTTGACTGAGGTCTAAGGCTAGATGAGGGCCAGTCTCTAGATCTTATAAAGTCCGAAAAGTTGGTTTCAAGCAGGGCTTGGGTAGATCGTGCCTTGTGACCAGATCAGGTGTAGAGTCCTGCTGGAAAATCCAAGGTACATTTTTTAAAAGTTTATTGCTGAATGATTTCACAACACGATCCAAGACTGTCTCTTGATTCGCTTTAGCTGATGTTTTCACTCATTTTTCATAAAAATGTAGCTTTGTGACGCCTTGATAAGACACGCCTCACCAGACCATCACCGAAGTAGGATGATGATTACGTTGTACCTTTCCGACCACTTGAGCAGCTTCTTTAGAACAGTGAGCGTACAATTTATCATTTTCCTTTTTGTAGTGTTCTTCAATACTGAAATTTTTTCATCTATAAAGAAGATGCCCTTCACCTGCGTATCGCGACGGAAGGCATTTTGATCGATCCAATATTCTTAATTGTAAATTTAGGACATGTCCTGTATATCGACGATAAGCACCGAAGCTTCAGGTCTTGTTGTATAATACGCGACAGAGTCTTAGCGGGAATCTTCATTAATCGCGATAAGATTCTTTGCTTCCTAATGGGATTTCAACGAATTATTGCTTTAACAGCAATAGCAGCCTTTGTAGTAACTACGTCTAACTAAGTCTAACAGCACCCGGCCGCCCCGATCTTTTATGGTCTTCGTCAAAGGAAATGTTATTGTATCTATTGATAGTACGATATACGAACATACGGCCGATACCAAGCTTTTGAAGTTCCTGGAATATCACCGACGATGGCTCCCACTTTGTGCAAGGCGATCATTGCAATCCAATTTTTTTAACACTTCATCCCATATTGTCATTTGCTAATGAACACGAAAAAATCGAAAAATTATGTGCAGTGGCGCGAAATCGAAAGAAGTTTTTAAAATAATAAACGCGTCCGAAATTCAAAATAATTAAAAAGTTTAAAAAAAGTTTTTATGTACAGTATTTATGGCCAGATTTCAATATTACTTACTCAATGGGCCAGACAAGTTATAAATTTTTAAATTTTTCTTTTTGGCTCTCCGTTTTCTATATTTTGAGCCAGATAGGATTATTTTGACAGGATCAACGTGCTTTGACATTTTATACTAAGTAATCAAATAATTAGTCCAAATTCAATTCCATCTGCAACCGTTGAATTCTCTTTAAGCACAATCATTTCTAAAAATAAGTGATTAGAATCCTGAAACCTTTTTACTTTTACTTGAGATTAACAGTTAGACATCAAACACACAATATCACACGTTAGAATTTCTGAATCAAATAAGTGCCATGGTGCAGATAATTAGCATTTTTCTATATGTAGCGAAGGCAGACTGAACTATACTTAAAACTTATATCTTGAATACTTATTTAAACTTATGTATTGAAAATAATACCTTGAAATTTTATGATTGAAACCTCTGCTTGAAAAATTCTACAATAAGTGAATGCGCGCATAGTGCAGATAATGCATTCGAAAACACAATTACCTAAGTACCTACTTCTACATTTATTTTTTCTGATAAAACAAAATTAACCATCTATTTGGGTACGGCAAATAAGTAATGGCGTTGTTTCAATCGATTTAATATATAAAGAAATAATCACCAGAAAAAAATACTTTACTGATAAGACGGTAAAATAATTAATTTCAAATGTAGTCGAACATCTGTTACTACCTACCGCACAAACGCACTGCAGTTTTTTGCAATTTTACCTGAGTTAAATATAATTAAAACTACTTTAAACTATTTAAGTTTGTAAATATATTCTCTGACCGTTTTCCTATTATATTAATGTAACAAAACAGTAAAACAGGGCGGGAATCGAAGCCTAGCCAAATAATTTTATGTACGCCAGTTGCCTAAAAAATATGTAGATATCTTAAGGGGATTATATAGAGCGTACTTCTCCATACAAAAAGAAAAAGCTCTTTTCTACCTCTTAATATTGCCGACATCATTGCGTGGGTTAGGTAAGTGTTTGATCAAATACTTCTTTCGATCAGATGAATTTTAAAATTCAAGTTGATGACCGCCCACCGTCCACTATGACAATTGACGTTATACAATGAGAGCACAACATTTCGGCTCCACTGAGCATGTTCTGGGGGCCGAGTGTTTTAGGCACCCAGAGTGAAATCTTTATTACACATAAAAACTTTGTTTCCGAAACACCACTGTAGTACATTGCATTGGTTCACGTTAATTCAAATACCTCCCCACTTCAGTACGTGGGGGCGTAAATGTTTAGATTATTTCTGCAAACCATGGAAAACATAAAACCAGGTTTTGGTTAAGATAAAAAAAATGAGGTTTAAAATAATAATAGGAGACGCTCCTTCGTTGAAAAAATATGGATAATGTGTTATGTCTATCGTTGAGGATTCCCGGTAAAATCATCAGCAGTGCTCAGACTGAACACTGCGTTCCGCCCTAGTGTTGCCACCTGAGTGCTTTTTGTTACTAGACTTAGTGAACGAGTAAGTAGGACTGAAGCGAGTGAATATAAAGGGGCGCCTGCGGCGCCCTTTCATACCTGGCACCCTGGGCGGTCGCCCAACCTCGCCCTACCCTAACGCCGGTACTGGTGCGAGTTCCACAAGACATCTCTGCGTGACCATTCTTTATACAGCTTTGAATTCTCACACTGCCCTCCTTATTAATCCTTCAGGTAGCCGTGTTTGTGAGAAATCAATCAACCTGTTCAAAAGACACAGAGACGTGCATCAGTACAATACACGCAATGCTGGTAAGCTAATAGCTGTCCCGCGTTCCTTGTCAAAGACAAACAAGCTGACACATGTCATGGGACCAACAGTATATAATTGGCTGCCGGATAACATTACGGAAGCCGCAAGCTTTACTGCCTTTAAATGGCGCCTAAAGAACTTGCTAATCAAATTTCTATATGCTATATGATTTTTTTAGACTGTAAATAAATTGTTACATACTTTACAAGTAGATAGTTTAAAATTTCTAAGAATTATCTTATTTGTATTCAATAATTTATTTTATAACTAATTTATAATCGACAAAGTGCATACGTACAAAAAGTACTCAATTGTGTTGTGTATCTGTATACAGGGTTATTGGTAAATGGCTAACAACCTCTTAGGGTTGACTTCTGCTAGTCCTAACATACATATTGAAATGTTTTTTTTGTTTTATTTTGTTTTTTGATATATATTTATATTTTTTTTCTGTTTTTAAAGCCTACTCCGAGTCAAGAGCGCGCGCCGTGTTCCCTTTGAATAGAGTTTGAACTATTTACATCGAGCAAAGTAATAAAAATATGAAATAATACATTACAGGCACGAGAGACTTATAAGATCAGGTGGTCCTCGTGCTTATTCCTTCAAAAACATATAAAAAAACACAAAAATTTAAAAACATTTTTTTTTTCAAAACAGATAACAGTAATCTCAAAGTGTTTGTTAGGACTAGCAGAAGTCAACCCTAGTTCCAATAACCCTGTATAAACATATTATTTTTAATATATGATTTGACTTGTAAACTAATGGTATATGTCTATATAGTTCCCGTCCCGAGCACACTTTAAACAAAATTCCAAGCAGACCTCCAACCATTACTACTAGTGCTAATCCAATTATCATCACCACGGTAACAGCAGCTAGGTATTCTGCTCTACTTGTCGCAACATCATTTAATTTTAATCGTGCGGCGCGTGCTTAAATCGCCGTCGAACGCGAGTTTAGCTACAAAAAACAATCTAGTTTAGCCTGAACAACATCTTCGACCAAATCATCACTTTCCATCCGGTGACATGGTGGTCAAAGGCTAACCTATCAGGCGTAAAAAAAGTAGAGGTTCCGAGTAAGATGTATGGGCAGTTACCCACTCTACTGCGCCTATTAAAAATACATTAGGACGTATACCTACTATCATAAGTTTCAATCACATAAAACTAGAAAATTGCTCTTATCTACTTTTGGAATGATGATTTTTAGGGTTCCGTACCCAAAGGGTAAAAACGGGACCCTATTACTGAGACTTCGCTGTCCATCCATCCGTCCGTCCGTCCGTCTGTCACCAGGCTATATCTCAAGAACGGTGATAGCTAGACAGTTGAAATTTTCACAGATGATGTATTTCTGTTGCCGCTATTACAAAAAATACAAAAATTTGGCCAAGTGCGAGTCGGACTCGCTTACGTTAAAATATGAAGACTAATTTTGTATAGCTAATGGTATGGAGCGCGTTCGTGCGCTTGGACTCGCACTTGGCCGATTTTTTCGATCCCAGAGTTGTCGAACAGAAACCTCTCCGTGTTAATTTTATCTAATAAATAGTGCATCATCGTCCTCGAGATTTTGTTAGGTAATTGCCGACATCACGGTGTCAGGTTACGAGTAGACCTTGCCTTCAACTTCCGGTCAAAGGTTAAGCATTAATATCGATACAATCTTGTACAATCGATACCTAATCTCGTAGACACATACATAGTGTGGAGTAATAGACAATGAAAGTGGAATGGATATAGGAGTAGAGGAAGACCAAATGACTATTAAAATAGTCGATTTCGGTCAGATAATGACCAGTGGGAAGTTGGCAGCCACCGGCAGCAGTTCTTGAGAGACAGTAAAATTACAGGCACATGAGTCTTTACAACTGTATGGGTCAGTTCATCACTCGTGTTGAAATGCATCTGTTATAGGCAGAGGTTACCGCTTAACATCAGGTGGGCCTCGTGCTTGTTGCCTCACAATCCCATAAAAAAAAGGTTGTCTACACTAGGCAAATTTTTAACTGCAAGGTTTCGTTTTAGTAGCTGTAGTGATGCATATCTTTTTATTATTGTTTTAAAGACTAAGGTACTTACAGTCAAAGACCCACTCGCGAGTTTTACCCTCGCCAGTTGACGAATAAGCCATCCATCCACCTTATTGTGTTCGGTGTAGATCTTTCTAAGCAGCAGGAGATGTAAGCTATCCTATCTTTCAATCTGGATCAAATTGCACACGGTGTGCAAATTAAATTTAAAATCGGTTCAGTATAGTTTAAAAGACCATCGCGGATATACAACGTGATACGTAATTTTCATATATAAAGATAATAATAACTAATAGGTATTCGACTAAATGAAAAATACTAGAAGGTGGGCAGCAGCGGCTTTTTAGAACTATGCCATCTTGCACTGCGATCCCCAAGCCGCCTGCGAAAAGTGGGGATTATGGCAAGTATACCCCCTACATAAGGGAGGCTGTGTTCAGCAGTGGACGATCCGGCTGATACAGTACTAATATTATAAATAGCAAAGAGTTGTATTTTTGTATGCAACGAATAAACTTAAAATTACTGGACTGATTTGGATAAAATTGGGCATGGAAATAGTTTGAGACTTGGGAAAGGACATAGGATAGTTTATAGTTTTTGAGTATAACCGAATACGCGTGAGCGGCGCGGCGCCGCAGCTGGAAAACTAGTAGACAATCAGTACTAATATTATAAATGCGAAAGTAACTCTGTCTTTCTGTCTGTTACGCTTTCACGCCAAAACTACAGGACCGATTTGAATGAAATTTGGTATGGAAATAGTTTGAGACCCGGGAAAAAACATAGGATAGTTTTTATCCAATTGCGCAAAAAGAGGTTAATGGTTTTGCGTGATAACCGACATACGCGCGGGCGGAGCCGCGCCCGGAACGCAAGTATTATAATATGTTCAGTTAAATTTACAATAGTTATTTTATTCGTAATATATTCCCAATTCACTGGATAACTATAGGTTGTTATATATTCTTTTAGGATTCTTGTTTTCACTGTACTTAATTGTATTTTTAGTAAGTACTTAATATTCAATGGTTATGTTATAAAGTTTGACCTGTTGTATCTTTAATCCTCCGTGAACTCATAAAATAGCTCCAACGGAAGACCAGCGCTGGTTTTAAATTAAACTAGCACATGCTGAGTTGAGGACCAATTTATGATGCAAAGCAATTATTTCTAAGTCTGTCACATGTCTTTTATGTAAATATTTTGGTGTAAATTGTTAACGTCATAAATAAATTCGTTTCATTTCATTTTATAATGTAGTTAGTACTTACCCAATTTTATTTAATAAATAAATAATTATCACAGTAATAATTGTAAACAAAAGTTAATTAATAGGTGTCTCTAAGGACAAATTTAATAAAAACTTCGTTATGAATTATCGTTTAGCGCTATGGTTGGTTGTGTATTATGCCACAGATTATGTTATGCGTGGTTATTAAAACCAAATTATTAGCGCCGTACAAGGTCGCCAAATGTTATTTATAATTTAACGTGTGTTTTTTATCAACCTTGTTGTTATTTCGTGATGATACTAATGAATCTGTCTTTGGAATTAAGTACTACTTAATTCCAAAGGCACTACTTGTAGTCGTTCAATGACTATGTCAGTCCCATAGTATCCACTTTTAGAGGGAAGATGTGTTCGCTGGCGCCTCTGGTACCTACGACGACGGTCAAAGGCACGACTCCCCAGTTTGTTCTTGTATCCGCTGGGAGTCAAACACAGGGTTGTAGTAAACTAAACACAAACTAGTTTATCACTGGATTTATTGTACACTTATGATGACACAGTTTAGAAACACATAGATAGACATATTGACATGAACATTTATGATATATTCACTATTCAAATTGTACAGTATAACAGTGCAATAATATGGTAGGTAATCAGTTTTTCTTTTTTGAATTCTTGTCAAGATTTATATATTATTAGGCGCGAATTGGTAAGTAGTCCATAGATAAAAAAACATACGCCAGTCCACAGACGGACGAGGCGTGTTGCCATGTACATACATAAGTTGTAGGCCACACACTCATATCCACCCTACTCAACAAATAAATTCTAACAAGTATATACCTAAGGATTCGCAAAACGGACCGATAAGCAATCTAGCTTACTCAATTGAATTTTTTTAAATTCAGAATATGCCAATATTTAGAGCATATATGTCATATATTATGAAGCAGCAGATATGCCATATATTATGAATACGAACACAAAATGTTGGTGCCAAATAAACTTCGATGCTACGTGTGTTTATTAGTGTGTTAGCTGGCGTTATGGTCTCCAGCTGACATGTATACTAAACAGCTGAAGATGTGATCTAATCTGTAGCCAAAAATTTAGAGCGTAATTTGTGCCAGTGGAACAAAAAAAATTAAACGCCCTACTTGATGGCTGTAGTAGTAAGGACCCGATTACAATGTGTAAGCTAATGACGGTTAAAGTACAATTGGAGTCAGAGAGTTGAAATATTAGAGTAGTTATATCCGAACACCACTGCTCTAAAAGCTTACTAGAATTTACCTAGCTACATACCTACGCACATGTATATGCAGTTTGTAATGACAAGGAAAGAACGTTCAAATATTATGCGTCATATCTGTTTTAAGAAAGAGATAAATAAGCAATTCGTGTAACCACCGAACCGCCACGGAACGTTCCGATCACCATTACACTGCGATCTCTTTCACTCTCTCACACCAAACGATACACATATCTCGCTCATCCATTTCATTGAGAATAGTTCCTTAGATAAAACTAAATGTCGATATTTTTTATTTACTCAATAAAAGCAATAATTACGCGTGAAATGAAACAGTTTTCTTATCTCTCACACTGCTTGTATAATTGGTGCAGAGTCTAAAGACACAAGGAAGGCATATTGTCCACAGATTATTCCTAAAAAACACGATTAGCGGCGATGTATTCACCGGACGCTCGGAAGTGCAAGACTGGTAGTAGTGACTCTGGTAATTACCCAGAATTCGTCTAGTAAATATGTAGGGCATTCAACGCATCTACAGGTAAAAAAATCTTAGATTGGAGTACAAAATTTTGGCAGAAATGTCAAGTACCAGGTGGCCGAGATAGTATTAGGCATCCAACGCGATATCGGAGGACGCGGGTTTAGTTTCTCGCCTTGGGCATAAAATTTTGTACTCCAATAATTTGTTTGATATGATTTTCGCTTAGCACGTGATAGTGATTGTAATCATATTAATTTAATCAGTTGTTACAAAATTACAAATTTACGAGAGAAAAAATTATAGTCATGTGCGGGATTCGAACCCGCGTCCATCCACCTCTTTAGCCCTTTAATCAGTTATCTTCGCAGATAGAATGCTTTGATATATACCTAAACCTAAATGATGAATACCCTAAGCAACTAAGTAAGTATAACATTACAATTAGGACTAGTTACTTTCCACATCAAATATTTGAAGCTATTATACGAACGCAATCTAAGAGCAATCACTATACGAGATGGAACCCACTGGATCTCGAGCGATGCCCCCATTGTTTCTAGCACTTGAACTTTATACAAAATAGTATAAGTATATAATTATGTTGTATATAGCACTTCTGATGTCTGACAGAATAACTACTTTTTGAAGCCTTGCACTAATGACATGTGAGAGTGCCTCTGAAAATCAATGAAAAATTACAATCTCACAAATTTAGATGCAGTAAGGATCATTACCATGAGCCGAGTGAAATGGGTTTTGCACGAATCTCTCTTTTTGAGGCCACAGATCGATGGAATGCAGCGCTTTTGTGCTTTTAATGCATTTTTGCGGTCAATCTAGTTACCCCAAAATATTTCTCCGGTATAAAAGTATAGAAGCTACATGTCTATTATAAGTTTAGTATAAGACGTAAGTAGAGCCCAACTATTTGCAATTTTTTTCAAGTTGAAAGAGTGCATAAGCAAATTGAATTGACCGTTTACAGATATTATCTATTAGAGGTTTCCAGGTTGATTGATAGCCAATCGTTAAACCTAAAAAGCGTGTAAGTATTATTTGGGATAAAAAATCAATTGTCATATTGAATTTCAAAGTTTTGACGATTATTATGTGTCATTTTGAAATAGTCGTACCTACTTACATTAAATGAGTGTTATTTACGTACTTAAATATTTAATTTATGGTTACAGTGATGTACCTATATACACCCTATACAAAGTATCTGAAATGCAAGATGCAAGATACTTTAAAAAATGCATTTCAGAAACCAGATATAAATAATTTTCTAAAAAGGTATCTGAAATACTTTTTTTCAAATACTTTTTGAAGATAAAATACTTTTGTAAGAAAACAACATTTAATTGAACTTAAGTTTATTTGTTAGAGAAAACAATTTTCGAATAGATAACAAGGATCAGGTAAATATGACAAGATAAAATATGAAGGTTGGTAATTACAATTGAGACTCGGCAAGAGCGTTCGGAAAGAAAAACTGCGAAGTTTATTTTAGTAAAAGTATCTTGGGTAACAAAGTATCTTCAAAATACTAAGATACCAGGGAAATTTATCTAAATATATGTTACAAAATAAATAAACAAAAAGTATTTCAAATACTGAAAAGAGGTAAATACGTATTTTGCATCCTGTATTTGTATTTCAGATACTTTTATCTAACGTCACATCTCTGCATGATTTTACAACCAATTTTTCAGTTTGTTATAGTAATAACATTGATTAGTGAGACTTGCCATGAATGTGCAATCATCAGCAAATAATGTCATAGAATATAAAGAAAGGAACGCGCCCGACGACAGTGAAAGTATAGGTACCTACTTACACATTACATAGTTACGTAGATCACGGTGAGTTCACACGCAAGTGCACATTCAGAACAACACAATAAACAAAAAACAAGTTGAATGTCGTCTGTACCAGTGTCAGTGGGTGAGCGGGAGCTATGGGGCCCACCAGCGCACCAGTGAGAGTGCACAAAAACGTCTTGGTCTTGGCTTACTACGAGAACGCTTGGCATTGTCTTTAATGGTAGAGATGCTGTGTTGGCTCACAGGCTAAATAATAACATGTATATTTAGTTACTTATTTTCAACTGTTCTGTCTGTTTGACTTTACGTCACCATAGATAAAAGACTAATCAACAATTTTTGATCAATATATACACGTAAGTAGATTTCTCCATATAGGTACCTAGGTATAACAAAATCTATTGCGGTTTTTTGTCTCGCTAAAACTCGACAACGGCTGAGCCGATTTAGCTGATTTTGGTATTGAAATATTTGTATTCCAGGGAAGGTTTAAACGATATGAATATATAAAAAATGGCGAGGAAGATAGTAAAAACAACAATTTCATTTTTTCACATAAACTGTTCTACCTACCTATATACTTTCCTGTCAAACATTTTACGTTTGTCCGTTGGGTGATACCATCGAGATAGAAAAAACATGGAGGCGCCGCGATATTCCTATACTTACATTTGCTTATACAAATATGGGTGAAATACGTACCAGTATGTGATATATAGTTTTGTTTCATTCTCTCTAATATGGTTAACGTATTTGATAAAAGAGACAGCAATATTTCAGTTGTTTCTCATAATGGCAACATTTTGTTTTAACGTATGACAGTTTATAGGTAAGTGTCGTTTCCGCCATGTTATGCGACGAGTTTCGTGGTAGTTTTGCTGTCAAGTGGGTGTTTACTTTTTTATTATTGAGATTTGTGAGAAAATTACGAGGAGATTGTCTTTAAAATTGCACGTATATGGTGGAAAACAGCCATTCAACATGCCTGTGTGTTGTATTATGAAGTGTGGTGCAAGAAAGAAGGAAAATCAACCTCAATTGTCTTTGCATAGGTTAGTAGCCGGTTTTCACGCAATATTACACTTATTAATGCACTTTCCACGAAAAAACGTTAGCAATCATGAATTTATGGCTGTAGTGTTCATTTTTGGGATTATTTCCGTCCAACAGACCTTGTTAAATATGATAATTTCATTCGTTTATTTACAATAATATGACATGACGGAATAGTGTTGTACCGTTGCCGAACTAGTTTAGTAGATATTGGTATAATACGTGTGATATGGTTCAACTGACCTTGCTAGGTTCGGCCTGAGGTTCACAGCACTGAGAGACAGACCGTCCCACAAACTTTTATGATGGTACATAAACCGAAAATAAGACGATAGCATTCTGTTATTTGTTTTAGTTACTTACTTACATAATATTTTATTGAACAACTCAAACCAAAATATGTATTGAAAATAATACATACATACATAAAAATCACGACTTTATCCCGTTGGGGTAGGCAGAGATCACAGATTTTCATGAAAATAATATTAACCTTTTTATAGGTTTCCTAAAAATGAAGGATTGAGGAAAAAGTGGTTAGAGGCTATTGGTGAAGAAAATATTAATCCTCGACATAAAGAATGGTACATCTGCTCACTTCACTTTGAAGAAAGTTGCTTCAATAGAACACTTGATGTAATGAGATTACAAGATAACTCGGTTCCTACAATATTTTCGGTAAGTGTGTATCAAAATTTTTGATTATTAATAGCCTGGCTCTTTGGCTTGATATAGATTACTAGATATATTAGCTACAAAATCAAAAAAATAGTACTTTGCAATAATTGCAGAGGCTGTGAAATAGGTGTTCTATTCTGATTCTATCTAGTATTAGTGAAGTCCTCGCCAACGGGTCAAGTGGCCTTCAAACTCATTCTCGACCTGCTATTGCCATTTTCCCCTAGGCATAATTATGTGGTGCTTTTCTCAAAAGAATGCAGGGAAACAAAACATATTTTTTATATTATACATTTAATTTAATTAATATTTAGTTAATTTACTCATTATTGGGGCAATTACTAAAAGAAAATGTTATTGCTGTCCCCGGTAAATTTATGTTTGTTTGTTGAACTTCAGATGAGGTTTGCATGAATCGACTGCGCGCGGATTCCTATCGTTATTACAGCGCGCGTGATCACAACAGTGCTCAGGCGCGCTGTAATAATGATTGTTGTGAATTACTACTAACTTTTTAAATACGCCATAATTACTTTATTTAGTTTTAACTCAGAATTACAAACTTACCTATCGTTCTTTATATCAATAATAATTCAAAATCTACATAAACTACCTAACAAATAAAGTAATTTTGTCGGTCCTAAGCCCGCCAAAGTATGAAGGAAAAGTTAGTATTTATCAATTATAAGGTTTCAATGTCAAATATTTTCTTTTATTTACCTACAAATACCTACGCCCCTACCAACATTATTCTGAAACTCGTACGTCTCTATCGAACCGAACGCTCGGGTGCGGGATGTTAGAAAGAGTAAGAGAGATATTTTTTCTCTGTCGCGCATCATGTGTTTTCATTAATAAATTGTACATAGGCACGTAGTATTTTTGTTTACGTGGTGTCCATACTTTTAGGTGGAATTTTCGAAAACTTAAACAATTCATAATTATTTCACTGTGAAGTAATCACAAATTTTGACTACATATCTACATTGTATTAACACTTTTGTTCCACCCTTTTTTTTTTTGGTAGTTTCAATATAGTGGTGTATACCAAAGTTTTATTTAATTATTAAATATTGTGGTTGTCCGGTGCTCAATTTATGTTTGTGTTTTAATAGTATCAAAAAGCTGAGCTTGGTGAGGCCTCGCGTTAATTTTACAATCTCATTCTAGTGGTGTCATCTCATATATAGTAAATTAACTACGATGTATATGAGTATTGATTCAAGTTCTGCTACAGCGATGTTAACTCTTTGGTTTTCTAACACAAGGCGTTAGTAGTACAATAACATTCTATCCAATGAATACAATTTTTTTAATATTCATTCTATATACCTAATGGTTACAAAGTTTTATTTTTTTTGACAGATAATACATGTATATATGAAGGTAAATTATTATGTTAAGCACAAATCTGTAAGCGTGATAGTTTTTCAGTAAAGTGTGCCACAAAATGTTCAAGTTGTGGGTTAGTGATAGGGCTCACTTCGCTCGCCCTTTTTAAAATAAACATTGCATTGTATGAGTAATGTAAGCTGGTAAGTTCGTTTTTAACATAGGTGTATTGGTATGTTTGTAAAATATTACAAGAAACGAAATTTACAAAGACTATTAACTTGATTCGTACCGAATAACTTAGTATCCCTCGAATTGTCCCAGAAATAAAATTACTGTATCTATAACCCTAGTCCGCAGCTACCAGAAGCTGTCACAGAGTACTTTTATATACTATATGAACCACATCAGTACTAATATTATAAATGCGAAAGTAACTCTGTCTGTCTGTCTGTCTGTCTGTCTGTCTGTCTGTTACGCTTTCACGCCAAAACTACTGGACCGATTTGAATGAAATTTGGTATGGAGATAGTTTGAGACCCGGGAAAAAACATAGGATAGTTTTTATCCGACTGCGCAAAAAGAGGTTAATGTTTTCGCGCGATAACCGACATACGCGCGGGCGGAGCCGCGCCCGGAAAGCTAGTATAAAATAAGCGTCAGCGCATATATGATGCAACTAAAAGTGTTTTTAAATTCTGTGCAAAAAAACACTTTAATTTTACTATCAGATATCAGAAGGGAATTAAAACTTATTCTTCTGTTACAACGGACTGCTACAATATAAATTATAAAAATCATTCAAACGTGATGAAGTACTCGTAATATTATTATGTAGTATTTGTATCGATACTTGTTACAGTAACACTATATTCCTTGACTGGCACAACCCTAGCATTGGCAGCCATTTTAAGCGACATTTAGAGTTGTAGGTATGCACCTATTTTTTGTAGGTATTTCTGGTCCATATTATTTATATGTCTATGGGTGATACTCGTAATATTGAGATATTATTGTTTGTAACACCAGAAGGAAAAGAAGTTTTAAAGATGTTAGGCTTTACTGTCGAACAAATTGACAATAATCAAATTCGTACACTTTGCTATTTGAACTCATCAGGCGCCAAATTGCAAAATTCTCATCGCGTATTTTTATCACAGATTATAAAGTGATTGCAATGTTGGCTATTAAATCTCTTGCTAGACGCTAGATGGCGCTAGGGTGGTTGGTGGGTCATTTTAGTAGACTATTGTGGAGAAAAGCAGAACAACTATGCCTAAAAACATCGTATATTATGAGATCCCATGTAATACGTTTCGTTGCATTAGCTTTTATACCGCAAGAGTATGTGGCAGATGACTGGCTTTATGTGCACGGAGAATGCGTTATAGGTAAAAAGTCTAAGAAATTCAATCGAAATTTTCAAAGAATCTGGTTCCACCGGTGGTTTAAGGCGAAGGTACTTCTATGATTGACGTGTTTTTTATTCTTACACGACATTAATCATTGAACACACAATATAGGTAATGCATATGAAGTCTAGAATGTACGGCTAAACAAAAAGGTTCCATAAAAACCAAACATTACGGATTTGTTAACAAGATTGTAAAAGGTGTTCACTACCACTTTGGACTTTTAAAAAACATTTTAAGCAGAAAAATTTTAAAAATTTTCAAAAATGTAATAATATAACCCCATCTTCTTTGGTTATTGCATAGAAAAAATGGTTATTTGATAAGGATGATACACCCTTATTTAAAAGCGGTATTTTCCCGTTTGTAACTGTTGTGTTTGTCACATATTATGGACATTTGAAGAGAGATCAGTAATTAAATCGTTTTTTTCTGTGATTATTTTGACGATAATTGTTATGAACACTTTTACGTGTTTTTTAATTTTATTGTGATTTTTACGGAACAAACACGAGGCACCACAAGCGGCTGTAATTAACTTCTGCCCATTATACAGATGCATTTCATGTGACGAATTTCACTGCACCCGTCACTTTGAGACATACAGTTGTTGAGGCTCATGTATGTAATTTTTTTGGCTCTCAAGTACTGCTGCTGGAACACACTGTTAAGTGCTTGGCGACGGATTTTCTACTTGAGGGTGGTAACTGGTAACTAGCTAGGCGGGCATTCGCAAATTGCCCTTCCATAAACAGGTTGTATCCAAAGGTAGACTAGTGCAATTTTCTAGTTTTATGTGATTGAAACTTATGATAGTACCTAATGTATTTTTAATAGGCGCAAAATATTTTGCATTGTTTATATTGAAAACCTACCTTGGATGGAGTTTACTGTAGTTTAGTAGAATGGGTAACTGGCCTAGGTATATATAGCCCATACATTCGGCCCAGCTCGGAACCTCTACTTTTTTTTAATGCCTGATAGCCTAGCCTTTGACCACTATCTCACCTGATGGTAAGTGATGATGTGGTCGAAGATGTTGTTCAGGCTAACCTAGAATTACTGGCTCTCAAGGACAGCTGCCGGAACATACCGTTAGGTGCTTGTCGACAGATTTTCAACTACAGCCAGCCAGGCGGGTATTCGCAAGATGCCCTACCACCATGCTATAACGACTGCCATCTTAAGACAACAACTGGGACCGACGGCTTAACGTGCCCTCCGAAGCACGTGCACGCTCAGTAGTAGGTAATATTAAGTATCACCAGTGGTCACCCATCCAACTCGACCGCGGCGGACGTTGTTTAACTTTGCTGATCGGTTCAGAATGGCTAAGCAAACTTCGCCACGGGCGCTTCTAAAACCAGAGTGAACAAACTAGGCCGCGGCCAGAGGTGAGTTTCCCCCTAAGCCGGAAATCCTAGGTATTGGTAGATAATGATTTTTTTTTGTAATTAGTAGCTTCTAATAATTAACATGTGAGGGAAAACAATATTAACATGGAATCACTTAGTACTAAAAAAACAATTAAGATTAAATTATGTAATTTAATAATAATAATTTTATTTCTGCTGAACGATTAGTTTTAAAAGTAAAATTAAATCTACTTACTATAAATTCTCATAAAAAAAGTACGGACTAAAGTGTATTTAGAGCTTTTGAATAAAATAAAATATGTGCATTAGGTACTGTCACGGTCTGTAAAAACCGGTTCCTGTAAAAAAAGAAGTTGTCATAATAGTTTTCTGGATCAGAAGTGTCTTCCAAAAGCCGGGGCATGTATGCCCGGGTGGATAGTTGCTGTCTCCGTCTCCACGGCCTTGAAACCTGAGATACTTCCACACTCTAGGTACAGGTACGTGTTGGTGGATCCACCAAAGTCTACTCCTGTCTGTACCGGTCCCAAGTGCTATTAGCAAATTACATATTTATTCAGATGACCAAAAATCAGAGAGACTTCCTCAACTTTGAAAATAACAAGAAAACTCGTTAAGCCTGGAGTTCAAATTCCAGTGAGACAGGTTGGAGTATACTCGGCTCTCCAAATCTCAGGCTAATTGGTAATCTGTGCTAATGGAGTGAACTCGAACTACAGACACGAATCGAAGAAGGCGCTGCAAAATATTACATCTCACTTCCACACGATGTATTTTCGCTAATCCCCGAAAATGCCATTAAAATTTGTATACCTATAATATAAAGGCTTAAGAATAAATACTAAGTGATTTTTTTTCTTCTTTGTTTTGATGAAGACAGTCGACAAGGCCGGCTCGTTTGCAGCACACGACCACAGACACGACTCGCATACATATTATTAGGTCCATTACGTCAGGTTTCCTTCCGGCAGGTGCCACTAATAAAACCTCGGGGTATTATCACGTATTATCCTACCGACTGCGCCGAGGAGGTTATTTTTTATTACCGTTGTGCTACCTTACGACACTATCTTCCCTGTTCGTAAACAATTGTGTGTTTGAAGATGTTATCAGACCATAGGTACCTATAGAATGTTAACTAGACCTTAAGGTTAGCGGCTGATGATTGGCCACATAATATGGCGCTAGAGGACGGATCGGTCGGAGACGTATATCGCCGGGAAGACGATAAAATTCTTTTCATCCCACCATCTCGGAAAGAGTATTTTTAATCTTCAATATCTGAGTGGAAAAGCCGTTTTTATTCTCTAGAGGATAAAGTAAATTGAATTTAGAACATCGTGTGTGTGAATTAAAAAAAAAACATTAAACCTATTTACTGCTACCTCTATGGTGCCGTATATATCATAAAACTTTGTTTTAATTTGTTAAAAACTAAGACTCGGAACCTTCTTGGTGTTCTTTTTTCAATTTGGCATTTAATCATTTCCTCGCTGAGGTGGAATGAAAAGTTACGTGTTGCACTCGAGTGCAAAGATTTTTCACCTCGTGCTCTTTTGATTCCCTCGCTAACGCTCAGGATTCTAATTTTGAATCACTCGCTGCGCTCGTGATTCAATTTTAGAACCCTTCGCTTGCTCGGTCATCAAAATTGAACACGCGGTTAAAAAGCAACTTTGCACTCTTGTATAACAAATCTCCCTTTTGATTTTTTTTTGTACTCCTAATAAATCCTTTTTCTATAAACTAGTATAAAATAAAACTACCTTGTATTTTATGAACATTCATTGAGCCTAGCCCTTGCCCGCTATATCACCTAATAGTAATTGTTGTTGATTTACATATCACGCAAATATATAATACGCACTTGACATTACTTATTGAATTATTTATTATATACCCACCTTGCAGTGGATAAAATCAGGGATTATAATTAGGCCATATTTCTTTTATTTCTATTTAGATGAACATTTGTAATATGAACCAGCATTATAATGTGAAGCTTGAACCCGCAACTCTGCGCCATAGATTAGGTGAATAATTGTCCCATGTATTTAACCCAACCGCCCATCCACTCATCATCGCTTCAAAATTAGAAATAGATCATCGAGATATACCTACGTTACAGGTCAATGAAATAGATATGTGAAAAAGATCCATCGCGGATCTCTATATGAATCCGTTGGGCTCCGCAGTGTCGAGCAACCATTGGCTTGCCACAAAGCTGTCTATAAGTACTCTATTATTATAAGAGTGAATCCTGTACTCTCCACTCTGCGAAGGGAAAGGCAGAAGGGACTTAGCAGTTAGCACTCACATTTCGCCACACATATTTTGGTGGACCCGGGAAGGCTCGAAGTTCCAAAAAAGCGGACGAACAAGCCTGTAGGTAGTAACTATTGCTATATACCTAGGCGACGTAGGAATAATCCCGAAAGTGAGCAGCAGCGCCTTCTGAACAACTGCCCTCTTACGTTGCAATCTCGAAGATATCTGATCGTAACGCCCTCACTCACATTTTACTACTGAGAAAATTGTGATTTAAAATACTATCTTCCCCACCAATATAAAATGATAGCAATAATTATTTCCATCAATGGGAATAAACGATTATTTTTATAATTACTTACAACATAACTATTTAACCGTAGGTAAAACAAACGAACCCAAGTCAGATTACTAATACGCGTTATCTAGCATGTAGGTATCTAAATAGAGATGACGTCACAGCGGGGTACTGTATAGTCACGGTAATGTTATCTATATAACATTACCGTGGTATAGTCCTTCATTAGTGAGTGATGACGTGAGCTCACGCTCGACTGCGGCACAAGATGAGTATTCATGTCATGCATGTGTCGACAGCCGGTGCGGTGGTGGCGCGGGCACGGCCTCCACGTGACCTTGCAACCATTGCCGCTGCTGATGCAGGTGGTGGATAAGTGCCAACCTACCATACACACATTCTGTATTTGTTACCTATCGCGGCGCCTTTTTTACCTATAGCTTTGACGCAAAGAAGCTATCCAAATATCCAATCCAACGGTTATTTTTACTTATATTACTTAGTATTGTTTTTTTTAATTGTTTGGTCTATCATTCTGGAGAGCAGATGTCTTAAAAATAGTACTTACCTATTACTAAGGGTCCGTTTCAGAATGTCCTAATAATTTCCGGATTGCTAACCAACACATAAAATAACTGAATGATAAAAATGACAGGTAACATACAACGCGTTTCAAGCTTTAAACGATGGATAGGCTAAATCGATGACTGTGAAACGCAAAGATAGTGTTTTGTTTAATAAATAATTATGTCTGGGTAGTATAATGGATAACCGGAACTTACTCGAACATTCTGCAAAATCTCATAAATAATTAGGCGCTGTCGAAAATTTAAAATAGGCACGTTCTTGACATTTTCGTTATTTTGATTTCAACGAAGTTTAATTATTTTGATTCAGACAGCGCGAGTAACTTGGAATATAACTTACTAGCTTTTCCTTTGCAGTCGTAATAATATATCTAAAAGTAAACCAAACCTCAATATGATTTTACCGATGCTTTTTTCTGACACAAATTAAATAAAACTTTAATTCAATTACTTTAACTTCCGTTTTAAATCAATAAATAAATTTACCTAGGTACTTAATAAGTTTGATACTCTTAGCACGGTAATGTTATCTATACAGTACCTACTAGCTTTCCGGGCGCGGCTCCGCCCGCGCGTATGTCGGTTATCGCGCGAAAACATTAACCTCTTTTTGCGCAGTCGGATAAAAACTATCCTATGTTTTTTCCCGGGTCTCAAACTATCTCCATACCAAATTTCATGCAAATCGGTCCAGTAGTTTTGGCGTGAAAGCATAACAGACAGACAGACAGACAGAGTTACTTTCGCATTTATAATATTAGTACTGATTGTAACTCGGCTCTGTCTTCGAAATAAGTACCTACAGCCGCGCTGTTCGTAAACATGCGATAGGGCTGCCCGCCTCCAGCATTTTAATTACATCTGCCTATTTTGTGTTTCTAATTAGTTTTGTGATTGTAAATATACTTTTGTTTATATAAACAAATAAAATACTCTGTGAATTGAACAGGAAGTGTTCACTAAAAATGCGTGTTGTTTTCTTGACTATTAGATAGATTTAATCAAAAACCATGTTTATGTTTCAGTAAAAAATCGTTCTTAAAAAAGTGCGACCGAAAAATATTTCTGAGACGTACGAAATGCTTTATTATTATATTTTAAAGTATTAAAAATCCACATTCTAATAACTACCTGTAATATTATTATAACTACTACCTATTTTACTCGTGTCAATCACTTTCCTTTACTCTATTCACTTTTTTTTATTAATTGAGACTTTTTTTTCGCGGAATAAAAGGAAATACTTGTCCATTAAAAAGACACACATTATGTACCGTCAACTATAGGTATGTAGGCTATAAAATTATTTTACTTACTAGTAAGTAAAATTATTTTATAGTATTACCTTTCAGTTTCCAGGTAATCTAAAAAAGTTATCTCTGGATGCATTTTTGAATTCATGTAACTAAAAACAGTACAATACATCTTACTCGTCATATTTAATATGTAAATACGTACTTGAACTTATTTTTGGTGAAAAAATCGCGCGGTTATTGTTAATAAACAACAAACCATTCGCTCGTCACTGCGGCGTAGTCGCGACACTCGAGACTGTCTGTGGTCCGAGCGCAAGCCGAGATCGAGGCGCGTAGGTATAACTCGCGTTTCGTCCGTTTCTATGAAGTTGAATACTGTATAGATAACATTACCGTGCTCTTAGCGTCTGTTTCAGAATGTCCTAATAAAGTTTCGGGTTGCTAACCAACACATAAAATACCTGAATGATAAAAATGACATCAGTAAACATGCAGCGCGTTCCAAGCTTTAACGATGGATAGGCTAAATCGATGACTGTGAAACGCAAAGATAGTGTTTTGTTCAATAAATATGTTCTGGGTAGTAAAACCGGAACCTACTCGTTTATTCTGAAACAGGCCCTTAGTTTGCAATGTAACCATTCTGTGTTAACAAGATAAAAATAGCCATAAATAACATGGGGATGTACGTATTTACTAAGTAGCTGTTTTTAACATCGACATTGAATGCAGATTTTCCCGTTCTCAATGGAACACGATTAAAAGGTTTTTAAAGCTTTAAAACGTGACTGTGATGAGACGAGATGATGTAACGCATGCGAAAAAATACAAACATTTCAATATAATGTTAAGGGCAAGACCGTAGTCAAAATAATTTCTAATTCGGGCGGAGCTAATAGAAATGGGAGTTAACTTTTAACTCATAAAAATATTCAGTCGCACGGCGGCACTAGTCACCGTACCACGGATAGCGTCGCTAAAATTGTAGAGTTTCGTGCGCTATTAGAAGCGGCAGAACAGAAGTGTAGATAACAACATTTTTATCTGCAGTTACTGCAAACCTCTAAGGTAAAAAAATATTATCACTTGTAGGTAATGATATTTTTTTAATAGACTAAGTGAAGCGAGGTCTCGGTGGAGGGCTGAGCAGTGTATATTTCCCCGTCAATGAATCTCGATTGCCTTAGTCGATTTTCTTGAAATTTGGTAGAAAGGTGCCTATTATGCATATCAACAGAATTTGCAAGTAAGAACCTGTAGGAGCTTAATTGGTTTGTGGTTTGCTGAGATTATAGGGTCCATAAAACGAGGTTATAATTTAAAATTCAAAAGTATTATCTCAATATTGTGCTCAAAAAAGTACTTTGACTTCATAAAGCGGTACGAAACACGGTAATATTATCTATACAGTATTTTAACTCGGCCCTGTCCTCGAAAAAACTACCTACAGCCGCGCGGTACCTAAACATGCGATAGGGCTGCTCGCCTCCAGCATTTTAATTACATTTGCCTACTTTGTGTTTCCATTTTGTTTTGTGATTGTAAATATACTTTTTTTATATAAGCAAACTAGTGATTCGCCCCGGCTTCACACGAGTATTTAACAAAAAAATCAAAACTTATAAATTCAACATATAAAAAACCAGTTAATTTGACATAACTGTAATAGTTAGACTTATAGTACCGCGGACTTTTTTATAGATGTCTTCTATAAAATTGTAGTATATCACTTGGCTCTATTTTCAATGATTTCCGTAGCATATGCGATATACCTAACGATTTTTTTTGGTATTTTTTTCGCACTTTATGTTACGTTATCGAAGTTTACATACGACCTAACTTTTTGAAAATCTTTTATAGCCTATGTTCATCAGGGATAATGTTGGATTCTCATGGTGAAAGAATTTTTCAAATCGGTCTATTAGTTTCAGAGCCTATTCAATGCAAACAAACAAACGCACAATCAAATTTTTCCTCTATTAGTTTAGATAAAATACTTTGTAAATTGAATAGGAAGTGTGTAAAAATGCGTGTTGTTTTTCATTGGTAGTAAAAAATATTTGCACCTCGACTGAAACGTATGAAATGCTTTATTATTGAATTTTAAAGTATAAAGCTTAATCGAAAATTGTTTTGGCAAACATGGACAAGGTGGAGAACAGTGAATATATTTTACTTGGTTATAGATACCTGCAGCTATTTTACAATTAATATGTTTAGTTTGGACGAATTCATGCAACCAAAAACAGCACAACATATTCTACTCGTCATATTAAATATGTACTTGAACTTATAGGAGTTATCCGCACCAACCACTGGGTTACTGTCATATACTTACCAACTCTAAAACAGAAACTTGCAAATTTACTCTTGATCATATTTCTAAATATCTATAGATAAATAAATATTATGCATAGGTATAATTTCAGTTATAGAAAGTCATTTTGCAATTTTAGAGTTTATTTATGAGATAACATAATAAATACAAATAATAATATAATAAAAGTTCAACATTTTAATAGAAGTATAATCCCAATGCAATGCTCAGTAATAAAATAAAAGATAATAAAAATAATAAAATATAACTGTCATGAAACTGCCATATAAGATTCACCCTACCGCTACTAAAAGTGGTACAGGCAGAATCGAACCAAGTTTCTGAGTCACATTGGTTAAAGCACCCCACTCGTAGGTGCTTCAGTTATCGCGGCCATTCATCATGGAGACCAGTTGAAGATATGGAAAATACTCCCAAGTCAGACCTCAGCCTTCGGCCTCGCAAGTCACTCACACGAATTGGACTGCAGTCTCGCCTTGCACTCGCCCTTTGAACTCACGCACTATCCGTGCTCTAAATGTAGTATGATGGAGAAGAAGAGCTCGTAGGGCAAATCCAGAATGATGGAATTCAAGATAGCCACCATACAAAGTACTCCGATCACACTGAAGCTCAGCTTTACTTCAGGAGGATCGCACTTCAGCATTTTTTATGGCAGCCATCTTGAATTCTGCTATTTTGGATTTTTTTGCATGTTATTTGACTGCTCTCTCGATTCCCTATGTCATTTGTTCAAAACTCCTTTACTTATCTGTAACCGTTTACCAGATACGTCATATATCTTCACTTGGCAGGCGTCATTTTTATGATTTCCCATTATTATCATATCACGAAAACCACTTTGTTATTTTCAGTTTAGAATACTTTCTTTCCCCATGACTCCTTCCCATAGAACAATTTAAGTCAATGGTTTCAAAACATCTATGTATGGCGGCCATCTTAAAAAATGACGTCATCGAAAAATAATTTCTAAATTCGGAATAACGACGCCTAAAACCACCCAGATGTTGATTTTCAGACGGATCGGAGCAACTTGAATTTTACCTGCCATCTTGAATATGTCATTTTGGTTTTTGTCAAGCCATTAAAAGTTGTACGAGAAGAATTGTACCGGGTCACTTTTCCTAAGGAACCCCACTTATTAAAATATATAAAATAAAATTATATTAATAGTACACATTATCACTTTTGCTATGAAAATTGAAACTATCTACAGAAGTAACGGTTCAAAAGTTACGGGTACATGCTTTTAGAGGTAGTACGAAAGAACAGCGGAGTCATACAGATGTAACACACATTTCAATCCGACTAACTACATACTAAGTATTTAACTTTTAAAGTCAAAGAGATATAGGTAAGTTCCCTTTATTTGAATGATTGGATATATAAATACCTAGAAAGTAGTTGGTCGTCTCGGAAAGTGTGTTAAGGGTATTGGGAATAGGTTCTCATTTAATTGTACAGTAACCTAATAATAACAAAATTAAATATTTTACCAAGGGTTAAAAGTCTAGATACCTACTAAAATAGGAATTAACAATGCCGTGTCTGAACTTTAATCAACTCGCTCAAAAAAGATATTATAAAGATTTTATAAATCAATATAAACAAAAGTACTTCCCCAATAAATGTTTTACTTGAGTTTCAATAATGTATGACTTCCAAATTAACGTATGGTAAATAAATATTGTAATATTTCGTAAAATAAATGCACAATAATGATGGCGTAACGAACGGCACAGATCCCACGTCCAAACGGCCCGAGCGCTGCGGGCAGACTGATTTTCGTTGCGATTTCTTCTCGCGATCAGAGAATTTTGTGGCAAAAATTCATAAAAACGTTTTCAACACAAGTTAGTAAGTAGTTCATTAGAGTATAGTATTAGCTATTTTTAAAAAAAAGAATCATTGCATTTAATTCAACTATGCCCCTTAAATTAATAAAAAACAATCTAAAAAGGGTCGCCGATTACAATTTATTACAGAAAAACTAATAAGTTTTAATAAAAACTAATCAACTAATTCACTCAATAAAGAATTGAAGAATATTATATATTTTTTTCGCACATTTTGAACTCATAGTTTCAGTACAAGAAGATTCCAAAAGTGCGCGTTTCACTACGGTGATCGCCTTAATAAGCATGTTTTTGTTTAACTTTATTAAGAGAAAAAATGAAGGATGTACGTTTTTATGGAGCTATAAATAATGTTTCTCCACCTCCAGGAAGTGAGGTAAGGTGAGGCTTGTCCAAGACTTGTATTCTCTTGTAGAGTCGTGTGTGCCTGTGCCCAGACGACCAGTCAGTGACAAACCAACAAGAGCATTTGAACTATCTGAAGACATCCCAGGCTTCAGAAAGGCACTGAAGCCAATACCTTTACAATACCTATACATTATGTCCCGTGACGCGCTCCTCGCAGGCCAATGGCGGAAATTGGCGCGGAAACGTCGTCGCCGGTAGTCAGGTTTATTTTATTGGACAGACATCAAAACCTACCTTACAATATATGTGGCATTTTATTTCTGGCGAGCAATTTTGATTGAAGAATAATTTACTTATTATTGTTTTTACCCATTGACCTCTATATACTGGACGCGACATCTCAAACGAACAAAGCCGAATAGGTAAGATAAGCCAGCCGGCATATCCTCACCCCACCAAAATCTAATAAAAGCGATGGAAACACTTTTCACAAATAAGTTCAGATTTTGGTATTAAACACGCCCGAATACATTATTATTTTGTCGGTTTGTAATCGCGAAAGACAATGCTTAACCGCATAGGCAGCCATGTTCACGGAGTGAAATTCATAGATTAAGTGAACAGATATGACAACTATCAACATTGAGTCCCTAGTTTTTACTCACGACGAAAAATGTTTGACGTGTCTGTTTGACATCATAACTCCCAAAAGACTGGAAAAATTTGGATCAAATATTTGAAAAGCGACTTGTTTTTTTATTCTTTGCTTTATTATTTCCCTCATAAATATATTACATATATCAATAACTCGTAAGTATTCTCTTAACATAAGTAACTAAATAAATACGTCAAATTCGGATTAAATAAAATAAATTAAAAACACCTTAATTATACAATATAATATGTACTTAAATGTATGTATGAAATATACGATTTACTTTTTTTTAATCTAGATTTTATATTATGATAAGATAAAATCTAGATGCTTATAACAAAGTTTTTTTTTTACATTAGATGAGTTTGCGTTTACACTCCATCTCACCTGATGGTAAGCGACGATGTATTCGAAGATGAACCACGCTTGCCCAGAAGAAACACCAGGATCATACGTACCTGGAAAGACTGACGATGGGAGAGAGTTCCACTGATTCGCTGTTCGCAAGATAAAAGAGCTCTGAAATCGCTTGGAACGAATATGCGGCAAATTGACAGTGAATGGATGAAAGCTCTCTCCGCGTCTGATAGTCTTATAGTGAAATGGAGAAGACGGTATTAGATCATGTAGCTCTTGAGCACATTCACCGAAGTGAATGCGATAGAAAACCGTCAGACAGGCTACTTGGCGTCTATGCGACAGACTTAGAAGTTTTCTCCCAACTAGCTTACCGTCACCAATTAGCTTAGTGGCACGGTTTTCTACTGAGTCCAGAGCCGCAAGCTGGTACTTTGCTGAACCATCCCAGAGGTGGCTGCAGTAGGTACTCCATGCATGAGCGCAGTTGGGCCTGGTAAAGAATGAGCAGTTGTGATGGAGTAAAGTAGCGCCTCACTTTGTTTAGTATGCTAAGTTTTTTGGCTTTGATCTTGGCTTTGGACTCAATAGATTGGCCATAGTTGAGGTTGGAAGATATGTGCATGCCGAGCAACTCAATGCCATTTCCCAACGGTATCGGTTCACCTTGGAAAGATGGAGGAACGACAATACAGTCCCGTTTGGCAGAGAAAAGACACATTTGTGTCATTTTGGTGTTAAAATAAGCTAAATTTACTGCACCCCAATCGGACACCGCTTGTAAAGTGGTGTTTGCTCTGTCGATCTTGGCAGCTCTTGAAGACTGGATCTCAGAATTCTTGGCTCTAGGATTAGGAATGTATCTCTCCACTACTGTACTATCATCTGCATATCCAACAATACCCGGTATAAGGAGGTCGTTTATATGCAGAAGAAATAAAGTAGCAGAGAGAACAGAGCCCTGGGGTACTCCGTCATTAATACTCACCTTTTCTGATGAGCAGCCATCCAGGACCACACGAATAAATCTGATGCTCAAGAAATCGGCGATCCAGTTACAAAACTCTGGGCCATATCTGGGAAGCTAGCTTAATAGGCTGGCGTGCCATTAAGCTGCATAAAACTGCATAGCGCAGTTAGTGACCCTCAGTTATACTTTTTTTTACTATTTTTTTACTAATATACTCTTCACAAAGTTTCTAACCCACGTACCGCGTCAGAAGAGATGAGAACTACACGGAAGCATGTAGTTCTCATCTCTTCATTGAGAAAGATGCATGTTTGAAGGTCCTCCTAAGATAGGAAGCTTGTAGGTAGTTTGGTTAGATGATGCAATTAGCGTTAGTGCTGTAAGCGAGCTTTTGTAGGAAATGTTAGCCTACAAGCATTGTGGCGCTGCGTGTTAGGATCGTATGGTTAGATAAGACGTTATAATTAGCTCTAGGCTGCAGTCTGATCACGTAAAGCGCTGAAGCCAGACAGTAGAAATACATAGAGTAGTTACATCCGAACACCATAGCTCTAAAAACTTACTAGAATTTACCTATCTACATACTTATGCACATGTATATGCAGTTTGTAATGACAAGGAAAGAACATTTAAATATTATGCGTCATGTCTGTTGTTAGAAAGGGATAAATAAGCAATGTGTGTTACCACCGAACCGCCACGGTTCCGATCACCATTGCGCTGCGATCTCTTTCACTCTGTCACACAAAACGATCAAGACATCTCGCTCATCCATTATTGTGATTAATTCCTAAGATAAAACAAAATTACGATATATTCAATTTAAAATTTAAGGCAATAATTACGCGTGAAATTAAATATTTTTCTTATCCCTCGCAGAGCCTGTATCATTGGTGCAGTGTCTAAAGACACAGAAAGGCATATTGTCCACAACTTATTACTAAAAAACACGATTAGCGGTAACGTATTCACTGGACGCTCGGAAAAACTGGCAGCGACTACGGTAATTACCTTGCATTCGTCTAGTAAATATGGGGGGCTCACAACTCATCTACGGGTAAAAAAATCTTCGATTGACGCGCACTAAGATTAAAATTAGCAAAAATGGAAACGACTTTTGCCTCAAGTGACTTCTCTAACTAACTTATTACGTCAATGGTTGGAAGTCGGTTGCATTTTTATTTTTTTATTTCGCAAATGGCTTAGAATCTTGTTTTAGTATGAAGCCGTAATGATAATTTTCGCTGAGAGGAGTCAGGATCACACGGGAAACCTCCTCTAGGTACTAATCATCTTAAATGATAGTCAACCACCTCCACCGGTCATATCCATAGGTGCCATACATAATCACAGTAAAACGACGCCCAATGATATACTATCCGGGTACACTGGACATAACCCTAAGAACACTTATTTTTTTCGCTGTCAGTAATAATCATATTTCAGGTACCTAGAGAACTACTAACTTCACAGCATCAATCGGTCACTATGATAAATTAGGTGACTCGACATTAATTTATGTTTGTATTATAGATCTTAACTTGTAGCAATTATGAATATAACATATTGTTCAGTATAAAGTATAAAAAAAATATTTATTTCATCTTGTGGTGACACAGATTGCATCATTGCATACAGAGCGAAGCGACTTTAGTTGTCCCCTCGCCTCGCTCGCGAATCCATGTACTTACCTACCTATCAGTGGTTTGTTCTTTACTAAAAACATACCTTACTAGATATAATATACGCCTTTGTACGTTAACATATATACAGTTTGTGAACGGACATTATAAGTGGATACCGAACTCTTTATCTTTCTGTTACATCCCCCTACCGCACTCTCTAAAGCAAGTCAGAACTACGCATCGGTGGATAGCTATTCAGACGCGCACATAGAGTGCGCTAGCGGGTTTCTCGTGACATAAGTATTTGTATTAAAACCTGAGAAAGCGAAGAACAAATAAATTTGCTGCCGAGCTAAACACACCATAGTTCACCTCACTACAGCGTGGAAAGACAAAAAATTCAAAATTATTTCTTGCTTGTACGGTGAAAAAAGCTGAACAAAACAAATGGGATTCATTCCTTTTTGTCAATGTTATCTGATATCAAAAATGGCATGTAGTGGAACCAATATTCAATGCCATTTTAAAATCATTGAAGACTTATTCACAATACCAGTACCTTATCGTTTATCTGAACAGACAGTACAGGTTGTGTAGGTATAGATTACGGATAGTTGGCTCGGTGATTACGTGGTCATGGCCACGCGGACCTGATGCCTTTAGCCACGCATCTTTAATTAACGACCCATAAATGATTGCTATGACTAGGTACAAGCAACTAGCTAGTGCTTATGAGTGTTGCTTTTACTTTACTTTACTTGCTTAAACAACCGCATGGTCCACTGCTGAACACAGCCTCCCCTATTAAGGGGGTATTTGCCATAATCCCCACGCTTGGCAGGTGTCTTGGGGATCGCAGTGTATGGCAGTTATTTAGAAGTTGCTGCTGCCGACCTTCCAGTATTTTTCCCTTAGTCGCCTCTTACGACACCCACGGGATGATATGGGGAGGTGCAATTCTAACCCTGCACCCCACGGAGCGGTACTCGTATGATTTTGAACGAAAAGGGAAAAACGGGGTCCTATTACTATACCCTCTCTCTATAATTATATCTGGAGGTCATAGTAAACTTACATAATATTTTGTGTTAATTTATTATAATAAGTGTAAAAGTAACCGAAAACTTATTTCTATTTTGTTAGGGTACACGATGCATGCGATTTCAAGATAGAGCTCATTGAGTAGATAGTATTAAATAAACAGAAAACATTGACAATTTCACTAAACAGGAAATAAACCAAAGCCAAACTCATAGTCAAAGTCAAAATCATTTATTCAATTTAGGCGTCTACGACGCTCTTATGAAAGTCAATTACAAATTTAAATATTGAAATATTCTTCATTGTACTGCCACGTTCAGCAAAAAAAATTATAGAGCTACTGCGAGAAGAACGGGCAAGAACAAGAAACTCGGGGCCATAATTTTTAACGTTTTTTACATACTATATAGTAAAATTATTACAATATTTGTTTACATTACGTAGGTGACAGGCGCTAGCTTGGCAGAGCGAACCAGTCCAAGCATTTAATTAGTCGTCAAACTGTGTAGTAAGATTTCTTTATCAAAATGTTCTTCACGTGCAACTTGAATTTTTCTTCTGTGAGCGTTGTAATATGTTTGGGCACTTTATTATAAAACCGCACACAATTGCCTAAGAAGGACAAACCATCGTCTACAGTTTTTTTGTTAATTTTCATCGACAAATGAAAGTGAGAACATCATCAATGTAGGTGAAGCCAATTATATAAGGTAAGTACGTGATACAAATAAGGTCTGCCTTATTTTAAATCGATTTATATACTTTTAACTTCTAAATAATTATCTCATTACGACTGCAAATGTTGCTTCTTACAAATTTAAACATACTTTAAATTGATTATACGTCTTTTTGCACCATATCTGTTATTACTATTAAAACAAAATAATGGCCTTAAGTAGTCTAATAAGGCCTGGATTTATTATGAAGGCCTTAAACATTTTTCAGCGTGTCGGAAAGCTATGATTACGCCTACTATATTGGACAGTATCGGCACATTCATCGATATGTTTTTTTTATATTTACACTCGAGAGCAATGAATCCGGGTCACTTAAAGAATGTTAAAAATCTCGGAAACTAAAAATGATAGGTTAATGCAATAAATTGTATTTAATAGACAATGTAGTACTCCTTAAATGAAAGTAAAAAAAATATGAGTCACCATACATTTTATTAACACAAAATTACATAAAGAAAAAAACTGCTGATCTCTCCTTAAAACAAAAATAGGAAACATGAAATTTTTGAACTTTATTACGATTTTCTTGAATTTTAATACTTCGTATTGCCTCCTCGTGCTTCCATTACTGCGTTTACGCGGTTTGGCATGCTGTACACCAAGTTCCTTATACGATTTTGGGGAATATTCTCCCATTCCTCTGTGAGAGCAATTTTGAGCTCACGAAGCGTGATTGGGGGAGGGTTTCGTTGTTTTACGCATCTGCCTAGCTCGTCCCAAGCATGCTCGATCGGGTTGATATCCGGGCTGCGCGCTGGCCACTCCATACGAGTAATGTTCATCTCTTGAAGGTAGTCATTCACAATCCTACCTGTATGAGGTCGGGCATTGTCATGCATAAATATAGCATCCTCACCTAAATTGACCATAAATGGACCAACGTGATCATTGAGGATTTCTTCCACATATCTTACGCTAGTTAAAGAGCCGTTTTCTATGATCACCAGCTCTGTGCGACTTTCAGAAGAAATTCCGGCCCACACAAGTACAGACCCACCACCGTAGGCTACTTTTTCTTCGATGCATGCTTGCTTGAATCTTTCCCCTGGTCTTCGATACACTATGTGTCTTCCATCGTGCTTGTAGAGCTTCGATAAAATATACCCATAATAATATGGGTATATTTTATCGAAGTTGTAGAGCATAAATTTTGATTCGTCGGAGAACATAACTTTTGACCAATCTTCAATACTCCAATTTACGTGGCTCTGGGCATATCTTAGTCTCGAAATACGATGCCCACGCTCCAGTTTAGGGCCGTTTGCAGGTCTAAGGGGTTTTAAGTTAGATTCAGCAAGCCGACGTCTTACTGTCCATGCACTTGGGTTACTTCCTCCGAGGCGTCGAAACTGATTGGTGAGTTCAGTTCCTGTGAGAAAGCGATTTCGAAGCATGGTGTTCACCAAGTATCGGTCTTCTCGTGCTGTGGTACACCTGGTTCTGCCCGTTCCTGGTCTGCGTAGGTTAGAACCAGTTTCTTCGTAACGTCGGAGAACTCTTTGTACTGTTGACAGCGACACACCGACAGTCCTGGCTGTATCGCGCTGACTCCGGCCGGTTTCCAGCATTGTAAGTATTCTGGTGCATTCTTCAGGCGTAAGCGACATAATTTCAGCTTGAATAATGAATATAGAGCACTATCAACATGGTTTATGTACCCACATAAATGACAGATTACAAACAAAAGCAAAACCAAATGCTGTAATTTCGTAGTTCCATCTTCGAAAGTGGCCCTTTTTCAAATTTGATTTTTTTATGATATAACTTTACAATAACTAAGAAGTTTTAATACCTTCATTTAAGGAGTATTACATTGTCTATTAAATACAATTTATTGCATTAACCTAGCATTTTTAGTTTCCGAGATTTTTAGGATTCTTTAAGTGACCCGGATTCATTGCTCTCGAGTGTATTTAACCTGTCCGGGCGCAGAGGCCTTTTTGTATGGGAGTTGTTATTTTTACCTTTACCTAGTGGTGTGCTGACTATGCTGTTTATATAGAGAATTAAGAGCGTTGGGCCGAGAATGCTGCCCTGGGGCACTCCATAGGTTACGGGTAAAATAAATAATAAATTGAAAAACTGCCAAATCAGAAGCATAGATAATGAGCTCAAAGACATACTGGGGTTGAAAGCTTACCTACTATCAGTCAGGCATGTTATTATTTTGTCAACGTTTACAAGATTTTAATGTTGAACTAATTTGTTGATGATTTTCGCTGGCACCTAGGAGAATGCTCAATAGCTGCGTCATTACCACGCTAATTATTATATTAATGACTAATGACCATTAAATCATTGCGCAACATCATGATGTTCGTGCGTCCGCGTCGCGCAATTAACAATTATTCGGATTCCAATGTATTATTCGAAGAAGTTACTATAATAATAGGTAGGATAGGTATTAATAAGCTCAATGTGTATATATATCAGTAAATATGCAATGCACTTACTGGTGATATTTAAATTTTGTCTCAGGGCGATGCACGCAGCGCAGTTCGTGTGTGGCGAACTTGTGGTAAAATGCAACGGTTATTAGGAGGCCGCTTAACACCAGGTGGGCCTTGTGCATGTCACGTCTCAAATATAATAATATACCAAATACTTATTCACTAAAAACCTACCATTGCAGCAAACTATACAGGGTTATTGTCAGAATGCTAACAACCTCTTAGGGTTGACTTCTGCTAATCGTAATAAACATTATAAGATTATTAATTTTGTTTAAAAAAAAATTTCTTTTTAATTTTTTTTGTGTGCTTTTGACGGAATAAGCTCGAGGACCACCTGATGATAAAAGTATCTTGTGCCTGTAATGTATTATTTCATATTTTTATTACTTTGCTCGATGTAACTAGTCAAAACTCAAAACTCTATTCAAAGTGAGCACGGCGCGGTCCAGTGTTGCCACAGCGGGCACTCTTGACTCGGAGTAAGCTTTAAAACAGAAAAAAAAATAACAAAAAAAAATAATTCTTTCTAAACAAAAACAAACATCTCAAAATGTTTCTTAGAACTAGCAGAAGTCAACCCTAAGAGGTTGTTAGCATTTTATCAATAACCCTGTATAACTAAATAATATTCGAGTTTAATAATAAATACTTTTAAAAGTATCCTAAAAAAACATTAAATAATATTTAAATAAAACACTTAAAAAAGCATAAAATTATATATCTAGTGAAAATTCCGCCTAATTTTCCTGTCATCTACGTGACGTCACAAACATCACGCAGCCTAACCGGAAGAATACCCGACTAGTTTCGCTTCTAAACGAAACATCTTCAGGAGGTCTTGACTCACCGAGCGCACGAGAACTAGAATATATAATTTTATGCTTTTTTAAGTGTTTTATTTAAATATTATTTAATGTTTTTTTAGGATACTTTTAAAAGTATTTATTATTAAATATGGATTTCCGCAAAGTAACGCCTGAATCTATTCATTACTATTCGAGTTATTGTTGTTTAGTTAACCAAATGTCATAGGGCATCGGCACAGCAGTTAAACACAGAGCAGTCGAATGACACCTGGAAAAAACCCAAAACGACGAATACAAAATGGCCGCCATACGAAACCAAAGACAAAACCATTTAAAAGTTAGACGGGCAGACGTATGGACAGACGAGGCTCAGTAATCGGGTCCCGTTCTCTAGCATAAAACCTTAAGAAGTACTCACTCCATGGCAGCGGAAAGTATAGACTTTTTATAGGTAGGTATACAGAAAACAATAGCATTGGAGCGTAGCCCGCAGGGACATAATATGCCAGTATTTGGCTTTTACAAAGCTTCACTACAAGTATGTATATAACTACAAAGATATAATTTATATTGGGTAATGTAAGTATTCTGCGCCTCCACGTCGACACGTCAGCTGAGTGAGCGCTTACCGCGAGTCGTGCGCTCGTCATCCCGCCGATGCCTGCTCAAGGCTGCAGTACGACCTCTGCTCACTTTCAACGGTATACTCTCTGTATGTAACATGTTGTTTGCGAATATTTAAAAATATATTTAATATTCCTAAAATATCACTGAATTTTTTTGAGTAATTGTCGATGAATAGGGTTTTATATTCGGAAGACGACCATTGTTGAACAAATTCCTCCCCCATACAACGCCATAATGCAAGACTATTAGCCGTTTGTTGCCATCGGCTACCCGTGTCTCTTACGCACGATGTCGTCAGTCCAACTTTTTTTGCTGATGATAAAATTTAGCGCATTAGGGGTAGTGAAGTCACCTGTCGGTAAGTAAGTCAGTGATTATGGCCGAGGCCATGTGCTGGCCAAACCAACAACAGGACAACGATTCTCAAGAACAGCTTTTGCTATACCTACATATAACGTACTTGCTAATGTAATTTTTTTACGTTATTGTGACGGAAAAAGCTCGAGGCCCACCTGATGTTAAGCGGTTACCTCTGCCTATAATAGATGCATTTCGTCACGAACTGCACTGCGCCCGTCACCTTGAGACATAGTTGTTAAGTCTCATGTGCCTGTAATTTCACTGGCTCTGAAGGGCTGCTGCCGGAACACAACGTTAGATGCTTGGCGACAGATTTTCAACTTGAGGGTGGTCGCTAGCCAGGCGGGTATTCGCAAAAAGCCATTCCACCATGCAAAAATACAAAATAACAAATAAACCACTCCATGTCACAATTATCGGAATATATTTTTAGGAGATAGGAATATCGTATACTATTCTTAATTATTAAGATTTGAGTGTTTTTGGTTCTAAGAAATAATATTGATTACCTAGTTCTGTTTATGCAAATTTTATCATTTTCAAAATACGCTTGATTTAGTTGGAGAAAAAAGAACAGTTTTTTTTTTATTTATAGGTTTGAAAACAATCTCACTTGATGGTACCTAAGTGATGATGTGGTCAAAGGTGTTAACAGGCTTATCCTACAATTACTGGCTCTCAAGGACAGCTGCCGGAACACACCGTAAGAAGCTTGGCGACAGATTTTCTACTTGGTTAGGTCGGTTCATAAATAATCGTACGTAAGTATATTGTCAGCCTTTGGCGGTGGAGGCATCGAGCCTAAGCTCATGGCCTCTGCTGAGCCTCGTGGGGCCTTTACACCACAGTATCCTATCACTGAAACACGAAACTCAGGAAATAAAGCTACAGGAACGACGAGCGCAGTTTAGTGACAAACAAGGATGAGAATGTTGACATGTTAAAACTTAAACTTTCTTGCTTACTTGCCCGTATCATTAATTCATTCTCTCTGTCTGTAGTCTTCCCCGCATGACTGAGGATCGTGGTCATCGATAGATGGTCTGCACTTAGATCGGATGATCTGTCTCCATCGGCTTCTGTTCATCGCATCTTGCACGATGTTGTAGAACTTGACGGTTGATGAGTCCTTAATCTGATCTGTCCATCTGGTTGGGGATCGACCTCGTGAGCGTTTTCCGTCCGTGTTCCCAACCACAATGAGCTTCTCAAGGTTCCCATCACCCTTTCGTATTTTTAATCTTTGAAAGACGTAATTAATTCGTTACTTAAAACATAATAAGAAGCCCAGGGATCGAATCCAGAACTACGCAATTCCAAACACAACGACGAGGTAGCCACATATACCTATAGGTACCCACCTACATAGACAGGTAAATATGAAGGTTATTAAATATGTGAGTGCAACAAGTTATGCAAGTGGCATACGTTTTATAAACGAACATATCAATTGCTTGTCAAATGTAAAACTAAAAACGGGCGCAGTGCAAAGTTGTTATGTTCTCCTTGGCACACTCCACATCCGCTAGTGGTGATTTACTGTTTATGTATTTGAAACTAATTATATATAACTAGTGTTCGATATACGAACACTCAAAGAAGGAAGCTGTGTGGACTGTATAATGACGATGAAGTGCTGAGGAAACGTAGCAAAAAAATAGATAAGAGGAGGCAAAGAAATCCACCACATACCTTTAATACTTCCACGATAATAATAAATACTTTTAAAAGTATCCTAAAAAACATTAAATAATATTTAAATAAAGTGTATTATTTAATAATAAAAAGCATAAAATTATATATCTAGTGACAATTCCGCCTAATTTTCCTGTCATCTACGTGACGTCACAAACATCACGCAGCCTAACCGGAAGAATACCCGACTAGTTTCGCTTCTAAACGAAGCATCTTCAGGAGGTCTTGACTCACCGAGCGCACGATCGAGAAATACTTCCACGATACTTCCACGTCCCCAAGACAGGCTGGCTCGATGAGATTTCTCGACCTGGTATCGGTTTTGGAAAGTACACACTCGCATAGAACGTACATACACTAATAGGTCATAATTCTGCACCGCAGTAGTTCAATTCAGAGTTCATGGAGCTACCAAAAAGAAAAGTCCTTATGAAAAAAGTACGAAGAATGCGACCCACGGGGCTGCTCAAACAACTGACAGACGTATCTCTGTCGTGTTAATTATTTTCTGTTTCCATCCCAAGTTGAGGGTAGGACGCGAAAAACATCTCGGGCAGTAGCAAAATCATTCACCACACTCAAATCTAAATGTAAGGATCGAACAGCTAGGTACCCATAAAATAGGTTAGCATTTAGAACTCCCCCCATCCTTTTCATAATCTAAATCTATGTGTCATTATTGTCACTGTCATTACAAAAACAAACATCTAGATGAAAACCTGCCAAGTGCGAGTGGGACTCGCGCACGAAGGGTTTCGTACCATCATCTGGACTTGTACCTAATTTTGCAAGAAAGCGTCTACTAATTCTAGGTTAGCCTGTACAACATCTTCGACCACATCATCACTTACCATCAGGTGAGATAGTGGTCAAAGGCTAACCTATCAGGCATAAAAAAAAACCTGTCACCGTTATTAGTATGGAGCAAAAAACGGTCAAAAAACTATTTTGTTGTATGGGATCCCCTCTTAAATATTTATTTTTTATTTTATTTTTAGTATTTGATGTTACAGCGGCAATAGAAATACATCATCTGTGAAAATTTCAACTGTCTAGCTATCACCGTTCTTGAGATACAGCCTGGTGACAGACGGACGGACGGACGGATAGCGAAGTCTCAGTAATAGGGTCCCGTTATTACCCTTTGGGTACGGAACCCTAAAAATGCAATGAAATTAAAAAGTGCGTGAAATCATCTTCAGTTCTGAATGCCTTTGAATATCAATAGATTTTGTATAGAGTAATGTTGGGCCATCAAAGTGACAATTATTGTGACGAGTTCTATCACAAATCAAATCTACGAGTATACAGGAAATGTCGTTATATTGTGTCTACGACTAGTTAAGTATCATAGTCTCTACTTAACTAACAAATGCACAAAACTCTGATTGGTAATTTAATTTCAGTACCAGGAACATTATTTATATCAGTACTTAATATTATAAATGCGAAAGTAACTCTGTCTGTCTGTCTGTCTGTTACGCTTTCACGCCAAAACTACTGGACCGATTTGAATGAAATTTGGTATGGAAATAGTTTGAGACCCGGGAAAAAACATAGGATAGTTTTTATCCAACTGCGCAAAAAGAGGTTAATGTTTTTGCGCGATAACCGACATGCGCGCGGGCGGAGCCGCGCCCGGAAAGCTAGTTCTATATAATTTTGTAACTGTATTATACTGGCGGCCCGGCCCGGCTTTGCACGGGTAATTGCGATTTAAATTGAGATATAAGGTATCCTATCTTTTTATTTGGATCAAATTGCACACGGTGTGCAAATCAAAATTAAAATCAGTAAATCGACGGACAGCGAAGTCTCAGTAATAGGGTCCCGTTTCTACCCTATGGGTACGGAACCCTAAAAACATGAAAATTTGTAGGTATGGATTGTGACGGTACAGGCCCTTCTCTGTCCCGCCACGTTCATAAATAAACCTATTTACAAATATCAGTTTGCTGCATTTTGAATGTTTTAGAACGAAATCGTATTAACCCTTTTACTCGTGCTATCTTTCCATAAGAAAGAAAGAGAGCGGAGAAGTGTGCTGTTCTGGATGCTTTTTATGTTGCCAAGCGCATGAACGGCACATAAATCGGGGACTTTTGACAATAGGAATCGGTTGAAGTATGATTATTGAAGAATTAAATGAAATATATTGGGCAGTTTTAGTATGGGAAAAGAAAAAAAAGGAAATGGCAAGACAGGGGTGGGGATAGAGGTGCAGTTTAGGCGGGATAAAGTGAGGAAATAAAAAAGATGGTGGGATTGAGGCATTAAGCCTCCGAGGTCGCTCTCAGGAGGTACTCCGAAGACGGTCTTCGGTGAGATTCTTAAAGTCCGTGAAAGTGAATTATTGGTAAAAATTTAAAAGTGAATTGTGTATTGAGAAGTGTTACACCGGTTAGGGGTTAGGGAGTCTCGAGTTGGCTAAATGCTGACAAAGGACATGGGACTTAGTAATTGGCATGGCCGATGAAAAGTCTGTACGATTCCCAACACGTGGCAACACGTGGGGATTTCGGTCGATTTTTAGGTAGGGAGTAGGCACGCCCAGTGTTAAACTGGCAGGGTTAGTACCTATAAAAAGGGAAACCCGGAGCAAAGTAGTTAGCATGGCTGACAAAATGCTTATTTATTAGTAATCCGAGTATTCAGCATACGCAGAAGAAAGGTTACGACGTAGCGTTTTCCTCCAAGCGTTCCCGTATCCTACCCTACATTATGATTCCTCATTTTCTTAGGTATTATAGTCTTCACGTGTAGCCGTGGTCTGGGAGTGCAAGCTCCCAGATTTAGACAACGTCCCTCGGGATGTGCCCGCGCTTGGAACGAGCCGGCGGCTGTATCCTTCGGGAAACAGTTACAGTTCCCTTCAGTGTCGTATATCCTAGTGTGGCTTAGGTGCTCCTAGCAAGTGGGGTTCCCTAATAACCATAATGGGTGTTATTGCAATGAAGTCTATATTATATATATTTTACACCATAGGTATCAAATCCTCGTTCAATACAATCCCAAGCTTCGGCCTCATATGTATGTGAACGTATTACACCGGCATTTAGTATACATTGGAATTTGCCATTCCACTTTCAGCTAGCTTCTGTTAGCAGGAGTTTCCTCTTTACACCGAGGGGAAGCTGTCCTACCTACCATTGCTATGGAAAGGGGGCTACATTACACACCACATGATTAAAGTAAATGTGAGACATGGATCTCTAGGCTGAATACTACATCTAGAAGAATAGGAATTAGGTAACTAGGTACATTTGAGTAGGAATAGGGAACATAGGAAATTGTTTGGGAAATAGCACTTAGTAATAATTCGGGGGTAGACTCACGATATGATGCAATACATTTTTCTATCTAACTCATAAGATAGGTGTACTGGCAACTTCCCGGATTACAGGAGGTAGACTAGTATCCTTGGGTTCGCTGAATTATTAAAACATTTAATATTCTATCAAGTGTCCAGGAAATACTTTAATAGCCATGTAGGTTACAAACTAGAATTATTTTGTTACAATAAATAAAATAAAAATCAGTTTTAGGTTCATATTTATAATTATCATCCACTCAAATTAGTTTCAAATTAAGACGGTAGTAAATGTAAGGTATCGTTTTTGATGCTAATGGACAAGCTGTGCAGTTCCATTGTGGGAGACCATCTAATGAGAGACGTAGAATGGTTGACTACTCTTCGACAGCATGAGGAAGGATATATTACAATTTATTATGTCGCTATTAGTATCTGTTAAAATCAAAGTAATAGGATATATCAAATAAATAAAACAAGGAATTAGAATATCCTAAAATAAAAAAATAACTATGCAATATCTTGAAATTTTCATGTAATTAATGGACAAGCAAAGCTGTTTCATTATGATTAACCTTTTCTATCAGACATATAGTCTAGGTGCATTATTCCTCAAACAACATGGAAAGAATATAAATTGTTTCATTTTGAAGTCAAAAGTTTGCAGAAACAAAGAAAGAATATCTAACAACAAATACTCAAGAATACCTTGAAAATATACTAAACTTATTTGTTCACTATTAAAATTACTAGATATAATAAAATCAAGTAAAGCTGTATAATTACTCTCCACTCTCAAAATAATATATATTGGACCAATGATATCATCTAACAGGATATGACATCTAAACAAAGTGGTGGAATAGGTTCAAAGATATTATTTAACTAGATATGTCTACTCAAACAGAGATATGATAGGCTGTAGATTGTATAGGGTTACTTGTAGTCCCAATCCAATCAGGTTTTAGGACATATTTAGTACATACCAGCGTAATATTAGGAACTCCCTTTTACCATAATAAGTAAAAGGAAGTCCCGCTAAGAACCGAGATATGATTGGATGTATGCCCTTACTGAGGCTAGGCAGCTCCAGAGATGGCCAGCGTCTCGGTGTTATGGTAGATACTCGTTTGGGTAGAATGAATGGTTTGTTTTGTATAGCTATGAATAATGAAGTCTCTCATTTTCATAGAAGTAAATTAAAAAGGTCCTTGAATGTGCAGACAAGATACAAACTTACATACTTACAGTGTCGATGACAATATCATACGACATTCCCTTTTGCCAAAAGAATATGTCCTCATGCCCATGTAGTATATATGATACTGAATCAATTGCAATACACATACTTACTGACTTTTAGTACATTTGTAAATAATAGAAAACAAAAAAAAAAGAAAGAATAATAACTTTATAAAGTCCTCTTACAATGGGTGATTATATGGTTACTAATTATGTTGGGTAATTAGTAAGGAATATAACAGACCTATGCGGTGGAAGATGACCAGTTTGGACAAGTCGAAATCTACAGATGGCAGCGGGGAGGGGCTGTTATCCTTAGCCGCAATCAATTAAATATCATTCTTAATTTTATTTGCATACTTACCTACGTTAAAGGTTCTTATGTAAATCTTACTTATTTCATACCTACTTAGAACATCTTAGCAACATAATCTTCTTTTCACTCTACCATATTAATATAAAGCAGATAGTTACATATCTACGCAGTAATTCTTATTCAACTTTATTAGAACATCACATTAGTCACTATAGATAGAATCTATCACTGCATAATACTTATGGCAATATGCTGAGGTTTTAATAGACTCACAACATTTAGTCATGAAATAGGTAGTTTGGTTTTGATAGTAAGAAAGTGGTAATAGTAAATTTTGTTGTTGCAACTTAACACTTTTACTGTATTATGTTAGAGAGCCAGTTCTAAATTACACCACTTGGAGAGTACATAGGTAGAGTAGGTCACGTCTCAAGCCTTTGGAAAAGAAACTGAGTTGCTACTTATGGGCACAATATAGGATCCTGACCACTATACTAGACGATCACATGGCCTTATAATGATCTCAGTCAAGACACACTCAATATTAGGTTTTGTGTTATGTTTGGATACGGTATCTCAGAATGGTAGAAGTTATCACACAAATAGGATATCACAATTAAATTTCATTTTATTAAACATTTTCATATAAGGTAGCGTAGAGTACATGAGATTTATATTTAGATAGAGGGGGGGTTCGTTACAGGATGTATGGACCCTTTCACGAAAGTACTTCTGAAAAGATTTTAATAAAACCATATAATGATATAGCTTACACATCAGAATAACACATAGGCTATAGTTTATAAAGATATTCTGTGAATTGACCAGAATATGACGATAATATGACCATAAGTGTCAAGTAAGTAGGAAAAAATCTGCCATAATATGCGAGCTATTCTGGCGTGCGCTGCAAAAACCTTTTATCACACGTACATAATGTACAAAGGATATATTTATCTTAAATTGTCCTACAAACTTATATCTATATTTTATGTGTACGCGATTATCGTCAAAACAGTAAACCATATATACCAAAATAATTGATAATTTATTTCTAATGCATATTTGGTAGTAACAAATTTGATCCTTATCAAACTAATATTATAAAGGCAAACGTCTGTGAGTGTATGTATGTTTGTTACTTCTTTACGCTCAAACGGCTGTAAAAAATTTATGAAATTTGGTATGGAGGTAAGGTAGATGAGGTGCTGGATGAACACATATCATGATACTTTTAATCATCATCATCCATCGCAGCTAGCTTTAATATATTTTTAGCAAGTTATTTGCTTACAAATTCTTATCGTTCGAATTATCTAATTGGTTTTAAATATTAACAGTTACCAATTCTGAAGCATTTAGCGCATTAGTACTCCTACATGGAGGTTACACCCCCGCCGCCCCACGCTCTGAAACGATTTCCAAATATAAGAACCAATCTAAGGGAACTTGTGAAGTCTGCCTCGAATCCAACAGTTGGCTAATAAAAGCCTATCTCTTCACTTCTTCACACTAAAACATAGCGTCAGTAAATGCACTCTAACCATAGTATAGAAACTCTTCAGATAGACACCGTCTTGATGGGTACCAGTGTCAAATATTCTTTCTCGAAGCTGTAGTTTGCATGTTTCCGCATGATAACTCTATAGCAAGTGAACTTTTTTTTTTGAGGAGGGAAATGCCTTCGCTCTGCCCCTCTACCACGGGGGTAGTGGAGGGGGATGTGTGGGACTTGAACCCACTAAAACCCCCCCGCGAGCATTCGCATCAGCATTCACCTATAGCAAGTGAACTGGACGAACGAGATATAAAGTCTCGTAGAGTGACGTACACAGTGCAGTGTCGAGCAGGACGAGGATGTGACACGGATGAGGCGTGACGCTGACTGTGCAGTTATTTGTACAGTCTAGTTGATATTATAAAAAATATACTGAATAGAAAAGCATCACCGCTAGAATAGACAATCCCAAAACACTTTCATATATTTGCCGCAAACACATTCTTTCATTAATTAATTTGGATTATTTCGTTTCATCGCATAAATACGCCAATTTGAGTTATCAAACCGTAGTTCATTAAACTGTAAAATTTGCCGCAAATATTGAAGGAATTCTGACAAATTGACGGATTGAATCGATTGGATTGTTGTAATCGAGTTATATTCGCATCGCACGCCTTTCAGTAATGACTTCACGGCACGGGTGGTTTGACGCGAGTCTCAGAAGACATATAGCTACACCTTGTAATTTTTTTATACCTTATATGTTAGCCTTTGACCACTATCTCACCAGATGGTAAGTGATGATGTGGACGAAGATGTTCAGGCTAACCTAGAATTACTGGCTCTCAAGGACAAGCTGCCGGAACACACCGTTAGGTGTTTGGCGACAGATTTTCTACTCGATGTTTCTACTTGGGTGGTAGGGTGGTAGTTAGCCAGGCGGGCATTCGCAAAATGACCTACCACCATGCCATAACGACCGCCATCCTAAGACAACAACCGGGACCGACGGCTTAACGTGCCATCCGAAGCACGGAAGCGCTCAGTAGTATGTCACCAGCGGTCACCCATCTAAGTCATGACCGAGGCGGACGTTGCTTAGCATTGCTGATCGGTTCAGAACGGCCAAGCAAACTTCGCTACGAGTGCTTCAAATGCGCTTTTTATCTATGCCTGCAGGCGCTGTGCTTTTGACGGTGACTGTATACAAATTTGGGCAGCAACTCATGTAATTTCACTTTTTTTTTTGTTAAATTAACATGATGCTTCAAAGTTTTCAAACCTCTGAAACCGTTGAACGAAATTGGATGATATTTTGTACATATATTCCGATTTACACATTCTAAACGAGGTTCAGCGTCAGGTAGGCACCCGGCTTTAAAATTTAAAACAGAAAACAAAACGTTCGACAAGTATGTCTACTGTTTTGTAAGAGAAGATGTATTTAACCGAGCCCACATAGTGGGAGGAATCACAAAGGATTAACACATATTATAGATTGTCTGATTGTAGTTTTCCATAGCTAGAGGGTAAAGCATATCATAGTAGTGTTACTCGGCTCCCTAACATGACACCAGTGTTGGCGTAAGTCACAAACCTGTTAATAAGAATGTTACTAAGGTATACGTATTATCATATATGTAGTTATTCGGAATACCTAATTAGAATAAATTATTCCATTATCACACAAAACCTAGTCGCTTGATATACTTACCTATACACCTAAAACATTTTAGACCAAGTACACAAAGCGTAGTCACCTACGCATAAGGTACTCGAACTGAGCGTAACCACGCTTAGTACCTTTACGATGAAACTTCATGTGCGTGGAATGGTATAAAGTCTATGGGTTCGCCTTCATCATCCTTATGCGATTCATAAGGATGATAAAGGCGAAGCTTGAATATTCGCAACCGAATGCAATCAACCAAAGCCATGCCACGCCATGACTTGCATCGAAATAAGTACTTGGGCAGGCCTACCTAATACCTACCTAGTTGGTGCGCATCTGGAATAATCTGGATGCTCGTTCATCGTCACCAATTTTGGGGCCCGTATTGCGCCGTTCAACAGTCGTCGGTAACATTGACAAGGGCGTTGTTGGGTTGACGCTAAACAGGCGGCTCGCTGCCCGTAACAATGATGTCGAAGTTGGATTAGGTAAATCGGCAAATGGGCAGGTCTAGGTTACTTTGCCTAGCTTGCATTCCTTAAGCTGCTTATATTGGATACACTCAAGCCTCCCTCATCACGTGAATGGTAAAGAGGCGCCCCGCGCCGGTCTTGGGGAGAGCACAAGTCGTATAGATCCCAAATCTGGAGGTTTTCCTTTTTGGCTCTGCCCATGCTTGGTATATTTCCTTAAGATGAAACTGAAGCCGCCAGGTGAAGCGTGGTACGTTTACCTGCGCTAGAATTCAGCATAGGATACAGTAGACGGGGCAGGCAGTGTCTGGGTCGAAGGACCACTGCCAAGGAGGGGAATGCTAAGCCCGCGGCGGCGCGGCAGGTAGGTTCAACTCGGCCAACGTATCGAGCAAAACCTGGAGCGGTCCCTAGAGCCTGACGTAGCCTTCTGCCCTCGGTGAGTATCCGTGCGTGCATTTTCCTAATGCCAAACAAATGGTATAGCGGCAAATCCAAATGCCGCGCGCCATGTACAAGGATCTACTCCAAATTGTATGTTAACTTGCCAAATCTCCTATTATATGTTACATATTTACTCTTCATGAAAGTCAATTACATGATTTATCGATGGATATAAATGTGCAAATAAAACATACCAACAAAATATAATCATTTCCCAATATTAAAGTAGGTGCCTGCAATTTGGCACTTAGGTTGCAAAATATGTACCACTATAAATATAAGTAATTTGTGTGTAGCACCGCTAAGCAGGTCTTGTATCAACTTAGACAGTGCGCCGACGACGCGGACGGGTTTGGATGAGGAACTTAAAGTCTTCACTAAGAAAACTATCGCGAGTTTTGTCCATTATGATTTATGACTAAATAGGCACCCGGCTGGGACTCTGAGTGTACGTAACTCAATTACGTCTGAGGCCCGCGCTCGCCGCCTCGCGCAACCGTGACACCCAGACGAAGGGCTACAATATAGCCCGAAACTGGTCGGAATCTATCCGGTAAATATAACGTGAGTCCCAGCCGGGTACCTATTTAGTCACAACTTAAAGTCTATTTATTAGGTTTCCGTACCCAAAGGGTATAAACAAGACCCTATTACTGAGACTTCGCTGTCCGTCCGTCCGTCTGTCACCAGGCTGTATCTCAAGAACAGTGATAGCTAGACAGATGAAATTTTCACAGATGATGTATTTCTATTGCCGCTATTACAACAAATACTAAAAATAAAATAAATATTTAAGGGGGGCTCCCATCCCAACAAACTTGATTTTTTTACCGTTTCTTGCTCGATACTAATAATGGTGACAGGTAGACGCTTTAACTATTCACAAAGTATTAAGTTTTAAGTTCTCTTTATATATACCTAATTAATTAAAATCAAATAAAATAGCCTCTCTCAAGGGGCTCCCATACTATAAAAGAGGTTTTCGGCGTTTAAATAAAATGCGAAAACCTATACTAAAAGGCTAAAAATATTAATAATAAAAAGTAAACTAGAAATATTCACCGAATATTTACTTGTATATTTACTTAAAAAATAAACAATTAGTGATCTCACTATTTAGGGTTCGTACCTACCTAGGATAGGAACCTACCCAGCTCAATCGGACACTGCGAAAAGTGTATGTAACTTGCAAGATCCTTCGTGCGCGAGTCCCACTCGCCATTGGCCGGTTTTTCATTGTTGCATACTGCTTAGGTACTAGCTAAATCGAGTGTCACTCGCCCACTTAGTTTAACTGCTGACATAGTAAGACTATGACCATAGGTACTCACTCCCTCTCACACAAGTGAGCTCACGAGTTGCGAGAGGGAGACAGAACCCGTTAGGCCATCCTGAGTATTCCCCTCAGGATGCAACGTCCCTCTAACGGTGAGGTGGAGGTCCTTCAGACCTTCGCCCTCCGTTACCCCGAACTCTACGCTGATCATCAGCAATCGCTTAACGATGCAGAGTGTGCCCGCCTCACGGACACTCTCATCGCTCCCTCCGGAACTCCAATTCCGGAGGCCATCGTCCCTCCTCTGACCCGGTCCTTCTCAGAGGACAGCCCGACTTCGCCCGCTCCGGGCCCTGACAACAGACGCACGGTGGCAGCCCCTCCCCGTGAGAGGTCTCGCTCGCGCTCACCGATCGGGAGGCCAGCGAGCACCCGTCCCTCCATCGCCGTTGTCGAGCCCACTTCGGACTCCGAAACGGAGATGGATGTAGATCCGAGTCGTGCCTTACGCACTGACTCAGACTCCGATAACGACGGCTATACCGTCGTAGACAGAAAACGCAAGCGTGCTCCTAAAGCCGCTAGTTGCGCAACTTCCGCCCCTCCCGCCAAGGCACCCGCTAAGGCCCCCGCCTCCAGCAAGAAGCCGACCCCCGCCCCGCGCCCCGCGTCTCCTCCCTCCGCTCCGGCCACCACTGCCGCGTCCCCTCAGGACGCGAGCGCGCGCCGCGAAAAACCGCCTCCGCCCCTGTTCATTCAGGACAAAACCAAATGGGACATGCTGTCCCGTTTAGTTTCGGATCGTGGGATCCACTATACTAATGCCCGCTCCACGCAGCAGGGCATTAAAGTTCAAGTGTCCACCATTAGCGACCACAGAGCGCTAACGAAACTCCTCCGCAATGAGAGCATAAGCTTCCACACTTATGCGCTCGAAGAGGAGAAAGTCCTCCGAGTGGTCATCCGCGGTGTGCCCAAGGAGGTACATACCGATTCGGTATGTGCCGACCTGAAGGCACAAGACTTCCCCGTACATGCAGTTCACCGCATGTACAGCGGGAAGGACCGCAGTCCCTACGATCTAGTACTCGTAGTACTAGATCGTACACCTGAAGGCAAGGCCATTTTTAATTTAAAAAAGGTCTGCGGCCTCTCAGGACTCGATGTCCAAGCCCCATACAAGAATGGGAGTCCCTCGCAGTGCCATAACTGCCAACTATACGGGCACGCCTCCCGTTTCTGCTTCGCTCGCGCTAGGTGCGTTAAGTGCCTAGGCGATCACGCGACAGCAGCGTGCACTCGCACCCGGGACTCGCCGGACCCACCCAGTTGCGTTCTATGCGGTGCTCAAGGGCATACCGCGAATTACCGTGGTTGCCCTAAAGCACCACGAGTGAACCACAGGGTGGCAAGGCATAGGCCGACCCGCCCCTCTTATGACCGTTACCAACGGGTAAGTCCCAAACTAACGGTAGTACCTGCCTCACAGGTAATACCCGCGCCGCTCCCAGCCCGTAACGCATGGTCCAAACCACCCAGTATGGTTAAGACCGTCGCTACCGCTCGCGCCCCGGCCCGTGCGCCCGCGCCCGCTCCCGCACCTGCCCGCGCCGCGGCCCCTGCCCGCGCACCGGCCCCGGCTCGCCCCGCGCTCCCGGCACCCGCTGCCAACACCGTTCGCGCCCCTCCCCGCGCCGCTTCCCGGCCACAAGCTCCCCCTATGCCATTGATGGCTGCCCCTCTTCAAGAGGCAATCAACCTAGTCAGCGATCTGGCTATGTCGGTTGACATCAATGAGGTACAAGAGCTATTCCACAAGATGCAATACGCTCAATCCCCAGCGGACGTGATCCAATACACATTGGAACACGCAAACTTACTAAGCGCCCTTAAGCGCTTCGTCCCCCAGGCCCCTCCCCAGTACAACCACTATGGGTAGTACAACCGAACGCACGAAACCGTACTCAGTTTCGTTAGCGTCATTTATTGCTGACGGCCTCTTCAAACAACGTGACCTCGTCCACGACTTTTGTTGTACCCACCTTATCGATATCTTATGCGTGCAGGAAACCTTTCTAAAACCGGGGAAGGCGAACCCTAGGTTTGCCAATTACAGAACGGTACGTAATGATAGAGTGAACTCCCGTGGGGGAGGCACTCTTATCTATTACAAAAGGTCCCTGCACTGCATTCCCCTACCTACCCCGACTCTTGTTAATATGGAAGCATCTTGTTGCCTCCTAGCTATGACTGGTCATCAACCTATAGTCATAGCGTCCTGTTACCAAGCTTGCTCCAAGCCGATCGTCCGAGCTGACTTAGAAGCCTTGTTCTCATTAGGAAGCGCCGTCCTTCTGATTGGCGACTTCAACAGTAAGCACATCCTATGGAATTGTAACGTCAACAATCCCAAAGGTATTGCACTTGAAAACCTAATCGCAGAACTTAACTTTGACATAATTGCGCCCACTGAGCCCACTCACTACCCTTATATGGAAGACCATCGATCTGACTTGCTTGACATGGCACTACTCAGAGGCGTAACACTCCGGTTACGCTCCATAGAAGTGGTTCACGAGCTTCACTCTGACCACCGACCCATTATACTGCGACTAGGTCCCGACCCAACGACTGACCTCCCCCGCCCCACTAAGACGATAGTGAACTGGAAGCAAGTAGGCGATGCCCTAAAGGCTATCAGTTCACCGGACCTTGACAAGATCCCTGACGACATCCTGACAAAAGATGACGTAACCCTTGCGATCGATTCGTTCACCAATCACCTCTCCACCGTAGTAGGTGCATCCGCAAAGGAGGTCATAGTGCCGGACGACCGGCGCCTTGTCATTCCAGCGGATGTGAGACGATTGGTGACGGAGAGTAAAGCAGTGACCCGACATTACGACTCTTACCCCAGTAAAGAGAACAAAACTAAGAAACGCCACTTTGAACGCATGGTTCAAAGTCGCATGTCTGAGTTGCGTGATCAACAATGGGGCGATAAACTTTCAAACCTCGTGCCAAGCCACCATGCTTACTGGGACTTGGCGCGAAGCTTGAAAGGAAGTAACCACAACGACATGCCTCCCTTATACAGACCAGTCCCACTAGTCCCAGCGTTCTTTGACGAAGACAAAGCTGAGTGCCTAGCTGATAGCCTAGAGGCTCAGTGTTCCCCTAACGTAGATCACGTTGACCAAGCTCACCTCGATTCGGTGGATGCTGAAGTCAAACGTAAAAGCTCTGTGGTCACCTCTGAACTCCCACCAATCACCTTAGCGACTTACGCTGAGGTGGAGAGACTGATCAAGGCCCTCCGACCGCGCAAATCCCCCGGTGCCGATGGCATCTCCAACAGGGTTCTTAAAACCCTCTCCCCTCCTCTCATCCATCTCTTAGTCAGCATCTTCAATGCTGCTATGAGCCACTGCTTATTCCCAGACACCTGGAAATGTGCAAATGTCATTGGCATTCACAAACCAGGCAAAAGCTCATCTGACCCCACCAGTTACCGCCCCATCAGCCTCCTCAGTGCCTTAGGCAAACTTTACGAGCGGTTACTTGCAAACCGTCTCCAGTCCCATGCTAAGGAACACCACCTTATCCCAGATGAGCAGTTTGGCTTCAGACCCGGACACTCATGCGTCCAACAGGTGCACCGCCTCACGGAGCACATCATTGAGGGCTTCAATAAGTACCCCAAACCCCAGACTACGCTAGCAGTCTTCCTCGACGTAGCGAAAGCTTTTGACAAAGTCTGGCACAATGGCTTGATCTACAAGCTATACCAATTTGGCGTGCCAGAACGTCTTGTGCTCATCCTACAAGACTTCCTTAAAGCCAGAAGCTTTCGCTATCGCGTGGAAGGCACCCTCTCCTCCCCCCACCCAGTCAGAGCCGGAGTCCCTCAGGGCTCCGTGCTATCACCTATTCTCTTTGCACTGTATACCAGTGACATCCCACGCTCTCAGCCCAAAGTATTCCTAGCCCAATATGCGGACGATACCGCCATTTACACCACTGGGTGGCATATCAACAGACAGTCCTATTTCGTCATTCAACGGGCCGTCACCGAGATCGGTGACTGGTTCCGAAAATGGCGCATCGCGGTCAACCCAGCTAAAAGCACAGCTATGTGCTTTACTGAGAAGACACGCTCCCCTTACCCGAAACCGCTTATTTTGTTCGACGAACCCATTCCCTGGGTTCCTAGAACAAAATACCTCGGAATCACCCTTGATCGTCATCTCACCTTTAACGATCACATAACAACCGTCCGTAACAGAGCGGCCTTCGTAATGGGTCGCCTTGGTCCCCTACTTCGCAAAGAGAGTAAAATGTCTCTTAGTAATAAGAAGACACTTTACACTGCCTGCATCCGCCCCATCATGACTTACGCATCAGTAGTGTTTAGTCATGCTAGTGAGGCCCACCTTCATAAACTTCAAGTCATCCAAAACCGTTTTCTTCGTAATGCAACCGGCGCCCCGTGGTATATCCGGAACACCGAGTTGCATTGCGACTTAAACCTTCCCTCTCTAGCGCAGTTCAATAAGGACTGCGCCCGCCGATACTTTGATCGAGCGCCCCACCACCCGAACCCATTGGTTGTCCAGGCATCGAACTACACGACTGCCTCTTCTATCCCATTTTTCAAACCCCCCCGTCGCCGACCACGGCAGGTATTAGACGACCCGGATGACCCCATCGCAGCCATTACATTGGCAGCTTTAGCGTTATCCGCAAGTCGTCGAGGTAAAATCCCCAGGTGTGAGGTAATCAGAGGTCACACAATCAAACACCGAGCTCGCCGGCGAGCTCGAGGCAAAAACAAGGTCACGATAAATTGCTCTCCAAATAGTCAAAGAGTATTATTCAGTAGGGCCCAATTGTGCAACACTGCAGTTGCACAGAGGCATTTTGCTCCGATCCCCCCCATGTCTCTCGGCAGCGAGACAAGCCGAGGTCCGAACCACAGTGGTGCCCTTGAGCTCGCTGTCAACCCCTCCTATAATAGCGGTACGTTTTCGGCGTCCGCAGGAGACGGAGGTAGAAAGCACTTTTCGCCTTCTACGCCCGTCTCGGGAGAAGTGCCTTCGGCACTTCTCCCTCCCGGGCTATTGTAGGGCCAGGCCCTCGCCCAAAACCCGGTGGAGCTGGACGACCGCACAGGCGGTAGCCAGCATCTATGTCCTCCCTAAACAAACAACAACAAACAGTAAGACTATGATATTGATTACCGTTGGCAATTACAGTGTCATTCAGGCTTGTACTGTACTGTACTGTAACAGCCTCCCCTATGTAGGGGGTATTTGCCATAATCCCCACGCTTGGCAGGTGGCTTGGGGATCGCAGTACAAGATAACATAGTTCTTAAGAAGGCGCTGCTGCCTACCTTCTTGTATTTTTCCCTTATAGTCATCTTTTACGACACCCACGGGAAGAAATGGGGAGGTGCAATTCTAAACTGGCACCCCACGGGGGAGGCATTCAGGATTAGCTTAGGTTTATTGGCGAATATTTTGACTTGAATACGTCTTTAAAATTGCTTCCATAGGGACGCAATTCAAAAAAAACTAATGACAACAAAATCGGGGGATACAGTTTAGTGTTGCAGCTAGATATGTATCTATCATCCCCATGCGTGGCGCTTGTGACGTCACGTCGGCTTAGCAGGAAAATTAGGCGGAATTGTCACTAGATATATTTTTGTATTTTTTAAGTGTTTTATTAAAATATTCATTTGATGTTTTCTTAAAATATTTTAAAAATATTTGTTATTATTATATAAATTCTCTTATTGTAATATTTGTCATAAACTTTAACTCCTTATAAGGTTATGCGCTTACAAGGCCGTTTTTGAAAAATTTGAACAACGAGCGGGATTTGAGTACTCGAATATCCGTTCCTGGAGCCATGATTAATTATGTAAATAAATAAATGGCTTTCTGTAGACACTACACTATAGTACTGTGCTGACACACACCACCGGACAGATTTAATGTACGTTATAGTAATTATACATATACGGGGTTATTGGTAATATGCTAACAACCTGCGACTTCTGCTAGTCCTGACTTCAGAGAAATGAATAATAAAGAGGGAGTCTAATGAAAATCAAAAATGAAGCATCAAAATTCGGCCAATTTTGTGTAGGACACATCTCACTCACACAAACGTATCCAAATTCGGCCAATTTTGTCCACATTCACGATAGGCCGTCGCACATTACACACGTCACACAACAGATTAAATAAAGTAAAAATGCCCACTTGCGTGTTAAAATAATGCACAACAGAACATATTCATTGAAGACTGTTACTTTTCACACGTAAGTATTGAATTTAATGTAATATCTTTAATATTATACTACGCAATTTAGGTTATAACTTCGAACCAAAATGTAAACAGTGCGATCGTTAACTGTTGCCAGACATACATTTTAGGTTGTTTCCAAAAGTGTGCAGTTTTTAATAGTCCGTTTGTGTAATATTTTTTTACTGTTTTTTTGCATTACATTTTTTCATATAATGTCAAACACTATCTGTTCACGGATCAATTGAAAAATGTATTCGAAGGATACTGTTACTGTACAGGGATACTGTTCGGAACATTTTGTATCACTTTGATTCAAATAAATAGATTTTTATAATTAATTAACTTGTAATAGTTTGTTAGGTTCCAGAGTAAAATATGAACCATTAGAAATTCGAAGGTCATTGATCTTTTCCTAAAATAGATATTGTAATAAAAGTAATTTGTGAAAATTAAACCAACTTTAAAATATTCTAAGTACCCAAAAAGGGAGAAATAATACGAAAGGAATCAAAACTGGACGTCTACCTAAGTACGTACGTAAATTAACTCTTTTTTGAGGTTATTTCTCCCTTTTTAGTTATGAAGATTATAGTCGGTTTAGTGTTTTTTTAATTACTTTTATTCATGCATTTTTAATAGTATTTACTAGTTGTGTTTGCAACTAAAAAAATATTCACAAATCTTCACTGGGTAATTCTTTTATTTTTCGAACACACTTCACTTCTATTGTAAGTGTAACATCCAATTTTTGCAGTATTAAGTTTGACATATCCTTTAATTACATAGTATAAGTGATGAACCTACCGAACTTTGTTCAAATTCGCCAAATTGAATACTACTGAACCGATTTCGATAAAAATGACGGTAACTCCTAAGTTGTAAGTCTTTAAATGTTTAAATGAAATAACAATTTTTGCAATACAATTTCTAGTTTCTGCGAAATACGTGGAGAAAAACATACATCCAGCGACGAAGCCATACCATATACGTAACCTAACACGCCTTTGGTCAATTATTTATTGTCCAAGAGAATGTAAAGCCTAGAATATCTTTAAAAAAAATTGCGAAACATATTAAACAATAATCGTGAAGATTGTGCAATATTATAATAATATTGCACAATATAAATAATATTATGTTATTGCGAAGTATTCTTACGATCAGATTTTGCTGTATATTTATATTTTCAAAAATTTCTCTCCCGTAAATCCTACAATTTAGTTAATTTTGCTTTCATATGGCAACACTCCTATCGCACACATGTATAGAAGTGTGGCTTCAGTTTGATGTTTACGACCCTCCATCTTTTCTTCTATTTTGTCAGAGGTCCTGACAAACATTACGAGATGAATTTATATGTTTTTTTTTGTGTTTTATATATATTTTTTGACGGAATAAGCACGACGACCACCTGATGTTAAATGTCTCTTGTGCCTGTAATAATGTATTATTTTATATTTTTTATTACTTTCCTCGGTGTATATATTCAAAACTCTATTCAAACGGAGCACAGCGCGGTCCAGTGTTGCCGCGGCGGGCGTTCTTGAATCGGAGTACGCTTTAAAACAGAAAAAAAAAATTATATATATTTATTTGAAATATATATTTTTTAAATATATTTTTTTCAAAACAAAAAAATATATCTCAAAATGTTTGGGCTATCAGAAGGCAACCCTAGGAGTGTTAGCATTTTACCAATAACCCTGTATATGTCTGCGTCATGTTAAAAGCAAACTGAAAGTGTCAGCACGACATTCAGCTCAGAGGCCAGGTCACCTCTAGCTCGGGCGTTGACATCTGCAGTTATTTATCTACGTATGAAATATAATTATTTACCTATCTATTACATTATGATTCACAAACTTCCGCTCAATTCTCATTCATGTAGGTACAGTAGATGTACCTTTTTTTTATTGCTAATAGGTAAGCTTTTGACTACAATCTCACTTGATGGTAAGTGATGATGTGGTCGAAGGTGTTAACAGGCTTAACCTAGTATTACTGACTCTCAAGGACAGCTGCCAGAGCACACCGTTAAGTGCTTGGCGAAAGATTTTGTACTTGAGGGTGGTTGCTAGCAAGGCGGGCATTCGCAAAAATGCCCTTCCATCATGCGGTGAAGCTCAAGCCAGCGGCGGGATTGGAACCATGGACCTGCTGCGCGGTTGTCCATAGCCAAAGCCTGAGTTACTGAGTTATCATTGCTTCAAATATAGATAGTACCTAATATAGATTTGATTGAACACTTTGTTCTTCCAATATACCTTGTCATAAATATCAACGGAGGTCTAATTATGCATTATTAGTATCAAATTGTTAGTTTTATCGTACGATACTGCATAATAAACATAATTTTACTTTATATTATAAATTATTGCTTAAATGGGCGTCCGTTAATCTTTTTTTTTATTGTAACGGAACAAGACATGCATTTCGTTACAAGTAAGGAATTTCACTGCGCCCATCACCTTCAGACAAAATTGTTAATTCTCATGTGCCTGTAATTTCACTGGCTCTCAAGGAGTGCTGCCGGAACACACCTTTAGGTGTTTGGCACAGATTTTCTACTTGAGGGTGGTCGCTAGCCAGACGGGCACTCGCAAAATGCCCTTCCACCATGCGGTGAAGCACAAGTCCGCGGCGGGATTCGAACCATGGACCTGCTCATAATAATCTGACGTAGTGTACCTGTCGTGCCCTGGACTAAGTTTACAGAAGTTGAATAATTTTGACCCTTAAGGGACTCACCCGCCACTGCTGCTTGAGGTCCTCCTTGTTTTTTAGTATGATATTTTAGTTTTTTATTATTTTATGTCACACGCGTCGCGACGAGGTATATATCGCCGGTGTCATTTTTTCTAAACTAGCTTGTCAGCGCTCGCGCTCGCGCACAGAGGGCGCGCTCGACCGTCGGTTGGTCGCGAAGTGTCTTCCGTGGATTTGGCGGGTGATTTGAAAATATCAAGGTCAAGGTCCCTAAAGTACCAATAAAAATCTACTTTAGTTTCATTTTGTTGATTGGATTTTCTCGCTTTGAGTTCTAATTCCGAACAGTACCGAAATTGAGGAACGTTCCTCTAAACAGTAATTTCCAATACTCACGTTGTGCATCCTCATACCTGAGCTCGGTCCTCATATCGACGGTACCTGTAGCTTTGGCTGTTCTGAATTTACCTTCCGCATAAGCAGCTCCATCTTTTATCAAGTTCAGTGAACTTAAAAGAGATACCTTCTCCTATTTGTTTTGGACCTCACTCACATATATCCTACCACGTGTTAGCATAGTGAGTAAATAGATACATAAAAAGTTTGTAGACGTGTGCTTTCTTGGCTCCAAAGCGCGGATAAACAATTGGAGATGAGCAAGTAAAGAGCACGATCGAAGGGCACATAGCTAACTGTAGTGCGCGAGGAATGTTGCGAAAACGCGCGTTTGCCAATAATGTCAACCAACGGGGAGACGCGATGACCTATTGTGAACTATGCGTATATACAGTTCCATGTACCCAGAAGACTACAACAGTATGGATACAAGACCTCTAAACCACAAGAAATAATAATACTGCATTGTTGGAAATTAGTATCACACATCCAAACGACGAGGATTCATTCCCCGGATTTTTATTTTTCTAGTTATAGCTAATGGTCTAGCTTTTGGACACTATCTCACCTGATGGTAAGTGATGATGTCGTTGAAGATGCTGTTCAGGCTTAACCTAGAATTACTGGTTCTCAAGCACAGCTGCAGTAACACACCGTTGGGTGCTATGCGACAGATTTTCCACTTGAAGGTGGTGGCTAGCCAGGCGGGCATTCGCAAAATGGACTTCCACTCCATCATGCTGTAACGATTGCCATCCTAGGACAACAATGGGATCGACGGCTTCGAAGCACAGAAGCGCTCAGTAGTAATGTCACTACCGGTCACCCATCCGACTCATGGCCGAGGCGGACTTAGCTGATTGGTTAATCGCTACGAGCGCTTCAAAACTGGTTTACCAAAATATATTCTTTGTTTTCTACCGGAATTCATGAGGAACTGTTCGGTTTTTGTTCTTTTTCTACACATTAAACTTATTTTAGCTTCAACTTGCAATCAAAGTTTGTTTAATATCTCATCAAATCGTAAACACGACAACGACTCCGATGATGGCTTATGAAAGTTTAATACACTCAACCAGCGCTTTCAAAAGAGACATAGAGAATAGAGTAGGTATCTACCACCTACATGGTATTTTATTTGATCAGTGTTACTGACTACACTGAAGGTACAAGCAATGATGACACCGATATCTCCCTAATAAGTAGGCTTGTGCATGGATTGTGAGAGGCATTGCCGCTGTTTTGTTCTCGAGTGATGCAATATAATGCCGACAGAGAAACTTGCAACGCATCGCGCAATGTTGTACCTGTTGAGAACACCTTATATATTTAATGGAAATGGCAAACGATACCTTGATATGGAATTAACATGGTGCACGAATTTGTAGTATTTTGATTTCAGAGTTATATTATTATATTTAAAACTTTAGTTGCACGTGCGCGAGTTCTATTATTTTATGCTAACATATAAGAAACCTTTTACTTCTAAGTCAAATCTTAATCGTTATGTGTTTTTATGTTATTGTGACGGAACAAGCTCGATCCACCTGATGTTAAGCGGACTAACCACTGCCTATAACAGATGCATTTCGTAACAAGTCACGAATTGCATTGCCTCCGTCTCCTTGAGACTGTAATTTCACGGGCTCTCCAGGACTGCTGCCGGAACGCACCGTTAGGTGATTGGCGACAGATTTTCTACATGAGGGTGGTCACTGGCCAGGCGGGCATTCGCCAAAATGCCTTTCCACCATGTTGTGAAGCTCAAGCCCGCGGCGGGATTCGAACCATGGACCTGCGCGGCAATCCATAGCCATTGCCACTGAGCCATCACTGCTTGCATCATTGCCACCACTGAGCCATCAGGGCATTTTGGCGAATGCCCACCACCCTCAAGTAGAAAATCTGTCGCCAAGCACCTAACGGTGCGTTCCGGCAGCTGTCCTTGAGAGCCAGTAATTCTAGGTTAAGCCTGTTTACACCTTCGACCACATCATCACTTACCATCAAGTGAGATTGTGGTCAAAGGTAAGGTATCAGCAATAAAAAAAAAAACTGATGCCAATTATTATTATTTTTCTTTAAAAAAAAACAGTGGAAAAGCTACTGATTATTATGAATTTGAGTATATACAAAAGTTGTGCAGTTTTTCTTGGTAACCAAACAAAACGACCAAGTGCGAGTCGGGCCTCGCTCTTGTACAGTTCCGCATTGTAACAGCTCGTAAGAGATAATTTTGGTTTGTTTTGATCAATTTTAAAAGTACCTTAACATTCAGGTCCATGGCTCGAATCCCGCCGCGGACTTTAGCTTCACCGTATGGTGGAAGGGCATTTTGCAAATACCCGCCTGGCTATCGACCACCCTCAAGTAGAAAATCTGTCGCCAAGCATCTAAAGGTGTGTTCCGGCAGCAGTCCTTGAGAGCCAGTGGAATTACAGTCACCACAATGAGACTTAACAACTAAGTCTCAAGGTGACGGGTGCAGTGCAATTCGTGACTTGTGACGAAATGCATCTGTTATAGGCAGAGGTTAGTCCCCTTAACATCAGGAGGGCCTCGAGCTTGTTCTGTCACAATAACATAAAAAAAATAAAAATTATAAATCTTCGTTTTTAGACTTTTTAGTATTTGTTGGAAAAAGTTCTCATAGTATTTTCCACAGTTATTATATTATGGGTTTTTTTTTTTTTTTTTTTTACTCCAAACTGGGTAGCACTTGACCACTATCTCACCTGATGTTAAGTGATGATGCGATCGATGATGGAGCGCGCTTACCCAGGAGATACCTATTCACTCGCTTCTTGAAGACCCCCATATTGTACTTAACCGGAAACACAGCCTCAGGCAGAGTATTCCATACCCTGGCGGTTCGCATGATAAAAGAAGATGCAAATCGCTTCGTTCGGGTAAATGGAATATCCACCATATAGCGGTGGCGCTTCTGAGTATCCCTGGATGTCCGGTTATAGAATGGGGATGGCGGAATCAGATCATGTAGTTCTGTGGCACACTCCCCGAAATGTATCCGATAAAAAACCGATAAGCAAGCGACTTTGCGGCGATGCTCGAGACTTTGGAGTCTCTTGCTTACAAGTTGGTCGTCGTTTATGAGTCTCTTGGCTCTCCTCTCAATAGCTTCCAGTGTCTCCAGCTGGTATTTGGCAGAACCATCCCAAAGGTGAGAACAGTACTCCATACACGACCGGACTTGCGCTTGATAAAGATTGAGCAGCTGTCCCGGTGTGAAGTATTGTCTCACCTTCGCCAAAACACCAAGCTTTTTTGAGGCTAGCTGGGCTTTAGACTCAATAGGGTGCACTTTTGTTCTGCGTCGCCGAAACGTACTCTCACATATGTTATTGAATGAAGCTTTATATTGTAGCTTTCAATACATATTCTTGTTCGGATGGCTTTGTCTAAGACTCCAGTACAAAGGCGGCTGTTGAGAGATATACATTATAGGTGTAGACCGCCCGGGTCGCTTCGGCGATGGTTTTACTGTGGGATCCAGACTTATATTGAATCGGTTAGTTTCATTAATCATTTTGTCAATCAACACGCCTAATGTGGTGAGGATATGGGCATAGAAATATCTATAAGCTAAGATTTTACTCTCTGTCTTTAAGTATCTAAATTACACATGGATCCTAGTACTCTGGTTCACAAGTAGGTTCAAGTTCATTTCATCCGGCAAGTAACGTGAAGCTGTAATGTTCATATAATAATACCAACCGATTTAAACATCGTAATAATTATTAATTTCAATATCATGACATTTAGGGCCTGTTTCATAATGTTAGAGGAAGTTTCGTTTTTACTACCCAGATCATATTTAATAAATAAAACACTATCTTTGCGTTGCACAGTCATCGGTTTAGCCTATTCATCGGTTAAAGCTTGAAACGCACTGCATGTTAACTGTTTTTTGTATGACTCAGTTATTTTATGTGTTGCATAGCAACCCGAAACTTTGTTGGGATATTCTGAAACGGGCCCTTAAGTAGACATTTTACACATAAAACATTCAATTTTATTAAAATAATGACCATTCCATTTATAAATTCTTCTTATTATAATTGTATCTATTTATCTTCCTCTTTTTTTTTATGCCTGATAGGTTAGCCTTTGACCACTATCTCACCTGATGGTAAGTGATGATGTGGTCGAGGATGTTGTTCAGACTAACCTAGAGTTACTGGCTCTCAAGGACAGCTGCCGGAACACACCGTTAGGTGCTTGGCGACAGATTTTCAACTTGAGGGTGGTAGCTAGCCAGGCGGGCATTTGCAAAGTGCCCTACCACCATGCTGTAACGACTGCTATCCTAAGACAACAACCGGGACCGACGGCTTAACGTGCCCTCCGAAGCACGGAAGCGCTCAGTAGTTATGTCACCAGCGGTCACCCATCCAAGTCATGACCGCGGCGGACGTTGCTTAACTGTGCTGATCGATACAGAATGGCTAAGCAAACTTCGCTACGAACGCTACAATTGCGCCTCTCTTCTGATTTGCTGTGCCCGACGGGGTCCATACCAATGTATGTACCTATTATACCTACAAAGCATATAATTTTATGAAACCTTGTACTGTATGGCTGCAATAAATATCTGAATCTGAATCTATTGTGCACGTTCCGGTTTGAACGGTATGGATGCCGCCGCCATTGCAGGCACATGATACTTAACAACTTTGTGGTCGTGAGCTTCGAGCTTGTTTCGTCAAAATACCATTTAAAAAGGGTAGGTCTTATTATCCATATTCGACATAATAGTACATTATGATAAAAGTGTGGTATGTTGATCAATACACACGAGGCGATATACCTACCTAATGGCGCGCGAACCGTAGGCGAGCGCAATGAGGTAGCCAAGTGAGTAATGATCAACATCCCACACGTGTGACATACGGCGTTTTTTAACACAGATGCCAGGAACAAATTTAATACGAAAATATTGATCAAATATATAAGTTTTTCAATGGCGCGCTAATTTAGCTAATTTTTACCGAACCACCTTAATTTTTCCATACTCAGTTTGTTTGTATATATATATATATATATATACCTAGTACTAGATACAATACAAAAATAATCGGAATAAACTTTTCAACATCCTTGCTCGTAAAGTGAGCTTTATTATATCGTTCTTAAGGCCATAAACCGGACTATAACACCCTCGTGCACAATAATATTATACACTAGCTAATGCGTAATAGAATTATCCCTACAAAGTTAAGTTAGTACCTAACTGTAAATTAAATGCGAGTAAACAGAGAATTTTAAAAATCAACCACCACACATTTGCCACGCGCAAAAAAAAAACTTGCGCGATATTTTCCATAATTTTCGTATGTTGTTTGTATCGCATTTGGGCAAAATATTTTTTCCTCGTAAGGGTGTTGAAAAAGTGCGTATGAAACTCGTGAGCAACTTGCTCATTATACATTCGGGTGATTTACGCCCTCGCCTACGGCTCGTGTATAATGAGCAACTAAGCTTCCTTGTATCATAATATACTATTACATATCTTTTTAATTGCAATGATAATGTGAATAAGAAGGTCACTTAATCTTCAAAAGTTTTACTTCAGTGGGTAAAAAACTCTTTGGTTTGTTTTTATATGAAAAACTAATGAAACAAACTACAACCTCCTTGGTGAAAAGTGTGGAAAAGTTGTTTTATTTTTTCTATATAAAACACAAGTGCAGTTCATAGATACTTCCTCCTAGGTGCAGTAGAAAAAACACGCGTGCGTAATGACTACAGACTACATAATGATACTAAAATCGTTATTAGCAAGTGTGTTGAAGAATATATATGTATTTACCAAATTACAGATGTAATATTTATGAGTTATGACACAACTTTACGATGCATCAAAAATTAAAATACGCAAGAAACTTTGCTTTCCAACCATTCTGTTAGTATTCCAAGTAGGTAAGTAATATCTTGTACAGCAGCTAAGCGTTTTATGGTGTCAATCCTCAACCTCGTCAAGGTCTGCTAATTGACTCTGTGGCAAGGTGAGTGCAGCGATGTGCAACCAAACTTGTCGAGTACTCGTCGCAGCGTAGCGTCTCCTATTTTATTGCCTTCTCGCAAATTGGTCACATCTTTGTTGCAATACAAAAACCCTGCGTGTGTGTTGAGCATGTTCAACACACACGCAGGGTTTCTGTCACATTTACTAATTTGATAGATTGAAGAGTATTGAAACGTGATGGTGATGACTCATGAACTCATTAGTCTTGACATTCCTTAGTTGGGAAACACGCGCCACGCTATTTTTATCAGGTAGGTAGGTACCTACATATCTACACCAGGGCCTACTTACGCAGTAAGGTACATACACTTTTGCTGTGAAAAGTAGGTGGTAAACAAATTATAAAATGATTAGATACGTTATTCGTAGGTAAAAATTGGTTTTGAATTGCAAATTTTATTTTTTCACTTCAAGTTTAATCTATTATGACGGGTCTTGCTTGGCTAAGTTAATTTAACGGCGCTTACCAATCGCTGACAAGTCTACATATTTTATACTAGATTTCCGGGTGCGGTTCCGCCCGCGCGTATGTAGGTTATCGCGCAAAATGTTTGCGCAGTTGGATAAAAAGTATCCTATGTTTTTTCCCGGGTCTCAAACTATTTCCATACCAAATTTCATAAATCGGTCCAGTAGTTTTGGCGTGAACGCATAACAGACAGACAGACAGACAAACAGAGTTACTTTCGCATTTATAATATTAGTACTGATGACAAGATATAGAATATTTGTGGCGAGTCGGCGCGCCCACCCGCCTGTGGCCTGAAATACTGCTGCTGAGCACATAACTACCTAGCCAGAAGCTCTCAACCACTACTCTCGATGACAGAGCGTTGTGCGCACTAATAAATGATAAGCAAAAAGACCATTCATACGTGTATAATGCGACTTGAGAGATCTTGCAATGACCAGCTACTAGCTACTCTAGAGAACATTCTTCTTATCTAGGGAACATTATTCTTACTGTAATAAAACTACTTTTGTATTGTATTACCAGTGTTCAATTCTTCATAAGCCCAAAAAAACGCCAAAAAAAAAACCGGGACGAAGGGGTTGTAGAGGCTCACATACAAACATCAAGGGCAACGCCGGAACCAGGGGCCGGCCCTTCAACCTAGGATGTAGACTGTAGATGTACTGTAAATATAAATTTAATGTAAATGTCGGCTGCTAACAAACTAGATATAAGAAAAATATATATATAACAAAACATGTACAATATAAAACAAAAAAAAAGGACTCACCCTAGTGTTAAGATTGTTACATACTAACACCCTTCCCTTCAGGAAAACGATGTATTGGAGACGAAAAATAACTTATAAATTGATAACAAAAAGGAAAATCTAAAAAGAGTACGGACCCAGAGCCTGTAGTGCAAAAGATTTAATAAAAAAATAAAAACTTCATAAGCCATACTAAGAACATTATGTAGGTACTAACATACAGATGGGTCACCTATATCTGTGATGTAGCTAATAAACCTAACTCAAAACCTAGCCGTCACATTACGCTGAATGAAAGAGCCTTCATCAACACATTTTTATTAGAAACAGGCCTTATACTACGACTATATATAATATCATTGGAAACAGGTCATTCGCCAAGTCATAATTATTGCAAATGGTTGCAGCACGACTATACTGTCCAATCCAATCCAAATGCATTGGGTTGGCGTTGTCTCGGGCAGGATTAAATAATACTAGCTGCGCCCCGCGGTTACACCCGCGTGGTGATGGATGATGATGATAAAAATTATGATATGTGTTAATCTAGCGCCTTGTCCCATGCCATACATATTTGTATAAGATTTAGATTTAAATATGTTCATGTCTCCGATTTTGGCAATAAGCTCAAGTACCTATTCGTCATCGCCGCAATGCTCTATATATTATCTCTCAATCCTTTATTCCCGAGCTACCTCAAGGAACAATTTAAATTTCTTCACTCTACCCAATCTCTGTCATTACGGTCATTAGAAAACTTAACGCTACAACAACCTGCAACTAAAACTACCTTTTACCACTATTCATTTGCCGCTGAAGCTGTCAGACTGTGAAATCTACTTACGCTAGAAATTAAATGTGCTCCTTCATTGAAATCTTTTAAGGATGAAGTCAAAAACTTCTCTTGGTCTAAATTTTTATAATAATGGACACTGTGGTACAAACATCCTTTTTAATTTAATTGTGTTTAACATGTATAAACTTGTACGTGTATATATAATATATGTCTAGGACGTATTTATGTATCTATTTATTATAATAATATTAGTATTTATATTATAATATATTGATATATACCTAATTATGTGTATTAATTTATTTATGTAGTTTTTGTTTAATTATGTAATTATTTGGAAATATCGGTTATTTATGTACTTATAGAATTATTAAGACCATAAGAATACCTGCCCAATATTTTGACCATATCTCGAATTAATCTGTGGTCTGGAAGAGATCGCTCTGAGCGATAAGACCGCCCCGTGAGTTATGTTTTAGAATTAAATTTATTGTTGTTATTATGATGTTTTCAATAAAGAGTTATATATCTATCTATGTATCATACCCAATTTCCTCAAAATCAGTTCAGCCGTTTGAACAAACGTTCGCCTTTATAATATTAGTTTGCAAAGGATCAATTTGTTACTACTGAATATGCATTAGAAATAAATTATATTTTTTTATAGGATATATGGTTCACTATTTTGGTTGTAATGGCTTACACATAAAATATAGATATATGCTGTTGCGGGCTTTTTTGTAGGAAAATTTAAGGTAAACATTTCCGTTATACATTATGTGCGTGTGAAACTTAAGGTTTTTGCAGCGCACGCCAGAATGTCTCGCATATGGCTGATTTTTTACTTACTTGACACTTATCGTTATATTTTCGACAATTCACACAATATCTTTACAAATTATAGCCTATGTTATTCTGATGTCTAAGCTATATTACTGTAAAGTTTCACTAAAATCCATTCAGTAGTTTTTGCGTGAAAGAGTAACAAACATCCATACATCCATACACACAAACTTTCGCATTTATAATATTAGTAGGATATATTATTTAGTTTAGTTTATTAACACAGTTTTTATACTCATTTACTAATACTGGTATGGATTTTGTCTCTGAAATAAAATCTTTTATTTATTTATTTATAATAATTTATTCTAATTTTAATATTGTTAAGTTTGCAATAACGCCTGCTAGGCGAATTACATTATAAAATAACATAGTTTATTCTAATTGTTGATTTTGCTTTTACATATAAAATCGAAAAAAATATACGTACTACAAAAAGTAACAAGTTACAAGATTACAATATTTGACTCTAATAAGCCGGAGGCCGTCAGTATTGACACCATTTTCTAAATTAAATAATTTTCTTGAAAGTTTTCTCATCAAGCATCTGTTTTCTCTGCGATGAGGTGAGTGAGAGGGTAAAGCAGTACAACTATGAACGCGGTGTGGCGGTATGGGATGGGTGACGTTGTGTTGACCGGTCTCTATGCTAATCAACCGTAGAGTGGTCGGCGACGAATGGACTGGTCTTACAGTTATTTGGACTCGTGCCTGGTCTATGTACCTACCTGCCTAACTAACAGAAGGTACCTATCTATTGTAGCACTAGCGACGGATGTGTTCTGTTATTTGTCGGATCATACTTCCTTTTTTTTAATTTATTGGCAACTGGATACATAATCCCTATGCCTATCATACTTCCTTTACCTATAGGGTTGCCAGATCAAGGTAAGTATATTAATTCTTGGACATTTTTGGGATTCGAAAGAGAGTTGGTACTTTGACCTCAAGTTTAAATCTAAATAAATCTGCAGTTGAACTGATAAAATATTATGTATATAAATTTAGTGTTTTATACCTAAATAAAAAGAAATGGCTATTATTGTTACACATATTTACTTGACACAGAGATATTTGACCTAGATGAGTTAATATAACATAAAATTAAACTTAATACAAAATTGAGGCACTGTTTAAGGCTAACTTTAACTAATTATGATACTTTGGATGAACATTAAAATAAAAACTTTATATAACCCTTTTAACTTTGAAATCACACACACGGCTGGCGTGCGACTTGCGTAGCATAGTATTTGGATGTGTAGGTATGTCTCCAGCTTACTCAATTGAAATTTCTTAATTCTGAATATGCCAATATTTAGAGCAGATTTAGTGCAATTATGAATACCAACTCAAAATTTAGGTGCCAAATAAACTTCGATGCTACATGTGATTATTAGTGTGTTAGCTGGCGTTATGGTCTCCAGCTGACACATGCTGTATATACGAAACGGCTGAAGATGTGATTATATACTATAGCCAGGGATTTAGAGGATAATTTGTGCCAGTGGCACAAAAAATTTACACACCCTACTTGAAAACTGTAGTAGTAATGACCCGATTACAACGTGTAAGCTGGAGACCACGTGTCTACGACTTTATTTAATATGTGAAAATTTAGAGCCAAATTTGTGCCATCGGCACTAAAATTTTCAAGTCTGTGGCTATTAAGGTTTTGGAGCGATATGGATATATAATCACGTCTTCAGCCGTTTCGTATATACAGCATGTGTCAGCTGGAGATCATAACGCCAGCTAACACATTAATAATCACATGTAGCATCGAAGTTTATTTGGCACCTAAATTTTGAGTTGGTATTCATAATTGCACTAAATCTCCTCTAAGTATTGGCATATTCAGAAATTGAGTAAGCTGGAGACATACACATGTATTTAGTGTCCGTATGTTTGTGAAATACCTAAAACTATTGAATTCCGGGACAATGGAGCGAAATCACTGGACACGGGACAAAACACCCCATTCCGGGACTATCCCGGATTGCCCGGACGTCTGGCAACTTTATTTACCTATGATACCGCTCGTGTTTTATTCCCTCGAGGAGTATTCGTGCCTTTACCTGTTTCAGCAGTGCTTTTATAGCTCGGTCAGAACTACCTCGAGATCGTAACCAGATAGTGTGTAGTTATCATTTTTTAATTGGTCACTTTAATTTTTTTTTATTACTGGTAGGTTAGCCTTTGACCACTATCTCACCTGATGTTAAGTGATGATGTGGTCGAAGATGTTGTTCAGGCTAACCTAGAATTACATGGCTCTCAAGGACAGCTGCCGGAACACACCGTTAAGTACTTGGAGACAGATTTTCAACTTGAGGGTGGTAGCTAGCCAGGCCAGGCAATAATTAATTATTTATTTAATTATTAATTACAATTATTTTGTTAGGCTAAGCCGGAACAACATCTTTGACCGTATATCACTACCTAATAAGTGGTGAGGGAGTGGTCAAAGATTCTATATTGTATACGGTATAATCCGTTGAACTGTTATTTAATGCACTGCGCTTGTCAAAGGAAGTGTCTTGGTAGCACTTTACACATACACGTAGATTCATAATTTTTTTTTATAGCAAGTGCTCTATCAAATTTGGCATGTATTTTGAATTTTCTACACTTCTTAATAATTAGACTTGCTACTAAAATATTCATTTTCACCGTTTATCATAGGAGTTCCTAATTAGTAGCGAAAATTCTCGAAATGACTTAAACATTAAGAGATAAAATAAATACTAAGTAAAAGAGAAACCTTTTAAGTTAGAAGCATAGAATTAAATTCAAGGACAAGCACGCAAAAATTTCACCGAGCTTGAACAGTTACCACGCTAAGATTTTTATTTCAACTCTCTGTTACCACGTACCTATCTAAAAGATGTATGTATGTATGGCAAATAAAGCGGAGTTACTAATAGGTTTTATATGGCACTTGAGTCATTAAGAAATATTTTTTTACTACCACCAGCAATATTATTTTAATCATAACGTTCTATATTCACGCAGTATTCGCTCAGAGTGTCCAGAGGTCTTGCAGATTTGTGTCGGCCATGGGATTTAATTAATTTGATAACAGGATCCCAAGCAGGTGGTACTTGCGAACCATCATCTCTATTGAAATTCGGGTACTTTTTGATTTCTATAGCCTCGCGTAACATTCTTGGCATAAACCGGGTCTCTCTGGCAAGGATTTGTGGCTTGTCGAACCGAATGTAGTGGTTGGGTTTGTCCTGGGCATGTTCGCAAACCGTAGACTTGGTCGAGAGTCTGTTCTTCATGTCAGCAATATGTTCTTTTACCCGGATACCAACGCTCCTCTTTGTTTGCCCAATGTATGACAGCCCACATTCACAATGAAGTTTGTAAACACCTGCATCTTGTAGGGGAATGCTGCACTTAACAGGTCTTAAAAATTGGTTGATCTTCTTGTGCGGCTTGAAGTTTTTATTGAAGCTCGTCTTAAGATATTACCAATTTTGTCCGTGACACCTTTGATGTAAGGTAAGATGGAAGGTTGTCACTCAACTGTGGAAGGCTTGGGCCGGCTTCTGTGACGCATTCGTGGGAGCTTGTGATTATTGCTTCGCAGTACCTATTTGTTTTACATAGGTATGAAAATGAATGAATGAAAAATTATTCATTTGACAGACAGAATAATAAAAATACATTACATAAGATATCTACAAATATACATCTATAAGGACAAACTTTTATAAACTATACATTAAGTGTATACTTGTAGTAAAATGTGTCAACTCAGCATGATGCCGAGTGTCATAGACATTCGACGCTGGTTTTCAGATGAACCCATCACGCGGTCGGCACTAACTTAAAACTATAGGATATCAATATAATAATAATAGAAAAAACTGCATTTAATAATAATTTGTGGTATGCCTTTATTAAACAAAATACTATGAACTATATACAACACTACAGCTACTACAATAAAAGCACTTAGACAACCTATAAGTCATAGCAGACTCATAGGCAGTCCAAATGCTCCAGCCCACTCCCAGTTGGCAGCGTGCCCAGCATGCTGGCAGCATTGCCCCGTTGAATTGCAATGCTTATTCGTTGAGCCAAATATGTGCCAGCATTTTGATCACGCGTCGCATCGTCCAAGCGCTCAGATAAGTTTTGCAAAATACGACGAGCTCCCGGTCCCCACGGACCCAATGTCTCTACACCAAACGGCTCAAATATGTAACCCATACCGAGGTTAGCATATTTGCGCCGCTTGAGTTGCTCCGCCGAAGTAGCCGCAGCGCCAGCCCTCACGTTGGTTTCAGAAAGATGTGAAGGCGCTAAAGTGTCTACGCAAGTAGCGTCCCACACTAAGGGCCGTCCTAAATTCCACGGAACCAGAGTCAGGTCTTTTACCATCGTCACGCATCAGACCATTCGGTTTCAGAATAGCTGCAACATTGGCGCTGGCAAAAGCCCGGCGAATGATATCGTTAAGGCTGGCGTGGCGGGAAATTCGACCAGCACTTCGAGAGCAGGAGAGGCCATGGTGACCGAGTTGATAAACTGCAGTACCACACTGGCAGTGATGTGCAACACAACACCTTGCACCCAAGCGTAAGCTAATAGCAAGACGAAAAGCGGATGGATCTATAAGGCTACCAGTTTTGTAAGAAGGAATGGCCTGTAACCAAAGACCAGATTCCCACACAGAAACAGCGAGAATACGAGCACGATCTGCGATGCTAGAACACGTATTTAAAAGATCTTTCCTCGCATAGCGGCCGATCCCACTGTTTCTGAGATGACAACATTTTTGGGAGTTCAGTATTTGGACAAGCCAGTCTCCATGTGTTTTTGGCCTCAGCCATATTGCTACATCGAAAGAGCCTAAAGATCGTGCAAGAATTTTTGATAAGTATATACATATAAATATATTTATACATACATATAAATAGATAATAAATAAACAAATACATAAATATAAGTAAAATAACAATAATATATTAATTCGTTTATGAAAGTGTGTTAAGGGTTTGCTTGGTTATTAATTTTGATATAAGGTACAAATGTTAAACCAAAATATTAACTGTATGGCAATATTTTTATATGTTGATACAAAGATAAATGAAAAATGTTAACTGTATGGTAACTTGTCTATATTTATGTCCCCGTGTTTTATTTGTTCGCACATCAGGTATTTTTTCAGGTTGGATCTAAAAGTGTTTAATTTTTTTAAACTCCTAATGGGCGGGGGCAAATTGTTCCAGCACTTGGTCGCCGCATAAATGAAACCTCCTCTGAAGGCCGTTGTGCGGTGCCGAGGAATGGATAGTTGCTTGGAACAGTGTCTCGTAGAGCATTGCCTGCCATTGGTTACCCAGTTAAGCTTATTGTACAAATACGAAGGTGTTTTGTTATTAATAATACCAAACAAGAGGCATGCTAAATGAAGCTTTCGCCTAGATTTCATTCGGAGGGCAAAATGCTTATTCAAAAATGGTGTAATATGACTCCGGGGAGGTATTGTGAAACAAAATCGCCCGATTTTGTTTGACAAGCGTTTTGGACTCGTTGAATTAAGCGCTGTGTGCATGATAGCAACCTAGGTCCATACACAGTATCAGCATAATTAAGCTTAGAAAGCACAAGTGATTCCACTAGTTGCATTCGCAGTTTTTCACTAAAATATGGCCTAAGCTTATACAATATTTTGAGCCTATAAAAACAATTTCGTACGGAATCAGCGATGTATTTTTCAAACCTCAATGCTGTATCCACATTGAGACCCAGATTACGTGCCTCGTATACGCGTTCTATAGTCTGCCCCGCTAATGAAACTACTATAGACCTAGGTGATGAATTTAACTTATGTTTACTACCGTAAATCATATATTTAGTTTTTGTTGGATTAAGTAAAAGACTGTTAGCTTCAGACCACGACGCTATTCTATCAAGGTCTTCGTGAATATTTATAGGGCACTACTTATGTCACCAGGGGTAAAATGAATATATAGTTGTAGATCGTCGACATAAATGTGATATTTACAATGTCTTATACATCTGACAATATCAGCACTGTATAAAATAAAAAGAACATGTCCTAATATGGAACATAATATGTTAAACATAGTTTTTATATATAATTTTATTTATGATTTTTGTCACCTTTTGTATAAAAAAAATAAAAAAATAATATATGCAACATAAGTAGATACTTATAGCATTTAGATACCTATACAAGTTTTTATCATGAAGACAATACAAATATAATACCTACGTTATAATATCTATATCACGCATGACTGGAGATTCAAACAAACAAATGGGTAGTGACCACAATAAGTAAAAAATTATTTAAAGTAGCTTATGATGCCACAATACGTAAGTATTTAGTACATTTCAAGAAAACTATGAAATTACTTTTTCTGTTTGGTTTTAGTCACCGCGTTCCTGCGAGTTAAGATAGGTTCCGCAGGGACTACGGTCTGCAGCAGCGACGCCGGCTGTGGCGAGTGCAGCGATGGTGACCTTGAGGCGTTGGAAGCAGTCTTCGTTGTTGCAGACCCGGTTGTTGACGGGTATTTATTTAGTAACTTTTCAAGCTCATCCACGGAGACAATACGTTTATGCTCGTTGTTAGGTAGCTTTATTACTACATTTCCATAGCGGGTCCAACATTGACTGCTTCCAAAGTGTTTGCGGGCTGTGACCTCAGACCAAATAAAAAGTCAAGACAGAATGTTGTGAACAGAGAAGTGAGGCCGGTTTTCCAAACATGTGTGCGCGTGTCTGTGTTGCTATGATAATCAAATTACCTTATGAAAATAACGTTACCAATTTAATAACGTAATTAGTATTAATACAACAATAGGGTTCCGATGTAACGTGTCGGCAAAAGTAGTGTCGTTAAGTAGGGGAAGGGAATGGAAAAAGTGTTTCAGAAATAACATTACTGGGTATTTAATTTACATGCATTTATTTCTTGTAACTAATTAATGACGGGTTTTTATGCAATCGGGGAAAAAAAGCACAAAGCCCACCTGGTGCTAAGCTGTAACCTCTGCCGATACAGTTCGTCACAAGTGGCAAACTGCACTGCGCCCATCACCTTGAGACATAAAGATGTTAAGTCTCATGAGCCTGTAATTTTACCGGAACATAGGAATGTGAACATTACTGCTTGGCGGTAGAAATAGGTATAAATAAATATAAGTCGCCGATTTTAAAATATTCCCATGATAGTTCCTTCTTACTTTTCCGAATGATTTCGATCCAATTTTGTTTAATCTATACACAAAAACGTTAAAAACAACAAAAAACAATGGAAATATGTTTTTTTTATAACGAAAAAAAACATCATCTGCTTTAATATCTTCGAAACCGAAAATCCAATAACAATGAAATGAATATGAGGTATCAGCAATTATAATTAAAGGTATCAGCTTTCCAACAAAAAATAAAATGACGGAGTTATAAAGTAACAAAGATTTAATCAAATAAATTAAATTAAAAAAAATACAACTGAATTGAAAACCTGGTCCTTTTTGAAGTCGGTTGAAAATGGACCTGAACCGATTTTGATAATGATATTGCGTCGTAGGCATCTGCGACGCAATATCTGTATTTAAAAAATATACATTCTAATTGAGAAACTTCTCTTTTTTATAAGTCGGTTAAAACACATTGATCAACTATTAAAAAAATAACTAATAGCAATACGTTGTGTATTATCACCCAATAATAGGGTAAACCTTATAGGCTTAATAATGGCAACACCAATGCCACCAGGCCGCAATAGTTCGACTGACTAGTCAAGGCGTAGTTTCGTTGTACATATGTGTGTGTAATCGTGTTTGTACACGGCGAGGCGTAGTTTTACCGGCCTCACTGCTCTTTACACAACATTCTGTCTTGACTTTTTATTCGGTCTGAGGCTGTGACATACATTTCCTGCCGAGATTTAGTCAAGAACTCTCGAAGAACGGTCTTTGTCGATTTCAACCGCTTTTTCTCTTCCCATAAGCGTTGACGGACATAGGTATCAGTAAATCGGACTAATATTGGTCGATTGTTTATATTGTTCTTGGGGCCCAAACGATGGCATAGGTAAAATGAAGATAATTTTATATCAGGAAGCTTCATAGTAGTATTAATTACGCTAAGAATAACCGCAGCACTATCCTCACCGACCTTTTCAGGAATTCCAGTGAAAAGCAAGGCGTTACGCCTGTTGTAACTGTCCAAGTCTTCAACTCGATCACATAGATATTGAACTTGAACACGCAGCAGCTGTATGGTTGATAAAGCAATCTCCTTAAAATCCTTGAAGTCCTGAGCTAGCTTCTCAACACTAGGCTTACTGTTATGCGATGATGTAACTGTAGATAACAGTGATTTTTCGATCTCAGCCATTTTCGGGATCAGAGTTACCTCAATCCGTTTTTGGTTATTCAAAACTTGTTGTACACTGGCCATCACTACGTTTTATGCACAGAGTAATTTGAAAAAGTAAAAGCAGGCAGGTTATTGCAAATTAAAATTGTAATAAATATGTGGAGCTTAACTTGTTACGTTTTGACAGGCTAGAGCCTACCCGCGCTTTTTTCTACTGTACGGTACTGAAGCTCCTCCTTGATCTTAAGGAGTTTCACACTGACCTTCCACACTAACCATCTGGTCAAAGTCGTAGATGCCATATGTTCTCTGTAACAAAGATTTGCCTACGGTGGCCAACTGACGCGAGTTGACATTGAGATAGGACAAAAATAATGATAAATATACCAAATTAAATATACCTAAAACAACGTTATTTTCAGGGTTCCGTACCCAAAGGGTAAAAACGGGAACCTATTACTGAGACTTCACTGTCCGTCCGTCCGTCTGTCACCAGGCCGTATCTCAAGAACGGTGATAGCTAGACAGTTGAAATTTTCACAGATGATGTATTTCTGTTGCTGCTATAACAACAAACACAAAAAGTAGGCCAAGTGCGAGTCGGACTCGCGCATGTTAAAACAAAAAAGGTTAAAATATGCAGTGTAATGTTGTATAGCTAATGGTAAGGAACCCTTCGTGCGCAAGTCCAACTCGCACTTGGCCGATTTTTTATTTACACGACTGCCCGAATAAAGAAGTTTTATGTTTCCAGGGTTCATGTATGTATGTTTGGGAGTTTCTTTATTCCACCATAAGTTTTAAACTGCTTAACCGATTTTAATGTATGAGATATCGTTAGTCGTCTTGATAGTGCAAGTGCCACTGGGTGTATAAGAAATAATGAAAAACAAACATGCGGATTTAGGACGCCAAATTGCGAGTTAATTTTTTTTTCTTCAAAACCCATCGAGTTGGTTTTCAAATTAAAGAACTTGAAAAAAAGATTCTATAAATACATATTACTTGCAGTTTTAATTTCAATATAACGATAAAACGTTTAGTATACCTATATAAAAAAATGTAGTCGGATTTCTTACTTTATAAATTAACTAGCTTTCCGGGCGCGGCTACGCCCGCGCGTATGTCGGTTATCGCGCAAAAACATTAACCTCTTTTTGCGCAGTTGGATAAAAACTAACCTATGTTTTTTCCCGGGTCTCAAACTATTTCCATACCAAATTTCATTCAAACGGTCCAGTAGTTTTGGCGTGAAAGCATAACAGACAGACAGAGTTACTTTCGCATTTATAATATTAATACTGAATAGTACTGATGTAAGTACACTTGTTTGTTTTTTTTTTTGACTTTTTTTTTTTAGGCGGTATTCCTTTATTAAACAAAATACTATGAACTATATACAACACTACAGCTACTACAATAAAAGCATTTAGACAACCTATAAGTCATTGCAGACTCATAGGTAGTCCAAATGTTCCAGCCCACTCCCAGTTGGCAGCGTGCCCCGTTGAATTGCAATGCTTATTCGTTGAGCCAAATATGTGCCAGCATTTTGATCACGCGTCGCATCGACCAAGCGCTCAGATAGGTTTTGGAAAATACGATGAGCTCCCGGTCCCCACGGACCCAACGTCTCTACACCAAACGACTCAAATATGTAACCCATACCGAGGTTAGCATATTTGCGCCCCTTGAGTTGCTCCGCCGAAGTAACCGCAGCGCCAGCCCTCACGTTGGTTTCAGAAAGATATGAAGGCGCTAAAGTGTCTACGCAAGTAACGCCCCACACTAAGGGCCGTCCTAACTTCCACGGAACCAGAGTCATGCCGTCAGGTCTTTTACCATCGTCACGCATCAGACCATTCGACAACAACAACAACCAACTTGTTTGTTTAATCTCTGATAAAAGATTTTGCATTATATGGGTGACAAAGATTTTTATGCAAAAGTTTTCGTTATATTTTCCTCGCTATGCAACATAACTACTAAACTGGAAAGTCAATGCTCCCTCATCCCTGAGCTCATTGGCACTCGGGAAGTCGGAAGGTGTGAACGCTTCAGAAAAACGTTACTTGTTGCGGTAGGTAAGTGATTTCAACATAATTTTGCACGTTTTTATATTGTTTTTATTTGTATATCGTGATAAGATCGAAGTACATTATTCTGCAGTATTTATTTTATTTTACATTATTCTATAGCATTTGGACTGCCTATGAGTCTGCTATGACTTATAGGTTGTCCAATTGCTTTTATTGTAGTAAGTAGCTGTAGTGTTGTATATAGTTCGTAGTATTTAGAATTTGTTTAATAAAGGCATACCATTCTACAGTTATCTTGTATTTCAAACAATTATTTTATTTAAATAAAGGGGTGTCGGGCCTGGGACTGACTTTTATAAATAACCTTTAAGTCGACATGAGTACCTAGTTGACTTAACATTAGATAGAGGATTCAAGGTCTACATGCATATTTAAATTCAACAGTTATTTATTGAGACAACGATTACAATACCTAGTAACTGCAGCATGTTACTACGAGTATTTTCACCAACTTGCATTCCTAATTTCCTAACTATCATATTGTAATATTTGTATACTTATAATCTATGGTGGGATCGCATCGTTCATCACAAATCGTGCCCTCCAGGGAACGATATTATGCCTCAATCAACTTTTTAAGTCTTACTTGCGGGAAATTAAAGAAAATTTTAAAATGGTAAGAGTGAGAGTACTATGTAGTTATGGAGCAGCGAGAGATGTCGCTACTGTTCTAGAAGTTAGATGCTTGTATTTAAAATTTACGTTAATTTCTTTGTTCTCCATCGGTATTTATATCCTCATTCGTATTTGTGTTTTTTCTGCATATTTATAGAACTCGACTTTGACTATGAATAAATTATAATTTCATATTTTGAAAATATACAAACCATACGAATCCGGTTTAAAAATATCTTATTCAGAATCTACACAGGCAAATGCTTGCTAGTCTATGCTACGAGTGTTATTTTCTCGATGGCTACGAACGAAGTTAACCAAAAGTGAACTAATACGTGTTTTGCGGATACCTTTTTTCGGACCCGAAGTTTGGAACTTCGACGAATTAGAGTAGTGGCCCTGGTTCTAAACTAACATAGGTATTTAAATATTTTCAATAGTGATGCCTGCGGTAATGACACGTTTACCAAGACCTAGTGCTCTGGTTTCTAAGAAATAGCACAGACTCTACGACTTACATTACGTAAAACCGGTGATGCAAAAGATGTTTAGGTACCATGTACCCTGTTGAAGGGCATAGATTATCTAGATACTCGAGGGCTGTGAAAAGCTAAAGCCCTGATGGTCGACTTAACTATGACGCTCTCGTAGCGAAGTTTGCTTAGCTTCTGTCGCCGCCGCGGTCATGAGTTGGATGCGTGACCGCTAGTGACATTACTACTGAGCGTGCACGTGCTTCGGAGGGCACGTTAAGCCGTCGGTCCCGGTTGTTGTCTTAGGATGGCAGTCGTTATAGCATGGTGGTATGGCATTTTGCGAATGCCCGCCTGGCTAGCTACCACCCTCAAGTCGGAAATCTGTCGCCATGCACCTAACGGTGCGTTCCAGCAGTCCTTGAGAGCCAGTGAAATTAGAGGCACATGAGACCAACTGTATGTATCAATGTGACGGGCGCAGTGCAATTCGTCACATGACGAAATGCATCTGTTATAGGCAGAGGTTAGTCCGCTTAACATCAGGTGGGCCTTGAGCTTGTTCCGTCACAATAAAATAAAAAAAAACTTAGGTTTGCTTGATTGAAAACTATTTGGTCAAGTGATGCCTTAGGTCAAATCAGACATGCCTCACTTAACATGGTTGATGCTGGGTTGATGGTGTTTTTATTCCTCGTATAGTAAACACAGAAGGTACTTATATAATTCAATTGTTTCCATTTGTCATGTTAGCAGAGTGCGGTGCGGTGCGGCACAGTGGCCTGCGCTTGAAGGTCTCGATAATTTCATCAAGAAGTGTCATTGTCTTCATTTAACGGCACATATCTAATCAATTCAATGGCGGACCGGTTTGTGTACGTCATTGACAGTGCTACTGGATGCTATAGTTGTTTTAAAATAGTATTTTATATTGTGTATTATAAATTGATTAGTTACCGACGCGGGCTTCGCTACATACGCGATAATTCTAAACTAGCCTGAACAACATCTTCGACCACATCATCACTTATCATCAGGTGAGATAGGCGTCAAAGGCTAGGCAATAAACTATAAAAAAAGAACGTTGGCGGACGTTGCTTAACTTTGCTGATCGGTTCAGAACGGCTAAGCAAACTTCGCTACTAGCGCTTCAATATGCCTGATATTTAGCCATATTTGCATCCATGGAGCAAGTAAGATCCACAGGTTAGCAAGTAAGGCATGTTCTGAAATATAAGTTGCCAATTTTATTACTTTGTGGATCAATCAATTTGTATTATGGTAGGCAAGCGAATGACCGACTGGCTCGCTATTACACCCTCAAATAGAAAATCAGTCGCACCTGACGTTATGTTCCGGCTGCTGTCCTAGAGAGTGATTCTAGGTTAGCCTGAACAACATCTACGAGTGCATCATCACTTCTCGTCAGATGAGTATAGTAATAAAAGACTAGACAATCAGTTATACCTGTAACGTGCCTGTGTGCGCTAAAGACCTTGCGACTAAAAATGTTCAATTCAAAAAACTTCACGAGAATCTAATAATAACAAATATTTTTAAAATATTTTAATAAAACATCAAATTAATATTTTAATAAAACAATTAAAAAATACAAAAATATATCTAGTGACAAGGAGATCTTGACTCTGCTAGCGCACGAATTTTCTCGATCGTGCGCTCGCAGAGTCAAGATCTCCTGAGGATGCTTCGTGTAGAAGCGAAACGCGTAGAAAAATTCTTCCGGTTTAGCTGCGTGGCGTTTGTGACGTCACGTCGGCTTAACAGGAAAATTAGGCGGAATTGTCACTAGATATATTTTTGTATTTTTTTAAGTGTTTTATTAAAATATTAATTTGATGTTTTTTTTAAATATTTTAAAAATATTTGTTATTATTAAATATAGATTTCCGCAAAGTAACGCCTGAATCTATTAATTATCTTCACGAGAATCAGCAGCGCAAGTACCGAACTTACCGATCGCTAAATTTGACGTTACAATCGTCTAAATTCGATAAAACGGGTTATATCGATGTTTGCAAACACCTTTTTATCGAATTTAGACGATTGTAACGTCAAATTTAGCGATCGGTAAGTTCGGTACTTGCGCTGCTGTTGAGAAATGAGACCTGTGGAGGAGAACAAGTGGATCCACCGGACCGACTAACTAGAGACTCGGTTTGCGCTCGCTCGTACAATAAAATAACCAAAAAATATTTCTTTTGTAGTCTGCCCATTGTAAAATTGATTATTGTTTAGTTCACCCAGCCTGCATCCCTAGACTTACTATCATTACTCCACACACTAATCTCCACCGCCACCGGCCGCCCGCACCGGAGCGCACGCTAAGTGTCGCAAGCAATAATTGGTAGGTACAATATGCTCGTGTGATTGCTCGATGCTACATTTGACAATACTCCACAACGATCCAAAGGTTACCCAACTAACTATCGTTCAGTCTGTGACAAAGGTCACATTCTGCGCGTGCACTGATGTCGCAGATCAACAAAATGACTCCAGGATCTGACGGCTCCGAGCGACGCGACGCGAACACTCGCGGCTTCGAGCCGACGTTAATTACTAGCTCGTTATTTCGTCGATATTTCCCAATGTTAGGTATATTGTTAGGTAAGTTTTATTGGATAGTCGTTAGACGCTTCAATTGGCAGACGTTACTGAAGTCATTCGCATATTATATTTTAAAGCTTTGATAAATAAAAGATTGCCTTACCTTTTGTAGTCAATGTTCATCAGTTTAAATGCCAGGCTACGTTGCCAAACTATTTGTATCTTCTAGCTCATAAGTAATGAATGAGTACAGTTCACGAGGGTCGTACATATTGACAGCGTGGGATACTTTATGTACAGAACGTTTTCAACAGAGAGGTAAAAAAATCTTAGGTTTTCAACGAACAAACTGTACGAACATTAACGAAATTTTGCTGTGTGACGAATTGTCACTAATAACACTGTATAGCTAAGGTTTTAATTCTAACTTTTACCCTATTTTTGAAATGGGGAGTATATCAAAAACTAAACTGGTTAGAATCTAATTTCTGTAAATTATGAACATATCCTTTATTTAACCAATAAATACTGAAACCGATGCTGATAAACGATGTGGTATTGAAGCTGTGACAAAACAAAACATTGATTATCTTTTACGAGATGTTGCCATTCTAACCCCTCAAAGAGCTAGCTAGGCTCGTCACAACAGCTTAATGTAGGTATATAATAAATAAATAAAATAAAATAAAAATAAAAAAGCGTTTTATTTCCTACATCTTACATTTCTTTACTTAATTCTAGTAGTTGTGCTATTATATATAATTCAATTAAATGTTATTATTTAGTTGTTATTTCTTATATTAAAAGATTTTTTATGTAAGAACCCAGATTGGGTGAAGGCCTCCTCCAAAGATGCCCATTTAATCCTGTCATGTGCTATTTGGTTCCTGTATGTGCCAGCTGTTTTCTTTATCTCGTCTTCCCATATGTAGTAGGCATCCAATGTAGTACGTAATCTAAATTATCCACTATCGCATATACACTCGAGAGCAATGAATCCGGGTCACTTAAAGAATGTTAAAAATCTCGGAAACTAAAAATGATAGGTTAATGCAATAAATTGTATTTAATAGACAATAAGGTCTTCGATACACTCTGTGTCTTCCATCGTGCTTGTAGAGCATAAATTTTGATTCGTCGGAGAACATAATTTTTGACCAATCTTAAATACTCCAATTTACGTGGCTCTGGGCATATCTTAGTCTCGAAATACGGTGCCCACGCTCCAGTTTAGGGCCGTTTGCAGGTCTAAGGGGTTTTAAATTAGATTCAGCAAGCCGACGTCTTACTGTCCATGCACTTGGGTTACTTCCTCCGAGGCGTCGAAACTGATTGGTGAGTTCAGTTCCTGTGAGAAAGCGATTTCGAAGCATGGTGTTCACCAAGTATCGGTCTTCTCGTGCTGTGGTACACCTGGTTCTGCCCGTTCCTGGTCTGCGTAGGTTAGAACCAGTTTCTTCGTAACGTCGGAGAACTCTTTGTACTGTTGACAGCGACACACCGACAGTCCTGGCTGTATCGCGCTGACTCCGGCCGGTTTCCAGCATTGTAAGTATTCTGGTGCATTCTTCAGGCGTAAGCGACATAATTTCAGCTTGAATAATGAATATAGAGCACTATCAACATGGTTTATGTACCCACATAAATGACAGATTACAAACAAAAGCAAAACCAAATGCTGTAATTTCGTAGTTCCATCTTCGAAAGTGGCCCTTTTTCAAATTTGATTTTTTTATGATATAACTTTACAATAACTAAGAAGTTTTAATACCTTCATTTAAGGAGTATTACATTGTCTATTAAATACAATTTATTGCATTAACCTAGCATTTTTAGTTTCCGAGATTTTTAGGATTCTTTAAGTGACCCGGATTCATTGCTCTCGAGTGTATTACAAATATTACATTTACACATTTTATAAGAAAGCAAAAGTTTCACCATTCTCGGGAATCGAACCCGCGTCTTTATAAGAACATGGGGCGTAATATTTATCTCACTATTAAAAAATACCCAACAATATTTTTAAGGTTTGAGAAGGTTGGAATTCGCTTAAAACAACGCTTAAGTAATTATGTAATTTTATTATGTGCATGATGTTGTTTGTTATCACGTGAACCCAGTGTGTGGTGTGCATCAGGTATAGATGTTATCTGTATTGTTATCAGATGTTTCCGGCGGAAACTGCTGTGTATAGAGGATCGACCGCGGCGTACAGCGGCGGCGCCAGCGCAGAGGTTCTATTGTTCAGCGCTTGTTTACGCACAAACAGACGGATTAAATAATATTATCTCATATATAATAACGTTGCAGTCTGAGATAGTGTTGCATTTCCAATAAACTAGATAAAAGCACATAATATAGTAAAGTCATCAACCATATTTACTATTTACCTTTATTTATATAACTAGCTCACCGGGCGCGTCTTCGCCCGCGCGTATAATATGACGGATACCTATCGCGCAAACCATTAGCCTCTTTTTGCGCAGTTGGATAAAAACTATCCTATGGGAAGGACTTCCCCGGGTCTCAAACTATTTCCATATCAAAATCGCATAGTACTTACTGGACAGTAAGTACTTTTTAAGTTTATTCGTCGCATACAAAAATACAAATCTTTCCTCTTTATAATATCAGTGTAGAGTCTAAGATTTTTTTACCTGTAGATGCGTTGTATGCCCTCCATATTTACTAGACGAATTCTGGGTAATTATTACCAGAGTCACTATCAGACTTGCACTTCCGAGCGTCCGGTGAATACATCGCCGCTAATCGTGTTTTTTAGGAATAATCTGTGGACAATATGCCTTCCTTGTGTCTTTAGACTCTGCACCAATTATAAAAGCACTGTGAGAGATAAGAAAAGTGTTTCATTTCACGCGTAATTATTGCTTTTATTGAGTAAATAGAAAATATCGACATTAAATAGCTTGACCGTTATTTGAAAACCTAATAAAACATGAGATAAGCGACTTCCGTTTCCACCCCACTCAAGCGAGTGCTTTCTACCGCCCGGCGTCGTTCCCGCTCTTTTTTAACCCTTTCCTGTTCTGACGTCACTACCTGCCGCCAAAATGGGAGTCGAAATGGCTACGCGTATTTCGAATTGTCTTCATTAGCGTCTGGTTTTCCAACCGGTGAAGAGCTGGATTCGTCTGCGAAGCACCTTCACCGCCTGCTATCAAGCGAGGATTATTTAAGACAGTTAATATAAACTAAAGGTATTACACGTTTAACCACATAGAAGGTACGTTTGAACAATTCTCTGTTCTCTTTTCAACGGTATTCCGATAAATTCAAATTATAATTTTGTTTTAGAACTTGTTCAAAATGGATGAAAATCCGCCCAATCCAAGAACTGAAGAAGGACACGCGGCACCGTCTACAGGAGGGAAAAAAAGAAAGGCGCGATCAAGCTCCAGCTCCTCAGATTCCAGCAGCTCTTCCTCCACATCCAGCTCCTCCACTGCAGGTAAAAGGGGAGGGCGCTCAAAAGATAAACGCAAGCGCCGCCGGCGCCGTCGTGAAAACAGTAAGTTCGATAAACTGTTTATAGAAATAAATAATCTAAAGAAACAATTTGAGTCGAAAGGTACCGAAAATGGTGATCACGACAACGGAGATGATTGCGTCAGCCTAGACGTGAGTGATGATTGGCCGAGTTGCCATTTTGATCAGGCCAGCACGTCACAACCACAAGTACCGGTCACTGAACCAATTCTCTCATTTGAACTCAGCACTAAAACTAAAGACCCTGCCATTGCTCATGCATGTCCTAAACTACTTCAACAATTAAAAGATTTACAGAGATTTGAAAATTCTGATTGGAACAATATACGTTATTCAGATGTGCAAAAATCGTACCTACAAAATCCCGGGTTTACGAATCTGGAGGCTAACGAAGAGGTTAAAAGGTTCGAGCAATCAAGAACAAATGCGAACATAGAGAAAGCCTTCGCAAGCCTCACATGTGCCCTTCTTAAACAGCGCAACGCGCTTCAAGGTGATCTTAACGCCTTTCTCTCTAAAGTTACAGGGACCACCCTGAATAACGATGATATGAGTCAAGCACTCAACGATTCTGTATGTAATGGTGAATACGTTAAAATATTCAAGGACACCTTACAAATGGTGTGCGGCCACAGAGCCGAATTAGTACAACACCGCAGAGAAACTATATTATCAGCTGTAAAAGACCCTCTGTACAAGAACAGTCTTCGTAAGTTAGTGCCAACCTGCTCCCATTTGTTTGACCCAGAAAAATTTACAGCGGCATTAGACAAAGCAGGTGGAATTCGAAAGCTATTTTGGAACAAAGATAAAGACCGCTCAAGGCCCATTCAACAGAATCGTTCTTCCGATCCTCCCCAGCATAAAAGCTTCGGAAATGGGCCCACACAACGAAAACAATTCACACACAGAAAATATGATTCGTTTCGCGGCAACCCCAATAAAAAAGGTTCAAACAAAAGCGGAACAAAAAACCAAGGTCGAAATAGGTCGCCGCCTCCTTCCCACCGGGAAAAGAGGTACACTGAAAAGCGAAAATTCTGACTATGCAAACAAAATCAAATTTCATGCTGGACAACCCCACATGCATCAAAACAATTGGAAGAGACTCAAAGCTCCACCTTACATAATGAAAGTGATAAGAGGGTACCGCATTCCCTTCATAAAAATACCTCCACTGCATGTGCCGGATCCAAAACATATGGTAACCCCTCACTGCAAAAACATGACAAATGCCATCATGAAAATGATATCCCAAGGAGTGTTAAAAGAAGTACAAAACTCGCCCAGTTTTGTTTCACCAATGTTCCTTCGGCCAAAGACCGACGGCTCAATGAGACCTATTTTCAATCTCAAGAACCTAAACTTTTACGTGGCTACCGACAAATTCAGATTGATAAACGTTCAACGAGTACCCGACTTCGTTCAAAAACACGATTGCGCTGCCAAAATAGACATTCATCAAGCCTACTTTCACGTGCCGATTGCAAAAAGTCACAGACGCTTTCTACGTCTGCAATACAACTTAAAAAACAATGCATACCCACAATTATACGAAATGACTTGCCTACCGTTCGGGCTCAACGGTGCCCCAAGAACATTTGCATAAATCACGAACTGGATTGCACGCTACTTGCGCGAACACAGTGTCCGATTACTAGTGTACCTAGACGACTTCTACCTAGTACATCAGAATCCAGAGAAACTTCTGGAACATGTCGCTTTCACAATGTCGACACTAAGACAATTGGGCTGGCAGATAAATATGGAGAAATCTGTGCTCAAGCCTCAAAAGTGCCTAGAGTTTCTGGGAGTGCTATGGGATCCTTGGAGAAACATCAAAAGTCTCCCCAACAGGTTGGTAGTCAAAATTCAGAATCTTGCATCAACGATGATTATAGAAAAGAAAACTACTCTGAAAAAATTGCAAACAATAGTTGGCGTTCTCAATTTTGCAAGCTTTGTTGTGCCAAGGGGTCGTTTAAATCACCGGTGCCTACAGAGACTTGTCAACTTAGCACTAACAACCAAGCCTCCTTTCTTTCTGAATGCAAATGCCATTCGAGAACTAACATGGTGGAAAGAACATTGCAGGGACATGTCACCAATACACATGCCATCCCCGGCACACTATCTCGTATCAGATGCGAGCGATGTGGGCTGGGGAGCAAAACTGGACAACAAGACCCTATCAGGGACTTGGCAAAAACACCAGCAAAAATAACACTGCAATCAGAAGGAAATGCTGGCGAGACTGTTTGTCTTGCAAAAACACTGTCAACTCCTAAGCTCAAAAACGTTGTTAGTCCAGTGCGACAACAAAACAGTTGTTACTTATCTGCGAAACGAAGGGGGTACCAAATCGAACGCGCTAATGAACCTAACAATGCAAATATTTCAAATCCTCGACAGGTACAACATTCATATATCAATCTATCACATTCCAGGAACTTACAACTGCGAGGCAGACCGTTTATCACGAAACAGACGTATTCCAGAATGGCATCTCCTACCAAAAGTCACCAACATTGTATTCGAGAAATGGGGCACACCGATGATCGACCTCTTTGCATCGAAACAGGCCCATGTAGTACCAACATATTGCACACTCGACTGAGAGGACAATCAGGCAAGTATGTACGATGCACTAGCAAACCATTGGAATTTCGATCTAGCGTGGATCTTTCCACCGCCCTTTTTGATACCTCGAGTACTTCTCCATCTGAACATGGCTCGAGGAGTATACCTCATCATAGTCCCACGTTGGGAAAAGGTTTTTTGGCGACCGGATCTGAAAAGTCGAGCCCTGTCCCCTCCATTGATAATAAACAACTTACATCAGGTCCTAGTGGACTTGGCGACAGGATTGCCACCCCCTCAAGCAACACAAATGACGCTCGAGATATGGAAATGTGCGGGTGGAGCAAATACCTAACTAGCTGGTCACACGAACAAAAGTCTCTATTAAAAAGTAGCTGGCGGCCCTCTACGTTGAAAACGTATAGGCCAGCCTGGATGCGCTGGGCTGCTTGGTCAAGATTGACTAATATTGATCCCCTTAAACTATCGGGATCAGACCTAGCAAGGTTTCTTACCGATTTACATCAAAAAGAGGGTCTGTCGTTATCTACAATCCTAGTTCATAAGTCTGTTGTTGCTACTTTCTGTGATCCTAGCCACAGTAACAACTTAAGCAGTAATTTCCTTGTTAAACAAGTTATAAAAGCAATTTCCATAACTAAACCAAAGGCAAACATAAAAGCGCCCATTTGGGATGTAGACATTCTATTTGACCACTTGCTCACTGTAAACCCTAACACAGATAGTATTTTCCTAACCTCACAGATGACGGCTGCTCTATTACTTCTTCTGTCAGACAGGCGTGTACACGACTTGACACTCCTGAGCATTAACCCTGCTTCTTGTATCATTACAGATGAACATATAATTTTTTGGCCAAAATATGGTTCAAAAACTGACACAACGCAATACCAGAAATCTGGCTGGAAGCTGATCCAAAACAAGAAAAACCAAGCACTAGACCCAGTACACTGGGTGAAACACCTCATAAACCTGTCCAGAGTGCGACGCGACTGTGCTAAAAGTGAAAATTTATTCTTATCTACATGTAACAAACCAAAAGTTGCTACGCGCACAATTATTGCAGGCTGGATCAAGAAGCTGCTACAGGAAATTGGGATCCAAGCAACTCCAGGAAGCTTCCGTTCAGCAGTAGCATCAAAAAGCTGGATAGAAAACTGTCCGATTGATGAAATCTTGGTCCGAGGGAACTGGCGGTCCGCCAATACTTTCAAGAGGTATTATTGTAAAGAGGTGGCTCCAAGGGCTCCTAACAACAGCCTAATTAGACAAAACCTATTCGTTCCGATCATGGACTAAACGTAAATTCCGCTTCTAATGTACCGATATTGTTGATTCTTAATATACTAAACTATTTCACTTGTATTCATGCTTACTCATGTTTGTACTATGTGTTACGTTCAATATTACTTTGTAATCAGTTGAAGTGACAGTCTATTACTTAAGATTAATTGTAGGTATATATACCTACATGTCCTACCTTGAACTATGGAAATAAATAAAAAATGTACCCATGTGATAATATTTATTTTATTATAATCAACCTGAAAGCGAAGGCGAGGGTAAAATTCGTATATTTCACATATGCAGATGATACAACGTAGGTAGTAACAAGCACAACAGTTATATTAAATCCATCTTGACACTTTTTAAACAATTACCGAGGACACTGCATAATCATAGTTTAATAAAAACCACACCATCTAAGCCTCGCTTAGTCAAAATTTATTTGTCTGAGGATACGCTACGAACCTAAAAACAAAATAAGTAGGTAATAGGTACGAAGCTAGGATCTTTGATCCAAGGTATTTTGTAAATAAATGTATTATACGCTCCACTAAATACAAGGTTACATTAAGGTTCGCTCCTTGCTAAAATTGAGTCAAAAACTGACAGATGTTAAGCTGTCACTGACAGTGACAACTTGTAGCTTTCCTGTCTTTAGGTACATAGATAGCATTCCAAGTCATACTATGATTACTTTCTAGTGCCAGTGATTGATATTCTATTATCTAAAAAAAAAAAAAAAAAAACATTAGCGTCCTACCTACCACCACCAGGCGATAACAAACACGTCTCATGTTTTATTAGGTTTTCAAATAACGGTCAAGCTATTTAATAGAGACGTTTTACCTGAAAATAAAACGTTTATTAAATACTTACCTTATTTGAAAACCTATACTTTTCATCCCTGCCTGGTGGCAAAACATGAGCTAATGAAGACAATTCGAAATACGCGTAGCCATTTCGACTGCCATTTTGGCGGCAGGTAGTGACGTCAGAACAGGAAAGGGTTAAAAAAGAGCGGGAACGACGCCGGGCGGTAGAAAGCACTCGCTTGAGTAGGGTGGAAACGGAAGTCGCTTATCTCATGTTTTATTAGGTTTTCAAATAAGGTAAGTATTTAATAAACGTTTTATTTTCAGGTAAAACGTCTCTATTTTGTTTTATCTAAGGAACTATTCTCAATGAAATGGATGAGCGAGGTATGTGTATCGTTTGTTGTGAGAGAGTGAAAGAGATCGCAGTGTAATGGTGATCGGAACGTCTCGTGGCGGTTCGGTGGTTACACGAATTGGTTATATTTATCTCTTTCTTACAACAGATATGACGCATAATATTTGAACGTTCTTTCCTTGTCATTACAAACTGCATATAAATGTGCGTAGGTATGTAGATAGGTAAATTCTAGTAAGCTTTTAGAGCAGTGGTGTTCGGATATAACTACTCTAATATTTCAACTCAACTCTCTGTGTAGAGTATATACTGACAATATTATAACTGACTGAGTATATATAGGCAAACACAATCTACTGCAGTAAGGTCTTAGCGAAGTGATAGTCATCAGGTAGTAGCTATGTATTGCCGCTCCGCAGGTCCATGGTTCGATTCCCATCACCCCGGCTTGAGCTTCACCGCATGGTAGAAGAGCATTTTGCTAATACTCGCATTAGGAGATCTGACGCCAAGCACCTAACAGTATCCTCTGGCAGCAGCCCCTGCTGTCTCTATTGCATCTAATAAATTACAGGCATTTGAGACTTAATAAATATATTTGGGTGATGGGCGCAGTGCAGTTCGTCACTTGTGAACTACCACAGAATATGGACATTGCTAAATCTTCCCTCGCGTAACATGTTCTTCTCTTGGACTCCAATCACTACGTTCGTTTCGATAAAGCCTCGGTAGTAGATAGAGAACAGTTTTATGTGCCTCGTGAAATACGTGAGGTTATAGAAATCATTAGACATCCTAATTTTAACAGATATGGGGGTTGGACGCTACATCCAGCCTTCAATGGCACCTCGACGCAGAAGATGTCGGGCAGGCTAGAATGCGACACGGCCGGTATTGTATGTCACGGACCACGGTACGAGTGACTTTACACAGACGACGAAGTAAGCCCACCGTCTTCAGCCGAACACGCTAGGCCCTCATGACCTAGCGCCTAGTGGCGCTAGGCTTGCTCCACTGCCGACCAGGTCCCCGCTGCCATCGGCGCCGAGCCCCATTGCCCTCCCGCACCGGGAGCTCGCAGGTGAAGCACAGCACTCGCCCTGATGATGAGCATCTCATATGCTCGTGCATATCCCCATATATTAACCGCAAGACGTATTCAATCCCTAACGCGAGTATTTTGCCGGTTAATTTATAATATTTAAATAGGCATGTGTGACACTCATGAAAATATATTTTCAAAAATATTCGCAACGGGTGGTATTAGAGACTTTTGCAACCTTTGAGATTGAGGTCAACCGCTAGCTCATAAAAGTAGTCTAAATACCGCAGGATTTGAAACCAAAATTCAGTATACCGAAGTAGGTATGTAGGTATCTATAGGCTAGTAAGAAGGCTCGAAGTCAATAATTAGCTGGCTGAAGTACTCATTGCAGGATGTGTGTGAAGGCCTCGTGACAAACAAAACATGTTGACATTATCCATTTGGATGCTTTATGAAATTGATAAGTTGCGCAACTCATCGGCTGACCTCACACACTCTAATGAGGTATAAAGGCGGAGATGTATAAAGTCTATGGACTTCTTCGACACACGAGAGGCGCGACCTCAGTAAATAGCAAAAAAGATGCTTGTAAACTGTAAAGCGGCCCACTGCCAGTTGGGCTTCACTCTGTACCCAAGGGTACCGCAACGTAACAATCCGTGAAAGCAAATAATGTTGGCGTGTTTTTTCATACCTGAAAATTTGCAGTAGAAAACGGTGTTTCCAGATTTTTTTATGGTACATAAGTATCTATTATTCAAATCTTACAAAAATACTTCTTTAACGATCGATTCCAAAATAATTTAATTAAGTATAGGTATTTACCTACCTACTTCTAATTCATGTGGATTTTTGAAGATATGTAGGTAGGTAATCAAATTATTGTTACGTATTAATTATGTTATAACCCTAATTTTATGATATATATAAACAAAATAAAGTTATAAGATAAATTCACGACGGATGGAAGAGTTTCAATTGACAGTTGCTTGATTGCTCAGAGATCAGACCCGAGGGCTCGAGGTTCCAATGTGCAGCTATGTGCCACCAAACAAAAAATATAAAAATTAGCTTATAATTAAACATTCCTACATCTGTTTTGACATAAGCAGGAATCCATTGAGTGTGAGTGACCACATGCGTGGTGTCGAGTTTCTCACTTAATGAGCGTTCTGTCCCTCCGTCAGCGGCAACAAACGGTTGACTGTAGCATACCCGAGAGCTAAATTTGGACTAGCAGTGTTGAGGATAAAGTTCCAATTCAAAAAAATACCTCAAAATAGAACCGACTTCAACCCTCAAAAGTGTGAAATAACTTGTTGAAGTCGGTAGCATGATAATTCAAAAGTACCTATTATAACAAACTTATGCGTATGGTAAGAAGAGGAACAATAGCCAATGGAGCGCTTCCATCAGGTCACGATCGTGTCATGATTTCCGATAGTTTCTACTCTGTGCCAAGATTTTAAAAGAAGACATTTTGATTTCCATAGTTAGACCTACTCTTTTTAAAATAAAAATGGCCACCGGAAACACGTTGTTCCACGGTATTCTCGCCAAATGCTCAAAGGGGGAAAATGTGTGATGAGGAGATGGCGGGCTAGCGGCACTTCTTGTAGAGACGTTGGGTAGTGAAGTCGATTTAATAAAACAGGTATCAACTAAGATTTTTTTACCTGTAGATGTGTTATATGGCCTCCATATTTACTAGACGAATTCAGGGTGAGTCACTACCAGTCTTGCACTTCCAAGCGTCCGGTGAATACATCGCCGCTAATCGTGTTTTTTAGGAATAATCTGTGGACAATATGCCTTTCTTGTGTCTTTAGACTCTGCACCAATTATACAGGCACTGTGAGAGATAAGAAAACTGTTTCATTTCACGCGTAATATTGCTTTTATTGATGAAATAGAAAATGTCGTCATTTTGTTTTATCTTAAAAACTAATTTTAATGAAATGGATGAGCGAGATATGTGTATCGTTTGGTGTGAGAGAGTGAAAGAGATCGCAGCATAATGGTGATCGGAACGTCTCGTGGCGGTTGGGTGGTAACACGAATTGCTTATTTATCTCTTTCTAACAACAGATATGACGCATAATATTTGAACGTTCTTTCCTTGTCGTTACATACTGCATATACATGTGCGTAGGTATGTAGATAGGTAAATTCTAGTAAGCTTTTAGAGCAGTGGTGTTCGGATATAACTAATCTATATATTTCAAATCACTGGGTATCAAGAAATAAGTGTCCCCATTAGAGTCTTGTGGTGTAACGACGTTACTGTAGGTACTAGTACTACAGACTTAAAGTTTGACTTAAGCTTAACCGAATTGTGGAATAGAAGATAAGTATGAAATATAGCAACTGGAACATGGTAAGCCCGAATTTTTATTACAATCGGTAGTGTTGTGAGCGTCGCGCGTCGCCTCTTGTCGTGTCGTGTCGTGTCGCCTGGTAGAGAGCGGCAGTGGCACTGATGGGACCAATTGTACAAATTGATGAGCGCACGGAAGGGCCTCCACACAACGAGGGTTCGAGGTTCCTCATTGGCCTCCACTCATCACGTCAAGCTGCTACTAATGTTGCTTTTGTATTAGGTATTTATGAATCAAAACATACCGTGACGGCCACAGTACCCAATTAGTACACAAATACTTTTGAAGCGGTCGTAGCGTAGTTTGCTTAGCCGTTCTTACCCAAACAGCTAAGTTAACGACATCCGCCGTGGTCATGAGTTGGATGGGTGTCCGCTAGTGAAATTACTACTGATGCGCGCTTCCGTGCTTCGGATGGCACGTGCCGTCGGTCCCGGTTGTTGTTATAAAATGGAAGTTGTTATAGCATCGTGGTAGGGCATTTGTGAATGCCTGCCTTACTAGCTATCACCGTCAAGTAGAAAATCTGTCGCGAAGTACCTAACGGTGTGTTCCGGCAGCTATCCTCGAGAGCTAGTAGCTCTAGCTTAAGCCTGAATAAAATCATCGACCACATCATCACTTACCATCAAGTGAGATAGTGGATAAAGGCTAGCCTATCAGGAATAAATAAAAATTACATTATGCTAAGGGTCCATTTCAGAATGTCCTAATAAAGTTTCGGGTTGCTATGCAACACATAAAATAATTGAATGATAAAAATGACAGTTAACATGCAGCGCATTTCAAGCTTTAACCGATGGATAGGCTTAATCGATGACTGTGAAACGTAAAGATAGTGTTTTATTTGTTAAATATTTTCTGGATAGTAAAACCGGAACTTACTTGAACATTCTGAAACAGGCCCTAAATGTAACAACATTATGTTTATTCATGTGTTGTTGCTTCGAAACTTCGAATCTTCATAAACTTATAATAAAATAATTTTTAGGGTTCGATAATTTATAATTACAAGGCAAAAAACTTAAAAGAAATATTCTCTTGCTCCCTCAATGAATCCTGAATGTTACTCGGTATTATTTTTATTCTTTAGAATTTCATATTTCCATGACGACCCATCTCAGTACAAGGTTTAAGTCCAAATCATTTTTTAGGGATGACAACTATGACAAGGGGATTGACTATGCGATAATATAGCTGTATATATATATTTTAATATTTTTATGTTTGCAATAACGCATGCTCCACGGATTACATTACAAAATTACAAATTTTACGAGAGAAGTCATGTGTGGGATTCGAACCCGCGTCCATCCACCCCTTTAGCTGGGGTATGCTCTAATCCAATTGAGCTAACATCACAATGATCAATAACAAATTTTTTTCCCATCGTTCTTTAACCATCTTATTGGGATGGATGGACGCGGCTTCGAATCCCGCACTTGACTTAAATGTAACCTCTCGTAAATGAGTAATTTTATAACTGTATAGTTTCTATGACCAAGATTCGAGCAAGGGAAGGCTTTTATAACCGTGGCGGGTGAACTGTCGATCGCATAAATCTCCCGAGACTGACGTAGAAGGCTTGAAGTTTCTTCTGCCTCTACGTTCAGCGTAGTGGGCGCGGAAACCGCCGCCGCCGCCGCCACTCTACAAAAAGAGTACAAATGAGTTCAAACACTCATATTTGCATCATTATCAGTACGCGAACAGAGAAAGGCGTGGTTTATTACAGGTTCCATTATCGTGCCGTTCGCTGAGCTGATAGTGGGTTTTCGCAAATATTATGTCTGATTCCACTTGTGTTTGTGGCTCATAACCTCCAATTTAGCAGATCGTGCGAGAAGCTATTAAATATGCAAATGCTATAAGTATTGCTTATCGATACAGTTGAGATAAACGCATTGAAAATTGAAACATCACGTTTTTGGGGTTCCGTACTCAAAGGGTAAAACGGGACCCTATTACTGAGACTTCCCTGTCCGTCCGTCCGTCCGTCCGTCCGTTTGTCACCTGGCTGTATCTCAAGAACGGTGATAGCTAGACAGTTGAAATGTTCACAGATGATGTATATCTGTTGCCGATATAACAACATTAACAACAAATACAAAAAGTTGGCCAAGTGCGAGTCGGACTGGTACATGTTAAAACAAAAAAGAGTTAAAATATGAAGTCTAATGTTGTATAGCTAATGGTGCGGAACTTTTCGTGCGCGAGTCCAACTCGCACAGTAGAAGCGAAACGTTTCGAACAACTCTTCCGGTTTGGCTGGTGGCGTTTGTGACGTCACGTCGGCTTGGCAGGAAAATTAGGCGGAATTGTCATTAGATATATTTTTGAGTGTTTTATAGTGTTAATATTAATTTGATGGTTTCTTAAATTATTTAAAAAATATTTGTTATTATTCACTTGAACTCATTTTGTCGAAACAGAATCATTTTTCAAAATCAATGACTACCAACAAACAACAATAAAATTGCCAGCGTTAAAGTGTTCATTTTTTTTTTTTCAATATACAGCGTTCTATTTGCAAGCCAGATCGAAATTGAAATAAAACTTTTGATAAGTTACCTCCTTGGTTGCCATGCTGCGAAGTAAAAGATCGTTCCATTTTTAAATTACACGACAGATATGAGTTTACTATGCAATTTCCTTGGCCGCTAGACACGACAGATATACCTAGATTTTCATAATTTTTTTGCCGGCCGCTGCGCGCATGTATTTGGCCAGTACCTACAGCAATTTCGATTTATCTCGAAGAAGGTTGTCAAAATAATGCTCACATTTCCAAGCATGTTTGAGAAAGAATCATTTATTGAAAATTAAGCTTAAAAAAATTATAGGAGAAATGTTATTATAACATAAGTGAATTCTTGACTGACAAAATCTGAATTAATTTTATATTATTGACATTATTTTGTATTTACATTATATTCAGTTTTTGTGTCAACAATCTGAATTAATTTTATATTATTGACATTATTTTGTATTGACATTATATCCAGTTTTTGTAAGTATCTAGAATAGAAATTTAATATTGACAATCTATTGACAATTTGACACATGTGTGAACTGTTCAAGTACTTAAATAAAATCATATTTTTTCGCAAGGCAACGTAGTTCTAAATAATTCTCTATGACAAGCATTACCATGGTATATACGTGCGTACTCTAACTTTCCCAAATAGTACGAAACAGACGCGTCATCATCTGATTGGTCACAGGTTATTGTCAGTTAGTTAGGGGAAATGAAATCAGTTATTGAACTCTACTGTCTATTATTGTATATAGGTCGGCAAGCGGCGACGGCCGGCGGCGCGGGCGGTGGGCGTGCACCTACTCCACTACACACAGCTTTTTAAAACCCCAACACTTGGCACTACAATGTGTTTATTTCATCAGCTCTACCACAGAATAAGGCAGGAGTTACTATACCTTAATTAATCTCAGAATGGAGAGGTGTAGCGCGCTGTAGTTAGTTTTCACCACAGAAAATAGTATATATCTCTCTATGGTTTTCATACTATATGTAGTATGTAGATACTTACATGCTTATTTTTGTTTGGTAAAAAAATATACATAGAGTAGATCGAAATGTCAAAAAATGCTGAAGTCTGTACTGAAAAAAGTTTAGCACTATATTGACCTCTGGACACCGGACAAGTAACAGGCGATTGGTGCAAGGTTACAAAACTGACCAAGTCACAGCATCACAACACATCGTAAATTGGCGTTTTCAGTATGTGTTGGTTAAGTAAATGCTAATACTTAAGTTTTGTACATTGGAATTCAAAATTACCAAGTATAGTAAATTTTTTTGTGATAGGCTCCGTAACAAAACGCTCTAAAATTAACCAATTAGTCAATCCTTCAATTATAAACTTTCTAATATCTTTTTATTCTACACAATGAGCTCTAGACGAAGAGAGAGCCATGCTAGGATGTCAAGACATATTTTTTCTCGTCCACCCTTTATATTGGAGCCCACTGAAAAATTAAATTGAATTTCTAGTAATTAATGCTGGGCACGCTGCCAACTGGGAGTGGGCTGGAGCATTTAAACTGCCTATGAGTCTGCTATGACTTATAGGTTGTCTAAATGTTTTTATTGTAGTAGGTTTAGTGCTGTATACAGTTCTTAGTATTTTGTTTAATAAAGACATACCGCAGGTAAAAAAAAGGTAGTCCAAATTCATTTTGTGATCAACGCTCTACACTAAATTATAAAATGTTATGTTTGTAACTCATCTCTGCAAGCTAGAGACCTGTGACTTACGGACAGACAGACGGAAACAGACAGAGGAGGCTCGTTATATTAGGGCTCCATGGAAAGTATCCAAAGGGAAAACCCTTTGTATACCCTTTGGTACCCATCCCCGTGTAGTCGTAGGCATCCCCGTACAAACTAAAAGAGGCATACATTAGTGGAATCAGGTTCATAGCTGTAGTTCCATGCTAATTTTTAGTTCTTATACAGTTTGAAGCTTTGAGGCAAACCTGACGATTAAAGAAACTATATGATAATGTACTTAGAATGCACTAGCAGGATTTTGAAAGAGATTGAGATGTACGGATTACGAATCCTTATGATGATAAAAATATGTGGTCAAAGTTTGCATTTATGTATCTGGAAAAAGCATAAGTATTTTACGAAGATGATCAGAAAAATTTTCTGGTAGAATCGGAAGAGGGTAAATCTGAGTAAAACTAAGTTATGATTTTTGGAATGGCCTGTTAGAAAATGAATGAAAAGTAGAGTTACAAACTACTTAGTACAAAGCTTGTGTATTTGGGAACTTCATATATAACTATACTCCGATATTTGTATAATCATTTCTTAAAGCCCTTCATTTTGACCCTTCTTGATGGGTTTGCGAGAAGAAGAAAAAATCTTACAATTACGGCGTATAAAATCCGTCAATTTGTTTTTTTTTTACTACTAGTATATACTAGTGTCACCTGGCCTGTTAGGACGAATCTAATGATATATCATAAATTAAAGTCGGTTGAGCCGTTTAGAAAATGTTATGGTGGAATAAAGAAACTTACAAACATACATACATACATGAAGCCTTACATAACACTCCTTTTTTGGGCAGTCGTGTAAACATGCACTTGAACACACAATTGAAGCAGCATTTTGCCATTAGTCGTCTTTTACGACTTCTAACTAGATGACGAGGATTTGTTTTTAGGTATATTCGTCCAGCCGCTGGATACGGTACTGCTCACAACCACATTTTGTCACAGAGATCACAGAGGTCAATGTGCAAAAAATAAATATCTGAAAATCTGGACGACCTATAACATTAACAGTAAAGCTTGTCGTTGAATGTGTCCGCAACGCCAACGATTGACATAACCTCATACATTTCTTTACATACTGATAAGTATAAGTAGATAGGGTATGTCGGCCGGCGCACGCGCACGTTGACACAAGCTCAGATTACGTGGGATTTCGGTAATCTGCTTAACTAGAGCAACCACATGATGCAGCAGTAAGGCCCGATTCACACGCGCAACTTGCCACTACACCACAATACATGTGGCTACCACTAGTGGTCCTCACCATAATTAAATGCGATTTTTTTGCAGCATGGATGGCACCCTTTTTTGCCGTGACACCATTAGAGGTTCCTTAAATGGTACCACGGTATTTTTTTTTTTCGTACTAGAATAGAAACATTGGACTTAGTTCTAAGTTTCCCCTGGTTATGTTTAGTTTAGAGAAAGAAAGAGCAAGTTAGAGTAATTTGCAATATTTAATTATAGAAAAAGATATGGCAGACGTTATTGTGACAGCTGCCAAAGTGACACTTGATGTCACAGTAATGTTTAGATTGCAAATATTTTAAATAGTTCTGCGAAAAGTCAGATGTGACAGATGTCAAAGTGACCGTTGAAGACGTATTTCCGGAACAATGATTTTAAAATACGAATTTATTGTATATTATATAGTGATATGTTTCAATTTTCGGTTTATCTATAATTTTCCACGAACTGGCGCACGAAATGAACAACAAGAAGCACACTGTGGCGGTGTTCTTGGACATAGAGAAGGTCTTCGACAGGGTGTGGCACGAAGGCCTTCTCTTCAAGCTGCTACAAACAGAAACACCAGATCAGTACATCAAAATTATTGAGTCCTTCCTGAAGAACCGCACCTTCTATGTGACTGTTGAAGGAATGGACTCAACAATAAGAAGCATACAGGCAGGAGTGCCCCAGGGCAGCTGTATCTCGCCGGGATTGTACGCCCTGTATACCGATGACATCCCAACCTTGGCCGACCGTATCCGAGAAGAGGAGCGGGATGTCTCGCTGGCCTTGTTCGCAGATGACAGCGCGTACCTATCTACATCACTGTCACCCAAAGGGGCGGTGAGAAGGATGCAGAAGCTCCTAAACATCCTACCCGAGTGGCTAGACGACTGGCGCATGGCAGTGAATATCAACAAGACTGCGCCGCAAAAGGAAGAACCCACCTCAACTCAAACTCCAAGGGAAACAGATAGAGTGGAAGAACTCGGTTAAGTACCTTGGAGTAGAAATTGACAGGAAGCTTACCATGACAGCACAAACAGAACAAGCCGTGAGGCAAGCAAGAGCTGCGAGAGCAATGCTCGGCCCGGTTTTACGATCGCACCTACCCGTCAGAACCAAACTGGGGATATACAAAACATACGTCAGATCTAGACTGACGTATGCTGCCCCAGCTTGGCACCACCTATGCTCCAATACTAACAGGAAGAGACTGCAAACCCAACAGAACGTGGCGCTCCGCATAATTACTGGTGCGGGGCGTTACGTAAGAACCAACACAATCGCAAAGGACCTGAAGATTGAAACTGTGGATGAGTTCGTTGGCCGCCTGTCGAAGAAAATGTTCGACAGCGCGGATAACGGACCGCACACCCATCTTCACGGGATCGCACCACTACATGCTAGACCGCCCGACGCCAAAAGGTCCTGGCGAACTCTCCCCCGCGAGATCCTTCCAAGTAAGGAAACCGCCGAAGAGCTGGGGGATGACTGTTAACCAGGAGGCATTAAACTACAGAAGACAACATAAGAAGCATACAAGATGTGAAACAAGCTAACATCGAAAGCGGTGATATGATGTTAAGCTGAACTCTTCTCCTTCTTCACGAAAGGAAGAAGCAAAGAACTACTAACTGAAAAAGCACAAAAGTGCATACAGACACTGCGCAGAGCGGCCTAAATCAAGAGAAGCCTGCGCAGTGAAAAGATACCGTGGGGTAGAGGCCCCACGAGGTCCAGCAGAATAATGCTCGATGCCCCTACCAACCCAGAAAGGGTTGAAGACGCACATGATGATGACTAATGTACAAAATGTGCAGACCGTAGTTAACGATTGGTAAATGCTATGCCCGGCCTAAACATATGTACATAAACAAAGGATTATCTGGTGGTCGGAGATTAAGTGGAATATTCTTGAGCAACAATACGTATAGTATAAGTAGGTTTCTCCGTGATGTATAGTACCTAATGCGGCTAAACCATACTCTTGTAAGCTGCTATTATTATCATTTGTATTTACATATACAGTATTATTGGTAAAATGCTAACAACCTCTGAGGGTTGAAGCAGAAGTCAACCCTAAGAAGTTATTAGCATTTTACCAATAATCCTGTATATGATTATTATGGCTGATAGGCCATCCTTTGACCATATGTCTTGTATAGATTATATTGAATTAGCTCAAACTGAACATTCATCATTCGGCAGGGCTTGGTACAGTGCGATAGATGGGGACAGCAATGCGTCGATATTGTTCTTTTCATTGCATCCATTAATGGGGGATTGGATGGATAGATTCCTAATTGATTGGGACAGAGATAACTTCGTAATTTTATCCCATTGTCCCTATTGCCAACATACATATCACTTTAACATACAATAACGTGAAAAATACAATTAATTTATATTATATTAATAAGTATATTAATATTAGATTTAATTACATTAGCATAATAAGTATTTATAACAAGAGGATGTACGTGGAGTGTACGGGACTCAGGCCACGCCGTCATGGAAGCTGGATGAATCTCTCAGATGGAACATGGGTGTGACGGAGTGGCCAAATATAAAACAACAAAAATTTTGATTCGAAACAAAATATGAATTTGATGCTGTAGAATTGTCAGAAAGAATATTAGGTTTAGGGAACACACGGACAACTGTTGCTGTGAACAGGGATCACAGCAGTAGGCCAAGGATGGCTCAAGTAAACACCCACCGCGAATGGATTGGTTCCAGAGCACCTCGTAATGGGCTACGGAAGCACGATGCGCGTGCGCACACGTACCCAGTACAATAACAAGCGCACGGCCGTAACTGGCATGGCGCGCCGGCACCTCATCGACAAGGTCAGGGGTCTGGAATCAACAAGTGGATAATTTTAGAACAGACGTTCAAAATCCGACAAAGTGCGAATTGGAATCCCGCATCGAGTTGGTCGAGTTGGTTCTGTGTTACTACATAACTGAGTAGGAATCTATTTTTTTCAGAGGGGCTCTAACACACGGAGAACAAAAACTTATTGGGTCTTAACAGTGTCGTCTATAGCCCATTGAGAGATTTTGATTAGATTATATTCATTCCGATTTCATATATATTATTTATTTATTTTATACATTTAGATTCACTCATTTGCTCACAGAGTTATTACTAGAGATGCTGCGAATAGCGAATAGAGGAATACCGATTAATCGTCAATCTCTATGGCGAATAGTCGAATACTCGCCATTATTTCGCGACCTATTAAAAGGAGTATCGGTAGCAGTTTGTCATTCGTGATGAGCTTGATTGCCGTGACGTCGGTTAATATTTTAATTTTCGTCAAGTGTTCAATTCATATGGTGTAGGTAGAGTAACAATCATCAATGATCTGTCCCTTTTGGATTTGAAATATTATATTATTAATTAAAAGTATCTATTTATGATTAACTTAAATTGTAGAATTATACTTTGTTTTTAAATATTACTAAAAATTTAATTAATTTAAAACCATAGTTTTTCTTATAGAAATAATTATGATATTAATGACTGTGACAGTTTAAAAACTCAGATAGTTATTATGTTCATAGCAAAAAAAAATTTATATAATAATAATAGACACAATTGGCCCCGTTGGGTGCCGGGCTATAATTTCCCTGACCTATTGCCACATGTGAGTGTTGTATGAGGCGACGCTCGGAAGTGCAAGACCGGTAGTGACTCAGGTAATTACCCTGAGTTCGTCTAGTAAATATGGAGGGCATAAAACTCATCTACAGGTAAAAAAATCTTAGACTATCATGCTGTAACGACTGCCATCGTAAAAAAACAACCGGGACCGTCGGAAGCGCTCAGTAGTAATGTCACTAGCGGTCACCCATCCAACTCCTGACCGCGGCGGACGTTGCTTAACTTAGCTGATTGATTAAGAACGGCTCAGCAAACTTCGCTACGAGCGCTTCAAATATATGCAGAGTAGGAGTAGTTTCTTTCAAAATACATTCTTCAGTGATGCAATACTATATACACTATACAATATACTAATTACAAGATCAATTATGAGAGATATTCGATGCCTACGCATGTGATGCAATAAAACTTACAAGATAACTCACATACACTATCCATAAATACTTTTATTCACGATGAATCAATTACTTTCTTAGGGCTAAGAAGGACGCCTAACAGTCCTAACATTATTATAAAACCAAACCTTAATTTGTGAGGCGGAACATGCGATGTTCACAAGGCCGCGCCGGCGCAAGTAATTCAAAGACGTTCCAGCTTGAAACGCTGTTGGTAGGTAGCATCTTTACAGTATAACTATGACTAAACGGGAGTACGCGGAAGCTCCGCCAGATTTACATGCGGAAGTAGGGCGCTGCTCCCCTTCCCCTCGTACCCCTCAACACGCATCAGCTGCTGCACTGTTCCGGTCCATCAGCGTCGCCACGCATCACCGCCTCTCCATGCAACAATAAAACCAGATTATGGGATGATATGGTTCTGCTTCTCTGCCTGATAATGTCAGTTCTACGCAGGATAGCCTGAGAGTACGCCGGTCTGCTAGGCTCGTTTATTCCACGTATACTTCCACAGTATTATGGTGTATTGCTGTGGGGAGCTGCTGCTGAGATAGAGACAATATTTATCTTACAAAAGCGTGCAATTCGAGTCATATATGAAATGGATCCTAGGGAATCTCTGTGAGATCTTTTTCAAGAAATTGATATTTTAACATTGCTTACTAAGTCTTTTATGTGTATAATTTAAATATTAAAATTTGTGATTGACCTTCATAAGAGCGTCCTAGACGCCTAAATTGAATAAATGATTTTGACTTTGATTATAAGTAGTACCGCAGTATCCTTAGAAATAATAAGAGCTGGCTCCAGTCTGCGACATGAGATTAGGTCATTGCAATACTAAAAATAGGGTTTTAGTATTGCAATGACCTAAACAAATATTTTTCATCAATCGGCAGGGTGCCAAGAGTACTGTTTTTTTTGCTGTATATCTGTTTTTTTTGTGTAAGCATAGGTCCAGTTCATTTATTACCAGTTGTTGATTGGACAAGTATTAGAGTCAGAAGAAAGGCTTTCTTTGTTTAATTGATTTGAACCAACCCCATAGTCAGAAAGTCCTTGTTCCGAGTGGTACAATAAGTATTGATATTCAGTGATTTACTTAAGTTATATTGTGTTTCAAGCATTCATTTAGTTCAAAATGTTCATCATGAACACATATGTGTGTAGAATATAAGTATATATGTGTATATATATATAGTAGATAGATATATATAAGTTAGGTAAGGTGTGATGTTTTTTTAGATAACTACAGTCTGCAGACATTCGATAACGTAGTAATAAAAATTTTCAATTCAACTTTATTAAAATGTTTTTATTGTCATTGCACAATATTTTAATCGGGGGCTTAAATACTTCATAGAATCGAGAAGCTTGACCCTGCCAGAAACCTGTTGAAACCTTACTTTTAATGGTTCTCCTCTGCATTATCCGCATACAAATTAAATTTAACTGAGGTATTTTGATTAGTAATGAACTCCTTCCGCATGTTTTTCGTAAAAAAATATTTGCACAGCTTTTGAATACCAACGCACATATCGGGTTAATTATACCAAGGATTTTAAATGAGTATGTGTAGAAGCGGATTCCATTTTAAATTAAATAGTTTGTGTTCTATGCGAGGTCTATCGACATATTCTCGCACCAACCTATGACGTCACGCGCGCTACGAGCTGCCGCGCCGCCCGCAGGCCTAAGCGAGAAGTGAACGCGGGGCGTCCCGAGCTCTCCTTGAAAAAGACCACCGAATGTGGTTGGAACCATAGTCGGAGCTATCTGACTGATTCACGTGAGTTACCCCGTATTATTTACTAAAACCTTATAATTATTTATAAAAGCGACTTACACATATGCAAGTGACCATCGAGCAAGTAACAAAGCTCGATGTATGTGACTTAAAATCACTGCTGATATATAACAGTATTTTATACAGAGAGTTGAAATAATAGAGTCGTTATATCCGAACACCACTGCTCTAAAAGTTGACTAGTATTTACCTATCTACATACCTACGCACATGTAAGTACCTATATGCAGTTTGTAATGACAAGGAAAGAACGTTCAAATATTATGCGTCATATCTGTTGTAAGAAAGAGATAAATAAGCAATTCGCGTAACCACCGAATCGCCACGAGACGTTCCGATCACTATTACACTGCGATCTCTTTCACTCTCTCACACCAAACGATACACATATCTCGCTCATCCATTTCATTGGGATTAGTTCCTGAGATAAAACAAAATGAAGATATTTTCTATTTCATCAACAAAAGCAATAATTACGCGTGAAATTAAACAGTTTTCTTATCTCTCACAGTGCTTGTATAATTGATGCAGAGTATGTAGACACAAGGAAGGCATATTGTCTACAAATTATTCCTAAAATACCCGATTAGCGGCGATGTATTCACCGGACGCTCGGAAGTGCAAGACTGGTAGTTACTCTGGTAATTACCCTGAATTCGTCTAGTAAATATGGAGGGCACACAACTTATCTACAGGTAAAAAAATCTTAGATTTTATATCATTACAAGAAGAACTACTTATGTTTTTAATTTATGTTACTTAAGACTTTCTTCAGTTAGGCTGAAATATAAAATACATTAATGATCAAATTCTTACTGAATTATTATTATTTTTTAATGATATAACTAGTACGTTCTTATATTACAATCTAGTTAATGTAATAAAACAATGTTCGAGTAAGTTCCGGTTATACTACCCAGAACATATTTAATAATAAAAAACACTATCTTTACGTGTCACAGTCATCGATTTAGCCTTTCCATCGGTTAAGCTTGAAACGCGCTGTATGTAAATATTAATTTTTATCATTCAGTTATTTTATGTGTTGCATAGCAACCCGAAACTTTATTAGGACATTCTGAAACGGGGCCTTAATCTGCCAAATAATGTGTACATTAACACCTATCTTATTATCTCTATTAAGGGGAAGACACTATGTGTTCTTGTGTATACTTTATATGTAGCAATCACTTCACTACTTATCACTGTCACTCAACTACACTAACTCAAAGGTTTTGTCCTTTTTAGCCTTCTCACTATGTCTGTGTTGTCAAGGAGCTGGATTGCCTCAATATTCTGAAATAACGCTTAAATAATCAAGATCACAAGTTTGGCAGATTATTATAATTATAGTTTTGACATATTATATTCATGAACATTTCTTGTAAAAAATTGTTTCAAGTGTTGTCAATCTGCGCAAAGAATTTTCACTGGGATAAGCTCGCTGTAAGACTTCTCAGGTTGATTGGTTTCCTGAATTCTTCTGCTTGTATGTTGATTAACAATCACACCCCATGTTTCATTGAAAGTCTGTCGGGCAGATTTCAGTTTTTTTTTTGTTCGGGAGTTTTCATTTCTTATAGGTTAATTCTGAGATGCGTCGATGGACATGTCTATCTAACAAAAATGAATTCCATTGGTGGAACATTAATTTTTCGCCTCAATTACATGGAATGAGTAAGGTTTTACACGTGATTCTCTGAAGAATTGTCGTTCTAAAACTTAAAAAAAAGATCGAAGTCATAGACTCTGATCGGTTTTAACTTTTTCAGTAAGGACCTTGATCCTGATTGCTATTAGGCATATGGCGATATGCGCCACTTTTCGTCGCCAAAAGCATTAGGAAAAAGGTTGCTTTGTATGGTTATCAATCAACGACTACAACCCGGTTTTGGCTCTTGGGGTGTTTGTGAGGCAGCTGTAGGTACATTCACTTCAAATATTTCTTGAACAAAACTGTGGAGATGTACTATTGCATTGAAGGCGACTGTTAAATGCATTTAACTTGTTAGATAGGGGCACTTACAAATAAAATAATAAACCTAGTTATATTGGGCTCCAGTAGAAAACAAGTATTATTGACGTATGGCTGCAGTATTAATGTAAGGTAAGGCTGTTAAACAACTAAGTAGACGAGTCACTCGGTTGATGATCGTGATTAATAGACTCAACGGCACTCGCCTTAAGGCCTTCAGCCTGAGTGCTGCGTCAGAGTGTCCGGCCACACCGCACACGCCACCAATAATGAATGCAACTTCTTTCGGGGAGATCACCTTTAGAACTGATTACAGTTACAGCTAAAGAAAAAAATTCAGAGCCTTCTAAGAACGAACGATAAGTTTCTTTTAAGTGTATTATTTCTTAGATAAGTTAACCCGTGTTGCTTCGACTTCCGAAGTAGGTACGTGCAGAGAGAGGCAGATCATTAGTTCTGGTAGCGGTTCGTTCATCAGTGGTGGCCGGACATTTTTGTAATAATATCTTTTCAGCTCTCAAAACTGATTGAGAGATCGTTAATCCCCTAGAAACGTGCTTAAAGACATTTCCTTTAATATGTCGACCTCTATGCATATTTTAAGTCGGTAATTTTATTACATTGCGCAACATTTTGCTAAGTTTAAATGCTTGAAGTAAGCTTTGGAAACATACGACGGATTATAATATTAAAGCGCCGCAAAAACTTGCAATTAGCTCTAGTCGAGCGAGTACAGGGTTAACTGGTTAGAATGTCGTTCGGCGTCAAACGACAAACTACCCATAATGACATTCATCATTACATACTCGTACGTATCAAAAAACTAAACAAGTCTCGACTCAGGCGGTTAGCAGCGACGCCTATGGAATAACTATGATCGCTTCCTGGTCGCAGAGGTTAGGTGTACAATGCAGAGGCAGCCTGGAACACCTCAAGTTTGACTTTTATCGGAATAATACACAAAAACTACAGGAAAACGTTCCATCGAGTGCAACGCGGCCAAGCGAGCGATGAAAACGAGGCTTGGTAATAGTTCCCCGCATATTTTTTATCATTCAAGAGGCTGTATTGAGATGAAAGAAATAGCTCCGAGAAGAGATCCGAGGCAGCAT